>CM061533.1:47975784-49378284 GCA_030545055.2 Neoaliturus tenellus | reverse complement strand
GGATTGCCAGTACTTTATACCTTAGTGTACTTTAGTGCTTAGTACATGAATCCTTTTAGTACTAAGAACGTTTCCAGAAGATTTAATATTTATCAAAAATATTTTACACATATCGTTTGCATATACATTCGCTTCCAAAGCACTCTTTACAATCTTGAGAAACACTTCATGCATAATGGATGCATAATTTTGTCTAACGGGAAAATTTATATCAATTTTAAAAACTGGTTTAAAAAAACATAGTTCTTCAATTAAAACAAAATATTAACATAGGCTAATGTACAAAAAGTGACAAAGAGATAAAAATGACGAATGCTCAGCACCTATTTCAGGATTAATATATGTTCGATAGTGTTCATCAGACACAATTATTTTTCAACCATTTTATTATCTTGTTTGTCCTTAATTTGAAAAATTATTTTCGCTCCTGACAGATTGTCTTATTTTAAAGGGGCACTAAATTTTAACATACGACCTCCAAGTAGACTGTATTCGCTCATTGTCAATTTTCGGCTCTCCTAATAAAAAACCAAACATTCGTAAAAACAAAGCAAACTTTTTAAAAAGGTATACATTTTATAAGGTACCGTATTTTTTCCGTTCTTTTCATTTATTTGGAATGATTTGGCCATGTTGCGGTTTTCCATTGTCTTCTGAACAAACATTTTAAATTTTAACTATCTCGATCCTATCATCCTGCAACTCGTAAAACACACACAAAATTATTTTTGAAAATTTTTCAGAATACAAACCCTGTGTTGGATGTCACACTATATGTTTGAATTAATCTTCCATTTCCATTCAATGTGATTATTTTATTCTTTGTTTAAAATCAAACTAAGACACGTGTTTTAATGTAATCAAAGGCATTTTCCTTTAACCTAACTTATCGCTCATAGTACCCATTTCATGATAACAAGTTTTTATTATTGATTGAGATACATATGCTATATTTTTAAGTTTTCTTTTATTTAAATGTTAAAGCAATAATCTGCTGTAATTTTTTTATAATTCGTAAGAATAACGCTCCTAGTAGATTTTTAGTAATCTGACTAAAAAAAATTACTATAGTGTTGTCACTTTAGGTGATTAGTATAATTTAAAATTTCTTCACTCATTGTCTTGAACCTCTCTGCAAGTTGGACACGGCTGGGAAGCTCTTTGAGAAGCTGGTCCGTTCCTCCCTGAATTCTGCCGGGAACTTATCCCCCATCAGCACGGCTTCAGAAAGGGACGGTCAACGATCACCGAAGCCCAGAGAGCTGTGGAGAGAGCCGAGAGCCCCAACCATTTCTCCCGCTGAGCAGTACTTCTTGTTAGGCTTGATGTCAAGAATACCTTTAACTCGGCGAAGTGGATCGATATGTTTAATGTTGGATGCGCTTCGCAACACCTTTCGAGTTCCTGCATATCTGTTGTGGCTCATTGAGGATTATCTCCGCTCTCGAAGCCTGATTTATGACACAAGACCGGAACGTGGACAGTCCAGTCCGTGCTTCTTTATGGAGCAGATGTGTGGGCAGACGCTCGCAATAAAGAGTTCTACAGGTTGTGACTCGCTAGGGTCCAGCGTCAAGTGGCGCTCCGGGTGTGTTCCAACTACCCGAGCCTGCCGTCCTCGTGGTCGCTGGAGTCATCCCTGTCATGCTCTTGGCAGGAGAGAGACGATTTATCAGAGACAATGCGCGATCGGCAAGGATACGGCAAGAACAGAAGAGCGCTCCCGAATCTTCCAGCAGTGGCAACAACAGCCGAGGACGATTGACTGCACGACTTATCAAGAAGGTCCAACCGTGGTCGGAACGGCGGCATGGGGAGTTGGACTACTACTTTACCCAATTCATGACAGGTCATGGCTATTTTCGGTCGTACCTGAACCGGATATACAAGACCGGTTCACCGGACTGCATTTATTGCTCGGGTGTTCCTAATGATGCGGAACAAACCTTCTTCCGCTGCCCCCGTTGGGAAGGGTACCTTCCTGGAGGCCACACAAATTTTTGGTGCATTTTCGGTGGATTCGGTCTGCCAAAAGATTTTTGAGGATGAGGGCAACTGGGATTGTTTACCACAGTTCGTCCGTGGCATCATTCTGGAAAGGAAGGATGCCACACGATCTAGACCGCGAAATGGCCCAGATCCCTTGATCGAGCGGCTGGATAAGGAGCGAACCCCATGGGCATAAGCTAAATTTAGGCCTAGCCTGACGTAAAGTAATAAAAATTCCAGGTTAGAATTATAAAGAGTAGAGGAGGTTTTTTGGTGGATAAACCCGTTTTATAGGGGAACCCCACACTACAGCCTGGCCACCTGTGTGCGTAATGCATTTTTCCCACCTAAAAAAAAACTCATTGTCTTGAACCTGGCTCTCTTTTTAAAATAAAACCAACACTTATTCCGATGTACACAAAGCAGACGTTTTTTTTTTTTTTTTTTAATTCTCATGGATGTGACCGAGACCTAATTAATTTTAGACCCTTCCCAGCATCCTACGATTTGTAGAAGGCTCACAATTTTGCTAAAAAATTTCACTGACAGAATTATACTGGAGATCGCCCACTAGTCGAGATTCAACCAAAATGTCTATTGATTTTTGCCCAAATAGTTGAAAATATATAATACCTGAAACATCTGTAATTTCTGATTTTCTAGCATTTGTTGTTACAACCCCCACAACTGTCTAACGATTCAATCAATTGCTCTTCAGCCATAAGATTAACATTGAAACTTTGTAAGCCTCTAGGACTGTAGCCCCATGGGCCAATGTGTGTTACAATATGATTCTGCTCATCTACATTACACAACCTTTATAACGGTATACGTGGATTTCCCCTACGGTGCACAGAAGCTGAGGAAAAAGGAGGAAATGAAACATGCTTACCTATTAATATATAGATATTTGTTTATGGCTTTCAAAAAATGAATGATAAATAGGTTATATTGCGTAATTACAGTGATTTTAGATTAGTTGCCCATTTGATTTGAAAGGTCTGAAGATCTTAATAAATCCTTAAGAAAAATCAAGCTGTACATTTCTACCGGTACCAACGATTCCTTGAAATTATAAAACATTTTTACATTTTACTACAAATGTTATTTACATGTGTTAGGTGTTTTGCATTTCAGAATAGAGTTTATTCTACCTTTTATCTGAAATTATTTTATTTGTTTGCAGATCATAGGTTTATTTTTTTAAATAAAGTGCGCATCTTTAAAAGTTTTCATTCTTTCTTTATTTCACTATGTTTTTATCGCTCTAATAAAGTATTCCTATATAAATCACCCTAGTTAGAAGCTCCAATCTCTTATCTACGTAACGTGGTCACCAGCACGTGGAGGAGATAAACTGAGATAATAGCTGAAGACGACGATCAGGCCGTAGATGTCATCAACTGAAAAAATGAAATTATTCATCATGCAACTCTTGAAGCTTCTTATAATTAATTTTCTAGTGTCCCTTGTTTTACTAATAATTGGTGACTTGGTATTGGTGTACTTATATTAAACTACTCACTCTTTGTTTTATTTCATTTAACGCCAACTATCTGAAATGTTAACTAAGAACGTTGTGTTTTATAAAATGTTAAAATAGAAACACAATACTATTTTACAAACTGCATTTGACAAAATAATGCTATATTTTAAAGAATCTGTTTTTATGACATCATACCTATTACGAAGGTGGTCAAAATGATCCATTCAGTGAAGGTTTCCTCTTCGGTGTTATCTTCTCCGAGCTTCTGCCAAAAAAGAGAAGCAGGGAGAAGAAATGTCTCCAGTAGAGCACACACCAGCGTGGACACCAGCCAAGGGAGGATGAGCTTCTGCTTATTCTAGTAGGCAACATAAATGGTTGTTAGTTACTAAAATAATAAAACGTGATTATCGTATATTGGGAGTTCTCTTGCATATTTAATCAAAAGCAACAAAACGAAAGAAACATTGGCACAACAACACAAATATAAAATCAATTTGCAAGTCTCTTCATTGACTTAAAAAAATCTCAGGGAATTTGACAATGAAGTTAACATAGAAATTAGACAAAAAATTAATATACGGAGATAAATAATATACACGCCTCAATAGATAAATAACTCTCTGTTCGATACTAATATTTATAGTGTTTTAACTCCGAAAAAAATAGCCAATCAAAATTATTATGTTCTATTTCAGGACGGCATAAAAAAGAACACATCAATTATAAATTTGATGGTGAAGTCAAAAACGCTAACCATTAGGCTAGCAACGTGGAAACAGAACTGTTAACGAATTATGGTCAAATAAGTCATAGACAATCACACTGTCCATTCTTCACTATGCCATTCTTCCATAAATCTTGGCAGATTTCGCATATTTCTATTCTCGTTATTCGTTTGCCTTGTGTAATAAAAATTGCATTTTTAAATAATACATAAAAAATCAAGCACTATATCACATTACTTACTTTTACTGATCCTCATCATATTTTCCACCCAGTAGAGGAACTATAAGTATATCGTATTGCTCATTTAGCCAGCCACCAAGTTTAAGCGTAAGAAAATAAATTCTGCAGTGCAGAGCAACTGATTCAGTATATGTAAAACAATAAAAAATAAAATAAAAATTATATCTATCTTTATAGAGCCAACTCCAGGACACTAAGCCATTGCAGCCCAGCTTCACTTGAGCTATGCAGACCGGTCCATCCTTAGGGGAAAGCACTCAGTTGGCACTGTGCGACTATGTGCTCCATAGTTTGATACTCCGCTCCGTAGTCTCATAACTGGTCTCGTGATATTCCCCATTTGTCCTTTCAATAATTACATCTTCCCCTTCCAGTACGGAAACAATTAAGTATAGTTCACAGCTTCTGAGGAAGATTCATACCACCTTCCGCTAAGGTTGGGTCAGCTATCAAGAAGTGGTCCCTACCTTGAAAAGCGTCCCAAGAGGAAGTCCAGTTTGTATGGATGGTGAATTTTGTGTCCATCAACTGGGAGGCTGTTCGTAGAGGTGGTTTTCGGGACCTCAATCGGTCCGAATTCTGGGGTAGGTAATCATAGATGGGCAGCTGTGGAGCAGATAAGATCTTAGTGTAATCCCTAATGAGTGCATTACTTCGTCTTATTTCAGGTGGAGCGATATTACAACTACACAGCACCGCGAGCCATGGTACAGGGTTTGCCATGAGTGTACCGCTAGTGGCTCTCGTGGTCCTGTTTAGCTGAACGTCGATCTCTTTAACATGCACACTATTTAACCACACGTGAGCGCAGTACTCAGCAGTTGAACATACCAATGAATGTAGCAGTGGTTTGCAGAACTTGTACGTTAGCTCCCTATTTGGAGCCAGCAAGGTGATGGACAATGTCAGTTCTAGTTCTCACCTTAGCTGCTGTTTTTTGTTAGTGGCTTTGAAACGTGAGAGACCTGTCTAAAGTAACTCCCAGATACTGTGGGTGGTTATTATGATTTAGCTCGACACCATTGAGTACGATTTTAAGTTTTTGGTTGGCCAGTCTACTATTCAAGTGGAAGCAAGCAACCTTAGTTTTTTTTGGGCTTGCATATAGCTTCCAGGCTTCTAAGTATTCACCGTGGGCAGTGAGGTTATTGACTGGAAAGGTGGCGTCGTCCTGTGATCCAGCTAATTGAAGGTCATGCATTGTGGATAGTTATAAGCGATGGCTTGTGGATGCGATATTCTCTTTGGGGATTACGTCCGCACAAGTGAATATCATAGTTCATCTATAAAGACAATCCTTATAATTAAACCAATTCGTATATATGAGGTCGAAATTGTGGTTCGGATCCGACCTTAAACTGTAGGTCCCTACATACATATACATATACATATACTATATACATTGACTGTTGGGCTATTAATTAACAGTCCTGTCTAAGGAGAATGTCGGCCTAAGTCAGTAACAAGACTACAAGATAGCGCCTCAATCATCCTACTTTCATCTCTCATTCATATTCAGGTTAAAATATCAACTATGTGAGGTCCCTGTCTCAAAATAGTGATAGTGATTTGTTAGTGTTTCCTCAGCTTGTCGAAAATGCTGGTATTGATATGATAATGCAATATCATTTGTATAGATAAACTTGAAATTAATTACGTGGAAAGAATATTGGCAGTATTCACATTAAAGAGCAGTGGGGAGAGCACCGATCCTTGTGGCAGGCCATCCTTTAGTTGCTTTATAGTACGTTCTCTGCGTCCCAGATATACTTTTATCGTCCTATTGGAGAGCATTGAGTAGAACACAACTTTGGCAGCTGAACTATCACTCACGTGATCTCTCAGCTATGCCAGCTACCAGTAGAGGATCTAAACATGCATTAATAATAGTACCAGGGGGACCGAGCTTAAGCTCGGTAAAATTATTACTTTCGTTCTCACACAAATCTCGTTCGCTCCGCTCACTCACCAGGCGAAAGGTTTGCTGCACATTGGTATGATTTTCCTAAAACCACAGGTTAAAGATGTAACACATTGGTTTATTTCATCTACAGTTATCAGCTGATTTTTGTTCAATTTAAAAATCTCCATAAGGATAACATGGAAACTTTGAAGGGCTCTAGAACGAAAACCGGATTTTTCCCAGACATGGGACCAGCTCCAATCGATTTCTGGTGGCCAAAACCCCCATATTCAATCAAAATATCAAAAATCCTTGGAGCGAAAAAAAAGTTTGCCCGGACAAACGGAGCTTGTTTTAGAGTATTATTAGATATTTTATAACAAGTTCAATTATTTGCAGGGTACTTGTGATAATTTGATTATGTTGTGAACTGTGTGATGTACTGGACTTGAAATATTAGATATTTTCCATTTACAGAACCTAACTCTTTTAGGATAGGCCGATAACTTATCTGTCTCTAATCATTTTCCCAAAGACAGTGTTAGTCAAAATAAACTTTTTTAAGAGGAAATAAAAAAATACCTCGTTTTGTCATTGCAAAACTTATTAGAGCAACCCAAAACCTTATTACATCCTATAAATTGTATTAACGTAACTGTCCCTTTTTCTGTTCGAAGCAAGTCCTATATTAACATTCAAACACACACTGGTATTAGTGGAATGAATGACAGTCACTGACTGGCCTATAAACAATGGACGCAAGTCTTACAATAAGATCGGGAAGAGAAATGACCTATCTCCACGCGCCCTTGACATAAAGGGTGGCGGTTGGGATAGGTCAGGTACACGTCCGTGATACACTAATGTAACCCAAACTTACCTAACTTTCACAGCGCATTATTAAAGAAATTTCTATTTTTGTCATTGAGTTCCTTTTTTCGGAAAAGTACTAGAAAGCTGAACTAAGTATTCGCATATATACACTTTCCAAAAACAAAAATTATTTAATAGTCGTAGTTTAAATTGCAAAATTAGTTATATGACTTTTACAGCTAAAATAAATTTTTAGAACTTTACAACATTCTTAATTTTTCTTACCTGATACGCAGCCATGAGGAGGAAGAAAGAAGTTATCCCTTGCACAATCTGAGTAATCCCATCGGCCAAATAGATCGTATCGATTCCTGTACAAGGCAGGCAGAGATTTGTATCAACAATTTTACAAGGTGATATAAAATTTCCTTACTCATACAAAACGTTTCATTTCACATGATTCGAATTATGTACAGTCCTACTGTAGTTTAAGTTATACTCATTAATTTAATATGATTATTGTTTTGTTTTTAATTGAATTATTTAATTGAAACTAATTGAAGGTGTTAATTGAAGGTATTGTGTTATTTAATTGAAATGATTTGTTACGGAAATGAAAATTGTTTGGTTTAAAGTTATGAATTGTAGGCTATTAGATATAACTAGGGGGCCTGTGCAGCGCAATGCGCTGCATTTATTAGGGTACCTGGTGATCAAACTTTGCTCCATGGTAATACTTTAAAAAAAATTTAATTATAGTGAAAATCAGATAGAACATTATTGGTGTTTCATCGATCGATCTTCATTACCAACTTTCCAACTTCCCAATGTGATAGTTTTGAGATGTGAAGCTCGTTCTTTTAGGTCTGAATTTGCTAAGATTACGTAGTTGTTCTTTTGCCGATATATCTTAGGGCCTTTGTAAACCCTCATATGAATTTAGAATAAATTTATAGATGTTGGATCCACATAGTTCATCAAACATAAAACGTAAATTATTACAGAATAAAAATTAACATTCCATTACTCCCCGGTCCAGTATGAGTTATGCAGCACTCACTGCGGCTGTTTTTGTAGTACTACTGTATGAGGTAGTCAATGACATAGTGAATGAGTCCACATTACTACGAGTATTTATGTCTAAATCCTCTTTAACTTAACTTTTCATGACATTACAAAATTCAAATAAAGAAATCACAAAAATTAAGAGATTCTACATCTTAGTTGGTGTGGTCCATTTTGTTTTTAGTGGCATTTTTATTTTGGTTAAAATTTCTCTTTATAAAAACCATTTTTGTAATAAGCTTGTTTTCTATACTGGAGGTAAAAAACTTGTTGTCTTTTACACAGGTTTTTTAATCAATCAATCAATCAATCAATCAACATATATTCAGCTGACAGGTAAGAAATTGCATTAGCCTATACATCATAAACTTATATATAATACCTAAAACTATTTTAAAATTAACAATTTCTTATTTTATATTGTAAAAGTCTTCCATTGAATAAATGCTCTTGTCAATAACATATCTTCTTAATTTCTTCTTAAATTTGTTTATGTCTGAATTTATATTCTTAATTTCAGTATTAAGGTTATTGTAAATTTTGGTATAGTTATATTTAATATGATTTTCATAAAATGATGTTCTATGATAAATGGCTGAAATTTTATTATTTTTTCTGAGATTCATGTTTGTGTTATTGGTTTCTATATTGTGAATTTTATGTGTAATTAATAATATGTGTAGCGTTGTGCTTAAAACATGTTTATACTATAATATTAAATAAAAAGGTTATTACACTTACAACCAACTATCCCTTTTCCTTATAGTTTATACCAGTTTGAAAACCCATGCACACAAATTTAGTGATCTATTTTAATATTTGTTACCTTTCATTATTGTTTCAATACCAGTCGGACGACCAATAAAACCCATGTCAAGAATTTCAATTTCCAAAATTGTTTTCGTAAACAAAAATTAATTTTTCTAGGATTAAGTTACAAAATTTATTTTTGTGCCCAAATACGCGTTAATAAAACTTTCAAGCAAAATCTACCAGCTAGATTTTGAGAAAATGTTAAAAGCTCAGATTAGACACCCCTCGTATTAAAGTATGAAATTATGTTGATATTTCAGTACCAGTTCAATTTGCTTCTATTTGGCTTCTAACATATGTGTTTGTTTGTTTAACTATCAACACCCGTTTTATTTAGCAATTCAATATAAATTTCCTCCATGTTAATCTTATGGACAAAAAATGAACTTTGAGCTTCCCGTGAGCTTCAGAATTATAATATCAAAAATCTTATTGCAAAACTACGAACTGAGACCAATCTTTTGACACCTCAATCTTTAAAATTGGTCCAGAAATAAGGGAGGAGTAGTGTTAACAAAAAAAGGGCATCACGTATTATATATATAGATAGATAGATGTAGGCTTATAGTAGTTTTTGATTGGTCATAAAATGTTTTTAAAAGTGTTTCAAAAAGGTTTAAGGTATGCTGTTTAAAAAAATCTTTAGTGGCTAGCTAGTTGATTTTCTTCCCAGCAAGCCGACAGTCTTGTGACTATGGCCTTAAGTGCAATGAAAATAATGTCAAACTTGTATAAATACAGGGTGTCGGAAAAAACGTTTCATTAATTCAGGAGCTTATTAATTAATTAATTATCGTATGGCTTTTAGTGGAGAGAGATCAGCAATTAACTGATGGTTCTCCTCGCCTGAAATACCTGCAGTTCTTTGTTTTCTATGCAGGTGGACCAACTGCTTAACGTGACTTCTGAACCACGGGAGCGGCTTAACGATCTTTTTGTCCCCAAGCCGGAAATTGAACCCGGGCCCGCTGGGTGATAACCAAGACCTCACTACACTTCAGGCCGGAGTCACCCCCTCCACTCGGGGCCACTACGTCACAGCAGTGGATCGGCTCGAGCGGTGCAAATGCATGGGCTTAAATGGGTTTTTCACGACGCGCGCTAGAATAATCGAAGCTGCTCGCTTCATTTAAAAATTAAAATACAAGTATCTTATATCACTGTAATCTGCATTAAATGGCGATCACTATGGTGTATCACTTGACTGAGATACTTCTCCCTACACTAAGCTACAGCCTATTAATTCGGGCGATATGCAGTTTTTATTACAGATATCCTTTTCTCTTTTGTCTTATTTAGTAAGCAAGTTGAAATATTGTTATGTAATGTATTTACAGAATTGACACCTATAATATATATTGTGGTATATTACTTACGTAATAACAGCCTGAGGTGTCATTGACACCTCAATCAGTGCAGGCCCTAACCATTATAAAACAAAGTAAAATTACATTTATTACAAATTAAACAATTTTAATTACTACCAGTTATTATGAATTTAATGAATTCATCTTATTGACCTAATTCCATTAATAAATAACTAATTTTAAGTCCAACCTTTAGGATACGTTTATGAAAACAGAAGTTATTTGACCCTACGTAATTAATTAATTACGAATAATCCTTGTGATTAATTACTTATTATTTACCAACGAAAAAAACAAAACAATACAACTTAAATAACAACTCCGAATGTATGAATTTGCGATACAAAAAAAGGAAATGTCTATACGAATGAAAAGTTTCATTGTTTAAAAATATTGTATTTATTAGATTATAATGAAAAGTTATGTCAATTAATATCCTAAAAGCTGGAGGCCTATAAAACTGCGAGAAAATCTCTCCGCCAGGCGATCAACAGGAGCAAGGCGAATAGCTGGAGGAGACTTCGTGACGACGTTGATTCCGACCCGTGGGGCCTGGGTTACAAACTTGTAACACAGAAACTCGGCGCCCGCTCTCCACCTTCCATCATGGAGGGCGCCACCATGGGGAGGATCGTCGCTGCGTTGTTTCCTGAACATCCACAGCGACCGCCGGTTGAGTTCGGACGGGTAGAGGACGTTCCACTTTTCACTTTCGAGGAGCTGGAAACCTCCGTTCTCTCCCTGAAGAGCAACAAGGCTCCTGGCCCGGATGGGATTCCCAGTGAGGCTTTAAGGAAAGTATTTTCAATCAACTCTGACTTGTTGTTGAGAATGTACAATGCCTGTTTGGTAGAAGGGGTGTTTCCGGCTCCCTGGAAAACAGCCAGGCTTGTACTGATCAGCAAGGGCAAAGGTGATCCCGAGCTGCCGTCGTCCCACAGGCCTCTCTGCATGTTGGACACGGCTGGGAAGCTGTTCGAGAAGCTGATCCGTTCCCGCCTGACTTCTGCCGTGGAAGCTGCCGGGGACTTATGCCCCCGTCAGTACGGCTTCAGAAAGGGACGGTCAACGATCGACGCTGTCACTGAAGTTCAGAGAGCTGTGGAGAGAGCCGAGAGCCACAACCATTTCTCCCGCCGAGTAGTGCTTCTTGTTACGCTTGATGTCAAGAATGCCTTCAACTCGGCGAGGTGGGTCGATATGTTGGATGCGCTTCGCAACACCTTTCGTATTCCTGCATATCTGTTGCGGCTCATCGAGGATTATTTACGCTCTCGAAGCCTGATTTATGACACGAGGGACGGAACGCGGACGATGGAAGTCACTTCTGGTGCCGCACAAGGTTCAATACTCGGCCCGGATCTCTGGAACGTTGCCTATGACAGCCTCCTGAGGTCCGAGATGCCTGAGGAAACCACTTTGGTTGGGTACGCCGATGACGTCGCAGCTCTCATTGCTGCACGCAACGTTGAGCTGGCACACTGAAGTTGAACCGAGTTATGCGGGTGGTCAACAACTGGATGTCCGATCACGGTCTCTCACTTGCTCTCAGTAAGACGGAGATCGTGATTCTTACGAAGAAGAGGATCGACACCGTCGTCCCGTTTCGAGTGGGAAGGGAGGTGGTCACATCAACTCGTGCCGCCAAATACCTCGGGGTTATGGTGGACACCAAGTTAAGCTGGAGGGATCAGATCTTCCGTACGGCGGACAAGGCCGCTAAGGTAGTGACTTACCTTAGTAGGCTGATGGCCAATGTCGGGGGTCCCCGATCCAGCAGAAGACGTCTGTTGATGTCCGCGCTCCAGTCCGTGCTTCTTTACGGGGCAGAGGTGTGGGCAGGCGCTCTAGATAAGGAGTGCTACAGGTTGCGACTCGCCCAGGTTCAGCGTCAAGCTGCGCTCCGGGTGTGTTCCGCCTACCGGACAGTGTCCGAGCCTGCCGTCCTGGTGGTCGCCGGAGTCATCCCTGTCAAGCTCTTGGCAGGGGAGAGGAAAGTGATTTATCAGAGACAAGGCGAGATCGGCAAGGACACGGCAAGAACAGAAGAGCGCTCTCGAACCTTCCAGCAGTGGCAACACAGCTGGGAGCACGACACCCGAGGACGATGGACTGCGCGACTTATCAAGCAGGTCCAACCATGGTTGGAACGGCGGCATGGGGAGGTGGACTACTACCTGACCCAATTTTTGACAGGTCACGGCTATTTTCGGTCGTACCTGAACCGGATGGGAAAGACCGGTTCACCGGACTGCATTTATTTTCCGGGTGTTCCCGACGATGCGGAACACACCGCTGTCCGCTGTCCCCGTTCTTCCGCTGTCCCCGTTGGGAAGGGCCCCGCCTGGAGGCCACACAAATCTTTGGTGCATTTTCGGTGGACTCGGTCTGCCAAAAGATTTTGGAGGATGAGGGCAACTGGGATTGTTTGTCACAGTTCGTCCGGGGGCGCCGGAATTCTACCCCCAGGAAAAGTACCCCCAGGAAAAGTACCCCCATGAAAAAACGCTACGTCATTTTGCCGTCACAGGTATGGGGGCAGTTTTCCGGCCGCGAACTTTTGAAGAGAATACATTATACTCTACTTCAATCATTGGTTACGCACTTTTATTATTTATTTCTATAATTAACAATTTAAGCCATGTTTTGTAAGTTTACTAGGGGTGGAAAACTACCCCCGGAATTCTACCCCCGGAATACTACCCCCAGCAAAACTACCCCCGGCAAAACTACCCCCGGATTTCTACCCCCGGAATACTACCCCCAGGAAATCTACCCCCGGAATTCTACCCCCGGAATACTACCCCCAGAAAAACTACCCCCAGGAAAACTACCCCGGGAATTCTACCCCCAGCAAAACTACCCCCAATGGACTAGACCGGGAATCCTCCACCCGCGAAAGTACTTCCAAGTACAAAATTCCTTAAGTATTTAACAATTGTTTTTTATGTACGTGTTCTGTTTTTTTTTTATTTCTATTATAAAATAATAATATGTTAAATTTACATTAATACAAACGCCCTTCGGGTAATCTCGTTCTTGACCCTCACTTGCCGTCAAGTTCTATAATAGGCCTATGCATTAGTTTTATATAACCATTCTTCCTTCAATCCTTTACAGGCTTTTAGCTGTGGGTTTTTATTGACATCAAATAAAATATATAACATTTCGGTACCATGATATACTTTGATATTATGTTTATAATTTTCAGTACCTGGGGGTCAAGCATTAGCTCGGTAAACTTAATCAGTAATATTTTTGATAGTAATATAATTTACAGACAGCCCGGTGCAAAAAGGCTTATTTCTTGTTCGAGACGAGCTCGTTCGCTCCACAATTTTTCTAGGATTAAGTTACAAAATTTATTTTTGTGCCCAAATACGCGTTAATAAAACTTTCAAGCAAAATCTACCAGCTAGATTTTGAGAAAATGTTAAAAGCTCAGATTAGACACCCCTCGTATTAAAGTATGAAATTATGTTGATATTTCAGTACCAGTTCAATTTGCTTCTATTTGGCTTCTAACATATGTGTTTGTTTGTTTAACTATCAACACCTGTTTTATTTAGCAATTCAATATAAATTTCCTCCATGTTAATCTTATGGACAAAAAATGAACTTTGAGCTTCCCGTGAGCTTCAGAATTATAATATCAAAAATCTTATTGCAAAACTACGAACTGAGACCAATCTTTTGACACCTCAATCTTTAAAATTGGTCCAGAAATAAGGGAGGAGTAGTGTTAACAAAAAAAGGGCATCACGTATTATATATATAGATAGATAGATGTAGGCTTATAGTAGTTTTTGATTGGTCATAAAATGTTTTTACTTAAAAAGTGTTTCAAAAAGGTTTAAGGTATGCTGTTTAAAAAAATCTTTAGTGGCTAGCTAGTTGATTTTCTTCCCAGCAAGCCGACAGTCTTGTGACTATGGCCTTAAGTGCAATGAAAATAATGTCAAACTTGTATAAATACAGGGTGTCGGAAAAAACGTTTCATTAATTCAGGAGCTTATTAATTAATTAATTATCGTATGGCTTTTAGTGGAGAGAGATCAGCAATTAACTGATGGTTCTCCTCGCCTGAAATACCTGCACTTCTTTGTTTTCTATGCAGGTGGACCAACTGCTTAACGTGACTTCTGAACCACGGGAGCGGCCTAACGATCTTTTTGTCCCCAAGCCGGAAATTGAACCCGGGCCCGCTGGGTGATAACCAAGACCTCACTACACTTCAGGCCGGAGTCACCACCTCCACTCGGGGCCACTACGTCACAGCAGTGGATCGGCTCGAGCGGTGCAAATGCATGGGCTTAAATGGGTTTTTCACGACGCGCGCTAGAATAATCGAAGCTGCTCGCTTCATTTAAAAATTAAAATGCAAGTATCTTATATCACTGTAATCTGCATTAAATGGCGATCACTATGGTGTATCACTTGACTGAGATACTTCTCCCTACACTAAGCTACAGCCTATTAATTCGGGCGATATGCAGTTTTTATTACAGATATCCTTTTCTCTTTTGTCTTATTTAGTAAGCAAGTTGAAATATTGTTATGTAATGTATTTACAGAATTGACACCTATAATATATATTGTGGTATATTACTTACGTAATAACAGCCTGAGGTGTCATTGACACCTCAATCAGTGCAGGCCCTAACCATTATAAAACAAAGTAAAATTACATTTATTACAAATTAAACAATTTTAATTACTACCAGTTATTATGAATTTAATGAATTCATCTTATTGACCTAATTCCATTAATAAATAACTAATTTTAAGTCCAACCTTTAGGATACGTTTATGAAAACAGAAGTTATTTGACCCTACGTAATTAATGAATTACGAATAATCCTTGTGATTAATTACTTATTATTTACCAACGAAAAAAACAAAATAATACAACTTAAATAACAACTCCGAATGTATGAATTTGCGATACAAAAAAAGGAAATGTCTATACGAATGAAAAGTTTCATTGTTTAAAAATATTGTATTTATTAGATTATAATGAAAAGTTATGTCAATTAATATCCTAAAAGCTGGAGGCCTATAAAGCTGCGAGAAAATCTCTCCGCCAGGCGATCAACAGGAGCAAGGCGAATAGCTGGAGGAGACTTCGTGACGACGTTGATTCCGACCCGTGGGGCCTGGGTTACAAACTTGTAACACAGAAACTCGGCGCCCGCTCTCCACCTTCCATCATGGAGGGCGCCACCATGGGGAGGATCGTCGCTGCGTTGTTTCCTGAACATCCACAGCGACCGCCGGTTGAGTTCGGACGGGTAGAGGACGTTCCACTTTTCACTTTCGAGGAGCTGGAAACCTCCGTTCTCTCCCTGAAGAGCAACAAGGCTCCTGGCCCGGATGGGATTCCCAGTGAGGCTTTAAGGAAAGTATTTTCAATCAACTCTGACTTGTTGTTGAGAATGTACAATGCCTGTTTGGTAGAAGGGGTGTTTCCGGCTCCCTGGAAAACAGCCAGGCTTGTACTGATCAGCAAGGGCAAAGGTGATCCCGAGCTGCCGTCGTCCCACAGGCCTCTCTGCATGTTGGACACGGCTGGGAAGCTGTTCGAGAAGCTGATCCGTTCCCGCCTGACTTCTGCCGTGGAAGCTGCCGGGGACTTATGCCCCCGTCAGTACGGCTTCAGAAAGGGACGGTCAACGATCGACGCTGTCACTGAAGTTCAGAGAGCTGTGGAGAGAGCCGAGAGCCACAACCATTTCTCCCGCCGAGTAGTGCTTCTTGTTACGCTTGATGTCAAGAATGCCTTCAACTCGGCGAGGTGGGTCGATATGTTGGATGCGCTTCGCAAACACCTTTCGTATTCCTGCATATCTGTTGCGGCTCATCGAGGATTATCTACGCTCTCGAAGCCTGATTTATGACACGAGGGACGGAACGCGGACGATGGAAGTCACTTCTGGTGCCGCACAAGGTTCAATACTCGGCCCGGATCTCTGGAACGTTGCCTATGACAGCCTCCTGAGGTCCGAGATGCCTGAGGAAACCACTTTGGTTGGGTACGCCGATGACGTCGCAGCTCTCATTGCTGCACGCAACGTTGAGCTGGCCCAACTGAAGTTGAACCGAGTTATGCGGGTGGTCAACAACTGGATGTCCGATCACGGTCTCTCACTTGCTCTCAGTAAGACGGAGATCGTGATTCTTACGAAGAAGAGGATCGACACCGTCGTCCCGTTTCGAGTGGGAAGGGAGGTGGTCACATCAACTCGTGCCGCCAAATACCTCGGGGTTATGGTGGACACCAAGTTAAGCTGGAGGGATCAGATCTTCCGTACGGCGGACAAGGCCGCTAAGGTAGTGACTTACCTTAGTAGGCTGATGGCCAATGTCGGGGGTCCCCGATCCAGCAGAAGACGTCTGTTGATGTCCGCGCTCCAGTCCGTGCTTCTTTACGGGGCAGAGGTGTGGGCAGGCGCTCTAGATAAGGAGTGCTACAGGTTGCGACTCGCCCGGGTTCAGCGTCAAGCTGCGCTCCGGGTGTGTTCCGCCTACCGGACAGTGTCCGAGCCTGCCGTCCTGGTGGTCGCCGGAGTCATCCCTGTCAAGCTCTTGGCAGGGGAGAGGAAAGTGATTTATCAGAGACAAGGCGAGATCGGCAAGGACACGGCAAGAACAGAAGAGCGCTCTCGAACCTTCCAGCAGTGGCAACACAGCTGGGAGCACGACACCCGAGGACGATGGACTGCGCGACTTATCAAGCAGGTCCAACCATGGTTGGAACGGCGGCATGGGGAGGTGGACTACTACCTGACCCAATTTTTGACAGGTCACGGCTATTTTCGGTCGTACCTGAACCGGATGGGAAAGACCGGTTCACCGGACTGCATTTATTTTCCGGGTGTTCCCGACGATGCGGAACACACCGCTGTCCGCTGTCCCCGTTCTTCCGCTGTCCCCGTTGGGAAGGGCCCCGCCTGGAGGCCACACAAATCTTTGGTGCATTTTCGGTGGACTCGGTCTGCCAAAAGATTTTGGAGGATGAGGGCAACTGGGATTGTTTGTCACAGTTCGTCCGGGGGCGAAGGAATTCTACCCCCAGGAAAAGTACCCCCCGGAAAAAGAACCCCCATGAAAAAACGCTACGTCATTTTGCCGTCACAGGTATGGGGGTAGTTTTCCGGCCGCGAACTTTTGAAGAGAATACATTATACTCTACTTCAATCATTGGTTACGCACTTTTATTATTTATTTCTATAATTAACAATTTAAGCCATGTTTTGTAAGTTTACTAGGGGTGGAAAACTACCCCCGGAATTCTACCCCCGGAATACTACCCCCAGCAAAACTACCCCCGGCAAAACTACCCCCGGATTTCTACCCCCGGAATACTACCCCCAGGAAATCTACCCCCGGAATTCTACCCCCGGAATACTACCCCCAGAAAAACTACCCCCAGGAAAACTACCCCGGGAATTCTACCCCCAGCAAAACTACCCCCAATGGACTAGACCGGGAATCCTCCACCCGCGAAAGTACTTCCAAGTACAAAATTCCTTAAGTATTTAACAATTGTTATTTTATGTACGTGTTCTGTTTTTTTTTTATTTCTATTATAAAATAATAATATGTTAAATTTACATTAATACAAACGCCCTTCGGGTAATCTCGTTCTTGACCCTCACTTTCCGTCAAGTTCTATAATAGGCCTATGCATTAGTTTTATATAACCATTCTTCCTTCAATCCTTTACAGGCTTTTAGCTGTGTGTTTTTATTGACATCAAATAAAATATATAACATTTCGGTACCATGATATACTTTGATATTATGTTTATAATTTTCAGTACCTGGGGGTCAAGCATTAGCTCGGTAAACTTAATCAGTAATATTTTTGATAGTAATATAATTTACAGACAGCCCGGTGCAAAAAGGCTTATTTCTTGTTCGAGACGAGCTCGTTCGCTCCACTCACTCGCCTTTCAGCTTCCTTTTTCTGTGCTTTCAGACTGTTGCAATGTAGGCCTACGGGTCTCGTGTATATTTGTTAAAACACATGTTGAATGTGTAACACGAGGATTCTATAATTATTTAGTTAGCTGGTGTTTGCTTTATTCTTTCAAATGCTTTTATTTTTAAATCCAAATAATTCTACAGATTGATTTGTTGTTTTATATACTTTTACATTACTTTTATTCTTATATATGCTTGTTTATATTGAAGTAAGCATAGTAATGAGCTCTTTTTGCAAAGAGATATTAAAAGCAAAAAGAGCTCATTACTATGCTTACTTCAATATAAACAAGAAAAATATAAGAAACACATGGAAACAAATAAATCTTTTATTGGGGAAAAATAAACAAGAAAGTTTAGACGACATTGTATCAAAATATATAGGTAAAAAAGACACGGAGCAAAATGTATGTGATTCTTTTGTAAAACACTTTTCTGAGGGAATAAAAAAAGTAGTTCATGACTGTTCTGTGAGAACTTTACGCTATGATATTAATAAAGAGTGTAATTCAACGTTCTACATACCAGTTTTAAATAAAGATAAATTGATCAAGTTACTTAACACAATGGCAAAAAAGAGCCCAGGTTTGGATGGCATAAGGATGGAGGATTTAAAAAATAATGCACAGGTATTAGCTGGTTCCCTAACTAACTTAATAAACACATCACTTAGACAATCACAAGTTCCCTGCCTTTTGAAAAAAGCTATAATCAGGCCGCTTTACAAATCAGGAAGCCACTACAGCTATTCTAATTATCGCCCGATATCAATCCTTTCGTCGATTGACAAAGTAGTAGAACGATATGTTGCTAATAATCTACGAACCCATCTAGAGAACAACAATATAATTAGTAAATGTCAGTATGCATACCAGAGAGGCAAGAGCACGAATGACCTTTTGGCAGACTTTTCAGATTATGTAAACAATGAATTAAGCATCGGAAATCAGGTTTTAGTAATTTTTATAGACTTCTCTAAAGCTTTTGATACTTTAAAACATGAAAAAATTGAATTGGCATTAATAAAAGCTGGCATAAGAGGCTGGATCAAGAAATGGTTCATGAATTATCTGAGTGACAGAGAAATTACATTTAAGATTAACAGTACATATAGCAAAGCTGAAAAACTCATGTATGGCGTTCCACAAGGTAGTATTTTAGGTCCACTTTTATATCTATTATATGTAAATGAAATGCCCGATATAATTAAGAAAAGTAAAATATTCATGTATGCAGATGATACTGTATTAGTGTCTTCAAATAAAATTTTTGAAGATGCGGAAAAAAATATACAATCAGATTTTTTAGAAATAACAAAGTGGTGTCATGACTACGGATTAAGTATTAACGCTTCTAAATCTAAAATTATGCATATACATTCCCCTTTCTACAGTTGCAAAGAGCCACAAATTAAAGCACATTCGTATAATTGTTTACATATTGAAGAGTACTCAAAAGGAAAATGTAAATGTAACACATTAGAAGTAGAGATTAATTTTAAATATCTAGGCATAATTGTTGACCACAATTTTAAGTGGGATGGCCACATACAATACTTGATAAATAAGTTAAGAGTATGTGCCACAAAATTCTATTATTTGAGAGAATATTTGCCATTTAAGACAATGAAACTAATATATGCATCAATGTGTGAGTCCCTTCTTAGGTACGGCATTAGAACTTGGGGAAATGCTTCATTTTCAACAATTCAAAAACTACAGACTGTCCAAACAAGAATTTTAAAGATTATAACAAAGCTTGATACTACTGTTGAAGGTGTATCTCCATTGGCATCTTATCAGATAGCTGGGTTCTTACCTGTGGATAAGTTATTTTGTTATCTGCTGATAATTGATTACTATTTCTCAAATAAGTTTAAAATAAAAAACTCTCACAGGTATAACTCTAGGAAGGAGTTTTATGTGGTTCCTAGGATTAACAATAAATATTCAAAGCGAACCAGGTGTTACTTGGTACCAACTTTGTTCAATAGTTTGCCATTAAATCTTACCAAGGTTAAGAATTACAAAGTGTTAAAAGTAAAACTCAAAGAATGGTATCTGTAAGAAGTAAAGCCAGTTTGTATTATTGTAAGCATATATTGTTTTGTTGATTGGGAGTCTTTGTTCTACTGTTACTGTTAGATAATTTATATTTAATTGTTTATTGCTTGTTACTGGGTTTTTGTAAATATTTATGTATGTTATTGCTCAAAATATTTATTAAATTAGTTTTAGGCTTTTTTGCTGTTAATTTTAGATAATTATTTAAATTGTAAATGCTGTATTAAGGAAGCATGACAAATAGTAATCTTCAAATTTTTGTGTGAACTGACAGTAAGACATGAACTATTAAAAATGTTTGTTAAATTCTAGTAAAAGCTACAGACAAGCCTAAGTGAGGCTTTTGTAGCTATGTTTGTATGAAATTTGTAATGTATATACTCATCTTGATGAATAAATAAATAATAATAAATAATAAATATTCATAATCAGCAGTATTAGGTTTAATTGAGATATTATTTTTATAATTTTCAGTACGTGGGGACCGAGCATTATCACGGTAAACTTAAACAGTAATATTTTTATAGTAATATCATTTACAGACAGTGCGCTAAAAAAGCCCAGTGCAAAAAGGCTTATTTCTTGTTTAAGGGTGCGCTCTACCTATCTGCCGCGTGCGGATGCAAGGGTTTAATCTCCGTGTTTGTAGCCCCAGTTGTAAACCGATTTAAAATATTTTGTTGTCATTCTTTTCGTAATATAATTTTGTACTCCGTTATCGTCTTAAAATTTCGATATTAATTTAAATTACTAAGCAGGGTGTTTGCTAATAATGTTGAAATAAGCGTTTTTGTATCAAGTTTTAACGTATTAAAAACAATTTTTTAAGAAAAAAATAAGACGATACGTGAGTACAATACAATCTTAAGAACAAGAATCTGCAATAAGATTGGTAAAAAGTTTATAGATAACGATGCAAGAAGGGAGATGCGAAAGGTCTGCAATTTCACAAACATCGTTATTAGACCACCGATCGATTTCGCACTGAAACCAAAAAAAAAGCATTAAAGTAACAAAATTTAAAATCACCCGTCATATATTTTCCAAAATGTGAGTCTCCCCGTATAGCGGCAGTTAACAGTCTCGCTCGACGATTTTGACGCCGAGGTAGAGCGCACCCTTGACGAACTCGTTCGCTCCGCTCACTCGCCTTCACGATGAGCTCGGTCATTTCGCTCACTCGCCTTTCAGACGGTTTCAATGTAGGCTAACGGGTGCTGCACACTTCTGTATACGGTATTTGTTGTGTGTCAGTTTTACAATATTATTGGTAACAGTTCTTTTTAATCATGTTTTAGAACTTTTTTTTACTTGTTACCAAGACATAGGGCTGGCTTAGAAGTATAACAGCTGATAAGCGTTACTGAAATACACTATAACTTATTAAAAACGTTATTTAAAGAAATCTGATTCGCGTACATGTTTGTCACTAGTTAAAATTTTTTGTTTAGTTTGAATCTCACCCCCACTCCAATATTTTCGGGAAGAATCAAGTTTAAAAAAACGACCTATAGAGTGGAGCTCTTTATGCCTAATTTAACCGTCCTGAAAGGCGAGATGAGCGAAGCGAACAAAGTTAGCGTAAAGGTGGGTGCTAACGAGCTCGTTTTGGATAAAACAGCCTTTAGAGCGTACATAAGGCCAGCTGAAGGTGCCCTCGTGTTGATATTGTGTGAGTATGAGTACTATAACACCAAAAAATTGTTTAAGTTTTTCGAGCAAATGCTCGGCCCCAGTTACTAACATCAATAACCTAAAAGATTAAGAATTAACGATTTCGCTTTCCATTTTGTCATCTAATGACGACACTTCAGCGGAATACCCGTAAGGGAAATCACTATTGAAATAAGTCACGGTAAGACCTAAGCCTGTGATCCTTATACACAATGAATATAGAATTAAATATAATTGGAGTAGTTTATGCTAATATATTGTAAAATCTTTTTCAATTTGTGGAACTATGCCGCTACTGGTAATGCAAATGATTAAAAAGTGAAAATAACACAAACATATTTCCGATCTTGAATAACACTTTCATATGGATAGGAAACCTTCAGATATTTACTTTCAAATAAAGGTTCAGTTTCATTTCTTCGATTCGCATTACTTGCAAACGGAATTCCAAATGGAAGCCTGGCTTGCTACCTGGAAGGGTAGGGTTGGTGACGCTGCTGTGTTTTTGACTCGCTCAACTCTGAGAAATCTCGCAAGAGCGAACGATCTCGTCTTGAACAAGAAATAAGGCTTTTTGCACCGGTCTGTCTGTAAATTATATTACTATCAAAAATATTACTGTTTAAGTTTACCGAGCTAATGCTTGGCTCCCAGGTACTGAAAATTATAAAACTAATATCAAAGTATATCATGGTACGGTAATGTATATATTTTATTTGATGTCAATAAAACCATACAGCTAAAAGCCTGTAAAGGATTGAGGAAAGATTGGTTATATAAAACTAAAGCATATTGAACTTGACGGCGAGTGAGGGTAGAGAACGAGATCACCCGAAGGGCAAGTTCTATTATTTTATAATAGAAATGTTTTAAATACCAGAACACGTGCATAAAAAAACAATTGTTAAATACCTAAGGAATTGTGTGCGTGGAAGTACTTTCGCGGGTGTAGGATTCCCGGTCTAGTCCATTGGGGGTAGTTTTGCTGGGGGTAGTTTTTCTGGGGGTAGAATTCCGGGGGTAGTTTTCCGGGGGTAGTATTCCAGGTCTGGTCCATTGGGGGTAGTTTTGCTGGGGGTAGTTTTGCTGGGGGTAGTATTCCGGGGGTAGAATTCCGGGGTAGAAATCCGGCTGGTGTTTGGTTTGCTATAATGTTAATTTAGAGCGACCAAATTAAATAATAATGTATTTATAAAACTGGGGGTACTTTTCCGGCCGCGAGCCAAAACTCCATGCCACTTTAAGCTCCGCCCCTCGTGACGTCAAAATGACGTAGCGTTTTTTCATGGGGGTACTTTTCCTGGGGGTAGAATTCCGCTACCCCTTCGTCCGGGGCATCCTCCTGGAAAAGAAAACCGATCTGGACCGCGAAGTGGCCCAGATCCCTTGATCGAGCGGCTGGATAAGGAGCGAGCCCCACGGGCGTAAGCCAAATTTAGGCCTAGCCTGACGTAATGTGACAAACAATTCCAGGTTAGATTCCTAAAGAGTAGAGGAAGTTTTTTAGTGGGTAAACCCGTTTTTAGGGGAGCCCCACACTACAGGCTGGCCACCTGTGTGCGTGATGCATTTTTCCGCCTCTCCCTCAAAAAAAAAAAAAAAAAAAAAAAAAATGTCAATTAATTGGATTATAAAATATTTATATATTTGCAAAAAACTAAATGACCATCAGATGTGCTTTTTACATGGGATTTATATTAGTATGGTACTTTAAATAGTTATTTACTTTATCAGCAACGCATTTCACAAAACGCTGTCAGTGTCCGCAAGTAAGTCACGTGTGGCCAATTGTTCGAAAAACTTAATTATCTCTCCGAACTTCCTGTGGTGTACTCTTATCACGGCATATTTTCCTTTTAAACAGATTATTTTGTTACCAACTACAACTAAATCCAAGCTTTTTATTAGATTTAGTTGCTGTCTTATCCTTGCACGGTGCTGTCGTCGTTGTCGAATATGTCGGTGAATTAAATTAAATAAATACAGTTATTATCAAATCCGCTTGTGTACATTTATTTTTCTTTTAGACTTTTATGAATTAATTGTAATACTTTAATGTATATTGTAATTCTAATCAAAATGTAATTAATACTAAGACATATTTGGAAAATGTGTATCATCAATAAAAATTAGTATACTAATTAATATATTAATATAATAATTTACTATGTTAATTATTATTTTATTAAATAAGCTTATGTGTGATTTTTCCGTCCCAATAAAACAAATGTTTTATTAAAACAACTGTTGTGAAGTAATAATGTTATAAAATGAAAATGTTACACGAATCAAACAAAATTACTCAAACTTTGGATTTCACCGAGGAATAAAAAAGTAAGTCGACTTGAAAATCAATTATAAGTTATACTGTTGTATTCCTTAATTAATGTAGATTACAATGATATTACCTACTTGTATATAAGCTTTAAAGTGTGAGTGGTGGTAAAGGATTAATGAGCGCGCGTCACTGAAATCCCATATGAACGCATGTATTGCCACGGCTCTGAGCGATCCACTGCTGTGACGTCGCCGCGGCATGACTCCGGCCTGGAGTATAGTTGGGTCTTGGTGATAACCCAGAGCTCTACCACTGAGCTACGGCCCCTGCCAGGAGCTTATTGCTCATATCAAAATGAGCAAAAAAGTTCATGTAAACATATGTCCTAAAATAATTTGGACCGCTATTAAACCCTCTAGATGCCGTTTTAACAATAAAAATAATTTTAAAAAAATTAATTAAAAACAATTAATTAATAAAATAAATTAATTTTTTTTATGAAAATAATTTTTATTTCCGTAACGAATCATTGTATCAAGTTCATATTTGGCATAAGCCTTTATCACACCTACAAACAGAAATTATATCCTATACCTCGTAGATGCCTAAAATTATTTACATCTCCTTGCCAGCCAACTTGATGAAGGGCACCGCCTAGTTGAAAAGAAAGTGCATTTAAAGGCCTCAACGAGGAACAACCTTTGCCTTTGGGCGTTGGAGCGGGGTTATTCTCAAGCTGACTGAAATTCAGAGGTTCACCAAATAGATTAGACTAAAGTGCCATACAATTGAACACAATAGTGGAAGAATTTAAAATACACGACCGGTTCACTAGACTGCATTTATTGTCCGGGCGTTCCTGACTATGTGGAGCAAACCTTCTTTTGCTGCCCCCGTTGGGAAGGGTACCCCGCCTGGTGGCACACAAATTTTTGTTGCATTTTCGGTGGACTCGGTCTGCCAAAAGATAATGGAGGATGAGGGCAACTGGGATTGTTTGTCACAGTTCTTCCGGAGCATCCACCTGAAAAAGAAACCGGATCTAGTCCGCGAAGTGGCCCAGATCCCTTGATCGAGGGGCTGGATAGGGAGCGAGCCAAAAGGGCGTTAGCTAAATTTAGGCCTAGCCTGACGTAATGTGATAAACAATTTCAGGTTAGAATCCTAAAGAGTAGAGGAGTTTTTTTTAGTGGGTAAACCCATTTTAGGGGAGTCCCACACTACAGGCTGGCCAAATGTATGCGTAATGCATTCTTCCTGCTCTCCCTAAAAAAAAAATTAAATTTTACAAGACACATAAAGTTGAAAAATTAAATTTACGTATCTAACCATGTTTTTAAGGATCTAACAACAAATGATGGAGTTATTGCGATTCGTATGTAGAAAAACACTGATTTTGCATTAGGTTCTCCTATGGAAACTAAGGTTATTTTAATATAAAAATAGTGATAACTCCATTATTTAATGTTAGATCCTTATAAACTTGGTATCATTGCTTAGATAATTTAATTAGTAAATTTTTTGTGTCCTATAAAATGTTGATATAATATAACGGTTTTGAGTTATTTGAGAATGACAATTTAAAATTGCCGAGATTTTGAAAATACTCATTGGAAATAATAATTTTTTCCTGAAAATGAACATTGGTGTGATAAAGGTTTATGCCAAATATGAACTTAATATAACGATTTGTTACGGAAATAAAAATTGTTTGGTGAAAAAACAAAATGGCGGCTAGCGGGTTAACGAAGTATTTTAGGACATATTTAACTTTTTTGTTCATTTTGATAAGGGCAATAACCTTCTGAATTCCAGAAGCGTTTTTTCCGAACATTCGGTATATATCAGGTAATTAAATATCGTATGCAATTCTAATTTGTACAATAAAGCACTGTCCTATAGAGAGTAAGTTGTAGGCCTACAAGTCAACATCAATCAATCTTCAGTTTTGTCTCGTCCCAAGTTAGTAACTTGTGGTGTACCTCAAGGATCCGTTTTAGGTCCTGTCCTGTTTTTACTCTACAGTAGCTGGGGGCCAAGCATTTGCTCGGTAAACTCACACAGGGATAGTACGCTAAAATGCTCAGTGCAAAAAAGCTTATTTCTCTCTAGGCTTGCTCACTTTCAGACTGTTTCAATGTAGGCCTACGGGTGCTGCACTCTGGTGTATATTTATTGAAACACCAGTTGAATCTCTAACACGTGGATTCTAAAAATTTACTTAACCGCTGTTTTCATAATTCTTACTAATGATTTTGTTTTAAATTCCAATGCAATTACAAAATTGATTAGTTATTTTGTACTTTTACATGACTTTTACGCGGCCAGGCCTTTTTTCATTAGTTCACAAACCAAAATGATTGGGTTAAGGGAACGGGATTTCATAGGGTTTCAAAGGAGGCAAAAATGGGCTTTGGAATTTTTGGAAATTGATTTTCAAAATTCAACAATTTTAACTAAAACCATTTAAAAGAAATCAAAAAACCAAAAATTTAGTATTTATAATTTTTAATTTGGTTTTATAGATTACGGAAGAAATAAAAAATTGGTTTTCCATATCATTATTATGGGAATTCAACAAAACCATCTATCTCACATATTTATTGACATAACTCAGTAAAATTTGGTATATACATTCTCAGGTAAGGTTTAACTGATATATGCTTACAACACCCATATGACGGCAAACCTACGTACTCACCCCCATGGATTTTATGCGGAATATTAAAAAGTGCCAAATATTGATACGGGGGTATTTTGTATTACCTTACCATCAAATTCATAGCAATAAAATATTTTTCCTACCATTGCATGGAAATAATTGCATTGCCACACCTGTAACCCCTGATGTGCAAAACAGTTCATTTCCGGTTTCCGTTTCTTTCTCGCTCTAGAGCGGCAATGATTCTTTACCGCACGCTAGATCAAACAGCAATTTTATATCAGCTGTTATTACAAACCATGCTACAGCTGTTATTCATTGTTGTCGTTTAGTAATTGCTTCTTTTTTAGTTTAAGGTTATGTTTGATAGTTAAGATTATGTTCCAACAAATCAAATCCAAAATAATCTAAGTGACATTTTGTATGCAATAAAACATGTAATATGTAACAATTATGTTGGTAGGAAAAATCTTGTGTGTATTACGAGAGCAAATAGTCATTGCCGCTCTCGAATTGTTAGGCCGCAATCAGCTGACGCTTCGTGCGGCCATCTACAATTCTCGAGTGGCAATGACGTACTTTAGGATCTTATTACACAAATAGCTATTACATAAATAGCCTAAGTAGCTTTTGTTTTCATTTAAAGCATAATACATTATAATTGTGCACGTTTTGGACGTTTTTAGGTAATAGTTATAATAGCAAACCAAATCCTTCTTGAACGTCTGTTCTCCTAAACTCTGTATTTAGACAAAATAGGCGTACCTCGTCTGTTTACAATCAACTGATTGAAAGCGTGTAAAATAAAGGTTTAAGGCCGTTCAAACCTTAATTTTTTATTTAAGAAAGTAAGATAACGTTAAAGAAAAGCAAATCTGCTAGTATACAAAAGTTTAACTTTTATTTGGTACAAACTGCGTGTATTTGGTCTCAGACAAACTGTCTAAACCCTAAAGTATTTCAAATGTTTGCTTTTCCACCCATGTTAAATATCAAAGAAAAGTTTATTTTTATTTTTGGAGTGATTTAATGTAAATGTTTTCAAAATTAAACAAAACTGCTAATATTGGACGGAAAACGTTTTTTCTGGTACTACCCTCATGTACATGGGTCCAGTAGAATTCTCAGACGAACCAAAGAATACAAAAGAATAAAAATAAAGAAGGTCTCATTCCATATTAAAAATTGGCAACCATTTTTTCCCCGACAGGAGCACTGTAAACTGAAGTTGAGCACTTCAAATAGAGATAGCGCCAGCTGAACGTAGGCCCAATGAATACGTAGGCCTAAACATTGTAGGCCTGCTAGAGAGAGGTATTAAATTTCTTTTTTAGTTTTACGTCGTTTAAGCTACCTAGCATTTTCTTGTATTAGTGAAAAGCTTTTTTCAAGGTGAATCATTATTTTTAGTCATTAAGTCCTTTTATTAATCTGAATTCGTCGTAATTAGTTTTAAACTTCCAATGTTATTCAAATGGAGAAATTAATTTCATATATATATATATAAAACAAGTTATACTTTACAAGTGATTAAATCGTCATGGTATTCTGCCATTTTCAAATTTGTTTACTCAGTGTTCAAAATAAGCATTAAAATAAACGGAGGAAGAAAGTGTTCCTACATTAATTGTGAGAGTACAGTAATGTAAATACAGTAATACAGTAAGTGAGTACAGTAATTGTGTACAGTAATGGAAAACTGTCATAGGTTATCTATGATTTGTAAGGGTAGTGTGTGGACAAGATAAATTCTTTGCTGGTAAATATCTGCCACAATGTCAGAATGTATAGGCCTACTGACTTATAGGTTACTGTCACGTGCGCTCTCTCATGGTGGATTGCGCTACTACGTCGACCGAAACTTTCTTAACAATTCGTCCATAAGATGTGACCTTCTTTATGTTTTTGTATTCACTGGACAAACTATATAATGGTTTTTTTACCTTACTGATCTAAATATACGGATTTGCCAATTAATTAAGAACTAATGTAATCCTATTTGAAAATAAAATATGCTGTGAAGAGTAATTTATTAGAAAGTAAAATACTTACTGCCGTGTTTGGCTGATTCTTTCATGAATACAAGCTTCATCATGATTCCTAATAAACATCCCAACTGAAAAAAAGTATTTCACTTTTTTGTATCACCCTTATTAAACTAGAGCATGCAGGGGCCTAAAATCTGATATTGAAGGAAGTAAAAAACATTAACTTTTCAGGTTTAAAATAAGAACTAAACAATTGGTACTGTAATTATAACTTGTATGTTGGATTTTATAGAGATCTGTATTTAATGGTAATAAAATTAAATGGTTGGTCACCAATACATTTTGTTTTTTTTTTATTTTATTACACACTTTTCTTCCAACAGTATATTTTAATGTTGATTACTTAAACTAAACCCTGCAATATGACATTCATGGCGAAATGCCAAACGCTAGGACAATGCTTAAGTAACAATGCTAAAAATCTCTTACCAGTGATATAAATCCAAATAATTTAGTTCCATTACGCAGGGATATAAAGAAACAGCATGATTGGGGTAGAAAATCTTCCAGCTTCATCTGGATGGTTTAAAAATGTTTCCTGTAATATGTTTTAAAACGTGATTAAGACTGTTACAAAAATAGTCGACATTTCAAATTAATAAAAAACAGATATTTCATGTATGGTAGTTACATTAAGGTTTTTAATAAATATACATTTATATTGCTTTTAATTATTAAAAAGTGCTATTTATATATCGTTTTAAAATTTGTGAATATTTTTGATGACTTTTCAATCCTTGTTAAGGTAGGTTTACACTATGTAGCAGATCCAACTAGCAGAGCTACATATATATAGCACAGCTATAAGTTCAAAAAGTGACACTGGATATCTGCTAGACCGGATACACATAGCAAATTTAAGCCTATTTTATCTGCTATATAACAGAACACGTGCTATCCAACAGTTTGAGTAACATCTAGCAGAGCTACATGGAGTTGACGGAACTATATAAAGCTCAGTTTAATTATAGCTCTGCTATATAGAACGGTTAGATCTCAAGCTATATAGTGTAAACCCACCTTTAGAGAAAACCCTATACAATAAAAAAAAGTTAGTATCAATAGCTAACTAGAGACAGAAACTATTATCAACGAAGCACCATAGTTTTGGTTTTTCCACAAAGAAACAGAAATAATTTCAACAAGTTTTTGAAGTTCTAATACTGGTAAAATATTTGGAAAACTACCAAAAAGTGGAACACAATTTGAGACGACACATATTACGTTGTATGTAGTTAGCAGAATAATCTATGACAATATACAATGGGTAAAATATATACATCAACATGATGTAAAATGACCACAGTAATTTACTGAATGTATCATCCTTTATCTGCTAGGAGTACGCTTGTTCCCCTCGCGTACGGGTATGAACGGCACCATAAGCCGTTTAATCCCATTTCCAAGCTGTTAAAAAATAAATAGTATAAAATAACACATCTATTAAACTACACATTTTAACTGCTTTGGAAGGGGTTTTAAGGTATTTTATCGAATTCAAGAAATTTTTACTAGTAGGCCTACTTTCATTTTTCTCATAGTAAAATATATCATTATATCTTCAAAACAAAGTAGCAAACAATCTTGTAAGCTGCAAATTTAAAAATTTTTAGTGAATACCTTATGATGCTTTTAACATTTGGTATAAGTGTGAGCAACTAGATAACATTCAATCGAAGTTTTCAAAATGAAAGATTTAACTTTTTGGGAAAATAACAGCTTCACTGACTGGTAAAAGGTAAAACACAAACACAGCTTCTCATATTATTTTTATAGAAAATCAACTAATGTGTTAACTAATATTTGGTCAAAACCAACCATGGCATAAAATCTCTATATTAAATTCCATGGTAATTAAGTGGAAATTTGATATAAAATAACTACACTTAGCCAATGCAGCATAAAGCACTGGTAGATTACTTTGCTCGTAATAAGGAGGACTTAATTTACAGAATTTATTAGTTGTCATTAAATCTTAAGATAATGATAGATTTTTAGAGGATTGTGATTAAAATATTTTTGTTGTATTTCTAAGTCATTATTGTTTAAACCTGTGATTGAATTGAATTATTATTAACTAACGTCGATCTGTTCTTGGATACCATGATTAATAAATAGACCATTGACAAATGGCAAATGAGTCCAGTAACGAACTTTTAAAAAGTTTCACCCCGGAAATCTTTCATTTCAAAGGCGAGCACTTCTACCATTCAGCTACCAACCATGCTACCAGTATATGTATGATGGTAGAGAAATTTAAAAGTTTGTACAGATCAAAATTTTTACATTCCATAAATCGCATACATTCGAGGAGTAATTAATCAACAACATGGTCAGTAGGTAAGTTCCATGAAGGGTTTAGTCAAGAAACCTAAACATTTTATCGATGTAATATCTGTTAAGCTCTGCTTGTTCAACTTGTTTGCGGCTAAGTTTTTTTAAAGACCTGTTTCCCCATCCTGAAATAAAAAATATAAAAAAAAGTCTTAGGTAGTTTGAAATTATGCCATGAAAACGGCTTCAGCTTCCATAGATAAATTTGTAGCCACCAGCACTGTGGCAGTGAGTTTTACTCTTGGGGCAGCAATAAATATAAGAGGTTTTATCTTGTAAAGATGAGTCTTGGATGACTCTAGGTATGTTTACTTTCAATATTTACTTTTGAACAATTTTCCAACCCATAAAAAATACGGATGCATTTTCGGAAGTTATACTCCGGATCGTCAGGATTCGACAATTTTTGCACCTATACCGCTTTGACAAACCCCTAACACAAAATAGAAACTTAAACCACTAAACAATACCCAATAGGACTAAAACTAATCTAATAATTACTTGCACAAGCAAACAGATTTGCGATTGAGTCATGGATCCAAAATCAGCCCAGCATCCAGGTTGCAGCTCTGTCCAGATGGGCCCACGACATCTGGGCAGGATAGTATTTGATTCATACTACTATAATATGTCTAGTGCTGTGCGGATTTTCAAAGCCCTCGATCCAATCCTAACTTCGAAACGATGCAATGTGTGTATTGTAGTACAATTAGTCGGGAAAAATGAAATAATTTTTGGAAAGCTAATTTGTTCTATGGCATCCCCTGACCTTCCTCCGAAAAGTCTCCTGAAATCCCATGTGGGGATCATGCCCAAAAATGAGGGGTTGGTCTATAAGGAGTTAAAATAAATTTTGATATTAAGCATACTAAATTTGAATAAGTTCCAGAAGGTTTATATATATCAAATTAAAGGTCTTAAGTAGTGTGGTTTTGCCGGTGCTGGGACAAGTCAAGGTCATGCGGTTCGAACTGGCAGGTGTGGGTAGTAATTGGGGGGTAGGGGTGACAGTGATGGATGGGTTTGGGAAGTGGGTCAAGGTCATTCGGAGGGAGTTTTAAAAAAGTGGGAGCCGCAGGGGCTCGGTGGGGAGGGGGGTGGGGCGGCGCCGGGCCGCGGGAGGTTTTCGTTTATTTTTAAAATTAAATCAAAGTCGTGTTCTTGTGCAGAGAGGTGTTGGAGTGTCGTCCACCGGTGAGGGAGTGGTAGACGCCGAAGGTGGTGGCGAAGAGAAGGTAGACGCACAACATGCACAGTACGCATTTGAACAGTTGCAGCAGGCGAACCATCCCTTGTTGATTTTCCGTTTCCAATTGCAGCCTGTTGATCTCTAGTTTGAGTCTGTCCTCTTCCAATCGTGTTTGAAGTGAAAAATCATCCATCATTTTTGTGTTCGTTTTTTAATTTCTGTTGGGGAAATGGGAGCGGTGTTGACGGTCGGAAAGTTGGCGATGAAATGAGAAACGAAGATGAGGACAGGGCATATTTACTGGAAAGTGGTGGGGGGTTAAGAAAAAACAGTTGTGTGTCCGATCAAACGTCATCGTCAGCTGTTGGTGTATGTTTGGATGATGCAGGAGTGAGTTCTAGCAAACCATCTTCATCTTCACTCTTAACTCTATCGCATGTTGGACAACCGTAAGCAAGTTCCAAATTCATAGTGATGCAGTGGAATTTGTCTATAATATCTTCTAAAGTTTCCATTATATCTTTTAAATCATGTCTTGTTCTAATTATAAAAGTAGATTTCATTAGTGCTAGCGGATCGTTGTTCATCGTACGGGAGTCGGGAAACAAATGGCGAGCGTCAGTCAGCGGCTCGCTTATATGCGGGCAAGGGCGGTGGAGGGGGAAGTGGAGGGGTGGTGGCGTGGTGGGGGAAGTGGAGGGGTGGTGGCGTGGTGGGGGAAGGGTGATATACCCCCATGCGAACCGTTGGCCAGCGCATTTCGCAGAGAAACGCCGCTCGGGTAGGTAGTAGGAGGTGTACTAAGATAAGCATTAGTTGTATTTTTAAGTTAGGAATACTAATAATGTTTGTAAATTAAATATTAAATATTAAATTTATATTTAAGCAGAGCTTGCATTTCTTGTTCCTCGTCGTTTAATTCAACAATTTTAACACCATTAGTTGTCTGTTCCTCTTCCTCTGCACTTTGCGACGATGAAGACATGGAGGTGCCAGAAGAAGATGATGAGGATGAAAATATTTTGGTAGGATTGACGTATTGCACTGTGATGTTGATCCATCTTAAAGGATAGCTATCAATGAGTGTGAGTAAGTTTTGGAATAGTTCTTCCATCTCTTCTCTGTCGGTAATTAAATGTTGAAAGGAAATGAATTTATCATCCATGTTGTTGTCAGTGCGAGTAATGAAATAAGAATGAGAAGCGTATCGAATGATCCGTAGAATATATGTTGTAAAAAATAAGTGGTGGGGGTAATCTCAAGGTCAATCAAATGGAGTTTTAAAAAAGGGCTGCAGTCAGTGACTACAGCTATACATCTGAAGCTTCAACAGGATCAGTAGACCAATCTGATCTGTACTTGCACGCACTTATGATGCATGTACAAAAGTCGTCTTTATAATATGCATTGCACTCTCGACAATTGACAAGTTTTTCCGGATGAAATTTGATACACCTCTGGGGACAGCAAGTGGAAATCTTTATTGTTTCATAAAACACATGACAAAAGCATATTACATGTACATATATAATAATGTAAGAAACAATAACCACCGAAGGTTAAAAACCTGTTTTGGTGGATTTTACATATTTTTATAACACAAACAATCGAGTCCTGAAGGGCAGGGGGGTGACCGATCACTTATAATACTATTTATAAATTAGCAAAAACAGTTTTCTCACTCTTCTGATTATATATAAAACAAAAATTTAAGTACAAAAAATCAAGTAAACGTAATATAAACATTTCTTACTATTCTACACAGAAATATTATCTTCTACTAACTTACCTATCAAAAAAACTACCTAATTAAAGTTTTGGATTAATCAAAAAAAGAATCAACATTTTCCAACTTTATTAAGAATAACCATACCTGTTTTAAGAAACTTACTTTATTTTTAAAAATTTTTATGCTTTCTGGCAAATGATTAAAAAACTTTGGGGCAAGAAACAAATAAAACTTTTTGAACACAGTTAGATTTGGTTTTGGGACATTAATATCATTTTTATTTCTCAGCGTTACTTTCCGATCCGAGTTAATTTTTATAGCGTTCCCGCTTCTTTCAAAAAATAACCGTAGCACTTTAAAAATATATAAATTTCTTAAAGGTAATATTTCAAGACTTTTAAACAAAGGTGCTGCATGTTCTGTTTTAATTTTATTTGAAATTATTCTAACGAAGGCTTTTTGTAGCACAATTAGTGGTTGTAGTGATGTTTTATATGCTCCACCGTAGATTGTTAATCCATATTCTAGTTTAGAATTTATTATGGCATAATAAACAGTTCTTAAAAGATGTTGATTACACACATATTTTAACAAATAAAATACTCTTATATATTTAACCAATTTGTTCTTTACATAGTTTATATGGGTTTTCCAAGTAACTTTTGCATCTAAATACAGTCCAAGATATTTAATTTCATTAACCTGTTCTATTTCCTGGCATTTACAAATTACATTGTTACAACTTATATTGTGATATATTATAGGGGAAGTAAAATTAACATTTTTAGAAAGATTGAAGATTATATATTTAGTTTTGGGGCTCATCACCATGAAATTTGATGTAAACCACCATCTCAAAGCATTCACATCATATTGCATGTTCATTTTTAGCTGTTCAATTGAATTTGATTCATAAAATAATGCTGTATCGTCAGCAAAGGCACATAAATTTCCTTTGAAACGGCCATTACATAAATTATTTGCATATATCAGGAACAAAGGTCCAGAGAGTACAGATCCCTGAGGAATACCATGCTGAATATCCCCCAAGTCACTCACCACTTCAGAAACCCTTGTTCTCTGAGTTCTACCACAAAGATATGAACGAAACCATTGCAGAGGGATACCTCTAACACCAGCTTCTTCCAGTCTATTCAAAAGAGTAAAATGATCGACAGTATCGAAGGCTTTCATAACGTCTACAAATAATCCAGCGCAGTATTTACCATTGTTTAGCCCTGAATATACTTTGCCCATAAAATGATGTAACGCGGAAGAGGTATTTAACTTTTTTCTAAACCCGAATTGTTTATCGCTAAAATAATTATACTTCTCTAGGAAGTTAACTAGTCTTGCCTTAATTACTTTTTCTAATAATTTTGAAAATATTGACAATAAAGCTATAGGGCGATAATTTCCTGGAATAGTTCTATCATTTTTCTTAAATAATGGCTTTACTATTGCAGTTTTTAACTCCAAAGGGAACTCTCCTGAGCTCATACTAAAATTTACTAAGTAAACTAACACATCAACAATGTACACATCAATTGATTTTATGATTATTGGAGTAATACTGTCCGCACCTGGAGCTTTCCCATTGCTGAGAGATTTGATTAAATCCAAAATTTCCTCTTTACAAGTTGGATAGAAGAAAATTGATTTGTTACTAGATCCATGATTAAATATAATTTTATATTCATTTTCTAAGGGTGAAGTGAATGCCTGGTCTATTTTTAAACTTTCTCTCAGGTCTGAAGCAACAGAACAAAAATACTCATTTAATATGTTTGTTACTGCTTTAGGTTCTCTAACTAAGACATTGTTCATGTCTTTTAAAAATATTTTATCGTCTCCCTTACTTCGTTCGCCTATCAGGTTTTTTATGGTATCCCATTGTTTCTTTGGTTTATTATTATTAAAATCTAATATATTTTTAAAATATTCATTTTTTTTATTCCTTATTTCGTTTATTAAAAAGTTTTTATAAGCATTGTAGTCATGTTTCAATTCCATATTAAGTGGTTGTTTAACCCACTTCATATACATTTTATTTTTCCTTTCTATCATTTTTAAGAGTCGATTATTCATCCATGGCTTACGTTTTTTAATTGTTTGTTGGTTTTCTGTAACACTGGATTTACTTACAGATAATTTAATAATATTTAAAAATTCCTTAAATGCTTCAGAAACATTTTTGGCATTGTACACAGGTAACCATGAAACATCTTTCAACTGTGTTTTTAGTATATGATAATTAATGGAATTTTTTGTTTTTTCATGTATATTATTTTTAACAGTAAAATCTATTTTAAAACACCCTGCAGTCATTCTATGATCAGTTATTCCTGCATCTATCACCCAACTAATACATTCTATGTTTATATTTTTGTAACATCTTACTAGCATATGATCAATGCACGAACAAGATATAACTGATACCCTGGTAGGATCCGTTATTAGGGGAAGTAAACCATAGCTAGAAGTAACTAAATTGTAACTATCAACTAAGGCACTTTGATCTAAAGTATTTATATTTAGGTCTCCACAAATAATTAATAATTTAGATTTATCCATGGATAAAAAACCTTCTAAATCCTTGATAAAATCAAAAGCACTATATTCTTGCAACCTATAAATTGCTATAATATCAAGTGGAACAGACCTACTGTCGGAAATATTGATTGTCAAATGTAGGCAATCTGCTGTCTCCATTTGAATATCAGCGATAACATGACAAGTCAACCGATTTGAAATAAAGACAGCCACGCCACCCGAGCGATAAGAATTATTAGTTTTAGAATAAAGATTATAATTTGGAAGATTGTACTGATAGATCTCATTATCTTCAATCCATATTTCCGTCAGGATAATTATATCTGGAATTTTTGATAAGCTTAACAGTTCTACTGAGAATAAATCAAAGTTCTTCCTCATACTCCGAATATTTTGCTGTATGACAACCAAATCATTTAAATAGTCAGAAAAGATATTACTACTTAATAGAGAAATATCCTTTTTAGTACTAAAAACCGGCATGTGGGAAAATTATAAATGTAACATGATATTTTAACCTAATTATCATTATAAAAAAAAACAATTTCTTAATTTTTTATTAGCTGCACTTTAAAACTACCAACCTATAGTATAGTTCATGAAACTTCCTTTTCATCCTCGGTTTGCTTTTCATCTTTTTCATTCCTCAACTTTGTAATCTGTGCCACTGATGTCACAGCGATGACACTAGAACCTTCGCTTACTCGTAGTAGGATTTTCCCGTTACGCACCCATAGAAATTTGAATCCTTTTTCTTTCTTGAGGGCTCGTACTTCGTTGAAGATCTTACGTCGATGTGGAGTCAAACTTTCATTCATGTAAATTACTTCTGCGTTACTGTCAGTGAAGCCAATATCTCTAGTGTTTAGATTGCGCTTGATTCTTCGTTGTCTTAGAATTTCTTCTTTAACCGTGCGCCTTGTGAATTTGACAATAATCCCTCTGGTTCGACCAGCGGTCTTCTGTCCTAAACGATGACATGTGTCCACCATTTCGTCATTTATTGGAAAATTAAGACTTGTTCCCAGCTTTTTAACAAGTTCTAGTACAGATTCATTTTCTTTTTCTGGTATTCCATTTATTTCCACACAGTTTCCTCTGCTATACTGTTCCATATCATCGAGTTTTTGTTCCAGTTCACTAACAGTTTTCTTCAATTTTTTGTTTTCTTCACAGACCTGTTGATACATTTTTTCAAAATTTTTTAAGGATTCAGATTGAGCTTTCACTGTACTTGTTAGCTCCCTCATCTGATCACTATTGAACTCAAATGCCTTGTTGATTTCTAAATCCAATCTCTGGATCTGATTTTTACTTTCTTCTCTCATTTCTGCCAATGTTTTTAAAACTTGATCAATATTTGGCTCATTTTTGCTTAATTCGCTCTCTACTCTCATACTAGCTCGTCGTTTTTTCGAGCAAGGTTCACATCTAAAAACTTCACCCTCTTTCTCATAGAATTCAATATCAGTTTCAGACAAATTAACACAACTTAGTGCGTGGAACAAACGACATTTACGTAGAGATCTTTCACTTCCTGATACCAGCACCAAACTTTGGGAATTGACTAAACACATGTAAAAGAGTAAAAATCTGCCGGGAGGCAAACTTAAATATAACGACGTCACGAGCAGTGACGTCATCAATATGGCCGCTCAGCCAATTACAATAATGTCGCATATCTCGGAAACCCCTTAACCGATTTTGACATTTGACATCTTATTTGAAAGGTCTAATCATGATCTATAATAAAGGTTATTACACTTTTAGCGGTAAAAACAACCGTTTTTGAGTATTTTGTAAAATATTAATTTTTATAAGTATTTGCAATTTCAGCGAATTTCCCACAGGGAAGAAGCTATTGCCGTATGTGTTATGGTAAGACATAAGCCCGGGACCATGTTACTTTTTCATTTTGAGGTGCCCATTGACGAAAAATAATAGTCATTGAAATTATATGTGCATACATATGTATGTATGTATGTATGAATGTGTGTATGTATGTGTCCCTAGACACGAGAACTCTTGTTAAAACCGTCCGATCAAGATCAAACTTAATGTGTAGAGATGTGTAACGTACGTTTATTTGGATGAGTTCGTAAACCAGATATATTGACCTACCGGAAAGGGTAGTGTTAGGGGGTTTTTACCCCAAAAGTGGATTTTTTGCATTTTTAACATCTAATTTAAAAAAATTTTAAATTTTGATTTTCATTAATGGATTCAGCTAAAATAACCCACACAATTAAGTATTTTGCAGCTTTGCTCTATCCCCATTGGTTACTGGATATTAAAAAGTCTAAACACAGTACATTGTATTTTGGGGCTCCAATGTTAATCTTACGGAGGAAAAAGAATGTTTTAATATTTAATTTATTAACCAATATATTTTGACGAAACTTGGTATTTAGCTTCATTTGGTTAAGATCCATCCATTTATGGTAAAAAATCTTGGTTTCTTGTACTTATCATGGCAGCAACCTGCATACTCTTTTCCTATGTTAATCACAAGGAGAATATTCAAACTAATTTATTCATGGACGGATATTGATGAAACTTAGTATATGGCTTCATATGGTCGAAATAATCTTTTATACTAAAATTAACTACTTTCAGTGTTCCCCATGGCAGCAAACCTGCATACTCTTTCCCTATTTTTATTGTAGGGATAATAGACATTTATTTTCCTATTTATGAGCACGTGATGAAATTTGTTCACAGGTTCATCTGTTCTAAATTAATATTAGGGGTCTACTAATTTCGAAATTCGCTGAGTACGCATGTCTGCTGCGACGGAGGGGTATTATGTATGTAAATTAAGTTTAATAATACTACAAGACAAAATTAAGGATATTATTATTGTTAACATATATTTCATGTAAATATATCCAGCTACCTATATGTTTATTCTTGAACAATGACCTTCACGAGTACATAATAGAGTTTACCAAAGTCCCATTTTCACACAGCGTCACTTTATTACGTTCCTTACACTTAAATGGAACAAAATCTAGACAGTGTACACTAACGTCTGGAATTGTCGTCCAGAGAGGTGTAACCATCGGACCATCATCGGATTTCCAGCCCCACTGACAATGATCGTTCACTGCTGGTCTTCAGGTTTAGCAGTTTCTCCAAACGTTACATTGAAGCATTGCAAGTTTTAAGTGCTGCAATAGCGCACCCACAGTTGGTGGGATATGTTCTATGTTCCTATTCATTTGAGTAAAAAGTATTCTGCATGCATGGTTTACATGAAATATATGTTAACAATAATAATATCCTTAATTTTATCTTGTATTGTTATTAAACTTAATTTACATACATAATAGTCACGGCAGATATGCGTACTCAGCGAATTTCCAAATTAGTAGACCCCTAATATTAATTTAGAACAGATGAACCTGTGAACAAAATTTCATCACGTGCTCATAAATAGGAAAATAAATGTCTATTATCCAAACAATAAAAATAGAGAAAGAGTATGCAGGTTTGATGCCATGGGGAACACTGAAAGTAGGTAATTTTAATATAAAAGATTATCTTGACCATATGAAGCCATATACTAAGTTTCATCAATATCTGTCCATGAATAAATTAGGCTAGTTTGAATATTCTCCTTGTGATTAGGCTAACATGGGAAAAGAGTATGCAGGTTGCTGCCATGATAAGTACAAAAAACCAAGATTTTTTACCATAAATGGATGGATCTTAACCAAATGAAGCTAAATACCAAGTTTCGTAAAAATATATTGGTTAATAAATTAAATATTAAAACATTCTTTTTCCTCCGTAAGATTAACATTGGAGCCCCAAAATACAATGTACTGTCTTTAGACTTTTTAATATCCGGTAACCAATGGGGATAGAGCAAAGCTGCAAAATACTTAATTGTGTGGGTTATTTTAGCTAAATCCAGTAATGAAAATCAAAATTTAAAATTTTTTAAAATTAGATGTTAAAAATGCAAAAAATCCACTTTTGGGGTAAAAACCCCCTGACACTACCCTTTCCGGTAGGTCAATATATCTGGTTTACGAACTCATCCAAATAAACGTACGATTACACATCTCTACACATTAAGTTTGATCTTGATCGGACGGTTTTAACAAGAGTTCTCGTGTCTAGGGACACATACATACACACATTCATACATACATACATATGTATGCACATATAATTTCAATGACTATTATTTTTCGTCAATGGGCACCTCAAAATGAAAAAGTAACGTGATTCCGGGCTTATGTCTTACCATAACACATACGGCAATAGCTTCTTCCCTGTGGGAAATTCGCTGAAATTGAAAATACGTATAAAAATTAATATTTTACAAAATACTCAAAAAACGGTTGTTTTTACCGCTAAAAGTGTAATAACCATTATTATAGATCATGATTAGACCTTTCAAATAAGATGTCAAATGTCAAAATCGGTTAAGGGGTTTCCGAGATATGCGACATTATTGAAATTGGCTGAGCAGCCATATGATGACGTCACTGCTCGTGACGTCGTTATATTTAAGTTTGCCTCCCGGCAGATTTTTACTCTTTTACATGTGTTTAGTCAATTCCCAAAGTTTGGTGCTGGTATCAGGAAGTGAAAGATTTTTTCACTTGTTCCACACACTAACTACCGTGGAACACCAGTTCACAATCATTACAAGTAATTTTGGCTTTTCTGCCTGAAGTGGATTTTGAACATATGGTACATTTACTCATTTTAATAGTTTTAAACTATTCCAATAAACTATAAGTACACTCACAATAATCAGAAGGAACAGAACTGAAGAAACATGAACCCACTGCACTATCTAATCACATCAGATAAGGGACCGGCCACACAGACATCCTTTCTCTTCAAGCTCTGCATATCAACTGCATATCAAGTGTGGAAGTATCGTGATTTATAAATCTTGATGGTTCGCAATTCCGGTGGTGGTAGTTGCTTTGTCTTGCATTTGCAGTAACAGGATCCAAAGAATTCACACTTTGTACAAGCTAATCCGTCTACCATCCATCTTCCTAAATCGGTGCATTTTTGTTCACAACAGTAGCGCGGTGCGTCCTCGTTTTTCTTCTCTTCCATGTTGGCGCTTCTAAGTGTTGGCAAGAAATGAAGTTGTATAGTGTAGGATAGCGTGTTTTATAGACTAGGAAAAGTGGTGGGGGTAATCTCAAGGTCATCCAAATAGAGTTTTAAAAAAGATCATCTTACAAGTGTAAGATGTATTTATTTAAGATACTGAGTTTTCATCTTCTTTTTCTTTCTTTACATCTTGTTTGTATTTTGCTTTTTCTTCTTTAGCCATGGCGATGAGATCTTCAGTGGAGAGTGGATGTACTTCAGGAAATTTTAGAATTAATTTTGGTTGGAATCCCTCTTTAGTCAATACTTGAAGATCGGACGTCATTTGTTCTACACTTTGATAGTCTTTTCCGTAGATTTTTCCATTGAATTCAATCATCATTCTGTACAACATGGTATTAGTAGTTGTTTTCGCTGCGTCAGTTGGAGAGCAAATGATGATTCTGTTAGGTTACACGGTCCTTTTATAGATGCTATAGCGACCACTTGATATTATTTAACATTAGTAATATTTCTGGAACTTAACATTACTTTGAGTAGATGGTGTTTTAGTTGAAGGTTGTGTGGAAACGAATACTTCTTCGTTGCAGAACTTCTGTTTAGGAAACATCCTCATGTTGTTAGCGTAAACATCAATATTTAAACGATAACCACCAGCAAGTAACACTCGCAGTTCATTAGTAAAATCGTCGAGTTCTTCAAAAGTTGTAATGGTGGTGGTATCATATGATGCACACTTAACCTTAAGAGACATGTTGTTATTCGTAATAACTGGAGAGCCAACAGAGATGTCTACAGCACGAAAGGTAGTCGTAGACTGATGAGATCCTCAAGAAAATTACGGCCTTTATATACCCTCGAAACTAGGTCAAGGTCATCCAAACGTGTTTTTAAAAAAGCAACATATCGATAGTGCAGAAACACTATCGATATGTTGCCTTTTCTTATTTTTTTTTTTCATTTTTATTTTTTATTTATTTAGAATCAGTTACACACATGTACAACAGTATATATATAAACTACAGACTAGTTGCTAGTAGGCATAACATGAAGTGTAAGTTCAGTAGAGTTGGTTCCGCTAGGACCGTGCGATGCCAAATAGAGTGCGCCGGGGTGAATCAGTCGTAAATCTTCATTCTGCAGCAGTTGAACGAAGCGTTTGGGAAGAAATACTTGAAATTTCGGTTCATCACCAGGTGTGTAGGGTGCTTCACTCAATGTGCAATTGATGGCGTCTCCAATTGATGTTTCCATCTTCTTAATAGTGTGAATAATGTAATGTTTTTCTTCCTTCAATTCTGAACATTTCTTTGTCGGTAGTATTGTAGATTTAGAATGTTTGTTGAATTGATCAGCAAGCGACTGTAGAAAAGTTTGCGATGCCATTATTTTTTCTTACTATTGTTCGTCTTCTTCTTCTTGTGTTTGCACGTCAGAGGTGTTGACTCCTCGGAGGTTAGAGTAATACTCATGCATTGTCATAGTGCCGCTCTCGCTTTTATACCCATCGCTTCCCCCACCACTTTGCTGGAGATAGACATTCAAACGATATGCGTTCTTTAAAGCGCATTGAGACTGCCGATGTTTAAAGTTTTTAGATGCAACACAGATGTTAGCAAAGTAGCAATAAAAATCTTTCTCCATTTGCACATTTATCACTTCATGGTTTGTATATGCTTGTATCCAATTTGCTTTTTCCAATCCTCTTGTAAAAATAGTTTTGAACTCTTTGCAGAAATGATTCATAATGTGTGGCATCATATTGTAGGTTATAAAACCTTCATCCCATGTTAGATTATGAAAATGTTTCATCAACCATTTGTTTGTTACTTTAGCTTTGGTTGTTAATCTGTTGAATGGCAAAGGAGGCATGAATAAAAAATGATAAACAACAGATGTTATCATATCTAGTACCACTAACTCTTTGATTATAAAATTTCCATCATTACCACGGAATGCCTGAAACTCTATGATGCCTCGCTTTACTTCAATTATTTCCGTCTTCTTAGAGAATGAAACTCGTTTATCCATGATGACGTTCAGTAGACAACTGGTATGTCAATGCGAATTGACAGCCTTTTATACTCCAACATTCTTCTTCTTCTTACTTACAATATTCTTTGTCTGTTAATTTGTTGTTGATTGTTGATTGTTGAAACGTGATTCGTTTTCCTAGTTTTCTTGATTTTCTTCTTCATTTAAATTAAAGTTGGTTTGATTGCGGTGTAACTGTCTCCACATCTCTACTTCATGCGGTATTCTATTGAAGATTGAAGTATCTACTGGACCGTATAGGATTGGAACATATGGTTGTCTATCCAATGCATCAATTAAATAATCTTTGATAATTGTACTTGAGAATATTAGCTGTTTTAAATATCTTGTTATAGGACCAGTAGCACAAGTTAAAGCGTAAAACTCTTCTTTTGTCAAATGTATTTTTATATTATATTTAGTTAAATCTCTAAATCGAACTAGTTGTTGACCACGTTGTTTAACAATATCGATTTCAATATTTGATTCGAACAAACCTAGTTTTGTTTTTCTTCCAAACGTATTGTTACTCAAATAGCATTCCAAAAGATGTATATGTTTCATAAAAGATTCCCAAGAAGATTCAGTGAAGGTTACCATTTTAGATCCGTGATTCAAAATAACAGTTGGAGAGTAATCCAATGATTTCATTACTCCAGCAGACACAGTCTTTGTCATACAAGAAGAAATAGGATAAAATATTCTAAGAAATACCTCCATTAAGATGTTGGTAGAAATGTTATCTTCAATTTTCCTTTTCTTCGTTTCTTTTTCAACTTCCTCTTCGTCTGTCTTCTTATGTTTAAACTTGAGGAACTCTTCCATTTCCTGTTCAACTTGTCTTTCTATATCCAAACTATTGTCAGCCATAAGAGGTGTAGTTTCTTCATTAGCACTTGATGTAGTAGAACTCATCTTGCGGACGATGTTACCCATACGACAATCAAAGATGAAATGAATTTCCAGCTCTTCTTTCTCGCTTTTATACTCGCAGACGACCTAGATATTGTTGATCTTTTGTAAAAACCTCACAAATCGTGCAGATGTTGTATTAATCCTTTTTAAAGTACATTCTTCACAATTCCTGTCAGCGGTGTGTAAGTAACTATTTTGTCATGTAGAATTAAACAGTATGCTGAAGTTCCATCTGGTATTTTATCTTCAAATTCCATTTCAATTTTTATATCTACACTTGAAGATTTCACAGATTCATTTTGTTTTGAACAATCGATTACAACAATTGGAGCTTTTGAATAAAATTGTTCTGGTGATAGTAGTGGTGTATTTGTCTTACCATAATATGACGATTGAAATCTTGCATACATGTCATATAGAATAGAATAACGTTTCTTGTCAAATGAAACATTTAAACTGTCATATGGAAAGAACTGAGAGTTTAGAAAAACTTTGCAATTCTTTATCTTGCAATGGTCAAATTGACCAGCGTGCGCAGTTATAACATCTTTTCGTTTAGTCTGAAAACCGACTATTATGTACCTTGCTCGTTCTAAATAAGTAGAGGTTTTAACAGTCCATGTTTGTCTTTCTGTTTGAGGCAATATGGGGTATTCATGAAATTCCCAACTTCTAAATGGTATTACAATATCACGGTCAGATTTTAATTTTTTCAATAATAATACTCGATGTTCATCCGCCAATCTGACATGTGGTACTCTCCATACAACTTTATCCAATTGAAGTTGCCATTCCAAATCGGCATCTTTTGTTCCACTTGGCGCTTGTATTACATCCTTATTTGTTGAAGATCTGAGCAGTACCAGTTCTTGCTTTACATTTATTATTATTCTCTTGTAATCTTCTGCGAATCCCAAAAGCAATCGTAAAGGCACATTAAAATCAAAGTAACCTTTTGAATTAGGAGTAATAGTGTCTTTATCAGGAGTCACCCATCCAGCCGAGATTAAAGAATTCTTTTCATGGGGTGTTATTGAAGTCAATCCTTTCAAAGTTGTTGATATACCAACTTTTTTTGTTGAATCAACTGTTACTCCAGATATCTCATATCTAATTTCATCAAACAGATATGCCATAGGGTTATTTATAAAAGGAACTGTTGAACCAGATTTTCCATCCAATGTTGTTACTCTTCCTTCGATATATAAATAACTTTCACATGGTAATGTGTAGATATCTTGTTGTTGAATGGGAATCCTTATTTCATCATTATTATTTAATTTTGATGAAGTGTAAGGGTTGTGAGTGTGATATTCCTTCTCCCATAGGGTTTCGTCGAATGTCGGTCCTTGCGCTATATCCAGTATATCCATGGTTGGCAAGTTTTAGTCCGATCTTCTGTAAGAAGCGTATGTTGTCCGGTGTTAACTCGTCGAATGTTGAGGAGCTACTGAGCTCCCGACTCTTCCGTTGTGGTTTAAATGATAATCCCATGTTGACTTTATGTTGCCGCTCTGATATGTAACCGTATAGTTATTGTTTCTCCTCTAAAGTCAACACTAATGCCGTCTTGATCCAATATGTTCAGTACGATGTCTGAAATGAAACTGGTGTTTAACGGTAGGTATATCAGGTTTTGTGGCTTCTCAACTATTTTAAAACCAGGAGCTACTGTGGGGTAAAATGTATGTAATATGTGTTGATTTACTCCATCTCTATATGATCCGTGTATAATATTACACGTTACATCAATACTGTTCACCTTTAATATTGTTACTGTTGTATCGCCAGTATAATCATTTCCAGGAGCTAAAATTCCTTTCTTCTTTGAAAATCCGAGCAAATTGCCGATTGAGTGGTCTAAGCTAAAATCTATATAATACTTTGAAGTTATTTCTGCTTTTAATGTATTATTATTACCTTTTATAGAAATATTTTCTTCTCCAAGTTTCTTTTGTAATACTTGGTTTATATCGTCTATTTCATATGCTCCTGTAGATAATGGAATTATTTTCAATTGTGAATAATTTCCTTTTTCATCTTTACTCTCATAATAATGTAGTAAATTATTTTTTCCTTCTGTAACATTGGGAATTGAATTGTATGTAGTCAAATCCAATAATGCTGCTTCCCATAGTTTGTCCGTAGATAAACGTAACGCTGGGAAAAGTGTACTTTTCAATGTTGACGAATTTCCACTCAGCGACACTGTATACGATGACATCTTAAAGCTGACTGACGCTCTTCGCTAGGAACTCCAAACATAAATGTCCGCATATTTCCGTATTGCTAGGTTGCTCTCTTTTGTAGTTGTAGAATATATTATTGCAGTTCCGAAAATAATGTTGAAGTTCTTTTGGTGGCGGTAAATTTTCAAAACTATCAAAGTAGTAAACATTTTTTCCAAGTTTTTTATAACATACCCAATGAGTACCTGGTCCATAATTAGAGTCTAAATTTACTATTCCAGTTTCATTTTTCCACACTCTATTTGGTAATGTATCTTTCATAAAAACTCCTCTGAAGAATGGTATTCTTAAACATTTCACATATTTTGACAATTGATAGTTTGTTAATGCTTCATTTGGAATTATCAATTTATTTTTCTCATTTAATACACACGGTATGGTCTTAAGTAAAGACCCGATCCGTTTTTTACCATTGACCATATGGATGTTTTCTTGACTTTCCTTTTAGGGTTAGTGCGACGTCTTCTTTTGATGTTCCCGCCTCTTTTTGCAGCTTCTTTACTAGGTTTTCTCCCGCGTCGTCTTCCACCACCAAACTTAGCTTTCTTCTTCATGGCTGTTGTCACTGCCCAAGCTGCTGCTTTTTCCGCAATACTGGCGTCACTTGATTTAACCCTTTGCCAAGCTTTTTCCGCTAGCGCTCTATCCGCTATTGATCTATTTGTTGAATCTGCAAACTTGGAATACGCTATATCGTGTTCTTTGCAGGCTTGATCCAATTTATTAATTCCAGGATCTCCTCTTGCTAAACGTTTTGCCAACTTAGTTCCAGGTCCACAATATTGATAACCTCCGGGCAGATGAAATTCGTATGGTAGAGCGTCTATTGCTCGATTTAGAACAGCACCAACAGGAATCCGTCTTAGCAGGGATAACGCAGCTGATGTTATACCACGTCCTTTCTTGCCGCTGTCTTGACGACGACTGAGCGTTGCGGTCTTCATTATGTCGTCTTATATAACCAGCGTGTTTACTCCACGAACTGCTTTACATAAATGAATAACTCATGCACAATTTTTATATTTAAATACTTAATTATTCAAATTAATTATATACTGATTTATAATTTTATTTTTAATCCAAGCTTCTCGTTCATCGGGTTGAATCATCACATGACTCGTTGTACTAGCTATATGATTGTGGGTATCAATAATTAAATTGCCTACTAATTTTATTAAACAATCTAAAGTTACAGCATCTTTCGGATGTTGAGGATCATGTAACTGCATAATACGTTTATCATTACACGTGTAAGCGGTTGAATCACTTTTTGATGTTGTTATAACTTGTCCAATAGTAGCAGCATCATTGAAATCTTCACCTGGTGAAACATTAATTATTTTCTTCATTTTAGCATCAAATTTGGTTCCATTGCGTTCATTCCAAGTTATTGTTTGTTTCACTGTAACACAATCATTTTCTTCATAACCAGGTATAATATTTTTTATTCTTCTATTATGACCTTCATATGTACCTAATAAAGGACCGCCCGCAATTAATGTTTGTGCCATTAAAGGTACATCCGAACTTTTTTCACCAAATCTTCCATTTGTTATTCTTTTACCTCCCGCATCCCATTTATCATTATTTCCTTGCATTAAATCAAACTTTTCATTTCCATGTATAAATGTATCTCCTCGCTTTAGCACGGCATCTTCATGTTTTACAAAATTCGATGTTCCCCTTTTTAATTCTTTAGATAATTGTTCCATAGTAACAGCGTCTTTTGGTTGAGAACCGAACTTTACATTTGACAACGCTTTTCCATGACAATCAATTTCATCAGCATCTTGTAAAATACAGTTGTCCTTGATGTATTTCAGGTTTACAGCATCCCCGTCTTCCTTTGGGTACCCAATGTCATTTATAATAAATTTATAAAAAGAAAATCCGCGTTGAGTCTTTTCTGGTATTATAGAATGTAAATATTCTTTATTAACTGAATCTTTATCATTTTTTGGATTTGCCACGTTGGTTATTCTATGATTCCCAGCATCATATGTCTGTCCATCTTTTAAATTATTACCCCATTGCAATTTTAAAGTATTTAAAAGTTCAGATGATAAATACTCTTTAGTAATTGCATCAGAACTGTCAGTTGGTTTACCAACATTAATTATTCTATGTGATTTAACATCGTAAGTATTCTTGTCTAATTTCAATAATGTTGAAGTAGCCTCTTTTACTGTCTTTAAATTCACTCCATCAGTATCATCTTCTGGGTCTTTAACAAATTTTAAACGTTTGTTACTCATATCATAGTCACCTTTAAGTGTTTGCGGCAATCCACTTCTTTTTCTGTTTTCTCCTCCTTGTACTCCTAGCCCAGAGTACCGTCCGAACTTGTCGACGCTCATGATTGAACTGATCCACTGTATGCTCACAGCTCTCTTATATATCCATGATGATTTATACAACTATTCCACGATTTCGAAGTTCGTCAACTAAAGCCACCCATTCATTATTTAAACCTGTATGACCAGCTTCCATGGCTTCATGTAATAGTCTCATTCTATCAACCAATTTGTTTATATCATTATAATAAATCACATTTGTATTATATAGGTTTTTCATTAAACCTTTACCAGATGTTGGAGTTTCTCCTTTTTTCTTTTTACCATATTCATCAATAAGTGATAAGTCCATAAGTGATAATGACTTCCTCTTAAGCGGTTTTTTCACAGCAGGTGCAGTTCGTAATGTTGGTAGTTTTTTCAGGGGAAACAATCTTTTTATTACAACTGTATATTTAGTTGCGCGTGTTCTATTTATCATTGAATCTTTGGAGTAATTCTTCTTATGAGCATTAGTATTTTGCAAAATTTCTTTAAAAGTATTTAAATCTTGAAGCGTATATCTTATAGGTATATTTTTGAAAATCAGTTCAAATAATCCTTTTGTTCCTTTATATTTATGCTCACCAATAACAATATCATCATCTTCAGTCAAATGTACTTTTGAATCTCCTATTTTTAATTCATTTCCATCAATTCTCGCACCATATACATGTGACTTGTGTAATTTTGGGTTATTTTTTATTTCATGTAACATTTTCATGATATACTTTCTTCCAAGAGGTCCTTGTTGCAATATATCACTACTTAATTTTGTTAGATTTGGAATTGATTGCTCTGCTTCAGGTATATGTTGTTCTTGTTCTTCTTCTTTTTCAACATTTATTTCTGGTTCTTCTTGTCTTGTTTCTTCTTCTTCTTTTTGAGAAACTTCACTATCACTTGTGTAAGAATCATCATCATCTTCTTCCTTTTTCAAACTCTTTACTTCAAATTTAGAAACAGGTAGCAAAACATCTCCTTCATAATGAGGTTTACCAATAGTTTCTGTTATCTGTTTTAAAGGTTCTGTAATAGGCTTAAATGTAGTCTCCAGAAATTCTTCTCTTTCATTCAAACCCATTCTTAATGCTCGATTTTTAAGTCTAATCGAGTCACTCAGTGATTTTATTTCTTTTAATAGTTTTTCTTGGTTCACCATGTTTACGCTGTGAAGACCAATCTATTACTAAACGTATCATCAATCGTTCAATGGATTAATACAAATTTATCCAACCCTATACGATATCTTCCATTTTTTATAGCTTCTTCTTTCATAATAACAAGAAATCCATATTTTTCAGCCCATGCTTTGCCACACATTTCTTTAAATTTATCAAATGACATGTCTGCATTTACATGATCATTATATATGTGCTTTAAATTTGTTTCATCCTGCTTGAAGATAATAAGTAGATTTGCATTATCTCTTATTAATTGTTTTGGAATTTTACTGTAAGTTTGACCAATATAAATGCTATCAATATTGTAATGTCTTCCCATGGCGAAATAACTTCTAATAGTGTCGTGATTTTCACAAGATACATCATCAAATATAAATATAGAAAATGGTTTAGCCTCGTTTGGCTCCATTATAGTTTCACTAGCATTAAACTTGTAAAAATTAACTTCAGGCACACTTGCGAGTACCTTATCCAATAATTGGTATTTGGGTTGTTGCAAAGATTTGGAAAAGATGTAAATGTTGTTGAAACGTAATCCTTTAGGATTTGTTATTAAATTAAAAACCACATTCGTCTTTCCACAATTTGACGGTCCAGTTATTAAACATCTTATTGTGTTTGGCAGTAGTTCACCATGTTTTCCATGATTTAACTTGTCGTTGTCAACTGTTAATTCATCAATATTATTAATAAAAAATCGATCCTTTTGTTGCACAATCTCCATCTTGTGTAAAGGTTAAACACGTAATGAGTTCACAAATTACTACACCAAGTCTTTTGTAGGGATCCAAGAGTCTTCACTTTTATCAAATCCCAACCAACGTACTTTAACCTTATCCTTTTTTCTTTGTAAAATTTTTTCAACAAGATATACATCGCCGACTGATGATTTTAACAACTCGTGTCCGTGGAATCCACCTTCGAGTAATTCACCCATGTTGTCCTTTAAGATGTAAGTTTCAGGTATTGTTGGTTGTACTTTATAGATTGTAAACACTTCATTAGTCCAGTTTGGCAGATATCTTTTACTAAATACTCCTTTGTACTTACTTATACGAACTTTATCATCAACTTTAAATGTTTTAGGCTGCATTTTTTCACGTTTAGGAGTTGTATTATTCCTAATACGTTTTAATACCATCTTAGCATTACCGCTATTTACTTGGTTAGGCTTCATACCAATGGTTCGATGATACTTGTTGTTATATTCTTTTATAAGTTGCGGTAAGATATCATACCAAACATATGATCCTCGTTTGGAAAATGTTTTATACATTGCTCCTTTTAATGTTCTATTGAATCTTTCTATTATTGAAGCTTTAACTTCAGAATTTGTAGAGTAATGATTTATTTTATACTTCTTCATTAAAGCTGCAAAGTCTTTGTTAAAATACTCTTTCCCATCATCAGTTTGTAGATGTTTGATGTTGAATTTATTTCTTTGTATAGCCGTTTCCATAGCTTTCGTAACACTTTTACCAGTCTTGTCCTTTAGCGGTAAGGCATCAGCCACTTTAGTAAAACAGTCTATAATCGCTAAAATGTATTTGAATCCTTTATTCAACTTACTATGTGGTATCATTTCAATGAGATCGGCTTGGAAAAGATCATTCATTCCTTTTATAACTGTTCTTCTTCTAGGAAATTTTCTTCTTGCTGGCTTATGAAGTTCGTTTACAATTTTATTTTTTAAGTCTTCCATCTTCAGTTGTGTCTTCCACATCGCTTGTAAAGGTACTGATCTCTAGAATGGTTTATCCTCTTTTATATACGGTTAGGATATAGGTCAAGGCCATTTTACGTTGGTGTAAAAAAGAGGGAACATGACATTGGGCTTGTCATGTCCCCTCTTCTTTACGAAAGGAAAAAGGAAGAAGGTAAAGGACGAAGAAAAGGTTTACTGATCAATAGGGATTAGGGAATAGTGGCCGAATGGCAATGTGTTGATGTTATTTTCAAGAATGTGGCGTTTATCATCCTTATAACTTAATGCCCACTTTGTTTGCTTTACACTATACAGTATATGGTTGTAGCTTCTGATGGTGTTGAATGTTGCGGTTGTTTCCACATTTTCAAATAAACATCTTTTATAATGTTCAAACTGCACTTTCTTCTTTAGATATGAAGTCTTGATGCCTTTGGCTTTCTTCACCACTTGATGTTCATCCTTTTCACTGATGTACAGTTGGAATGAGTACAGTTTGGACATTAAAGCGACAACTTCTTCCATTGGTACACCATTTGTTTCGTCTTTAAACTTGCCTAACACCTTTTTATTTCTATTGTAGTCATAGTTGGGATGATCTTTAGGATAATCTGAAAAGTCAAAGTCAGTAGTATATACAAAAGTACGTAGATCTTCATACATGTCTTCTGTTCTTATCCAATAAATGAAAGCATCTGTATCCATATATGCTATCCCGATGTTTTCTCTTCCATAAAACTTCACCATCTTGTTGTAATGAAAGTCATACATGTGGGTTTTAGAAATATCCAAGATAGACATTCCCACATATAGAGGACGATCCATTGTAACTGAGATTTTGTCCATTGTAACAGCTACAAGATTCTCGTTAATAATTACACTTGTTCCAAAGTTTGGTTTTTGTACTAATTTTTGCAATTTCGCCGGATCGCTAACTAATTTTACATCTTTATGTTTTCTTTTGTTTTCCAATGTTTTGCCAAATATTGAATTATTCATTAATTTGAAAAAGTCCTTTTGAAAAGCGGATGTTGCTGCACTCCTTCTTTTTGTGATGTTGTCGATGTATGGTTTTAACCAACAAGATTGATTGAATTGTATTGCTCTATTGATTCTTATTATTTTTAATCCCATTTCTATTGCTTGCTGTATTGTCCAATAATGAGCTACATATCTCGACTTGTTGGTTAACGTCATCATTAATTTGGGCCATCTACCAGTTGGAGATATTTCCGTCTTTGGCAATAGTGGTAAATCGTAGTGGTGATCATGCAGCTGTTCAGGATATTCAAAGTCGACGTCCAAAATGTATCCAGTATCTCCGTATTTGGGTATGTCCATTATATTGCCGATCGAATCAGGGTTCGCCCACTTAAAATTACCATATGGAAGAGGATTTGACATAGCCCATCCATATAGGTTATTTGCGTCAAAATAACCTAAGAATGTTGTTGGTTGTGATGTATCAAAGTTTGAAAGATATTTGTTGTTAGCTTTTACATGTCTGGTTAGACTTTGCGTCAATCCTCTACGAACACCTGACTCTATCATCAAAACCATATCTATATCTGTAATAAGTTCAAGTCTACAGTTTGTTTCTTTCAACATAGCTTGCCACGCTAGTCCAGGCGATGTATAAGAATGAAGTGGGTCCAATCCATATGCTTCAAAACAGGTATCTCTAAATTCTTCCATTATATCACAAAGTAAAGTCACATCTAATTTCACATAAAAGTCGGAATATTCTCCCAATGTTGTCATTCCTAGTTCATTCCACACTTTACAAGCATGTTGATAGTCCTCTTCACTGATGTCCTCTTCATACAACTTACTCTTGAAGGCTTCTCTTGGCGGAAGTGATGTTTCTTCAAATTTTTCCAAACAATCGATGTAATCATAGGGAAAAACACCTTTGCGGAGAACCAAATCCAATTTATCTCTACTTACAATCTTCATTGTTTCTATAACATTTTCTTTTTTCAAGTTTTCAGTGAGTTTACTTAAGCTAGATGACATAAAACGGTAAGAGTCCAGAAAACGTAACTTCATATTTCCAACCGTTTTACTAAAACTAATAAACTTTTCAGTGGTTTCCGCTATCACATCAATTTTTCCATCATCTCGTCCCAATTCTGGTATAATAAAATGTGAATCATAACCACTTAGGTTATGCAAAATTACGGGTATGAAGTTGCGAATTTGATAGTTAATATTACATCTGTTACATGCGGCGCCTCTATAATATCCTGTTAGATGGTCGTGATCACGTACCTTGTGATTTTCCATAGTATATTCATTTTTACATAAATAACAATTGGTTGAATTTTCATATTGAATCTCTTCTTCTTCATCCATGGGTATCATTGGTACAATATCACTGTACATTCTTTGTACATTTTCTGCTATGGCATATAAGCGGTCAAGAAATATTTTTGAAGCACTTTCCCCACGATATATGACAGGTTTTGATGTTAGATCATATTTATTTAAATGATCTTCTGACAGTGTAGATTTAATCAATAAACAAAAACTGTTAGGATCATGTACTTGATACTTAACACTTTTCTTGGCTTCATCATTATTATTTTCAATAGGAACAAGTGTAGATTCAAAATCTGCATATACAACGATAGGGATACGGTACTGATGAGATATCTTCTCAAATTTTAGCTCAGCCTTATCTGGTGATGGTAACATTATTTTGGCTTCATAGTTGTTGTTACATAGCTTCTGATGTTCTTGTAACCATCCACGGTGTGCATTTCTTTCTTCTTTAAAATTAAAACATCGTTTGCAGATTATTTTTTTATGTTCATGTTTGGATAGTTGTTTACTAACAAGCTTTTCAAATTGTTTAATCCATACATAGTGTGACACATCACCATTCGTAATTAGCAATAAATCCGTGTGATCTGCCAGCTCATTCTTTACAACCTTCAGAGGATATACTTTATTTGAACTATCCAAACCAAACACATTGACAGATGTTCCACAGTTTTGTTTTTCAAATTTTGTAATATCCTTCAATGCTACTGGGTACGACAACCCTTGGAAATTGTACCTATATCTTTGATTTTCATATTCTTGGCTAGGTCTTTCTGCATGTATAGGTGGTACAAATTTTGACGTCATTGCATATCGAAAACATTCTGTATCTTCATTTTTTACATTTATACACGATTTTGTATCCCGTATTTTCTTTGGCAGCTGAATGTAACTGCTGCCCATTAGCCCATATCCATGTTTGTGAACTCTTAAATCCATGCCCTCAATACTAAACAAACTCCAACCTGATCCTCTCCCTTCATGTTCTTGAATTTTAGTTAAAATTTCATCAAAACTCTTTTCAACTATTGACTCAATATTTGAAGTAGCCATAATTGTCTGGTTTTTTGTTATAAATCCTCTGGGTGACATTTCTTCTTCTACATTAATAAACAACGCTTTTAATAATATGCCAAATTTAATAAAGTTTAATCTTTGTAGTTCTTCTTTTATAGTTTTACTGACAATTTTTCTTGCTTCTTTAAGAAACTGCTCTAATTCCAATTTTTCTTCATTTTGAATTTTGTGATGCATTACTACTCTACCTGCTAAAGCAAATACTTTTACACTCGGTATAGCATTAGATGGTCCTGCTAATGGTTCTTCTTCTTGTTCTTCTTGTTCTTGTTCTTCTTGTTCTTCTTCTTGTTGTTCTTCTTGTTGTTCTTCTCCATATAGTTTTAAATCTTCATATTCGGTTTCTGTTACATCTTTATTATTATTATGGGATAACTCTTTGTGTATTTCTAGTAGAATATTATCATGAAAAGTTTCTAAGCAAATTTCACATTGATACATCTTGTTGATGTTTACTCTTTGAAATTTAGCAGCGAAATGAAATGCTTCTCTACTGCTCCCTTTTTATAACCTCCCAGTTGTAGTGGGGAAGGGGTGGGGGTGGGGTGGGTGGGGAGCGGTAAGATTTTCTAGTGAGATGTTAAAATTAGTAGTTTAAGACTAAAGCTGAAAAGTAATGATTAAAGCCTATATTTTCTTCCAATTGCAAATACTCCACATATGCCTCCGCCCATAGCCATAACAGATCACTGTTACGCCAATATACACCAAAGGTGGGTCTATCATCAACTAAAATTGGAGATGCTATGTTTACGCCAAGTTCAAGGTCAAGGTCAAGACGATACACTTAAGACGTTACACTTAAGACGTTACACTTAAGACGCTACACTTAAGACGCTACACTTAAGACATTGTGACGTCGGGGGGGGGGGGGGGGGCTCGCCAAGTTCAAGGTCAAGGTCAAGGTCAAGACGGTACACTTAAGACGGTACACTTAAGACGTTACACTTAAGACGCTACACTTAAGACGTTGTGACGCCGGGGGGGGGGGGGGCTCGCCGGATTCAAGGTCAAGGTCAAGACGATACACTTAAGACATTTTACTTAAGACGGTACACCTAAGACGTGGATTTAGGTCAAACAACCAAAAAATAATAATGATCCAAGATGATGGAGGCGGCCGTAACCGTCTCCACCACCCTGTATTCCTCAAACACTCCCAATCCCAACCCAAAAAGTTACGTCTTGCGAGGGATCCCAATTTTTTTTGCCCGCACGCACTTTGGCGATCCAGTTTGGTGAGCTGTGATACGGGCGGCCAGTCTCGGGCCATTTGGCACTGGGCTTGACCATGTGGTAGTTAGGGACACTGGAACAGCTAGTGCAAGACGCAACTCTAACTTCCCACCCTTAATCTAAACCCACCCAAACATATTTTTGCCTGACCAAAATTAAAAAACAAAAATCAAAAACAATAAAAATATGCGCTACCTACGGCACAACGCGCATGTCCCACCCATATTTAATGAAGTTCAATCGAACTTCTTCAATTTACATTTACATTTTAATTTAATCTACCCATCCTAACAGCTAGCTGTGGAATATAAAAAATTATTAGTACACAGATAAACACAGACATAAACGTACACACACACACACACACACACACACACACACACACCATAATCCAATACTAAAAATTAAAAACACATTTCTTAAACATAAATAATACCATAACACACCTTAATGCTAACATCGCAATGCGCAAGTTAAACCTTAAAACTAACACATCTTAAAACTAACACATCTTAAGACTAAAACCATAGATACACACACACACACACACACACACACACACACACACACACACACACAAAACAAATATTAATAGCCTAACAACAAGAGTAACTCAAATATATATCGGCCGCTTATACATTTGAGTTGCCCTCTGAGTCGGGTCGGAGCGTCGCGTCCGAAGTTCCGAGCCCGACTGCGGCGGCAATAGTTGTCGGGGTAGTTCTCGGCTCCCAGAGTGGTGGGGGGCCGGGAGGGGTTTGAGGGGCGCGGAACTTTCCAGAAACGTCAGTGGAAAATTCCAAACGGATGTGCTTTGTTACATGTGGGTCGCCTAAAACGCAGGTGGAGCCTTGTACCTCTCAATTTGCATTAGATAGCATCAAATTACATCCGCTGACAAGTACATCCGCAGCTTTCCCCATCGCATGGCAGCATAATTATCGTCGATTGTTATCCACCCTCTTCCGCCGCTTAATTATAGTTCCAACGGAAATAGGCCGCCGGTACACGCAGGTTGTTTTTAACATACAATAGACTATTGTTTGGAAATGCATTACTTATGCTCATAATCCTTGGCCTGGTCGGTACTTCTTACACGCTACACCCAAGACGTTGTGACGTCGGCGGGGGGGGGGGGGCTTCCGGCTTCCGGTCAGCGGGGGGGGGGGGGTCACGCGTGAGTGGGCACCCCTATTTAAGCCGCGACGTAGCCGCGCGGCTCCCATATAGGCCGGCGACACCACAGCGGTAAGAGCTAATCCGTTAGTATCTACCAACTAGTAACATACGTTTAATACTTACACTTGTTTTACTCACTATTTTTAACGCTTCATATGTCCAATACCTCTACAATCAGCAATTATAATCCCGCTTAATCGGGCACGGGGACATTTCCTGCACACCTGCAGGTTATACATTTTACAACCGTCTACTATTATAGTTATCGCTACAGCATAAGATTCACCTGTACAATTCACTATTGTAATCCTACTTGATTGTGCACGGGGCATTACTTGCACACCTGCAGCTTATACTTACAGCTTATATTTACAACCGTTTAATATTACAATTATTGCTATAATACGATAGTTACCTGTTCAATCACAGTTGTGGCCTCACTTGATTATCCACAGAGCTATACTTCCAATCCTACAACTGAATAATTAATTAATTAACTTCCGCTATTACCGATACTTTTCTTAAACTATCTATCTCTTCCTCTGACTCTTGTGACCGTAGCCGCAGCCGACTGACAAATAACCGAGCTATCCCAAAGCTCGCTCTTTTATGCGGTTTTCTAGGGGAGGGGGTTGGAGGGGCGTCACACGTGACTCATCGATCGCATAAAAAGAGGGGTTGCTGCCGCGCGCGCGCCATTTCGGTGGCGGAATCGGTCGGGTGAGGCACTATCCGTAAGACTCTGGCGCTTTTATAACTAACGCTTGTTACTCTAAAATGTGTTTGCACTTAATATGCTAATTAGTCTCTATATTTATGCACGGGACATTTCCTGCACACCTGCAGGTGATACACCTTACAACGGTCTACTATTATACTTGTTGCTACAATACAAGATTTACCTGTCCAATTGGCAATTGTGATCCCACTTAGTCGTGCACGGGATATTTCTTGCACATTAGCAGGTCATACACTTTACAACCTTCTAATATTATAGTTATTGCTACAGTACAAGATTTACCTGTACAATTGACAATTGTATTCCTACTTATTCGTGCACGGAACATTACTTGCAATCCTGCACCTGAATAATTAATTAACTTCTGCGGTTACCGATACTTTTCTTCGCCTATATGTTTCCCCCTGCTACAACCTTTCGCGGCACCGCCCAACAAATAACTGAGCTCTCCGAAGTTCTGTTCTTTTATGTCATCCTCTCAGGGGGAGGGGTTGGGAGGGGGGGGCACACAACCCCCATAAAACGGGCATCGGTACCGCGCGCGCGTCATTATAGTGGCGATAGGGCAACAGTGAACAACTATCCGCAAGTCTCTAACACCTAGTCTAACACTTTTTTTACTTACGCTTTTTTACTCTAACATATGTTTGCACTTATTATGCTAATTAGTCTCTATATATTCAGACACACTCGCGGGCGCCGGTCATATACTCGCCGATTGTCGGAGAGTACACATCTCCCCTTCGTGTATTATCATGGCTTCGCACTCTTTACAACTAAAACTTTTACGCACAAAACATATTTTACAGAAACAATCTAACTCCACAGTTTCTAAACCGCGTACTACATTGGCTAAGCTTAAGAAATACTACAGTTTTCACCCGTTGTACTTTGCAAAACCTAGCCTGTGCAACACTGCATACTGTACTGATACTGTTTTGCACGCTGTCTTAACTGACATGCTGCAGTATCAACATTTCAATCTTGTTACACCTATTGACGACGCTGTCCAATTATTCTTATTCACTATATTACCGGGTTTATATGATCGTTCTTCCTTGGACACATGTCTCATTCTACTATATAGACTCGCACTGTAAACACCTAGGAGCTCTCCTATCATGCAACTATTATTTTAATTTAATTTTAAAAATAAACGAAAACCTCCCGCGGCCCGGCGCCGCCCCACCCCCCTCCCCACCGAGCCCCTGCGGCTCCCACTTTTTTAAAACTCCCTCCGAATGACCTTAACCCACTTCCCAAACCCATCCATCACTGTCACCCCCACCCCCCAATTACTACCCACACCTGCCAGTTCGAACCGCATGACCTTGACTTGTCCCAGCACCGGCAAAACCACACTACTGTCTTAAAATGTAGAGCACAATGCCGTAAACCTGACCTAAATATAACGGTCGAGAGAAAAATGGCAGACGTTCAAAATTTAGAATAAAATAATACTATCAAAATTTTGAAATGCAATAACTTCCGAAGTATTTGACCTTTTGAGGTCTAATTTTCGGCTATGTCCTCTCCTTATTAAGACCTTTAAAATTGTGTATAGCATGGCTATGGACTAAGAAAAACTTTTCGAAACTCCCTCTTTGGGACGTCTATGTAGAGGGTGGTTCAAGGGCAGTATGATGGGCATATGTCAAGCTGTCAATATTTGCCAAGGTAATTGTACAAGCAAACGTTTGCCGCAAACCGGACCTCAAAAGGTCAAGTATTTCTAATATTATTACATTTTTAAGCGTTAAGATTAAAATTTGATTTTTATTCTAAGTTTGACAGGCTGCCATTTACGACTCAAGAAACCTTTTGAGATGGGGTTTGCGGCATTGAATTCTACTGCTTAAGAGCTTTAATTTGATATACATAAACCTATTTTTCGACGAAAGACTTATTTCTGACTCCACGAGGGCCATCCCATCATTTTTAGGCATGTTGCCCACTGGGGATTTCAGGGGACTTTTGTGAGGGAGGTCAGGGGATGACATAGAACACATTTCAGCAAAAATTGGCTGTCCAAAATTTTTTTCATTTTCCAGCCATATTTTGGCTTAATTTTACTACACTAGTGTGGCAACAGGACATTGCTAAAAATGTAGCCACCCGGATTAGGATTGACTGTACCCAGACAATTTTAGCCAAGCAGCCACGAACATGTTAAATTTATTTTTGGATTTATGACATTTCTGCTTTTGCATGCTGTAAAAACAATAAAGTTGCTTATATTCAAGACCATGAACAGCTAGTGATTAGGATTGAAACCCTGATATATAAGTACATATGTCTGTACCCAGATAATTGTAGCCAAATAGCCACGAACGTGTTAAATTTATTTTTGGATTTATGATATTTCTGGTTTTCCATGCTGTAAAAACAATTAAGTTACTTATATTCAAGAACAGCAAAAAATTAGGCTTATTTTACTTAGAATGAGTTTCTAATACTGCCTACAGTAGAATAATTCACTGACTGGTTTTTCACTGACTATGATGTTATATTAAGTTCATCAATAAAAAGTAGCCATAATAAAATAAAAAGTAAGGCGATTTACTTATTGTCCAAAAGCTTGTCATATTTATTAGAATATCTTTTATTTATTTATTTAGTGAATTGAAGGAACATTAACATAAAATCTCAATCAAAAGAACCGTATAGTAACGTTTGTGCCGCTGCCATCTAGGCTTCATCTGACATCTGACGCTACTGTTCATAATCTATTTCAAAATGGTTTATAAATAAAAATTATATAATCACTAGTACAGTATCACAACAGGCATAAAATAGTTTCTATAACTCATGCTTCCTCTTTGAACAAATATATCAAGCACCGTTTAAAGTAGCCTTAAACAAAGTTCCTTGCAGCCTCCAATGCATTTCTTATGGGAAACGAAATTACGTCTCATTACTTTATTACTTAACAAAATAACTTCGGAAACAAACTTGACCTTACAAATTATGCTTAAAATTTACTTTGAAATTTTGAAGTCGATCTCTGAGACTTCCTGCGAACGTAGGCCTAATCGTCTAACAAGAAAGCGGAATTTGTCACTACAGTGAGGTTGTTAAAAGTAATGTATGAGGATTTCACTTCTGTTCGATCCGTTCAGCCAATTAACACTACTCCTTATAATCCAGGTATTTAAAAAAGTTTGTACAAACATGTTAACATTTAATATAAATGCAATAAAATAATATTTAGTATACTTGACTTACTGTTTATTCAGTATTAGAACATATGTCTCCTTTTTCTTTTAATGTTTACCCACTAATCACGTGTTTTCCAAAGCATTTGGTCCTTTCACTTTACAATTAAAATATTATGTACATGTCCTAAGAAAGGAAAATAACACTGTTACTCATCTCACAATCCAACTTACACGGACACTAGCTGACACAAGAGATAACAGTTCGCGCCAACATTGACCGCTCCGCTTCTAAGATAAATTAATCTGAGTTTTTTTTATAAACAACACTTCACTATATTACGATACTAATTTGGTTTCCTCTCAAGTATAACTGCAGCTACTTCGAGATGTTGTGTACAGCAGAAACTACTCACATCCATAACTTTGTATTGAATTCCATTCTTCATATATATGGCTGATCCACCTTGAACCATGTTTTCACGTGCAAAAGAAGTAGCTAAATAGTAATTCTTTAAGTGGTAAAAACCCATTTCTTGTGGCTTAAGCCAATGTTCGGAAATGCATATTATGTCACCATTTATTTCATTTGAAACTACATCCAGCTCCAATATTTGATCCCAGCTGTACTGAATATCCAGAAATATCACAAAAGAAAGAGTACTGGTAACTGAAATATTTGACAATCCATAAAAAATGCTTGAGATAGGCCTAGAAACTCTAGTTGACATGGGCTTATGGTTTTTCCCCCTGTAAGTACAGGCCTACATTTATTGGTAACTGGTTGCACAAATCAGCCATTCACTAGATTGGGGCCGTTTTCTTTAGGGCCTATACTAAAAAACACCGTCTTTATGGCCCATGGAATAGGTTGCTTAGCTACTTTACCAGCCAACTAAATATCAATAACAAAGTCCAAAATTCGATTAACTACAATTTACCTAACTGCTTAAGGTGGAGACCTGTTTTTAGGTATATTGATGAGTATGAAACCTTGTGTGTTTGCATACGTTCCTTTTTGTAGATGGACTAAAGTTGCTAAAATTTAAAATTTAATTGGTCTGAATCTTTTCAAGAAGCTTCCTGTCAATGTGAGAAACATTGAAACATTGAACATTGGATTCTTGGCTCATTCTAAATTATTTTTCACTAATGGGTTGTTAAAGCATCATTTATATTCAGTAAAGGATTTTTTTAAATTAACAATTAATTGATTGTAAAATGTGCTTTTTAAACATAATGTAAGTAAGATTTTGTTGACAGTAGTGGCAAAGTGGGGCTGCTGGCTCATGACGTCATCACGATGACGTCAGCAGTGATGACGTCATCAATGACGTCACGAATGACGTCAATAATGACGTCATATGACGTCACATGACGTCACACCTATGACGTCATGGTGACGTCATTACCGCTGACGTCATCATGATGACGTCACTGACGTTAATTAGGTCAAGGTCACGCAAGAATACAAAAAAAAATTTTTTTTGCACTTTTGCGATTCCTCAAATTTTGTTGAGAAATTGAAATTTCTCGAGGAATCACAAAAGTGCAAAAAAATATTTTTTTTATTCCCTAGCGATCAGACTCTTGACCTAATATATCTGTCAGGGGTCATTGACCTGTCCCAGCAGCCCCACTTGAAAAAAAAATAATTTTTATACTTTACTTACCCACCACAAGACTGAGAGCCGAAGAATAATTTCTTCAAACACCCGACAGTGCGACAAACGACATGCGATCCGAACAGCAACGCGTCCGAAGACGTACTGACTTGTACACAGACGGTATCCCAGGTACCCGGCTCAGTGGTGGGGATAAGGAGGTGGTGGGGGTAAAGTGGTCAGAAGGAAGAAAAAATTAAAATTTTTGCAACAACTCATCCGAGTCTGTCCTTTACCGTAACTCGGATTGGAAATATTTCTTGAGAAATATTTATTTTTATTCTTTCTCAGGTGATCTTGGAACTTGTGAAATTTCAATCAAACCAAAAGTGAAAAAAAATTTTTTGTTATTTGAAACTTTGCCGAAAAATTAAGAAATGTTTGATATTTGGCTAAATATTTAAATTTAAACTCAATATAAGTAAATTGAGTGCAAAAAGTGAGATGTGCACACCACAAGAGTTGAACAGCAACTGAGCAAGTCTCTCCGTGTATCTGAGGTACTCGGCAGGGTGGTGGGGATAAGGAAATGGTGGGGCAGGGTGGTGGGGATAAGGAAATGGTGGGGGTAAAGTGGTCAGATGAAATGAAAAAAATTTTTTTTTTGCAAACTATACAACTGAGTTTGTTATTCAGCAATAGGCATAAGAAAGAAAAAAAAATATTTTTATCCACATTGCTCAACATGTTCAAACATGTACAAGGTCAACCATTTGAAGTTTTAAAAAAAATATTTTTTTTAATTTTATTTACAAATTACAAAAATCCTCCTTCATCCCCATATGTGCTGTCCGGACTTGTGCTTGATGTTGTCGAAGAATTTTCTTCACAGCAACATGTTCCTTGTGTTTTTTGGACTACCCCTTCTGCTTCATCCATACTGTCATCGATGAGTGGACAGTCGTATTCCAAGTTCATTTTTATTATCATCCCTGGATTTTGAAGAAGCCGCATGTGCAATTTTTCATAGATTTCTTTTAGGTATTGAAGGCTGTCAACAAGTAATTCCCACTTCATTGTGTGTAGTGTAACCTTTAGCGTAGCTGAGTTGGAAATGAAGCCAGACTTGCATGTAGGATTAGTCTTTTGGAATTGTGGTAGTGGGGGTAATTGATACAACCAGACAGGTTGAGACATGTTCAAGGTCAACCATTTGGAGTTTTAAAAAAGAAAATTTTATTTACAGAGTAATGTTGAAAACTGGCAATTTGGCTGCTTTATCTGAACACTCGATGCATTTTAGGCAGTATACAACTGCGTATACCAAGTAGAAGAAGATTGCAATCAATAAGGCCAAGATTATGAAGAGATCTAATTTTAAAATTCTCTGAATTAGCATATGGTCCTTCCTGATCCGTCTTTCTTCCATCCTTTTTTCCATCATCTCCACTAGATCCACATGCTGGCATCTCCTCCTCCCCAGGCTTTCCGCTTCATCGGCCTCATATATTGGTGGTGGAACATCCATGTTTGCAGCTCAAAAGATGAAGACGTAATGAAACACATTGGTGCTGCATCTGAGGTCTCCAAGAGGAAAAGTGGTAGGGGAAAACCTGAACATGATAGAACATGTTCAAGGTCATCCAATTTGTGTTTTAAAAAAATTCTATCTTGCTACAATATTGTAGCAAGATAGGTTTTTTTTATTTTGTTTTTATTTTATTATTCTTTTATTACAATACAAAAATATGCATATTGAAGTACAAAGAGGATACAAAATATAAATATTAGTCAGGAGAAATATTCCAAGTTTGGACTGGCTTGAGTCTTCATGGATGATCTGGAGGAATAGGCTGAAGAAGTTGATGATGGTGACCTAGGTGGCTCGTCATCCCTGGGGACATGAGGGCATTTTGTGTTGCAAGCAAAAATTTGCATGTTCAATCGGTATCCCTGTTCGATTAGTGATTTAAATTCTTGAACAATATTGTTTAATTCTTCCATATTTCTTACAAATACTTCTTCATAATTTGCACATTTTACAGTCAGAGCCATCTTGATGTTTTCCGTATGATGTCCAAAGGTGGAATGAATATTAGCATGGTTGTTTGAAGGTAGTATGAAATAGTGGTGGGGGAAGTTTTTACACGCTGTTTGATGGGAGGTGGTTAAATTTTTTCCAACTAAACATATTGATTGAACAAATGGTGCAAAGTTCTTTAGGTGTTTCGTAACTCATAACTGGAGCTACATGGCCTAATTGTAAACATCCATCATCTTGTAGGAATTGTGCTGGGTTAGATACAGCAGCCCTTCCACAATTTTGACAAAATTTTGTACCATCACTAAACTTGTACCACCCAAAAGTGTTGTAACCTCTGTTGTCTAGCTTGTACTGTTTGATAAAAATTTTAATTTGCTGAGGAGCGTTGGAACGTAAAGTATGGCTAAATAGCTGTTGATCTTGAATAATTTTTCTTACACAAAGCTCAAATAGGGTGCTCATCGTTTGACAGTTGCAATCAAACTGAACTTCTTTACAGTCTGTATGCTGGTAACCCGAAATGGTGGGGGAAAACACACACACACACACACACACACACACACACACACACACACACACACACACACACACACACACACGCTCACACACACACGTATTTCTGTTTGGAAAATATATTTTTTTTTTATTTGTGCAAAGGTCAAAGGTCAAGGTCACCCCAGAGCTTTAAAAAAAAGGCAACATATCAATATGTGAAATTCTTTTTTGTGTTTCACATATTGATATGTTGCCTTTTTTTGTGTTTTTTTTATTTTTTTTTTATTTTTATTTTTTTTTACTATCTTTATTTAAAACAGTACAAACAAGATTACATGACAAAAATTATATAGTAAAAAAATATAAACACATACAAGACAGAAAAAATTATTTATTTTTTAACACTGCTGCTTGTCTGCGATGTGGATGGTAAGCTCGGTGGAGTTGCTGCCGCTGCATCCGTGGGACACCAAGTAGAGACATCCCGGTTGAATGGAGCGTAGATCTTCATTTTGTAGTAGGTGGACAAATCTCTTCGGAAGGTAAATTTGGAATTTTGCTTCATCCCCCGGAGTATATGGTGCTTCGCTGAGACTGCAGCAGATTGCTTCGCCGACAGTAGTTTCCATTTTCTTCAGTGCATGTATAATATAATGTTTTTCATCCTTGAGTTCAGAACATTTTTTCACCGGCAAAATTGTAGACTTGGAGTGGGCGTTGAATTGTTCCACCAAAGACTGCAGAAACTGGTTGGATGCCATGGTTGTTCTAGAGGTCCTCGCTGTCTTCTTGCTCTGAGATGTTGTCGTCTCGGAATCTCGAGTAATACTCGTGCCAGGTCTCGGTCTGCTCCTCGCTTTTATAATCGCCGTTACCCCCACCACCATCGCCGATTTCTCCATCTTGCAGGTAAGTCGCTAATTTTAAAGCGTTTTTTAACGCACAGTGCCTGTCCCTTTCATGTTCCACACTTTGTGTGCAAATACAAATGTTTTCATCAATAAATTTAAAATTTTTATCTATTTGCACATCTTTAACTGGAGTAGATGTAAATTGTTCTATCCATCTTTTCTTTTCAAGTCCTTTAGTGTAAATATTAGTAAATCTGTTTGAAAATTGATGCATAATATGATACAAGTCTGAATAACTGGTAAAACCGTCATACCAATCGATATGATGAAAATATTTCCAAGTCCATCGGTTTGTTGTTGCGGCTTTGGTGGTTAGTGAAGAAAAAGAGCATGGTGGTTTGAATAAAAATGTGTAAGGAATATTTTTATCTAAATCGTAAAATACGAGTTCTTTAATTATAAACCGATCATCGTTACCACGAAAAGCTTGAAATTCAATAATACCCGGCTTGGACTTGATTTCTTCTTCCATGTCCATTTGAAAGGTCACCCGTCTATCCATCACGGTGTCAGAAGGTCAACTGTTTTCCACACCACGGTAGGCATTTATTTATGCCAGGCCGTACAGTTGAAGGCGCGTTGGTGTATATTTAACGTGGGCACCATCCCCGGTAGGCCTACACCCACAAAATTTTGAATTTTTTATTGAAAATTTGCCAATTCAAGTGTAAAGTGTTGTGAAAAATTTTCAAATTTTATTTAACTTTCCATCTGGTCATTTTTGTTGTAGTCATTCTCATCACTTTGATCCTTTTCATCACTGAAATGTGTTTCTTCATCAGATTTTACAAAATTATTTTTTTCTTGCACATATTGTTCCAATTGTCTCCACATTTGAACTTCATGAGGAATTCTATTGAATATTGAAGTGTCCACAGGTCCATACAAAATTGGTGCATCCGGTTGTTTGTCCAAAGTGTCTGTTAAATAATCTTTAATAATTGAACTGGAGAATACTAGCTGTCTTAAATATCTTGTTATCGGTTCAGTTGCACATGTTAAAATAAAAAATTCTTCTCTGTTCAGTTGAATTTTTATGTCATGTTTGGTCGTATCTCTGAATCTCATTTGATGTTCACCTCGGTGTTTAATAATATCAATTTCCAAGTCTGAATCCAATAGTCCTACTTTTGTTTTCCTGCCAAACATGTTGCTATTAAAATAACATTCCAACAAATGGAGGTGTTTCATAAAAGATTCCCAAGCGTTGGCTGTAAACAAAATCATTTTTGTTCCGTGGGTTAAAATTACTGTAGGTGAATAGTCGGTTGATTTCATAACTCCAATTAAAACACTTTTATCCAAACTTGAAGAGATTGGATAAAAAATTCTTAAAAATACTTCCATCAAAATATTTGGTGAAATATTTTCTTCCATATTTCTTTTCCTCTTGGACAAATATTTTTTCTTTTTACCTTTTTCTTCTTCTTCTTGATTTGTGACGTGTTGCTGTTCATTCATGTCCAAAAATTCTGAAATTTCTTTTTCTATATCGCATTCGGTTGTACCACTTGTAGAAGCCATATTGAAGATGATGCTACCCATACAACGTCAGACAACAAACTGATCAGGAGCGGCCTGCACGCTCCTCTTTTATACTCGCGGAATGTAACAAAACCGGTTTTTTACAATACATTTTTAACAATTCCAGTTAGAGGTGTGTATGTTACAATTTTATCATGTAGAATTAAACAGTATGCAGTTGTATTTGCAGGTATAGCCGCATTAAACTCCATTTCAATCTTTATGTCAACACTTGATGATTTTACTGATTCATTTTGTTTAGAACAATCAATTACAACTATTGTGTAACCATCTAAGTATTCTTCTGGTGATAATAAAGGTGTATTTGTTTTACCGTAATATGAATTTTGGAATCTCGCATACATATCGTATAATATACTGTACTTTTTATTAGCGAATGACCCATTTAAATTGTCGTAGGGGAAAAATTGTGAATTCAAATATACTTTAATATTTTTTAAGTTGCAATGATCAAATTTGCCTGCATGTTTTGTGATGCTGTCTCTCCTATCTGTTTGTAAACCAAATATAATATACCTGGCTCGTTCTACGTAATTAGATGTTTTAACAGTCCAAGTGTGACGATCCGTAGTTGGCAAGCTTGGATGTTCATGGAATTCCCAACTTCTAAAAGGAATTACAATATCGCGATCAGCCTTTAACTTCCTTAATAGTAGCATTCTATGTTCGTTAGCTAATTTAACATGTGGAACTCTCCATACAATTTTGTCTAATGTTAATTTCCATTCTAGGTTTGCATCCGTTGTACCATCTGGAGCTTTAATAATGTCTTTATCGTTAGAAGATCTCAACAAAACTAATTCTTGTTTAACATTTAATATTATTTTTCTATAATCTTCAGCAAATCCAAGCAACAAACGTAATGGAATATGAAAATCAAAATATCCCTTTGTATTCGGAGTGATTGTGTCATGTTCAGGTAAAACCCATCCGGCTGGTTGAAGTAAATTGGTTTCATTAGGTGATATAGATGTTACCCCCTTTAAAGTTGTTGCAATACCTACTTTTTTAGTGGAATCAACTGTTACACCTGATATTTCATATCTAATTTCATCAAACAGGAAAGCCATAGGGTTATTTATAAATGGAACTGTTGTACCTGCACTATTGTCCTTTTTTGTTACTTTTCCTTCGATATACAAGTAACTTTCACATGGTAGTGTGTAAATGTCTTGATGTTGTATAGGAATACGAATTTCATCGTTATTGTTCAATTTTGATGAAGTGTAAGGGTTGTGGGTGTGATATTCTTTTTCCCATAGTGTTTCGTCGAATGTCGGACCCTGCGCTATATCCAGTATATCCATAATCGGTTAATTTTAAACCAATCTTTTCTAAGAAACGAATGTTCTCGCGTGTTAACTCCTCCACAGCTGAAGAGCTACTAATGCGGTTTCCCGTAGGCTGTCTACTTTTAAATGATAAACCCATGATTTTTGTATTAAAGTGTCGATTTTAAATGTAATCTAACTGTAATTGGCTCTTCTCGGAAATCTATCAAGTTACCGTCTTGATCCAATACGTTCAACACGATGTCTGAAATGAAAGTGGTGTTCAACGGCAGATATACTAGGTTTTGTGGCTTTTCAACAATTTTAAATCCTGGAGGTACACTCGGGTAAAAAGTATGTATTATATGAGTATTTGCTCCATCTCTGTAAGCTCCCTGTATAATGTTACAAGTTATATCTATACTATTAACTTTTAGTATAGTTACAGTTTGTTTACCGGAATGTGTTTGATTTGGTTCTAAAATTGATCCATCTTTGGGAAATCCTAACAATTCACCGATTGAGTGTTCCTGAGTAAAATCTATATAATATTTGGAGTTAATTTCAGCTTTCATTGTATTGTTATTACCTTTTAATGTTATATTGTCTTTTCCCATTTTATTTTGCAAAAATTCATTAATATGATCAATTTCATAAGAACCTGTGGGTAAACTGCAAACTTCTAAGTCTGTAAACTTCCCACTGGCATCTTTTCCTTTATAATAATGCAATAAGTTATTTTTATCTTCCGTAACATTGGGAATAGAGTTGTAAGTTGTAAAATCTAACAGTGCCGCCTCCCAAAATCTTCCTTTTTGCAAGCGTAACGCTGGGAAAGGGATACTTCGTAAAGTGGACGATTTTCCTGTTAATGATACCGTATAGGATGACATCTTAATTGTGACTGATACTTTTAGCTAGGAATTCCAAACATAAATGGCCGCATATTAAAGTGTTATCAGGTTGTTCTCTTTTATAGTTGTAATATATGTTTTTAGCAGATTTAAAGTAATGCTCAAGTTCTTTAGGTGGTGGTAAATTTCCGAAACTATCAAAGTAATATATATTTTCACCTAATTTCTTATAACAAACCCAATGAGTGCCAGGACCTTCAGAATTGTCTAAATTTACAATACCGGTTTCGTTTTTCCACATTTTAACTGGTAAATCATCTTTCATAAAGACACCGCGAAAAAAAGGTATTTTTAAACATGAAATGTATTTAAATAATTCGATATTTGTTAACGCTTTATGTGGTATTACTAATTGATTTCTTTTATTTAATATGCACGATATGGTCTTAGGTATAGACCTGCCCCGTTTTTTACCATTGACCATACTGTTGGTTTTTTATTACCCTTTCTGGTGGAACGTCGTTTTCTTCTAATATTTCTTCCATGTTTCGTCTTAGTTAAACTTTTTTTACCCCTACTCCTCCTTTTTCCACCTCCTACTGCTGTTTTAGCCTTCATACCTGCTGTTACCGCTAAAGCCGCCGCTTTTTCTGCAATACTAGCGTCACTAGACTTTACTCGTTGCCAAGCTATATCCGCAAGCTTTTTATCAGCTATCGATCTATTTTTTGTATCGCTAAATGTGGAATATGCTATATCGTGTTCTTTACAAGCTTGATCTAACTTATTTATGCCTGGATCACCTCTTTCTAACCGTTTTTTCAATTTCGTTCCTGGTCCGCAATATTGATAACCTCCTGGTATATGAAATTCGTATGGTAAAGCGTCTATTGCTCTATTTACGACAGATCCTACTGGAATTCGATTTAAAGCTTTACTTAATAGAGAAACCGCTGTGGACGTAATCCCACCTCCTTTCCTTACAGTGTCTCGATATGGACTGATGTACTGAAATGTCATGATTGTCTTTTATAATTGAAATGCGCAACTTATGTGTTACCTCTATGACGAGTTGGACATAAATGAAGTCATTTATTAAGTTATATAATTAAATATCCAAATCACCCCAATCTGAGGATCTAAACTTCTGGATGGGAGGATTGATGAAATATTTTTTAAAAATCTCATTTTTAATCCAAGTACCTCTGTTACTTTCACTTAAAACATTAGGTTTTGATATATAATTGTGTAAATCAAACAATGCATTACCTAAAACTTTAATAAGAAAGTTTACAGTGACGGCATCATCCACATGTTGAGGGTCTTTAAGTTCTGTGATACGTTTATTATTACAAATATATACTTTATTGTTGTGTGTCATACAATAACCTTTGATGTATTTTAAATTTACAGCATCATTTTCATCTTTTGGATAACCTATATCGTTAATAACAAATTTATAAAAAGAAAATCCGTCTTTTGTCTTTTCAGGTATTATAGAATGTAAATAACGTCTATTTATGCTGTCGTTTTCATCAATAGGGTCTGCTATGTTGGATATACGACGATTTTCAGCATTATACGTTTTTCCATTAAATGTTAAAGTATTTGTTAATTCTGATGATAAATAACCTCTGTTTATTGCATCAGTGTTTTGATTTGGCATACCAACGTTGGTAATTCTGTAATTACCAGCGTTATATGTATTTTATTCTAGTTTTAATGTCGATGATATTTCTTTCTTTAAAACTTTTAAGGTTATTGCATCGTTTTCATCTGTAGGATCATTAATGTTTTTTAACCGTTTATTGCTAATATCGTAATCTCCATCAGGTGTTTGTGGTAAACCAGCAGCTCTTTTTAAATTATTTGTATAATATAATCCATCCGAGGAATACCGTCCGAACTTGTCGACACTCATGGTGCAACTAAACAGCATTCTATCAAGTAGTGCATTTTTATGATGTTCATCCATTGGTTCTTTTTTATACAAATTAATCGTCTTTATCAGTTACATTTTCATTACTCCCAGGACATTTAAAATATTTTAAATCTGAACTAATTAACGCTTTATCTGCTTCATTTCTAAATACATGATTTTTATGAATAAATTCTTCACCAGACAATTTTCTAAATCCACTAAATGAATTTGGATCTGCAATTAATATATTTTGATAATCATTTACATCCATTAATTTAAATCTTTTGGTATTATAAATAAACTCTTGATTTGCACTATCATATTGTAATGTTTGTCCTACAGTTGCAGCATCCTTTGAATCTGTTCCTTGTGCCAAATTACCTATTTTCTTATTTTTCGCATTGAAAGTACTACCTCTTGGTCTGTCTAATATTAAAGATTGTTGTACTACAACACAATCGTAATCATCGATACCTGGAAATATGTCAATTATTCTTCTATTTGTACCCAACCAACTTCTATGATAATTGTTTGGATTAGTATGTAAAACTTGTGATAAAATCGGAACATCATGAGCATCTGTAGCTAATTGCGCATTTGATAATTTCATGTCTTTGCAATCCCAAACATTATTTTTTTGTTCAAGTAAAATAAAATTTTCATTTCCTTGTACAAACACATCACCCGACCGTGATACTACTTGATCCTGTTTTACAAATCCAGATGTTTCTTGCTTTAAAGTTTCCTTCATTTGACCCACTGTTGCACCATCTGATGGCGTTGAACCATCTTTTACATTTGCTAAACAATTACCGAGACAATCAATAACTCCTACATCACGTGTAATACAATGATCTTTTATATATTTGAGATTTACAGCATCATTTTCATTTTTCGGATAACCTATATCGTTAATAACAAATTTATAAAAAGAAAAACCATCTTTGGTCTTTTCAGGTATTATGGAATGTAAATAGCGTCTATTTACGCTGTCTTTTTCATCTTTAGGGTCATCTACGTTGGATATACGTTTATTGTTAGCATTATACGTTTTTCCATTGAATCTTAACGTATTTTTTAATTCAGATGTCAAATAACCTCTGTTTATTGCATCACCGTTTTGATTTGGTTTACCAACGTTGATAATTCTATGATTTTCTGTGTCATATGTGTTATTGTGTAGTCTTAATGTTGGTGATATCTTTTCCTTTAATATTTTTAAATTTATTGCATCGTTTTCGTCCGTGGGATCTTTTATGTTTTTTAACCTTTTATTGCTAATATCATAATCTCCCTCAGGTGTCTGTGGTAAACCAGCACTTCTTTTTAAACTATTTGCGTAATGTAATCCATCCGAGGAATAACGTCCGAACTTGTCAACACTCATGATGCAACTGAATAGCATTTTAGGGAGTAACGCATTTTTATGAGATTACCCCGCGGTTTCTAAGTTCATCCACTAAAGCCACCCATTCGTTTTCCAATCCAGTATGACCCGCTTCTTTGGCTTCATGTATTAGTTTCATTCTATCCACCAATTTATTGATATTATTGTAATAAATTACGTTTGTATTGTATAGTTTCTTCATCAATCCTTTACCGGTGACTGATTTGCTTCTTTTTCTCGGTTCTGGGGAACTTAAATCTAAAGTGGATGCTACTAATCTTCTTTTTACAGGTTTTCTTCTTATAATCGGTATTAATTTGGAAACAAAATCTTTATATTTTACAGATTTATTTCTATATATGGGTGCTTCAGGTAAATAATTTCTTTTATATGCATTAGTTTGATCCAAAATTTTGCTATACACTTCTAAATCATCATTTTTTACCAATGCTTTTAAAGGTTTATTTTCAAATAATAATTCAAATAGCCCCCTTGTTCCCTTATATATTTGATCACCTACGTGAATATTATCATGTTCATCGACATCTAATTTGCTATTACCAATCATTACACCTTCTTTGGACATTCTTGCTCCATAACTGTGGTATTTTTTAGTAGAATCAGTTCCAATTAACAGTTTTAACAAGTATTTCCTTCCTAATGGTCCTTTTGTATGAATAGTTTCACCCAATAAGCTTATGTTTGATGGTTCTCCTTCTGTTTTTTCTTCTTCACTCGCTATAGATACCACTTCCTCTTCACTACCAGCATATACATCTTCTCTTTCTGCCGTTGTATCACTAAATATGGAGGCTTCCGGGTCCTCATCGCTAATATCTTCTGATATTACACTTTCCCTTTCATATTGTGTTATCGGAGCAATAATATCACCTTGAAAAGAAGGTTTAGTCAATTTTTTGTTCAATTGTTTCAAAGGCTCTGTTATAGGTTTAAAAGTAGATTCGAGAAATTTCTCCCTTTCGCTGATACCTAACTTTAACGCTCTATTTTTAGCCCGAATAGAATCACTAAGTGATTTAATTTCCTTTACTAACTTTTCTTGGTTAACCATGTTTGTAGCAAGACGTGCTGTACAAGAATGAATGTGTGATATAATGGTTAGTGAATTAATATAAATTTATCAAAACCTATCCTGTATCGGCCGTTATTTAGCGGTTGTTCCTTCATAATTGTCAAAAATCCATAATTTTCAGCCCAAGCCTTACCACATATGTCTTTAAACCGTTCATATGACATATCCGCATTGACATGATCGTAATATATGTGTTTTAAGTTAGTTTCATCCTGTTTGAATACAATTAACACATTTGCGTTGTCTCTTATCAGTTGTTTCGGTATTTTACTATAAGTCTGGCCTATGTAAATGCTATCTATATTGTTATGTCGCCCCATAGCGAAATAACTCCTGATAGTGTTTTGGTTTTCACAGGATACATCATCAAATATAAAAACTGAAAATGGTTTAGCTTCATGCGGTTGCATTACACTTTCACTTGCATCAAACTTGTAATATTTCACTTCTGGAACATTATTAAATATTTTTTCTAATAATTGGTATTTGGGTTGTTGTAATGATTTGGAAAAGACATACAAGTTATTGAAACGCAATCCTTTTGGGTTTGTAATCAAATTGAATACTACATTTGTTTTACCACAATTGGATGGACCGGTTACAAGACAACGCACCGTGTTTGGTAACAAAACACCATGTTTGCCGCTGTTTAATTCCGAATTGTCCACCGTGAGTTCATCAATATTATTAATAGTAAAACTATCCTTTTGCTGTATTATCTCCATCCTTTGTAAAGGTTAAACCTAAAATGATGCTCCATCATTATATGAGATCCTTTTTAGGTATCCAAGAATCTTCACTCTTATTAAATCCTAACCATCGCACTTTAACTTTATCTTTTTTCCGTTGCAACACCTTTTCAACGAGATATACATCACCTACTGTGGATTTTAACATTTCATGTCCATAAAACCCTCCTTCGAGCAATTGTCCTTTATTATCTTTTAAAATGTAAGTTTCCGGTACTGTAGGTTGCACTTTAAATACGGTAAAAACCTCATTTGTCCAATTTGGTAGATATCTTTTACTGAATACACCTTTGTATTTGCTTATTCGCACTTTATCACCCACGTTAAACGTTTTAGGCTTTAGTTTTTCAACTTTTGGTTTAGTATTCATTTTTATACGTTTTAATACGAGTTTTTCATTTTTACTAGTCACCTGGCTTGGTTTCATACAAATTGTTCTATGGAACTTGTTATTGTAGTCTTTTATTAGTTTTGGTAACATATCAATCCATACGTGCGATCCTCTGTTTGAAAACATCTTGTACATCGCACCTTTTAAAGTTCGATTAAATCTTTCTATGATTGATGCTTTCACCTCTGAATTAGTGGAATAATGGTTTATGTCGTGTTTTTTCATTAAATTTGAAAATTCTTTATTGAAATATTCTTTACCATCATCGGTTTGTAAATGTTTTATGGTATTTTTGTCTCTCTGTATCGCAGTTTCCATGGCTTTTGTTACACTCTTGCCGGTTTTATCTTTTAGCGGTAAAGCATCTGCCATTTTTGTAAAACAATTGATAATAGTCAATATATATTTAAATCCTTTATTTTGTTTACTATAAGGAATCATTTCGATTAAATCAGCTTGATATAGATCATTCATTCCTTTTATAACAGTATTTCTTCGGGGAAATTTTCTCCTAGCCGGTTTATGAAGTTCATGAACAATTTTTTGTTTCAAATCCATAATTTTATCCTTCCTCATTCATGGATGAAGTAAAAATAAATTTTTTATTACATTATACCCATATTTAACTGGGTCAAGGTCATTCAAATTGATGTAAAAAAATGGGGAACACGGCGTTGGACTTGCCGTGTTCCCCATTTTTTTACGGAAGGAAAAGGAATTTAGGTCGAAGAAGGACGAAGAGGGACGAAGAATAGGTTAGTTGTCGATAGGGTTGAGAGAGTAGTGGCCGAAAGGAAGAGTGTTGATTTTGTCATCCATAATATGTCTTGTGTCATCATTTGCCGATAGTGCTTTTTTCACTTCTGTAACACTGTAAAGTTTGTGTTTTTCACTCCTTATGGTGTTGAATTTAGCAGTCAAAGTGGTGTTGTTAAATAGACAGTTTTTGTAGTGCTCAAAGTCTATATTCTTCTTCAAATAACCTGTCTTTACACCTTTTGCTTTCTTAGTGGTTGATGTTTCTTCTTGTTCTTTATATACTTTAAAAGAATATAATTTTGACATTAGAGCAACAATTTCTTCCATGCTTGCTCCGTTGCATTCATCTTTGAATTTGCCTAAAACTTTCTTATTATTTTCATTAAAGTTCGGGTGATTTCTTGGGTAGTCGGAAAAATCAAAATCATCTTTGTGTATGAACGTCCGAAGATCTTCATACATGTCTTGTGTCTTAATCCAATAAATTAGTGCATCCGTGTCCATGTAGGCTACTCCAATATTTTCTCTTCCATAATGTTGAACCATTTTGTTGTAATGAAAGTCATACATGTGCGTTTTACTTATATCCAATATTGACATTCCTATGTACAATGGTCTATCCATAACAATTTTGGTCTTATTCATGCTTACCGCTACTAGATTTTCATTAATTATCATAGTAGTTTTAAAATTTGGTTTCTGTACAAGTTTTTCTAACACTTTAGGATCACTTACTAATTTTACATTTTTGTGTTTCCTTTTATTTTCTAAAGTTTTCCCAAAAATTGAATTGTTCATAAGCTTGTAAAAATCTTTTTCAAAAGCTGATGTGGCTGCTGCTCTCCTCACGGTGTTGGAATCTATGTAAGGTTTCAAGTAACACGACTGAGAAAATTGTAGTGCTCGGTGAATTTTTGTTATTTTTAGTCCTAACTCCAACGCTTGTTGTACAACCCAATAGTGTGCCACATAACGATTTTTGTTGTTTAATGTCATCATTAATTTGGGCCACTTTCCTGTCGGTGATACTTCAGTTTTAGCCAACAGTGGCAAGTCGTAATGATGATCGTGTAGGTGTTCTGGATACTCGAAGTCGCAGTCTAAGATGTAGCCGGTGTCACCTTCTTTGGGAATATCAATAATATTTCCAAGTGAATCAGGGTCTACCCATTCAAAGTCGCCATACGGAAGGGGTTTGGACATCGCCCAACCGTACAAATTATTTGCATCAAAATATCCAAGAAAAATTGAATCTTTAGTCTCATCATAATTTGGTAGAAATTTATTGTTAGCTTTCACATGTCTTGTAACAGCCTGCGTCAATCCACCGCGTACACCCGATTCAATCATCAAAACCATATCGATGTCGGTTAGCAGTTCCAACTTGCACTCGGTAGATTTTAGCATGGCCTGCCATGCTAAGCCGGGAGATGTAAACGAATGAAGGGGGTCCAGTCCATAGGCGTCAAAGCAAGTGTTCCTAAATTGTTCCATAACATCACACAATAGTGTTACATCCAATTTAACATAAAAATCTGAATATTCACCAAGATTTTGCATACCTAATTCATTCCAGACGTTACATGCATGATTATAATCTTGAATTGAAATTTCCGTGTCCGTCAGTTTACTTTTGAAAGCTTCAATGGGTGGTAGTCTGGTTTCTTCAAATTTTTCAATTCCTGTAATATAATCATAAGGAAATACACCTTTTCTTAATGCCAAGTCCAATTTGTCTGCAGGTACGATTTTCTTTGTCTCCTTTAAATCCTGTCGTCTTAAATTGTTAGTTAGTTTGGCAAGGCTTGATGGCATAAACCTATATGAGTCAATAAATCTTAATTTTATTTTGCCAATTTTCTTAGAGAAACTAATATAATTTTCTAAAGTTTGTGCTATAACATCAATCTTGCCTGTATCTCTTCCCAATTCCGGTATTATAAAATGGGAATCATACCCACTCAGGTTGTGCAACACAACTGGAATGAAAGTTGGCAGTTTCAAATTTAAATTACATGCGTTGCAGGCTGGCCCCCTGTAATATCCGGTCAGATGGTCATGATCGTGAACTTTATGATTGTCCACTGTAAAATCTTTTTTACAAATATAACAAGAGGTAGCATTCAAAAATTGGATTTCCTCCTCTTCATCGAGGGGTAACATTGGAACAATATTACTGTACACTCGATCCACCTTACTGGCTATATCATATAAATTATCTACAAAAATTTTAGCAGGATTTTCACCTCTGTACAAAATCGGTGATGTGGGTAGTCCAAAATCTTGCAAATGTTCATCAGTAAGAGTGGACTTGACCAGCAAACAAAAACTATTTGGTTCGTGCATTTGATATTTTGTCCTACTGTTGATTTCACCATTGGGAAGTTCCTGTGGTATCAGGGTGGATTCGAAATCGGCATATATTACAAAAGGAATCCTGTATTGGTGATTAATTTTGTCAAATTTTAGAATGGTACGGTTCGGTGGTGGAAAACTGATTTTACATTCATAATTTTCATTACAGAGTCTTTGGTGTTCTTTTAACCACTTAGCACCTCCTCTTCTTAAGTCCTTATTTACAAAGCAAAAGCACCTTTTACAAATAGTTTTTTTACATTTTCTTTTTGACAGCTGTTTACTTACTAAAGCTTCAAAGTTTTTTATGTACACATAGTGTGAGATTTCACCTCTAGTCACAAATAATAAGTCTGTATGATTCCTAAGCTCTGTTTTTACAATCTTCATTGGATACATGTTATTTGCTTCGTCCAAACCAAAAATATTTACACTAACACCAGGATTCTTCTTTTCAAATTTACAAATGTCTTTAACACTTACAGGGTAAGACAGTCCTTGAAAGTTATATCTATTATTTATATTTACATAATGTCCACTTACTCTCCAAGGATTCTGTGTAGGCAAAATATATTTACAAAGCATAGCATACTTAAAACACTCATTATCTACATTTTGTACATTAATACATGCTTTAGTTTCCTCAATGGCTTTTGGTAGAGGGATGTAGCTGCTTCCTCTCTCACCAAAACCATGTTTGTGGACCCTCACATCGAGACCGTCTATAGAGGTCAAACTCCATCCGGAGCCTCTACCTTGGTGTTCTTGCAGTTTAATTAATAATTCCTCTACACACTCATCAATAATATTTATAACATTTGATGCGTACATGACAGTGCGGTTTTTGGTTATAAATCCTCTTAAACTTGTTTCTCCATCAGTGTTAGTAAAAGTTGCATCCAAAACTAATCCGAATTTAATAAAGTTTAATCTGGCCAATTCGTCTAGAAGTGTTTGTTCAATCAGTAATTTTGCTTCACTTAAAAAATTGTCCAATTCCAGTTGCACATTATTTATTTTAAAATGCACTACTTTCTGTCCGGGTAGAGCTGTAGCACGTAAAACACTTGTTCCGTTGTCTCCTTCCGGTTCGGTGTCCGTGTCCAGTTCCAGTTCGGTGTCCGTGTCCAGGTCCATCCGTGCCGTGTCCAGGTCCACCTGTGCCGTAGTTCTGGAGGTTCCTGATGTTCCGGCGCCTCCAAACTGTATGACACTGGGTCGTCTCCTTTGCATCATTTGAAGCTCGCTCTCCCAGTAGTCCAGCCTTCGATGGTGTTGGGCTAAAAATTGGTCGATCGAGTCCAAATCTTCTTCGCTGACTTGCACATCCGCCGTCTCCTCCACTGTGTGCAATTCTTGATGGATCTCCAGAATAACATCGTCTGGGAAAAATTCCCCACAAATATGGCAAAGAAGCATTTTTTAACACTTATTACCAAGAGCGTCTTTGGATGTTAACTCCACAAAAGTTCACCAAAGAATGAGAGACGCTCTTGACCGACCTCCTTTTATAGCGGGTGGTGGGGGGTGATCTTTGGGAAAGACCCGTTCTGCGCATGCGCAGAACAAATCTGCACATGCGCAGAACAAAATGTATTATATTTATTTAAAATTTGCTATTTAGGACAAATATATAGGTCAAGGCCACCTTAAATCTGGTAAAAAAGAGGGAACACTGGATAAGAGATGGTAGTAAGATTGACTTTATAACAAATACTTTCAATAATATGTCAACTGGTTCAAAGGTTAAATATTTTTATTATTTACTGCCCAACTTGTTCAAAATTAAAACTTTTAAATATATTTGTTTGAGCAAATGCTTTTGGCACACTTACCACACGCCAAAACTCAAAAAATGTACAGAATTAAGACTGATCTCGCGGGGAAATACTGATGTGCTACCTAACATTGGTTATCTGACTCGAATAAGAATTGGTGATATATAACATATTGAAAATATTTTATGTTGTATAAATCACCAATACTATGCGACTCCGATAACCAGTGTGAGGTGGCTACATAGTATTTCCCCGAGAGATCAGCTTAATCCTGTACTTTATATGAGTGTTAGCGTGTAGGAAGTATGGTAAAAGCATTTGACCAAAAGAAAATATATTTAAAGTTTTAAGATTAAACAAACTAGCGAGTATAAAAATAAAAATATTTCCTAACCATTGACAACCTGTTAACATATTGCAGTGTTAAAGTATTTGCTATTGAGTCAATCTTACCATCACCTCCGATCCAGCGTTCCCTCTTTCTTACCAAATGAGACTGAGGCTTGACTACCCGTATATATAACGTTTCCCCCACCACTAATGCTCTCCCCCACCACAATCAATTCACAACAGTGGGTCAATTCCATCGGAAATTATTATTTTCAGCGGGGGGATAGAGCATCTGCTGCCCTATCTCCCGCTCATATTTTTTTTCTCTTTTTTTACAGTTTTATAAATTTTTTTTCCATTTGTCTAAAATGCAAAACAAAAAATTATTTACAAACAAGTTTCTAAAAAATTTTCAAAATTCAGATCCTTACAATTTATATTTAAGGTAGCACTAAAACGGTGCTACCTATATTTTGAAATAATTACAAATATTTTTTCCATCCTTAAAATTTCACAGTTTAATACTTTTAAAAATATTTGTTTCATCAGATGCTTTTAGACACACTTACCACATGACAACACTCAAAAATGTACAGAATCAAGAATATTTCCACGGAAAAATACTAAAGTGTTACCTGCATATTCAATTTAGCTCAAAAACAATATAGAATAAATACCAGCATAAAAAAATTTCAAAAATCAGATCTTTAAAATTTATATTTAAGGTAGCACTAAAACGGTGCTACCTATATTTTTTAAATAATTACAAATACTTTTTCCATCCTTAAAATTTCACAGTTTAAAACTTGTCAGAGACAAACAATCTGAAACAATTTTTTTTTTTCTAATCTAACCATTACTAAAAACATACATGACACCACTGTGCAAAATATTAACTTTATACTTACGCTACATCTAAAACAGTGAAACATCCATGTCAACCCATTGGCGGCTCCAAAGAGAATGAGATGAGTCAAACTTGCTTCAGAGGTACCTCAGTGGTAGACTGGTGGGGGGAACAGTATGCCACTACTATTTTTAACTTGTTGTAGGAGTAACAATTTCACAGTACTGGCTTGGCAGCTCCACCTCCCCGGGGGGGCGCAGTTTTCGTCCGGAGCAAAAAAATTTTGGTCAAGGTCAAAATCCCAAAAAAAAAATTTCGGGGGGGGGGCTCACTTGCCGTCTGGGGCTCGAAGGGGGGGGGGAGGGGGGGGTCACCTACCCCTAGGACTTTAACTCTTGGATACCTGCTACCCTTACTCATGTGTCAACATCAAATAATATTTTGTTCCACCACAGTGTGGACAGCCAACACTTAGTCGCATCTCGCTCTAAGTCCTGAGGAGTCCTCAGAACTCAGGCAAAAATCCGCCTAAGTCATGGCTGACCTACATATCGTGTGGAACAAAATATTATTTTATTCACACACTAATATGGGTCAAGGTCATCCAAAAGTTAAAAAGAAATCCCCCCGATGCCTAAGACCGCCGGCGGTCAGAGGCATCGGGGGGATCTCAACATTTAGGGGGAGGTGATTTAATAAAAAATTATTTATTTAATTTTGAGTTTCCTTAAGGGAAACATGCTACAATAATTTGGAAGAGGCCATGCTAACCATGACCGAGGATCCCGTCTTAACCCGTAGGTACTGACTTTTGCCTAGCACACCGGTCAGTGTCAGGATCCGACGCCTCGTGCTAAAGGATGCCAACCACCCATCTAGAGTGATGAGGTCCAGTAGCGCCCCTGACCGAAAGAGGCCTAAGGGTGGATCCCCAGGGGCCTACCCCCGGGTTCGTTAGGCGCCATGCTATTGTTGGTAACAAATAATTCTTGAGGTTCTGAACCTCGAAAAATTTTTATTTTACAGAGACTGTTAAGTCTCAAAAGCCTAACACTTTAACTGCCAATTTACAGAGGAGTACCTCCAAAATACGAATTTTGAAATATTTCTACTTGGGGACAACCTGTGAAGATTAGTACAAAGAAATATTTTTCAACACACAACACTTAGACTAAATAAATCCAACACCAAGACCTAGCAGAAGCAGCAAGCGCAAAATAAAATATTTCTTAACACTACACATGCCATGCCTTAGACTAAAAGAATTCCCAATATAATGCGGCGCCAACATTACATTGCGAATCCTGTAGGGCAGAGCTTCAACCACTCAGCTGAAGTGTTTGAAACCAACTGCGAGGAAGCAAAGCCTCAGAGAACCGAAGCTGGGCCGGTCAGGAGTGGGGGAACCGGATCTGGTTACGTAAACAGCCAGACCTCGACACGTACTTGTTTGCGGCATTGGACAATCTCCAAGAGCCACACCTGAATACATTACTAATCGGATCTCATTATACAACACGTGTCAAGGTATGGCAACGCCTCGGGCTATGCCACCTCCTCCTCCCTCGGGGGGGGGAGGGGGGGGGCACTTCTCGTCCGGAGCCGGGGGGGGGGAGGGGGAGGGGTTTTAGGACTTAGAATATTTTTGGTCCAGGACAGTTGTAGTATAGAATTATATTTTAGCTTGCCAAACTCAGCACAGCCGGCAGAGACGGTTACGTAATGCTTATATAACAGACTGGTTTCTTGGCCAGCTTGCCAACTGTAGCTCAACAGAAGGTAAGTCAGTTTATTGCAAGCCAACAAACACGCCACACCTCGCCGCCGCGGGACTTTTCTGTGAGTAAATTTTTATTTTTCCTTTTTATTAAACTTAGCAAAACAGAACCTAGCCTGTTTTGCACAAAATTAATTTTTGTTACACTGCTACAATTACGTTTACTTAACAAATTATTTTCCACTCATTATTTAATATTTTATTCCTTACTTGTTAAGACTTATAAACTGAAATGTTGGAAGACTGTTTGATACAAAATTAATTTTTATTTAGCTATACAGGTCTCCTAATATTTTCCTACACTTGTATTTTTTTGCAGGTGTGGCTAAATATTTTTCGCTCACAATTTAATTTTATTCCACAAAAGTGGATTTTGAACTTTACTACAAAACTGATCCATACCCGTCTCCTACAAAATTATTTTTCATTTGGCTCTACCTCTTTTAGTCTTACATTAAATATTTCTTGGAGTTAAATTTTACACAAGTCTCTCGGTTAATTTTTCTGCACAGTACGTGTTACTCCTTGGACAGTTCCCAGCAAACTGTTTCTACACTTATTACCCCCTCCACTACTCATTCCCCCACTATAGCCCTGTTCCCCCACTACTTCCAGCTAAGGTACAACACTGGACTAAGTGTTTCAGTTTTATCCAAACCTTACTGTGAGACACATCTATGGCTGAAACTTTGCGAGAAAAATTATTAAGAGTAAAATTTTTGCTGGCCAAGCAAAATAATTCTGTTAAGGTGTCCAAGACTTCCACTTTAACAAAAATGAAACGTTGCTTCAAAAATAATCCAAAATTTTACTCAAGGGACACAAATATTACTATGGATGATAAAATGTTTCAGAAACTTTTAGACGAGCTAACTTTTGCCAGTAAGGTTACGTTGGTGACTCCAATTCCCGACCACGTTCCAACATCACCTGAGAAAGAATAAAAATAAATATTTCTCAGGAAATATTTCCAATCCGGGTTACGGAGGTCCGGTAAAGGACCGGCTGGGACGAGTTGTTTGTAAAAATTTTAATTTTTTCCTCCTTCTAACCACTTTACCCCCACCATCTTCTTATCCCCACCACTGAGCCGGGTACCTGGGATACCGTCTGTGTACAAGTCAGTACGTCTTCGGACGCGGTGCTGTTCGGATCGCGTGTCGTTTGTCGCACTGTCGGGTGTTTGAAGAAATTATTCTTCGGCTCTCAGTCTTGTGGTGGGTAAGTAAAGTATAAAAATTATTTTTTTTTTCAAGTGGGGCTGCTGGGACAGGTCAATGACCCCTGAAAGATATATTAGGTCAAGAGTCTGATCGCTAGGGAATAAAAAAAATATTTTTTTGCACTTTTGTGATTCCTCGAGAAATTTCAATTTCTCAACAAAATTTGAGGAATCGCAAAAGTGCAAAAAAAATTTTTTTTGTATTCTTGCGTGACCTTGACCTAATTAACGTCAGTGACGTCATCATGATGACGTCAGCGGTAATGACGTCACCATGACGTCATAGGTGTGACGTCATGTGACGTCATATGACGTCATTATTGACGTCATTCGTGACGTCATTGATGACGTCATCACTGCTGACGTCATCGTGATGACGTCATGAGCCAGCAGCCCCACTTTGCCACTACTGTTGACGTTTCAAATGTATATTTAGCTTAGTGTTTCATTAATTGTTTGTATTTTTTATTACAAAGATTGTAGTCATGTCCGACTTTTTTTGGCCATGTCTATTACACAACTGTGTTTAACGACAGTAAAAGATTCTTATTATTAAATACAATTTTTCTGCTTGAGAGTGGGAGATTCGCTCTAATTGGCGTCTTTATCTATGTACGAGTAGATTGAAGAGATATTAAAATCAACCATCTATGGAACTTCAACAAAAGAACTTTTTATTATGACATAAAGAAATTGATCTATATGGTGATCTGAGCATTGGTTTTTACAGTCCGATATATAATGAAACTCTTTCAGACTCCACTGAATACATCCAGCATAATTATTTGAATTAACAAATACTGTCAGATGTATTCGTATTCAGTAAGTGGTATTACTCTCTAATTACTTACTATTACTTTCATTCTTACCTTAATTTTAAAATTAAAAAATTTTAACTTAAAACCAATTTAAAAGAGCAAAAACAATTTAGTATTTTGAATTTTTTTCCAAATTATTCTTATAATAAATTAACTTAACTCTCTATCTTGCTTATTCATTGAAATATCTTGATAACATTTGACATCTAAATTCACTATGAAGGGTTCTAAGTAACTTGCTTATAAAGTGTATATGGTAGCAATCTTACGTACTCACCCCTTCGGTGCTTATTGGAACAATAAAAAATTACCAGAACTTTTAAAAAAAATTGGATCAAAATTCAAAAGTTACCGTTTTAAACCTTTCTCTTTGCAAAACCCATTTGGTGGCAAACTTGGATACTTACACCCATGGTGATTATGGAGAAATAAAAGAAAATAGCAATGTTATGTTGGAAATTCGCTGAGCACGCATTCCTTTTGCAATTGGGTATTTTTTAGTTTCCGTCTCTTCGAAATTTTGAAACCGTGGTAGGGCCTATATAGCAATATTGTGAAGAAGGTAATTGCATGATTGTGCCTCATGAAGTAAAAATAGTTAAATAAACATTTAGGCTAAACAGTTAATTAAAACGTCCGTAGTGCAACGATTTGTATTTAAGTAGAAAATGAACTTCAATTTATTAACTGGCTGGGTAGCTGAGTGGTTATAGTGCTCGCCTTTGAATCCAAAGGTTGCCGGTTCGATCCTGAGAAAAGTTAGTAGCTTTTTAAAGGTTCGATTCCGGACCCTCTTGCCATTTGTCATTGGGCCATTAATTAATGATGCTCTCTAACAACTGGTCGATGTTAGATAGTAACAAGACTGGGGTTTGGACCGTTCCCCGTCAAAACGTTAAAAAATGCCACTGGCCTAGATAAACACAAAATAAAAATAAAAAAAATAAATTGCCTGAAGCTCTCCAATTTTTAAGTTTAGAGCAAAATGTCACATAATAAAAAAATCATTAAATTGTACAATCAAAAATTGTAAATAAATACAATCAAAAAATGACATAAAAATGGGGGTTCGTATTTAAAATTTTTGAGTTAGGGGTTGGGTCGAGAAGGGGCTGGCGAGGGGATGAAATTTTCATGTTACATTTTCCTCCCCCAATATTGATAGATGTTAACAGCAGACTGAGCAGTAATATTTATTTTACTCTTTGAATAAATTAAAGTGCAAATAAAAAAAAACATTCTGCACGGTATACAGGTTGAGTTTCTTAAAGTGATCCAATAGCTAACTTTTTTATTCTATATCTGACAGTATACTTCTTATGGGGGACCCCCTTTACTTTTTTATTTTGCTTTCAGGTATGTATTTCACTTTTCAAAATTTCCCGCCATTTTTCCAATATGGCTTCCAACTTTAAAATTTCTTATGGAACACCCTACATTTTATGGTGTTTTTGAAATTTCCATGTACTTTTAAGACTTTTTTATTCTTTGCCATTTTTCTCTATACCTAACAGTTTAGGGAGCTAGAATCAATTAAAGTTCATTTTTAGTTCCATAGTAATAAAATGGGGCAAAATTTATCTGTCCATAACTCCGGAGCCATTGATTAAAATAAAAAATACTCAAGTATAAAAATGACTTAAAATGATGTTTTAAAAACATTTTTTCATAAAAACATAATTTTTTTGAAATTTTATTTCTTGCCCACCATTTTGGAAAGAAGTTAATTTTTGCGTAAATGATAATTTTTATGAGTTAAATGTTCTTAAACCATGAATTTAAGACATTTTTATTCTTGAGTAGTTTTTACTTTAAACAGTGGTTTCGGAGTTATGGGCAGATAAAATTTGCCCCAGGATGTTATTCCTATGGAACTAAAAATGAACTTTTTATCATTCTGCACGAAATCAGCCAGTTTTTTGTTCTCTCAATTGTACCAAAACCGATTCTTTTTTGTCCTAGGACTGAAAAATCATCTGGAGAATTTTTTAGGTCCTAGGACTGAAAAGTCAGCTGTTGGCTAGTGTATTATTATTGATTCATTAATGTTGAGGAGCAGAATTTTGAAATTCAAACGTTATAAAGAGCATTGTTTGTAAATAACAGAAATGTAAACACTGCATATAAGTTACTTTGTAAATATAACCTTGAAAATACAACTTTACAGTTTTTAATATTTTTAACAATAAAAAGTCTAATTTCGCATTATAATAAAAAAAAACGTTGTTCATCACTTTGAGCAAAAGTGCCTTTTTGATGCTTAATCGTTTTTAAAAACTCGGCTGCGCCTCGTTTTTAAAACACGATTGCGCACCAAAAAGACCCACTTTTGCTCCTAGTGATGAAAACTACTATTAATTGCCTCTAGCTCCCAACCGATAGGTTTAGAGGAAAATTGTAAAGAATAAAAAAGTCTTAAAATCACATGGAAATTCGTCACGTTCGATTTAATCAGGTGTTTAACCAGACGTCGACTGAGATATTTAATGTGACACGCTACGCTTCCGCTGATTCGTTGAAGCACTTGCTAAAAATAATATGCCATAAAAAACTGCTTGTCCTACAGCGGATATTTTTAATGCAAAATAAAATTCAGAATCTTCTCCTACAATTCATTTGCTAAAAGTTTTTCCTGACCTAATAATAAAAAAATCCTAACTACTACATTTTCACTAAATGATCAATCTAAATAAAACAAACTTTTAGCAAAAGTAATTATTATTAAATTGAAATATAATTTTTTACCTGAAAACAATAACGATCTGTTTAGCATTAAGAGCTGTGAAACGTTACATAAATTTTTAACTACATGCTAGCTTTTTATAGGTTGAATAGACAGGGTGTTTCCGAACAACCCGGAAATATTTTATGTATTTGTTCTGTAGGTCAAGACAATAAAAAAACCTCACATAAACATATGTCCTAAAATGCTTCGTTAAGCCGCTAACCACCATTTTGTTTTTTAAACATAATAATTTTTATTTCCATGACGGATGGTTGTATTAAGTTCATATTTGGTATGAATCTTTATGACATCAATATCAATTTTCAGGAAAAAAATATTTTGTTAAATGTGTATTTTCAAAATGGCCTCTATTTAGAGTTTTTAAACTAAAAAATATCAAAACCGGTAAATTTTATCAAATTTTTACAAGAGACAAAGATAGTGGTAAATTAAATTACCTAACTAAAAATACTAGGATTGGAAGGATCAGACAACAAATAACGGAGATTTTTCTGCAGAAAAACATTGATTTACTTTTATAATTCATACAAATTTATGTTAGGCTACTTTAGTAGAAAATCACAGCAAGTCCATTATTGTTTATCCGACCCTTACAAACTTGGGTCATTAGTTATATTATAGTCATAGGTTTTTTATTTGTGAACTTTTTTGTCTCTAGTAGAATTTTGATAACATTGACCGGTTTTGAGAAATTTGAGTTAAAAAACTTTCAAATGCCCGCCATTTTAAAAATACACATTAGACAAAAATATTTTTTTCTGAAAATGGATATTGATGCTACAAATGTTCATAACAAATATTAACTTAATACTTTACCCGTCACGGAAATAAAATTATTATGTGTAAAAACAAAATGACGGCTAGCGGCTTAAGGCCGGTTGGCCGCGAGGCAAGTCTCGCGGTGAGAATCAGTAGTTCCAGAGTTCGCCGCTAGACTCCGCTAGGGCCACAATGGCGCAGCGTTCACGCACACTGGCACACATATGCAAAGAGAGGAGAGAGCCCCTCCCCCTGTTCTTCTCTCCCACCCCCACCCCTCCTCTCGGCAACTCAGCCGATCGCGGCATCACGGCTCGGGCTACGGCAACGGCACTGTAGCAGCATGGTAGGCGGCATCGGGGTTCGCGCGATTGGCGTCAAGGATTGCGTCAATTGTGTAATGTTTTACACGATCCTATGCTGTGACAGGATTTTACAACTTATTTTTTATGTATATGCATTGAATTCAGAATTTAACAGTAGAAATATATTCTAATTGATAAATAATTGGTGATTTAAAAAATTCAAAATGTTTAAAGTAGTTTTTACGTAATTTGATTATAACTAAAATACAATAAAAAAATAAGTTAATGATGTCGTTGCATGTTGAAAATTAAAATGTCATAAATTTAGGCCTAAACCTCAATGCATTTTGGGAACATAGTGGAATCATTTTATGAGAAAATATGGCCTAACCCCAAAAAAATTGCAACACGAGCGATTTTTGTTTTAAATGCTAGCTAAGAGTGCTCTTATTAACCCCTCAAAAATCGCCATTAATCGCACCTTGGGAACATGCCCAAAAATTCAAAATGGCCGCCAAGATTGCTGCCAAAATATAAATTTTGGCTTATATCTCGAAAACGGTTAGTTTTATCAAAATTCTTTATTTTAGCAAAAATGTAGCTCTTTTAATGCCAATCAGTTTTCATATTTACATTTTGTATGTAAGACGTACGGTATGGCCACAATTTGCCAAGCCACAAATCATTAAAATCTGTGTCTTTTTAGCGAATTTCCCTTTAGTGAAATTAAGCTATTACCTCTGGAATAATAATGGAGAATATTCTTGCATGTTTATTTATGAACATACGTTGACAAATCTTGATGTAATTCACCATTTTATTAATTATTTATTGAAGCATTTGAAATTCGCTGAGTATGCAGGTCTGCTGCAACGTTTTTTTGTTTTTTTTTACATATAAAATTTCAAAAAAATCAAATTTTTGTGTACACTCTTTGAATTCAGCTAAAAAAAAAAAAAAAAATGGAGAACATCTTTTAAATATGATGTTTTTACGTAAAATTAGTATTTTCAAAAATTTCGTCATAAAAATTACAAATTTAGAATATTTTTTAGATAAATAGCCTACCTCTGTTGCAGCAAAATATTCTCCACTAGAATAACATGGGAAATGAGTATGCAGGTTTGCTTTACAGGGGAACTTTAGGCCATAATAAAGTATATCTCTACTAGATGAAGCCACATACCAAGTTTTATTAAGATATGTTCACAAATAATAGATATATAGCATTTTATTTATTTCCCGTAAGGTTAACATATTGACAATGTTCTGTGTTTACCGCTTTCAATATCTCGGCAACCAATGGACATAGAGCGATGATTCAAGATGCAAAATTGTTTGTTTTTTCAAGTTGAATTCAATGGGGTCAACTAACATTTGATTAGTTTAATTTTTATATATAAAACCCCCCCAAAAAAAACATTTTTGAGGGGTAAAATCCCCCTTGCCTCCCTTCCAATAGTCCGATCGGGCTGGTTTTCGAACTCCTCCGAATAATTACCACTTTACACCTCCATACCAAATTTTATTATGATCGGACCATTTTTGTAACCGCTATCGTGCTTACAGATAAATTGATAAATATATATATATGGATATATATATGTGTGTATATCTAAAAATTCAAAAGAATGATGTTTTTGGCTTCTGGGGGCCCCAAACTGAAATTCGCTAAAGAGGCAGATTTTAATGAATTGCGGCTCGGCAAATTCCGGCCATACCGTACGTCTGACATACAAAATGTAAATATGAAAACTGATTGGCATTAAAAGAGCTACATTTTTGCTAAAATAAAGAAGTTTGATAAAACTAACCGTTCTCGAGATATAAGCCAATATATATATTTTGGCAGCAATCTTGGCGGCCATTTTGAATTTTTGGGCATGTTCCCAATGGCGATTTTTGAGGGGTTAATAAGAGCACTATTAGCTACCATTTAAAACAAAAATCGCTCGTGTTGCAATTTTTTTGGGGTTCAACACTAAAATGATTCCACTAACACGTAAGAGTTGAAAAATAATAGACACACTTGTTATATTTCTTGTGTTTACCCAGTGACAAGAACGTCAATTATTACCTTGGTTGTAGGCCTTTTACAATTCACTACAAAAACAAAAGGCCTAAAACCAAGGTACCAAATATATTATATTTCGATGTGAAACATATTTTAATCTTTAAAACATTAATAAAACATAGGAAATGTTAATGAAAACGTTTGCAAAATTTCATAGATTATAATATTTTACATTTTATTCGGCCTTATTTCCACTTTTTTTTTTTGCTTTATTCTCTTTTGCATCGATGATGTAGGGAGCATCTCTGTTCAGGCCTCTTGTGATCCTGCTGTCAACAATTTCAGGCAGAAGACACTCCAAGTAACTTAGAACTTCGATACAGTATAACCGTAACAGGTATCAAAGTCGCCCAATCAATGCTATGTATCAACTGTTTAACAATCATGATTTGTTCCCTCTCAGACATTGTAGCGCTGAAATTACGATCGGAAACACGACCGGTCACTAGCGATGAACCTGCTTTTAACAGACAATAATACTGGTCTTCTAACAAAGGCTCTAACGTGTAAATGGGACTGTAAAAGCGACGGAATCTGTCTAGTGACCTAACTTTCGTTTACATCGACGATCGGGCCGCAAAACACTGAACAAAAAGATAACGAAATAAAATTGAACACTAACACAAATATTTATAATACATCCAAAATCGAATTGTCTGGAAATCGTCAATTGAACTGATATATTTTAGTGATGTAACATGGGACAAGTTAACTCTTGTCTATTTTTTCCGTGGGAAAAGCCCGGTTCTGAACATTTCATTTCCGGAACACCGCGGCCAGATTATCCGGCGGCCGAACCATCCGAGGCCGGACTAGAGGACTTCTACTTTGTAATATATTCATAGACATATTACTCTAAAAAAATTTTAATTTCAAAGTAACAACGGATTTAAAAGTAACAAACCGTAAATTTGTTCACTATTATTTATACATTTATCATCAGGGAATTTTATATTAATTATGGTCCTGGAAACCCATTTAAAGTTGTTAAAAAATGAGTTCAATTAAGTAGGCCTAAGTATTTTAGAGCATAGGAGTACTTATTTAATAAAACAAAATTACAATATTTATACACTAGTTGTTACCCGTCGATACTCGACGGATATAGCTCCATTAGTGGTAAATGAAACGCTATAATAGTGCAAACATGTAAGGTAGTCTATAAAATGTACTTCTTTGAACTGCCGTGCCAAGAACAATAATATATTTTACAGAAAATACTACGATTTTAGTTTGAGGGTCGGAAAAGTAGGCCTATTCCCTAAAACGAATAATGTTGCATTATTGTACTTATAGGCCCTACTCTTTAGTATTTTATAAACATGTCAATTTGATTGTTTAGGTAGGCGCAAACCTAATTAGCCTAAGGAAACCGTTCTATTAGGTTCAACAACATCAGAAATAAGTAGCTTAATCAAAGCGTTATATTAGTTAAAAACATCAAAACATAAGCAAGCCTAAACTATTAACTTGTAAACTTGTTAGTTTAATAAATAAGTTTTTTGAGAGTTTGAACAGGCCTATAAATGTTTTAATGTATCTATTTTGCTTAAAATAAATATCGGTACCATCAGTAAAACATTTATTAGTGACGCCGTTATTGGACACATTACAAAAATGTATATCAGTGAAGATCGGTTTGGACCCGGGCCGTCTGATTTGGAGTAAGTCACGCTACCGACTGCGCCACATATACTGTTGTTTAGTGACGTAAATGTAAAGCATTACAACGTTGCAAACGACAAATTGATTGCACAACATTTCCCATTTACAATTTAGTCTTAATTTTAAAGCAATCAGCTATTTTACATAAAGCAACTTTCTTTCCATTTAAAGGATAATACATTATAATAATTGTGAACGTTTTTAGGTACGGTATTGGCTATAGTAAAAAAAATCCTTCTTGAGCTTTTGCTCATCCACTCTATATTTAGACAAAATACCTCGTGTGTTTACAATCAGCAGATTGAAAGAGTGTAAAATAAATTTACTGTAAAGGTTTGAAAATGTTGATATTTTTATTTAAGGAAGTAAGATAACGTACATTACATAATTAAGCAACTTTCTTTTCATAAATGACAATACATCATAATAATAGTAAACGTTTTTAGGTACTGACCATAATACCAAATCCTTCATGAGCTTTTGCTCATCCACTGTATTTAGACTAAATACCTCGTGTGTTTACAATCAGCTGATTGAAAGCGTGTAAAATAAATAAATTGTATAGGTTTGAAAATGTCGATATTTTTAATTTAAGGAAGTAAGATAACGTTAAAGTAAATAAAATCTGCTAATATACAAAGCCATTTAACCAGAGTTCATAGGTAAAATTTAGTGATTTACTTTGGTGTGGGAAAACAGTTTTTCTCAATAGTACTCCCAAAAACCCAGATTGGCTTCAAAACTGCATTGCTTCACTTAAAAAAAAGAAAAAGAAAAGAAAAAACCGTCCACAGGGTTCAACAGCTTCCAGTCACATGGACAAAAAATAAAATCAGTTTGGATGGAGCAATGTCAGTGTGCTGTAGTAATGTATAGGAACCTCTAATTTTTCAAGTTCACATATGTTTTTCGAATTGTTATCAGTGAATTTTAGGAAAGGAAAATTTATTTTGGTTTTTATCCATGTCATTTTCTTTATATGCACTGATTATTTAACTATTTTACCATAGTTCATATAAAAATAATAATAATAAAAATTAAAAATAAATACTTCATCGACTGTAACTTCCCGAAAATATCTCAAGTGGCATTGTATTAAGCTCTGAGTTCTCAAAAAAATTAAAGATGAAGTCACGCCATTCCTCATAAAAAATGGTTTCTATGATACGAAAAGTTAAACAAAAAATAATTCATTTTATTATAATTCATATTATAATTCATTTATTATTATTGAATTTTAGGCAACGGTTGTAATGACAAATGCTAGCAAATGAGGAAGAACAGATGTTTCAGTTGTGAAACATTCTAAAACTAATTGTTTCAAAATCAACAGAATGTTCGGTCGAATTTCGACCAGTGCATGGGCGATCTCTAGGAAACATATAACATGCATAAAGAATAATTAATTTTTACTTTGTTATTCAAATATAATTAGGCCTAAACATTTATTTAATTTTTGTACTTTCGTCTGACATTCTTTTAAATGCGTAATTAATTAATTCCCAAATACTTTTTAAATATGTTTTTAATATGTTCACTAATATTTAATTGTTAAACTGAGAAAAACAAAAACCATAAAGTTAATAAGAATTAACAATACTGCAATCCTTAAACATTTAATATTCCAAGAAAAAGAAGTCAGCAGAATTAGAAGAAACGGCTCGAATGCCGGTCGAATCCGGCCCACGGCTGGCGCGGCGGGGCCACGGCGAGCATCGGGCGAGAGAACGAGGCAGTGAGAACGAGTGAGAGAGAGCGCAGATAACCTGCGCGGCCACGCGCCCGGGCGCGTGCGGCCGCTGTAGATGATCACCACTACACTCGCAGCGTCGCGCTCCGCGCTGACATGGTGTTACTTGTACCAACAAATAAGCAAAACTATTATACATAGACATTATCTAAAAATTTAATCGTAATAATAGATAAAACCCACACATATTAAAACAAAACTAGTAATGAAATTGACAAAACATTTATAGAAAATAAATTATTAAAAAGAGAAAAAAAATTAAAGTTGTAAAATTTGATTTTTTTTACATTTTAATGTTTTAAGCATGCAAATTCAAATAATAAAATGTTTTTTTCACCTAAATATACTTTGCGGTTTTCTTTATTTGTTGGTACAAAAATACCCTAATTTTGGCATTTCAACCTCCTGTAGTTCAGCCAAAAAATTTTTTTAAATTTTTTAATTGCCATTTTTGTGTTCATTACATTGTGGCAAATCGATCCCATGGTAAAAATTAAAAATTTAATTTTTGACCAAACACCCTTAACGAAGCATTTTAGGACATATGTATATATGATGTTTTGTACTGTCTCAACGTAAGGGACAAAATACACCAAATATTTCCATGTTGTTCGGAAACACCCTGTACCGTATAGAGTTAAGTGAAACGCTGCATCGACATCGGTCACTCAAGATTTTGGGAAGACATAGCTGGGCTGGCTATTTTGGGCAATGAGTAACGTTTCGGAGGGGTATGACGTGTATAGAGTGACGACCTCGTGACGTCATCTTCCGCCAGCTGTGGCTGTACCGGGCACAAGACGTGACTCTTGACTCACCTGTAGGCGTGGTCGCCGCTGCTGCATGGCCGTCTGCACCGAATGGTTGGGAAGGAGGGGTATCAATAGGGATCAGCTGATCTACATGAGTAGTGGGGTTTGGTTACTTTCAAAACGGAAGTCGTGCCATTTGCCAGCCGCTGCCGGCCAGCTGCCATCGGCCAGCTGCCAAATCAGTTGCTGCCGCCATATGCCATGCCATATAGCTTCCGGTGGGGGAGGAGATGTTATTTGAAATTTGAAATTCAACTTGACAATTGGGTTATGGAAAGTATGTCAAGGTCATCCAGAGTAAGTTTTAAAAAACCCTATCCCGCTACCACCGGAGTAATAGTTCGGAGAGTGGAACTAACTCTGGCGATAGCGGGATAGGTATAGAATTAGGTTTGTGAATTTTATTTGTGAAAAACATACAATCAATGTGTGACAGCAGTGTTTAAACAGGTTGAAGTTTTGTTATGAACTACAGAGTTGTAAACACAAACACCGACGACGATGAGAAGGTAAACGCAGAGTCCCCAGATGATGTATTTAAAAAGTTTGAACAAACGTAACATCTCGAGTTGGTTTTCCCGTTCCATTTCCAATCGTTTGATTTCCAATTTCAATTTATCCTCTTCCATCCTTGTTACAAATGGAACTTCATCCATCATATCCATCATGTTTGTGTTTTTTGAAATTTTGAAAGAAGCGATGTTGATAGTGGAAGAGGCGACGATGGAATGAGAATGGAAAGAGGGAAATGTCGGTTAAATAAAGAAGTGGTGGGGGGAAAGAGCGTTGTTACATAGAAGTGGTGGGGGAAAGATGCTGCTTATCATTTGCCTCAGAAGTTGTGTCTGACTGTAGAGGGGTAAGAGGAGTAAGATTTAGTAAACTGTCTTCATCAGAACTTTCAACCTTATCACAAATAGGACAAGCGTAAGTTATTTCCAAATTCATTGTAATAGTGTTAAATTTATCTATAAGTTCATTTAAAGTATTAAATATTTCTTGTAAATCTTCTTTTGAGTTTATTTCAAAACTAGCATTCATTCGTGCCGATGGAGAGGTGTTCATGGTTAGAAAGTTGGCAATGGAATGAGGATAAGCGCCTAGGGAGGGGGCTTATATAATGGTGACCTTGAGCAGGCATCTAGGGAGGGGGGCTGTCTAGGGAGGGGGCTTCTATATAGGGGACCTTGAGCTTATGATTGAATAAAACGTTTAGTTCTTCTTCTTCGTCTCTTAATTCAATTATTTGAACCGAAGTAGTTGTTTCATCTTCTTCACTCGATGAAGAAAACAATTCACCAGGATTTAAATATTGAACTACAATCCTGAACCATCTTATAGGATATTCGTCAATGACAGAAAGTAAGTTTTGAAAAAATTCTTCCATCTCCTCCCTGTCCGTTATTATATGTTCAAACTTGATAAATTTTCCTTCCATGTTTTTAGTTAGAGTGTTGGAAGTGGAATGATTTAATATTATATAAAAACTAGAACTAGTGGTGGGGGAAATCTCAAGGTCATTCAATTGAAGTTTTAAAAAAGAGTGTAAAACTGAAATTAAACATTTGATGGTTCTACAGGATCGGAATACCAATCTGATCTGTATTTACATCTTTTTATCATATGTGTACAAAAATCATCTTGATGAGACTTGGTGCGTTGACAATGAGCAAGATCTAGAGGGTGAAATTTGAAACATCTTTGAGGACAACATGTATGAAAATATCTTGATTTGTAAAATTTGAAAGTTCGCAATTCCGGTGGCGGTAGTTGTTTTGTTTTACATTTGCAATAACAAGATCCGAAGAATTCACATTTAGTACAAGCTAACCCATCCACCATCATTGGTCCTAAATCTGTACACTGTTGTTCACAACAGTAACGAGGTTTGTACTTGTATTTTTGCTCTTCCATGTTGACGCTGCGGAGTCTAGTGAAAGAATAAGATTGTATAGTGATGAATAGTGAGTTTTATGTACTATGAAAAGTGGTAGGGGTAATTTCAAGGTCATCCAAATGGAGTTTTAAAAAATTATACCTTACAAGTGTAAGGATTATTGAAATTTAGGAAGTTTGTTTCTGTTTGTTTTCTTCAGACTTTTTTTCTCTCTCCGCCTTAGCCATAGCAATAAGTTCTTCTGTTGATAGTGGATGTACTTCAGGAAATTTTAAAATTAATTTAGCTTGATATCCTTCTTTAGTTAATACATCTAAATCTTGTGTCATTTGTTCAACAGTGTTATAATCCTTTCCATAGATTTTCCCATCAAGTTCAATCATCATTCTGTATAACATTTTGTAGAATAGATCTTGTTGTGGCGAGAGCTGAGAAGCGAATGATTATTTATCAAACTGTTACATCCTTTTTATGAACTTGACATTGATCACGTGATTCCTTAGTTGTAATTTTATTTATTAAAAGTTATTCAACATTGGTAATACTTCTGGAACTTGACGTTATGTTGACCAGCTGGCGATGAAGAAGTTGTAGGTTGTGTAGAAAAAAATATTTCATCATCGCAATATTTTGTTTTAGTGAACATCCTTGTATTAGTAGCAGTAACATCAACAGTTAAGTGATAACCACCGGTAAGTAAAACTCGCATTTCGTTAGTTAAATCTTCAAGTTGTTCAAAAGTAGTTATGGTGTTGGTATCATAAGATGCACACTTAACCTTTAGGGACATGTTGAAGTTTTGTATTTAGTGATAGAGAGTGAGATGTGTACGGTACGAAAGGTAGTCGTAGACTGATGAATTTCACAAGTTGATTTTCACTTTTATTATCACACAAAATTGGGTCAAGGTCATCCCATGGAATTTTTAAAAAAAGCAACATATTGTAATGTACAAACACATTACAATATGTTGCTTTTTTATTTTATTTTTTTTTTAGGTTTATATCATATTTATTGAGAAACAAATACAAAGAAATATTTACAATCTTATGTACAAACTAATCAGTAGTAGGTGTTACATGAATTGTAAGTTCAGTAGAGTTGTTTCCACTTGGTCCATGTGATACCAAATAGAGTGCGCCGGGTTGAATTATACGAAGATCTTCATTTTGTAGTAGTTGTACGAAGCGCTTTGGTAGGAAGATTTGAAATTTTGCTTCATCACCAATTGTATAAGGTGCCTCGCTTAATGTGCAATTTATAGCATCACCTACTGAAGTTTCCATCTTCTTTATTGTATGAATGATGTAGTGTTTTTCTTCTTTCAGCTCGGAACATTTCTTCGTAGGTAGGATTGTTGATTTTGAATGAGCGTTGAATTGTTCAACTAAATTTTGAAGTAAGTTGTTTGATGCCATCTTAATGTTTTTGCTGATGCTAATCTTCTTGTTAATAAGAATATCCGTTGGAGATGTTGTCTCTTCGGAGGTTCGAGTAATACTCATGCTGTGTCATGGTAGCGCTCTCACTTTTATTATCGAGACTACCCCCACCATTGACAATACCCCCACCACTGACGCTACCCCCACCACTTTGTTGAAGGAAATTATTCAAGCGGTAGGCATTCTTCAAAGCACATTGTGACCTTCGATGTTTAAAACTTTTTGATGAAATACAAAGTTCATTAAAGTAGCATTGGAAATCTCTATCTATTATTGCATTTATCACTTCATTGCTTGTAAATGATTGTATCCAATTTGCTTTTTCCAATCCTCTTGTGTAGATAGTTTTAAATTCTTTACAATAATGATTCATAATATGTGGCATCATGTTATAATGAATAAAACCTTCATCCCATTTTAAGTTGTGAAAATGTTTGTTTAACCATTTGTTTGTAACTTTCGCTTTAGTTGTTAGTTTATTGAATGGAAATGGAGGTTTGAACAAGTAATGATAAATTACAGATGTGTTCATATCCAAAATTACTAATTCTTTAATAATGAAATTTCCATCATTTCCTCGAAAAGCTTGAAATTCAATTATACCTCTTTTAACTTCCATTAACTGTGATGCAGTAGAAAACGAAACCCGTTTGTTCATGATGAAGTCTCATCAACAACTAACTGTTATTACAAACACGATTGTTCTTCTTTTATTTCTTGTGCTTCTTCGTTTATATTAAAATTGGTGTGATAGTTGTTTAATTGTCTCCACATATCTACTTCTTGAGGTATTCGATTAAAAATTGAAGTATCCACAGGACCATATAAAATTGGAATGAATGGTTGTCTGTCCAATGTATCGATTAGATAATCTTTAATTATTGTACTTGAAAATACTAGTTGTTTTAAGTATCTAGTGACAGGACCGGTAGTACAACTTAAAGTGTAAAATTCTTCTTTAGTGAAATGTAATTTTACATCATGTCTAGTTAAATCTTTGAAGCGAACAACTTGTCCCCCACGATGTTTGATTATATCAACTTCAATATTTGATTCTAATAAACTTAATCTTGTTCTTTTTCCAAATGTGTTGTTAGTTAAATAACATTCCAAAAGATGTAAATGTTTCATTAGAGAATCCCAAGAAGTTTCAGTAAAGATAACCATTTTACTTCCTTGATTTAACATAACAATTGGTGAATAATCCAATGATTTTACAATTCCAACCGATATACTTTTTGTCATGCATGAAGAAATAGGGTAGAAAATTCGAAGAAATACTTCTGTTAAAATATTTGTTGTAATGTTAACTTCAACCTTTTTTCTTTTCACTTCTTTTTCAGCTTCTCCTTCTTCTTCTTCTCTCTTCTTATGTTTGTTAAACTTGAGGAATTCATCCATTTCTTGTTCAACTTGTTTTTCTATATCAGAACTATTTTCATCCATTAGAGGTGTATTTTCTTCTTTGTTAGTAGAATTCATCTTGCGAACGATGTTTCCCATACGACGGTTGAAGATAGAATGAAGTTTCTACTAATTATTTTCTTGCTTTTATATTTTTTGTAAAATCCTTGAAATTTATACGATTACATAATTGTTTATTTTCAACTTGTCTTTTAGAAACAAAATTCTAACCTTAAAAATAAAGGAAGATAATTCTAACCTCAATATTTTGCAGTAGTTGTACTAATTCTTCTTAAAGTACATTCTTCACTATTCCGGTCAGAGGTGTGTAAGTAACTATTTTATCATGTAGAATTAGACAGTATGCCAAAGTTCCATCTGCTACTGGTTCTTCAAATTCCATTTCAATTTTTATATCAACACTTGATGATTTTACTGATTCATTTTGTTTTGAACAATCGATTACAATTATTGAAGCTTTGGAATAATATTGATCAGGTGATAATAGTGGTGTATTAGTCTTTCCATAATATGATGATTGAAATCTTGCGTACATATCATATAAAATGGAAAAACGTTTTTTACTAAACATGACATTTAAATTGTCATATGGAAAAAATTGAGAGTTTAGGAAAACTTTACAATTCTTTATTTTACAATGATCAAATTGACCAGCATTTGCAGTAATAACATCTTTTCGCTTAGTTTGGAAACCGAGTATTATGTACCTTGCACGTTCCAAGTAAGTTGATGTCTTGACGGTCCATGTTTGTCGTTCTGTTTGAGGTAATGTAGGGTATTCATGAAATTCCCAACTTCGGAATGGCATCACAATGTCACGGTCAGATTTTAACTTTTTTAACAATACTATTCTATGTTCATCAGCCAATCTTACATGAGGTACTCTCCAAACAACTTTATCCAATTGTAGTTGCCATTCCAATTTATCTTCCGTAGTTGCAGGGTCTGCAAGTATTAAGTCCTTATTAGTTGAAGATCTGAGTAATACTAATTCTTGTTTAACATTTATTATAACCCTTTTGTAATCTTCAGCAAATCCCAAAAGCAATCGTAAAGGTACATGAAAATCAAAATGACCGTTGGAAGCAGGTGTTATAGTGTCTTTATCGGGAGCAACCCATCCGGCGGTGACTATTGAATTCTTCTCATGTGGTGTTAATGATGTTAATCCTTTTAATGTAGTTGTTATACCAACCTTTTTTGTTGAATCAACTGTCACCCCTGATATCTCATATCTTATTTCATCAAAAAGATATGCCATTGGGTTATTTATAAAAGGAACTGTTGAAGCAGTTTTTCCATCCAATTTTAATACCCTTCCTTCGATGTACAAATAACTTTCACATGGTAATGTGTAAATATCTTGTTGTTGAATGGGAATTCTTATTTCATCATTATTGTTTAATTTTGATGAAGTGTAAGGGTTGTGTGTGTGATATTCCTTCTCCCATAGTGTTTCGTCGAATGTCGGTCCTTGAGATATATCCAGGATATCCATCGTTGTTAAGTTTCAATCCAATCTTTTGTAGAAAACGAATGTTGTCTGATGTTAACTCTTCCAATGTCGAGGAGCTACTGAGCTCCCGACTCTTCCGTTGTGGTTTAAATGATAATCCCATGTTGATTTTTATGTCGCCGCTCTGATGTGTATTCGTATAGTAATTGTTTCTCCTCTAAAGTCAACACTATGACCGTCTTGATCCAATATGTTCAGTATGATGTCTGAAATGAAACTGGTGTTTAATGGTAGGTATATCAAGTTTTGTGGCTTCTCAACAATTTTAAAACCTGGAGCAACTGTTGGATAAAATGTATGTAAGATATGCTGATTTACTCCTTCTCTATATGATCCATGTATAATATTACATGTTACATCAATACTATTTACTTTTAATATTGTAACAGTTGTATTACCAGAATGAGTAGTTCCAGGAGTTAAGATGTTCTTTTTTGTATCTGTAAATCCAAGTAAACTGCCAATAGAGTTTTTCATTCCGACATCTATATAATATTTTAAAGTTATTTCTGCTTTTAAAGTATTATTGTTTCCTTTGATTGTGATATTATCTTCTCCGAGTTTTTTCTGTAATAATTGGTTTATATCATCAATTTCATAAGCTCCAGTAGGAAATGTAATTATTTTCAATTCTGAGTATTTTCCTGCAGCATCCTTAGTTTCATAATAATGTAGTAAATTGTTTTTTCCTTCTGTAACATTAGGAATTGAATTGTAGGTAGTCAAATCAAGTAATGCCGCTTCCCATAATCTTTCCTTGGATAAACGCAATGCTGGGAATAGAGTACTTTTTAACGTGGATGAATTTCCACTCAGTGACACTGTATACGATGACATCTTAAAGGTGACTGACACTTTTCGCTAGAAACTCCAAACATAAATGTCCACATATTTCAGTATTGTTAGGTTGTTCTCTTTTGTAATTGTAAAAAATGTTTTTGGAGTTTTGAAAATAATGTTGAAGTTCTTTCGGCGGTGGTAGATTGCCAAAACTGTCAAAGTAGTAAACGGTTTGTCCGAGCTTTTTATAGCATACCCAATGAGTGCCTGGACCATAGGTGGAATCCAAATTTACTATTCCAGTTTCATTTTTCCATATTTTAGTTGGTAATGCATCTTTCATAAAAACTCCTCGAAAGAATGGTATTTTCAAACATTTTACATAATCATTTAACTGATGATTAGTTAAGGCTTTATTTGGAATTATCAATTGATTCTTTTTATTTAGTACACACGGTACGGTCTTAGGTATAAACCTGCTCCGTTTTTTACCATTGACCAAACAGAAGCCTTTTTTACTTTTCCTTTACGAGTTCTACGACGTCTCTTTCTAATATTTCCACCTTTTTTGGGAGCTCTTCTTTTTGCAGGTCTTCCTCTGCGACGTCGTCTTCCACCACCAAACTTAGCTTTTGTCTTCATGGCTGTTGTTACTGCCCAAGCCGCTGCTTTTTCTGCAATACTTGCGTCACTTGATTTTACTCTTTGCCAAGCTTTTTCTGCTAGAATTTTATCTGCTATTGATCTATTTGTTGAATCTTTAAACTTTGAATATGCTATATCGTGTTGTTTGCAAGCTTGATCTAATTTATTAATTCCAGGATCTCCTCTTGCTAAACGTTTTGCCAACTTAGTTCCAGGTCCACAATATTGATAACCTCCAGGAATATGTAATTCGTATGGTAGAGCGTCTATCGCTCGATTTACAATAGCACCAACAGGTATCCGTTTAAGCAGGGATAATGCAGCTGAAGTTATACCACGTCCTCTCTTGTTGCTGTCTTGATGATGACTGAGTGATACAGCCTTCATTATGTAGTCTTATATAAACTGGCGTGTTTACTCCACAAGATACTTTACATAAATGAATAAGTTATGTATAATTTTATATATTTAAACACTTAGTTATTCAAATTAATGATATACTGATTTATAATTCTATTTTTAATCCAAGCTTCCCGTTCATCGGGTTGAATTATCACATGACTCGTTGTACTAGCTATATGATTATGGGTATCAATAAGTAAATTGCCCACTATTCTTATTAAATAATCTAAATTTACAGCATCTTTTGGATGTTGAGGATCATGTAATTGCATAATACGTTTATCATTACATGTGTAAGCTGTTGAATCACTTTTTGATGTTTTTATGACTTGTCCAATAGTAGCAGCATCATTTGAATCTTCACCTGGTAAAATATTAATTATTTTCTTCATCTTTGCATCATATTGGGTCCCAAAGTGTTTATCCCAAGTTATTGTTTGTCTCAATGTAACACAATCATCATCTTCATAACCAGGATAAATATTTTTTATTCTTCTATTACGACCATCATATGTACCTAATCTACCACCACTCGCAATTAATGTTTGTACCATCAAAGGTACATCCGAATCTTTTATACCAAATCTTCCATTTGTTATTGTTTTATGTCCTGCATCCCATTCATCATTTTTTCCTTGCATTAAATCAAACTTTTCATTTCCATGTATAAATGTATCTCCTCGCTTTAGCACGGCATCTTCATGTTTTACAAAATTCGATGTTCCCCTTTTTAATTCTTTAGATAGTTGTTCCATAGTAACAGCATCTTTTGGTTGAGAACCGAACTTTACATTTGACAACACTTTCCCATGACAATCGATTTCATCACCATCTTGTAAAATACAGTTGTCCTTGATATATTTCAGGTTTACAGCATCGCCGTCTTCCTTTGGGTATCCAATGTCATTTATAATAAATTTATAAAAAGAATATCCATGTTTAGTTTTTTCCGGTATTATAGAATGTAAATATTCTTTATTAACTGAATCTTTATCATTTTTGGGATTTCCCACGTTGGTTATTCTATAATTTCCAGCATCATATGTTTGTCCATCTTTTAAGTTGTTACCCCATTGCAATTTTAAAGTATTTGAAAGTTCAGATAATAAGTACTCTTTAGTAATTGCATCAGAACCTTCAGTTGGTTTACCAACATTAATTAATCTATGTGATTTAACATCATAAGTATTCTTATGTAATTTCAATGATGTTGAAGTAGCTTCTTTTACTGTCTTTAAATTTGCTCCATCAGTATCTTCTTCTGGATCTTTAACTAATTTTAAACGTTTATTACTTATGTTATAGTCACCTTCAGGTGTTTGCGGTAATCCGCTTCTTTTTCTGTCTTCTCCAACTTGCACTCCTAATGCGGAGTAGCGTCGAACTTGTCGACGCTCATGTTAGAACTGATACATCTTACACTTGTAACTTCTTTATATTTGCGGACAATTATACAATTATGCCACGATTTTTAAGTTCATCAACTAGAGCCACCCATTCATTATTTAAACCAGTATGACCGGCTTCCATAGCTTCATGCAATAGTCTCATTCTGTCAACTAATTTATTGATGTCGTTGTAATAGATAACATTTGTATTGTATAGATTTTTCATTAATCCTTTACCAGATGTTGAAGTATCTCCTTTACTCTTTTTACCATGTTGTTCAAGAAGTGATAAATCCATAAGTGATAAAGATTTTCTTTTTAAAGGTTGTCTCACAGCCGGTGTGGTACGTAATGTTGGTAATTTTCGTGGGGGAAACAATTTTTTTATAACAATACTATATTTTGTTGCACGTGAACGATTAATCATTGCATCCTTTGAGTAGTTTCTTTTATGAGCGTTAGTATTTTGTAAAATTTCTTTAAAAGTATTTAAATCTTTTGCTGAATATTTTATTGGTATATTTTTAAAAATTAATTCATATAATCCTTTTGTTCCTTTATATCTATGATCACCAATAATGATATAATCGTCTTGAGTTACTTCAAGCTTAGAGTTACCAATTTTCAATTCATTTCCATCAATTCTTGCTCCATATACATGTGATTTACTTAAATTTGGATTTGATTTCATGTCATGTAGCATTTTCATTATATATTTTCGTCCAAGAGGTCCATGTTGTAATATATCACTACTCAATTGAGTTAAATTTGGAATAGATTGTTCTGCTTCAGATATTGGCTGTTCTTCTCTTTCAACAATTGATTCTTCTTCATTTTTTGTTTCTTCTTGTTCACTAGCACTTGTATATGAATCATCATCATCATCTTCTTTTTTTAATGCTTGTACTTCTTGTTTAGAAACTGGTAGTAAAACATCTCCTTCATAACGAGGTTTACCAATAGTTTCTGATATCTGTTTTAAAGGTTCCGTGATAGGTTTAAATGTATTCTCTAAAAATACTTCTCTTTCACTTAAACCCATCCTTAATGCACGATTCTTTATCCTAATAGAATCACTGAGTGATTTTATTTCTTTTAATAGTTTTTCTTGATTCACCATGTTTACACTGTGAAGTTCAACGTGTTACTAGATGTAGCATAGGTAGTTCAACGTATTAATACAAATTTATCCAATCCTATACGATATCTACCATTTTTAATATCTTCTTCTTTCATAATAACGAGAAATCCATATTTTTCATTCCATGCTTTACCACACATTTCTTTAAATTTATCAAATGGCATATCCGCATTAACATGATCATTATATATATGCTTTAAATTTGTCTCATCTTGCTTAAAGATGATCAACATATTTGCATTGTCTCTTATAAGTTGTTTTGGAATTTTACTGTATGTTTGACCAATATAAATGCTATCAATATTATTATGTCTTCCCATAGCAAAATAATTTCTTATAGTATCATGATTTTCACAAGAAACATCGTCAAATATAAAAATGGAAAATGGTTTTGCTTCACCTGGTTGCATTATTGTTTCACTAGCATTAAACTTGTAGAAATTCACTTCAGGTACACTTGCAAGTATTTTATCTAATAATTGATATTTTGGTTGTTGCAATGATTTTGAAAAAATATATATATTGTTAAAGTGTAAACCTTTAGGATTAGTTATAAGGTTAAAGACAACATTAGTTTTTCCACAATTTGAAGGACCAGTTATTAAACATCTTATAGTATTTGGTAGTAATTCACCATGTTTACCATAATTTAACTTATTATTGTCAACTGTCAATTCATCAATATTATTAATATTAAATCGATCTTTTTGTTGTACAATCTCCATCTTGTTTAAAGGTTAAACACATAATGAGCTATTTAATAACTATACCAAGTCTTTTGAAGGAATCCAAGAGTCTTCACTTTTATCAAATCCTAACCACCTAACTTTAACCATATCCTTTTTCCTTTGTAAAACCTTTTCAACAAGATATACATCACCAACTGTTGATTTTAACAACTCATGTCCATAGAATCCACCTTGAAGTAATTCACCCTTATTATCCTTTAAAATGTAAGTTTCAGGTATAGTTGGTTGCACTTTATAAATTGTAAATACTTCATTAGTCCAATTTGGCAGATATCTTTTACTAAATACACCTTTGTATTTGCTTATACGAACTTTATCATTAACCTTAAACTTTTTTGGTTGTAACTTTTCTATTTTTGGTGTTGTATTATTTTTGATGCGTTGTAATACAATTTTAGCATTAGCACTGTTTACTTGGATAGGTTTCATTCCAATGGTGCGATGATATTTGTTGTTATACTCTTTTATAAGTTGTGGTAATATGTCATACCACACATATGATCCTCGTTTTGAAAATTGTTTATACATAGCTCCTTTTAATGTTCTATTAAATCTTTCAATTATTGAAGCTTTAACTTCAGAATTTGTAGAATAATGATTTATTTTATATTTTTTCATCAAAGCTCCAAAATCTTTATTAAAATATTCTTTTCCATCATCCGTTTGTAAATGTTTAATTTTAAATTTATTTCTTTGTATTGTTGTCTCCATAGCTTTGGTAACACTTTTACCAGTCTTGTCCTTCAACGGTAAAGCATCAGCTATTTTAGTAAAACAGTCTATAATTGTTAAAATATATTTAAATCCTTTGTTTAATTTACTGTGTGGTATCATTTCAATAAGATCAGCTTGGTAAAGATCATTCATTCCTTTAATGATTGTACTTCTTCTTGGAAATCTTCTTCTTGCTGGTTTATGTAGTTCATTTACAATCTTATCCTTTACACTTTCCATCTTAAAGTGTTGCTTGCACACTGTTTGTAGAAATACTGATCCATACAATGGTTTATTCTCTTATATATAGTTGAAATATGGGTCAAGGTCATTTAATATTAGTGTAAAAAAGAGGGAACATGGCATTGGGCTTGCCATGTCCCCTCTTTTTTACGGAAAGGAAAAAGGAAGAAGGTAAAGGACGAAGAATAGGTTTACTGGTCGATAGGGTTTAAGGAATAGTGGCCAAATGGTAGAGTATTAATTTTATCTTCTAAAATATATCGCTTGTCGTCTTTGTAGCTTAATGCCCACTTTGTTTGTTTGACACTAAAAAGTTGGTGGTTATAACTTCTAATAGTGTTGAATGTTGCAGTTGTTTCAACATTTTCAAACAAACATCTTTTATAATGTTCAAACTGTACATTCTTCTTTAGGAAAGATGTCTTTATTCCTTTGGCTTTCTTCGTGACTTGATGTTCGTTCCTTTCGTTTATGTACAGTTGAAACGAATACAGTTTGGACATCAATGCTACAATTTCCATCATTGGCACACCATTTGTTTCATCTTTAAATTTTCCCAATACTTTTTTGTTTTTGTCATAGTCATAATTTGGATGGTCCTTAGGATAATCGGAAAAATCAAAATCATCTTTATATACAAAGGTTCGTAAATCCTCATACATGTCATTTGTTTTAATCCAGTAAATAAGTGCATCTGTATCCATATATGCAATACCAATGTTATCTCTTCCATAATGATTAACCATCTTCTTATAATGAAACTCGTACATGTGTGTTTTAGAAATATCTAATATTGACATTCCAAGATATAAAGGACGATCCAATAGAACTGATTTTTTGTTCATAGAAATGACGACAAGATTTTCATTTATAATTACAGATGAACCAAAGTTTGGTTGTTGCACTAGTTTCTGTAATTTTACTGGATCAGTTACTAATTTGATATTCTTATGTTTTCTTTTGTTTTCTAAAATCTTGCCAAATATTGCATTGTTCATCAGTTTGAAGAAATCCTTTTGAAAACTTGACGTAGCGGCAGCTCTTCTTCTTGTGTTGTTGTCAATGTATGGTTTCAACCAACAAGATTGAGAGAATTGTAGTATTCGATTAATTTTTGTAATTTTTAATCCCAAGTCTAAAGCCTGTTGTATCATCCAATAATGTCCAACATACCTAGACTTATTGTTTAAAGTCATTGATAATTTCGGCCATCTTCCAGTAGGGGAAATTTCAGTCTTTGGAAGAAGTGGTAAATCGTAATGATGATCGTGAAGATGTTCAGGATATTCAAAATCAACATCAAAAATGTAACCAGTTTCACCATGCTTTGGTATATCTATAATGTTTCCAATCGATTCTGGATCTATCCATTTAAAATTATCATATGGAAGGGGATTTGACATTGCCCATCCGTATAAGTTATTTGCATCGAAATAACCTAGGAATGTCGTTGGTTTTGATGCATCATAATCGGGCAGATACTTGTTATTCGCCTTAACATGTCTGGTTACACTTTGTGTCAATCCCCCTCGAACTCCTGATTCTAACATCAAAACCATATCTATATCAGTAAGAAGTTGTAATTTACAATTTGTTTCTTTCAACATGGCTTGCCATGCTAGTCCAGGTGAAGTGTATGAATGAAGAGGGTCCAATCCATATGCTGCAAAACATGTATTTCTAAATTCTTCCATTATATCACATAATAAAGTTACATCTAATTTAACATAAAAATCTGAATATTCTCCCAATGTTGTAAATCCTAATTCATTCCATACTTTACATGCATGATCATAATCCTCTTGAGATATGTCCATGTCGTATAGTTTACTTTTAAATTCTTCTTTTGGCGGAAGTGATGTTTCATTAAACTTTTCTAAACTGTCTATATAATCATATGGGAAAACACCTTTCCGAAGTACGAGATCCAGTTTGTCGTTACTTACAATCTTCTTTGTTTCAATAAAATCTTGTTTCCTTAAATTTTCAGAAAGTTTAGACAAACTCGACGGCATAAATCGGTAGGAGTCTAAGAATCTTAATTTGACATTTCCAACTGTTTTAGAGAAACTTATAAATTTTTCTGAAGTTTCAGCCAACACATCTATCGAACCATCGTCTCTTCCTAATTCAGGTATTATAAAATGAGCATCATACCCACTGAGGTTATGCAGAACCACAGGAATAAATAGTGGTAAACGATAGCTCAAATTACATTTATTACAAGCAGCACCCCTGTAATAACCTGTAAGGTGGTCATGATCTTTAACTTTATAATTGTCAATGGTAAATTCATTTTTACATAAGAAACAATGAGTTGCATTTTCATGTTGAATTTCCCCTTCTTCCTCCATCGGTTTCATTGGTATGATATTTGTATATAATCTTTGTACATTTTCAGCTATTAAATATAAATGGTCAAGAAATATTGTTTCCACATTTTCACCACGATATACTAGAGGTTCTGAAGTTAATCCATATTGGTTTAAATGTTCTTCTGATAATGTTGATTTAACCATTAAACAAAAACTATTTGGTTTATGCATTTGATATTTGACACTTTTTCTAGCTTCACAATTTTCATCTTCTATAGGAATTAGTGTTGATTCAAAATCAGCATATATAACTATAGGGATACGATAGTGATGATGAACTTTTTGAAATGTAACAAATGCTCTGCTTTCTGAAGGTAAAATAATTTTTGCTTCATAATTATTGTTACATAATCTTTTGTGCTCTTGTAACCATTCTATTCCTTGTCTTCCTTCTCTTTGGAAATTAAAACATCTTTTGCAGATCAGCTTTTTGTTTCGATTTTTTGAAAGTTGTTTATTAACAAGAGAGTCAAATTTCTTTATATACACATAATGAGATACATCTCCTTGTGTTAGTAGTAGTAAATCTGTATGATCTGCTAGCTCTTCTTTAGCAATACGTAAAGGATAAACTTTATTTGAACTATCTAATCCAAAAACATTAATAGATGTGCCGGGATTTTTCTTCTCAAATTTTGATCTATCTTTTAGTGATACAGGATAACTAATTCCTTGAAAGTTATATCTATATCTTTGATTTTCATAGTGCTGGTTTGGTTCATTACAATGATTTGGTACAAATTTACATGTCATCGCATATCTAAAACATTCGTTATCTTGATTTTTCGCATTAACACATGATCTTGTATCCTCAATTATTTTTGGTAAACGAATATAACTAGATCCCATTAGTCCATATCCATGTTTATGAACTCTTATATTTAATCCTTCAATACTTATAAGACTCCACCCTGATCCTCGTCCTTCATGTTCCTGAATTTTAGTTAATATTTCTTCTATACATTTTTCAACTATTGAATCAATGTCTGAACTTCCTATGATAGTTTGATTTTTAGTTATAAATCCTCTTGGTGATAATTCTTCTTGTACATTTATAAACATAGCTTCTAGTAGTAATCCAAATTTGAGAAAATTTAATCTTTTTAATTCTTCTTTTAAAGTTCTACTGATAATTGGTTTTGCTTCTCTAATAAATTCTTCTAAGTTTAAATCTTCATTTTGAATCTTATGATGCATTACTACCTTTCCGGGTAAAGCTGATACTTGTAAATTTGGTAAAGTTGTTGTAGGTCTTGCTGTTATTTCATTTTGTTCTTCTTGTTCTTCTTGTTCTTCAATGTTGTTGTGAATTAGTTCCTTATGTATTTCTAACAGAATATCATCATTAAACGATTCCAAACATTTATCGCAATGATACATGTTTGGTGGTGTTCACTCTTCAAAATTTCGCCAAGAAATGAAATGAGCTCTCCCTTTCCTTCTTTTATAATAGTTCCCCCACTACTATTTCATCTTCTTCTTCTTCACTTTCAGAAGAAAACAAACGTCTTGGACAAAATATTAATCTTCTACAAACAGATTCTTCATTAGTATTCTCTATATGAATTGGAGTTTCAATATGTATTTCTTCATATTCAAATGATGACAAAGACTCTGATATTACTACATCCATATCCAAATTTTCATTCTCCACATCATTGGCATTTTCTTCTTCTGATGTTGTTACATCCACATCCATATCATTTATAGTTTCTACTTCTGAAGTTTCGCTATTAATTTCATCTTCTTCCATATTTAAATCCTCTAATTGAATTTTATACAATATTTCAATCATAGATTTCCTTGGATAATCGGTGTTGTCCACAGGAGCCATTTCCAGTAAATGAGGAATAACTGTTTTTCATCCGGCTTATATGATATTTTGCTAAGTATGTCAAGGTCATTTTTGATTAAGCGAGAACTGGGAATAGATCACTAAGCAGCATGATGATTCATTACTACAAAGTGATCTATTCCCCATTCTCTAAGAAGTGTCCAATCAATAACCAAAGTCCAAGTTCATTTTTTTTTTTTTTTTTTTTTTTTTTTGTTTAATTTAAGTCTTTTACATCTTCTTCTTTTATTACACAATTTATAGGTTCACTGTTCGATGTTTCAATATGTTGTTTTATCTTGTGCTCCAGCTCTTCTATTCTTGCTTCCTTTATCATTAATTCCGATTGTAAGTAACTGATGTAATCAGCCGCCATGTCTACCGTTCTTGATCTTATTTCTCCTAACTTAACACCAGGAATCAATCTCTGTAGTTTGTAAAATCTCAACCTTATTCTTGACTCTCTTACTTTAGCCATTTCTCGAAATCTTTGTTTTCTATCTTCTTCTTTGCTTGTGGTCAAGTCCATACTTCTGACAAGTTTACTTTCAGAGTGATTCCTCTATAGTAGGCTTCTCCTTTATACACTTTCCCCCACCATTTTCAATTTCCCCCACCCTACTAATGTAGGTCAAGGTCATCCAATATAACGCGAGAACGAGGAATAGAACACTAAGTGGCATGTTAGTCCATTACCACAAAGTGATCTATTCCTCGCTCTCTATTCTACATCTACTTTTTTTTCATTATACTATTTTATTATTTTTTTTTTGTTTTTCTTGGGGGGAATGAGTGTTTACTTTTTACAATGTTCATTCTTCTTCTCCAACTTTTCAATTCTTTCTAACAATTCCAACAAATATGCATTGGTTGCTTGCAAAGTTTGTATTCTAATACATCCCACTTTAATAGAGGGAACTGTTAACTGTAATTTTGTAAATTCTATCCTTTCTTTCTTGCACCTTTCTCTCATGTATGTGTTTTTCCTGATTCTTCCTGATTGAGCTGATATTAACTTATTACAATCCGAATGGGGTTTTAATACTTTAAATACTGATGTACAAAAATTAGTTGATGTTGTCGGCTGTTGATTTTCATAGAAATTTTGTGTTGAAGTAGTAGTTTGCTGATTTCCATAACAATTTATACTTGAAGTGGCCGGTTGCTGATTTTCATACCAAATTGAACTTGAAGTACTAGGCAGCTGATTTTCATACCAATTTGAATTTGAAATGCTAGGCTGATGATTTTCATAACAATTTGAACTTGAAGTATTTGGTTGATAATTTTGATGCCAATCCACAGATGCCAATACAGGTGTTGTGGAAGGATGCTCCATCGTTGTATAGAGTGAATTCTGTTCTACAATTTTGCTGGTTTTATCTCATTTCCCCCACCAATAACTTCTACATTTCCCCCACCACAATAATTTAAATTAGATACCAAACTTCTAGGGTCACATCCAAATCTTCTTCTTTTAAATATTTTATAAATGCAGAGCTTTCTGATGTTACATTAGGTGTGTTTAAATATGCCATTATTTTGTCATGACTTTCTTCATTGTGAATATAGCAATGTACATTTAGCAACTTTTGATTATCTTCTTTAGACTTGACAAATCCTGCAACAGAGCTCCAATCTTCATATTTAATTTTAAAATGGCAAACTTCGAACTGCATGTTGTTTCAACAAATGCTGCAACAATATTAAAAGTCTCTTCAAACAACCTACATTTATACAAGTTCTCCCACCACTTTATAATCCCCACTCTTTTTCTTCCCCACCTTCTTCATATGTAGAAGGGGTATCATGATTTTAATGCACTATACTTAATAAATTCAAACAAGTTTTGTGCACAAATGTTACATTTTTTCTTGACTGTTTCAAATTTCATCACTTGGCCTTTTACAAGGTGAACTAATTTACCTCCATCATCTTCAAATTGTTCAAAGTCTAAAACAGATGCTTTTCCACAATCATGACACATTTTTGTTCCATCTTCAAAAATAAAAGCAAGATAAATACCAAATCCACTATTGTCCTTCTTAAATTGCATGACCATTTCACGAATTGGTTGAGGTATTTCACATTTATTTGATGTTATTATATAACGGTAAAGAAACCCATTATTGATAATTTGTTGTAAACACAAAACTAACAAGCTGTCCATAGTGTTAGACTTGTACTGAAAGTTATATCCATAACTATCTCTTTATATGCTCTTACCCCCACCACTTTTATGTAGGTCAAGGTCATCGGATATTAAGCGAGAACTGGGAATAGATCACTAAGCGGCATGTTATTACATTACCACAAAGTGATCTATTCCCTATTCTCTAAAAGGGGTGCTGATAATTTAGATTCCTAAAATTTCTTTTCCTTCTTCTTCACCTTCTTGAACAGTTGTATTACCAGACATGTGTGATATTAATTTCTTCAATTCTCGATTTTCCATTTCTAATCTTTTCAATTTTAGATCTCTTGCTTCAACTTGTACTTTCAAAAATTTGATATAACTTCCAGCCCAGTGGAGAGTTTTCAATCTTGGTGCTCCAAGTTCAATTCCTGGTATTTGAAATTGTAGTCTATTGAATTCCATCTTCATATCTTCTCGGTCTTGTCTTTCTTTTTCTAGTCGTTTTAATCTTTGTTTTTCCCTGAAGGAAGAAGTCGGTACATGATGAAACATTTTGATCAACAATTTCTTGAAGAGTGAGCTTCTACACAGATAGTCAACACATTTATCCACCAAATTTAAGTCAGTAGTGGGGAGATGCCAATGGTGGGGAGACGTCAATGGTGGGGAGAGTTATACTAATGTAATGGTTATTTCTACCGTTACACTCGCTCCATTCTCGAAAAGATATTTGTAATATGGTTCTGGATATTGTTCTCTTTCAGATCCTGCATGTTCTTGAATAAAGTCGAAAGCCAATCTTTTTGAATAATCATTATGAAACACTTCTCTAACACAAACAAGAATTTTTTCTTCCAAAAATTTTATTTGAACTAATGGTATTTTGCTTACATCGTCCTTGTCCATGATGGGTAGCTTGTAGGTAAAAGTATTAGGTGGTAGTTTTTGTGGTTTATCAAGTAGAGAACAAAATTTTCTGTACAATTTCTCCTCAATGTCTGGAAAACGATGTATATCAAACAGATTGTAGTATGAAGGATCAAAAGGTATTTTACGAAACATCTTCAGTCACTAGTCTCCCTAAGACTGATCTCCTGCACAAATATTTAACACATTTATAAACATTCCCCCACCAACTTTTAACTTGTGGTAGCGATATTTTTCCCCCACTACTTCTTCAAAATGGTGGGGGTACCTTAGTCCAATTCAGATTCAGATTTAGAAGACAGTAAAGGTGATATGGGTGATTCCAACGATGAATCCAATATAAATATTTCAATAGCTTCCTTCATTATATCTTCATCACTATCGTTTATCATTTCTTCAAATATTTCTTGTTCGATCTGTACCATTTCTTCCTCTTCCATCGTAGAATCATTATTAGTTTCATTATAATTTTCCTCTATGTTTTCTTCCTGTATTTCATTTGTGCTTTCAAAAACATCTTTAACTTCAAAATAATTAATAAATGGAGTATCTTTAGACAACATGTTTATTTACTACTTCTTTTACTTCAAATAACAAACTATGTATCGCTTACTTAGTCTTATATATACTCCTACCCCCACTATTTTTGCAAAACAAAGGAATGGGAGGGGGGTTAGTATCTATTCTTCTCTATCTAGGTTATATTTCATTGCTGTCACATCTACTATAATTTTCTGCTCTTCAATTTTATTGCGAATAAATATTGTCCAAGGAAATAGTTCATTAATATCGTTAATTGTTACTTTTATACTATACAAAATTTCAAAATGTTCTACTAATGAAACAAAAACAATAACTCCTAGCTCATTGTTTGCCATAATTTTTTCTTCAATTTTTATCCGTAAGTTTGTTATTAAACTCCATATATTAATATCATTGGCTATAAAACCATCAAGTCTGGTAAGCATCTTGATGCCGCAAGGTGTGGGTACAGACTAGAAACTTGGAGGTTCATAGCCTGCCTTTTTATCAATTTTAAAAATGGGGAGGGGGAAGGAATAAGGATTGGGAAGGGATAGGGTGTAGGGTGGGGAAAGGTAATTTTGTTATTACACTACTTGTGCAAGAAAATAGCCACCAGTGTCCACACCTTGTTCATAGCACTCCATCATAGATTGTGCCCACTGCAACATGCGGTCTCTGTCATTTGGTGTGATAAGGAAAGAATGACTATCACCATACAATATAAAAGAGTCAATTCGTATATAACATCCTAAATTTAACCATTTATTAGCTTCAACCAAAAATTTTTCTATTGTATCAAATGGAAATTGTGGATCAATTGCTATAACTTTACGTTCTTCACTAAGTTCAACACTATAATCATCATCGTCTTCACTCTCACTCTCACTATCATTATTTAAAATGTCTTCAGGTTGTAGAAAAACATCGGAAATTTCAGAATAATTTAAATGGTAATTCACATTAGGAGGCATATTTGCTGTGATGTACTTGACAGCACAAAGTGCAAGTATAGACTAAAAACCTGAAGGTTCATAGCCCGCCTTTTATAAATTTTAAATATGGGGAGGGGGAAGGAATAAGGATTGGAAAGGGATAGGGTGGAGGTGGGGAAAGAGTAATGTAGTTATTAAGCCACTTTCCAACTATGAATCCAATATAAATATTTCATTAGCTTCCTTACTTCAAATAACTAACTATGTATTGCTTACATGATAAAATTTCAATTTCATTAATTTCATTTTCACTGTCATCTTCACTGTCATCTTCAATTTCATCTTCACTGCTACTATCCATATTTTCTATCACATTTTCTTCATGTTCAATTTCATCTTCACTGTCATTTTCTTCTTGTTGTTGGAAATCATCTACTACATCATCTTCAGGTGGTTGAAAAACATCAGCGTTTTCAGAAGGATTAAAGTTTTCATTAGGGTAAGGAAGCATTTAAAAAAAATAAAAATATTAAGACTGGCAGAAACAAAGCAACAAGAGCGGTGGAAGAAACCAGAATGAAACACTAGCCATAGCCGGCTCAGCTTTTATAACGGTATGCAAATGAGAGGGGTTACCAGCCGGTCATGACCGGTCATTGGCCCAGGAGGTGGGGGAAGAAGTAGTGGGGGAAGGAGTGGTAGGGGAAGGGGGGGGTCCATTTTTTCGGGGGGGGGCTCCATTTTGGGGGGGGGTCATTGACCTTTCAGGTCCGGTCATTGACCCTAAGGAGTGGGGACGGACACAGAACCCTCCTTTGCTTACTACTACACGGATCAAACTAGCCATGTAGCAGAACTTATTTCTGCTAAGTCGCATGTAAGCTACATAGCTTACATCCCTAAATTTAAGTCTTAGGTGGCCCTGGAAAGGGCCGGTTGGCTGGGTTTGGTGGACTGCTATGGAGCTTAAGGCATAAAAAAATAAGGGACTTCACTGTTGTTTTCCAAATGAATTTCAGCAGGATCGGCTTGTATAAACTTGTACAAATTAAGTGCACAAATATCGCATTTTTCTTCTTCTGGGATCATAAACTTGTATGACAAGTAAGATTTGTATTCATAAACTCCACCATCTATTATAAAATCCAATAATCCATTTCCTATTGCAGCCGAACCGCATTCTGGACACATATTTGTTCCATCCATAAATTTATACTGAAGGTAATGAAAAACTCCAAAATTTTCCCTATAAAAAGAATACACTTCTTGACGTAGTGTTAGTGGAAGGTTTGCATCTTGAAATGCAAGTTCCACCAACACTATATTTGAAACTATCTGTCGCAAACATAATTCTAATAGAGTAGGCATATTGCGGCGGTGGCCTCACGGAATGGAATGAAGACTCTGGAGTAGCTAGTGTAACGGTTAGATGTAGGTAGACAACCGGTCATGACCGGCCATTCACCCAGACGAGTGGTAGGGGAAGGAGTGGTGGGGGAAGGAGTGGTGGGGGAAGGAGTGGGGGGGGCTCCATTTTTCGGGGGGGGTCATTGACCTTTCCGGTCATTGACCCGAAGGAATGCAGACAGACACAGAACCATCCTTTACTCACTACTCACATGAAAGTAGGTCACGAGACTTAGAGTGTTAAAAAATAATGGGGGAGAAACACAACGCTATAACGCATTGTGTTTCTCCCCCATTATTTTTTTAGCAACAATTTGGAAAAAACTAAGTGAATTTACTGTTTACGCCCCCACCTTGTAATACGATCCTTTTTATCCCTGAGGAGAAAGTCTTGAGAATCTAAAGTATTAAATCTCTTCTCTTTACACAAATTCTCACAAACTCTAATTTTATATTTTAAGCCGTTACATTTTGCCAAAATGTGTTGGTGGTCAACAACACTTAGAAAAAAATATTTCAAACCTTTCTTAAGCCTCTCTCCTCTGACGGATATTATTTTAGGATCGTCTTCAACGGTGGGGGTTTCTGTCAGTTGTGGTTCAGAAATATGTTTCACGATATGTACACGGCAAAAACTTTCATTTTTAACACATTTCCTCCCACAAGCTGATCCTTTCTTAATTCCCTTAATAAGCATTTCAGGGCAAGTAGTGGGACGGCTAAATGCCCTACGACGCTCTTCTTGTAATGATCGAAATTGCTCTGAAGGAGCAGGTTTAGGGGCAGGTTTAGGAGCTGGTTTAGAGGAATTAGTTTTGTAATAGGTATGGTCTTCAAGTGTAGCAAGTGGTGGGGTAGGAGGCAATGGTGATAGTGGGGTGATGGGTGTACTAAGGCGATGAAGAATAGTTTCAAATGAAGGAGTCTTAGGATGGGGAGCTGGCTTCTTCGGTGGCGGCATCATAGTTGATAGCGGTGCAGAGTCATTTGAGAGCGAAGGCGAAGGCGGTGAAAAAATACTACGAGGTCTAGAAGAGTTGGTTGGCGGAAGAATAGCTCCAGAAGTTGAAGGTTCAGATGAAAGCTTCTTCTTATACCAATCCGGACAGTTTTTCAAGCGAAGAGTTTTGTTTGATGCAGTAACAGCGGTAGAAGTCGAAGTCGAAGTCGAAGTTGAAGTAAAAGTTGAAGTGGTAGAAGTAGTAGAAGTAGTAGAAGTAGTAGTAGGCACAGAAGACATCGTTATAACTCCAAGTTCACAGCGTAACGTCTGGAATCGGAATGAAACACTAGCCCCGGCCGACGCGTCTTTTATAACGGTATGCAAATGAGAGGGGTTAGCAGCCGGCCATGACCGGTCATTGGCCCGGGAGGTGGGGGAAGGACTGGTGGGGGAAGGAATGGTGGGGGAAGGGGGGGGGGGCTCCATTTTTTCGGGGGGGGGGCTCCATTTTTTCGGGGGGGGGGTCATTGACCCTTCCAAAAGTGGGTCAAGGTCATTCAAGATTTATAATGATCCAAGGTGATGGGAACAGTAATACTGTTCCCACCACCCTGTTTGCCTAACGGTTCCCACTCCCAACCCACTAGTTACGTTCTGCAAGGGACATCGACGCAATTTTGTTTGGACCGTCCGGGTCTACCGTAACGGTCCGGTCCGGGTCTACCGTAACCGTGAATTCCAAGGGAAACTGGAACACCTAATGCAGAAACGCAACTCTAACCCCACCCAAACTAATCCCACCCATCATATTCCTAAACAAAATGCAAAAAAAAGTCCGGCTTGCGGATGTCCCACCCATTTTAAATGAAGTTCAACTGAACTTCTGAATTTACAGTTAATCTACCCCCTAACATCTAGCTGTAAGGCAAAACAAATGCACAAAACAAACATAAATTATTAGTACCAACACATCATTATTAAAAACCAAATAATTAAACACAACCAAATACCATCATTATTCTTAAAATTAATACACCTTAATGCTAAATACCATCATTATTCTTAAAAATTAATACACCTTAATGCTAAACCCAACTTATAACTAACATCGCAATGCGCAAATTATTTCTTAAATTAAATACACCTTAAAACTAAACACACACACACACACACACACACACACATACCACATTGCATTAAAAAACGCAACATAGTAGAAGAAGTTTAAATATATATAGGCCTACTATATATTTGAAACCTCTTGCTGAGTCGCCAACAACCTTTCGCTATGAAAGTTTGTTGGCGACTGAAGCAAAGATATAGCTCCTATCGCTCCTCGGGTTTTCAAGGAGTGGGGGAAGTTGTTTCACTCCAGTACAGTGTTCAATCCAGTCCAGTTCACAACGGTATAAAAGGAAGGTAAAGAAGTGGGGAGCGGCGCATGCGCAACAACACAAAACCAAGGTTTGAGGTTAGAATTATCCATGTGCAGTAGCGCTAAAGTGAGTAATACAGGACTAGGCGCATGCGCATAGCATAGACTCATTCCGATCCGGACAACTCGTTGCATGCGCAGCAGGTTTGAGGTTAGAATTATCCATGGCAGCTGCCATATTTAGTCTGGTTTCACCACATAAAGTCAACAACCTGTGATGACCGGCCATTGACCTGGAGGAGTGGGGGGAAGGAGTGGGGGAAGGAGTGGGGGAAGGAGTGGGGGAAGGGGGGGGGCTCCATTTTTTCGGGGGGGGCCTCCATTTTTCGGGGGGGGGTCATTGACCTTTCCGGTCGGTCATTGACCCCAAGGAGTAGGGATGGACACGGAACCTTACTTCTCTTACTACTCAGGTGAAAGTCGGTCGACCAGTCATTTGCTCACCATCTGCCGCCATCTGGCTGGAGTTATTGCCTCTATAAAAGTGGGTAGTTTATCGCGCCACAAACATTCATTGCCTTGCATCCGCTCAGTCATCATCTCTCATTAGTTTTACATTATGACTACTTCGGTAACTAGGTTTGAGGTTAGAATTATCCATGGAATAAACTTCGTTACTTTTAGCATTCATATTGTAGGTTAATTCTAACCTACAAAATTACTACTCCGGCATTTTCTTTTAATTTCTTTTACACTTCATTTTATATCTCAGTCTTCTTTTAACTTCTAAATGTAACACATCGGTTACAATGAATACACAATGTTTAAAATTAAAGCTTTTGCGAACACAACACATATTACGAAGTACTTCTAAACCTTCAATTTCAAAGTGTAAAACTAATTTAAATAGAGTTAGGAAGAAGTACAGTTTTAACCCATTATACTGTTCGACAACTTCTCAGGTTAATGTTGATGATAGTGTTATTTACGACATTTTACGTTCTATGTTACACTTCAATAACTTTGAACTTGTTACACCTATCGACTGTGTTCAACAAGTTTTTTTATTTTACCCCCACCATTCCCTATATAAGGGCCCCGACAATAATTCCTACTTCATTATCTTCTATGCTCTTCAGCTAACAACATCTCCACTCTAATTTACACTACAATAATAATGGAAACCAACCAAGAAAATGTTCAAGTTCATGAAATATCATCAACAACTCATCCAAGGGAAAATCCTTCTAGAAATTCAACTTCAACAACTCCTCAGAACCCTGTACAAGTTCCAGATGTATCTTCTACAACAATAAATGATGTAGAAGCTATTCTTCAGTCCCTTGTCGGTTTCGACTGACCTGTATGACAATCACCTATAAACTGAACTCTTAATAGTTCAGTCTTTTTTAAAACCCCCTCCATATGACCTTGAAGCAATTATCCCCTCTCCTTTATACACTAACTCCTACTTCAAAAATTAACACCATCTGCTCACCCCTTCTCCACCCCTTCATTTGATTTAGCCTCTCCCCACCTGCAGCTATATGGTATGGCATATGGCGGCAGCAACTGATTTGGCAGCTGGCCGATGGCAGCTGGCCGGCAGCGGCTGGCAAATGGCACGACTTCCGTTTTGAAAGTAACCAAACCCCACTACTTACATGGTGTTTTCATACAATGGTGAATTTAAAGTAACAGTATATATTGTTGTACGCAACTGTTGTAATATCGTATCTTCTATCCACTTGTACCTAGCTCTGTAATCCCTTATTAGAACTAACTGATAAGCAAAGAAACATTTCATTTTACTACTTCCGGCATGCATATTTTGTTTTGAAGTTCCACTACATATGAATTTATATCAGTCCTTCATAAGTCTATTAGGGTTCGGGGTCTTATCGACCCCGCCCTTTTTTTCATCCCCGAATTTTTCTTATCGGTACATCAGCTTCGCTGGTGTCTCGTTCGTTGTTAAATGCACAGAGTTGTGACAGTCAAATAAAATCCTGCTTAAAGCTAGTGATACATCTACATTTCAGGAAAGCACATTTCAATATATTCTTAGCATACTTTACAGAATTTTTAGCCTGACCGTTAGTTAGACTTGGGGTGATTCGGTATGCTGAAGTATTGTGTTTAATAGCGTTAGCCTTATGAAAATTTCCAGATTCAACTAAACTAAATGGAGGTCCGTCATCACTGTGTACTGTGATATAATCAAATCTAGTAAAAAGACTTTATTAAATAGGTTATTAATTTGGCTAGTAACCTGGACAATGCATCTGCACTGTATATATAGATCTTACAAACTGAATGTCATAACTCTATCCTGACAAGAATGGAGCGTCTGTATGTAAACTTCTAACAGCGAAACAGGTAGGTAGTCCCTTCTTAGGTCAGCATGTGCTAACTAGAGGTTTGTGATCACATCCCAAAGTGAAGTGTTTCCCAAATAAATACTGATTGTATTTGCGTACGCTATATACGGCCGCCAAATCCTCCTTATCTACTTGACTATAATTTTTCTCAGTCGGGGCCAGGGAGCGAGAACTATAAGAAACCGGCCCTTCTCTGCCCTCCTTTGACAATTATATTAAGCACCTAGCATATACCTGCACTACTCAAAAACCCGAAATACTTTAAACTTTGTTGAAAGAATTTATATTTTTCTGATTTAACAGTTAATCTAACTTTCATAAGTCTTCCACAACTTCCCTCACAACTTAAGTTTCACAACTTAAGTCTCACAACTTAAATACTTTAAAAGTATTTAAACTAGAATGACTGTCGCAGTTGGAAACAAGGATATCATTGAGAAAAGCAGCCACACTTGGCAACCCTTGCAATACTTGTTCAATTTTACTCTGAAAAATACCTGGTGCTGAAGCAATACCGTACGGCATACGTTTATAGAAAAAAAATTCTTATGAGTAATATAGCCTTTGCGCTTCCTTATCAAGCTTTAATTGTATGTAAGCCTGACTGAGGTATATTTTGCTGTAAAAATTAGCGTTCTGTATATCATTTAGTAAATCTTCGATTCTTGGAAGCGGATCACGATCAACTTCTAAATACTGGTTGAGAATAACCTTAAAATCACCGCAAAATTCTTAATCTGCGGGAGAAGATATTCTTATAAGTGTAGCAGATTTAAGAACCCAGAATTGTCTGGAGGACGGACATAAGAAGGCAGACATGCCTTAGTAATGTAATGTTCTTTCTGATTTTTTGTCATTTTGTGTTCGAATTTTTTTCCTTAATTGCGGATAAATAAACAGTAGTTTTGCCCTGTTACGCTTGTTACAATGTTACCCTTCATTTGAATTAATTCTTTTTCGTTTATTATTTTTCAAATCTTTGGGAATAAATAAGCTTAAGATAGTCAATATCTAAATTGTAAATCTTAAAATGTGTCAATTACTGACCCAAACTTTTTTTCATGGGTATGTTAAATAGGCAGAGATTTTTAATTAACGCCACGCAACAACTATGTCTTGTCGCTAAGTGTGTAGGGTAGAGGGCCACCACACATTTATATAGTTAATATTTATAAAAAAACAAATGCATACAGACAACTGAAAACCTAAGCAAAACAGGACTATACATTACCATAATAATCTTTTTCATCAAGTGAAAAGAAACTTGTGGTTTGGCTCAATACTTTTGGGATACCCTGTAATTGTCATATACTACTCACTAAACTATCAGAGAATCTCCAAAACTACATGGTCTAAATGGTTGAAACTGGACATGGACATTTATCTTTGCTCATAGGTGTTCACTAATTAAAGATTTTGCGAAAGGAACCCTTAAAGCTCCGTCCCACGGAACTTAAAACGTCAATATAATGCTATTCTTATGGACAATTTAAATATGAATGAAGGAAACAACTAATATTAAAAAATTATAGGATTCGTAAAAAAATAAGCTAAAATGATTCAAAATACTCATTGTTAAGTTCTTTTAAATTGGTTCAGTTAAAATTGTCAAATTTAAAGATTTGAAGATAAAATATACCAAACCCTCATTTTAACCATTTTAAGAACCCCCAAAACCCCATTCTCTCGGGACGATCATGAGAGGTTTTTAAACTTAACCCGATGTTTTTACAACTGAGTATTTCATTCACTCGGACTGAAAGATTTTTTTGTGCTTACTCTCAATTTCTGAGTTTTAGCGCAGTCTCGCTCGTAAAAAAAAAAAAAACTGCGCACAGAAAAATGTCACTTTCCGTCCTAGTAATGAAAACTACTGTTCCAACATGCAATTAAATGTGCAGAATTTTTATCTTCTATCTATATTAATGGAAAAAATAACACCAAGCAGTCTGCAGATTTTGTAAGAGACGTGTATAAGTAAAAAGCTACCACCTTAATTGTTGTATTTATTTCAAGTTTGATAATGTTTTGTGACAAAGAAATCCCCTAGCTATGATGCCCAAGTAGACTAGTAAAGTTAGCTAAAAAAATAGCTGAACCCGGAAGTAATTGCAAACTAATATATTTAGACCGATTCTCCTGTAAAATTACCTGAGAAAAACGATGGTGAAAAGTCTACCACTCTCCGACGCTGCGCTCGCCCGCTATGGCCAATTTTTTTTTTTCAAAATGGCGGCTGTATTTTTGTACGTTTTTGCTAAATATCTTTTGAACCATTAAGGACTGTTAAATTAATTAATAAAATAAAATTGTGCACATTTTGATATATAATATGTATCATATATAATATGATATACAAAATTTCTAAAATTGGCCAAAAACGGGGATTGAGTGTATTTTAGACAAATTTAAACCTCTATATCACCCCTTTCCCATAGTCCGATAATCCCAATCGACATAACTAGTTGACATAGACCTAGTCCCACACCTTCATGTCAAATTTGATAAAAATCGGACGTTTCATTAGCAATTTTAACGGCTTCACGGAATTTAAGTACATATTTATATATGTCTCTTAGTAAGTATATGTATATGCAGATATAAATATTTTAATGAATGGTGATTTTGGTATCTACAGACCCTGCAGTAAAAAGTTAACACTGTTAAAGGCTTATATCTAACCTTTGGCACCACCGTAATATGGTTTTCCCAACAAACGAAATTCACTTAAAAGCCCAAAATTTAAAGTATCTTGATTGTGCAATATCACCCTTATTAAATGTAAAAACCAATACATGTTATAAATCAAAATGTGCACAATTCTATTTTCTAAATTTTACTGCTGTACATAATTTAGCTGTCTTTGGCGGTTCAAAAGATATTCAACAAAAACTTATAAAACTACAGCCGCCATTTTGAAAATTGGCCATAACGGGCGAGCGCAGCGTCGGAGAGTGGTAGACTTTTCACCATCGTTTTTCTCAGGTAATTTTCAATAATAATCAGTTAAAATATATTAGTTACTTCCGGGTTAAACCATAATTTGACTAGACTGAAGGTCTTCTGTGCTCCCCTTCAACATAGTTAAAGGTACCAATGTATCGTTGGCACCGGCACGTCGAGGTGATAGACTGAGGTAATAGCTGAAGACGACGATCAGGCCGTAAACGTCATTAACTGAAAATCACGATAAATGTAATTATTTTTCATCTAACTCTTTAAGTTTATAATCGTAATCCTACCATCATTTGTTTAACTACTAATAAAGTACTTAGTACCTATTGGTAAACTGATATTAACTGTTTATAGGAATATAACTTAACAACCCTTTTCTAACGAAAAAACTTCGTCTTCCTGTACGGCTGAAATTCGCACTGCAAGAGACCCCGGTCGAATTAAATTTCTAATAGACTCAATTATTACTATGAAAGGTATTAAGACATTTGGTGTACCTGTTTCTATTTCACTTACCACCTTTTAACAGAAATATTAATCGAGAACATTTTCTTTTATAAAATGTAAAAATGTAAATACGATTCCACATTTTGAAAAAAAAAACATAAATAAATAAATAAATAAATAAGAATTTTATTGTCGTTAAGCATATACATGGCAATAGACAAAGTCAGACATATGATATGGATCAGTGCGAAACATACAGCATTTACAGATCATTACATTCAAAAAATTCCTGGATGGAATAAAATGGAATGTTAACCAAAAGGCTATACAATCTATGTTTGAATAAATCAAATGGTAGTGCTTTTAATTCAGGAAGGAGTTTGTTGTACATTTTCAAGCCTAAGACTTTGTAACTATTTTGAGATTTTGTCAATCTGGTGAAAGGTATCTCAATACAATTTCTATTCCTTGTACTATAACTATGAATATCTTTTCTTAATACATGAGTGGATAAGTTGTTCTTAGCAAATAAAAGTACATGAAAAATATATAGATTTATGACAGTTAAACATTGAAATTTTTTAAAAAGAGGTTTGCAATGGTCTAATTTGTGGGCATCCAACATTATTCTAATGACTTTCTTTTGAAGTAGCAAAATCCTTTCAATATGACTACTGTTACCCCAGAGTAAGATGCCGTAAGCGATAATACTCTGGAAAAAAGCAAAATAAGCAGAAATATAGTTTAAAGAAGTTGAGTTGACTGAAGAGATCATACCTATTGTGAAGGTGTCCCAAATGATCCATTCACTGAAGGCGTATTTGGTGTAAACGTATACGACCCTCATCCACCAAGGAGGGAGAAGAAATATCTCCAATATAGCATACACCAGCGTGGATACCAGCCAAGGGGGGATGAACTTACGCTTATTCTAGTAGAAAACATACCGTAAATAGATGTTAGTTACTAAAATAGAAAAAAAACGATGTCGTAGAGTGATACTTCTCACACATACTTAGTGAGAGCAAGAAACATTAACTACTCTGTTAAATAAAACTAAAGTAAAACTGGCTGGGTAGCTGAGTGGTTATAGTGCTCGCCTTTGAATCCAAAGGTTGCCGGTTCGATCCTGAGGAAAGGTAGTAGCTTTTTAAAGGATCGATTCCGGACCCAGTTGCCATTTGTCATTGGGCTATTAATTAATGATGGTTTCTAACAACTGGCCGATGTTAGATAGTAACAAGACTGGGGTTTGGACCGTTCCCCGTCAAAACGTTAAAAAATGCCTCTGGCGTAGATAAACACAAAATACAAAAAATACAAAAATACTACTAAAATAAATCTGCACGAAATAAAATCTGCCTCATTACCTAAGGTGAACTTGAAAATGTTAAATATGAACATTCAGCCTCTCATGATTATTAGAAAGTATCTAATAATATTACAAAAATGTATTTTAAAAAATTTGTTCAACATACTTCACTTTTCTTACCTGATACGCAGCCATGAGGAGGAAGAAAGACGTAATTGCTTGGACTAGCTGAGTAATCCCATCAACCCAAAAGAGTGGAGTGATTCTTGTAACGTCTGTAGCCAGACAGAGACTTGTATCAAAACTTTTTATAAGGTTTTTCATGAGTGATATAAAGTTTAAACATTAAAGTTTTTAAAAGATGTAATATTGTTTAAGTACATAAGCTTCACCAAATTATATGTAATTTTGTAGAAATTAAAACACTAGTAAATTTGTTACCCAAGCAATTTAATCTGAACCATCCCATTTAATTGCTAAAATTGTTACATTTAGTTTGTAATCAATAACACCTTACCAATCCAATATTGTTATTATCAGTGGCTAATTGCCAAAAATATACTTATTTAAGTACATTAACACATGTTTAAAAATCAAACCCAAGCCCAATGTTATTTTAATGGTAAATTTTCTAATATAAAAAAATTAAAGCACCCTTATTTTGAGTCCGATTCACATAATCTTTTGGCGGAAACAACCACAGATCAAGCTCTATCCAAATACAACAGAAACTTGAACATCAATTGAAAATTTTGGGAGCAGTTTTATCTGACGAAAACCCTCTTAGCGCTTTAAATAAGTATAGATTTAATGGTTTGCAAAGTGTTATTTTCGGTGGTGAATATATTGCCGGGCGTGCAACGCCGGTCCACGCCTAGTGGTGTTCCGTCTAGCTGCACTAAAATATATAGTTGACTAGTTGTTCGTCTGGCTGCACTTTTTTAAGTTTCACAATTGCTTTCTTCTCCTTACAATTGTACTTTACCAATGTTAACTTTTCAAGGTAGGATATTAAAATGGTACAACATACAGTAGTCTATTTACCTTTATAAAAAAAAGTGTCAGCTGAAAAAAATCATTGAATAATTGTATCATCTAAATTATAATTATTTAATTGTATAATTGTAATCAAAATTTAAAAATTTGGCATTCTCAACAAAGTTTTTAAAAGGAGAAAAAAGTCCCATTGATTGTGCAAAATTTTGACAGAATTTAAATCTTTATTCGAGAGATTGTGGATAATTTTAATATTAAATCGAATTTCGCATTTGACATTCCTCTATGTATGTCCACTCCAAATGTTAATTGCATTAAATAAGCTATTCCACAATATAATGTTAGTACAAAAGTAGTTGAAAAGTACAAATTAATATTCATTAAATATTCTAAAGAAAGTAATAAAATGAAAGAATTTAGGTTCAAATACCCAAACAGGTCTAAAGTTGGTTCGAATAGAGGAGTCAGCGTTTATAACAGTATAAACAAAATATAAAAATTAAAATTAAAATTGATCTAATATCTTCAACAGTTAGGCCTACTACCCAAGTGTATGGAATATATAATCATTATAATACTACAAAGTTATTAGATTGAAGAATTATCATAGTCGCCGACTCTCATCGATGTCAAATTGAAGCCAAATTTATATTTTCAATTGTATAAATAAGGAGTTTTAAACAGTTCAAAGGAAATTGTGATAAAAAAGGTTTCTGGACTTTAAAGTGACAAAGGGTTAATGGGCATATTGGCACCACTAAAAATAAAGGCAGACAATATTGTTGAATCAGCGAATCACGATGAAAGATAGTTATGGAAGACTGTTATCCTCTCATAAATCCAGACGTCCGTTGCTCTCTAGGAAACAGCAGTTTTGCAAATATAGTTTTTGAAGTCCTTTAGAGATTTGCAACTAAGGACTTCAAAATTATTCTAGAGTCTGCAGGGTTGAAATTTGATATAGACATTCCTCTTTGCTATAAGTCTTTGCTTTACTCTCAAACAAAAGGAATTTCTTTTAATATAGTCTTTAAAATCCTTTAGGGCTCCACCCCACATGACCTCAAAATCACTAAAGATATTCCCGGGGATTTGAAATTTAACGTGGGCGTTCCTCTTTGCAGGTGCCCAATAAGAAAATGTTTTGTAAATATAGTTTTCATAATTTCATCAGGGCTCTGCCCCTCATGACTTCGAAATACTATAGGGCCTACGGTGCTGAAATTTGACATCTACGTTCCTCTTTGCTCATACATGCTCAATGAGAAATAGTATTGCAAATATAGTTATAATGACCTTTAGGACTTCGCCCCACATTTAGGAGTTAACTATGAAAATCTTACTTTCTACAAATACGGGCAAAACTGTGACGGGCAAGAGCTAGTGCATTATACTGGTAAATGTGCACGTTTATAGGGACTGGCCATAGTAAACCAAATCCTTCTTGACCGTTTGATCTACTACTCTGTATTTATACGAAAAACTTCTTGTGTTTACAATAAGCTGATTGAAAGCGTGTAAAACAAATTTATTTCAAAGTTTTGGAAGTGTCGATATCTTTAATTTAAGGAAGTAAGATAACGTTAAAGTAAATAAAATCTGCTAATATTGTAAAGTTTAGCTTTTATTTGGTACAGACTGCGTGTATTCGGTCCAATGGAAGTCTCAGACAAACCTAAGGCAAAGACCAAAGGATTGAAAATGTTTGGTATTTTTCTCCATAAGAAAAGTTTATATTTTATTTTTCATCATACTGCATGCAGAGCAGCTTTTTCTGCCTGTATTTTAGTCCACAAAGCTGGCCTTTTCTGTAGGCTTTTAATTTAAAAGTGAACCAAAAAAACATCTGTTAGTTTTTCCCTAGCGCTAACCTCAAAAGTTGTTTTGTTCTTGAGCAAAAATCGTACTAATCCAAAACAAATAAGGCCAATATAAACCAAAAACAACTTGCAGACTACAACTTTAATGCAAGATTTTGATATTTCTTAAATTCCACGTATATATCAGCTGTTTATAAGGAATATTTCAATTAAGATGAAAGTCAACTACTTAACGTAAACAGATAATAAAATTCTAATAAAATTACTTTTAAATTAGTTATCAATTAAATATTTCTGCAGTATAATGAAAAAAGTTGTTCATCACTCGGACGGAAAGTGATTTTTCCGTGCTTAACCGCTATTTACTAACAATGCTCTTCATAACATTTGAATTACAAAATTCTGCTTCTCAACATTAATAAATCAATAATAATATACATAGCAAACAGCTGACTTTTAAGTTCTATGTCCTAAAAAAATCTCCAGCTGATTTTTTAGTCCTAGGACAAAAAAGAATCGGTTTTGGTACTACTGAGAGAACAAAAACAGGCTGATTTCGTACATAATGATAAAAACTACTATACGACGGATTTAACGTAAATGTTTTCTAAATACAAGAACAACCTGCTAATATAGGACCGAAAACGTATGTTTTGGTACAACTCTAATTTAAATCGGCCCAGTAGAAGTCTCAGACGAACTGCTCAAATATGTTTTTTTACCTTACTGTTTTAAATATACAGAATCGCTCATTAATTAAGAACTAAATATAAATAAACTATATGGTGTAGAAAGTAGTTAATAAGAAAGTACAATACTTACCGTGGTGTTTCCTTAATGAATCTACCATCCAATCAATATTGAACGCGCTCGCCACTAAACATCCAAACTGGAAAAAGAATTTTTTATCACTCTAATTAAATTAGAGCCTGCAGGGGCCTAAAATCTGATTTCGGACAACAACGACTTTTTAAGGATGAAAAAAGAAAAAAATGTGTACTGTAATAATCATTTTTATGTTGGATTTTATAGAGATCTGTAATACTGGTAATAAATCAACTGATTGGTGACCAATACATTTTGTTTCATTTATTTTACTATACACCTTTCTTAAACGGCATATTTTAATGTTGATTACTTAAACAAAAACCTGTACAATGAAATTTATTTAAAAAGGCAAAACGCTAGTACAATGTATAAGTAACATTGCTAAAAATCACTTGCCAGTGAAACAAATCCAAATATTTTCGTTCCAGTACGTAGGGATACAAAGAAACAGCAAGATTGGGGTAGAAAATCCTCCAGCTTCATCACGATGGTTTGAAAAATGTTTCCTGTAATATATTTTAAATCGTGATTAAAGCTGATATAAAATTATGAATAACACTGTAAATGGGTTTTCCCATTAATTTTTTCACTATTTATATTAATATTTCATTATGAAACTTTGCACAAAATAGTCAATATTTCAAATCTAAAACAGATATTTTTATGAATGGTATATATATCAAAGTGTTCTATGCATTTATATTGCTTTAAATTATTAAAACAATGATTAAAACGATGTATTTATCGTTTTGAATGTTTGTGAATATTTTCCATGACTTTTTAAGTCTTGTTGGATAAACCCCTAGCCTATACAATAAAAATATGTTTAGCATCAATAGCTAACTAGAAACAGAAAATTCTGTTATCGAAGCACCATAATTTTGGTTTTTCCAAAATGGTACAGAAATAATGTTATTAAGTTTTTGAAAGACTAATACCAGTAAAACATTTGGTAGACTACCAAAAAGAGGAACACTACTTAAGACGAAATATATTACGTTTTATGGCGCAATAGCAGAATAATGTATTGCAACATACAATGGGTAAAATATTTAGAATAAAATAGTGTAAAATGTCCGCAATGATTCACTAATAATATTATCATCCTTTATCTATTAACACCACTTGGTACCATGTGTTTAAAAGATTTAGAACAAACTTGTTTACATTAAATACAAATTTAGAAAAATAATATTTGCTATACTTACCAATTATTCACTATTAAAATATGAATTTCTCCTTTTTTGGTAATTTTTAGCCACTAGTTACACTAGTTCACTATTTATATTAATATTTCATTATGAAACTTTGCACAAAATAGTCAATATTTCAAATCTAAAACAGATATTTTTATGAATGGCATATATATCAAAGTGTTTTATGCATTTATATTGCTTTAAATGATTAAAACAATGATTAAAACGATGTATTTATCGTTTTGAATGTTTGTGAATATTTTCCATGACTTTTTAAGTCTTGTTGGATAAACCCCTAGCCTATACAATAAAAATATGTTTAGCATCAATAGCTTACTAGAAACAGAAAATTCTGTTATCGAAGCACCATAATTTTGGTTTTTCCAAAATGGTACAGAAATAATGTTATTAAGTTTTTGAAAGACTAATACCAGTAAAACATTTGGTAGACTACCAAAAGAGGAACACTACTTAAGACGAAATATATTACGTTTTATGGCGCAATAGCAGAATAATGTATTGCAACATACAATGGGTAAAATATTTAGAATAAAATAGTGTAAAATGTCCGCAATAATTCACTAATAATATTATCATCCTTTATCTATTAACACCACTTGGTACCATGTGTTTAAAAGATTTAGTACAAACTTGTTAACATTAAATACAAATTTAGAAAAATAATATTTGCTATACTTACCAATTATTCACTATTAAAATATGAATTTCTCTTTTTTTGGTAATTTTTAGCCACTAGTTACACTAGTTCACTATTTATATTAATATTTCATTATGAAACTTTGCACAAAATAGTCAATATTTCAAATCTAAAACAGATATTTTTATGAATGGTATATATCAAAGTGTTTTATGCATTTATATTGCTTTAAAACCCCTTGTTTCCCGGGAATTTCATTAGTTGTGTAATCCCCCCAGCCCGGGTTTTTAATGCAGTTTTGCAGGCTTTCATAAATAAATTTGTACAAAATCTAAAAATTGAGTAACATACATGTATTAATATTTTTCTTGATTGGGAAAAAAAGGAATATATAAATACCAATAATTTAATCCCAAATCAATAACAAAATTTTATTATAATTTTTTGAAAAAAAAAAATCCCATAAAATTTTTAAGTAAAGTTTAAACAAGATAATCAAAAATTACTATTTATTATTACCCAATTGTAGAGAATTTACTTCCCTATCAAATAAAGTGAAAAATATATTTGATTTAAAAAAGTACTTGAAAAACAAAACACTTTTAGGCATAAGCCTAGAGAAAGATTGCAGGTTAGAACTAGCAAAGAGTATGAAAGTCCTACATACACAGATAATACACACTGTTTTTTCAGCACTAACACCTTCAAAATCTACACCAGACACATCACTAAATCTATCTTCAACTAAATACCACGAAATTTCATTATCACAGAGTGAACGAGAGGGTTCCGCACAATTCGACATTGTTTACAAACAAACCATTGAAGTTACGCAATTCATAACAGGTGATTTTGTCACGAAATAAACATGTGTGTTTCATCGATCGCTGCAGTGATGCAGGTCACAATAGCTCAAAACAAAAAGTACCACAAGAAACGGCATTCTTTCCCGAACAGATCAATACCAAACAAGGCAATATTATTTTTCTTCAAGTGATCGTAATCAGCGCGGGAAATTTTAACTACACTCGGCCGCGTATACGCGGCCGTGGGCTACCGGCGGGACTACTGCGCGGACGCGTATACGCGCCCGTGGGATTCAAAGGGTTAAATGATTAAAACAATGATTAAAACGATGTATTTATCGTTTTGAATGTTTGTGAATATTTTCCATGACTTTTTAAGTCTTGTTGGATAAACCCCTAGTCTATACAATAAAAATATGTTTAGCATCAATAGCTAACTAGAAACAGAAAATTCTGTTATCGAAGCACCATAATTTTGGTTTTTCCAAAATGGTACAGAAATAATGTTATTAAGTTTTTGAAAGACTAATACCAGTAAAACATTTGGTAGACTACCAAAAAGAGGAACACTACTTAAGACGAAATATATTACGTTTTATGGCGCAATAGCAGAATAATGTATTGCAACATACAATGGGTAAAATATTTAGAATAAAATAGTGTAAAATGTCCGCAATGATTCACTAATAATATTATCATCCTTTATCTATTAACACCACTTGGTACCATGTGTTTAAAAGATTTAGTACAAACTTGTTAACTTTAAATACAAATTTAGAAAAATAATATTTGCTACACTTACCAATTATTCACTATTAAAATATGAATTTCTCCTTTTTTGGTAATTTTTAGCCACTAGTTACACGTTTTCTGAAGCATTCGGGTCTTTCACTATGCAATTAAAATATGTGCATAGTCTAAAAAAGAAAAAGTAACACTTTATTGATCCACAATCCAACCCGGATGGCCACTGGCCGACACAGAGAACGGTTCGTACCAACATTGACCGCCCCACTACCCAGATAAATTTATCTTATAAACAACGCTTCATTTTTTTATTATACTAATTAAGTAATCGGTTTTAATTTGTTTTCATTTTATCAGTGACTACACCTCTTTGGTTTTAGATGCCACGCAGAATCATCTACAATCCGAATAAATTAAATCGTCAACCATTAGATTGTATGTGAGATTGTAACTTGACTGGGGTTTAGACTGTCCCCCTTCAAAACGTTAAAAAATGCCAATGGCGTAAATACACAAAAAAATCAAAATAAAAAAGTTTAAATTATTTATTATCGATGATATTTGTTTCTTTATGGTGACATTCATTTAACTATTCTAACTCATATTAGTGAAAAAGAAAAATATTTTATCCCATTTGTACAGTAATACATTCATTATTTGCCAAATCAGGCTCCGTAAAGGTTTTTGTTCCCCAAATTCTAAATAAATTGTATCGACAACTATTTAGCGTACCAAGAATATTTCTTTAAGTTGGTTTCGGTGGTACTTGTTTCTTTTTTGGTACTTGACAGTCCATTGGTTCATTTAACCAATCAAACTCGTATCAGTGGAATAAAAAAAAATTATCCCATGTGTATATCAAAACATTCAATCTTTGACAAATCAGGCCCCGTAGAGGTTTATGGAAACCGGAGGCAAAAACATCCTTGAAAACTTTTATACATTTTTGGCTCTAGCTTGTTCAAATATTTTTTTCTGAAAATGGGTGATTCACTCTTTTAAACGTTTTTCGCTATGTATTCACATTGACATTTTCAACTGAGGGATTAGATATTTAAATCAACCATCTTTGAAACTTCGATAAAATAACTTTTTATTATGACATAAATAAATTGTTCTATAGGGTGATCTGAGCATTGGGTTTTACAGTCAGATTTATGATGAAACTATTTCAGACATCAGAGGGAATTGTTGCGCTGTTGCCCTTGTTACAATGTTTATCTTCATTTAAGCTAATTCTTATTCATTTTTATTATCTTTGGAAATGAATAAGCTTACGTTATTATTTACATGGTCAATCATAAAATTAAATGTTGTCAGATTACTGACACAAACTTTCTCCTATATGTGAAATAGGTGAAAATTGGTAATTAACGCCACCCAACAACTATGTCGCAATCACCAAGCAACTATCTATCTTCTTATTTCTATAAGGGTTTCGTCTGTTACGTCCCTTTTTCTCTCTCGACCGACTGAACCGATTTTTAAGATTGAGGAGTCATTTTAAGGCTTAGGATATACCGCATTGAAGAATCGTAATTATAAAGGGCATATTGTTTCGGGCTTCGGCCCCCTCGCCTTTGTTTGATTTTTAGAGGGCGCTTTAAAATGTTGACCAACTTTTATTGCAAGTTCTATAATGTGAATTGTAATTTAACAGCTGATTACGTTCAGATGAATTTTTAAAGCCAGATAGTAAACAAAAATTGATATGTGTCACTTCATAATCAACATTCACGTACTGTAGGTGAGTTTCACTCATACAGAATCATAAAATGCGCAATTTGCGCACGGGCCACCTCGTATAAATAATATTTATAAAAACCACGTACATTCAGACAAATGATAACCTAAGCAAGAGAGGACTATACATTATATACTGAATTTTTTTCACCCTACGTGAAAAGAACTCAAGAATTTTGGCTCCATACTTTTTGGATCCCAGTATATTTGTCAAATACAACTCACTCACCTATCAGAGAATCTCCAGAACTACAAGGTCTACATGGTTCAAACTTAGCATGGACATTTATTTCTCTTTGCTCAAGGGTGCTCACTAAGGAAATCTTTTGCGAAATGCCCTAACATCTCCGCCCCACAGGATTTCAAAATTTCATTATTAAGTTATTCTTATTTAAAATTTTCAACACGAATTAAGGAAACAAACATATCTGAAAAACTGTATCAACTTCTAGGTTAATACACTTCTAGGTTATCATGGACTCTCCTCTTTGCTCATAGGTATTCACTAAGAAACGGAGTGTCAAATTTTTTTCAGGGCTCCGCCCCACGGTATTAAAGAACGTTGATATAATTTTATTCTTATGGACCATATTTAATATGAATCAAGGAAACTACTAATATGAAAAACTATAGTATGTATATGGTACATTCAAAATGTTATCAAAATAGAATATGTTAATAAATATGCGTTATTTTGGGTGTAGATTTCCCATAAAAATAACAAAAAATACTAAATGATTTAAAATACTCAATTGTTTGATTGTTAAGTTTTTTTCAAACGGTTTGAGGTAAAATTGTGAAGCATTTTATCTTTTAACTATATTAATGTGAAAACTAAGCAGCCTGAATATTTTGTACCATCTGTATAAATAAAAAACTACGACCTTAAAATTGTTGTGTTTATTTCAAGTTTGATAGTGTTTCGTGACAAAAAATCCCCTAGCTATGATGCCCAATTTCTTCTCTTCCCCCCCCCCCCCTTCTCCGTAGTTAAAGACACCGATCTCTTCTCTATGTAACGTTGCCCCCGGCACGTCGAGGTGAGAGACTGAGGTAATAGCTGAAGACGACGATCAGGCCGTAAACGTCATCAACTGAAAATCACGATGTATATAATTATTTAAAATGGCTATGTTCAGACAATAAAACTAGGACACTATACAGATTTAGTTTTAAAATTAAAAATCAAGAGAGTTATTTCATATACATATTTTTATAATCACCAAAGTGTAATGTAGATTACCTCTTAAATTTAAATCATTAAACTACTAAGGTAATAATTTAAAAGATGTTACCCAGAGTTACGTTTTAACACCTATATTTTAAAAAGCCACAATTGTATTGAAAGAATGTTACCTAATAAGAATATAGTCCAAATGACCCATTCAGCAAATGTATCCACATAGACGTAGCCGAACCTAAATACCAAAGATGGGAGAAGGAACGTCTCCAGTGCAGCATTCACCACGGTGGATACCAACCACAGGGGGATGAATTTTGGCTTGTCCTGGTTTGATAACATAAAATTACAAATAACAAAAGAACATGAAACAATAACATAAGTAACAAATAAAAATAAAATTTTTTATATGAATCCGATTATTTGTTTATTTTGGCACAGCAATGTGTGGCCTCCGCCCCCTAATTTGGTCCCCATCTATGTTCATAAAACCTTTTGCTCGTTTCTCTATAGGGTCATTTGAGGCTACCGTCGCCCCTTTTTGAAACGGTATGGAAAATAAAATAAACAAAGGAAACGAACCGTCCACTGCCTTTTATCTTTTTTATCCTGAACCATCTTTACCATGATGTCAGTAAAGACATTTGCTTTAAATGAAGTGGTGCCAGCTATAAGTCACGCCACATAAGTTGACGAATGGCTAAAAAAAGCTGGGTAGGGCGAGGGGAGGAGAGGGGTTACTTTTCCAAAAACATTGAGCTTACGATACATGCAATTTCTTATACAACAGCTGACTATCCAATCATTTTAACTGAATAGTAGTGAAAATTCATTCGTCAAGTTACGTGGCGAGGGTTATAGGGCTATCCTTTCTTCTTTGAAACAAAGGAACATAAAGAAGGTGTGTTTTACCTCACGTTAATTGTGTTCACATTAGCTGCATCTGCATCTGGTGGTAGCTGCTTGCCCAGATAGTCACTACAACATCCCACCCCCTGTGATGAAGGTATAGGGGTAAGTATCCATGACCCACCAGGAACTGTATTAAGGTAGAACTTTGCCTTTCCGTGACATCGGAAAAGTACGATACCAGATCTCCAGTAAGATGCAGACCTTCTGACAATTCCTTCGTCCCAATGACGCTGTAAAGTGGCCATCGTTTGACCATGGACCTGCACTGTGGTGGCTTCCTCCCGTTCCACAACTGGAACACCTGCTCAGATGGACTTTTTTATTGAACTACCTCACAGCTCAGCAGCAGGGAAGAGAGTTCGTTATGAGCCAAGATGTCCGCTCCACAGAGCGTGATATTTTTTGTTTTGCCACAGCGCCATCTTCTTGGGCTGAGGTATATATATATATATATATATCGTATGGCTCATTCAGCCAGCCACCATGGTTTAAGAATAATAAAATAAATTCTGCGGTGCAGAGCACCTAAGTCAGTATAAGTAAAAATCTAAACACTAAAATAATAAAAAAAAAATAGATCTCTCTTTATAGAGCTAAATCCAGGGCGCTAAGCCATTGCAGCCCAGCTTCACTTGAGCTATGCAGACCGGCCAATCCTTCGGGGAAGGCACTCAGTGGGCACTCTTCGACTATGTGTTCCATAGTTTGATACTCTGCTCCGCAGTCGCATGACTGGTCTTGTGTCATTCCCCATTTGTGCTTCCAATAATTACATCTACCCACTCCAGTGCGGAAACGATTGAGTATAGTCCACTGCTTCCGAGGAAGATTCATACCACCTACCGCTACGGTCGGGTCATCTATCAAGAAATGGTTCCGACCTTGAAAAGCGTCCCAGGAGGAAGTCCAGTTTGTATGGATGGTGAAGTTCGAGTCCATCAACTGGGAGGCTGTTCGTAGAGGTGGTTTTCGGGACCTCAATCGGCCGGCATTCTGGGGTAGGTAATCATGGATGGGCAGCTGTGGAGCAGATAAGATCTTTGTGTATTCCCTAATGAGTGCATCCCTTCGTCTTATTTCAGGAGGAGCGATATTACACAGCACCGGGAGCCAGGGTACAGAAGTTGCCATGAGTGTACCACCAATGGCTCTCATGGTCCTGTTTAGTTGGACGTCGATCTCTCTAACGTGCACACTATTTAACCACACGGGAGCACAGTACTCAGCAGTTGAATATACCAATGATAGAGCAGTTGTTCGCAGAACTTGTGCGTTAGCTCCCCATGTGGAGCCAGCAAGGTGATGGACAATGTTAGTCCTGGTTCTCACCTTAGCTGCCGTTTTTTGTAAGTGGCTTTTAAACGTGAGAGACCGATCTAAAGTGACTCCCAGATACTGTGGGTGGTCATTATGTTTCAACTCAACACCGTTGAATACGATTTTCAGCTTTTGGTTGGCCAGTCTATTATTCAAGTGGAAGCAAGCAACCTCAGTTTTTGTTGGGTTTGGATTTATCTTCCAGGCTTCAAAATATTCACCGAGGGTCGTGAGGTCATTTGTTAGTGTTTCCTCAGCTTGTCGAAAATGCTGGTGTTGATATGCCAATGCAATATCATCTGCATATATAAACTTTAAGGACCGAGTTACAGGAATGTCGGCAGTATACACATTAAAGAGCAGTGGGGCGAGCACTGACCCTTGTGGCAGGCCATCCTTTAGTTGCCTAAACGTACTTTCTCTGCGTCCCAGATATACTTTTATCATCCTATTGGAGAGCATTGAGTTGAGGAGACGCAACAAGAAAGGGCAAGGAATAAGGTCGTAAAATTTAACTAGGAGGCCTTTTCTCCAGACAGTGTCATATGCTGCAGTCAGATCTAAAAAAGCCACAGAGGTTTTCAGTCTTCGCTCAAACCCATCCTCAATGAAAGAAGTCAGAGCTAAAACCTGGTCACAACAGTTGCGACCAGGCCTAAATCCAGCTTGTTCGACAGGGATGCTGGCATTGAGAATAGGGAGGATTCTGTTATAAATCAACCTCTCTAGCAGCTTATAACAAACACTTAAAAGAGCTATAGGCCGATAACTTTCAGGCAGTTTTGGATCCTTTCCGGGCTTCAGGATAGCTATGATCTTGGATTTTCTAAATATCCCAGGCATGTCGCCGGTTTTCAGAGTGGTGTTAAAAACTTCCAGAAGCCACTGTCTAGCCTTGTTTCCCGAGTGTTTTATAAACTCCGGGAAAATGTCATCCAAACCTGCTGCTTTGCCAATTGGCATCGCATCAATCGCCACTTCCAGCTCGTCGTAAGTGAAGGGTCTAGAGACTTCCAAGGGTGCTTGCCGACTCTCCTTTATCTCATTAAGCTTGAAATTAATTTTTCTGTCTGCAGGCGTACGCACAGGTTTTGAAAGTACGGAGAGGCGTTTTGCAATTTCACGAGGGCTAGGCTGTGAGGCATCGTGTTTTTCACTTGATTTACCAGTGGAGAGTTTCCTGAGCAGAGACCAAGCTTTCCGACTACTTTTGGTGAAGTTCAGGTTCTCAACAGTTTTCACCCACTTCTCTCTCCTGGAGTTGTCGAGAGAGTTAAGGAGTTGGTCAGCTACATCTCTGTCAGCAGTGTCTGTAAACTCACTGTAAAGATTTTCGCACTCTCTGCTCCATCCTGGTATGTATTCTTTTCTAAAACCTCTTGGGATTGTCGCCTTAGCGGAAGACAGGACAAGGCGAGTGAACCGATCATAGTTTTTTATTTTAGAGGGGATGAACCTGATGCCGCTTTCAAGCCTTGATGAGAAGGCCTCCCACTCAGCTTTATTAAAGTTCCACCTAGGCCGAGGAAAAGATCTTACGAGAGGAATTTGCATTCCTACTGATATTATTACAGGCCTGTGCTGAGAGTGGGGGAATGCACCAAGGACCATCCTGGAAGTAGGCACGGGTGTTGCTGATGGTTCACGGGAGCAAAAGCACAAGTCTGGAGAGTACCCACGACGCCATCGGGCTGAATGGAAGGTGTGTGGGTCCTTGGCATTATATACCAGGAAAAGGTTGTTATTTTCAGCCCAGCTTGAAAGACGAGTGCCGTTGTCATCATCGGACGAGTATCCCCACTGGGTATGATGACTTTTGAAGTCACCTACATATACCACAGGATGTTCAAAAGTTGGGAGAACTGTGTCTGACCACTGGGTGTTTGGTGGTTTGTATACATTTACAATAGTAGTCGCAGACACCTTAACAGCAACAACAAATGTGTTGTTATCACAACTTTTGTGGGAGACTGATACGTCGTCTATGTCCTGTCTAACGTACGTCACCACTCCGTAGACCCTGTGGCCTATTTCTTCCACAAGCTTATATCCTGGGATGTTGCCCCTCGCACTGTTTTCTAAGTCTTCTGCATGTGTTTCTTGCAGTGCGAGGACATCGACCTTATTTTCCAGCAGCACCTTGCTGAGGCAGTCACTTTTAGATTTGCTCAGACCCTCTACGTTGGGCTGAGGTTGTGACTTGCCTTAGTTAGTATAATAATAATTGTTTATAGGGAAACTAAAAGGATTATTATCAAACCAAAACGGATCTTAATTAAAACTTTATATGTCAGTCAAAATGAATTCAAAGCTCTTTGAAATGAAGTAAACTCTTTGTTCACTTCTTTGTTGTCCAATTGAAAATATTTGTTCACTCATTCAGAAGGTCAGAAATGGTCAAAATAAAAAGCCAAATGGTCCTTTAAGAACAGTATATATATCGTATGGCATTAATAGCCAGCCACCAACTTCAGAAAAATATAATACATTCTCTGAGGTGCTTAGCACCTGCGTCAAAAATTTAAAAACTAAACTAAAAACATAAAGTTATGATCTCTCTTTACAAAGCTAAATCCAACGCGCTAAGCCATTGCAGCCCAGCTTCACTTGCACAATGCAGTCCAATCAATCCTTCGGGGAAAGCACTCAAAGGGCACTCATTGACTATATGAGTCATAGTCTGCAACTCCGCTCCACAGCGGCATGACTGGTCTTCTGTCATTCCCCATTTGTATTTCCAATAATTACATCTTCCCACACCAGTGCGGAATCGATTGAGAACGGTCCACTGCTTCCAATGAAGATCCATACCACTTACTGCTAAGGTTGGGTCAGCAATTAAAAATTAATTCCGGCCTTCGAAAGAGTCCCAGGAGGAAGTCCAGTCGGTATGGATGGAAAAGTTTGTCTCCGTCAACTGGGATGCTGTCCGCAGTGGTGGTCTTCGGGACCTCAATCTGCCCGTCTCCTGGGGTAGGTAATCATGGATGGGTAGCTGTGGAGCGGATACGATCTTATTATATTCCCTAGTAAGTGCCTCCCTTCGTCTTATTTCAGGTGGAGCGATATTACACAGCACTGGGAGCCAGGGTACAGGTGTTGCCATGAGTGTACCACTTATGGCTCTCATAGTCCTGTTCAGTTGGACGTCGATCTCTCTGACATGCACACTGTTCAGCCACACGGGAGCACAGTACTCTGCGGTTGAGTAAACCAGGGACAAAGCAGTGGTTCGCAGAGCTTGTGCATTAGCTCCCCATGTGGAGCCAGCAAGGTGATGGACAATGTTAGTCCTAGCTCTCACCTTGGCTGCTGTCTTTTGCAGGTGGCTTTTGAATGTGAGAGACCGATCTAAAGTGACTCCCAGGTACTGTGGGTGATCATTGTGCTTTAGCTCAACACCGTCAAATACGATTTTAAGCTTTTGGTGGGCTAGTCTATTGTTCAAGTGAAAGCAAGATACCTCAGTTTTAGTTGGGTTTGGATTTAGCTTCCAGGCCTTAAAGTATTCACCGAGGGTCTTGAGGTCATTTGTTAGTACTTCCTCAGCATGTCAGAATTCCTTGTGCTGATAAGCGAGTGCAATATCATCCGCATAGGCAAACTTTAAGGAGCAAGTGTCAGGCATGTCGGCAGTATACACATTAAACAGCAGTGGGGCAAGCACTGACCCCTGTGGCAGGCCATCTTTTAATTGCCTAAAAGTACTTTCCTTGCGTCCTAAATACACTTTAATCATCCTATTGGAGAGCATCGAGTTGAGGAGACGCAACAGGAAAGGGCAAGGAATCAGGTTATAAAATTTAATGAGAAGGCCTTTTCTCCAGACAGTGTCATAAGCTGCAGTAAGATCTAAGAAAGCAACAGAGGTTTTCAGTTTTCGCTCAAACCCAATCTCGATGAAGGAAGTAAGAGCTAGAACCTGGTCACAACAGTTGCGCCCAGGCCTAAACCCAGCTTGTTCGACGGGGATGCTGGAATCCAGAACAGGGAGGATTCTGTTGTATATCAACCTCTCGAGCAGCTTATAACAGACACTAAGAAGAGCTATAGGTCGGTAACTTTCTGGCAGTTGTGGATCTTTATTTGGCTTCAAGACAGCTATTATTTTCGATCTTCTAAATATACCAGGCAAGTCGCCGGTTTCCCTTATGGAATTAAAAACTGCAAGAAACCACTGTATAGCCTTTTTACCCAAGTGTTTTATGAACTCCGGGAAGATTTCATCCATACCTACTGCTTTGCCAATTGGCATAGCATTAAGAACAGTGAAAACGCCCAAACGTTCGAATAGTGAATATTCATGCAATCAGCAGTCAATGTGCACGAGAGTCAAGTTTATTTCTGGGTGTTTCATTATTCTATTAGGACCGTTTATTTTTTTATTGTATTTTTTTCTAACGGTTCCTATTGTTTTTATGCGTGTAAGATCCACTTTGGTTTGATAGTAAAATATATTATTATTATTACGATAGCTATACTTTTTTTTAGAAAATTCATAACGCTATACTAACAAATTATGCATGTTAAGAGATGGATTTTATTCAAAATTAATACATTTTTAGAGTTTCCAACGGTAACTCTCGAGACAGTAACATAACTTGAATCTTCCTAATCGACATAACTTAACTCTTGCAATAACAATACAACAACTATTTAATTTTCGTCCGGTTCCCACAAGTCGTCTTGTACAATGTATCAGGTTTCCATTAGGTCTTGCCCTGATAGAGAAACCGAATAGTATGAACACTATTGGTGGGAAAAGAAAGTTTTTTTTAGTTGCAGTAAGTGGATTCTTATCCTTTTTACAGCTGTGCACAAACTCAATACTCTTATATGTGTGCGCCTTGGGTTACCTGTAAATCTTCTAGGCAACTTTTTAGTTATTCTGTTTTTTTACCAACAACATTTTTTTTTACTTAACGTTTCCTTAGTGATGGTCGTAGCTTCATTTTCATTTATTATTCTCTTTTTTATAGTTTCTAAATTATGTTTTGGAGATGAGTAAACCAAATCTTTGACAAAGCCCTACATATAGAAATCCATAGAGGTCAAATGTCACACTCAAGTGGTGAACGAGGAGGCAATTTAGTCCAACCATCACGACTTGTTATATGTTAACTGCATTGTTGTCCATTAGCTGAGTGTACGTGTTACACTATCAATGAGAAAATAAAGTAAATTAAATTCCCTTGAAAAACAAAAAATGACAGATGCGTGTGGCTATAATGGTGTCCGTATAGCAAAGCTATGAAATCAGGGCAATACTTTGTGGACACCCCGACACCAGGCATATTTACTAATAGATACTTAAGTATATTTAAGTTAAGATTAAAATTAAGATTAAGTGTGAATTTATTATTTAAGATTAAGTGTGATTAAAATAAAGATGGGCTCTCGAAACATGCACTCGAAAAATAAAAAAATTCATTCTCGAAAGAGTTAAAAATGTTTTTTTATCATGCCTAATTATAGTATCACCATTAGCACCTATACAATTTTAATGTTACACTGATGTGATATTGAAGTATTGATAAGCTGAGAAGATAAAAATAACATGCACTTATAGATGAAATCTTTGAAAGTTATCTACAAGAATCTTTGTGTGCATTATTAATAGCAGTTGTAAATGTTCTGACTTAGTTATTACCTTGTCAAAAATGGATTTAACTTTACACGACTACTTTCCACAGTTTTAACATTGGGCTTAAATATAATATAATTTTCCTAGCACTGCATGGAAATTATCACATTGCCACACCTGTAAACCGTGCGCCTTACAGTTCATTTACGGTTTCCGTTTTATTCCCCCTCTAAGGCGGCAATGTTCATTCCCGCCTGCTAAATCAAAAATAGCAATTTAAGGTCAACTGTTGTTATGTTGTTACAAATCATGCCACAACTGTTGATCATTGTTGTCGATTAGTAAATGCTGCTTTTTTAGTTTGAGGATAAGTTTGGTTGTTAACAGTGTGTTCCGACACATTAAAATCAAACATGACCTAAATGTAATTTTGCATACAATAAAACATTTAATCTGTTTCAATCATGGTTGTAGGATAAATCTTACATGTGTATTACGACCTGATGACAATATTCTTACCTGATAAGCAGCTAGGACGAGGAGAAAAGAAGAGATCGTTTGTACAGCCTGAGCTACCAAATCCACTACATCTATGACATCTAATGTACCTGCAAAGGTGAAATATATATTCACAGCGAAGAGCGAAGCTTTAAAAAAAACTTTCACTAAGTGGATGTGAACCATGATTACGTTTATAAAAATGTAAAATCGTTACTCAATTTTAATTGAAAGCAGTAACTGTATAATATTTATTATAAGATTGCAACAAACAAGACTTTATTCTATTTATTAGAATACTTACTCCCGTGTTTTGAAGACCAAGCAATCCAGTAAATAGCAAAAGTGCCTCCTACTATACTTCCTAACTGAAACAACAAGTTATTAATTTTTACGATTAAAAATAAAATGCGACCAGTTATTAAATGCAGCATGGTTTGTCATGAAATTGTTTTAATTCATCTTGGTAGTTTACAACTATTTTATTTTGGCCATATTACAATGTACAGTAAAGAATTCTTTTCCGTAATTTTTCACGAAATAGTCCTGTTAAAATTTCAAAAATAAAATTAAAATTAAATTATTTTTAAAGTTAAAATTTAACTATCTTTTTGAGGCTCAATTTCAATACATACCATAAACTAAAACAAAAACAATAATAAAATTTAAACGCAAGACTAACGTTTGATTATAGAATAACTGAAAATAAGAACATTAATATGCACTTGTGAAGACGCTGTCTGCACTTAAGCGCTTCATGTTGGTTAAATAATTAAAATTGTTTATATAAATAGAAAAGGAGAGTTAGTACTAGTATTGAATTTTTTCAATATAATTTTTAGTTCAACATTCAACCGATTTTAATTAATTAAAGGTTGCTTACTAGAAATAACAAGTTAGTTACCAGGTGTTAAAAGACGTAAAGCTAACTTAGTGCTAATAATTCACAATGCAACAAAACTCTTACCAAAGAAATAAATCCAAATATTTTTGTTCCAGTTCGCAAGGACAAAAAAAGGCAACAAGATTGGACAGCAAATTGTTCCCATTCATCTTGGTGGGTTACAAAATGTTCCCTCTGAAATACTTAAAAGTAAGAAGTTAATTAGGTTGATTGAATATTTTTATATATTTCTCTTGCATACAAAGTATTAAATAAAGATTAATTTTTGTAACAGAAAACAGAAATTTTAGTATAGACTACACCTATTGTTCGAGTTTCATCTAAAAAATTTTATAACTTTTGTGATAGGCCCTGCAGGAATACTTGGGGGAGGAGACTGCAGGTATATAATAATCATCCGCAATTTGGTAATAGTTAGTTTTTATTCCATCAATGAAGTCATTTTAGTATTACGACGCAACTTTCCGGCTCTGCTAGTCTCGGTGAAGGGGGAGGAAATTTCAGGCAATTGCATTAATTTTAAATTTTACTGAGAATTATTTCATTGACCATCCATTTTCCGTGTGTTAAACTGTATTTTAATCTCTGAATGGCAAAACGATGTGGTGTCCCTTGATGTAATTGTGGGTTTTGTTGCGAGAGGTTAGCTAAGATTTAAAACTGCATTTATAATACTCATGGTGTTACTTAACATGGTGTTGTTAAGGTAACAGCACATTTGCTTGTGACTCAAGTGGACTTAATATTGTGTGACATCGGACTATTTCAGAGTTGTTATTTAAACTTGCAACGTTATTTAAAATGGTTTAAGTACTCTCACATAACACTAGTCCAATACATCAATTTTTAAAGCACCGCGGACTTGGTTGTGCTGAACAGTATTAATTTTCTGTTAGGTTTTCACCTAATGATAATAATAAATTACCTCCAACGTAAATCAGAAAACACTGATAAGCCCTGACTATATATCATTTTGTTCTTCTGAAAAAACAACGACAACACAATAAGACCCGTTTTAACCAAAAACATTTATTTCTTAAAAAAAAAAAAAATGTCATCAATGCGATGCTTAATGCACTGGAAACACTTCCAGTCCTTATAGTGAAAATTACTATCTAATAAATAGCTATTCATCTACAATACTCATAATGTTGATTATTTTGGTCCTTCTAAAATAATTTGTTCTTTACTAAAAATAAGATAGAAAACATCCATTAAAAAAACATTAAAAAACATCCATAAACTGTTATAAAAAACATTATAAAACTGTTATACAAAACATAAACTGTTATATAAAAAAACGTGCTTTAAACTACAGTAGGAATAGTTAATTAAACTTGGACCTAACTATTTAACATGATTGATAATTATTTTTATCAATTGATAAAGTTTTTTGAATGGCTTTTCAGCAAAATATGTAAAGATAAAGAATACAATAATCATTTTCAACTTTCAGGAATTAATTTCATTTTAAACTAAAGATTCCTCATATTTTGGCAACTACTCACATGGTTTTGTAAACTAAGATTTAAAACTGCACGTATACTATTCATAATGTTATATACCTACGAAATTAACAACACATCTGCTTGTGACCAGCTACATCCATCTCTGCATCATGACGTTGGTGGAGAGGCCCAGAGATAACATTTCGCGGATTTCTTGCTTGACCGCTTCTGAGATAAAACAATAAGAGAAAAACAACAACAATAGACACAATTCACTCTATGGGCATCCCCGCTGAATATTTTCATAATCAAGTTAATAAAAATTGTTTATGTGTTACCTTGTAATACAAAATCTTTATTGAACACTTATTGTAGCTTTGTGAGCACATTTATAGCTGATGATGAGGTTTTAACACCTCAAAACCGGTCACCTACTATGGATAATTTTTATAACTAACTAAATAATGATTATTTCAAGACTGTATTAGAGATGGTTTTTATTTAAGTTGTCTTTTTTGTTATGCTCAATGTAAAAAACCAAGTTTTACTTTCTGGTTACAGTACAAAGTCATCAGACTTAGAGTCAAATGTGTGTGCCGTGCTAGATTATTAAAATTCCCAATCATTTTACTAAGATATGTTATTTTTGCATGAGAGTCAATGTTTCCACCTTTATGTCCAGTGATTACCTTTATAACTTATATATTTAATATATTAATATATATTTTAATATATTTGTTAAAATATTTAACTGTTAACATAGACTCAGAGTGCACAGTAGAATTCAGCTGTGTATCCAGTGAAAACAAATAATATAAAACAGGTTATTCTTTCTAGTTTTAATGAGGATATTGCCAGTAACCAGTAACTTTATCGTGCAAATCATTGCAATTTCTTACAAGATCATTGACACAATGATTAGGAACAGGCCGAGTACAGGGATAGGGCATAATATAATATTTTGAAAACTTCTCTTGTTTTACTGGTTGAATGAATTTTATTTTTATTTATTTATAAGATGTTTTTATCACAGACAATTTGTTTACTAAAGTTTAAAAATTGTGTGGTCAGTTATTTGTAAAAAGCTAAAAAATACGTAAGTAATCAGAAAATTTGCTTTTTTCTATTATTTTGCAGCCAAACATAGGTGTTTAATGAATAAAATTCTACACCCTTATAAGTTCAAAGTTTATTATCAGGGCTATAGGTTTTTTTAAGGAATCCACCAGCTTTAGCTTGTAGTTATCTTCTACGTAACGCTGTTCTCCTCTCGTCCATACAATAATCTGACGTAAAAGCTGGAGACGACGATCAAGCCGTAAATGTCATCAACTGAAAAACATCATAAAACTAATTAGATATTAACTGTTTATTAGCTGAACCATGTACGAGAGAACTAAAGAATTTCTTAGACCGCAAAGATGATGAGTTTTATATCATTTCTTGCGAATCACATTAAGATTAATCATGCCATTAATTGAATCCGGTAAACTGTTTTATCCGGTAATTAGGTTTTATTAAATTTGCCTATTAATCAAGATATTTCACTTTTATCAATATTCTTTATACTGAGTACCATTAATTATACCAATGTCCTTAAGGACACTAATTTTACATTAACCTAGCAATCTGGCTTTATAATTTATACGTCACTGTATTAAAGTAAAAATTTGATCAAGGTTATGGGGATTTACTTAGTTATTCGTCGAAAAAGATAAGGCAAAACTTTTCTGTTAATGAGGTCAAAATAATTGACGAGGGGTTTACCTGTTGTGAAGATAATCCATGTAATCCATCCATCGAAAGTATTGTAGTAGCCGCCTCCGAACCTCAATATCAATGATGGAAGGATGAATGCCTCCAGCAGAGCATTAGCTATCGTGGACACTATCCAAGGGGGAATGAACATCGGCTTTTCCTACTTGATGACATCAATAGTAGTTAAATATAAATATAATGACGATATAACAGTTTAGTTAATATTGTTACAAATTTTTCCTATCTCTTCCATCATATGTATCTTTTTTGCAACAATCGTATCCATTAACTTCATTATTCATTAGTTCTAATAATTTCCAAATTTATTTTTCCCACCCAGTAAAGCTTTTATGACAGGAAAACTAATACTTTTCCAATACAATAAATATGTTTTTGTTACGGCACATCTTTGCAGCAATATTAAAATGTGCTGACTGCTATATATTACTATTAGTTTAAGTAAGAATAAATTAAATGTCTAGGAGTAATTGCAGGTTAGGCTACTCGCGTTCTGCTCACTTGCTTAAGGATTAGTTCGTTCATGTTCTTCAACCGACCCCAGGTTTGCTTCGCTCACATTCCTCCAAGTACAATACTTAAAGTGCATATCTCTAAATGTCCGTTATTAATGTTGAATTCTCTTGATTACTTGACATATATCGATTCAATAAATACCATGCTTTATAAAAAACAATCTGCTTTCTTATAACTAGGTTTTTTTAAGATAATAGGAAATTTCAAGGCTAGTGTGGTAGAATCTCCAGAAGTGGTAGAAAATAGTGAGGTGTAGTAGCAAGCTTTCTTATTTTGTACCCAAAGGATAGTGCACTGTGCTATAAATGTTAACATGAGTGAGTTAGGATTTTGTTCTTTATGTGCATGATAGACAAATAATTTTCATTGTTATTCCACTCAAGACAAGTTCGATAAGTTTATGCTGTAAAAATTATTTCAAATCGTCTGGAATATATTTCTCTGCATTGCTACCAGCGTAGTACCCCCTAAACAGGCAGTTATAAATAGCACAATTACATCATCTTAATATTTAGGTTGTATTATTTTTTTTGGACATTGCACAATGTTAGAAGAGATATATTGTCGTCTGTAATGTATTCAATTCAAAAATTGTCCCAATAAATATGAACAACCATACACATTTTAAATAAATAGAATTGGATCCCAATGAACATAAAGCAAACAATAAATTGCATCAAAAGATATCCTAATGAAACTGGGAATAATCTTGTCCAAATTGGCGACAATAAAAAAGAACACAAAATCAACATTTGTGAGTTATATTATGTAGTTCAACTGGTACGCTGGCTTTGCCTTTTATAGTTATAGATAATGATGACATTTTCCTGGAATTCCTTAATACTAAGCAGTTTTTTTTAAGTTTCATGGGCCACGTTTTCATATTTTTAAAATGTTCTACTTATTTCAGCTTTATCAAATATAACAATGTAAGGGTTTTCCGAGAAGAAAACTCCTCACTTTATTGAAGTTGTAATACCATTTTCGAGGATAAGTCATATCTTATCTTACTAATAATAAAACAGTCAATTCATACAAAATTATCACACATCATATAAACTAGAATTAAAAGTTTTTGGGAGTTTTTACTGTCTTATTCATATATATAAAGTAAAAAATAAATAAGTAATAAAATATTGCTACAAGATTTGTAATTATAATGAGTATTTTACTTTGAGAAGTTTTTGCCAACAACTGTCATGACAAACAGATTCACCACACTCATTGTAAATTTTAAGCAGAAATGGGTAAAATAGTATTTCAAATTAAAGGTTTTATACAATGTTACGTTTACTTTGGTATATTCGTCATCTTAAATTTAATATTTAATAATTTGTGAAGCCCTATTCATATTAAAAACTAATCTTGTTTAATTTAAAAATAAATCATTACGACTTATCGACAGTTATCATTCATTACCTGGTAAGCGGCGAGGAGGAGGAGGACAGAAGTGATCATTTGCACAATCTGCGCTATCAAATCCACTATCGTCAAATCACTTGGACCTGCAACCGTTCACAGATTTTTTTCATTTTGACATACCAACATGTATGAGTACATTTATGGAGATTGATAAATGAATGTCAATGTTGCTCCATTAAACAAAAATAATAATGATGATGATCAAAAAACAACCTGAATAAATATTTTATCATTGGTATTTTAACTTTTATTAAAAATCTATATTTATAATGTTAAAACAATGCATGACTGTTTTCAAAGTATAATATTTAAGTTACAACTCTATTTAGAAAGAAAAGTGTCAAGAATGGTCTCCAGCCTCACTTGTCGTTTAGTTGCAGAACTTTCAAAGTGTCAGCAAAATGTTCGACAAAACTGGTAGCGTTACATTTATTGAAGACTCTCAATATTGTTGTTTATTATTATTATTTTGGAAATAAAACCATGCTTCTTTATTAAATATTAATCATTAAAAAATACCTCTTTGACGGTTAAAAACATTATAATGATATTATGCCTTATTGTCGGGAGATGACTTGTTGGCCACTGAGGTTGTTGGGGGGCGAGGGGAAATTTACATTAAACCTAGCAGTCTTTTGGTTAACTAAGGAATAAAAACAAACTTAGATTGTACTATTCTACATGAAGAAATTTTTCTTAAAAAAAGTAAACAATTATCTTTGTTGACAAACCAGCTAGCCTAATTCAATGTAGTGAAAGACAGCTGACTGCAAAATAAAAGAAAATATTGTAGGGAAACTGTATGTTTTTGGTTTTGTTGATAGCTTAACATATGGTGGAATAAAAAAACCAAAAACAAAAAGCAAAGTGTATTGGCCAATGGCATGCTTTAGCTTCCCCCTCACCCCGCAATTCCCTCACTGGCCAACAAGTCATCTCCGGACAGTATGTGAAATATGCTAACTTTGCAATCAATGTTACAAACTAACTAGGAATACAAATAACCAGCATAAGTAAAAGTATGCTGATTCGTAATTCCCTTAAAATGAACACATTACTTACCCCCATCTCCTAACGTTCTTGCAATCATATGAACCACGAAAGTGCCAGAGACTAAACTTGCCAACTGAAAAAATTTTTGAAATATCTTATACATTAAGCTTTTCCATGAGTGAAGTATTACAAATGTATCAAAATAAACCAAAACAATATTTTTAATATAACTTGTAGTTTCTTTTCATTTCAATTTTTTGTTTAAGTTAAAAACTACCTTAACCATTTCAATATTATACTAGCCTAGGATAATTCTTTACATTTATACTAAACAATAATTGAAGTACTGCATCATTAGGCAAAAAATAAGTCTTTTAAATATTTTAAGATAAATTTTTTGTCAAGTTAATTTTACGATTCTCAGAGCCAGTGCAAGATACATATACATACATGTATACACATATATCGTATGGCTTTCATAGCCAGCCACTAACTTATGAAAAATAAAAAAGATACTCTGCAGTGCATAGCACTTGCGTCAATACATTTAAAATTAAACTACAGTAGCGGCCACAAAATCAGGCGGGTGACTGAAAACGCGATGTTGTCACATGGAACCAAAAGATGATAGAGATTGTCGAAAATTGGGTACTTTGATGCACAAACTGGCAACACTGAGCATCCAGCGTTACCTAGACCATATGTTGAATGTACATTCTATAAAAATGATCAATAATAGTGTCATTTAATAAAATAGATAAAAACGTTGACGTAATTATAAAACATATGATTAAATTAATAACCACTGGAAATTTGGCAACGTTACAAAATTATTCACCCGCCTGATTTCGTGGCCGCGACTAAACATTTATCTTTATAACGCTAATAAACTTTATAAAGTAAAATAAAGAGCGCTTATCCACTAAAGCCCATCTTCACTTGCACAATGCAGACCAATCCTTCTGGGAAAGTACTCAATGGGCACTCAGTGACTATACGAGTCATAGGCTGGAACTCCGCTCCACAATCGCATAACTGGTCTTCTGTCATTTTTCATTGTATTTCCAATAGCTACATCTTTCCACTCCAGTGTGGAATCTATTGAGAACAGTTCACCACTTCTTAGGAAGATCCATACCATCTGGTGCCAAGGTCGGGTCAACAATTAAAAAGTGATTCCGATCTTGGAATGAGTCCCAGGAGGAAGTCCAGTCGGTATGGATAGAAAAGATTGTCTCCGTCACCTCCCGGGACGGAAGCTGACCCCGCAGTGGTAGTTTTCGGGACCTAAATCGGTCCATCACCTGGGGTAGGTAATCATAGATGGGTACCTGTGGAGCAGATACGATCTTATTATATTCCCTAGTTAGTAAGTGCCTCCCTTCGTCTTATTCCAGGTGGAGCGATATTTCACTGCACCGGGAGCCAGAGTATACAGGGGTTGGCATGAGTGTACCACTAATGCTCTCATAGTCCTGTTCAGTTGGACGTCGATCTCTCTCACATGCACACTGTTCAACCACACGGGAGCACAGTACTCAGCAGTTGAGTTAACCAGGGATAAAGCAGTGGTTCGATGGACTTTTGCGTTAGCTCCCAATGTGGAGCCAGCAAGGTGATGGACAATGTTGGTCCTAGCTCTAAACTTGGCTGCTGTCAACCTTGACATCAGCTTGAAAACGATGACGAAATTACAAACAATTTAATTAATAATTACTGCCTGTCATTATAACTACTTTTACTCGTAATGCGAGTTAATTTATACTTTGACACCTTCAGTTTAATATAATGCAATTTACAGAGTTATTTAAAAGTTACTTACAGTATACGAAGTTTGGAGTTCCACATTTCAATTCTAATAAAAAGCATTAAAAAAATCATTACTACAATGTAATAGTCTTTATCATTATTGACATTTCAAAACTGTTTTCCAAACATAACAATCATGACCACGAGTTATGGCTGTTAATTAGTTTGACTCTCTATCTGTATAGCAATATTTGCTCCTAACATTCTTTTCAGTTAAACTTCAAAATATAGTTTACGATTGATCCTTTACTGCAATGCTACTGCCGGTAATGCCTACGATGCGCACAAGTTGAGAAAAAGTATAAAAAAATCATGCTTGTCTATTAATTCATATATAGACTAGCCCCCTGGTTGATATTTGACCAAAATGTTAGTTGATCTGCACTCAATTAGACTAAAATTTATTTTGAGGCGTTCCTTCTGTTCTGCTATCTTTTGTTATTGTTATTACAACAGCTGTCTAATTATTCTATTGAATTAAATGCCCTTTCTTTCATAAGATTAACTGAACCCCAGGAAATACTGTATAAACAACCATAGATTGTGCAACGTTAACCGAAATTGGTTGGTTTTAATTATATTTTTTTATAGTATCATGTTCATCAGGCTATTAAGTTTACCCCACCAACCAACTATACCTCTTCACAGTTAACAGTTGTTTCATAAAAAATGATTAAATCTAGTGTCATTTCTGTATTTCGTTAACAAAATGGCAACCCATAAGACCAATGTTAAAAATTACAATGTGTGAACCTATTTTTGACAAAAAAATCATTGGGTTAGGACACTTTCTAAACTTATTTTTGGTCCAAAGTCTTTTTAAATGCAAAGTTTAAGTAAAATCTACCAGCAGGATTTGGAGGTCGTGGAAAATACAACGCGACAGACCCTTCTTGTATACAATTAAATAATCAGTGATTTTTCAATCACCTTGTATAAATTGTTGTTTATCATTCAACCGATATTTCTTTTCAATTTTAGGTTGCACACTTGGTACACTTCTACTTTACCAAGTGTTAAGGAAACACAGCGCTAACCATAAATAAAAAATTTATAATGCTACAACCATCTTACCAAAGATATGAATCCAAATATTTTAGTCCCAGTTCGCAGGGACATGTAGAAGCAGCAGGATTTAACACCAAATTTGTCCCAGTCCATCTAAAAAGTTTACAAAAAACCTCTGTATCATATTTGAGTGCAATGAATTTTTATTCAGATTTTTATACAATATTCAGTTTGTTTGATGTATAAATAGCCTATACCACTTTAACTTGATGTCGTTCACAATAAATAATGCCAGATGTGTAATCGTAGATTAAATTGAAGGAACTTTAATAGGATAATTGGAAATAAAAGCCATAAGCAGCGAATGTACAATACCACCTGAAGAAATTTTCTATAAATACAACTGTTCATGATAAGTTAGAAGTTTCTCATATATATTATAAAAAAAACTATTAAATAAGCTTAAAAGTGTGTTATTTTCATTGGTTTATTTTACTAATTGAAGGTTTTGTACAAGGAATAAATTTTGTATTTATATATCAAACATACTTTACTTTCAAATAATCTATAAAAATATGACAGTCGAGGGGTATCACAATAAAGTTCACACCGTTTGAGTAATTGTAAAAAAAGTATCAACTAATCTACATATTGAATGTTTTATTTTAACCCCATACATTAGATATAATGTGGGACATTTCTTTCAGTGATTCATTGAACCAATAAAGTGGTTGAGCTTACTTAAGACGTATACTTTACCATCAGTTACAAAACACTAAATGGGTGTACCCAATATCACCTTCAATAAGATACCTTAATAGGTTGACATTTCAATAAGATCTATACCTCAGTCATGCTAAACAATAATGTGACGTCCAATATTAATATTAAAATGGTTTTCATTAAATATATCCAAAAAGTGTATTTTAAAAGCTAACTCTGTCATCGTTCATAGAATATCCTAGATTTATCAACATCAGTACCAGAAATTTTTTAGCCCATACCTCTTTAGTTTTCATATCTAATACAGTATGCTTTGGTTGATTATTCAGCTCTTTCTGATATACTTTTATTACACATATTTTATTTGTAGTCTATACTTTGAAAATATTCTTATATATTTTTTATGTTTACATGCATTTTAAATCTCTAAGGAAACCCCTAAACTTAATCTAGGCATAGTTAGCATTATAATAATTATTACAGTATTCTTAAAGTATTGATATAGTTCTTTAAACTAGCTTAGAAAGTATTATATCAACACTTTAGAATGAATGGTAATGATAGATGAATAATTTATCTGCCTTACAAAAATTACATAATGACTTTACATTCGAATATTTAATCCATATTAATCCAGAGGTAACTTTTATAAATAGTTTGGGTTTGCATCTTACTTGTATTTGCTGGTTTATATCACATTTATAGGTTTATTACACATAGTCACACTACACGCACTTCACTTATGAAAGTCACAGCACATTTGAGACTACATCGCTCTCACTCTATCATGACCACAGCTGGCCCAGAGATAACAGTTCGTAGATTTCAGGTTGACCGCCCCGCTTCTGAGATAAAAATATAAGACGTCTCTATTTTTAGCAACAAACTTTAATCATTTTATCAGTTTACTGCAACTTTTGAAAGCCACAGTTTGATGAACATCATTTCATATGTGTTTTTTTATTCCTTTGGTATTTGATATCTTTTTGCAAATTTCCTTATAGGGAATAAGCTATTACGGTACAGTATTTTATTTATTTTATTTTATTTTATGTATCAACGGCGTAATCCAATTTACAATGAGAGCAGGACTGGGGAAAACTGCTGTAATGTAATAGACAAGGGCTGTTTCATTAGCGGGTAAAACGATGTAAAAATTAGTACCCAAAACGTCACTAGCCTGATCAGCTGGTACATGTTATTCTTATGGACATCAGATTGATTACGTCACCGGCCTGACTCAAAAGCGGCATTTTCCAACATCAAAGGAATGAAATAGCCCTTCTTTTTTTCATATGTTCTCCGCAGTCCTGCAATGAGAGTAATTAATAATAATAATAATAATTACATGCAAGAATTCAGCTGTGAGTTAGCAGACTACACTAATGATAGATGATAACAGGCGCATTACAAAATAAATAAACATGCACTATAGCTACAATACAGGCTCAACATGTTATGTAAAAAATATAATAAAATTACAATTCACTATCAATGACTAGACCTAAGTAAATACGCAAAAGGATGTATTGAAGGATACGCAGTAGTCAATGTAAGGCCTAAGCCTGGTACCATGATACTTTTTTTGTTGTTTGAGGTCCCCAGAAGACAAAACACCATTCGTTCAAATTGATATAAAATTGTCCCAGAACTCTCTGGAACCCTTTTGTATATTTTTTCCTTGCATCGAGACAAGAAAAAACGTCATAATGCATTAAGCCGCTAGCCGCCATTTTGTTTATTACGCATAGGCCTAATAACTTTTATTCGCATAAGGGATATTTGTATTCAGTTTATTTTTGGTATGAATCTTTATCATACCAATGTACAGTTTCAGGAAAAAAATATTTTTCCACTGTATATTTTCAAAATGGCGGACTCAAATATCGCAAAATTGGTGAATTTTGTAACAATTTTACTTAGAGCAAAAAAGTTGTCAAATTAAATTATCTACGAATGGTACTAAGTTTGTAAGGATTAAACAACAAATAACGGAGTGTTTGCGATTTATATGTTGAATTGGGCTTAATTTGCATGAACTATTATGCTAAATCAATGTTTTTATGGATAAAAATCGCAATAACTCCGTTATTTGTAGTCAGATCCTTACAAACTAGGTACTATTGGTTAGGTAGATAATTTAATTTCACACCTTTTTTTATCTTGTAAAATTATTTGAGAATATACCGATTTTGAGATATTTGAGTTTAAAAATAAAAAACTGCTGCCAATTTAAAAATATAAAGTGGAAAAAATTAATTTTGTTCTCGAAAATGTCTATTGGTATGATAAAGATTCATACGAAAAATTAACTGAATACAACTATAAGTTCAGAAATAAGAATTTGTATGTAAAAAAATGGGGACTAGCAGCTTAACTATGGATTTTAGTCCCCTAATTTGTATTATTGTTTTTTTCTTGTATCGATGAAAGGAACCAATATGCAAAAGGGTTCCAGACAGTTCCGGGACATCCTGTACATATGTACTATGGTCTCTTATATGGTGTCTTATATACAGGGGGTCCAGCTTCCACCTTTACAAACTTTTCCAAGTTATTAAGCAGGCCAAAACAAACAAAAACATCGTGTAAACATATGTCCTAAAATGCTTCGTTAATCCACTAGCCGCCATTTGGTTTTTTACACTTGAGAATTTTTATTTCCATAACGGGTTTTTGTATAGAGTTCATATTTGGTATGTATTTTTATCACATCAATGCTCATTTTCAGAAATACAATTATTTTTCCCGATATGTACTTTTAAAATGGCGGCCGTTTTAAATTTTGAAACTCAAATATCTTAAAAGAGGTAAATTTTATAAAAATGTTACAAGAGACAATAAAGTTGAAAAATTAAATTATTTTAACAGTGATACGAAGTTTGTATGGATATTATAACAAATAACGGAGTAATTGTGATTTTTATATTAAAATAACCCATAAATTTGCATTAATCATAATGCAAAATCAATGTTTTTCTGCAGAAAAATCTCAATAACTCTATTATTTGTTTTTTGATCTTTATAAACTTGGTTAGTAACTAAGCGTTTAACTTATATTTGATTTACAACGAGGGTTTAACTTACGAGGGCGGCAAACCTACTTTCTCGCCGCCATGGAGTTTATGGGGAAAATGAAAATAATACCGTAGCTAGATAAAATTTGGTATGTAAATTTCCAAGGTAGGGTTTAACTTATATTTACTAATAAAACCCATATGGCAGCATACCTACATACCCAACCCAATTTAGCAATTTTAAAAGTAATTTAAAAAGTCTTTTATATTCATGTTTCTGCTTAGCGCTCTCAACGGTGTAGGGGCAACGACGGTTCGTTATTCATAAATTGGCCTATCTGAAAATTGAGTTTAGACCGTAAGATTCATCTTATGATGCAAAAAATTTAATAGAGAGGTTTTTTTGTAACATACGGTAGATCCTAAACGCTATTTTAATTGTTCATGGTTACTTTACAGTAACCATGAACAATTTGCATAAGACAAACTTTAATCATTTTATCAGTCCACTGCAACTTACATATTTACATATTGTTGACATATTTACATATTTCGTAATAGGTTGTACACTGGTTTAAGTAATGGATAATTGTTGATATTAATCTATTTTTATGGTTTTTAGTGCTATAATACACAAATTGGCTAGTGATGAAATATAGTTTATAATTTACCGCATTACTATACCGTGTTCAAAAAACCTTTCTAGTATTTTTTAAATCATATAAGTTTCAAATTGACTAATAATTAAACATCGTATAGTGTTCACCGCATTTATCAATCGTATATCCATAATCTCTATTACAGTATATGGTGAAGTATATATAGTAGGTGAATGTGTTGATTAAAGCCAATGAAAAATGAAGATAGTATATTTAATTTCTAAAAGTTATTATTAGCTTAACCAATTTATTTTATTTGTTAAAGACACGCAATTATTGACCTTCTTTACAACTATGTAAATTATGGAAAGGTAAATCAGGTTCGTTTGTTAAGTTAGTTCAGAAAATAATCAACTAGAAACACACTGTTATGAAGGGCAAGGGATATGAGATAGGGAATCTAATTTGCGGCCGGCACTAAGAGGTCACTGGTGCTTTCTGCCCAATAATCCAATTTGTACCCGACATGAACTCAAATATAATTATCCCCTCGTACTCGCTTATTGAGACATCGGATAACTGGACCCAACAGAGCCAACCCCTATCATTGTGGTCATGGGGAAGATTAATCAATATTACGATAAATCCGAAGCCATTTCAACATAGAGAACATGAGAAAAAGTTTTAAAACAAGTTTTATTAAAAGGAAATATTGTGTGGGTTGTAACATGTGGATGAAACAGAGATAACATTGAAGAGAAAAGTGATTTAATCAGAAAAAGTCTTGAGAAAAAAGCATAAAAGTTACGGAATTTTTAAGAAATGACCGTAGAGTATATTTCATTACAAAACTACAAGTGGCATTTTCCGGTTCGCGGTCAAGTTTCGCGTATGAGGGGATAACTTGAGCAAGTATAGGAAAATCACTTTTGGTACAAGTTATAATCACTACTTTACATCAAGAATCGAAAGTAAATTTAGAGGAGGAAAATTCAGCTGATCGTTTTTCCCTACCTCTAAATTAAAGGTCCGGAAAGAGTAGTTGTCGTCGATATCAGCTGTCATTGATAGCTACTCTCGATGCGGAGTGGTGAACATTGTTTTAATAAATGTTTGTCGACTTAAAATAGAGGAACGGAAAGTAAGTCAATAAGATGTTTCTTGCTTGGTTATTTACAATCATACCCAAAAACCCAAAGTGTTGAGGGGTTGCCAAGTCCTGAAATTAATTATTTCAAAATTTGTTCCAAGTCAATGACATTGGTTTTAGAATAGATAATTGATAAATTGATTTGATCTTTCAATTTTTGGTGAACATTCTCTAAAATACTATTATTTTATTTCGAAACCGTACTTGGCCAGCAGATGTGTCAGCAAAGTTAGGTCTATTTACTAACGGGGACATATTAGGGTGGATGGAGAAACGTTTGATTTGACCTATGTTCCATAAAATACCATACATCCGCTGGCTAAGTAACATAGTGGGTATTTTAACCTAAATATGAACAGTGTATACAAAACCAAATTAGTAGGGACATCTCATGTTAAGCTTTTTTTTGTTTTGCCCTCGAAACCCAGAGGAAAATAAAGCGCTGAAGCTATGATGACTTCTCCTTACTGTCACGGGAAGCGCTATTTCTACCTCTAAAATGACAAAATGAGCATATTTGTTAACAAAATACCCCCGTCGCAGCAGACCTGCTTACACAGCGAATTTCCAATGGAATTTCAGATTATTTAATTTCCCCTTAAAAACACCATAGGATCGAGTATGTAGATTTGCTGCCATGGGGTGTTGTTAGAAAATCTAAGTTAATAATATGTGAATGTAAACACCAAGTTGTATCAAGGTCTGAGAATTTTTTGTTTTCCCCATAAACCCCATGGGGGTGAGTATGTAGGTTTGCTGCCATATGGGTTTTGTAAGCAAGTATAAGTTAAACCCTATCTAGTTAATGTACATACCAAATTTGATTAAGTTATGTCAATAAATAGGTGAGATATAGCGTTTTATTGATTTCCCATAAAAATAACATGGAAAACACATTTTTTATTTTCTCCGTAACCATTTAAGCTAAGTTAAAAATTCAACCTACTAAATTGTTTGTTATTTTAAGCTCTTTTGAATGGTTTTGGTTAAAACTCATGAATTTTTAAAATTGAGGTCCAAAAATGCCAAAAACCCAATTTTTACCCCTTTGAAACCCCATAAAACCCCGTTCCCATAACCCGACAATGCTGGTTCGCGAACTCATGAAAACCGACCTGGTCTTACACCTTCATACCAAATTTGATCAAAATCGGAGGTTCGCTTTTAAAGTTATCGGTACCACGGACACACACATATAACACATATGATACTATATACATATATATGAAAATTAACGAACAGTGTTTTTGGCTTCTGGGGGCCTCAAAATGAAAAAGTAAAGTGGTCCCGGGCGTAGGTCTTACCATGGCTACTAGGGTAATAGCGTATTCCCCTATAGGGAAATTCGCTAAAATCAAAACAGCAACAACTTCAATAAAATTATTGAAGTCGTCTGTTTCCATTCAACCAATCAGGAGAATCCTTACTATCATGGTGGTGCAATCTGTGTTTCGGGGGAGGGCCCCGAACTTTTTCTTACTTCCTCATAAGAATGTCCCTACTTATTTTATTCTGTATACATTGATATGAATAAGAGATGAGTGTAAGGTGATTGTGGCCCGATCTTGTAGGCTTGTTACTGACCTAGGCCAACATTCTGCTTAGACAGTACTGTTAATTAATAGGCCAACAGCCAATTGTATCTAGGGATCTACAGTTCAACGTAGGATCCGAACCAAAATTTCGACCTCATATATACGAATTGATCTAATTGTGAGGTTGGTCTTTAAGGATGAAATAGTATTTACCAGTGCGGACGTCAATCCCCACTAGGGAATATCGCATTCACAAGCCATCACTTATAAAAAGCCAACTCACAAAAAGTAAAATTACTAGCAGCAAAATATACAAATTTTTACTTTTTCATACGAATTACGAACAAATGGTGAAAGTTAGGACGAAAGTTAACTGGACATTAATTATAGACAATGTTATAACAAAAATAATTAAAGAAATTTCAATCCGATAAATTGCTTATTAATTGAGATAGAAGCGATTTACGAAACCCTTACATTTTTCATGTTTAGGGGGGCACAGGGGGGGGGGGGAAGCAAGGGGGTAGGGTGGGGACTTTTGGCTAAACACTTCTCTGAATGATAGTAGTCGATGGGGAAAAAATTAGCTTTATACTATTTTTTCCCTCAAACTGGTGTTCTACGGCACAGGTTGACTGGACTATTATAACTATCCACAATTCGTGACCTCCATGTAGCTGGATTACAGGACGACGCCACTGTCCAGTCCCTTATATTTACGTCTAAGAACGTATTTAATTTTCAAGCAATAGTTTATGTATGATTTTTGTAAAATTTGAAGCCGTCTGAGTCTTAATTGAGTCACACTCAATTTTTCCCCTGAACATGGATTAGACTTATTTAAGTAATTAATGATAAATTGATGTTAAAAATTAACAGTTTCAAAACCTTCCTATTGCAGTTAGAGTGAATAGTTACATAGAATAGTAATTTATCAACTGATGAGCTAGGAAATTATGAAGTTGAAGTAGAAGCAATCACACATATAATATTTGATTTTTATGGTTAGAAAGATACACCTTGATCAGGCTTAAAAATCTAATCCATTTTTTAATCCATCTGTTTTTTTAAGTACTAGTACACGTGTTGCTCGAAATCGAGCAATTTATTTTAATACAGGATAAATGTTACTTTTAGCTGTCAATAAATGGTATCCGACCAATCCAATATTGTAAATATCTTTAATCAATAAAACCACACGTATTTACAGCTGATTATTAACAGATGTTTAAAATGCTTTATTCAATCCCAATGTTATTTAAATGGGAAATTTTGATATTTCAATTGTGGATAGCGCCTTTATTTTAAGCCCGATTTTCATCATTTTTTGGCGGAAACAACTACAGACCAAGCCCTATCCAACGACACCAAAAACTTAAAAATCGGTTGAAAATTGTAGGAGGAGTTCTCAAGACAAAAAACCCCTTGGCGTATTAAATAAGTATAGATTCCTAACTTAGTTCCTAACCTAAAATAATAATTTAATTTCTTTTAGAATTTATAAAAATACGACAGCTATCAATACACAAACATGATAGGCTAGACTACTTAAGTACTTATAAATATATTATATATTATAGTAATTATAGTTTTATTAATATATTACTATAGTATATTAATATTAAAATATATATATATATATATATATATATATAATTAATATATATATAAGTAGATAGTATCATGTTGGTTCTAGGACACTTTTGGAACCAATCAAAAATCAAACAAATTTCACAGTTTTTTATACAATTATGCAATATTTTTGCAATTTTTTGGCCAATTTCCAGCTTTTTTCAAATTGTCATAAAAATATGCAATTTTAATGAAATTTTTAACAAATGTGCCTAAAATTTTCTACAAAATAAAACTTTTTTAAAAACATGTAAAATTATCACATTTTATAAGTATTTTTTCAATAAATTTGACTAAAATAGTAATAATATATTCTAATTAATTTCAGTAATATCATTTTTTATTATATTATATTCAAGTAATTTTTCAGATACAATAATAATATAACAATTTGTTTTACTAGTAGCTACTATATCATAATCAAAATCTGCATTAATAATAATATCATTTTTTGAACTTGAAATATTTGTTGGATTTTTTGTAGTATCAATTACATAAATTGGTCTATTTTCTAGAAATTCTGTTGGACTATAATACATTTTACTACTAATATAATAAACTTTTTTATAATCTTGATACATTTCATACATAATTCGAAATTTTTCATTGTTAATATCAAAATTTTCCAATTCATCAGGGTAATAATGACCATTTAGTTTTACTCTTATATTTTTTACATACATACTATCAAATTTAGAAGTATCAAATAACTGATCATTTGTTCTTGATTTTTGAAATCCAATTATAATAAATTTTGGATTATAAATATTTCTATAGATATTTGTTATATCAAAACTTAAATTATTTCCTGTAATATTTTTTGTTCAATGCATTGCCAATGATTAAAATGAAAATTTACTTTTTCAAATTTGCTTAGTTCATTAATTAATTGAATTTTACTTGTTGTTTTGTATTCAATTATAGGAACTCTAATAAAAAATTCATCAATTGTTATTTTACCTTCAGTTGGTAATGTAGCATTATCATAAGATCCATCAGCCTTTTTAGTTTTCCATCTAAAAATTGCATCATTATCTTCTGATCTAATAAATGTTATATTACAACCTCCTTTGTATATTGGAATATTTACATTTTCAAAAAATCCTAATCCAAAATGAGATAAATTACCAATTGCTTCAAATTTATTTTTAAAATTTGATTCAAAACCATTATTTATTTGATTTATTTCTGATTTTGAATAAGTTATAGTACCTTTAATTGTACTTAATAGACCAGGATATTCAATTTCATCAATCAATTTATTGTTTTCTAACTTCAATTTTTGAAAATAAAAATGGAACAAAATTATCAATTAATTTTATATTAGCACCATTATCATATGCATTTCCATCAGATTTAGTCAATTTACCAGATATATAAAATTGAAATTTAGAAGTACAAAATCCATCTCCAAAATCTATATTAAATTCAGTTTTTTTATTAGGTTCATTTAAATGTAATTTAGATAATGGATAGAAATTTTTGTATTCAGCTCTTTCAATATCATTTACATATTTTTTGTAATCAGCCATTTATTAAGGATAAATTTTTTAAATCAAAAGCTTTTTTAAAACAAGTAAAATTTTTATAATTTTATGATGTCAAATTTTATTTATGTATCAATTTCATTTTTACTTTTAAAATATTCAATTTCAGTAGCATGATCAAGTACAAATTTTGCTGATATTTTTTGATAGTCTAAAATTAATTCCCAATTTAATGTAAATGCATAATCATGAATAAAATATTCAGTTAAATCTTGATATTTACAAATCAGATCAATATAATCTTTTAATTGATAATTTATGAATTCAGTAATAAAATCTACAGTTAAATTTTGATATTAAGCAATTTTTTGCCAATTTAATTTATTTTGAAACAATCTCATCATATTAATACTCAATTCATATTTTTCAGAAATCCCAATCATCCCAATCATCTTTGTTTAATTGATTTTGGTTCCTGATAATGAATAAATCAAATGAACTGTATAGAGCCATTTATTAGGGAGAAATTTTTGTAAAACAACTTTTCTTTGAATTACAAATACAACATTTTGCTTTAATTATATTTATATTTTTCAATTTTATTATCTGAATATCTTTAGAATTAGTTTTTTGTTTACATTTAAGACAATAAATCAACTCCATTTATATAAAATAATTATTGTAATTTATCTATATCATCTTTAATTAGTATTATTTCAGCATTTAATTCTTTTATGGATTCATTGACTCCATCAAATAGAAATTTTAGTTCTTTTTCTAATTTTTCTTCTAAATTTTCAACATATTTTCCAATATTAATTAAAAAGTCTGTAATTTTATTTAAATCTTTTTTAGTTTCTGAATGATCATTACCAATTTTAATAATTGAATCTAAAACTTCATCTAATTCTGATTTTATTACAACATCATATTTATTTATACTTGGTTTAACATTATCAATTCTTTTACCACTAATATTTATATAATTTTTTGATAAACCAATAGCATTTACTAGATTTTCAGTCTTTTTTACATGACTTTTAAAACTTTTACTAAAATTATTAAAAAATATATTTAATTAAGAATTAATATAATCTTCTTTAATATTAATTGGATGTTTTTTCTGTCTTCCAAACAGATCAAATATATTTTGTGAATCCATATTTATTGAGGATTAATTTATTTACTATGTTATCAAATTTTTTATTTTTATTTAATTCATTTAATATAAAAATACATAAATGACCACAAATTGGTGGATCATTATAATTTTGAATTTGATTATCATTATAAAATATATTATCTTTTCCTAGATATTTAACTAATTCTATTGGTGGTTTATTAACTATATTTCCATATGAATCAAAATAATATTTAATTTTATCTTTTTTATAATAACAAACCCAATGAGTTATAAACAAACCCAATGGGGATATTATGGTGGTGGATAGTTCAGTGGGGCCAGGGTGGACCAGTAAGGGAAGAGGAAATATATTTACACGATTTAAGGCATAATAAAATTAAATACTGTCATATTTTATACAAATTTAATGTATCTAAAGTAAATCATATGACATATCCGTACCTTAACCTCAGTGAAAAAACTTACAAAATAGTTTATGTAGTCCCAAAATGCGGTCACACATGCGCATCACAACGTATTATTACAAAAAAAACAAAATTAAACTCACTGCCGAAACACAAAGCCGCACTTACACCTTTTACTACGATAACCATCGCAACTTGGGGATTCGATAATTAGTTTAAACGGGTAAATTAGATATTAAAACAACGGGAGCTATTGCCAGCCGCCGGCGCGGATCACAGGAATGCTCCTGAATTTGATGTTAATTTAAACTGACTTGTGGGTTTTATCGAAGCGACTCCCAGCTCGGTGTGAGACACAGGAGCGCTGCCGACAATATTTTGACTTTATTTTATTTTATTTTAATCTAGAGCGATTCCCAGCTCGTTTGAGATTCACAGGAGCGCTCTATTAAAAACGCAATTCAAGTGAGCGATTCCCAGCTCGGGGTGAGACACAGGAATGCTCACTGCGATTGGAAATTTAGAGAAATGAAATTTATTTTGATTGAACCCGAATAGAATTGATTAATTTTATTAGGAAGAGCGATTCCAAGCACTGATTCAGAGACACAGGAACGCTCAAACCTGTCTGATACAATATTTAGTTTAACTTTAAAGATTCCTATTCTTTTAGAAAATGTGTTTATTAGTGCAACTCCAAGCTCTGGTACAGAGACACAGGAATGCACCAATATTAAAAGTAGACAAGGTTTATTTTAACTTAAAACAACGAGAGCGATTCCCAGCTCGAGGTGAGGCACAGGAATGCTCAAGTCGAGACTGATTCGAAAATAAGTTAAATTTAATTTGGTACGTTTATTTGGGAATAATAACGTTAAATAATTTAAAACCAAGACTCAAACTCAAAACCACTTCGCACAGAATTAACCACTTAGGTAAGATAATTGAAGGAACGTACAAAACATACACTTACTGGAAATGGAGCTGGCTTGTCCTCGGGGTCATCACCTGTCGCCGACTGACCGCTAGAAAAATTAATTTCATACAATTACGGAGATTCCCGAGTGTAGGCGGAAATGCCCGAACGCGGAGGTAGGCTTATCAGCCACGGGTCAAAAGTCAAGTCCTCTACACCATTTCCATCAAATGAATCTAAATTTATAATTCCACATTCAAATTTATTAACTTTATTAGGTAATATATCTCTCATAAATACACCTCTAAAATATTTGATATTTTTACATAATTTTTCTAATTCACCTAATGTTAATGGTTCAAATTTTTTTTATAATTTTGTTTCATATATTTTAATGTTTTTTTTAGCTAAACCAGATCCTTCTACATTTTTCAATTCATAATCTAACCAATCAACAAAATTTCTAAATTTAGGAATTATAGATTCTTTTACTACTTTTGCTCCTTTTCTAACATTTGGTGTATAATTTTTAACTATAGGTATATTATCAGCAAAATCTAAAATTTCTTTTAGTAATCCACCATTTTTTATTTCTTTTAATTGATTATATGAAAATTCAAATCTTAATCCTTTATTTAATTTTTTATGCTTATTTAGTTTATTTATTTGTCTTTTAGATAATAATATAATATCTTTTCCATTTTCATTAAATTGATCAATATTAAATTGAATTATAACTGATCTTTTATTTTTAAATGCTAATTTTATTTTTGATTTTTGATTATCTGTCAAGTTTATATTTGTTTTTTCCATTTATAAAGAAAAAATTTATAGTTTTTTATAATATAGATTAACATAATTAATTTTATTAAAATTTTAATCCTACTTCTAAACCCATACCAAATTTTCTTTTCATCCACATAGCACCTGATGTTGGTAATGCAATTAATCTTTCACCAATTCCATGATCATTTGATGTTACTATATCCCATGCTTTATCTTGTAAAATTTTATCAGCTATTTCATTTCTAGATTTTGTATCTTTATGATCTCTATAAAATAAATCATGTTATTTAGCAGCTTTATCTAAATAATTTATTCCAGGATCACCTCTTTTTACTCTTTTATTTAATTTAGTTCCAGGCCCTAGATATTGATAACCAGGTACATGTAATTCAAAAGGTAAATTATTTATAACACCATTTAAAATACCTGATCCATCTTTTAATAATGGTGATGAAATATTTGCCAAAATTCTTTTTAAATACTTAATTCCTTCAGGTTTTTCAATTAATTCATCTAATTTATTTGATATAAAGTCTTTAATTGCTCTCTTTTCATTTAAAAAATTATTATTACCAGCTTTTTCTTGTGCATATATATATAATTAATAATATTATCTAATTTATTTAAATCATCTATAAATCTATATTCAATTTTATTTTCTGTATATTTTCTGATTCCTGAACCTTCAATTTCCCCTTTTAATTCCCAAATATGTTTAATTAAATTAATATATTTATCACCTTTACTAGATTTTGGTTTTTTACTATTTGGATCATTATTTTTATAAATTGAATTAGTTTTCCATAAAATCTTTGAATAATTATTTAAATCATCTTGTGTATATAAATTATTATCTGGTTTCTTTTCATAAGTTAACAATCTCCATAATCCATGTGTTCCATTATATTTTTTATCATCAATTATTAAATCATCATTATCAATTACAGTTATTTTATCACCAATCATAAATGATTTTTTATGTTTATTCCAATATAAACCAAATTTATCATCTTTTGTTCTTGGTAAATATTTTTGTGCTAATGGACCAATAAATTTGTTTGAGGTGAAATTAAATTTGGGTCAATAAATGTCGATTCTTCTTGAATTATTGGTTGTCTGATTGGTCTAAATGGAGTACTTGAAGGTAAATTTAATTCTTCAGTTTCTGGTATTGATATATTGGCAAAATTATTAACAATAGGTACCAATTCCATAAGGTTTTTATTTTCATTTAAGACTTCACCAATTTTATTTTCAACTTTACCAATTGCTGATGTTATAGGTTCATATGCTTTTTGTTTAATTTTTTCATAATTATCTTCAATTTTAATTTGATTTTTAAATTCTTTTATTAATTTTTTCTCAATATCATCTAATTTTTTAGCTTCATTAACAGATATTTTATCCATTTATTACAAAGAAAAATTTAGGTTCAAAACAAATTATGTTAACATAAACACAAATCATACTAACACAAAACACAAATTATGTTGACACAAACACAAATTATGTTAACATAAAAACAAATCATGTTAACACAAAACACAAATCATGTTAACACAAACACAAATTATGTTAACATAAAAACAAATCATGTTAACACAAAACACAAATCATGTTAACACAAACACAAATCATGTTAACATAAACACTAATTATGTTAAACACAATTCATTTTACTTTATTTCTGTAATTTTCATTAAATATATAAATACTAATGAAATAAATAATACTAATAAAATAAATATTCTATCAATTATTGATTCAAACATACAACAAGCCATTATCATTATTTAATATCAGAAAAATTTTTCATATATTTTCCATCATTTGATTTTTTCAATAAATTAATAGTTATAAATCCATAGTCTTCTTTCCAACAATCATTACAAATAGTTTTAAATTTATCAAATTTTATATCTAATCCAACAAAATTATTATATATTTTTTTCATATAATGTTCATTTTGTTTAAAAATGCATAACATATTTAAATTATTTCTAATTTAATTGCATATCAACTTTTGAATAACATTGTGATAAATAAATACATGATATATTTTTATGTCTACCCATTATAATATATTCTTTAATTTTATCTTGTTTTTCTAAAATACAATCATCAAAAACTACTAATGAATTTGGTTTACATTTATTTAGTGGAATCATATCATCACATGGAAAATAAGAAATTTGTTTATTAATATTTGATTCTATATTTTTAAATCTTTTTTGTAATAATTTATAAGATGGTTGTTCTAATAATTTACTAAAAATATATAAATTTGAATATGGAATTAATCTTTTGTAAATAAAATTTAATAATAATGTAGTTTTACCAGATCCACTTGTTCCTATAATTAATAATCTAATAGGTTGATCATTTTTATTATTTTTATCATATGATTCTAATTTTATATTATCTTTTTTTTCTAAAATTTCTCCATTTAAATAAGATGAAATTATTTAAAATAATTGGTCATTCATCCAAACTAGAATTAAGATTAGAACATCCAATACATTTAGATGGAAAATATAGTATTGGTTTAAGTGGATTTTATTCAGATAATTTTATATCAAATATACCAAATGATTATAAAAACTGTTATGGATATTCTATTAAAGATGAAGATGATAAAATTATAGATCAATATTTTGATATAAATAAAGGAAATTATACAATTGAAGAAATAAAAAATATTTTTATTAATATTTTAAAAGAATTTAAAAAGAAAATTAATAAATTTGATGAAAATGATTTTATACTGAAAAGTGATTGACCATATATTATAATAAAATCTCCTGTTAAAATTATAGTAACAACAATTATAATTGATTTATTAAGGTTAAATAATAAAATAATTTAACCAAATGTATTAACAAAAGGAATAAAACTACCAAAAATTAGACCTTTTGATGTTATTGAAATACATTGTAATTTAGTTGATCCTAGTTTTGAAAATCATAAAGATCATTCACATTTACATAAAGAATCAGAAATTCTATGTTCATTTTATCCAAATGTTGAATATGGATCAAAAATTAGTGAAAAACCAAATGAAATTGATTACATTCCTTTAAAAAATATAAATAAAATTCAAAATATTGTAATATCTATTCAAGATAGTGATGGAAATCTAATAAATAATGAAAATATTAAAAGTATTGTATATTTAAGATTAAAACAAAATTTGTAATATAAAATTTGTCTACATAAATAATAAAACAATTGATTTAATTACAATAATTTTATATTTAATAATAAATTAATTGTATTTAGTAAACAAAATAATCCTTGATTTAAAGTAAAAGATATTTGTAATATTTTAAAATATAAAAATTCTAGAAAAGTTTTAATTGATAATGTAAAAGAAAAATATATAAAACTTTAAAAATATCAAGTGTAATCAACAGTTACACTTACATAATGATGATAAATTAATTTACATAAAAATTATAGATGTCACAAATTATGACACCCTAAAAATTGATGTACAAACATGTTTTCAGATGCCCTAAAACAGGGCGTCAATAAAATAGATAATAAAACAATATTTATTAATGAATCTGGTTTATATTTTTAATTTTAAAATAAAAAAAGGTATTAAAAACATGTATATGATGATAATAAATTAAAATTTATAGATATTTTTAGAGGGGACAATTTGTCCCCCCTATCATATAATAAAAAACATACAAAACTTGTTAAAATTAGGTAGGACCCAAAATGGGTCCCATATAAATTATAATATTTATTTTAAAAATTTTTAAAGGAGGTAACCTTATACAATAAAAACTTAAGGGTAACAAAACATTACCCTTTAAACATTCAAAAAATATTCATAAAGATAATTAATTATATACAAATTTGAGACCCGTCTTAAAGACGGGTCTTATTTATAATGATAATAAAGTAAAATTTATAGATATTTTTAGGTTAGATATTCAATAAATTATTGAATATATTTAAATTTATTAAAGAAAATATTTAAAAATATACATAAAATTATAGTATAAATTCAATATCATATGGTTATAAATTATTAATATAATTTTGATCATTTTCTTTAAAACTTTCTTTAACATAATTTTTTATTATATTTATAAATGGTTCTATTATAAAATTAAACTTATAATGATATACAAAATAATTTTTATATTTAAAAAGATATATTAAAAATTTATTTGATACTTTAGTTTTAAATAAATATAATTTTATATCAAAATCATTATTTATTAATTCTTTTGGAACAATTAAAATTTCCATTTATTTATAATTATTTTTATAACCCCAAGGTAATGTATCAATTTTATTTTCACAAATAAATCTTTTGTCATCTCTATTACTTAAAGCTAATTTATTTATTGTAATTGTATATAGTTCATGTTTAAAACTTCTAATACAAGTCATTTCTCTATATTGTTCTTGATCATCAAATAAACATTTCTTAAAATCATCCATATGTAATGTTTTATCAACAACACTTTTCTTGATTCCTTTACATTTTACAGGATTTTTATTATTAAATTCATAACTATATAATTTTGATCTTAGAACACAATATTCTTCTAATATTTCACCATTTAACTCATCTTTAAATTTACCAATTATTTTTTTATTCTTTTCACTTAAGCATTCATGTTCTTTCTTATAATCACTTGTATCAAATTCATTAATATTTTCTTTAATAATTTTATATGGATCCTTTTTAAATTCTATAAAATAACTGTCTGTGTCCATATATAATAACCTTATATTTGGATCAAACTTCTTTAATTTTTCATAATAAAATTGATACATATGTAATTTTGATAAATCAAGTACTGAAAATCCTATATAGATTGGTTTATCAAACTTAACCTTTTCTTTTATCATATGTGAAGCAATACAGTCTTTATCAAATATACTAAATGTTTTAAAATTAGGTTTTTTTTGCTTGTTTTAATGAAAACTTTTCATCACCTAATTTAATATCACATCTATTTCTAACATTTTCCATAGTTTTTCCAAAAACACTATTATTCATCAATTTAAAAAAGTCTTTTTCAAAATCTGATGTTGATTTAGATCTTAATTTAGTATTTAATTCAATATATTTTTTCATATAATCATCTTGATCAAATGCTATAACTCTATTAACTTTCTTTAATTTTAATCCTTTTTGTAGATAATATTTTCTTGAATGAATAACATAACCTTTTTTATCAAATAATGTTGTGCAAAGCTTATTATTATAATGTTCAGGTGCTAATGGTAAATCTTTATGATCATCATGTAATTTAATAGGATATTCTAAATCAATATGTATCCATATTCAGCATTTTCATTTAATTCTAATATTGTTTCTACCCATTCATTTAATGTATATGTATTAGGATTCATCCATGTTATATCTTTATAAGGTAATTTTTGACTTAAAGCCCATCCATATAGATTATTTGCATCTATATATAACATATAATTTTTAGATTTTGTTTTATCATAATTTTTTGTATATTTGTTATTTGCTTTACAATATCTAGTTATACATTGTGAAATACCACCTCTAATACCTTTTTCAATCATTAAATACATATTATAATCACTTATTAATTCTAGTTTAATTTTTGTTAATTTTAACATAGAATCCCAAGCTAATGATGGTGATGTTAGATAATGTGCTGGATCTAATTGATAATTTTTCAAACAAACAGATCTAAAATTTTCAAATATATCAGCTAATAAAAGAACATCTTGAATATTATATAAATCTGAATAATTACCTAATGTTTTTACTTTTAATTTATTCCAAACTTTTATATAATGTTTATAATCATCATCACTTATATTTTCATTAGTTAAACAACTATAAAATTGATCTTTTTCTAATATTTTATCATAGTTTAATTTTTCAACATTATCAATAAATTCATATGGAAATACACCTTTAGAAGTTAATATTTTTAAAGTTTCATTATCATATTCAATTATATCATTTTCTTTTATAAATTTATTTATATGATTAAATTCTTTAAGATTTTTAGCTAATTTTTCAATTGATGTAGCCATAAATCTAAATGTATCTACAAATGAGAATTTTATAAATTTTCTAGGTTTAAAATATAGTTCACCTTCAAATTCATAACCATAACCAGAATTTACTGAATAGTTTATATATTTTTCATCTGTATTGGCTAACAAATCAATTTTACCATATTTTTTAGCTAATTCTTTTATAAACAAATGTGTATCATAATTTGAACTATTATGACAGAATATAGGAATATTTTGAGGAAATTTTAGATTTAAATTACAATTTAAATGTGCAGCACCTCTAAATTTTCCTGTTAAATGACAATGATCTCTTACTTTTATTCTTTTATCATCATCAAAACCACTATTTTCACAAATATGACAAATATTTGTTTTCTGATAATTAATTTCTTCTTCATTAGTTAAATTCATAGGCTTTTTATTTTTTGAATTATATTTTTTAGCTATATATTTTGAAATTTCATCTAAATATTCAAATAATTTATTTGGTACATTTATTAATTCCTCTTCATTTTTGCTCTATAACAAATAGGTTTATACATTTTATTAGTTACTCTAGATACTAAATAAATTGTAAATCCATATGGTTTATGTTTTTGAATTTTATTTGTATATGAACAATTTGGATTATTTTTACAATTATCAATTTTTTCTAATATACTTTCAAAATCTAAATAAATTACATATGGATGTTCAAACTTTTTATAATAATTTTTAAAACTTACTCTTTGACCAGGAAATGGCATTATAGGTCTACAAGGTTCTAATAATTTACATATTTCTAAATGATTATTCAAGTCTTTGTTTTTGTAGAAATGAGTTAAACATCTTCTTCAAATATATTTTTTATTTGTATTTTTTGTGTTAATTGCTTAGATACTAACTTACTTAAATCTGTAATCAATATATAATGAGAATTATTACCAATTTTATAATATAATAAATCAATTTCTAGTTTTGTATTATAATGTTCAGATATTTGTAATGACACTATTTTTTCATCTTCATCAATTCTATAAATATTTATTGACATTGATGGATAGTTATATTTAGAATCAAATGATCTTTTTTCAAATAATTTAATATCTTTCAATGTTATTGGATAATCAAAACCTTTAAAAATATCATCATTTATATATTTTTGATATTGTTTAACTCTTTCAGCATGTTTGTTTGGTTTATCAATAGCACATCTAATTGCATAAATAAAACAATATTCATCTTTATTTTTAAAATTTACACAACATTTTTTATTCTTAATTTTATTTGGTAATTCTATATATGATCCAGCATTTAATGAATTATTTTTAGATAATTTTAGATTTAATTCAACACATCTTTTTAATGACCAACCAGAGCCTTTTGATGGTTGATTTAGTTGTTCTCTAACTATTAATTTCTTAAATTGATCATCAATAAAATCATCTATATTTAAAATATCTGAACTTTTTATACAAAAATACATATTACTATTTTGAATTTCACCATTTATTAATTTTCTTTCATATTCACATTCTAAAGCCATCTGTCCTTTAATATTTTTGAATTTTTGTTTTTCTATCAATTTTTTTATTTCATTTCTTTGAGTTTCTAAATAATCATTAATATCTAAATCATCATTTGAATTTGTTAAAATATAATCTTGAAAATATCCTTTTAATGACGAAGCTTCTTGAATATTTATTATATTTTCTTTTGGAATTGGTTTATTTTTAAAATAATCATTTAATAATCCAATCAATTCTCTCCTAGTTTTATTAACAATTTTAATACTATTTTTAATTGCTAAATTTTCAATATATTTTAATGATCTATATTCTAAATTATTTGGATTTTCTTTAATTTTGTTTAATCTTTTAATTAGTTCATCTCTAGATAAATTTTCATAATTTTTAACAGATAATTTTTTTGCAATTTCATTTAATTTTTCTATATTAAATAATGAATAATTTGTAAGATCAAATGTTTCTTTAATATTTGTTAATTCATCTAAAGTTTTATTTTTATAATTATATATATTATTATTTTTACACCAATGTTTTAATTCAAATATTTTATTATCATATTTGTGTTTATTGAATAAATGTTTAGTTGAGTTATAATGTCTATCATAATTTTTATATAATATATTTTTATTACAATAAGGACAATTAATATTTTTATTTGTTCGTTCCATTTATTAGAAATAATTTTTACTTAGAAATAAAACTCTTAAAAATATGAGAAGTTTTTCCACTTTTTTCTAGGTAATTTATAGTTTAAATTGTATTTTTTCAATCAATAGTCAACTTTTCACAAGTTAATTTAAATTTTCTAGAGTATTCTTTTCAATAAAATCAATAGTCAACTTTTCACAAGTTAATTTAAATTTTCTAGAGTATTTTTTTCAATAAAAATCAATAGTCATCTTTTCACAAGTTAATTTAAAATTTCTAGAGTATTTTTTCGATAAAAATCAATAGTTGACTTTTCATAAGTCAATTTAAGTTTTCTATAGTATTTTTTCAATAAAATCTAAACTTTTTTAAAACAAGTAAAATTATTATTTTTATTATATTTTTAAATTTTCTAGTTTTGTTATATTTTTGTCATGAATTTTAGTTTCTAAATGTCTTAAATAATTATTAGTCCATTTAATATTTCTTCCACATTCACAAAATTGTGGTTTTAAAAACATTTCTCTAATACATTGTATACAAATTGTATTTTTTCTATCTTTACTATAATAATAATTATTAAAATTTGAAATATCTTTAATTTCTTTACATTTATGACATTGTTTTTCATTTAATTCAATAACTTTAATACTATCATATAATTTTTTATAATACACATCCTTACATTCTTTACAATAATAATATAACCCATCTTTAGTATTTTTGTCTTTATAAAATTTAGGTATATCTTTATATAATTTACACCTTAAACATATCTTTTCCATTTATATAAAATAAAATTTACAAATTGGTTTTTTTCAATTCATATTCATAAAAATTTTTAATAATATCTTCATTATTTTGATCTTTTATACTATAAGTAACTGGATTTGTATTATTAATTTTAGAAATTATAAATATTTCTCTAGACCAATTATTTTTATATTTATTAGAAAATGTTGATTTTTTATTTCCAATTCTAACTCTATCATTTATTTTAAATTTTGATTTGGTTATTATTTTTGGTGGTTTATATTTAAAAACAATATCTAATAAATCCTTTTCATTATTTTTATTTACTTCAATTGGTTTCATTTTAATTGTTGAATGATATGAATTATTATATTCTTTAACAATTTTTGGTAAAATATTTATCCATCTATAATTTTTATTAATTTCAAATTGTATTTTCATTTTTTCATTTTGTTTTCTATTGTACCTTTCTATTATACTTGATTTTTCTTCATTTTCTGTATGATACAATTTAATATCATATTTATTTCATATTTCATTAAAATCTTTATTGATAAATTCTAATCCTTTATCTGTATGTAAAAGATTAGGTGATTTATGATTAATTTTAATTGCATCCTTAATTATTTCTTCAAATGCTTTAGAAACTGTTTTTCCATCTTTTTTCTTTAATGGTTTTGACCAAACATATTTTGAGAAAGTATCTATAACATTTAACATATATTTATAACCATCATTTTCTTTTTCATAATTTTTCATTATAATTAAATCTGCTGCCCATAAATCATCAATACCTAATGTAATTATTTTTCTTTTTAGAAATTTCTTTCTAATTGGAGCATGAATTTCATTTGCTTCAATTATTTGTTCATTTTTAGTTAATTCTTTTTTAATTATAGGTTTAACTTCTTTTTTCAAAATTTTACTTTTATTTGTTTTACAAATTGAACATTTAGTAGCAATTCTATATAATCCATTTTTCATTTCAACAATTTGTGGATTAATATTTTTAATTTTTTTCTTACATTTGTTACAGTGAATTGGTTCATTCATTTATGTATAATTTTTTTTAATAAATGGATATGTGTTATAGATGTCATAATCAAACTAATTTTACTATTATTGTAAATTGTGTAGGATGTAATATATGTAAAAGAATTATTTATGAAAAAAAGATTAAGAGAAAAAGTAATAAGAATAAACATCTTAAACATATTTTAAGAAAATTTAACCATTTTCAACCATATAAAACACAACAATTAATTAATGAATTATATATTTTATGTATTTCCAATCATTTTGAAATAACACCTAAGAATATAAAATTATTTTTAAAACAAAGGAATTGTACAAATTGGATATTTTACTATCAATTTTTAAACAAAATATACAATATTGATTTTGAATTGAATAATGAAGATAAAGAAAAAATTACACTATTTTTTAATAAATATTTATGTTTTAAGAAAAGTAATATGTCATACAAAAAATTATTACCTATGCTTTTTAAATACTTAAATATGGATTTTTGTATAAAACCTAATTATGATAATGACTTTTTAACATATCTATCACAAACAAGTTTGTGATATTTTTTCCTATATAAATGGATCTGCTAGAAGAAATTAATAATATTGGAGAATTAAGATTTAAAGAATATAAACCATTAAAAAGTTTAAATTTAAATGAAAAATATAAAATTGAAAAATTTGAAAGAATTAAAGATAAATATGGATATACTATTATTGTTGAATTAGAAAAATGTAAAGTACATTTACCAAAAAGATTTACTAATGTAATTGATGATAAATCGATTAAAGAATTAAATAAAAAAGATTTACATTTAATTGTCACTGATATTAAGACTTTTGATGATAAAGAAACTGCTTTAGTTAAATTTGAATAATTAATACAATTTTATTGATACTAAACCTTAATTTTACTTGTTTTAAAAAAATTCAAATTTTATTGAAAAAATACTACAGAAAACTTAAATTACCTTATGAAAAGTCAACTATTGATTTTATTAAAAAAAATACTTATAAAATGTGATAATTTTACTTGTTTTTAAAAAATTTTTATTTTGTAGATAATTTGAGGCATATTTGTTAAAAATTTCATTAAAATTGTATATTTTTTAAGACAATTTGACAAAAGCTGAAAATTAGCCAAAAAGTGGCAAAAATATTGCATAATTGCATTAAAAAAACTGTGAAATTTGTTTGATTTTTGATTGTCTCCAAAAGTGTCCTAGAACCAACATGATACTATCTACTTATATATATATATATATATATATATATATATATATATATATATATACATATATATATTAATTTTTGTTTAGTTTTTAAATTATTTTTTAAATATTTTTTAATACATATGATTAGTTGACTGAATCAAAATTAAAAAAGTGAGAGTGAACCACAAATCAGTAAGACGTCTCTTGCTTGGATGGTAATATAAACACAAACTATGTTCAGAACCGTAACCACTTGGTTTTAGAGCAATTTTCCCCAGTTCATTTCAAACTTACGGTTAATTTAATTATCATGAGATGAAGTTTTTATGGATCTGATCTTAAATTTTTAGTGAAATTGAAGTAAAAATGTCTCGGAAATCACTACTTTTCATTAAAGATTTTTGCCTTAAAAATGTACAGGCATTTAAAGACTTTAGTGAAATACAGGGTTCTTAGCCTATAAATGATTAATCAGGTTTTAATGGCATCCATCTCTTTTGTATTACCCATACTAATAACTTAATAACATACTAAGTATGTATGTATTAAAGTTTTGTAATCAGCTTTTCAATACTCATTCTTGCCATTTTCATGGGTGTGACTCAAGTTTATCTTTCATAACCGTACAGAGTGAATGAATTACGGAAGCTTAGGAAGAATCCTCTAACACACTAAACGATTTTAAGGTGGTATCGCCAGTTAAAGAACCCTGGAAGTACAATGTTGTAGAATCAATCAACCTCCCGATGCTAGCCAGGGTATGGCCATGGGACAATTTACAGCATCGATTGGAAACTTGTTACATGTCAAACGGACGAAACATTGAGCAGTTTTAAGTTACTAAATCTAAGAAAAATTTAAAATTTCTTTTCTGATAAAGTAGTGTATAGGCTACGATGTAGTTTTTGTTTATTAGCATTGTGGCCATTAAAACTTTTTTAAATCCTGATAAATCATTTATAAACAGACTGTACGTATATCACTAAACATTTTTACAAAATAGCACTATTAAATACGGTACCTTTATCATTGAAAAATTTTATTTACGTTCAATAATAAAATATTATTGATACAGAAGTCACTGAGTAATATGTATTGTTTTACAACTGGTATAAATTTTAACCCACTTCTTGATTGTTTGAGCTTTCTTAGGTATTCGTTTCAACTCTAACTTTTGAACTGCTAAAAATTGATATTCAATCTTCGATTTTGGTTACAGAAATACACCCGTTTTATATCAATAAATATAATCTCAAATAAATGTACATTTCATGTGTTAATGTTGCCGTTGTAAGTATTACTACATTCTTTGCAAATATCTAAAATGAATATAAATTCCTTTGTTTTGCAATCAGTAATTTGTATAGGGAGTAATTAGAAAGTGGTACAAAAGAAAAAGTAATCGCGTCGCTTGACAAGACTACTCGGCGCCAATTGCTAATTAAAATACAAATTGCATTCCAGACTGTCTCTAGTAACTTGAGAACGGCTTTGTGCAATTATTGCTTCGATTCTTATAAATAATCCTTGAATTAATCTCCAACTATTTTCAAACTGAATAATTCTTTTATAAAAATGGATGAGCTAATTTCGTTTGAGTTTGAAGACAACAATCTATTAGGTATTCGGGATAATAACGTTTGTTAAAAAGTTTAGTACACATTTAGATTCAAATAAGACGTTTAAAAACTGCATCAGTACGGTAATACTTTTGTGTCCACAATTCTGGCGGACATTTTAAAAGGATTTCAATTGTCTTCGTAATTGTTATTTCTTTGTTATTTTAGTATATTTGAGGTACAATTTTTACGGTTATTAACGGCATTTTAGCACTACTTTAGTGCATTGTTTAGTGCATTGAGTCATGTACAAATATGACTCGAGTTGTTTTGAAAACCATGTACTGTAACATGAAAAACGCTCTAAATAAAAGAAAATTTTATTTATTTATTTAATAGTATTTTGTTACTGTGACAATAGATTTACAGTGAAGCAACGTAATGAAGTGTTTTGTAGTTTATATTTTTTCCGTTATAGCTTAATTTGCTTAATTGTAAATAAATATCTATCGCTCATTCTGTTTTAATTGAATGCCTGGATTTTATTTCTCCCTCATAACACATCAATGTTATGCTCCTATCGTGAATCAAAACTGAATGTTAATAAATGATGTATTTTATAGTGCTAGACTAATTTTGTAGACTCCTTTTATTGCCATTCGTATCTCAAGGACAAAAATTGTGTTAAGGTCCTAAGTTATGTTTATTAATTAATTGTTATTAATTTATTTATTTACTCTTTAGTCTTATTGAATTTTCTTGTTTTATATTGTCTTGGTTTAAACTGTAAAATAGAAGATTTCATGTCAATTTTTTTCACTAAATAAATTGTAGAATCTGACTTTAATGTTACTTTAAAATTATTTTAATAAATCAAATTATATTTGCTTAAAATGATGTTTTTGTTTAGTTTAAATATTAAAATATTTTTGCTCCATAATTTCTAAATTCAAATTTGTTGTACATTAAATGCAAATTATTTTATAGAGAAAAATGAATACTTTATATTGGCAATTACTCTCTAATAATACATTAATATGTTATGTTATGTTATGTTATCTTAATCTAATTTGTTTGTAAGTCTGACCTGCCTCACTCTAAAGCTTTATCTCCTCATGTTGTGTACATAGGCCCTACGCCGCGAGGTCAATTCTCCGGACCTTATGGAGACATGGCAGCGTAAACACGCTGTGTTGGAATCAACTCTCCATTAAAGTTTTCTACTTGTAAATAACTAACTATAAGCCAGAGGGGAGATCTGTTTTTCCTAATTTGTTTGATTTAATCGATCATAACACAGGACGAGTATATTTCCGTGCATTGATCAATATTCCTAAAATACAAATAAAATATTCCTAAATCGATATTGTAAAATACATCGTAGCAAGGAAAACGAAACTTTACACTGTAGGCCTAGTATTTTTTTCATTTCGAACATTCACTCAGTACTATTTTCTTTTTAGTATAACACAAAAATAATGTAATTTCTTATCGTAACATAAAGGGACGGTGCAACTGAGGGATTTATGTTTTTCTTTCAGCTCGGATGTGGCAAGTATGGATTTCATATATCCAATTACAACAACACAATTATCGAGACTGGTATTTGACGGCGTTCAACGCCAATATCAAATCATAACAAGTCCCTTGTGACTGGACGGCAACCAAATCTAATTAAAACTCGCTAACAAAGTTTAGCCTTAACGTTTTGATCGGCAAATTAATCTTTAGATTGCGCTTTAGGTTGTTTTATATACACTATTGTATTACGTATATCACGTATACATACAAAATTCACATATGCTTTATCTGATTGGAGACACTACATGCATCATGATTGTAAAAAGAACCCACGTCACCTTCTGGTAAAAGAACAAACCTCTAAATCAAAAACGTATTTGTTACGAATCAGCTGGTTTTTATTATAAGCGTAATGTAGGAGACTAAAAAGGCCGGATTTCACCAAACTTTAAACCTCCGTTAGCGACGTTGTTAGCTCTAACCGACGAATTCAAAGTTAGCAGTTTCTTTAACCGTCGGTTAGCAACTAACCGAAGGTTAGTAGGTGCTGCTACAAGCGGAATTTGTAGTTACTTTTTGTTGTGTTTATATTTGAAGAATTATATTATAACTTAAGGTCCGTCTATACAGGCATTTTAGACGCGCCGTTCCGACATTAGACAAACGCGCGATTTAGATATACGGAATTCTAAATAAATGTAAAAATGCGTGCAACAAAGTCGCTCGTATAGACATGGCCTTTAGAATCCAATGCATCCAGTCGACGTGCGTTTTTCCGGTGCGCCTAAAACGCCCGTATAGACGAGTCTTTTAAGGGGGCTTTCCCGAAAAACGTTTACCTTATTTTTGTATATACTGTAGTTTTATTATTAAACACTAGCCTATTATTTAAATTAAATATATAATTAATAATTAAAAATATAGTCAACTTTGTTTAAGGTTAAACTGATTTGTGGAAAGCGAAACCTAAAGAGCACCAAGTTGATAGTTGATATCTCACTTAATTTAGCTTAAAATTTATTCTCATCTCTATTTTCTATAAATACACTGATGATGCAATGCAAAGATCGAACGCGAGAAGAAGAGCAATTAATTTTGCATTTGAAGAAAATGTTGATGATGAGTTTGTAGTTCGCCGACTAGATGGATACTGACTGATCTTGACGATATTGATTTTATTACAATGTTTATGCTATCCAAGCGTTCGGCATTAACAATTCTTGAATTCGTCGAAAATCGACTTGAATTTACCGTACTTCAGATAAGTCGGTAGTTTTGTGTTGAAACTTAACGATAAATCTTAAGTGTGTACAGGCTATTTAAATCAAAGCTATTTTAAAACTGTACCTAATTTGACAAATAATCGATTAGGCCCTATTGATTCTTTTTTAGCGAGCCTATAACTTTATTTTTACATGCCAAATCATAACAACGATGTCAGAGTAGTAAGTAGGGAGTATACTGCAATAGCATTTATAAAGTTTTTATTCTTGCTATGTTTTTCTAATATTTAAACACATTATTTTGGAAACAACCCTAACAGTCTCATAAATAGGCTTCCACGGCCTACATTCGCCTACAATGAAATGCCGCAATAAGTAAACAGTCAAAAAATAATTTGCATGTATTATTGAAATTTAATGGTTTATAACAAAAAACACGTTATTCTCCATGCATTCCATACATTAAAAGGCACAAGATTCTGTTGAAAAACATTCATATTCCTATAAAATCAATTTTTTATTGACCCCAAAAAAGGTATAATAATGTGTCGTATAGGCCAACTTGTACCGCAATATGCATATTAATTAAATACATTCATTATATATATACCATGGATTTAAAAAATCTAATTTATAAATAAATCCTTGATAAATATTGGCTAAAATCTTTTAACTGGGTAGAATCAGCAAATGCAGTTTAACGTAACAATTGTTCAGTGCTAACTGGAGTGCTAACCGGAGTTTACATTTTTGTAAACAAAGAACATATGATAAAGTTAAATATCACCAGACTACCATGTAAATATATGCACTCAACAATACTTTCTTAACTCCAGTTTAACGTTTTTAACTGGCCAAATTTGGCCAGTTAACAATTTTAACGTTGGGTTAGCACAAAATCAACTATGTGTTGTTTCAATTACATTTTTGGCAAAAACCCGCGTCCGCTGTTTATTATTTTTTTTTAAAGTTTTTATAAAAAAATTGAGTTAAATATTTATTAATAAACAAGCTTCTATTGACAACAAATTGCGCTTTACTAACCATAAAAAGACTTTATTGCAAGTAATATTTGCTTGAATATAGAAAATTTATTTGAAAAGTGCATTGTGCATCACGAATTTATCGTAGTGCGTGTGGTTCTAGCATACACAGTAGTCGATTATGCAAAAGTAAAATTTCAAACATCAAAATGATAACTAATATTATTTTTGGATACCGAAAATGGTGTGATTTTTAGAAATAGGAAGAATTAATTTTCTTTAAATGTCCAGGTTATGTGTAATTCAGCACTAGAAATGACTGACATTGTCTGTAGATGTCCAGGGAGTACCCTTGACTCACAAATTTTAACAATTGTCGCAATAAAGTATTACTCGAGGCTGGAAGTTATGGTGTTGCCGTACTAATTTGTGTTTCAGGCTACGAATGCAAAAAAATACCTTATGACTCCTCTGGATATCTGTGTAACACGGGCCGAACACATTTATAACGAATCATAGAACCCCAAATCTGGTATAAAGAATATGTGGAGAGTGCATTTCATCTAGTTTCGCGGCAAGAGTACCCGCGATCTCCCGCCATTACGACGTAACTTCTGGTACCTAGCCTATGTTCTTCCTTGTGCGTAAGTAGGCCTACAATGTGTGTAGGCCTTATGGCTTACCTGGCCTTATGTGGTCTACATAAAATATATCGTAATCCAACCCTATATTAGAGGGGCCCCTATATTAGAGGCCTTGTTCTATTTTTGTACAGTTTCATTCTTCGGAACCAGTATCCTAATAATAATTACGTTCTATAGTATGACTGTTTGTGATTCAAAACTAATTTCATATTATGTATTTTGTCAATCCCGAATATCAAGAATGGGCGTGAGAATTGTCCTACACTCATTTCTCATTCACATTCAGGTTAAAATACCCACTATGTGAGTCCCTGATTCAAAATAATGATAGTGATAGTGAATGCTGTAAAATGAAATTGCCAAACAGGGAGATGACGAAAAAATGCAATGATTTTTTTTCAAAGAAATTTGTAATAAAAACATGTGAACAAAACTATGTACTCTTAATATAATCATAATTAATATAATCAATATAATCATAAAAAATTAAAAACCAATATATTAAATAATATTAAATAAATAAATAATATTTTGTTCAATTTAATAAATTAAATTGAACCATCCCAGGTTTTCTTAGCTGCTCTTTTAGATTTTCTGTTCTAAAGTTTTCCTTTTCATTTTTATCTACCTCTTGTTATAATTTTTCTTCCTCTTGCTTCTCTTTTAGAAGGATGGTTCTCTTTGTGATATTGTGCTTCTTTGCATGTTCCGTTGATACTTGGAGGGTGTTGATCTTTGTTTTTGCAAGGGCAACCGAACGGCTTTACTCTTTTTGAGGACCGGCATGTTTCTGCTTGTAGAATTCCTGGTCCCAAGAGCATTTTTTCGAGGAATGGGTTTGGGTCTTAATCAGACTTGCTGCTTCTTTTTGCAGTCAATTACTTCAATTCAAATTCAAATTCAAGCCGCAGAGGTCGGATCAGTCCAGGCATGGAGAGGGCGAATGGTCAGCAACAGCTGTAGGCCTACTATGAGTAGTTCAAATTGTTAGAGAGCATTAGCCCTAATTTCACTATTATATGTCGAGTTATTCCCTTGCTCCAAGGACTATCGAACTATACATAAATATATGATGCACTCGAGTATTGTTTTGACAGGGAATTTACATTAATTAAAAACCAATTCAAATCAGTTGCGGCGTGTAGGGGTCGTCCCTCTTCCTTTTCTTACATTCGGATTCTTGCATGCTCATAAATAGGAAAACAAATTACAATATAAAGCTTGAAAATATTTGAAATAATATTTTATATAGCATGAAACAATGAAAAAATACAGAAATATATAGAAAGTCTCGATATAAATAATCAAACTTGCTATTGAATCGTCAATGGCAAATCAAAATACTTCGAAGGTTATGTTTATATTTCTTATTAAAATTGTAATATTACATATGCGGCTGTTGCACTAGTATGCTTATATAAAGAAATCCCAAGTGGTTTATAAATTCTCAAACTAGAATCATATGATTTTTGTTTCTCTGATAAAGGAAGGATATTGTAATCTTGTTTAATGTGTGTTTTTAAACAGCGCATTCTGCCGGTCAACAGGCCTACAATTGGATAACCGACAGTTAAGAATTGTTTAACCGCCAGTTAGTGTTAACGGACGGTTAAGCTAAACCTCCGTTAAGAAAGTTTGGTGAAATCCGGCCTAATGGTTTAAGACCATAAGAGGCGTTTTAAAGGTAATTAACCTATTATTACACACACTAATTTTTGATGTTATAGGATTTTAAAAAGTTGATTTTTTAAATTCTCCGTTAAACAACTCACTGTCGTTCATAATTGATCATTTTCCATAATATCTAGAGTAGAATATTGTCACAGGATACTTAGTGGGGATTTATTATACTGCCTCCTCAAATTACATACATTATTTATGTAAATTTGTTTATTATTTATTGTTTATATTGATTATTTCCATGGTATGAGAAATTCTTCTCACTTCTTATGGACCCGAAAATTTGACATGAAAATTTAAAAGAAGTTGAGTTGTCCTAATATTTTTTGTAAAGTCGAAATATACAAAGTATAAAATATGTTTATACTTCGACACATATATTTCGATTTGAATTTTAAATCAAAGTGAATAAATTCTTACCGAAACCTTTTATAAATGAATTTTAATGTCAAACGTCGGATTCACCTATTTCCCTTTTCTTGCTCATCTAGTCGGCAAGAATCCAACCGATCCCAATAACTGAACACTAAAAACAGGTGTTTAGTTTCCATTTTAACTGAGATGGCACTTTATGTTTTTGTTTTATTCTTTGTAAAATATGCTCGTTTTAACGTTTGAGATATAAAATCAGAGCTTGTAACGACAATTAAAAGTAGTAACACAATCATTCACTCTGAACTTTAAGGACGAAACTAAAAGCGATTAGTTTGGGATATGTTCTTTAGCCATAACAGCTTATTGTGTGATTTGGTGGAAACAGTTGCTTAAACTCAAAAAGGTATTTTTTTAATGAAAATTTTTATTATCAGCCATTTTGAACGAACATTTTACATTATGTTCATTATTTTACATTATATTTGTTTAACTTATTTATTTCATTTATTGTAATTAATGGTTGAGACACTTTCAAACTTAAAATTACTTAACTTCTGATTAGCTACTGTACAGATTACAAATAATCAGAAAAGATTTTGGAGCTGCAGGAGTCGCGGAGAGAATGTTTAGAGATACAATGACCATTTCGCTGGAGGTGACTGGTGCTTTGAGCAGAATAAACTAATTTGTAGCGGACCAGAAGCTAAATGTGATAATCCACTTGGTAAAGACATTGTCATCATAGCTTGGGACACCTCTTCACAAACCCTCTCTCATTACATAATAGTCATATAAAATCACAATATTGTAACTGTCACTCCATTCATCATCTACATTAACGGGGTAAAAATTTTATTAATTATAAACAACTATGTTTAAATACAATCAATGAATTATTTACATTCTTCATTGTCGGAAAGAAATTGTCACCTAAGTATTTCATCATTTTAAACAATAACAGAATATGAAAATACCTTCGGGTTTCATGAAAGTAAACCCTCCTAAGGAAAGTAGAATTATTTTCAGTTACTAACACTGTAATAAGAGACAGTTTTGCATATTGTTTCTATAAAGAAAGATAAAGGAAAATGTTATAACATTCACGTTTGTATTTGGTGGAACAAATAAGATTATCAGAGCAAACCTCAAGTCACTATTGTACTTTCTAAAAAGCCTCTACCCTGTAAATAAGCATGAAATGTAATTACACTTGACCCGTTACAAATCGTTTTATTTTATATCCCTTGCCTTAGAATGGAGGAGAAACTAATTTAAAAAGTATTCTAATGTGGAACAATTAGTTTCAATACTATACACTATGGCTTAAGTAATAAAGAAATCATAGGTACTTAATTAATTATGTTGAAACCTACTTAAATATGATTATTAATTAAAAACTTTTTTCACTAATTTAATATTTAGTAAGTTATTTAATTTTTAATATAAAGCTCTGGTGTCTCTAAAATATAAAACGAACCATTAAAAAATTGTTTCTATAAGAATAAGTAAACCACTTTTAGCCGTAAAAAATTTATAAACTAAATTAAACGTTTACGCAGAAACACGAAGTACAAAATGTGCAGAAGATTAGTTCAAGAAACATGAAACAATCAACACACATCCACAGAAGGGTTCCAAGAAAGGAGGTGGGGAAACACGAAACCTCACAGACATCCACAGAACAAGGCCCCTGCCAGGTGAGTAGTGAAAACAGGAACATGAAACCTCACAGACATCCACAGAACGAGGTCCCCGCCAGGAGAGTAGTGAAACAGGAACACGAAACCTCACAGACATCCACAGAACGAGGCCCCTGCCAGGAGAGTAGTGAAAACAGGAACACGAAACCTCACAGACATCCACAGAACAAGGCCCCTGCCAGGAGAGTAGTGAAAACAGGGACACGAAACCTCACAGACATCCACAGAACGAGGTCCCCGCCAGGAGAGTAGTGAAAACAGGAACACGATACACTCTACATACGTTATTTATATCTATAGCAAAAATTCTGCTTTAAACAACTTTAGTATCGAGAGAAGCTTGAGGAGTATAGGAAGTGTCCCAATGCAATTATAAACAGACTATAATAGGCATTACTTCGATATTCAGAGAGGTAAGTAAACTACTCTTCGATTAGTGGAACTGCAGTGTTTCCACTTTTCCTGGCTGCGGCGTGGCGTGATGTGCTAGCATGGTAGAAGTAGTTGGTCGCCCTCAAAGGTGCATCCGTCAGAACTGGTCGATCCTTGCCTCCAGCCTCAGTGGTTAAATGACTGGCGTTTCTGGCTAAAGCGTCCCGTATTGCTAAATTATAATGACTGGGAAACTAGGCTTTGTTGTGAGTGCAGAAATTATATGATATTGGCGTCTTTAGGATAGGCTTCTGGCACAAGCTGACAGGAATATGGCAGCTCCGTGTAACACGAAGGGTGTATCCATTTCGCCCAGTGGTTTCAGGGCAATTTAAAAAGAAAGGCCATTTGCCACGAAGGGTTCATAGATAGAAAAAATGGTAGATAAGAACAGGTCACTTGCCCCAGCAGAAGAGAGTGAGCTACAGCCCTTCTCCTAACGGCCTGCTCTCTCACCTCTCTCGACTCTTCCACCCTCACACGGCATGGCCGGCGACCTGAATGCTCTGCTGCGTGACGTCATCATAAAGTCCAGTCCCGTATGAATTGCATTGCACCCCCTTGCTTCGCTTACCTCCAATATGGAGGTCCTCCATTACGACTACATGCGAATGCGACCAACTAATTGAGCGATTGAGCCGAATAGGTAACTTAACATTTCTAAATAAATATTCGTTACTTTGATATAAAAAAACAATAACAAATAACGTATTTAAAAGTAATAAGAAATGCCCAAAGTAAAAATAGTTTCTTCCATAAGCCACAGTTAAAGTAGCACTCTTTCCTTGGCGCATGAAAGAGAGTTTTGCTAAGAGTAAAAAAACGTCTCTTGGAGTTATCGTATTTCCTGACTTAGTGATAAAACTAAAAAAAAATATTCATTTTACTAGTTTTCTCATTTTAATATTGCATACATTGTTTTTCATAAATGTAATGTAATATAATATATTAATTTAAATTACATTGGATTAACTTAATAGTGATTTAACCGCATCATCCTTGTTCTAATTAAACTTAACTGTAATGCCATAATTTACTTAAGGCAGTTGGGGGAAGGGTTGTAGCTCCCTCTCTTCTGCCGGGGCAAATCCATGACCTGTGCTTAGCGCCCATTTTTTCTAGTTATTAACCATCTGGGAAAAATTACCTGTTTTGAGATTGCCCAAAAACCGTGGGGCAAGTGGAACACATGCGATATGCCTACACAAATTTACTCAAAGACAGCAACACCCGTTGTGATACTGCAGATCGTTTTAACTGTAACAATAATAACTCAAAATTATTGAAAAAGTGATTTATAAATAATAATCTTATTGAATGAAAACAATAAAAAAATTTATATTACAAAATAACAAAAAAAAACTGGATTAAATAATTTTTTGCCATTTGTAAAAGTATCCTGGAACCATTAAAATAGTATAATAACTAGTAATTACAATCTAGTTTCCATACCAACTTAATTCTGATTTTAAACTAATAATCATCTTAAAATTTAAAGGTCTGATCTACTTTGTAAACTCGTTTCATAATTATTGAAAATAAAAAAAAGTAAAAACTCATTGAAAGTAGTTGTTACACTACCTTTGTGGTTTGTGATTTTGGTGATAGGAGAATTTCGGGTTATAGTTGGGCCTACCTCATGTGCGTTTAAATAATGTGGAAGGTATTTTAGGTACAGTATAATTTTTTTGTTAGACTGGGTCAGCTTTGTTTCAACGTACAATTGGTTTTTTTTCTCATGGTAGTTTAAATAAGTACATCAAATATATGTATAGAAAGATTATATATATAGAAATATATATTGCATTATCTTCAGCCAGTGACCTGGAGAACATATCTTAAATGTAGCGTCTGTATTGGATCCATCTCCTCCTTGGTATCCAACCATCGGTATGTCTGTCTGTTAGATTTATGAGGGCTTCAGTGGATTTTCCGCTTCTTTGGTCACACAAAACTTTCCTGTTAAAAGCTTTTCCCTCTTCCATACTTTTAGATGGTGCTGTGAAAATTTAAGGGTTTCGTAAACAAAATCATTGCTATTCATATAAACTTCGCCACTACATGATAGTAACAAATATATAATAATATACAACTCTGAATTACATAACACAAAACTCTTTCTAAAAACACTTAAATCAGTACTTTTTACTGATATAATATCTGAGAAAAATCAATATTAAGTATTTTTTACGAACAAAGTAACAATATATACATCATTACAATAAGAGATGGGAAATTATTTATTAACTTTACCTATTTAGGATAAGAGAGAAGTTAAAGACTTTAATCAGTCGATAAAAGCAGTGAGAAAGATAAACTTCATTAGCGGAGTTTTAATTTGGTTCTATCAACTTCTGATTTACCACTTCCATATAGCTTCTTTGCCGTTGATATTCTTATGAAAAGACTTATTAATTAAAAAGATTTAATAATACTTATTCTCTGGGGTATTCATCTTGCCTTATATAAAAGTATCGTATCGCAACAACATAAATCAATATGCAATATCTATGTACTTAAAACAGTAAGGTAAAAACACCTTTGGACAATTCGTCTACCGAGACTGAGCCGATTTACATGGTAGTTGTATCAAAACAAACGTTTTCTTCCCTTTATTAGCAGGTTTTATGTTTACTTAAAATATATTTACGTTAAATTGGTCAAAATTGAAAAATAAACTTTTCTTTTGGAGATTTAACATTGTAAAACTTGTCATTAATATGAACAGTTCGTCTGAGACTTTCACTGGACCAATTTACATGCAGTTGGTATCATTGTCTATATTAACAGGTTTTATTTACTTTGACTTTATCTTACTTCTTTACAAAACTCGAAATTTCCAAACTGTTGCAATGAATTTACTTTAAAACCTTTCAATCAGCTGATAGTAAACATAAGAGGTAGCTTAACTTATCTGGTCTAAATACAGTAAAAGAGCAAAAGCTCAGTAACTATTTGGTTTATTATTATAGTCGGTACCTAAAAACGTATATAATTACAATTATTATCCTTTCAATATAAAGAAAAAATAAAGTGTTGTACTATTTAAACAATTAATTAAAAAAATAAATAAGTTTTAGGTTAATTAATTATTTAAGTTAATTATTAAGTTACTTCATTAATTGGAAGGAAATAACAATTTTAATAAGTGCATTTTATACATGTTTCACACCATCTGCCTACCGCTCCACTCACCATTACTGGAGTATCTCAAACTCCACTCACCATGAACTGTATCCATCGAGTATCGACGGGTAACGACTCATTTTGATTTATTCTAAATTCTAAAGCTTTAACTATGATTTCCAGGTTGAGGATGATGTGTAAGATCTAACGACATCGGGTGTGACTAGGTTTTGGTTGGATGACCGCCAAACGTACCAATTGTTTATATATTTATTTCTTTATCTTTACAATACTTTCCAAAGTTAGGTTTTACCTGGATAAAGTAGTGTATGAAACGGTTGTATTCAGCCTCTAAGTCACTCGTGAGATATCTAGAACACTCGAGTCTCTCGTACTTAAACTTACATTTCACTCGTGCCTTAACCCCTGTAAAACAGTGAAAACATTCCCCTGATTCAGACGGTGTTTCTGTATATTTATTGTAAGAAATATCCTTTATTGTAGATTAAGGTTGGACCTAGACCTAGGTCCCTCATACCTGATATGTCAGTAGGCCTAAAGATATTTTTTAGTAGTAATGAAAAGTAAGAGAAATTGAGTTACTTTACAACTTCACTGAGAGTAATATTTTTATTTTTTTATTTAATAACAGTATGGTCAAACCTTATAATCTATCAGTGTTCACTTGAAACTATCCAGAATATAATAGAATAGGCTTTAGAAATACTCTTTTTCCATTTAAATCGGTAAATTGTTAAGCATAGTTAGTGCATCAGCTTAAGTACCGTACATGAATTAATTTGATATTTATCATGATACTTTTTTTATTTTTTGAGAGTTACATTTGTACATTGAAGAACGAATTTGAGGAAGATACGATTTATATTGAACCTATTATCGTCCAGCGCCGACCGTCTGTCTATCTCTTTCTCTCTCTTCTAGATTTATGAGAGCCTCCTGTGAGTTTTCCGCTTGCTTGGTTGAGTAGCGCTATCTTGACAACAGTGAGAAGTTAGACTCTAACGTCGTCAAGTGGTTGGCCGCAAGTAATTCCTGCTTAAATTCTTATATCACACTAACAAAGGAAATTAAGGCTACAAGGGAAGTTATTTTGCTAAGCAAAAAGTATATGTAGTATTCAATAAATTATTTTCAAACGATCCAATGACCAAGAGAAGGGTAATTCCTATTATTTGTCCCCTCTACAGTATTAATACTATTAAATTAAATTATTGAACAATAATTCCTTTGATTCCATTTTTTATAATAAACAATGCTAGTACATTTAAATAAATTACTCAGGATAAACAAACAATAACTTACTTTTCCGAATCTTTTGGTTCAATAAATTGGATTAATTATAATTATAGTGAAATGTTGTTAATCGTAATGATCACCAATGGGAACTTCGTCTCTAAAAAAACACATACTAATATGCCATCATAGGTTGTAGTAAAAATTTTGGATTATGTGAAATATTGTACAATCAAACGATTACAGACCAACCAAACAACCATAACCATTGCTCATTTTTTGTCAAACTCAATGAATCGAATTGCTTAAAACACTTTATAAAATTAAAAAGTGCAAAAGTAGGCTACAGTAATATATTAAATAAATCAAACTGGTTGTTTATTAAGCGTTTTTAGTGCAATCATACAGACTATCTCTCATCACAAAATTAGAAATCAATAAACGTTAATTTATATCATAGAAACAAAAGAAAGTGTTAAAAGTTACGAAAATTAGGCCTACGCGTTTTGCTAAACAAGCCTTTCAGTTTACGCTTGAAATAAACCTAAAAGTAGGCTTACGTTTATTTATGTTTGTTTAGCATCGTAACGAATGCTTTTGTCAAAAATACATAACTATTCAGACACTTCCAAACGTAAAGATGGTTTTTTTATTATTAAAGACACAGTATCAAGTTTAAAATCAACCTTTTTTAACAGAATTTAGATTACAATTTCTTCAGATATTTGATTTTTATCTGTCAATTAAATAGTACATACTGCAATTACGTATAATCTATTTCATAATGTATTCGAAATAACTTATTATTGATTTATTTCGAACATAGTAGGCAAATCGATGAACAAAATCGGCAAACAACTTTAAATGGGCCATCAACAAAATATACGGGCATTAGAACAGCTCCATTGAGAGTTATATTGGATAGTGACTTAAGAGGTTTAGTCTGAAAGTTGTGTGAGTCTGTTGATTGACATGGCACTCTTACTCATTCAATCAACTGAGTCTAAATTGTTATTTTTACATTGAACTTTGTTGTAATGTATTATGTATAGTAGTATATATTTAATGTGAATCAAATTTTAAATAAGTTTATCAAAGTGTATGCGATATTTTGGATCACAAGTGAAGTGTGTAATTTAAATTAGATGGTTTCATACTGAGATTGTCCATAGAGATTCAATTTAAATCTAGAATGCAACCATTTCATTTTCTGCTTGAGAAATTAGACATTTCATTCTATTGAAAATAACTTTTATACATAACATTTAAAACTTTATTGATGATACCTGGTACCTTGTGTAACTCCCAAATGGCTTTGTGACTTTTAGCCACTGACTTGACGCCAATGACTTTTGATTGATGATTAAGATGGATTTCGAATAAAACTTACTATGAATTATGTTACATCGAAAATTATACTTAACACATAAACCTTAAATATTTTACAAAACTGATATGCATTTTGTATTTCCTTCTTCCTTTTTATTACAGCAATAGTAGCATGTAATACGGTACTACAATAAGTTTTAACCTTGTTGACTTATCAAAAATAATTTTCATGACTGCAGAATGACCACTCATTGACATTACAATATAGACAGTTTTCTAAAATTGATAAATAATGTATTATTTGGTATTACAGTTATACATGTGAATTTTTATAAACTAACAAATGTCTAACAAATGTGTAAAAATAATTTACACTACGCCAATGTCTAAAATGTTTATTTGTACGTTTTTTGTCCAACCTTATTTCTTGACAATTGAATGAGAAAAAATATTCTCAACAATGTCATTCAAAATACTGAAACATTCACGAAAAATATATGTTAGTTCAAATCATATTGGTGTTAAGTGATCCTTAAAATCAACAAAAAGAGTGCAGCTTTGTCGGTGTTTGAGTTTCCGCCCGACTCGCCGTCAAAGTGGCCTCTGCTATCAAGAATGTTAAAACGCTAAGTGAAAATCGGCTTCAAAGAGCTCCATTTCACGTGGAATTGCATTACACGTTAAATTAAAAAGGACATTCAATCCCCTGGAATTCAGGAAACTTATTTAATATCAGTAGATTAAAACTTCGCCGCTTACATTTCCCATATACCTGGTAAACATAGTGACAGCCCATTCGGTGTGGAGGAATAAATCAGGTCGTGCGACGTAAAATACTAAGATGCCCATTTCACGATCATACTTATTCAAAAATTACTATACAAAAATATAATCTTAAAAAATATACTAATTAAGTTACAGTAACCTCCTAGTTTGTGGGTTGTCTGTTGCCAGGACTGCTGACGTAAGGCCTCACCATTAAAAATTTCAAAAATATTGAAAATGTTTTTTAGTGAAAGATTTTTTTTTAAGCAATATTGAATCTCTTAATGTATAGTGATTATATCTAAATCGTTAATCAATTTCTCCGATGAAAATTTTAGTTTAAAGATAAATAAAGAAATAATAAAACAATCACATCAAGCGGTATTGGTTCATAAGCAAATCCTTCCCTGATACTGACCTGACGACTAATCTAACCACGAAAGCCAGACCTACTTCAACATGGGAATTAACCGGAGGTCGCATTAACCATAACCATTAACCTTCCGCCTCATTAGTAACCATCAGTTAACCACCAACATTACTCTCCTACCTCCAGCAACACCCGTTTTGTTCCATGTACCCGTAGCATCACATGGCACCCCGCTTATTAACTTTACGAAACCGACCAAGTCCCGCCCTTACCTAAAGCCTTCCTCACCACCGCATTAAATAAACCCTTTTGAGATAGCTCTTTCACAACAAACTTCTTGCAACCAGAAAATTATATCCTTAACAATACATCTAACAGAAGCGTAAGGAAAATTAAATAAAGATGGTAAAATCAATTCGTAGCAGTACATAAAAATTGTTTACAAACCTTATTTCATATCTACGATATTAATGGGTAACCATGTTTCTTTTACTCCTTTTTTCTCAGCTTGTGTGCATCACAAGAGAAATCTAAGCATACCGTTTAAAGGATAGTATCCTGTAGATGAGAAGAATGACATTATAGTTCACATCGGCCCAAAGGATTACGCCCCACAGGATTTCAAAGTTTCAGTGTTAATCTTATAGAACAAGGATAGGTTATTGAATAATTACAGAGCTGTTCTAATAGCAAATGTAAAAAAACCACTAAGAACCTTGGATGCTTCAGTGGTAAAATATTTTTTAAATTAAGTGGATCCAAATGAACTGAAATTGAATTTTGGTCATTAGGCGAACGTTAGTCTATACAGGGTGAATCTCGTAAGGTGTCCTAAATGGATTACAGACAAACGCTTTGCCCTACAACCTTCAAACAAAATTATTTCCAAATAAATTGACCTCAAGGAATAATGTAAAAATATTTTTAACGTTGTATAAATACAGGGTGTACCAAAAACTGGCGGTCACAGGTTCGAATCTTGGAAATTTCAAATACAAACATATGTCATATTATACATCATTAGAAAGGTCTATTTAATACAAACTTTTTGGTGAAAACAGAATTCAGTTATCTTTATTCGTTTCAAAATGGCGTCCATTTTTGTAGCCAAAATTAAAATGTACGGAATACCCTGTGATTCGTTTATTATTTGTCATAAATGACTTCTGATTCAAAATAATTATTTGAAATAAACCAAGCTTTACTTACAATGATATGCCACAAGATCACATTTATTTAAAAACTAAAATTTCCAAAATTTAATATTTTTGTAAATTTTTACATAAACAAAAATGAAAATTTTTAAATACAAACACATGTCATTTTAGCGAATTTCCCTATAGGGAATACGCTATTACGGTAGTAGCCATGGTATGACCTAAGCCCGGGACCATGTTACTTTTTCATTTTGAGGTCCCCAGAAGCCAAAAACACCGTTCGTTCATTTTCATATATATGTATATATATATCTATATATATATCTATATATATATCTATATATATATCTATATATATATGTGTCCGTGGTACTGATAACTTTTGAAGGGGACCTCCGATTTTGATGAAATTTGGTATGAAGGTGTAAGACTAGGTCTATTTTCATGAGTTCGCGAACCAGCATGATCGGGTTATGGGAACGGGGTTTTATGGGGTTTCAAAAGGGTCAAAAATGGGTTTTTTGCATTTTTGGAGCATAATTTTCAAAATTCAACAATTTTAACGAAAATCATTCAAAAGAGCTTAAAAAAACAAACAATTTAGTATTTTGAATTTTTAACTTAGCTTAACGGGTTACGGAGAAAATCCAAAAATAGGTTTTCCATGTTAATCTTATGGAAAACCAACAAAACCCTGTATCTCGCTTATTTAATGGAATAATTTGATAAAATTTGGTATGTACATTCACTTGGTAGGGTTCAACTGATATTTGCTTTCTTCACCCACACGGCGGCAAACCTACGTACTCAACCCTATGGGGTTTATGGGGAAAATGTAAAGAACACCATAACTTGATAATATTTGGTATATACATTCACTAGGTATCGTTTAACTGATATTTGCTTACAACACCCATATGGCGGCAAACCTACATACTCACCCCCATGGGGCTTATGGCGAAAATTAGAAAGTGCCGAGTATAGATATTTTTTATATTTACCTTGTGTAACTATTACATTTGCTAACAAAACTAACAACATCCCATGGCAGCAAACCTACATACCCATTCCTATGGTGTTTATGGAGAAAATACTACATCTCAAGATCGATTGGAAATTCGCTGAGTACGCAGGTCTGCTGCGACGGGGGTATTGTACATCATATTAAAGCTCTCGTTGAACTGGGCAACTTTGTAATTTACACTAATGCCGTATCTCTTTTGGTTTTATAGCAATAACGGAAAAAGTTTTTTCCCCATATAACTTGCATATTAATTTAATGATATGGCAACAATGGAAGAAGGAATACCATACTATCACGTCCTGATTAATTAAGAAGAAAGATCTCGACTTTTCAGCCACCACGGCAAGTGTTAAAGGAATCTATTTCTTAAATGGTTGAAGAGGGTAATCTTACGTGATTTTTTACTGTGTTTTTCTTGGAGTTTTCACATCAAGAGCTTTCAGTCAAGTACATGGTTTAAGGGGTTTTGACTTCTGGGAATGCTTAAACAATTCGTGTTACATCCTTCCAACTTCCATTTATAGATATAGACAATTAATTGCATATTGCATTATATAATAGGTACATCATTAAAACGAGTTTGCTATTATTTGCTTTGATTGAAGATATTACCGTGATAATACAGCAATGAGAGTCGAGCGAGTGGAGCGAACCATCCTAATATTATTAGAAATTTAATTCTTATTTTACTTATACTTGCTTGTGGAAATTGCAGAATACAGCTATTATTAAATAATTTAATGTCTTGCATATTATTTTTATTGAAACTATTTTTATGATTATTTTAGACTTACAAGATTATTCGTATTTCCTTCATAAATAGTTCCTTTTAGCTTCTTATAGAACATCGTTATCCTATACTATAATACGAGGAATCTCTGAAGGGATGTGTGTTCCACGATCTCGAAATCTAGCTGTTGGATTTTGCTTAAACTTTGCATTAAAGAGTGTTTCGGCCCAAAAATAAGTTTGGAAACAGTCTCAATCCCAGGAAAAATCAAATTTTATCTAAATTTAAGTTTAAAAATTGCAATGTTTAACATTGGTCTTATGGGTTGCTATTTTGGTAACGAAATAACAACTAAATGTAAACAAAAAAAAGGAACATTAATGTTAAGCAGACCTTTTGAAACAGCTGTTAACTGTGAAGAGGTATAGTTCGTTGTTGGTGAAAATATTAAAATTGAATCAGAACCAACGAGCAAGGCTCAGTTAACCTGGTACTATCATTATTAACACCTGAAGATATGAATCAGTGAAGAACAATGGACTAAAGGCAATGAAGCAGATCTAATCGGATGCCTTTGATTTGCGAAGAAAAGTAAAACAGATCATCTTTCTTGAGGGGCAGTTCATTGTTAACTACAAATTACGAAGAAGATTAAATTCCAGGCAATCTGTGAAAGAAGATGAATTTTTGTCGTCCTTTTCCCCTAATTTAGACATTAATATTAAATTGTACAGAAATATATATAAAGGCTATTGTTGTACAGTGCGTAGGTTTAGTTTCCTGTGCGAAACTTACGCCATGTATACTTTTTCAAGAAAATAAAGCACTTTTTTTATTTCATTCATTCACCAAATTGTACATAGGTGTTCCAGTTGAGATACATATATATTATGTAATGTATTTTTAGCTCAATAGTTTATTTTATTACTTTGTTTTAGAAAAATACAAACTAACATGATGGGTGCTAACCCATTATCACATCACATCATTGTTTTACTTATATTGAATAATTTTATTTAATTCTGATAATTTCGTCTCTTAAAATCATCTCGTGAACAACACAGCACAGAATATTTTTAAGAGAATTTCGGTAAAATAATTTGTATTTAATTTATTCTCATGATTGAGAAATCAACACTGAAGCTACCGAACATGAAAAAAGTATATTGTCGTATTAGTTATGCTAACCCCCGCCCCAACCCCAATAATTACATATTTTTAGAGTATTCCAAGATTATTCCATACATGTTAAAGCCTGAACTTGACTTATGATCAAGTAAAACACATAGTCCAGTTAATCTAATCTCTAATTGGTTCAAACGGCAAAATTTTTATGTAGGCCTAAAAAGAATTGCTATCACCAGTAGAATCTTTTATCTAGCATTAAAAATCAGCCAAAATCTGAGTAGGGAGTCAAATGTTTGGGGTAAAACTTTATCCACCTTGGACTTATGCGGACTTTAAAATGTAATCATTAAAATGTGGTATAATTTACTTCGATCGCTTAATTTAACGCAATAGACATCTCATAAAATTTACTCGTGTTTACACAATTAAATTTTAACAATTGTTTTGATGTTTCAAGCAGGTTAACTATGATGATCAAAATAAAAACCTGCATTTTTTAGGTGAACTTACATGTATTTTTACTACATAATATGCACACCAATGCGATGTTGCAACCTACAACAGGGCAATGGAAAGTTAGAATAAATTTTTCTTCTTGCGGACTATACGATTACTATTTTCATAATATAATCAGAAATATATAAGTAAAATCGGAAGTAGAATTTAATAGAATTAATTTTTAAGTTTCCTGTGCTACGACGTCACAAGGAAACACTCTTGGAGTATTTCCCTTGGTTTCCGCACGGGCGAACCTCAAAGCGGCTTCTTAAATAAATATTGTTAAAATGTTAAGAGAAAATCTGTTAAGAAGGCTCCTACGAGGAGAATTACATTCCTGTTCGTTTCTCTCAGAATCTTGGATTAAAAAATTTGATGATAAAATAATAAATATAAGTTCATTTGTTTATCCTATGGACCTCGAAACGAAAAGTAACTTGGTCCCAAGATTAGGTCTTACCATCTACTACCGTAACAGCGTATTCCCTGTAAGGAATATTCCCCTTGATTTATTAAGAATTACTCTTAAACCTATACAGTGTGGTTGAAAATTCCCGGAACGGTGAAATATATATTTACCAACATAGATAAAGTAATAATACACCCTACTTGTATATCAATAATAGCCATAAATGTCTCCTTTTTTATAGTAAATGCCAAAATTAGAGAGACTGGAGGCAGGTAGTCCCGACCCGTCCTAATCCTTTGTTGACAAAACACCCCCTATTTTAGCGCGGCCGGGCCGGTTCGGCACCGGAAGGCCGCCCGGGTCTCGGTGAATTCTCAGAATTTTGGCCACTGCCTCAATTATCCAATAATCGAACCAATGCACGTACAATAAAAATTCATGGATTATGTGTTGCGTGTTGATTAGACGATTATAACAAAATTTGAATCATGGTTCTACGATGTTTAGTAACCATTTTAAAAAGGGATAAATCTCAGACAAAATAGGAGTTACACCTTTGTCAGTGGCAAAAATTCTGAGAATTCCCCGAGACCTGGGCGGCATTCCGGTGCCGTACCGGCCGGCCGCGCTACAATAGGGGATGTTTTGTCAACAAAGGATTAGGACGGGTCGGGACTACCTGCCTCCAGTTTCTCTAATTTTGGCATTTACTATAACAATTAACACTTTCTACCTTAAGAGGGACGGTCCACTACGAGTCAGACAAAATTCTTAAATAGCAAACATAGGTCGAGTTTGGTATCACATCAAAGGCCTCACTTAGCAGAGCACAACGCCACAACTTTACGAATTAATACTTTACAGAGTACAACTTAGACTTTAAATGGATGACTGAGACGGAAATGGCAGGCAAACCAAGTTTCCATTAAAATCATCTGGGTAAAACTAAAAAATGCAATAACTTTCTTGATACTCAACATTTCAACGTTGGATTTGTGGCTTTTTACTCCTAATTTAAAGACGTTTAAGATGATGTATGATTTGACCAAAGCAGATTTCTGTAAGACTTCCAAGAGGGACATCCCTTAAAGGGTGTGTGTATGGAAACTTCCTTGGTGCAGTCCCACTAGATCCGAGTCCCGGTAGATCCGAATTCCAAAGTAACCCTAATTAGTCCGGTCGCTACCTCGGGGGAGAGTCCCGGTAGATCCGCGCTCTCCGTGAGGGTGATTAGACCCCTCCCGCCTTCACGGAAAACCGCTCAGCAGCAGAGTAGTCGTGTAAAATAAAACTTTCCTTTTTCACTGGTAGGCATAAACCTTAAAATAGTTGACGATACTGTAATTGAACATGAAATTGTTTAAATTTTTTACACTTAAAAACATAAGGGATGAGGAAAATTAAAGAAGTACGATAAGTTCATTGTTAGCACCACCCGAAATTGCGTGCCCCTTTGTGAAAATGGTACCTCAATGAGGCGGGCCTGTCGTATAGTCTTGCACAAACATTCACAACAGGGGGTATAAGACCCACGGACGCCATGAACCCGCAGGTTTTTTTCTATGCTATTTACAGTATGGACAATAAAATGTAGTCCATTCCTTTCACACTCCATTTGTCCGTCCGTTCGGTTAGTTAATCCATTTTAAGAATGTATGACATGTTCTTAAGAAAACGCCAGATATTTCCATTCTCCTCATATTTTGCCGTGGACTTGTATTCTCCCATCCTAGGCTATATTTTTCCCGGCATTTCGTACCTGAAAATGAGACTATATTAGTTCATGTAGGTGAAAGATAAATTTTTAACAAAGCCATCAGCTCATTATGCTTGTTTTCGATCATGCTGGAAAGATACTATGGCATTGTTGTACCCTAGGGAATGTATTCATATAGGGGAAATGTGTATTGTTTGCGTCAATAATTATATATCAACCGATTAATATCAAACTTGGTATCAAAATAATTGAAATTTTAATAACAAATTAGTTATGCTAACAAAATTTATTCATATTGAGTTGTATTTAAAGCGATACAACAACACTGGGTTTCTAGCGCTTGTTGCTACCGAGTGCAGTCAAGCAATAGTAATAAGAAGGGTTGCCCTCGCCGCCGCGCGGATCCAGTGGGAATCAGTAATCCCCTCATTAGGACCACATATTTGTCGCGGATCTAGCGGGACAGTTTGCTGTCAATTTCATGTCCGGATCTAGTGGGACTCGGATCTAGTGGGACGACACGACTTCCTTGGCCCTTGTCACATAATTTAATTTGATACCAAACTCGACCTATGCTGCCATTTAAGAATGTTTCCCAACTCCTCGAAAGACTCCCCCCTTAAGGGATAAGAAAGTGATAATGGTTTTAAAAAAGTAGACATTTATGACTATTATTGATATAGGCCTACCAAGTATCATTACTTTATCTATGATGGCAAAAAATATATTTCACATTTCCGGGACTTCAATCACACTGTATATGCTGATTGTAGGACGGAAGGTCCGAGGGTAATCCCTTCAATCGTCGATTGTACAAAAAAATGACAGGGGCGGACGGAAGGTCAAACCCCGGACCCTAATTAGTAAGCGGACCTAACGTCCGCCCTGTGAAAACCAGGTACTGTAGGCGGATTTAACACTGGTCACCGTGTCACCGTGGCGCACGGATGGGCGCACGCAACTTCTCTCCGTGGTTCACATAAAGTGTTCCGTGTTTTAGATTTCCATCGTCACAAAGCTATAGGCTTTTTATTTCTGACTAGTATTACAATACTGTGAAACTGAAAGAGTAACAATATTGTATAAAGAGTGAAAATTTTCTTTGAAAGTTAATTTTAAAGTAAAATAGTAAAAATAAAATAAAGAGAGCCTCGGAAAGCATTGTTTGTTTCTACATTTTGCTTGATTTGACAATACGTTTTTAAATTTAGATCAACTTGAACCCAAATCACTCCTTTAACAACATGGCTTCGTTAGGACCTGGTTTATGGTCAGTTTTTAACTGGTTTACCACAGCCTTATTGATTAGCATGTTTGAACTTGCTAATTTAGTTTATATATTATTTATATTATTTTGTTGAACAAACCATCATAATCATAAAAAATCTTTATGTAAATTGTTAATTTTTAATATGCCGCTAAAGTACAGTATGTTTTTTTTTTAACTTGATCCTCCTCCTGAATATTAGGGTGAGGGAGAGACGATTGGCATATTGAAATGTATTTTAAAAAAATAAGCTCGTGAAAACATTTTACAGTACCAGATATTCTTTAACAACGTCCCATATACTTTTATAACATTTTAATTACTATAATTTTTTACTAACTCCAAACCAGCTGTATGTTTGTAACCCAAACCTATGCCTTGTTGAAAATGTAGCCATATCATTTCTAAACTACAGTTAAGTTTCTTTAAGTAGAAGCGGTCCATATTAGGTGGAATATCTTTGACAATGTTTATTTATGTATATGTTAAAAACGGGCTATAGTTTATTTCGCAAGACAAATATATTTTCTGCTGTCTATTTTATGGTCATCTTGAACTAGGATAAAGAAATAAAATACATCTAAGAACATATGTTTTTTATTACTTAAAAATCTAAATACTTCCTCAGGAAGGCTTGATGTATACATTTAAAAACAAAATCTTATGCAAAAATATAAATGAAAACATAACGTGAATCAATATAGTCTATAACAATACAATATTAGGCCTATACAATGTATAGTATACATTGAAACAAAATGATTTCTTGTATTTTTTAAGCGCTGCATACCAAAATATAAAAAGACAACAATTCAATGTAAAATTATGACAAAAATCAATCTAACTATTAATTTAACACAATATAAATATATAAAAGGAATCATTGAATTAGGATCATGGATCACGATACGGATTGAGTATTTTAAGTCGAATATTGATGTTTGATCTATATTGACTGTGTAAGGTCAAGCACAGTAAACAATAATGTCAATATTTATCACGATCCAGAATAACATTAGGCCTATCCGTATTGAGCGTGTATTGTTAATCACATGTTATTTTCCTACCCTCTAGATTTTGAACATGGTGATAATCAGAAATCATTCATATTTTACGATTTAAGACTCTGTTCAGGAGATTTAATGAGTATAACATGTTTGTATTGCATTTTCACTTCAAAATTAATGTACAGTTTTTCATAGTAGGCCTACAATATTTAACAAAATTTAATTTATTGAAGACAACTATGTCCCTGTCAACCCTCGTCAAACGGTCTTAAACGGCGAACGCAGGGGCGGACGTTAGGTCCGGGCACGATCTGCCATTAGAGGTTTGACCTTGTGTCCGCCCCGTCAAAACAGGTAACAAATTTCCAGGTCATTTCTGAAGCCCGGACCTTCCGTCCGGCTACCGTATATGCTGAATATGCTGTATTTTCAAACTTGATCCTCCTATAGAGAATATTGGGGTGTGGAAGAGATTTAAACTGTAAAGAAATTTTTTTAACTTGTGACACACATGTTCTAGAAGTAGATTTCCTCAAATTACGTTTTTAATCCCATCATGTCTCTCAGGTGGGATGTCAGATTTCAAGACATCTGTTATATTTTTGAGCCAAGCCCATGCCTTGTTAAAAAGTAACAGTCCTAAAGTAAACCGATTAAAAAGGAACTGTTACAAATAATATTTCAAAACAGATACATAATATACTGTGATGTAAAATTACCAGTTGGTATGCATTTTTGAAATTTAACAAAAAAATAAGAAGGTTTCAGCCAGTTAAATATTACCAAAGATAAACAATCCCTTCCCACCTCTAGTTCTGCCCCCTCCCACAAAAAATCAAGTTTTAAAAAACAGGCTACAATATAAGTCTAGAAAATAGAGAAACTTATACGTCGAGTGAAGATTAATTTTATAGTTTTTGAACGAGAAAAAAGCTAATTGCGTCCTTGAGAGTCTAATTAAAATGAAACATTTACTGATTACTCGTCCAAAAAGAAGGCAAAATAAGACTTCTTTATTATTTTACCTTCTCTTTATGGGCAACAATGTAAATGTTTAGTGTAGTTTCACAGTTGAATATATATATATATATATACACGTGTAAGTATTTTTTAATGTTCTATTTTTTAAGGTTTTTTACAAACAAATTGTATCTGGCGTGTTTTATTCATTTTCTATTTGTCGATTTTTTCGAATATAGGTGAATATAAATCTCTTACGTTTGTGACAAAAATTCCATTTACTGTCGTTAAACGTAAACAAAATGTTATAGTCAAAATAAACTTAAGAACAATACCGATTATTTCCCGGTTGTGCGCCCAGTTCACAGGAACTAGTGAAACAATCTTTCCTGATTATGTGTAAAATGGTAACGGTTCGTATGTGTGCAGAATTTCCTCGAATTTGAATGAAATTTAGGATGTCCTTAAAGCTTTTATAGAACTTAATAGGACATTCTATTGAAGGACTACAAAACATCCTAAGTATTACGTCCTGTAGTCCTTTAAATATTAGGGCTAATGCAATTTATCTGGTTACTAAATCAATGTATAAAGAATCTAATTGGGTTCTGTGTACACTTCTAAAATGCAATTATTAGAGTTTGCTAGTTAAAAAATCGTCAGTTGGTAATGAGAAGTTTTTAATTGTTTTTTATGAATTCTTTTTAGGTAAACATAAGTTTTTTTATATAAATAAGCATTATAAAAATAGAATAATAATAATTTACACTCAGCATTATAAAATTGAAATCTATAACTCAAAATAAACTACAGGCCTGTGACCGAAGGGCCTCAGTAATTGTAAGTTATTATCAAAAGATTATATACTATTTATTTTTAAGGGTATTTTTGATCGTATACTCATATAAATAATTTTTTATATAAAAAAGAGATTGGCGGATTTCTTTTTGCCTTACTTTGCACCGCCCACATAGACTATTGATCTGTGCGTGGAACGTATTAGTCAAAGTAAGGGGGTTAGCCGCTACAGTACAAGGTGAAAAGTACTGATAAAAGTCACTGACAGAACGCGGATTCGAACCCACGACATCGCTGCCATGGTCCCGAAATCCGGCGCGCTAACCACTACGCCACTGACTCACCCAAAAAAGAATTAAATTTTCTGTGTTCCTTATTCTGTTTATATATTTATAATCTAAACAACAGAAATCAAATATCGAATATTACGGGCTAGAATCACGCCGAAGCCTGGGTCACGATTCTACTGCCCTCCGCGGAACAGTTTCGGATGATCGTATATTTTGTTGATAGCCCATTTAAAACGCACAGCTTATTCCCATGAATCGATTTTATTATACATATTTCTCTTTATTCTATTCTCTTTCAAATATGTACTACATGACAGCAGCAAAAAAAAAAAAAATTAAAAACTTTTATCCATCAAAGTTAAAATCGTAAAGGGGATTTTTCTATTAAAAGGCTTTCGGCGTATATTCGTGCGTTCATACCTGTTATTTAACAATCTATGAAAATTATGTGAATAGACCTATATAACTGTTATTCGCTATGGAAAGATTAAATTAAGAAATTTTAAGTTTAATCAAACTATTATGGCACGTTAGATCCAGTCAGTCGCCCATATGGTACTTCTACACACTTTATTAATGCTGCATTCTGTTATACACTTGTTGAAATAATCGGGTGAGTTGTGATTTCGTTCTCATAAACGTTTCATTTGGCTATTCGAGACGTCAAGTAAAGTTAACTCATTTTAGCGAATTTTCTTATAGGGAAATCGCTTTTACGGAGGTAATCATGGTTTTACCATGATACTTTTTTATTTGGGATTCCTAGAAGCCAAAAAAACACTCCTTCAAATGTTTATATATGTATATAAATAGGGTGTCCAGCTTCCACCTTTACAAACTTTTCCAGGTTATTAAGCATGTCAAAATAAACAGAAAAATCATATAAACATGTGTCCTAAAATGCTTCGTTAAGCTTCGAAGCATTTTGGGACATACTAGTATACATGTTGCTCGAAATCGAGCAATTTATTTTAATACAATACAAATCTTACTTTTAGCTCTAAATCAATTACATCCAATCAATCCAATTTTGTGAATATCTTTAATCACCAAAACTACACGCATTTACAGCTGATTATTAACAGATGTTTAAAATGCTTTATTCAATTCCAATGTAATTTAAATGGGAAATTTTGAGATTTTAATGGTGGATAACGCCTTTATTTTCCGTCAGATTCTCATCAGTTTTTGGCGGAAACAACTACAGACCAAGCCCTATCCAACGAAACCAAAACTTTGAAAATCGGTTGAAAATTGTAGGAGGAGTTCTCAAGACAAAAAAAACCCCTTAGCATATTAAATAAGTACTAGAGATCGCCTCCTGATCGAAATTCGATCAAAATTTCAGTTGATCTGGACCCAAGAATCTAAAAACAGTTTCGAACTAACACATCTGTTCTTCCTAATTTTCTAGCAGTTGTTTTTACAACAGCTGTCTAATGATTCATTCAATTCTCCTTTCTCCATAAGATAAACATTGGAACTTTGAAAGCCTGTGGGGCGTAGCCCTGGAGTCCGATGTGAATTAGAATGTGATTCTGCTCATCTACAGGACTATACCTTTCTAGAGGTATGCTTTGTTTTCTCCTACGATGTACACGAGCTGAGAAAACAGGAGGAAATGAAACATGCTTGCGTATTAATATATAGATAGACTAGAGATCGCCTCCTGATCGAAATTCGATCAAAATTTCAGTTGATCTGGACCCCAGAAGTTAGTTTTAAAACATTTTATAATTCAAACATCTGTTATTCCTGTTTTTCTAGCAGTTATTTTTACAACAGCTGTGTAATGATTAAATCAATTCTCTTTCAGATTAGATTAACATTGAAACTTTGAAAGCCTGTGGGGCGTAGCTCTTTTGTCTGATTTGAAGTAGAATGTGATTCTGCTCAACTACAGGACTATTACCTTTCTAATGGTATGCCCGGATTTCTCCTACATTGCGCACAAGCTGAGAAAAAAGGAGGAAATGAAACATGCTTGCGTATTAATATATAGATAGATGTTTAATGATTTTTCTGATTGTTGTGGCATGCTTAATAACCTGGAAAAGTTTGTAAAGGTGGAAGCTGGACACCCTGTATATTTAAACTGGAGCTCACCCGCTGGTCGAAATTCGACTAAATTTACGGTAAATCTTGGGTCAATTCGTTTTAAATTCTTTTATAACTAAAACATCTTTTCTTCCTGATTTGCTAGCATTTATTATTAAAACAACTGTCTAATCTATTCTTATAATAATTCAGTTTCGAAAATCTTGGCAGAATCGAATCTGGAGTTTCACTGGACCGATTTTAATTTTTAAGATGTCGTTGGAAAGCTCTCATCCTGTAGATTTGCCAAAAAATATGAAAGTTTTACGTTTTTTAGTATTTATGGTAAAAAATAAATAAAACATGTTTTCCATAAGAAATACATTGGAAACAGGTTTTTACGATTTTTTTATTTGAATTCAATTTTTGGCTGCCTTTATTGTGGTTATTAAAGAAATGCCGAAGAGTAATTTGAAGGAAATTTAATTCTCTTCCAGAAAATCACCATCCACTTTGGTCGATTTCCTCACCGTTCAAAAGTTATTTACAAAAAACCAAAGCTACTACCAGTTTTGTTTGCGTTTCCAAAATACTGAATTAAGTGAAATCTTTGGGAAATCGAATCTGGAGTTTCACTGGACCGATTTTAATTTTTAAGATGTCGTTGGAAAGCTTTTATCCTGTATATTTGCCAAAAAATATGAAAGTTTGATGTTTTTTAGTATTTATGGAGAAAGAATAAAGAAACATGTTTTTCATAAAAAATACATTGAGAACGGGGTTTTACGAATTTCTTATTTGAAAGCAATTTTTGGCTGCATTTAATGTGGTTGTCCAAGAAATGCCTATTAGTAATTTGTAGGAAATTTAATTCTCTTTCAGAAAATCACCATCCACTTTGGTCGATTTCCTCACCGTTGATAAGTTATTTACAAAAAACCAAAGCTTCTACCAATTTATTTGCGTTGAAAATTCAGTTTTGAAAATCTTTGGGAAATCGAATCTTGAGTTTCACCGGACCGATTTTAATTTTTAAGATGTCGTTGGAAAGCTTTTATCCTGTATATTTGCCAAAAAATATGAAAGTTTGATGTTTTTTAGTATTTATGGTAAAAAAATAAAGAAATACATTAAAAACCGGTTTTTAATTTTTTTTCATTTGAAGGCAATTTTTGGCTGCTTTGATTGCGGTTATTCAAGAAATGCTTATTAGTAATTTGTAGGAAATTTACTTCTCTTTCAGATAATTACCATCCACTTTCGTCGATTTCCTCACCGTTTATAAGTTATTTACAAAAAACCAAAGCTACTACCAATTTGTTTACGTTGAAAAAATACTATGGTAGAGATATTTTTATTAAACTTTGTACAGCTAAATCTAGAGTACTGGACCGATTTTAATAATCTTTTATGTGTTGTCCGAAAGCTTCGTCTATGTTTATTTACTCAAAAATGTGAAAGTTTCATGTTTTTCTCAGCAGTTATGGTGAAAAAGTTAAAAGGATAAACATTTTCTTCCTTTAAACTGTGTCCATGAAACACATGTTATTAATTTAACAGCTGATTGATGCATTGTTGTGTCCTTGACTTTTCTTTGTTTACATTTTGATGTTTACATTTGGGATTTGTGGTTGTGAGTTCCTTACGTTTTGATGGCTTTTAAATAAAGTTATGTGATAAAGCAGTGTGTGGTTTTAAGCAGTATGTGATTTTTACAATCATAAATTAATTGTTATTTGAAAAACTAAACTAAATTAAATCAAACTAAATTACTATAAAACTGAACTAAATTAAATAATTACAAGTATAAATTTTTAATTGTTCTGAAAATGAATAATTTTACCATTTATAATATAGATCGCGACTGAAACTGTTTGTTTAGAAGTTTATCTTTTCTATGCCATTCAACACAATCTAAGTACGCTGAAATACGAACCAATTATTTTTCTCAAATAAAATTTCAATATTGAAAACAAATACTACAATTTTTTTTATTTCACCGGAAATAGCCTATAGGTACCATTTTTCTAGAGACCGTTGTATTTAACCACAACGGGCTTTGTTCCTAGTGATTCAATAATTTATCCTTCTCCCATAACATTAACATTGAAACTTTAAAAGCCGGTAGGTTTTTTTTTATAAAAAGAGGTTGGCGGACCTCTTTTTGCCTTACTTTGCCCCGTCCACATAGACTCTTGATCTGTGCGTGGATCGTTATTAGACAAAGTAAGGGGGTGAGCCGCTACAGTACAAGGTGAAAGGTACTGATAAAAGTCACTGGCCAGAATGCGGATTCGAACACACGACAACGCTGCCATGGTCCCGAAGTCCGGCGCGCTAACCACTATGCCACCGACTCACCCAAATCCGATGTCCGATGTCCCAGGTCCGATATGAATTATAATGGGATTCTGCTCATCAACAGAACACTACCTTTCTAACGGTAGTTACGGATTCAAAATTAAAATAGAAATTTTTATTTGGCAATCACAGGTACAGTATTGTCAATTGTCTATATTACGGCACTGGTTTCAGCCTTGTTAACAAATTTTACATAAAACATACACTAAAATATTAAAATACTAACAAAGATACAAATATTCATACAAATTCATACGAAAGTTATACATACAAATACATTCATCGATTTCTCCTACGATGCCTGCAAGCTGTGAAAAAAGGAGGAAAAGAAACATGCTTGCATATTAATATATTGATACGTATATTGCCTATGAGTGTCTGTTGGTGTAAGGCCTATTATAAAATTTCGTACATAGTATAAGGCAGCATTTATCATGTTATCATCGAAAACTACCGTGATCGGACCATCGGAATGGGGTTTTATGGGGTTCCAAAAGGGACAAATAATATGCTTGTTTCTTTTTTCATTTTTCCACTCAAATTTTTAAGTTCAACTATTTTAACTAAAACCATTCAAAAAAGCTTAAAAACACAGACAATTTAGTATTTTGAATTTTTTACCTTACTTATCAGAGTAATTAAAAAATATGTTTTACATGTTATTCTTGTTGGAAACCAACAAATCAATCTGCCTCACTTATTTATAACATAACTTGATAAAATTCTGTATGTACATTCACTAGGTAGAATGAAACTTATCTTTGCCCATATGGTGGCAATCCTACCCCCATTGGGTCTATGGAGAAAATAAAAAGTATCTGAATTTGATACCGTCAAGCATGTACCTGCACTGGGAACGAATTATATAACATTCACATTACAGCAAAGCATTCTCATTTTCATAGTGCATATGAGGAAAAAAGTACAAAATGCCATTGGAAATTTGCTGAGTACGCATGTCTGATGCGACGGGGGTATTACTAAGATCTTTGAAACTCCGACTTATCATTAGACTGTTGAAGCGTATGTGTATATTTTAGTCTGACAGAAATCAATCCGATTTAAAGATTTTCCCAGCATATTATTAACAGAAAAGTCCTAATGACAACGTTAACAATGATATATTTAATTTGTTTTCTCCCTGTAATGCTTTATATTGTCCTATGTATTTACTCCCATGTCCTATTATTAATTGACAACAACCAAGATTATAAATATTTAGGAATTAAAATTTGTAAGATGTATGGCAAAGTACACTTCGCCGTAAATAATATCTATGAATACAAATATTTTTTTGTATTCATTGATAAAATATAAGACGTCAATTAGGCCTAGTACAGATATCACGCAGCTTTGTCAACTCATAGCCTATCATGATGTCACTCATAGCCTATTGACATATAGTCAATAAATCGCGGCTACATTATATGCTTCTTTCCTCCCTTTACTACCATTCTGGGCCGTTATTCTAGGAATCGAATAGAAGCTTTAAAAGGGAGACGATATTAAATCGTATTACATATCTTTGTTATAAAAACACTTAAGGTAATACTATTTGGAAATGACACTAAGTCAACACTAAAATGCTAACGATGCTTTTTTATGATGCTTTTTATCAATTTTTTAAATAACAATACTCCAGAGTATTGTTACTCCCAAAACAAACAAAAATTCTGTTGAGGCCATCTTCACAGGAGTGAACAACTCTATGAGGGAATATTAAAACACTTTTGTAGAATAACACATACAATCTAATGTACCTTAATGTACTCGTAATAAAGAATACTTTGCCGGCTACCGTATATATAGTACAGACAGACTAAAAATCCTAAGTCACGATCCAACAGCCCTCAATGGAGCTGTTCTAATGCCCGTATATTTTGGTGATGGCCCATTTAAAGTCAATTGCCGATTTCGTTTATCGGCTTCGCTTCTAACTGGGGTGAATATAAATAGTAAATCAAATAGACCTTTACTATTGAATAGGATATACAGAGTGGAACTTTTAGTAATTTAGATCACATTCAATTTTTCCATCTTCTATGCTGGTCTAATTAATTTTGAAAATATATTCTTTATGTATATTACTTTTTTTTAATAATATAATGTGAAATCCAACATCAATCGATAATCAAACATTATCTAAAGACACTCAACTTCAGTTGTGTCTTCAATTTTTATAGTAAATAATTTTTATACGTGCTAATGTTAATGAGTAGAAAGTAAATTTTTTTCGTATATTTTTAGTTTTTTTTTTTTTGTTTTTTTTTGGGTTATGTACTAATTTTTTTTATTAGTCTGGAGTAGTCTTTTTAAAGTCTGGAAACATTTATAAAATTATTTAGTAAAATATTTCTTCTTAGTGAAAGCAAATATCTTAATCGATGAATAATCCAATATTTTGAACATTAACTTAGCGCCAGTTTCATATTATCGTGCAGATTTTTCAAATCCACTATTTTGTGTTGACATTGTGTGAGGAAATACCATGTAAAATACCATGTCTTTAAGTGTTTGCAGAATATGTTGTCCATGACCTTATTGCACATTTCCTCACCTAAACTTATCACAATTAGTCCAGACAAAATCTATACTTATTTAATACGCTAAGGGTTTTTTTGTCTTGAGAACTCCTCCTACAATTTTCAACCGATTTTCAAGTTTTTGGTGTCGTTGGATAGGGCTTGGTCTGTAGTTGTTTCCGCCAAAAACTGATGAGAATCGGACTTAAAATAAAGGCGCTATTTACCATAGAAATCTCAAATTTCCCTTTAAATAACATTGGGATTGAATAAAGCATTTTAAACATCTGTTAATAATCAGCAGTAAATACATGGTATAAAAGATATTCACAATATTGGATTGGTCGTATGTAATTGATTTAGAGCTAAATGTAACATTTGTAGTGTATTAAAATAAATTGCTCGAGTTCGAGCAACACGTGTACTAGTGTGGTTTTAAGGGGCAAAATAGTATGAGGCTAATTTTTTCTCATAGACTACTACAACTACACTACTACAACTTAGACAAGTGTTTAGCCCAAATTCCTCACCCCTATCCGACTTGCTTCCTCTCATGTGCCCCCCTAAACATGAAAAGTGTAAGGGTTTCGTAAATTATGTCCATTTCGATTACTAAGCAACTTACCAGATTGATTTTTTTATATTCTTTTTGCTATAACATTGCCTACAATTAATTAATGTCAGTTGACTTTTGACGTAACTTTTACCGTTTGTACAATGGGTAGGGGTGGGGACTTTTGGCTAAACACTTATCTAAATGGTAGTAGACAAAGGAAAAATTAGCCATATCAATTTTTTACCTTCAACTAGTGTTCTACGACCGGTTGACTGAACTAAATCTCAGTCGGTATCAGACAGAAAGGTTGGTTGGTTTGTTGTGTGGATTAGAACTCGAAAGTCAGCCAAAGCACTCCGATGTAACAGCTGTGTGAAAGCTTTTACTCTTTTGTAGAAGGTTTTGCTTGACCGGGGAAGCGGAATCTCGCTCAACCCCTCGCTATTCTCAGAATACATGAGGCCGGCCAGAGGGCTACTGTTGCTTTGATAATCTCAATATCTTCTCATAAGTGTGTCATTTTCGCTCTGCGGAATTTGTCAGAATTATTTTATTTACACCATAAGCCTAAAATATTACTCCATCACAACTCACACATACTGTATTCTATAATGTACAAAATTGAAAAAGTAAACAATTCACCATTATTGATTTATTTGACACGACAGGTTTTACTTTATGTGGATTTCTCAACAGAGACGCAATTAGTTGTGTTCGGGTCACTTAGTCAATCGACTTTGACGATATAAAATTTGTATTATACTTAAGTAAAACTTGTTTTCTTATAATTTTAGACATATTTAAGACTTGATTCGTTTGTAAAATATATACACATTTCGATATTCAGAGCTTTACATACTATTGGTCACTTCTTTTACTCTTATACTTCGGTTAATTCCATATTTGTTTTTACTCAAATGGGGATAGCCTATTCATTGGATAAACCACCAAGATGAAGAGATTCATCAAAGCAAACTATATTAATACAGTGTAAGGAGTCTTGGTATAGCACCCTAAAGACATAAATTTTTAGGGATTGTTTAGGGATCGTAAATCACAAAAGTTAAATAAAAAAGAAAACTTAAAACCTCCAAAATGTATTTCTTAATAGTTGTTCACAAACAAAAAACCTAGGATAATAGAATATCCCTTAAAAGTGTCCCATTTTAATTCATTCATTTTTACAGTGTATAAAAAATTAATCTAGTCCGTTTTTTTAAACAAAGGAGTTAATTACAACTAGTACACGTGTTGCTTAAAATCGAGCAATTTATTTTAATACAATACAAATGTTACTTTTAGCTTTAAATCAATGACTTCCAACCAATCGAATATTGTGAATCTCTTTAATCAACAAAGTATTTACAGCTAATTATTAACAGATGTTTAAAATGCTTTATTCAATTCCAATGTAATTTAAATGGAAAATTTTTAGATGCCAATGGTGGATAGCGCCTTTATTTTCAGTCCGATTCTCATCAGTATTTGGCGGAAACAACTAGAGACCAAGCCCTATCCAATGACACCTAAAAATTGGAAATCGGTTGAAAATTGTAGGGTGAGTTTTCAACACAAAAAACCTTACCTTATTTAATAAGTACTAGGGAGCCCGTGCAGCGCAATGCGCTGCATTTATCAAGAGTACCTGGTGATCAGACCTTGCTCCATGGTAATGTATCGATTTACTTTGAAAGAAAATAAAATTGTTGTGAAAATAAGATGAAAGTTTACACCATATTTGTATTACATCAATCGATCTTCATAAATAATTCTCCAACTTCCCAATGAGACAGTAATGAAATTTCTTAGTTGCTCTTTTAGGTCCAGATTAGCTAGGATTATGTGATGGTTCTTAAGCTGATTTGTCTTATAGCTTCTGCCCAAAAACTCCTATAAAATTTAGAATAAATTAACAGATGTTGGATCTAGATGGTTCATTACACAAAAAACATAAATGACAACAGAATAAAAAAATTAATTATAACTCCCCGGTCCTGTATGAACTATGCAGCACTCACTGTGGCTATTTTCTAGTAATGTATGAGTTTGTGATCGACATGGAAAGGACACGGAAAGGGAACGGACGGGACAGTTTCTGATGAATGATCCCTGTGTTATCAAATGGTAGCGGCTACACATGACAGGACATTCGCCGCTCGTGTCGGAAGGATCGCCAGATGAGCATTCTTTCGCCAAATGTCGTATCCCGTCCTGGTATGTGTAGCTACCCCTTCCGACACTATCAGAAAATTCTGACGGTAGCTCTGTGTAGTGGAGTAAGTGTGGTGTGGCGGCCGGCGGGATGAGCATCAGTGTCGGACGGCTGCGCGCATAATCTCCCGACGTGTGACCGTTGCGCTCGCAGCCCCCCGCCTCAGAAATGTTCTGTCCGTATCCTGACATATGTAGCCACACCATCAGAATTTTGTCCGTGTCCTGTAAGTTTCCTTTCCGTATCCTTTCCTGCTATGTGTAGCCGTACCTTAACAGGTACACAAATTCACACCACCAACCAGCAACATTCCCTTTTCCTTGTTCATAGCCGTTTTAAACCCATGCGCAAACATTAGACGTTATATTTTTATGTTTGTTATCTTTTGTTATTGTTTCAATACTAACCTAATAACCAATAAGAACCAAGTAAAAATTTTCAATTTCCAAAAACATGTTTTTTAATAAGGAAAATGAATTTTTCTGGGGTTAGTTTGCTAAATTTATTTTTGTGCCCGAATACACATTATACAAAGTTCAAGCAAAATCTCCCTTGTTTCACACAGTAGGCATTCCTTGAATTAAAGTATGGAATTGTGTTGATATTTCAGTACCAGTAGTTTGATGGTTTCTATTCTGCTAGCTTTTAACATGTGTTTGTTTGTCAACAACTGTTTCATTTTGCAATTAAATAAAAATTAATTGTTCCCAATGTTATTCTTATGGGCAAAAAACGAACTTTAAGGGCTTCCTGTGGGCTTCAGAATTAAAATATCAAAAATCTAAAACCTTTATGCAAAACTACGAACTGGGACAAACATTTTGACACCTCAATCATTAAAATCGGTCCAGAAATAACGGAGTAGTTTTGTTCACAAAAAACAGCCCTCACTTATTAATATAAGAGATAGATTACATTAATAACAAGCATTTAGTAACCTATAAAAATATTTAATTTTTGTTTAAAGTGCATTGTAGCATACAGCCTTATTTCACATAGATTGTGATTAAGATAAATTGTTTTTATTAAGTGAAGGTTGATGCAATTAGGATCGTCCTACGAGTCTGGTACCGTAATGACACCCCGGTTACGTAGGTTGCTAATTGGATTAACTAATCGTTTATAGCGACCTCTTGTACTGACCAACTTACAAACACTAAGCTCTTGACCAATGATAACTGTATTGGTTGCTTGGTAATCCCTCTAGACCTGTACCATTGTGCAGTAGGATGGGCATCATATGCTCCCTCTAGACATGTACCGATACCATTGTGCAGTAGGATTGGCATCATATGCTCCCTCTTGACATGTACCATTGTGCAGTAGGATGGGCATCATATGCTCCCTCTAGACATGTACCGATACCATTGTGCAGTAGGATGGGCATCATATGCTCCCTCTTGACATGTACCATTGTGCAGTAGGATGGACATCATATGCTCCCTCTAGACATGTACCGATACCATTGTGCAGTAGGATGGGCATCATATGCTCCCTCTTGACATGTACCATTGTGCAGTAGGATGGGCATCATATGCTCCCTCTTGACATGTACCATTGTGCAGTAGGATGGGCATCATATGCTCCCTCTTGACATGTACCATTGTGCAGTAGGATGGGCATCATATGCTCCCTCTAGACATGTACCGATACCATTGTGCAGTAGGATGGGCATCATATGCTCCCTCTTGACATGTACCATTGTGCAGAAGGATGGGCATCATATGCTCCCTCTTGACATGTACCATTGTGCAGTAGGATGGGCATCATATGCTCCCTCTTGCCATGTACCATTGTGCAGTAGGATGGGCATCATATGCTCCCTCTAGACATGTACCATTGTGCAGTAGGATGGGCATCATATGCTCCCTCTAGACATGTACCATTATGCAGTAGGATGGGCATCATATGCTCTTTCTAGACATGTACCATTGTGCAGTAGGATGTGCATCATATGCTCCCTCTAGACATGTACCATTGTGCAGTAGGATGGGCATCATATGCTCCCTCTAGACATGTACCATTGTGCAGTAGGATGGGCATCATATGCTCCCTCTTGACATGTACCATTGTGCAGTAGGATGGGCATCATATGCTCCCTCTAGACATGTACCATTGTGCAGTAGGATGGGCATCATATGCTCCCTCTAGACATGTACCATTGTGCAGTAGGATGGGCATCATATGCTCCCTCTAGACATGTACCATTGTGCAGTAGGATTTGCATCATATGCTCCCTCTTGACATGTACCATTGTGCAGTAGGATGGGCATCATATGCTCCCTCTAGACATGTACCATTGTGCAGTAGGATGGGCATCATATGCTCCCTCTAGACATGTACCATTGTGCAGTAGGATGGGCATCATATGCTCCCTCTTGACATGTACCATTGTGCAGTAGGATGGGCATCATATGCTCCCTCTAGACATGTACCATTGTGCAGTAGGATGGGCATCATATGCTCCCTCTAGACATGTACCATTGTGCAGTAGGATGGGCATCATATGCTCCCTCTAGACATGTACCATTGTGCAGTAGGATTTGCATCATATGCTCCCTCTTGACATGTACCATTGTGCAGTAGGATGGGCATCATATGCTCCCTCTAGACATGTACCGATACCATTGTGCAGTAGGATGGGCATCATATGCTCCCTCTTGACATGTACCATTGTGCAGTAGGATGGGCATCATATGCTCCCTCTAGACATGTACCGATACCATTGTGCAGTAGGATGGGCATCATATGCTCCCTCTTGACATGTACCATTGTGCAGTAGGATGGGCATCATATGCTCCCTCTTGACATGTACCATTGTGCAGTAGGATGGGCATCATATGCTCCCTCTAGACATGTACCGATACCATTGTGCAGTAGGATGGGCATCATATGCTCCCTCTTGACATGTACCATTGTGCAGTAGGATGGGCATCATATGCTCCCTCTAGACATGTACCGATACCATTGTGCAGTAGGATGGGCATCATATGCTCCCTCTTGACATGTACCATTGTGCAGTAGGATGGGCATCATATGCTCCCTCTAGACATGTACCGATACCATTGTGCAGTAGGATGGGCATCATATGCTCCCTCTAGACATGTACCGATACCATTGTGCAGTAGGATGGGCATCATATGCTCCCTCTTGACATGTACCATTGTGCAGTAGGATGGGCATCATATGCTCCCTCTAGACATGTACCGATACCATTGTGCAGTAGGGTGGGCATCATATGCTCCCTCTTGACATGTACCATTGTGCAGTAGGATGGGCATCATATGCTCCCTCTTGACATGTACCATTGTGCAGTTGGATGGGCATCATATGCTCCCTCTTGACATGTACCATTGTGCAGTAGGATGGGCATTATATGCTCCCCTCTTGACATGTACCATTGTGCAGTAGGATGGGCATCATATGCTCCCTCTAGAGATGTACCATTGTGCAGTAGGATGGGCATCATATGCTCCCTCTAGACATGTACCATTGTGCAGTAGGATGGGCATCATATGCTCCCTCTAGACATGTACCATTGTGCAGTAGTATGGGCATCATATGCTCCCTCTAGACATGTACTCTTGTGCAGTAGGATGGGCATCATATGCTCCCTCTAGACATGTACCATTGTGCAGTAGGATGGGCATCATATGCTCCCTCTTGACATGTACCATTGTGCAGTAGGATGGGCATCATATGCTCCCTCTTGACATGTACCATTGTGCAGTTGGATGGGCATCATATGCTCCCTCTTGACATGTACCATTGTGAAGTAGGATGGGCATTATATGCTCCCTCTTGACATGTACCATTGTGCAGTAGGATGGGCATCATATGCTCCCTCTAGAGATGTACCATTGTGCAGTAGGATGGGCATCATATGCTCCCTCTAGACATGTACCATTGTGCAGTAGGATGGGCATCATATGCTCCCTCTAGACATGTACCATTGTGCAGTAGTATGGGCATCATATGCTCCCTCTAGACATGTACCATTGTGCAGTAGGATGGGCATCATATGCTCCCTCTAGACATGTACCATTGTGCAGTAGGATGGGCATCATATGCTCCCTCTTGACATGTACCATTGTGCAGTAGGATGGGCATCATATGCTCCCTCTAGACATGTACCGTTGTGCAGTAGGATGGGCATCATATGCTCCCTCTAGACATGTACCATTGTGCAGTAGTATTTGCATCATATGCTCCCTCTAGACATGTACCATTGTGCAGTAGGATGGGCATCATATGCTCCCTCTTGACATGTACCGATACCATTGTGCAGTAGGATGGACATCATATGCTCCCTCTTGACATGTACCATTGTGCAGTAGGATGGGCATCATATGCTCCCTCTAGACATGTACCGATACCATTGTGCAGTAGGATGGGCATCATATGCTCCCTCTAGACATGTACCGATACCATTGTGCAGTAGGATGGGCATCATATGCTCCCTCTTGACATGTACCATTGTGCAGTAGGATGGGCATCATATGCTCCCTCTTGACATGTACCATTGTGCAGTAGGATGGGCATCATATGCTCCCTCTAGACATGTACCGATACCATTGTGCAGTAGGATGGGCATCATATGCTCCCTCTTGACGTGTACCATTGTGCAGTAGGATGGGCATCATATGCTCCCTCGAGACATGTACCGATACCATTGTGCAGTAGGATGGGCATCATATGCTCCCTCTTGACATGTACCATTGTGCAGTAGGATGGGCATCATATGCTCCCTCTAGACATGTACCGATACCATTGTGCAGTAGGATGGGCATCATATGCTCCCTCTTGACATGTACCATTGTGCAGTAGGATGAGCATCATATGCTCCCTCTTGACAAGTACCATTGTGCAGTAGGATGGGCATCATATGCTCCCTCTAGACATGTACCATTGTGCAGTAGGATGGGCATCATATGCTCCCTCTTGACATGTACCATTGTGCAGTAGGATGGGCATCATATGCTCCCTCTAGACATGTACCATTGTGCAGTAGGATTTGCATCATATGCTCCCTCTTGACATGTACCATTGTGCAGTAGGATGGGCATCATATGCTCCCTCTAGACATGTACCATTGTGCAGTAGGATGGGCATCATATGCTCCCTCTAGACATGTACCATTGTGCAGTAGGATGGGCATCATATGCTTCCTCTAGACATGTACCATTGTGCAGTAGGATGGGCATCATATGCTCCCTCTTGACATGTACCATTGTGCAGTAGGATGGGCATCATATGCTCCCTCTAGACATGTACCATTGTGCAGTAGGATGGGCATCATATGCTCCCTCTAGACATGTACCATTGTGCAGTAGGATGGGCATAATATGCTCCCTCTAGACATGTACCATTGTGCAGTAGGATGGGCATCATATGCTCCCTCTTGACATGTACCATTGTGCAGTAGGATGGGCATCATATGCTCCCTCTAGACATGTACCATTGTGCAGTAGGATGGGCATCATATGCTCCCTCTAGACATGTACCATTGTGCAGTAGAGTGAGCATCATATGCTCCCTCTAGACATGTACCACTGTGCAGTAGGATGGGCATCATATGCTCCCTCTAGACATGTACCATTGTGCAGTAGAGTGAGCATCATATGCTCCCTCTAGACATGAGACATGCACCACTGGCAATATTGTATTTCCTTAGTGATAAAATTAATTGGGCTTTTCGTTTTACAAAATATCAAGAAACATTTTTAGCCAGAAAAAATTTATAAAGAACGAACAAGGACCAACCTTGTTTTTTTGGGTAAGGTATGAGAAAATTATACGTAATGAAGTCATCGCAGTGTATGATTGCTAAGTCGTTTTGTTTTAATAAATGCAATAACTATGCAGAATCGATATGAAAACTTTAAATTATAAACATGTTAATTTCTTTTTCACCAGTGATTTTCCTAAAACCATTTTTAGCGTTTCGAAAATACCTCTATATTTTTTCAGTTTTTTGTTTTATATTTTACCATATTTTTTTAAATTGATTTGAATTCCTTAAATAATGTGTATCATTGAAAGCATAACTGTATTGAAAGGTTACTTTGAATGTTCCAGAAAAATATTAAGAATATTTTTATTTTTTGATCCATTAAGAAAAAGCCAAATAATACCTCCTTTGATTACTGCATTCAAGCTTCGTTCTACAATATGAAATTAATATTAAGCATACATGTGCTCTTCATCACTTCATTTTTTCCAATGAAATCAAACAAAAGACTTATCAAAGGGATGCTACCTGTTCCTCTGATCTGGTGTAGGTTTGTTGTGGCAAAGGAGGTGGAAAACCCACTGAAGCCAAACAATACTCACTCAGACATACAGACCGGTAGACGGTTCAACAATAACTTATTCAGGACATAAGCCAGGAATAAAAACTGTCTCTTAAGTTATTATTTTCTATTCAACCGTGTTGTTTTTTTATGCCTCTACTTTTTTCATAATAAAACTTATTCAAACCTATTAACTGTATTTTATAAATTTCCATATAGGGAATACACTTTAACGGTGGAAGTTACGGTAAGGCCTAAGTTTGGGACCATGTTACTTTTTCGTTTTGAGGTGCCCAGAAGCCAAAATATACAGTTAATTAAAATATACAGTTTGTTTAAACTTATACATATGAACGTACAAGATGTTCTACACTAAAAATAAATCGAAAAAAGTTAAGTAAATCTTTTTCGATAACGGCTAGCTATCCTCCATTTTGTTTTCTTACACAACTTACCTTACCTTATCTCTGTGGCCACTCAAACCAAAGTTGGTTTTTGGCCTCCGCAACGATCCGCCTCCACTCTTCCCTGTCTTCAGCTTGCTCCCAGGCTACTCGTTCTTCTGAGGTCTTTTTGAACTTGGTCCTGCCATCTTAATTTTGGTCTTCCTAGTGGTCTAGTACCTGCTGGTCTCCCTTCAAAAACTTCTTTGATAAGGGTGTTTTACTTCTCAATCTTCGACTTTTAATAACAGCTACAATGCCAGGCTGTCCGTAAAGATCTTTTAATTCTTGATTTTTCTGGATTCGCCAAATGTCATTTTCAATAATTTGATTATATATCCTATACTATAATACGAGGAATGTCTGAAGGGATGTGTGTTCCACGATCTCGAAATCTAGCTGTCAGATTTTGCGTAAACTTTGCAATTAAAAGTGTATTGGCCCAAAAATAAGTTTAGAAAAGGCCTCCATCCCAGGAAAAATCGAATTTTGTCAGAATTTAAGTTTAAAAATCGTAATTTTTAACATTGGTCTTATGGGTTGCTATTTTGGTAACGAAATAACAACGAAAGGTATACAAAAATAAACGAACATTAATATTAAGCAGACTTTTTGAAACAGCTGTTAACTGTGAAGAGGTATAGTTGGTTGTTGGGGGAAATTTAATAGCTCTAATGACACTATATCAAAACTGAATTAAAATCAACGAGCAAGGCTCGGTTAACCTGGTACTTTTCCTTAATACTTGGTTCTCAAAGACCATAAACTTTTTTCTGAGTTTTTGCTCAGGGCTAAATTTTCCGTTCCATATAGGAGTACTGGTTGTATTATTGTGTGTGGTTATTTCTTATCTTTGTAGTGTTTTATATTTGTTTGGAGCTTGGAATTTTTGATAGAGACCAGAAACTTTTCCTTGCTGCTATAAAGTCTGCTTTCTACTTCAATTTCTTCTTTGTTGTCTTCGGTCAATTTTACCCCTAAGTATTCAAAATCAGTAGTCCGAGGAAACTCAATATCATCTACTTGTAATATTTTTAAAGCAATGATCTTAGAAAATTATATAGTAGGCCTAAGCTACAGTTAACATGGAATCATAGAAAACAATCGGTTTAAGAACCTTTTTTTGATTAATCATGATAAAAGCTTTAAAACCAAACTCAATGCAATAGAAGAGAATATAGATGGGATGACATAACAGTAGCCTATACAGTAATACACGGTGGCCCTCCTCTCAATACGGAGAGTGTAACTGCATTTTGCCACCGCCAAATTGTCGCTGGTTCAATGGTCGGCAGTTACATAGGGGAATTAGCACTCTCGCTGATGTACCTATACTCTAAAAACTTTGAAATTTCACACACTTATAGCTTAATAGTGGTGACGGTAATGGTCTGGTTTAAATTCAAAAATTAAACCTGTCAGATACTTAAAATAAAATAAAGTCCAAACTTTTTTATACTCTAATTTGTTGACATCAAAAAGTTGCATTGCGAGAAAGATTTTTGTTTTAAGGGCAGCTTCGTGATGTAAGAGAGAGAAATGTAACCAAAAAGTTATATTATTCGAAAAGTATTTTTTGAAAAAAAAATGCCAATGTAGTTTATGTCATACAGCAGGTAGAACACAAGCTTCGTGACGCGGTTATGCCCAGCCTTTCAGCTGCGCGGCGCGGCGGCCCGCTACAAACAGAAAACTTCCGTGTTTAGCTTAGCTTCTGTATTTTATTTTTAAATGTTACATGATTATATGTTTACAAAAGTAGGTATTGCATGTTTTTAAATAATATTTCATTTGTTAACCGCATTTATATACTTACTAGCTGTGTACCCGTTCTTCGCACGGGGTGTGTACAGTTTATTAAACGAATGATATTAGTGATTTCACAAATTCAATATATAACCTTCAGTTGGTTCATTCTAACGTATCTAGATATCAAGTTTTATGCTTAATAGCTACCAGGTACATTTGTCAAAATCTTGTTAAATCCATTTCTCATTTAGTCTAGAAGTTATTTCTATTAATGATTTTTGTTGCAGTTTGATTAAACATTTATATTCGTATGGTGATTTACTTACAGTTCCTATGAGTATAAACTCATAAACGATTTAAGAAAACTCAGACTTGTAAAAAATATTATAGATCTTATGAAATCAAATACTGAATCCTTGATTGGGTGTGACGATAGCTATATGCCAAATCCAATGATTCCACCCCTGCATCTTGTTCTACCCATGAAAGATATGTACAGACATGTACAATATTAAATCTAAATTCAAATTAGTTAAAATTTTAATTCCCAACCCACGTAAAACAACGCAACATCAGTCAGTAACGTATAGGCACCGCACCGCAGTGTAGGTATTAGGTTTACTTAATTCAATTTTTTTGTCTTTAGACTTTATTTTTTTACCTAAACCTCATGTGTTGCCAATGTATACAAAACCAAATAAATAGTGACATCCCATGTTATAAAGTTATGTCGAAAAATGGAGAAAAATTAAGCATTGATGGTGGGATTACTTTCAATGGTATATTGAAATGATTTATATTGCCACGGGAAGCGCTCTTTTTACCTTCTAAATATGTCAAAATGTCAAAATAATTATATTTGTTTGTTTACACAAAATAAAAAACAATAACAAACTTCTGCAAATCTATCTATATATATAATACGTGATGCCCTTTTTTTGTTAACACTACTCCTCCCTTATTTCTGGACCAATTTTAACGTTTGAGGTGTCAAAAGAAAGGTCTCAGTTCGTAGTTTTGCAATAAGGTTTTACATTTTTTATATTTTAATTCTGAAGCTCACGGGAAGCCCTCAAAGTTAATTTTTTGTCCATAAGATTAACATGGGGAACAATTTATATTGAATTGCTAAATAAAACAGCTGTTGATAGTAAAAAGAAAAACATATGTTAAAAGCAGAATAGAAGCAATTGAACTACTGGTTCTGAAATATCAACACTTCATATACAAGGAGTGTCTATTGTGATGTTTCAACATTTTCTCAAATGTAGCGGATAGATTTTGCTTAAACGTTTTATTTACGTGCATTTGGACACAAAAATAAGTTTGGCAACTTAATGCTAGAAATAATAATTTTTCTTTACGAAAACAAGTTTGGAAATTTAAATTTTTGACAGGAGTCTTATGGGTGGTCTGATTGGTATTGAAACAATATCGAAAGGTAATAAATATTAAAATAGAACACTAAATTTGTGTGCTTGGGTTTTCAAACTGCTGTGAAGTATAAGAAAAAGGGATGGTTGGTTGTAGGTGTAATAACCTATTTGGTTACTATTATACAATAAAAAAATATTATGCAGAATGCTACAAAACACCTGTTTAAAAGAGACAACATTTAAAAGTCTTTTTCATTCAGTATAGAAAACAAGCTTATTACAAAAATGGTTTTTATAAAGAAAGAGCAATTTTAAAAAAATATATAAATGCCACATAAACCAAACGGACCATACCAACTAACAAAGATGTAGATTCTCTTAATTTTTGTGATTTCTTTTTTTTGTAGTGCCATGATAAGTTAAAGAGGATTTTGTTATTTATAAATAGTAATGTGGACTCATTCACTATATCAGAGTAACTTAGCTACAAAAACAGTTGCATAACTCATCCAGGACCGGGAGTTGTAATGAAATGTTGATTTTTATTCTGTTGTCATTTACGTTTTATGTTTGATGAACTATGTAGATCAAACATCTGTGATTTATTCTAAATTTTATAGGAGTGTTTACACAGAGGCCCTAAAACAAATCGGCAAGAACAACTACGTAATCTTAGCTAATTTGGACCTAAGAAAAACCACCAAATCTCAACAGTATCACATTGGCAAGTTGTAGAATTAGGACTGAAGATCGATTGATGAAACACCAATATTGTTTTATCTGATTTTCTGTATAATTTAATTTTAATTCAAAGTAACTCTGTTCATTACCATGGAGCAAGGTTGATCACCATATACTCTAATAAATGCAGCGCATTGCGCTGCACGGGCCCCCTAGTACTTATTTAATACGCTAAGGGTTTTTTTTGTCTTGAGAACTCCTCCTACAATTATCAGCCGATTTTCAAGTTTTTGGTGTCGTGGATAGGGCTTAGTCTGAAGTTGTTTCCGCAAAAAATTTATGAAAATCGGACTTAAAATAAGGGCGCTATCCACAAATTAATTTGAAAATTTCCCATTAGAATAACATTGAGATTGGTTTGAGCATTTTAACATCTGTTAACGTACAGCTGTAGCTTTTGGTGATCACTGATATTCACAATATTGGATTGGACGGATTTCATTGATCTAGAACTAAATGTAACTTTTGTATTGTATGAAAATAAATTGCTCGATGTTGAGCAACACGTGCACTAGTATGTTCTTAAACAATCTGATTCTATTCAACCAATCAGCATGATCCTTGATGGCACTATGAGTGTTTTTTTAGCGACTTTCTCACTTCTTCATAAGAACCCTACTCATTAAGTTCTTACACATTACCCCGTCTATACCCGAACTACTTGAAAGATTGAGCATTTATAAACCTCATTGGTTTTAACAACATATTGTGTTTGATGAAATACACCTCTTTTTGTCAGAACATGCAATGAAAGCTAAATTGGGAACCAAAATTAGTTTGTAATGATAATAAGAAACATTCTAAGATTTAAGGGTCAAAAACTCGTTTTGTAATAATTTCATAATTATTTTAATAATCATATTTAGAACCAAGAATTAGTTGACTATTCACTGTATTTAGGCCAGTGAAAAGTTGAAGGGTTAGATATGAAAGAGTCTGTATTTAAAATTTTAAGTGTTGCCATCTGTGGTGAAAATGACAAACTGTCTAATCCAGCTGATTAAAGAGCATAGATAAAAAGGTAGAATTAAATATTCCCATAAGATTAACATTGAATATTTCTTTTACTATAAGGCAGAGCCTTTTTGACGAACGATGCTTTAGAGCAGCTAAGATCGTTCTAATTGCAACATTTAACAATAAAATAATTTCAATAAAAAATTTCATATCATTTACTAAAGCCCTTGTCGTGTGAAAAGAGATTAAAGATTGGTATTTTAGCACAACTTGGCTACTTTGACAAACTATGGGGCAAAGCCCTAAGGTCGCTAAGTCAATTAAAGTTGTAATGAACCTTCACACCACTCTAGTCTATGACATGAAAAAATTTAGACCCTTATGTAAAGTCGTTATCCAGTGAAAAGAGGACAAAATAGGACCCATGAGCGAGCGAGAGAGAGAGAGAGAGAGAGAGAGAGAGAGAGAGAGAGAGAGAGAGAGAGAGAGAGAGAGAGAGAGAGAGAGAGAGAGAGAGAGAGAGAGAGAGAGAGAGAGAGAGAGAGAGAGAGAGAGAGAGAGAGAGAGAGAGGGAGGGAGAGAGGGAAAGAGGGAGAGAGAGGGGGGGGAAGAAATTTAGATTCTGCGATGCATAAAAAGTAAAAATAACCATAAATTTCTAAATTCTAAGCAACGTACACACAAAACTCTAATTTTATTAATATAGATAATTTTTATCATAAATATAACTAACTACGTGTTGTTGACCAGATTAGATATGAAATAAAAACAACAATCATTACATCTATTTATTTGACATGAAATCATATTTACAATAAATAAAACAAAGTTAACATAAAATTACTGACTGATTGACGACTCCAAAATGTTTAAGTGGAATATTTCATAAATATCAGAAAGGTTATTAAAAAACAAAACACAATAAACAATAAATATGAAGCTTAAAAAATATCAGTTATATCAGTTTAAATACCTACACATAATATAGTACGAAGATGTTTATGGTAAAAAGTGTGTTATGTATGCTTTATTTACTTTGCTGACAAAGTACCATTTCGCCATTCAGTCTTACATATACAATATCAGTAGTGGTAATTTGGCGATTTCAGCACATGACGTCATCAATGACGTCACTGATGAAGTCACTAATAATGTCATATGACGACCTATGAAGTCACTTAAATGACGTCCTGATGACGTTATCGTCGCTCGCATCACCGTGATGACGTCACTGACGTTATTTAGGTCAAGGTCACGCTGAAAGTTAAATTTTTTCAGCACTGTGGTTTCTCACACTTTACTCCAAGTCTTCTTTAGAATCCTCGTGACCTTGAGGACTTGGAGTGAAATTTGATGAGAAACCGCAAAAGTGCTAAGGACCATTTAACTTTGTGACGTGACTCTTAGGGTTATCGAATTGAGCTGAAGTGGCCGATTTCGCTAAGTTTTAGAGTTTTATTGTTGTACACATGAGAAAATATTAAGTCCAACCGAAAATTGAACAACAAAGTACATGACACCGATGTGCACAATACGACAGTCGCTGAGTGACTTATTGTTAAGGCTCCGCGTATCTTCTTAGGTACATGAAAATGGTGAGGGTAAAGTGGTGGGGGAATATAAACGACCTTGCGGACATTGAATTTTGAAGATTTTTCAATATTTTAATGTAAAGATGGTCTTGGGAGCTTGAAGTATTACTCAAAATCTTTCCAGAATGTTAAATTTTAACAAAATATCTGTTATTTCGTTCTATATATAACCTTGGGCACTTTTAATATGTAAAGCAAGGTACAGTAGAATATTTCACTTTTGATTACCCAACTAGGCCTAATTATACTAAGTTTGTAAGGATCCAAAAACAAGTTAAATAACAGATTATTGCGATTTTTCTGCAGAAAACATTGCTTTTGCATGATAATGATTACAAATTAAAGTTATTTAAATAGAAAAATAACCAATAAGATATAACTCCGTTATGTGTTGTCAAATCCTTACAAACTTGGTATTATCGGTTAGATAATTAAATTTGTCAACTTTTTTGTGCCATGTAAATTTTTTTATAAAATTTCATGTATTTAAGATATTTGAGGTTTTTAAATTTTAAACTGCCGCCATTTTAAAAATCTACGTTGAAAAAAAAATTTTGTTAAAATGGGCATTAGTATTTTAAAGGTAGTGCCTAATATGAACTTCCTGCAACAATCCGTCGCCAAAATAAAAACTATTATGTGGAAAAACTAAATGGCTGTTATTTGGGTTAATATGCATTTTAGGATATACCTTTATGTAAACTTTTTTTGTTTATTTTTACCCAATTAAACATTACGAAGTTAGGTGACGGAATTTAAAGACACTCTATACATTGAATTACTAAATTGTTGAGTCATAAATCCTTTTGCATAGGCGTCATTGGGGGGGTAGGCAAGGGGGGGCAGTTGTCCCCCCAATAATTTCGGTGATTTTTTTTTTTTAATTGGAAATTAAAATGTTAGGTTATGTAATATGGTGAAATATTTATATATAACAATTCAGGTTGAAATAATGAAACGTCTTCCAACACTACTCGATATATTTACACTTATACTGTAATTGTTTACAAGACGGTAAATATATATAAAAGATCTTATAATGGCGATCGATTTCGACCAGTCACACAGGTCATCATCAGGCCCAATCAGAGACTTAAATATATCGAGTAGTGTTGGAAGACGTTTTATTATTTCAACCTGAATATCAGTACCAGCACGTATAATGCTAATCAAAAAGTTATTTATATAACAATTATAAACTTCTGAACCAGACTTTATCAAAATGTCTACTTTGTATTATTTACACAAAACTCTTAAATTGACTCATTTTGCAATCGTCATCTGTAGCAGGAAGTCCCATCTCACGTCTGTTGAGTTTTAAGGCTCCGGTCTACCTGCACGAACGACGTTAGCGAATGCCGCCTCTCGGCCGTAGCGCTAGGCGAGTTCCGCGAGTTTGATGGCTGCAGAGGTTTACAGGAATCGTGTTTTAAAATTAACTAATTATGATAGAGATTGACTCTTAACTTTTTGTAAAAGTAGAAAAACGGATCTCGTCTTCTCTGGTTTTAGAATTTTTTTATAAAATTTATAATTTTAGTTATAACCGTCTAAAATTGTCTGTTTTTTCTATGGGCAAGTTTTATAGATGCATAGGTTTACGGGGATCGTGTTTTAAAACTAACCAATTAAGATAGAGATTAGCTCTTAACTTTTTCTAAAAGTAAAAAGACGGATCTCGTCGGCTCTGTTTTTAGAATTTTAAATACAATTTCTAATTTTAGCTATAACTGTCTAAAATCATCTGTTTTTTATCGATTTTTAACTTAAGTTTTCCATTAGCTTTGATAACACTACCAAAGTGAGATCACCAAAGTGTAAGAAAGGAAATTTAGCACCGTTACTCTTCTTCAATATGACACATTAGTTGTAGCTCTAGGCTGTTCTAAATACCCCCTCTTCACAGGGTTCTAAAAACCCTTTCATTTCCATCGAGAAAAACAGATGATTTTAGATAATTATAACTGAAACTAGAAATTGTATTTAAAAATTCTAAAACCAGAGAAGACGAGATCCGTCTCTCTACTTTTAGAAAAAGTTAAGAGTAAGTCTCTATCTTAATTAGTTAACTTTAAAACACGATTCCCGTAAACCTCTGCACTGTCTGCAGCCATCAAACTCGCCTAGCGTAACGTCGTTCGGGCTCAGGTAGACTGGAGCGTTGCCTTGGTTAAACATAACCTCTTTTGTGTGAAAATGTAGATATAGTACTTTCGCTGATGTCCGATGTTTACATTTTACTGTTGTTTACTTGAAAATAAATCATTTCCTTATTTATGGGTAATCAAATGGAAAAATTACAAACTTTAAGGACTTGTAGGTCCCCTCTTTTTAATGGACAATTTACTAATTCACCTTAGAAACAACTTCACGCCGAGCTCTATCCAATGGCACTAAAATCATTAAAATATATTGCAAATTGTGGAGGAGTTTCTTGTACAAAAACCCGTATTACGTATTAAATATGTATAGATGTTTTTTGTAAATCATTATTTATCTTTTTTTAATCACTTAGTAATTTTTTACCTTTCTTGTGCTCAATAATAATTAATTTTTTTAGGTAATCTAATGGGCAATATGTAGCTGTACTGATCCTAAACAACAATAGTTAAATTTTAAATGATTTTTTTGTCCCTTATATGTCAGATTGCAAAGGTGCTTTGCCAAAAACTATAATTTTTGATAAAGATAAAACAATGTGTTTTACCATACAAACCTATGGAGTTTTAGTCTATGTATCCGACCGTAAAACTTTAGAGTTGTAAATAATATACAATAAAAATAACTAAATAGTTATAAAATGATGTTCTTTTTTATTTTAACGATTTAGCATCCATTAACCAATTAAATCCGTTAAATTTCTTAAGGTGGTTTACATCACAGTAACCACTGGCAGTTCCAGAAGAATAATGACTTTCTACAAATAGAAACATATTATATAATCAAATTTTACATGCATTTGGGTATTATTTTCATGGGTTTGTGAGATTATATTATAAGTTCACATTTTATGGACAGCTTAGTGTCACAATGTAAACTTAATTAGCTTTTATTGACAGTTTTTAGCGAAATTTAAGAGGTTTGGCGTATTTGTGGGAAGGGGGGAGGGGGTATGACCTTATAAAAATCTTGCCCCCCCAATCAGAATGCTGAAATGACGCCTATGGGAGGTATACTTACTATGTAGTTATGCAATGCACAGTTTACAAAACATCTCGTTTAAAATTGTATGATTAAAAACCCACAACAACAAAATTTTAAATGTTGTTTAATTTAGGTTATAAAAGGTTTATTTCGTCAAAAATCATTTAACAAAAATTCAACAGTTCAATTTATTTTATTTTATAATAAATACAATACTATATTGACGTTTTATAAAATAAAATAGATTAAAGGGTTAATTAAAACTTCAAATAACATTTAAATGAAGATTAGTGATAAGTTCTACCATACAGGGAAAGAAACTGCAAAAGTGGTAAATGAGAAGTTGATAGAGCCAAATTAAAACTCTGGTAATGAAGTTTATCTTTCTCACTGTTTTAATGACTGATTAAAATCTTTAATTGCATTTCCTTTTCCAGATATTATTTGAGTAGAATAGTTTGCTTGTTTCTTCCATATTTCTTTTTTTTATTAAAGAATGTTTAAACATTTTTATTTTTAAATATAATCAAAAATTTTTACTGTTCCTAATTAGTCTAGTAAAATTGGCTTAAAAATAGCTGAACCCGGAAGTAATAGCAAACTAACATATTATTTTAACCGATTCTTATGTAAAATTACTTGAGGAAAACGATGGTGAAAAATCTACCACTCTCCGACGCTGCGCTCGCATGCTATAGCCAATTTTTTTCAAAATGGCGGCTGTAGTTTATAAGTTTTTGTTGAATATCTTTCGAACCATTAAAGACAGTTAAATTTTGTAAGTTAGTAAACTTTAAAAAATTTTATTTTACACATTTTCATATATAATATGTATTGGTTGTTATATTTAATAAGGGTGATATTTCTCTTTAAAGCTACTTTCAACGTGGGATTTTAAGTGAATTTCTTTTGTTGGAAAAACCATGTTACGGTGGTGCCAAAGGTTAGATTTAAGCCTTTAAACGTGTTAACTTTTTACTCCAGGGTCCCCAGATACCACAAACACATAAAATTCATAAAATTTCCATAACTGCATATATATATATTTATTAAGATACATATATAAATATGTACTTAAATTCCGTGAAGCCGGTGTTTTGATATATAATATGTATTGGTTGTTATATTTAATAAGGGTGATATTGCTCTTTAAAGCTACTTTCAAGTGTGGGCTTTTAAGTGAATTTATTTTGTTGGAAAAACCATATTACCATAGAAAAACTAGGTATATTACAGTGGTGCCAAAGGTTATATATAAGCCTTTAACCGTGTTAACTTTTTACAACAGGGTCCCAGATACCACAAACACCATTCATTAAAATTTTCATATCTGCATATATATACTTATTAAGATACATATATAAATATGTACTTAAATTCCGTGAAGCAAGTAAATCTGTGAACGAAACGTTAGATTTTATCAAACTTGACATGAAGGTGTGGGACTAGGTCTATTAGGTCTATTTTCATTAGTTATGTCGATTGGGATTATTAGACCAAGGGAAAAGGGTGATATACAGGTTCAAATTTATCTAGAATAAGGTTAAACCCTGATTTTGGGCCGATTTAATGAATTTGGTATGTACCATACTCAGTTCCGGTGGCTATTTACAATGGATAGATTTAAAATTATCAACTGAATCCTCGTGGACCGACCATCATTAGATGTTGACATTTGGTAATAACGTTAATAAAAAGGTCCATATAGCTTACAATTCAATTACTTTTACTACATCACAAAAAAGTTTTAAATATAGCTATGTTAAAAATACTAAGCAGTTTATATACTTTTAGCACCCCTATATATTGTTGATATAAGAGTTGTTTAGTGTACACATTTCAAAATTGCACACTAAAAAATAACTAAACCCATAAAGCACGTGCCCTAATTTTAATGTAGTAAACCAAATATTATAAATATCGTTTGTTTTTAACTACTAGTAATATGTACAGCAAATAATTTAAAAAGACGATTTTCGCTGGATCAATATATCCTATCTTAATCAATTTTTAAACCGATTTCAGTGCTTAAAACATGTTTATGTCGCTGGTAAAATCATAACCGATCAATGTGTCATCATATATTAAAATATGTTATTGTTTAAAATGTATCCAAAAATAGTTAGATTAATTTTCAATACGTATTATCAAAACAATGTTCTAGTTAGTTCAACATTTTTTAGATCAAATAAATTGTATTCTAAATTACTAACGAGGTCAGCATTTCCCGTCACAAAAACTGATTGTCTGATTAAAGGCTTTGACGCTGTCGCTTTAATTTTCTCGGCTTAAAATAATTTTCAGAGAAAATTATTATTTTAATGAACTTTTTGGAACAATGCTTTGTATGTTAACCAGGATATTTTTAAGATCAACTAAAAAAAATAAGATTTGACTACAGTAAATCAAGAGCATATACAGACTTGATTAAAAATAAAATGTAAAATGTTTGAAATTAGAACATTTTTCATTTTTAGACGATATGGTGGATAAATGCATTTGTTACAAAGAGATATAAAATAATTATTCTCTTAAAGCAAATACATTATTTATTTATAACAAAAAAATTAAATGACGCATACAAAATTTGTGTAAAATTTTTAAAATTGTTTTTATACTTTTTTTATATTGATGTGTTTCTACGTTTGTGGCATTTTTAATGTTTTTACAGGGAACGTTCCAAGCCAAAGTCTTGTTAAAATATGACGTTTTAATTGTTTTTTAATTAAAATTATATTTTATAAATTTTATTTATGTGTCCGAATTATTGGAATATAAGATTATTTATGCCAATATTTGAGCGAAATGTTCTTAATCAAACATTTTAAGACATTATAACTGATTATCTCTTGTTTTGCTCATTAGTTTTGGATACATACTCAGGCAATGAAATTTTGCCCTGTGTTGTTCTTATCGGACAAAATATGAACTTCAAAAGCCCATAGCTTCCTAAACAGTAGCTTAAGAGAAAAATAACAGAGAATAAAATGGCATTTGAGTGTCGTATACAATCATGGCATAAAAAGTTGGAGTTACTCGCCACAAGTCTTCAATACTCTAATACTTTTTGACTACGCAGGTATTCTGCGACGGGCTATTATATGTTTACAAGATATTAAATGGTGCGTCGTCCAAGATTTGCACCTCCTCTCCGTAAACGTGGCATTTCATTCACGTAAACCAACCACTAAAATAAACAAACAACAATTTCACATAAAACTACTAGTACTGTATTCACAAACAGCTGATAGTAACAGTCTGCAGTTAAATTTGGTCCTTATAACAGCTGTATAATCAACACACAGTCAACAAACCAAATAAATTATTTCTCCTATTAAAATAATATGGTAACTTTAAAGGACCGTAAGGCAGCAAGGTGTATAAATAAAAATACGCCTTGGTAGAGCAGAACCCTTATGTCCGAATTGAACCATTTCAGATTTATACCTTCCCATAGATGGTTACTATGACCGAGCAAAATTTCGTAAGGATCACTCGAGCCGTTCAGGAGGAGTACTTGTAAATAAAAAGCCAGAGTGTAGTATAGTAGCTTCGCTCAAAAAGAGAGCAATTAGATGTATGTTGAATCTTAGACATAGAGATTCATGTTTTGAGCATTTTAAAGAACTGCAAATTTTAACGGTACCAAGCATTTAGATGTTTGAAACAACTATCTATGTTAAGGAACACAAACAAATCACCGCTCATCAGCATTCTTATAACACCTGAAACCGTGCTTTCAATCCTTCCGTTTATCATAATCTAAAACTAAAAAAAACCAGATTACATAGATCTCAAGCTACTAAAACAACTTCCTCTCAACATAGCCCAGATTAACAATATTAAAAAGTTTAAACAATAGCTTAAAAATATCTTGTGGACAAATGTTTTTACCAAATCCCGCCTTACCTGACCTGACTCTCGTCCTGTCACCGTGACAACCAACTCTCCCCAATCCTTGAACATCTCTAACATGGACATACATCAAGAAGATATGCCAAAAACTACCAAGAAGAAACAACTAAGTTGACTGGTCCTATGCCTAGAGGTCAATCAGGACTACGCGGGATATGTATGTATGTATATGACTAATTATAATATTTTAGAATACGTTTTTATACACTATTATATTTACACTATCAAAAGTGAATAGTTTAAGGTTACCGCGAGCTTATTCTACCGGTGGCCTCTTTTGTTGCGCAGGCGTTTAAAAAAAATTTTTAGGTTCAATTCTCCTAGGTAAATTATATTGTAAAAATATGTAATTTTTGGGGATATTATTTGTCGTCTCTTTGTTCTTCAAAATGACATAATTTCAGAATCAATTTTATTTAAATCTGAGGAGATAAAAAATAATTTGTCAGTGAATTGATTTCATTTTAGTTTGGTTTGTATTTCAATTTATTTTATTTTTTAAAGATGAATTAATCTTATACACTACCAACATTTCAGCTCTGTAGACAAAATAGATTTCTTGTGATAATTGTACCAAAATATGCAGATTTCAATACTTCTTACCTTAAAGACGTTGTCCAAAATGAAAACTAAAAATTTGATGTAATAGTTACAACGTAAAAAGTAGTTTCAGTAAAAACAAATTGTTTTTAAGATGCACAACTGTAACTCTCAGGAATGTAAGGGTTAAAATCCGTTTTCCCAACATTCATGCAAAAAATTGCGTATCATTCACTTGGAAGCTAAAAATGAAGTTAAATTGTTAATATTTTAAAGTCAAATACGAGTGATTTATGATGCTCATGCATCAGTTAAACGAGGAAACTTTTAAGTTTACAGACAGGATGGTAGTTAATAATTAGAAAGTTAGTGTAAGGGTCACCTGGGGCTGGGTCTAATAATCCAATTTGTACCAGGTATAAACTTAAATGTTACAACGCTGCTCTTTTAAGGACCTTCATCTGGCTTTACGCTTTGCCGTTATAACATCCGGGATCAAATCTTGTGATGGAGTATTAGGCCTAACATTGTACAAAGCATTCATATGCATTTATACAATGTGTATTATTCTCCTCCGAAAGGTTTTGCTGTTCTGTTAGGGCCATTCGCACCATTTTAGTTTAAACCTAAGTTTAACCTAAAAGTCAGTTGCACATGCATAGAGCCCGGTTTAAATTTTCACCTCCAGCTTTTTGGCAGAAGAACTATTACGCAAGTGATCTCTCAGCTATGCCAGCTGCCATACCAAATCCTAACGGCCTGTTCCCTGGCCACTTTTAAATGTACTGACGTAGGTGCTTTGCACTGCAGAACATCTTTTATTTATTTTATTATTATTATTTAAGTTGGTAGCTGGCTATGATAGCCATACGATATATATATACCTCCAGCTGTTTTGAACTGAATTAATGTAGATTATATTTATTCAGGTTTATCATTAATTTGTGCAAATGACCCTAATAATAATTGTTGGTTATTTAAAAAGTTTTAAAGAATGGATAGATGCATTTAAAATACTGTTAAACTGTGATGTTGGAAAAAAGTAAATAGGGCTAACACTCATCATAATTAGACCAATTCGTATATGGGAGGTTGAAATTGTGGTTCGGATCCCACGTTAAACTGTAGGTCCCTAGATACCATTGGCTGTTGGGCTATGAATTAACAGTCCTGTCTAAGGAGAATGTCGGCCTTAGTCAGTAACAAGACTACAAGATCGCGCCACAATAATCCTACACTCATCCCTCATTCATACTTGGCTTTAAACTACCTATTGAGTTAGGTTGCCATTTCAAAAAAGGTATTAAAGGTATTAAGGTATCACCCTTAACAAAATAGCCTGTATTTTGTTCTGTCAATAGTACCTAAACCGTTACTTACTTGTCCTAGGACTGAAAAATCAGCTGAAATATTTTTGGGTCCTAGGACTGAAAATTCAGCTGTTATCTAAGTATATTATTATTTATTATTATTAATTTTGAGATGCAGGGTTAAAAAAAAATTCAAACATTATAAAGAGCATTGTTTGTAAATAACAGAAATGTAAATACTTTGTAAATATAACCTCTAAAACCACTTATAGTTCTTATTTTTAACGATTAAATGTCTAATTCCGCATTATGATAAAAATGTTGTTCATCACTCGGAGAAAAAGTGTCTTTTTGATGTTTGATTGTTTTTAAAACCCCTAGTGATGAAAACTAATACTATATATTCCTTGAAGAAATTAAAAATACTAAGATTTAACCCTCCAACTGGTGAACGTCGCGATCGCGACCCATTTAGGCCGTTCTAAACTGGTAGGATCGCGATCGCGATCCATTTGCAAGGTCTATGTAAAATGCATTTTACTTCGTTATTTTATAGTCAATGTCGATGTTTTTTATATAGTATGAAAGAGGAAAAGATGAACAATCTAGTCATCATATGTTCAGCTGTATTTGTTGAAATATCAGTATGTTGGTAAGACTGAATTTCTGGTGTTTGTTTTTGTTTACGCGTATCGTAGGGGCGGCGCTGTTTTGTGGTTATGTTATTACTTGAAATGCAAATTTTAGTGAATTATAGTTAGTTTGCAATGTAATAATGAGTGAATTGAGTAATTATAGTGCTATTTGGGCCTTCTAAATGAAGATTCAGAGTACAAAGTGAAGTTGTCAGTGAACATGAAAGTTGTGAGTTAGGCCTAGGCCTAGGTGAGTGAATAGGCCTAGGCCTAACTTTATTAATTTATTATAAATAAATATAATTATTTATATACATAACAAATAGTTATATTTAATATTTATAAATAGTTCTAGTAAAAATTTTATCATAAAAAATTAATAAAATAAAAAATAAAAATTTTAAAAAAATATGGCGGCGAAAATGTGCTTTGTGCTTACCTCACATATTTGCTTTGTAATATTTTATTTATAATATAAACAATCAAGTGTTATACATCAGTAAAAAGCCAATAAAATTGTGGTTATTTTGGCTATCTTAGTTTTGTTGTATGGACAACATACCTTACCATGATAATACCCTAAAAGGAAAATAATAAGAAAAAAAAATCTTTATTGTTACAAAATAGGAGGATTAACAAAATAAATTTTTGTAAGTACACTAAAAACAATATTGTTTTGAATAGCCTATTTCATTCTGAAAAAATTGATATATAATTTGTATGTTTTATATACCAATTTATATGTTTTATGTTGTTTGTACTAAATGTTTGCGCGGCGGCCAAAAAAACCTCACCAGTAAAGGAGGTTATAATGACCAGTTGGAGGGTTAAAACTTCTAATGTTTATTTTTTACTTATATATTAAAAAATGTTGATGATACCTATCATCTGTGCAAAAATCACATGATTAACACAAACTATATAAATTAAGTAAAACAAAGTCTTCTACGAACATAAACTATATAGGGCAAGGGATATGAGATAGGGAATCTAATTTGCGGCCGGCACTAAGAGGTCACTGGTGCTTTCTGCCCAATAATCCAATTTGTACCCGACATGAACTCAAATATAATCATCCCCTCGTACTCGCTTATTGAGACATCGGATAACTGGACCCAACAGAGCCAACCCCTATCATTGTGGTCCTCACTAAAGTCAACAGCAGAAGAGGGCTCTTTGTTTTTCATTATTCATTAGAATGCATGATCATTAACTGATACCACTTTTCATTAAGTGTTACTCTTTAATATTACAAAAGTTGATCAAATTGTAGAAATCTTAGAATCCTCAATCCATTTTAGCATTTATAATTTTAATAATTAACCAACATGGTTAATGAAAAGAAAAAGTAATTGTAAATTTATATTTATATTTAATGGATAAGAGGCATTTATTTCCACATATTATTGCCCCTAACTGGTGGACACATCACACACTTGTGTAAGAGAAATGAAAGACGAAAAGAAGGGCCGAGTATCAATCACGGATTAAGGTAAATAATGTAATTTTTTTTTTTAATAAAATACAATGACCAAAATATGGAAATATATTACCTTGAATTGAAGTACTGTATAAATATACATTTTAGAGATATGGTCATAAAAAATGGTAATAATTAAATAAATTGAGATGATAAACGATGCTTTGTCAACAATTATTTTGTATAAATCAAGCCAGAAGCTCATTTAAAACTTAAATTTGTTGATCAAAACAATGAGGGTAAACTTTGTTAGCAAGTTTTAATTTGGTTTGTTCGCCATCCAGTGACAACAGACTTGTTATGATTTGTTATTGAAGTTAAACACTGTCAAATACCTTCCTCGCTTATTTCATTGTATGTTAACACTGTATTAAGGTCAAATTGATTCCTCCTCGTGTTTTCATTATGTATTATCACATTGATTCTTCTTTATATTTATAATAAATAAATTAACTTTGGGAATACTTTTATTAAATAGACATTTTGTGACAAAAAAAAATTTTTTTTTTTTTAGTTGTATCACTTTTTTATATTAAACACTATCAATGAATATTAAATTTACTTTAGTATTCTAATGATGTTTATTGACTACAGAATTACCATCCGATATCTGTGCAGTCCTACTTTTGTATGCAGTCCAGTTTTAATGAAATGTTTGATTTGTGTAACAACAACCCCTTAATCTTGAATAGTGAAAAACTAAGCTGATTTATGTTTATAATAGGAAAAAACCTGATCTTATTCCAAACTTAATCTGGAATAAAACTTCTCTCAATGCTTGTCCTGATGTGAAGTACCTGGGTATCCACATCAGTGAGAGCATAAAGAACATGTCACTGCAATTTACTCAAGATTGTCCTCTGGTATCTATCTAATCTGCTAATCTGCAGGCTCCACAGGCTAGTCCAGCATGAAGTGTTGTTTGAAGTGTGTATTATGGCTGTTTCCACAGACTTATCTCCTATGGACTTCTCTTTTGGGCGGCTGAAAAGATTTTTCTTTCCAGAATAGAGTTATAAGAAGGCTGTGTGACCATCGCCTTGCTCATTGAAGGCCTTTATTCAGGGAACTCAACATTTTAACCCTTCCATCACTCTTCATTATTGAGTCATCTCTATTAGTGCAGAAACATAGTATAGAACTAGACGTGTTACAAATTAACTCAATTCTGTACTAATGTACAGCTGTAAACATGTGCAGGTTTTTGGTGATTATTGATATTCACAATATTAGATTGATTGGATGTCATTGATTTAGAACTAAATTTAACTTTTGTATTGTATCAAAATTTTTTATTTTTTATTTTGAGCAACAAGTACACTAGTATAATTTAGTGTCTGCATCAATGGATGTGTTAGTTTGTAGCGCTTTTACACCCTGTTATTAATAATAACTTTTTTTCAAAGTTATTGTGAAATTTACATCGATACACAACTTCGCAGCTAATTACATCAATAAAATATTTATTATTATTATTATATTTAAATTGTGAGCTAAATAGAAAAGGCAGCGACAGAAGACACCACATAATCCACTTTGTAAGGCGTGACAGGTGCTTTCAACTGAATAAACTAATTTCTGGCGGACATAAAGCTAACTTCATCTTCTGCTGGCAAAGATTTTTACTTTCTCCCTCTATACCATAGTATATGGAGAAAGTATTGTTTTCGTCAAAATTTTCGAATTTGAGTTGTTGGTGGATTTATCCATTTTGGTTCCCCCTGAGTCCAAAAAAGTGGTTTTCGGAGTGATGTCTGTCTGTGTGTGTGTGTGTGTGTGTCAGGATGTAAACAGAGCTAGAGAATGCCCTAATGGTCCGATTTTAATTAAATTCGCTACATAGGTCCAAATCCATGATAATTCCAGGCGTTTTTTCCATTTTTTTGAATTTTTTATTTTTAAGGGTATTTTACCCCCCAAAACCCTTAAAAATCGTCAAAAATCAAAATTTCTCAAAAACGGCTCTAACGATTTTGATTAAAATTTTGTGGTTTATTAAGCTTAAAATGGTGAATAAAATGACACCACCCGCATCTCCGGGAAAATCCCCGTTCAAAAGTTATGGAGTAAAAAGTGTTTCAAAAATCAATTTTTGGGATTTTCAAAATAGCTGTTGTCTTGAAATAAATTTTACTTATCACCATTAAATCAAGCTCAAAAAACTAAATAATCCAGTATTTTAAATTATTGCTCTACGTCAAGTGGTTGCGGAGAAAATTCAATTTTTCGTTTAGCGGTAAACGCAGTACGTTGTTAAAAGTCACAGACGCGCTTAGGGTCAAACGAGCGCTGCTCAGCCGGTAGCTATCCGACTGAGTCATCAAGACATTAATGTTTGAAGCTTTTAACATCTTTTTTATATTGTTGGGAGAAAGTATGTGTCAGTTAACTGATACCATTTATTATCATATGTTGAGGAACAGCACATTTTCAACTATATGTTAATAAACTTTAAACATTCTCTCTTATAGCCCAGCTTTTAATTTCAAATGTGACTAAAATTAGTTTAAAATGAGATGTGTGTTACTTTTAAATGGGAGGCAACACATTATTTAATCGGTAGAAAAAGATACAAAATAAATGTGTCATATCATGACCATTTTTATTGGGATTGAATGAATAAAAATTAATTGAATGTAAGTAAATTCGTAAAATAATGAAGACAAATGTGATTTTTGTAGGATTTCGAAAACAGTAAAATTGAACTACTGCTTCAAACAAATTTAAAGGTCAGGAAATAGTTAACCAAAAGAAAAATACCCAAAAAAAATACTTTGATTTACAGTGTGAGAAGACACACTATAAATCACAGTATTTACGGTGTGACTAAATTACTATGAGTAATTCTCGGTATGACTAAAGTTATTTTCTCCTCACAAATCGGGTCAGTGCTATCTAAAAACATATCTCTGAAACAACTTTGGTTTTTGACATGTATTTTTTAATCACCCCGTCAAAGAACATGAGCAGTGGAAACGTCAAAAACTTTATGAGGAGCTTAATTATCTTAATTAGAACATGTAATTTGCTGGTTTTTTTATATCAATACAATTGGATTAATAAAGTTACCATTATGGTTATTGAGTGTACTTTTTCTTAAGTCCCAGTATATTTCCCATGAACTTTTCCTCTGCAATCTTATGAGTGCATAATGAGTATATAACCACAGAGTAAGGATGATATAACATAATTAGGTTAGGTATCCTAAACTCTAATGTAAGTAAATTTTAACATATTATATATATTAACAATTTTTTTTTTTAATTATTCTGATGTATCGTGTGATGACTTTGAAAGATAATATTGCTGATTCTTAAAATATGATATGTTGCACATTAAAAGGTCTCTTTATCTGTTTAATCTAAAATTTTTGCTGACAAAATAAATTTATAAGAGTAGCTAGAGGTTTATCTATGCTTAGTTGAATTTGTTTCCATTTTTTATTCAAATGTGTTGGAAAAGTGTGAAAGATAACTTCTTTGATTACAGAGAAAACCATTTTTTTTCATCATTGACTTATTTAGATGAGAAATGATGTTCAAACCAACCTCCCCTATAACGCAGCCTTTATTTATTTATTTATTTATTTATTTATTTATTTATTTATTTATTTACAATTATCTGGCACGCCAGTACATGCACACAGGTGCAAAGGCATAAGACTCGTCATGGTTATAACATAAAATAACTTACATAAAATAACAAAATCATAAAATTACTTACAACAAAACATACCACATGAGCAATCTATTCCCATAACATAAACAATCTATTCCCGCTTGATTATTATCAAGCAGTGGATCCCTAGTGCGTGTCATTTCTTGTGGCAGGTGAGAGAAACTCATTCACACTGTAAAATGACTGCCTGGACAAATATTCGAAAGCTTTTTTCTAGATTTTCTTAAACAAGGTTCATTTTTTATGGAAGTTGGGAAGTTATTAAATATTCTCAGACAACTGTACAATGGCGCAGCTTCAAGAAAAGAGGTCCTGTGAAGAGGGTATTGAAGTAAAGAAGAATTCCTAGTGAAATGATTGTGTTGATGGTTCCTGTTGAAGAATTTATCGGAGTTAACTTTTAAGAAGATGAAACATTGGAAAATGTACATTGATGGGAGTGGAAGAATGCCTAATCTTTGGAAGTGTTGTTTGCACGAATCTCTGGGACCAGTGCCTGCAATTAATCTGATGACTCTTTTTTGGGCAAGGAATACTCTAGAAGCCTCACTGGAATTACCCCAGAAAATCAAGCCATAAGAAATTAGGGAATGAAAATAAGCAAAGTACACCTGTCTGAGGATATCAAAATTAACTGCTTGAGACAAAGTGAGTAATGCATAAAAAAAGCCTTGCTAAGTTTTGGTAGGAGTGAATCGATATGCTGACGCCATAGAACTATAAACATGGAATGCTGACTGAGTGAAGCGGAAACGGTCCGGCGGCGCGCCGCTACCCCCACCCAAGGTCGGTATGCCCGAGCGCTTTCGGTCCACACAATTCAATGGGCACGACGCGTTTTTTAGTACTTTCGGCTCAATTTAAACGTAATTGATTGGTTTAAACGACCAAAACGAAATTTCTTTGCATGAAGGGATGTATGGAGCAATAACTGATGCACATATATTTAATAAACATGATTTATTAATAAGTAAAACAAACAAAAGAAGTTTTTTACTGAATGGAAACTAGGCCTACACATTCTTAAATAAAACAAGTTTGTTTAGTTTCTGTCTAATACCTAACTTTAATTTATTTATAGAAAGATTTTTTTTCTTTGGAATATGAATAGCAAAAATAGTATTAAAAAAGACAGAACCGATTAATTTTATCAGTCTTAACTCAAGGCATTCACCAAACTTATGATTGATTGCATGAGTTTTTAAATGAACAGGGGACTGTACTCTGAATTTTTGAGCTCAGGATACGCAAGGAATCTGTAATTTTAATATGATTAACTGTTGCATATTTATTTGGAATTACATTTTAGGAAATTTGATTTGTACATGCACCATTCGAGGATCTTTTAAACTTTTTCTATATGTATAATAAATCTATACTTATTTAATAAGCTAAGGGTTTTTTGTGTTGAGAACTCCTCCTACAATTTTCAACGGATTTTCAAGTTTTTGGTGTCGTTGGATAGGGCTTGGTCTGTAGTTGTTTCCGCAAAAAACTGATGAGAATCGGACTGAAAATAAAGGCGCTATTCACCATTGAAATCTCAAAATTTCCCATTTAAATAACTTTGGCATTAAATAAGCATTTTAAACGTCTATTAATAATCATATGTACATAAATGCAAGGAATCTAAAATAAATTAAGACAAGGTTGGGGTCAAGACATGCAATGCCCTCTATGCACCAGGTGTTCTTTTGCACCTATGATGTCATCATTATAATTTCCAGTAATAGTTAATGGTGATGTCATAGGTGCAAAAGAACATCTAGTGCATAGATGGCGTTGTATGTCTTGACCCCTACCTTCTCTTTATTTATTTTAGATTCCTTGCATAAATGTAGTTTTGATGATTAAAGATATTCACAATATTGGATTGGTCGGATATCGTTGATTTATAGCTAAAAGTAATATTTGTATTGTATTAAAATAAATTGCTCGATATCAAGCAACAAGTATATGTATAAGCAGCAACTAGTATATGCCCAATTGTTTTATTTTGGTTTAACTCAATTAACTGATAATATTTTCTTTCCTAAAATAAAAATATTTGTGTAGGCCTAAATAGCTACATAGTTTGAGTTAATAATGTTGTCTAAATATTAAAAACAGTAAAAAATTCAATAAAAAATAATTTCATAAACTACATATAGTCTAAGTCTACGTCAAATTTCATGGATTAAAATAAGTTATAAACCTTTAATTTTATATGACAAAATTCATAGTGGTAAAAACAAATTAATACAGTATTGTTAGGCTGAAATGTACATATGATAAGTCGACCTTTAGATTTTAAGACGGAATGGATGTCAACTGTATAAGTTTTAATGACGTAATTCGATATATGCCATTGTATAGTATACTACTCGCCTGCGGCTCGATGGGGGCTCCGCCCCCATGCCCCCTCAGAGTTTTGCCCAGAAATTCGTTAATTGTTGTTTAAGTCGCATATAATGAACAGATTACATATGAATATAAGAGTTTGTAAATGAGCAAAATAGCAAAATAAATGAGTTTGTAAGTTTATTTATAACATAAATTAACTCCCACGACTGTAGAAAAATAACTTAAATTTGAGCTTGTGCAACTAACTCAATCTAAGGAATGAAAATATATTCGCCTACGGCTCGTTTTCAGAGCCTCTTTCCCCAAACCTCCTTCCCTAATTCCCCCGAATTCTATAAAGGTTAATGGAGTTGTGAATAAATTTTGTATGTAGGTATTGTATAAGTATTTACTTAAAATTATAAAATTCATATAAATAAATATATGAAAAAATTAAATGGATAAACTGCATAAAAATGTGCAGTAGATCATCGAAAACAATGAAAAATTCCATTAAAACTAAATAATTGAAAATCTTAACAAAGTGGATAAAACTTGCCAAAACCCCCTCTTATTTACAAAAATACTATTCAGTTACTATCCTTCAATTAGTTGTGTTGAAATTCCAGGGAATAACATAACGATCCAATAATATTGAACATACAATGATAAATACATAATGTAATATTGGCATTCATTACATTCCTTCATTTCAGTTTTTAATGATGTAAAACTTTAAATTTACCTAATTTCCTAAAAAATTACTGTCAAGGCAAATAAAAAAACTTCAAGTTTCTAAATACAATAATACAGTAGTTACTAACAAAAGTATGTTAAATAATGGTTAAAATATTAAAGTTACCATACACATCAAAGGACGTATGTTTTAGCCGTAGGACCAGGTTAGTAAATAACAATCAAAGTAAAACAATCAGTTGCTTGATATAGCAATTAGTTCCGACTCACTTTCAATAGAAGAATACGTGATATTGAAAATCATCATGATAATTTTTAAGTTTGATAATTTAATTGATATTGGTACTGTGCAAGATATGTCTATGTGCAAAGTTAAGGTTCTGAGTAAAATATTATAGTAGTTGTAAAATTACGTCTACATGGGATAAAATTCCCCGCAAAAATAAATAAACATTTAATTATGTTTAATTGTGTGGACTGGGGGGCAAAAATTCATAGAATTAAACTTGTAGTAACTTGAAAGATGTTCGCGAGGATAGCCTCAGATGTTATAATTTGGCCGCTAGAGTAGAAAAAAAATAATGTCATATTTATTTTGGGTAAAAATGTTTGGTCGCTAAATTTTGAAATCAGATAGTTTTCTGGGGCAGGAAATAAAAAAGCTTTTTTATTTTAAATGAAAATACTGTACTGCCACCTTTTTAAACTAAACATTAATTTATTACGCACTAAAACATAAATCAATTGTGTAATATGCTATTTTAGTTAAAATTTTTGTTGAATTGTAAAATTTAAATTAGCATGCTATCAGGTAAAGTCAATGATGTACTTCCTAAAGCCGCGTCCGCATTGGCCGAACATGTTCGCCGAACAAAAGTCTTCCGAACTTTTGTTTGTTTGTTGCTAACCGTTTAGTATGTAAATCATATATCCGGTTAATTGTTCGTTAATAATGTTTGTTGATTTTTGTGTTCGCCGAACAAGTTCGCCACGAATGTTCGCGGAATGGACGCGGCTTAATGAGTTCGTTAGAAATTAAGTGCCATCCCAAATAAAGAACCAATTTTTGGGAGGACTATCGTGCAAATATGATATTGTCTTACCGGGTGTCCCATACCAACCTTGCACCTCTTTTAAAATTTTACAAAAAAAAAAAAAAACAAATTGTGCCGTTGTAGGTAAACATATTTTGCTCTGTTGATTGACACTGATTTCAATACAGAGGGGACCAGACGTAATTTTGAAGCAACTTTAAAATTTAATATTTTAAACCCTAATCATACTGATTTAGAATAATAAATAGCATGACATTATTTTTTTTTAACTGGGGAAAATTTAACATATATTATGTCTGAACATTTTACATATAACAGAACTTACCAAACATGTAAATGTCTAAGAACCTCATTTAAAATAATATACCATCATAAAACATCAATTATCACGTGATTAGTTTTACTAAACATTTAAATACATGTTCATTAATCTCCGTCATGTTGTAAATTTAATAAAAAAACTTTTTGGACCAAACTGACAATTTTTGTTGGAAACGTATTTAAAAGAGTCTAAGACATTTTTGTGCCGAGACATTTTTGCTTAACCTAAAATGCTCAGAGAAAAATGAGGAAAATCTAAATTTCAACCTCAAATATTCAATAAACTGCTAAAATTACGCGTACAAGATCAAATTGTAAAGTTTTCTTAAAAACCGTGTAAAACTAAAAAAAAATATTTAAAGTGAGAGTTTGTATTTGACATCAGTGACTTCCGGTCTGGAGAGGTAATTTCAGATACACCCTGTACATTGAAATTACTCTCGGTGGATAGACCGTTTTACCTATAAAGTGATTAGTTTTACTAAACATTTTTGTGCCGAGACATTTTTGCTTAACCTAAAATGCTCAGAGAAGAATGAGGAAAATCTAAATTTCAACCTCAAATATTCAATAAACTGCTAAAATTACGCGTACAAGATCAAATTGTAAAGTTTTCCTAAAAACCGTGTAAAACTTAAAAAAATTATTTAATGTGAGAGTTTGTATTAGACACCAGTGACTTCCGGTCTGGAGAGGTAATTTCAGATACACCCTGTACATTGAAATTACTCTCGGTGGATAGACCGCTTTACCTATAAAGGCACAATTGGTTAATGTTATAAAATTTCTTAAAAAGAGTGTTTCGGTAATCCGCGACTCCCAGTATGTTGGCAATTTTCTCAATAATACAGGTCGGTAAGTTTAGTTCTCGCTTGGGAATCACTCTGTAGTAAGTAATATATAGGAGATCTACTTTACCGACTTTTGACGAATTTCTGATACCCCGATGAGTGAGTCAGTCAGTTACACATTCGGGAGTATATAATTTAGATATGGATATTTTCAATTAACTGTAATTATAGACATGTAAAAAGCTAAAACTATTGAAAATATTAAGCCAAATTTAGAAACTTGTTGTTATTGTGCCATATTACAGAGTACGTTTTATAAAAAATGCCCTTTAAGTGCAATACACTTACTAGTTATAAAATATTATGTTTGATCCTTTCCATAGGACGTAATTTTACAATTGAATACGACGTTACATATATAGACCGCATTACAGTATAAACAATGGGTTCGATAAAATTGCTGTACAATAGGGTTACTTATGTGCAGATAAGCTGGATGCCTTAGTAATTATATTTTTGCAATTATAAGCTACACAATATGTAGGCATTCCACTTTATATTACAACAAATAATATCACTTGACACATATCACAAGATATAGTACAGTATGTATAACAATTGATAACAAATAACAAACAAAATTCATCACGCACTGCATTGAATCAGGTGTCTCCGGCCAGCGACTGTTTTATTAAAATGTGCTACGCTACGACGGAATGCGACGCTTCCGCCGATTCGTAGAAGCGCTCGCTAAAGATAAGATTACAAAAAAACGGCTTATCATACATCAGATATTTTTAATGCAAGATAAAATTCAGAATCTTCTCTATAATTCATTCACTGGAAGTTTTTTCCTGCCCTTACAATAAAAAAATCCTCGCTTACTACTTTTTTCACTACATGATCAATCCAAACTAAACAAACTTTAGGCTAAAACAATTATTATAATTTTAAATATTTTTTTGTTGGCCTGAAACCGATACCGATTTGTTAATCATTTAAAGCTCTAAAACCCTATATAAATTTAAACTACATTGCTTAGCGTTTTATAGGTTAAATCGCGAGTTGAGTGAAACGCTGCATCGTCGTCGGTCACTCAGATTTTGCGGGAATTGCAGTTTTATACCGACCTCGGGAGGGGGAAGATGATACAGTCGGACCGTTTTTGGCTGCCTTTCATTACTCGAGTCAGCATTCCATGTTTATAGTTCTATGGCTGACGCCATGATAATGATGAATCTATTTCTAGACCCAAAAATTTGGACGAAGTGACCAGATTTGAAGATAATGGGAGAAGTGAGTCAATATGTCTTGAGTTTGTATGGTTTAAATGAAAATTAATAAATTGTGTTTTTTCTGGATTGAGCTTAAGACCATTGGCTTGAAACGGCAAAATGCGACCCATCCAAAGCCGACGAAATGAGATCCACTAGCTCGAATATTGCATTGGCAGTACTTTTGCCTTGACGGAAGCCAAATTGAGAGGCGAAAGAATGTTGTTTCGCTCAAGATATTCATTAAGTCTTCTAAAAACTACCCTCTCATACACTTTTGAGAATGTACACAGAAGGGAAATCGGTCTCAAATTATCTGCGGAGTTATTATTACTCTTTTTTGGCACTGGTTTTACAATAGCAAATTTTAACAAATCAGGGAAAATACCTTGTTTTAATGACAAGTTAATGAGATCTGTCAGAGGCTTAACTATTACATGAGCAACTCTTTTCAGGAGGTAAGGTGACATTTCATCCCAACCTGCTGATTTTTTGGGTTTTAAGGACTTAATTATCATTAGAACTTCTCTCTCTGTGGTCAGCTTGAAACAAATTAGGTTATCTAATGGTCTAAGGTTGTCAGGGAGGAAATCTAGGGCCAATTTGTCATTTGATACAATGTTTAATCTGTTGCTTATTTGAATAAAGTAGTTGTTGAGAAAAATAGCCATTTTATTTTTATCTCTAATTATACAGCCATTGTCTTCAATCTTTTCTATTGAGTTTTTATTTACCTTTCTCCCACTTTCCTTAGCCACAACTTGCCAAACAGCTTTAATTTTGTTTTTTGACTGCTTAATAAAACTGTCATTGTTTTTACATTTAGCTGCTTTCACACATTTTTTAAAGATGGACTTATATTTACGTACATATAAAAGAAATCCTGGATCCCTATGCCATTTGCTAATTTCATGCAGCTCCCGTTTTCTGATGCTAGATATCAAAATACCTTTAGTCATCCAATTTTTTGGTCCCTTCTTTTGAGCTTTGGGATTTATTTTCATTTTAATAGGAAAAGCATGTAAAAAATTCTGTCTAATGGCAGATAGAAAATTTCTGTAGCTGCCATCAGCATCAGAATTAGTATCCAAAGATATGTCACTGATGTTATCTATAAAAAGCTGAATGTTAGCATCAGAAAACTCTCGTTTAAATTCTGGGGAAGATTTTCTTTTGGGTACTGTGGTATCCATGCTAACCAGGTTAGCCATATGATCAGAAAGGCCTGTTTCAATGACTTTACATAATTGGGGTTGAAAATTTGTGAAAATGTTGTCCAGGCAAGTTTTTGAGGTTGCTGAGTCTTTCTGAGTTTTTTTTGAGTTTGCAGAGCCTTTTTGTGTTAGATAATCAAAAGATTGTTTAAAACACATAGGCCTACCTAATGCCTATGGAACTACTCTTAATCAACCTACATTTGGATAAAAACGATAAAAAAGATAAACTAAAAGGTCGTGTAAAACAATTAATTACAGTAACCGTAGTCATAAAGAAGTACTCAAAACAATTCAGTGACTAGGCCTAAGTAAGGTGGCCAATTTTTTTTCTTCTTTTGTCCAAATGACTGTTTTACAATGGACTATATACACTACAGTAACGTGAATTGACTTCTCTTGAATAAGAGTGTTTGAAACCTTTGAAATGTTTTTAATTCACGGCAGCGCAAACGTCCACGGCAAACATGAAGTAATGTGACATAATGATCAGTACTACCACATTCCTTAACCAAGGATGAAACATTCTAACTGACGATTCTGTCAACAGAACCAAAGAAGTAGTGTATCCTTATAGAAAAGTGAAAACTTCACTCATGAAATACATATAGCACCACCACGATTTTTAGAGAAGGATTAATCTGATTTATTGAATGGAAACATAGGCCTATGACTAGAATAATTTTGTAGACATTTGTTGGTTTCTTTTTTTTCTTTTTTTTAAACAAAACGCTCATTTTAAAATTTGTTAGCATGGGCTGATTTGGGTCCTGATATGTGTCCTATCAGCAAGTGTTCTTTCACTGGGTTGTTACTGTAGTAGATTTAAGAAAATCTACACATACATTAAGAAAATTCATTAGTGGCTGGGTAGCTGAGTGGTTATAGTGCTGGCCTTTGAATTCCAAGGTTGCCAGTTCTATCTTGAGAAATGTTTGGTTGCTTCTTAAAAGTTTGATCCCGGACCCAGTTGCCATTTGTCACTGGGCTATTAATGATACTTTCTAAGAACTAGTCGATGTTAGATAGTAACAACACTGGGGTTCGGACTGTTCCCCAGCAAAACGTTAAAAATGCAATTGGCATAGACACAAAATTTTAAAAAAAAGTAAAAGGATTTGTCAGTCTGTGGTGCCCGTAATACTGTGTATATGTTTACTGTACTGTATGTGGCTGACAGTAGCCAATCACAAGATTGGAGGGTACAGGGACCCTGACTCTTTTGTCACTACTGGGCTAATTATAACAGACTTAATGACCATTTAAATAAAGTTTAACCGTATGATATAATGTCCTCCTTTAAAAGGAAACTGACATAATTCTATAACAGTATGTATAAGAGGACGGGTCCAACGCTGCAACAATTCACAAAATAATCCCAAAGAAGTAACAGGCATTTGACAGTTAAGGCTGATGGTAAAGTCTATATTCTGGCAGAAAGCAGAGAACATTTGCTGTGATGGATAAGAGTGAGAGTGTTTGTTTGAGGATAAAGAGAGGAACAACTAACTTTATTCCTTTGATTGGTTTGCTGATAATGTACCTGGATTGTCAATCAGCCAAGCATAGCTTTTATCTTGTTAGAAACCCATTGAGTTTCAGTTACAACTAATTCAGGAAAGATGAGTTTTGAAGTAATATTATGTGGACTATGGTTTAAGAAAAATACTTCTAGTACAAATGTTACTAGTCTTTCAGTAACATTAGGTACCATTCCCTAGACTCCCTAGTAACTATTTTGATTATCTTGTCAAATTGAAACTGTTTCACAGCCGATTGTGTTTTGTAGACTATTATTATTAAGGACCAGAATATGCAAACAACCAATATTTTTTACTCAGATGACTTACATCGATTGTACCATTGACACTAACATAAATAAAATTCTCAGATTTAATCGAACATTTATTGTACAGAAGAAGGTGGTATGTTTCCCTACACGTATGACCACACAAACCAAATACTCATAACACATACAGGGTGGCCACTCAGAGATAATTTTCAAATTCACAGCTTTTCCTGGTTTTTTACGGCTATTTTTCACTCGTTCATGGTTGTTCCTAAAGTCAATAATCTTCATGATTGAACCATACATAAACAATGAAAAGTTTTACTGGGTACTATGAATATTATTACATTGTGACATGTAGATTACGCTTAGGCTCATTCTATGTGCATGGTTATGCTGCCGTGTTTGGCGTTATTTTTAAGGAACTATTATAGAAGCTTATATTTAAAGTCTATTGTTGGGTAAACTATAACCTGATCCACACATTAAAAATACTGCCATATGCGACAGTAAAACTGTCGGTATAGATTGGGCCTTACTGTATTTAAAAGATGACTATTGATAAGAAAACAAAATACGTCTGTTGGCCGTCAAAATTAGATCATGATAGATTCAGTTGTTCGGTTGAGTCAACGTTTTTGACAAACACAAGGTCTGGTCGCCCCTAAAGAAAATTAATGCTCAACATAAAAATATATTGAGATGAAATTACATTCATTGTACAATTACAACTTGTCTGTATGGTCTGTAACTCATGAATAGTACTGTTTATAGCACAAAAATATGAATATCCAGTATTGAATACTACTTACAGTAAAATATGTTGAAACACTAAACACAATCGTAGAATAGTTGTTAATGTTACGAAGAAGCTGATAAAACAGTCAAAACAGACTGCAGCTCAAAAAAAAAAATAATAAAATAATAAAAAAAACGCCCTGAAGCCAAATCTGAATGCACTGTTGTAACGAAAGACTGCAAAAACTAAATTTCTCTTAATTAACACTAAATCACATTTTGAAGTTGAATGTATAAAAAATCAATTTATTTTGAAATTTTATAATAGAGTGTACAGCTAAAATGTATTACACCTTTAATTATTTATTAAGAATAATTAGGCATAAAAGTGTACAAAAATACTAATTTTACAAGTAGGTGTAATAAAATAAAATAAAAATGTAAAAAAAGAACTTCCTTGTAAAGTATAATTTGCTTTCCGTGGTAATAACAATTCTACTAACATACAGTATAAATAAAGCAGCTTTATGAATGCGGTTGGCGCATGCTTTCAAACCAAGGATGTGATAGATAATGAAAGAATTGGGGGGGGGGGGGGAGGGTGAGGGGGAGAAAGGTGTATGACAACCAGTGTTGATTAGTGTGTGCAGAAAATGTCATCAATGTCAAGTGGATAAATGGCTTAAAAAATTGGTTAAGTGGTTAAGAGATTCCTACGGTTTTTTTGAATATTGATTTTCATTAAGTAAAGAAATTTGTAAAAACATTTATCTTTTATCTTCTTAGGAAAATGTGATGTAATTTGTGTTATAAACGGTGATATAAACGTATTTCATCAGTATGTCTAATATAAGTTAGTCGAATTTTCTAGAAGGATAAAAAAATAAATCATAATTTATTGAAAAATACCTTTTATTAACAAAATTATTAAATACAAACCAGCTATGACATGCTCGGAATGAGTTGAGGGTAATGACAAATTCAATATAAATGGGGGGAAAATATTAAAACATTGTATAAAATATCAACATCGATTACAATATATACATACACATTTTAAGTTAGACAATGATCATATACACATGGCATACATTTGCATGTCATTACAACCCCTCAGTCTATTCAGACATTATTACCTGTTTCAAGAGTGCTTGAAAAAATTCAAATGTAAAACTGTCCAATCTCTTTGTTTATAACACTAATTAATTACTCTGTGTGCTAATTTAGAAAGCCATACAACAACAGAAGCGTATTTACTATAGGAGAAATTTGCTGAAATGATTACAATTCAATATTTTTCAAGCAATCGGAGATTCATATAGGCCTAACTCATTATAATTTACAGCTTGATTGAAAATCTATTACTTTTCAAGTATGCATAATTCAATTGGCAATACATTTATGACAATCTCTTTTAAAAGTGTATCAAGATTCAAATTTGTCCAAAATAAATCTATTTAACTTAAAAACCACTACAACTAAATAAAATTCATAAATAATACAATCTTATAAATGCTATGATCAAAATATTCTTACAATTACAAATTTTGTTGAGTGGGCAAATGATGAAAGCGCACGCACAAATATTATCAAAGTATATTAAAACAAGATTAAAATGCTTCATCCTCTTTTAATAAACAAAACAAAATTGTTAGGTTATCACTCAGTGCTTTAGACTTATTTGAACATCGCTCTAAATGTGTGCTTTTGGGTCCAGCTTTGTTCAAAAACGTCCATAATGAAAATTATTATTTTCACCAGGATTGTCCTTTGTCTTTTCAAAACATTTACCAGATTTTTAACTATTCAACCAAGTTCTTAATCTATCACAATTGCTGCTTACAACTCTGTCTTCTTGGGTTTACCCTTCCTGTCATAACCCTTCAGTTCGTTTGTGGCCGACTTGGCAATGTACTTGATAAAATCATCCACCTCCCGTCCTCCCTAAGAATTACAAGCAAACACAGTTAGAAACAGTATTAGAATCAACAATAGCAGAGAACATCAAACAATGCTCGTAACAATGTAATTTTTTTCTTTTCTGCAACATAATATGTCTAACATTTGCAAATGCAAAAGAATTACGAAGATAAATTTTAAGGTTAACTTACTTATGTAGGATTCACACAGCATTCTGTAACATTTGTTGCAAAGCTTAAATGCTGGTATTTAGATAGAGTTTTGAGCTGTACATGGGCCGAAGGTGATGAGAGAACAATTTGGCAACTCCAAGGATGGAGTTGCTCATTTAAAATTAACCAAATGAATTGGACTAAAAAGAGGTTGCTAACCTGATAGTTAATAAATTAAATGTTGGAAAAATTGAAAGCAAAAATTTTCTTCAGAGTGAAACATATTTTTGAATAGATGAAGTGAAACAAGCCTACTGTCATCGTGAGCAGTCTTCTGTATTCAGTAATGTGTGATGAAATTATACAATTCTTTTCAATGTATAATGAAATAAAGAATCCCGTTGGCCAGTTGCAAGCAAACTACTTTGAAAAGGTAGAATAAAATACATCTGTAGCGATTTGAGATTTGAAAATGTGATCCTAAAACATGCACCTGTGATGAGGCTGGACTCACCTCATATCGCACGGGGTTGGCCTTGTTGTCCTTGGGAGCCCAGTAGATTGTGGGGAAGCCTCGCACCTCATACGGCCCGGACACATCGTTATTGGACGCATCCATCTTAACTATCTCTACATCTTCATCCTTCATCTGTGGAAACACAATTCACTCAGTCTCGCAAACAAAGCTATCTAAAAATCTGCACAGATGGGTCTGTTTTTGAAATTTATCTACACTAGATTCCAACAAATAAGAACCACACTAATTAAAAATCCTCTTATCCCCAACACATTCCAAGGATCAGGGGAATTCTAGACAAAATTATTTTCCTCATGGGTAAAACCGAATATTTACTACCTATACTAAAAAGTTAACTGGTTTACAATATTAATATTATGGTGAAAAATAACAGTTAACATTAATTTAAAACACAAAAGAAAGCCCAAACAAATTAAAAATGCCGAAAACAAAATTATAATCAAACTGATTTGCAATGTAATTGTTTATTCCCTACGCTAAGTATAATGACCCAATCACTCATATTTGAAATGTGGGGAAACCTAGACATGACACTTAGGGTGGGTGGGGGATTTGATTTTAATAACGTTGTCTGCATTCTTGTCAAAGGTCAATGTGTTCCCTTTATAGTCTGTCGCTGCACCGCTTACGAGACAAACAAAACTGTAGAGCTGGCATTAGCAGATTTCCAACGGTAAATTTAAGATATCACAATCGCTTTATTGAAAAAAAGGAACAGTGTTTGTACAATTCAAATTTTTTTACTACAATATAAGAAAGTCAATAAAATATTATGTAAATGAATTTTTTCTGATAACTATACTCCATTCAAAATTACTAAAACGAAAAATTTCAATAAGTTATTTACATGATAACCACCTAATCCGAAGACTCGCTAAACCAAACACGAACAGGGTCCAGTCCCAATTAGTTCAAATTAGCCCAACTGTATAATTCTCTTAATCTATTAATTGTTTTTTATTGTCATACTTTCACAAACCAATAGAAATCCATGTTTTTTTCCATTTTTTTAAGGTTTAAGTGGGAGAACAGATGTCTTAATTTACCTTCTCTCCAAGCTCGTCATATACAGGCGCCAGTTTCTTGCAGTGTCCGCACCACGGCGCGTAGAACTCTATCAGTGTGTCTTTGCCATTGTTGGTGACAACTTCATCGAAGTTCTTGGCCACAGCTACCTTGACAGGTCCACTGTTGTCGTCTGGGACTGCTTCGGATTTGAGATAGGGCTCCAGACTGCCATCCTTCAAGTCCTTCAGGAACTTCTCAAAACTCTCAATGCTGTAAAATACAGAGTTGGGTCAAATAAATATGTTGTTTAGAAATGTTTATAAGGGAAAACCATGATTTCAGATAAGGAAATATTAAGTTACTAATGCAATTATATGAGGCACATGTTACCCAGACTATTGCTTCACTGAACCAAGATGGATCAAAAACTTAATTTTTTATTGAGAACTAGACACACAAAGAAATACCAATCTTGTATGAAAAATTTATTGAATATCAATTTTTAAGTTAATAAATTGTCGGCTCCACACAATCTTGCCGATCTATTTCAGTTTTATCATAACTAACTATCAGTTATGTCCACTCTCAGCATGGATTGTTCACTGATTGAAAAACACATACCGGTATACTCGACTGATATTCACTTAAATATTTTTAAATAACAAACCTATATACAAAACACTAACTTAAGAAAAACTCAAATTGAGGATGCACATGAGGAAATATGGGAATGAATGTAGGAATGTAAATCATTATACAACTTTGACATTTTCCATAAAGCCAGAGGATAAAATCTTCTATCCATGTTCGTTCCAATGAAGATGATTATCAACCCAAGGACCTAGAAATTTAGTGCTTTTTATGTGTTCAATCGGTCAAGACTCAATTAAAACAAAACTCATAGCATTTTATAATTATAAAGTTATGTAAATATTTTTCCAGTATCAAAAGAGTAAAAATTTGCGTGCTTTCTTAACAGATTTTTTAGGAACTGAGAAGACAAAACAATAACACTGAGATCCCGCTGATTCTCAAACCTTGACAGCTGAAAAATGTGTGGTAAAACTACAGGTGAGGCATGGAGTACAAAGAAAAAGATATACAAATTGTGTTTTTTTACTCGCTGACGTTACTCTGGAATTCTTATTATTCTAAAGTTGGATTTGTTGGTATTTGGTGTGGAGTCGGTGATTGGATGTTTTACATTAGTTATTTTCTATTTCTATTCAAAATTGACTTTATCTAAAGCTTCTTCAGGTTAGGGAGTAATCGGGTTTTTCAGATGATCATTGTAAATAATTCTCTTGAGTGGTGGTTTTGAAGCGTCAATGGTATACTAACATGGGACTCAGAGAGTGAGTAATATTAAAATGTTATGTTATCTGCGTACATGATTGTGGTGCAGTGTTTATATATATATATTTTTTTTTTAAGAAAGAGCACTGGTCCAAGAATGGAGCATCAAGAAAAGGCTCTTTTTGAGGGCTGTGGTTAAAAGATTTTTGTTTTGTGATGGTGAATGTTAGCCTCGAGATTACCAATGAATACAACTAATGGCATAAATACCTGATTATAGGTTATCCAATTGTAACTGCAACTGGTTTTGACTCAAGTCAGAGTCATCATCGGGCTTCAACAAATATGTGAATTCTCTTCATATGAAGATCGCCAAAATTATAAGAAGTTCAATAAATAAACTCAGGCACATATTACACATAACAAAAGACACAACGAACACGAACAGAGATGTACAATAAAAAAGTTCTAGACTGGCCAGTCAACTGTGTCCGTTGTATGGTTTGTTATGTGTAATATGTGTCTGTGTTTATTTATTGAACTTTCTATGATTTTTATGATTTTCTTATGAAGAGAATTCACATCTTACTTGAAGCCCAACGAGTGCTCCCACGTGAGTTGAAACTAGTTTCTGTCACAATAATTGGATTAACAATTATCAGATATTTATCACATTAATTTTTGTTTTGGTTAAGACCTCACCATCGCTTATGTTCCTTCAACTAGGTACATTGTTTGAATAGCTTAACTTTTTGTTGACAGTGTGGTAAGTACAGGGTGTCTGACGTAAGGTTTATCAAATTGATTACAGATCAACAATTTGTCCTAAAATCTTAAAATAAAACAATTTTCTATAAATTGAAACCATGAAATAATTTTAAAGCACTTTGAACAAATACAGTACAGATTAATTTTATCTTCATAATACACTGTTGAAGGCTGTCCATTGAAATCTAGATAGCTCACAGTTTCTGTCTAAAACTAATACAACTAGACTGTAATTTTCTAGATCTACTCTATCAAGTATTATGTTGGGGGTTTTATGATAGTACTGAATAATGTACGCTTTGATTAACATAAGAGTACAAAAGAGTACTGCTACTCAAGTTCCACTATTAGGAGTGTCACCAAAATTACGGTCCCGAGATTTTGGTATAGCATAATGACTATCCCAGGATCAATCCCGGGATTCGTATATCATTGAACTACATACTTTTCAGCTATGTAATATCAACATTTACTTGAAATAACAATAAGTTACATCAAGTGCTCACAATCTTGACACTCTGGAAAACTCTAAGCTTATCTACCATCCTGTCAGTTTATTTTACAACTGATATCTCTTGTTTGTAACACGCCTCTCGTTTGAAGTCGGCAATTTCGTTGCTGCCGTATCTCATGCGTCTCTGATATTGAAACGTACCGGTTACCTCTAGCATTAAAAAGCCCTATACTTTACCAATATTTCCTTAAACTACAAATTATAAATCTACATCGTAAGTGGTTTGTGTTGTGACTATGCATTAAAATATTTGTAATTCATACATTTTACTCCCAACTATTCATCTAAGAAATTAAACAAATAGCTAGGCCTAATCTGAATAATAAATAGAAAGTATTTGAGCAAACATACACAATATTGTTTTATGGATACTGGTTCACATTAATCAGAGTAATATAAAACTTTCACATGAGTCAAAACTGTTAGTATACTGAAATTTATTTGTATATAACTTATGCAATTTTGTAAACAACTAAACATAATTATTTGACATCATATAAACAAATCCGCACGTTTCTTCAAGGGAGCCTAATAGCAATTGAAAATATTGTGATTCAGACTGAAATAAATCCACAAAAATATAGAAGGATGCTTATAAGTGCCTATCAGAAATACGTGGCGATTAGAAATTACTCATAGTGTTAGAGGTACGGATTCCGATGCAGCTGATGCGAGCAATTTCATTCTTTAGGAACCAATTGGCATGTTGTGTTTAGTACAGCCAGTTTGTAAAATAATTATTTTCAATTTTTAGTAGTAGTTAAACACTATAACACTTCATGAACCATAAAAAAAACTATTTTTGACAACACTTCTAATCTCGGGATTGAAGGTAGAAAATTGCAGGATTTTTAAGTATCAAAAGACTTGGGATAATGAAATTCCGGGACATCCTAACTCACTATCCTGCAAATCCCCCTTTTTCAAATACAATTATTTTCTAAATTAACAGATTTTATTTAATTTTAAGACAAAGGGAATTTGAGATTTTCTTTTCTCATAAAAATCTATATTTATTACTAACAATGAAGTTAAACTAAGAGATAGGGGTGTGCCATGCATCGAAATTTTGATTTTATTTAACTCATCGAATCGCCGACTCAATTCAACTTGCATCGAAATACCGATGCATCGATCGCGGCCGTGCTGATAGCGATCGCTAGCGATGCCCGTAGCCTAAACAAGAGAGAATGTCCCAATTCTTGGAAAATAACCAAGCCATTATAATTTGAGCCAGGTACAATGAGGAAACCATGAAAAAAAAAACTCCGAGATAGGTCTATTGTTCCCAGGCAGAGGGGTGAAGGTCCAAAGGTTGGTCACAACAACTGATTAATATAAAAGTGCAGTTATAAAATAGTCATAATTGGGCACAAAATAGTTTATTACTCTTGGCAAAAATGATTTTATTTTTAAATAACAGTAAACTATAAAAAATAATGCTATTAAATATTTTGTAAGGATAGTTAATCATTATCTATTTTTTAACGAAGAAAAATAACCATTGCAAATTCACCAAGTCTGCTGCGACATTTTTTTTTATAAAACGAAACTCCAGGACACCCTGTCATTTTCAAGGCTATTTCAAGGATTTTTCAAGGACAATTCAAATTCAAGGCATTTTCAAGGTTTTCAAGGTTGGTAGACACCCTGTGCATCGCACACCCCTATTAAGAGAGCTGGAGAATATAGTTCAATCCCAGTAATTAACTCAATTACCAAATGAAAATCAGAAACTGATCTTAGGTAGTTGATTGAAATTGTCTTTGTTTAATAGTTTAAGTTTTTATGGTATGACCGATATTGAAAAAAAGTTATAAAGAAACAAAAAAACTTAGAAAAAGAGCTAAAAGTTGATACACACGTAATAGACACAAAGTATCAACAAATTTTAAGAACTGAAGGCTTAATATTGAAATCTAACACCCTTTTCTCACCTGAATTCATCCTTCATGACATATTTCTTCTTATCAGCATCTCTGGCCAGAACAAGGGGCTTGTCAGTCGGCACGTAGTCAAATCCAAACTCATTGAGTTCATGTTGAAAGTCATCCTTGGCACTGATCGCAAAAGTGAAGTCCTTGCTGTAGTCTTTGGCCACCTTCAGGATACGGTTCCTCCAGTAGTTTGTGCCTGAATTAAAATATAGATTTAACATATGTCACAATCCAATAGAGACAGTTGAAGTATTTTGGCGGTGGGCGAGTACTCGACAAAGAGTAATTATTCGAGTAGTTATCAATTACTCTGTATCGAGTCAAATAGTTTGTCAATGTTTGTGTTTAATTAATTTTCCCATCCCTTTTTAAATTGTTTAATTTGCAAACGTTCTTAATCTATCGCCAACCTGAACATCACATTTTGAATTCTAACTCCAGCAGACGGCAAGGAAAAACCACGACTGGCAGGCAAAAGACATTAAATTAAATAAAAATCATCAAGAATACAGAAATTGCGGGGATATATAATCAAATGTCTTCTGTGTACAGATCAGGTTATAAGCGATCATTTCTGTTAATTAACCTTAATTAATCTACGACAATATTTCAGACTTATGGTAATAATCATCATTCAATAATGCAAACAAAATAATATTTTGGGCACTAAAGTAAGTGTCATAAGAAATGATGGTGCAAAACAGTTTGGAGTTTTTATTTGTAATAATAAAATATTCCAGGTCATCAGCCCAGAAATTCTGGGAAGTAACACAAACATCACACTGCCCTGTAAAATAACATGCGAAATCCTTACTTATAGAGATAATTTTATAGATATAGCCTATTAACTAAATTATGAGAAAGTTATGAAAACTGTTTTTGATAATTAACTGGCTGGATAGCTGAGGTGGTTATAGTGCTTGCCTTTGAATCCAAAGGTTGCCGGTTCAATCCTGAGGAAAGTTAGTAGCTTTTTAAAGAATCGATTCCGGACCCAGTTGACATTTGGCAATGGGCTATTAATTAATGATGCTTCCTAACAACTGTCCATGTTAGATAAAGACTGGGGTTTGTACCGCTCCCTGTCAAAACGTTAAAAATGATACTGGCGTAGATAGTCACAAAAAAAAATGTTCAATCACTGATACCTTTAGGATTTTTGACGTAGTCAACTCCATAATATGCAACAACTAATGGAGTGTTAAAGTCGGCATTGTTGTCTCTTGTCCTGTGTCCAACCAACCCATGACTGAAAGAAAAAATTGAAGAATTAAATTATTTTACAAAGTATAAAACTTTACTAACTAGAAGAGAACTGTAATGTATATCTGTTTATTTAGACCCTCTTCTGTAATTCTCTGCGTCTCTTCTGGACAAAACTTTAAATTCATTTTTAAAATTTAAAAAATTTCTTTTTTATTGCAAAGAAAACCATTAGGTACATTTACAGCAGATGGTTAAAGCATCATAATTTAAACTGCTCAACATACTATACAAGATAAAAAAGACTTGCCATCATTGGCATATATCCTAAACTATAAGACTTAGAGAAAAGTCACATCACATATTTTTTGGCAATGAAAAATATTAATTCCATTTTTATGTAAATGGCCACCATTAAACAATATGGCAGCCAACTTCTAAATTTGTTATAAGGTACACCCTATATTTGATAGGCTTTTATTCTTTGCCATTTTTCTCTACATCTACTGGTTAGGGAGCTAGAGGCAATTAAAGTTCATTAATAAGTTCCATGACATGGGACAAACTTTCAACTACATACATTGAACAGCAGTGGGGCGAGCACTGATCCCTGTCGCACGCTATACTTAAGTTGCTTTTATCATCCTGTTGGAGAGCATTGAGTTAAGAAAGGGCAAGGAATCAGATTGTAAAATTTAATAAGAAGGCCTTTTCTCCAGACAGTATTATAAGCTGCAGTCAAATCTAAGAAAACAACAGAGGTTTTCGGTCTCGCTCAAACCCATCCTCGATGAAAGAAGTAAGAGGTAGAACCTGGTCACAACAGTTGCGCCCAGGAGTAAACCCAGCTTGTTTGACGGGTTTTACAGCTGAGAGTTAAGGAATCAAATTGAAAAATAATTTTAAAGTCTCAACATACTAACTGATCCAGTCATACCATCCTTGAAATAATAAAATATGTTAAAATGCCAAATTCAATTTATTTAGCCTAATTAAATACTATACTATATTTAAATACAATAGATTCTATAGATCAATGGATTTCTTAAAAGAAATACAAACATCTGACTCTATTGGATTATATTCCAAACTCCCCCAAACTCTTACAGGAAACAAAAATTGAACTACTCAAATGTTTTCAATCTCTTGGAGATTTTCTAAACACTGATTGATCAGGTTGTACCCTTGTTTCCTTCCTTTCCCTTTCTTATGGCAGAATACTAAAAAAATTTAAGGAAGGATTGACTTGTCTCGTTGACTGATCAAAAAGGTTGTATGATGTAAGATGAATCTTTATCAACAAAAGATACACAGTGCACTCACATGTTTTTGAGGATCCATATCTCTATTTCGTTCTTGCTGGCACTACCATCATATTGGACAGAGCTAGGTTCAAACTTGTTCTGCAAGTGTTTGGGTCGGAACAAAACTATGCCATCCCTGTAAAAATATATTTGCTTAGTAATATACAGGACAATTTTAAAGTCGACATTAAAATTAAATTTAGAGGGAGACTCTCAATTAATGTGACATAAGTTTCAAATGGTTGGTTCGCATTTTGAAAAATCAGTAATATATCCTAAGAGGGTACATAATATCCACCATTTAAAATTTTTTAAAGTCAAGAATCATTTATTGTTGTACTACATCTTTTACATTGTGTATATGGTTTATACATGTTCAAAATAAAATAAAATAATTGAAAATCTAAGCTCAAGTTTATACTGTGAGATTAAACCTTTGTAATTATTCTATAAATTTGAGGCAGAAAGGAAAAAGGGACCTGTTCGCGCCAATTTTTGATTTTGAGTTATTCATATTTTTTAATTCCTCATTTAATACCTAACAATTTGGCGCAAGTCCCAAGAGTCTACGATTTTTTGTTAAAGATATAGGACTTTGAAATTACGTGAGAATGAAAGGCCATTTTGAGAAAAATTTCTATTTGAAAATTCAAATTAGCATAAAACATTTATTTTTCATATTTAAGAAATGATTTTGGTATCAAAAGAAAGCTCTAAATGTCTTCTTTAAATGGAACACCTATTTTGGTCTTAACTCACATTAGTTTTCAAGAAAATAATTTTTTTTATCAAAGCATGTCCAATAAAAACATAATAAAAGTGATATTTCAGAAAAGGGACCTCTTTGCGGCCCTATGTTATTTCTCCATAACGAATTGCAAAACTGCGGAAAGCGACCTCTTGGGAGCATTTTTTTTTGTTTTTAGTTATTAAAAGACGTTCTACATTAACAATAAACCTGTAGTAGTTTACCTCTTCGCCGATAGAATTTGTCACGAGTTCAGTTTTCAAAGTGTAGTATAGCTTTTTAATTGGTTTTGAAAAGGGATCTGTTCGCGGCAATATTATTTCTCCATAAGCGCGAAGAGGTACCTTTTCTTAAGTTAGACATCAACTACTTTAATCATTATTTTGAATGTTTTATTCCATTACAAGTTTTTTGTAATCTATTTCAAACGGTAAAGGACAAAATGAAGCATATTAAAATGCAAACAACCAAAAATTGATATTTTTGCCCTCAATCGATAAAACTGCCCGTACTGAAATTTTCACTTTGCCAGAGAGGTCCCTTTTTCCTTTCTCCCTCACAAATGTATAAATCCTTCATGTAAAAAACAGTGTTCTTGGAGTGAGTATCCACTCATTAGAAAGGTTTCCGCTGTCAGCAGAATGTGCATTACAATTAAGCCTATCAATTTTCATTATTTAATAACTGTACTTGGAAGCTTCGTTTAAATATTTATTGAGTTTTGGAATTAACTCATAGATAATCACTTATTTTAACACATCTATACCAGAAAAAATTCCAAAAACGTTTTTTGGGAAGGGGACTGGAAGAAGTCACATGGAATTTTAAAACTACTTTTACTAAGATATTTTCAAATGTAGCACAGTTAGTTGAAAAATGCTGAGAATTTACTTACTTTAATCCCTGGTTCTCCAAGACAGCAGAGGCAGAAGACAGGCCAAACCGCTGCTTTTCCCTCAGTTTGTCAGCAATCTTCAAAAATTCACCCTTCAAGTCAGATTCCTTTTCAAAGAATCCAATGATTCCTACCTCTTCTTGAGCAAGGAACTTCTCGAATTCTTCAACTGTCTTAAGGTCCTTGGCACTTGGACCAACCTGTGCTTTCATGTACTTCACAATGCCACCTGAAATTGCATTCAATATCATAGTAATCATTGACACATTCGAAATTCAGTATAATACCACTGTTACGAACTCAGCACTTCAAAAAATCTGCCTATTCTGCACATATTCAGACAGAAAACACTAAATTTGCATTACTTGAAAAAACAGAAGAAACCTAGAGACAGTACCGCATTTCCCACTAGGCCTACCAGGCCCAGGCCTAGGGCGCAAAATTTTAGGGGGCGCTAAATTTTGAGGGGTTAAAAAAGGGAAATTAGCGCTTATTCACAAACAAAATTATTGAAATTTTGATTGTAAATGCCTGCGAAAGAGGGCGACGCAACACAAGGTTCGTTATGCCCTTCCTGCGTTGCTTTGCGGCTGCGGCCAAATAAAGCAAATAGTAGGCCTACTCCACGCACAGAACTCCATCCGTGTTATTTTACACATCATCCAAATAAAATTTTCACAATACTAACAATTATTATTTATTACAAACCGGTGGATACATATACATGTATTTTTCTTTCAATATAACATGGTATTTAAAATTTTCCACTTCTAAATTTTACAAGATTGAAACTTTCTGCTTCACAACGGTAATCAAAATGCAACTCCAACCCGAGAAATGTTTCAGGTGAGCTTTTTCGTTACGTTCACTCACCTCAAGTCTATTTTCCTATTTTTCTTTACCAATCATTCCTCAATGCTTTAAACGAAAACAGCTGTTTATAGGTTAATTTTTAATGTAATCATGTGTTAGGCCTATAGTCCGGGGCAATAGAAAATCCGTGTCAAGGTCAAGTCTTTTAATAAGCCAGCTGATTTTTGCTCATTTAACTACATATTAATTAGCTTGACCTTCACCCGCCTGTTCTATTACAACGGACTATAGTCACTAAAATGTAGCTTCCATGACAATAACCATTGGTAACTAAGACGACTCGGGCGGAACCAAACCCTATGTTGGTCGGGTGGAAATCGTAATTTTTTTTCTTGAGTTCTCACGTCAAGAGCTTTCAATCAAGTATATGGTTGACGGGGTTTTGAATTCTGCGAATGCTTGGAAAACTTGTGTTACATCTTCATTCAAAATCAGTGGTGTAGTGGGATGGGAACGCGTGGGAACGGCGTTCCCGCACTGGTTTTTGTAAACACGGGAAGTCATATGTTTCTTTGCAGGGAATTTGACAAATACATCAAGCGTTCCCACACTGTAAAATGTGCCACTACACCACTGTTCAAAATCCAACTTTCAACTTTAAAGTGATTTAGTGTGCATACTATAAAAGAGAGAGCAAAACCTCAATTACAAATGTTGTAGATAAGTCTATTCCACAATAACGATTTTCCATCAAATTTCAGATCAGGTTTTAATATAAGGCTCTAGTTAAAAACAAAAACTAAAGAAAGGTAGGCCTACACGAATTTTCAGCCACCACAGCAAATTTTAAAGATCTCTGTTTCTGAAAATGAATAGGGTGATCTATAGTCAATTTTTCTAGAGTTTTCACGTGAAGAGCTTTCAATCGAGTATGTGGTTGTAGAGGTTTTGATTCTGGGAATGTTAAAGAACTTGTGTTACATCTTTCCAACTTCCTTTTTAATAGATATAGATATATTTTTGTATGTACAAGATGTCATAAAACTCGTGACTGGCTATGAATATTCGTATTCTACACATTAAAATTGATCGAAAATGTTCAAGATTTGTTTTGATTTCGGCTTTGTTTAACCGCTATCCGGCTTTTTGTTTTTACACTAAATAATTTTTAAATCCGTAACAGATCATATATATAAGTCCATATTTGGCATGAACTTTTATCACCCCAATGTTCATTTTAAGAAAATAAATTTTTTTCTTTGTGTATTTTCTAAATTGTGGCCTTTTTAAATTTGTACGCTCATATATTTCATACTCGGTATATTTAATAAATATTTTAAAGGAGACAAAAATTTTGACAAAATAAATGATCTAACCAATGACACCAAGTTCATATATAGGAAGGATTTGACAAAAATATCTAAGTTATTGATATTTTTCTGTATTAAACATTGATTTAGGATTTTAATTCATGAAAATTATGTTTTTTTAAATATAAAAATTGCTATCAGCTACGGACGGACGGGCATTTCGTGGCCGATATTGCGGCAGGGAGGGCGCAACTATTTTATGTGCCTAGGAGCGCCGTTTGGCTAAATGCGGCCCTGCCTAGAGAAGTTAATTTAATTAATTACAACACACTAGAGAATACAGTTCGGTTAAACTCTAATATAAACAGTGATTTGACTGAAATATGAGAAACAGAACAGAAGCATAAGTAAATATATATATATATATTAATACGCAAGCATGTTTCATTTCCTCCTTTTTTCTCAGCTCGTGTGCATCGTAGGATAAATCCGCGCATACCGTTAGAAAGGTATAGTGCTGTAGATGAGCAGAATCCCATTCTAATTCACATCGGACTCCAGGGATACGCCCCACAGGCTTTCAAAGTTCCAATGTTAATCTTATGGAGAAAGGAGAATTGAATGAATCATAAGACAGATGTTGTAAAAACAACTGCTAGAAAATTAGGAAGAACAGATGTTTTAGTTCTAAAATGTTTTTAAGCTCCTTGGGTCCAGATCAACTGAAATTTTGATCGAATTTCGATCAGGAGGCGATTTCTAGTATATATTAATACGCAAGCATGTTTCGTTTCCTCCTTTTTTCTCAGCTCTTGTGCATCGTAGGAGAAATCCGCGCATACCGTTAGAAAGGTATAGTCCTGTAGATAAGCAGAATCCCATTCTAATTTACTTCGGATTATAGGGATGCGCCCCACTGGCTTTCAAAGTTCCAATGTTAATCTTATGGAGGAAGGATAATTGATTGAATCATCAGACAGCTGTTGTAAAAACAAATGCTAGAAAATTAGGAAGAGCAGATGTTTTAGTTCTAAAATGTTTTTAAGCTTCTTGGGTCCAGAACAACTAAAATTTTGATCGAATTTCGATCAGTAGGGGATCTCTAGTGTATATATATATACACATTTACACAACACTGAAAGTGTGCAAAGAAAACGGTGAGGTGACTAAGCTAACCCCTCCCATTGTCAGGATGCTGGACACTTCGTCCCATCACAGGACGTAACATGTTTTTTTTAGCACTTTTCACTTGATCTAAGCGCAATGGATTGAACCCAAATTGCTTTTCATGAAGGGATATATATATGGAGCATTAACTGAGATACATATATTTTGCAAATGTGATGTATTTATGAGGAAATTTATATATAAACTGTTTACATCTATCTTAATGCTAACAAACAGTATAGAAAAAAGTTTCTGAGGTAAAGCCTACACAGTATAAAATTCATTGAAGAATCCCTAAATACATGTCTTAAGACTGCAGGGCATGTTAAATTAGAAATTGTAAATCTAAAGTTGTCCAAATAGTACTAATACTTTAAAACTGATGAGGTGTCTAACTTGAAAACAGTTGTTTAGGACACTCAGAACATGGGCTTTGCTGTAAATCCTAACGCTCCTTTCACACATCACGTTTTTAGCCGTGCGGGAAAAAACCGCACGATTTAAAAACCGTCCAAAACACCGTACAAGTAATTGTCAGCTGGTTAAAACCCGTAAACGTGCCTGTGTGAAAGGTCTCATAAGATTCTATTGGAATGTTCGCCGTACGATTAAAAATCGTACGGGCAAAACCATGATGTGTGAAAGGAGCGTAACAATAGACTAAGGCTAGTTGAATGGAGAAAAGTGCAACCAGCAGAAGTCATTAAAATTTTCAAGAACTTTGAGTCATCAAATAGCCAACATGAATGGTGTCTATAGTAAGATACACATTGAAGTATCTCCATGTTTCAGTAATAAACACATGTTGGAGGCACTTAGATTTTTTTAAAGTACTAAAAGTGGCCAACACTGTACCAATCCACAAGACGGGACTGAAGACTTTCCCTATTATTGACCTATTTTTAAGAATGGACAAGTCTCAAAATTTCTCAAATTTTTCAAGAAATTTTAAATCTTGTTAAACAAGACAATTTTGTTGCCCCATTTTGGCAGTAGGCTAGTTTGTTGAAAGAACTATTCAAATCGGATATTTTCATTTACAAACCACTGTAGTACCACATTATTTATAGGATCAGAAGTTGTTGAAAAATACAATGTATTTCAATACTCCCTCGTCGGATATGCGTCATCACTGCTCTCTGACTCTCCTTCCCTTGCAGGTGCCACGGTCATTCACCCCGCCCCACTCCCACCATTCCCTACTTCCTTTCACATTGCCACAATAAAGCAAGAAAACATAATGCTCAGTTCACGTTGTATTAATTTTTTAACCTTTAATAAGGAAGTTTAGAAACGAAGTTAAGGACAGGAGGAAAGAAATATTAGCCTGTGCGCAAGCTCTCGCCCTTGCGCTGTATCACTCTTTTTACTTATCTTGGTCTGACGATGGACGCTACCTGATAAACTAAAAACATTAACCAATTAAATCTGAATTTACCTTAAGAAATAAAGACTAAATTACTTTCTCAATGGAAAAGTAAACAAAAATAAACTATAAAACAACGCCTAAAAATGGTCTGATGCATTTTCTTAAATAATTATTTTTTAATAGTTGAATTTGAAACGAATTTATCATTTTTTTACCGTCAAAAATTGATATAAAAAATATCATTTTTATAATGACGTCATATCAAAGGCGACCCCCTCCCCTTGCACATCACCCTACTGTCATTTTCAATCTCGACCCCCACCCCCTATTTACAGATGACGTAATTTATGGACGCCCCTTAACTAATAAGACTGAGTTTCAGTCTGGAAAATTTTGCAATTTCAATATTGTATCTTAACTCTTATCACCTATATCAACTATATCTTAGCCTATATTTAAGGGTTATTAGTAATAAGGTACTTAATATATATTTTTAAACTGATGTATTTTAAAGATGCTTCTAGATAAAAGTTGATAATCAGTCTTGCCTGTTATAATTTACGTTTTTCATAAACTATCTGTCATAAATCAGGATTTTATAATATTACAAAATCAGATTAAAATTCTAAACGCACATTTTCTGTTATGTACGAGAAGGAAAACCCTGTCTCGTTCTCGTCTCAAAATTTTATTAGAATTAAAAAATCTTGTCTCGTCTCGTCTCAAACTGAAAATCCAATCTCGTCCATCCCTACCTATTTCTATGCTTCTGGTCATAACCAAAGTTATCGAAACAATTTTCAAAGATCCAGTTGATCACCTTCTTTGAACCTTACAATCTCCAAAATGACAACCAACATGGCTTCAGGAATGGGCCCGCCGCAACCACTGGAATTCTGTAATTGGCCTCTCTTTGATTTTAGCTGCATTTCAGGATGATTACACTTTTTGAACCATTGTGCAACTTGAGTTAGAACTTGTGTGCCTCATAATATTCTTCATACTATTCCTTGGAAAGTTAAAACTGTATGGTATCAAGGGTATTGCATTAAAAACCCTGTATAACTAATAGAAAACAGGTTGTGTCAATTGAAGGAGCTGTCTCAGATAGCGGGCAAGTTGTTCATGGCGTTCCACATGGCTCTGTTCTTTGACTCTTGCCGTTTCTGATGCTTGTAAATTGCCTTGATTTGCATGGGCAGACCTTATTGTGGATGATACTGCATTGATGGCATGCAGAAAAATTGCAATTTAATTCCTTGCGGTACCTGAAGATCTGCTTGAATCAGCTAAAATCTGATTTACTTAAAATAACCTAAACTTAAATCAAGATGAAACTCAGCATATCCTGTGTTCCCTCAAGCTTAAGTTTTCTCTTTGTACATTCCAAAGCTGTAAAACTCCTTGCTTTTTTGCTGAATCCTAAATTATACTGTAATTATCGCATTCTACAGATAAGCAATAGCCTAAACTACCAACAGCAATTTTCCTTCTCAATAAACTCAAAAATGTGGTCTCTGAGCACTACCTGATAACGGTGTACCACACAATCTTCAATCTTCAAACTACCTTACAGGATGCCACTCCTCAGCTTGTGTTAAAATACTCCTGCTGTAGAATAAGTTTGGTTATATTTATTTATTTATTCTTCCGACGGTTCAACCATTTACAATCATACAAACTTTGAACACACAGCATACAGTGCAATAACAATAACAATAATGATAATTAAAACAATAACAAGACTTTCAAAACTGCTATCAAAGATAAATAACTTACTCATATTAATTAAAAATAACTACAGACATTTTAATTGTGTGGAAAAATCATTTTTACCTCCAATCCTCCCCATATTTTGTTCTAATGTTCTTTCACGCTTTCCTTTATTCTTTTTTTCTTTCTTTTTATACTCCGTTCTTTTTATTTTTTTTTTTCGATTCCATTTTTCCCATATTTTGTCATTTTTTAATTGTTTAGGGTAGGGATGTGTAGCCAAACAAAAACTGTGTATTGCGCATTATTAATTCAGGTACCTGGATCGCAGTAGGTCTATATCCCGATGTTTGGTCAAAGTCACAATTCATAAAGTAATACTCACACAATATAGAGAGCCACTCCTCAGACAGGTTATGTCCTCATAAGACATCAGGATCTTCACCAGTACAACACCAGGAGAGCTGAAGCTATTATTATCACTACATGTCGGCTGTCAAAAAATCAAAATAGTTTCTAAGTTGCTGCAATGAAGTTTTTCAACACCACTACCCTGTGAAATCTACATCACAGCTCTACATGTACCCTGTGTAGCAACATAAACATTAGTAAGTTGAAGGACACTGTTCATTCAAGATTAGTGGATAGGCCAATTTATTGCCTAAGTGAAATTAACAAAGAGAGCCACTATTGTAGTTACCACCACAAAAACTAAAATAGAAAATTATTGCTGAAAATTTTTATTTTTCACACAATCTATCTAGTGTTTCCAGTAGTAGATGGAGATTCGGGTACCTATCAAGAAACCATCATAGAATCTAGGAGACGGGTAATCATATACAGAGGTAGGCCTAATATAGGAGAAAACTTTACCTGCTTCTCTAGGGCCCTGATATTCCTTCCTCACTTCTCCATTGCTGAAGATCTTGAGAGTTGGGTAACCCGACACACCAAACTTGTTGCATGTTTCCTTTCCACCTTCCGTACAATCCACCTATAAAAATCCATTTATTCATGTCAACAATTTTATTTGCCATAATGAAAATATCAAATAACAGGCCTACTCCAAAAACTAACATGGTGTGTTTATGTAAATTTTAAATAAATATTTCAAATTTCCAATAAATAATACTTTATTGAGGTGAGGCCTTTCGCATTCATTCAAGGAATGCATCCTCAGACCATACCATACATAGAATGGTCTGAGGATGCATTCCTTGAATGAGAAAGGCCTCACCTCAATTAAGTATTTTTTATCGGAAATTTGAAATATTAATTTAAAATTTACACAATTTTGCAATAAGAAGAGCTGTTGATATGATGGTATGTTCTTGGTAACAACTCATTAAACCCTCCTAACTCATCAAACCCTCTTAAGTTGGCCTATAAGTTATTTATATTTTGTACATTTATCAGTTTGCGATTCAATAAAAAATATTCCTCGTGAAGGACAAAAAACGAACTTCAAATAATTCCTGTGCCCTTAATCATTGAAATGTATTCAATCTAGAACCTTATTGCAAATCTAAAATATGAGACGTTTTTGCCACCATTCACATACAGTAAAAATTGGTCCAAAAATTAGTATTTAGAAATTCCTCTTCTAGTAGCTTATAAGGGCAAAAGCCCCTAACAATAAAATTAAAATAGTATATAAACCATGGCAGATTATCAGCACTTCACAATGAATATGACAATATGTTATTTTAGATTTTAGTTTGGTTGTTATTTTAGTTGTTAGTTTAGTTTTTAGGAAATCGTTAGCATAGATCATACTAATCTAAAGCATTCTTCAATTCCTGCACCATTACGCATCCTTTATGAATGCTTTATTTATTCTTTGTTTCGACTTTTCAAAAAAGTTTTAAAAATACATCTTGTTTGTTGCCATCTAATTGTCGGTAAAGACGTATCCTTTGGAAACTATTAGTGGGTGCTGTGGTGGCCACTAAAAGGTCCGAACTAAAAGGTGGATTTTTAACTGACTCCGACCGTCCCTTAACATAGTTTTAAAATAAAAGCAGCTGTTACAGTACAATCTTGAAAAGTTACATCCATTTTAAATTGAACGAGCACTCATGTGCACATAGACCTATAGTTTCATATGGCTTCGCGGATACTTCTGTCACGTTACTCTTAGAACTGAAAAATATGCGTGTACAGCCGTACAGTCAAACAAGTTATTTAAAACTATTTGGGCCAAGGAGTTAGTGAAATTAAAAAGACAAGCATTGCTCAGCCTACTTTATTTATATTTTGTTTCAATATAAAAGAACAAGTCCCGTAAATAAAAATCAAACATTACCTTGGCAAGTGCTATTGGAGGATCACTGTCTTCTAATAAACTTGCTGCTTTTTCAAACTCAGGTTTCAATTTTTTACAATGTCCACACCTGCAAAAATTGTTTTAGTTAATAGAGACATGGCATGGATAAAAAAGGTAGGGTAAGGGCATTACAACTATGAGAATTTTATGATTCATATAAATATACGTAATTATGAATTAAATTAAATCATACATAAAAATGCTGATACATGTGCTACATTAGCCTGTAACACAGAAAGGTTCACAAGGAAATAAACTCCATACTGAGCACTCGCCAGATAGATAAGGGTGGAAACTTAAAAGCTATTCTTTTAAAACCTCGATATTATGGAAATTGACCCTTAATGTGTCATTTGGAGCATTTACCTTATGCCTTGAATTAAAAAAACATATCCGAAAATGGAAGGAATGCAACGGGAATCTTCATCGATTTAAGTAGGCCTAAAGCATTTGACTGCTTAAGCCATGATCTTGTTTTAGCCAAGCTAAGCTGTCCTCTCTGGGTATAAATAAATAATAAATAAAATAAAAATGCCTTTATTTCCAAGCGTTCCTCAGTTACAAACTGGTTTTCAGGATAACTCAAGTCAACAATGATTACAATACAAGAGAAAACTTATTTACAACAATTCCTCTCATTAATTATATCTTTCAATTTTTTCTTAAAACCTAGCAATGAATATGATTTGAGGATACCGGGGAGGTTGTTGTAGAGCACTGGACCAAAATATGAAAAACTCTTTCGGCCCAGTTCAAGCCTAACTCTTTGAAAGTGAAGGTTCTGATTACGGCTGATGGCCCGTTGTGAAACCTCATCACGGTGCCGCATTCTTTCACTCAGGTAACGTGGCTCCCCGAGTGCAAGGACTTTATGGGTCATGCAGTTGGTCATCAAATTGCAAAAATCCCCCATGCGAAGCATGTTAACAGCATCACGATACTCCGACACGTGGTCTCTTCGACTCAGAGAGAAAACATACCTCAGTGTTGAGTTCTGTAGCTTTTGAACTCTCTGAGCGTCATGCATCGTGATGCTGTTTCCATATGCAGGGTAGCAATAGTAAAAAACAGATAATACCAAAGAGTGCATGAGCTGAAGTTTTACAGCTTCTGGCAACAAACTCCTGAATCGATACAGACCCCTCAACCTGCCAACGGCACACTGGATGTTGTGAGTTACGTGGTCTGAAAAAGAGAGATCACGGTCCAAGACGACTCCAAGTGTTTTGACTTTATTGCAAATAGATAGACTTTCGCCACCAAGAGTGACCTCTATACCATTCTCACTGAGGGTCTGTACACGATCTTGTGGTGCTAGATGTAGAACACTGCACTTTCCTATGTTGAGTTTCAGGCCATTCTCAGAGGACCAAGTCAAAATGTTATCTAGGTCTACGTTAATCCTGAAAATGGCATCCTCTGTCAAATCAGGAGCATAGGACAAATGCAGCTGACAATCATCAGCGTACAAATGTGGCGTGCAGCTCTGGACACAAGAAGGAAAGTCAGATGTGTAAAGATTGAAGAGTATAGGCCCCAAGCAGCTTCCCTGAGGCACACCTCTTCCTCTCTGAAGAGCAGATGATATCTCGCCTTCAAACTTCGTGACTTGCTTTCTGTCAGCTAAATATGATCTGACCCACTCAATTACTTCCGCTCCAAAGCCATAATAATTCATTTTCGCCAGCAGCAACTCATGATTGATTGAGTCAAAAGCTGAGAGTAATCTAGAAGTACTAGTGAACTAGATTTTCCTTGGTCTTTTGCATCAAATAATTCGCTAAAAAGATTTACCAGGGCAGTGCAGGTACTGTGATTTTCTCTGAACCCAGACTGAGTTTTGGGCAGAATATCCTCTTGTTTAATGTACTCATTGAGTTGTTTGACTACAATTTTCTCAAGAATCTTGGAAATTGCAGGCAAAATTGAGATGGGCCTTAACTGTTGGACTCCTTTAGGGGCAGATGTCTTCGGGAGCGGATGCAAAATACTCTGTTTCCAATTTCCCGGAAACACTCCATTTGTCAGCGATTCGTTGATAAGATGAGTAATGGCCCCAATGGCATATGGACTCACAGCCTTTATCATCTGTATGGAGATCTTATCACTACCAATTGCCTTAGATTTTATTGAATTCATAGCAAATTTTACCTCATTCTCTGTTACAGGCCTAAATGTCCAAGATGTCTCAAAATCTCTCTTTTTATTTTCATTAAAATGATCAATTCTCAGCTCACTTGCTTCACTACCTCTTCCCATTTCAGCAAAATATCTATTCATGACCTCTACATTTAGGTCTTGCGGTATATTTCCACTACTTTTGTCTTTCACTATATCACATTACTTTAGACTTTTCCACATATTTCTCATGTCTTTGCTAGAGGTAATACCATCCATTATAAACTGTCTTTTTCTTTGCCAGATTAGAATATTTAATTCGTTTCTCACGCCTTTATAGCTTTCCCAATCAGCTCTGTCCCTGGATTTCCAATATTTCTTCCTAAGTTTGTTCTTTAACCTTTTCAACAATTACAGCATTTTTCCAAGGTGCCTTGTTCCGTGTTACTCTTTTACTTACAATTGGAGCTTGCCTATCGAACACCATATTTATTTTTGATGTAATAAAATGTTCTATATCATTAACTTCATTCGTTTCTAAGGCGTGGTTCCAATTTATTTTAGCAACCTCTGTGACAGCAAGTTCAGGGTTAAATCGAGCTATGTATAAGGTATATGTGGTAAAGCTCTACGATGGTTCACCAGTTACCTTGGTGACAGAACTCAACTTGTAGAAATCATTTCTTCAGCACATGGTGAACAGAGAGAAATCACCATTTGTTTCTGAATTACATTTGTATTTAATTTGTATCTGAATTATTTAAAAGATTGCGAAATTGTATCATAAAAAGGTTTTTCTCCTTAATTTCTGTGTTAAACTGCATTGTATTTTGTATATTAAGTTAACATTATTTAGTTTTAGAGGTGAACTGTAAGAAAGGACCATGTGGTCCTAATGTTCGCCTCAATAAAGAAGTAGGCCTATTTTCATTTCATTTCATTTTAACAGACCAAAGTCCGATCAACTCCTCTTCCTGTAACTCGTTTAGTTTCGTTTGGATCCATTCCAAGGCTGAAGTCAATGTTTGGGTTCCCCTTCCTGATGGCGCCCAGTACCTACCTCTTGGCATACCCGGATGGTCTGTTAACAGTGACCCCCCTTAATCCCTAACGAATTAGGGAAGCCCCCCCAGACCGGGGAACTTATGAAACTTTTGGGCAGGAATGACACCAATAAGTCCCAAATCACATTAAGGCGGATTAGACCCCCACAAAACCCGGAATTAACCAGGCCTGTGGTACTCAACCGGCAGTAAACCCAAATCGACAAACCGCTGTATCAGTGGCAGCACTATCAAACTACTTCTCAACTTTCGTTTGTGAGCAACGTCCCCAGATGAGGCTGGAGGGCCCCCCACAGCCGAAGCTGTGTGCCGAGCATGCCGACAACCACTACCCCCTCGAAAAATTATACCCCCTCTTCCTGTAACTAGGGGAGTTCCCCAAGGATCCGTTTTGGGACTAGTACTTTTTGCTTTGTTCACAAACGACTTCCCTTCACACGTGAACCCCTATGGCCGTTGCCACATGTATGCCAATGACACTGTTCTTATCTCGGCCAATGATTCAGTTGAACACCTTAAAATCGAGTCATACATAGCTATGAATATTGCTCTGGACTACTGCTCAAGAACGATTTATTTTTTAATGAGGGAAAGACGAAGCAGCTGATTGTCGGTGCTCATAAACATGATATAGTGGGCTTGCCAGGGCTAGAGACGTTAAACTCCACTAAACACCTTGGAGTTATCATTGATGACAGTTTGTCTTGGTCTCTTCATGTCGACGACCTATACTTAAAGTTGAGTTCTGCTATCTTTGTCATCAGAAGAACAGTAGCCATCGGGAGCGTGGAAACAACAAAGAGTTGCATACCATGCTCTGTTCGATAGCCGGATAAAGTATGCTTTGATTTTGTGGGGAAGCACATCAAATGCCAATGTGAAGAGGGTATTGGACCTCCAAAAGAGGGCTTTAAGGACTATGGCAGGTCTGAAAAGACGTGACAGTTGCGGAAGAGTGTTTGTGGACTGGGGCATAATGACGGTACGGTAGTAGCTACGTACTTATATGAAGTCATAACTGCAGCGGGTGTGAGAGGACTTAGAAGACATGAACAGAACTCAAGGTGCTTGATGCTGCCAGGCTGAAAACTCGTCTGAAGGATTGGCTCTTATCTCAACCCTTCTAGGCCTACTCGATCGGCAAAATTCCTCTCCTGGAGAAACTTCAAATTTTGACATGGAATTTTACTTTTTTTTGTCATTTGTATATTGACACAAACAATTTTGTTTTGCAAACTCTTTTGTAATGACGCCTGTCAAATTCTAAATGTTTTTGAATAAAAGTGCTCTCTCTCTCTCTCTCTCATCCACTTAAGGCTATAATTTTTTTAAGTACCTACAGTAAGTTAGGCCTAGTGTAACTTTTAGACAAAACTTTAAGGCTGACCTGAAAAAATCTTAAGACCCCAGGCAAGTTCCAACCGAGGAAACCGGCCAGAAGTTCAAAAGAAAATTAGCCTAGCCTACTGTCCACAAAATAACTCACACTAAACTCACACTAACTTACAGAAGCTTAAACCAACATGAGCTTGGGGAATTAGATGGATGCTTACTCTAGCTAAATTTTATGCGGATGGGTGATTGTAGAAGGACATGCATAAATTTGACTCATTTTCTGGTCGGTTTTTTAACAAATAAGTTAAACTCTAGTTAAAACCACAAAACTGAATAAAAGGTGTCCTAACTTAGCCTATCCGGCGTTCATGTTAACTTACCAAGGGGCATAAAACATGGCAAGTACAGTTTCATGTTCCGCTATCCTAGTTGAAAAATCTTGGTCCGTAAATTCTAAGACACTATCTGCTGCAACTAAATTGAAGAGAACTATCGGAATAATTCCAATTAAAGGCGACATAATGATCAAACTAACTTAAACCCTTGATGTCGGCAACAGGAACAGTAACAGTACACAAACGGAGAGAGATATTTCACTTATTCACTGAGTATTTCAACTTCAGACAGTTTGTGTTGTCGAGTTTTGATTGGTCAACGAAATGCCGGCTGACACGCAGATTCACGGCTACCAACATCTTGCTATTAACGCCATTACTACACTTTTTACACTGTAAGCAATGACCATGAGTATAGTCATTGACTTTACATACTAAAGTATGTACTTTAGTATGTAAAGTAATTTGTATAGTATTTATAAGGATATAGTATCCATAGTCAATGATATAACTTGGAGTTAAGACATAAGACGTTTATTGATCTCTAAACACATTTGTCCATTATTAAACACAGTTTTCATTAACGTTAGAAACGTTAATAAAAAACTAACACCCGTTAATGAAACAAAGTGCAAAATATGAAACTGTATGACGTATTAAAAAAAAAGGTTACAATACCTAGTGCTGTTGCCAATCAATCAGTAGCTAAGACTGTGCCTATTTATAAGAAGGGTGACTCATCACTTGTATCGAATTTTCGGCCAATCTCCATCCTGCCTACCTTCTCGAAGGTGATAAAGGCCGTCATAAAGAGACAACTAGTCAGGTATCTTTAAACCAAAAAAAAGGCCAACGACCTTTTCTTAGGGGCTCAGCACGGATTTAGAAGTGGACGTTCCACGACCACAGCTCTCATGAGCCTTGAAGATTTTATCACCAACGCATTTGAAAATAACGAGTCTATTCATCTAAGTTTGTGTGAACTCAGTAAGGCATTTGACGTTGTCTCTCATGAAATACTTTTGGACAAACTTAAGAAGTACGGTGTAAGTGGTGTTGTACTAAAAACTCTCTCCAGCTACCTTGCTAGCAGGTCACAACTTGTCAACCTTGATGGAGCCTCTTCTGACGTTAAAAAACTCTCCCATGGAGTCCCGCAGGGCTCTGTTCTAGGTCCTCTATTGTTCACAATCATGGTGAATGACCTGTCACTAAACGATAATACTGTACTCTGCTTTTTGCTGATGATACAACTTTATCTAGAGGCTTAGACATTGCTCAACTGCGGACTGATGCTTGCAACTTTCTGGACTGTGCTAGGACTTGGTTTATTGCAAACCGGTTTAAAATTAATGAATATTAAACGCAGTCCCTCATATGTACCCTCAAACAATGTGAAGATGTTGGAGAACCAGTCTAAAATTACTAGGCTTCTGGGTGGACAGTAGGCTGAGCTGGAGACACCACATCGGGCTGGTCTGTACAAGGCTATCGAGGGTCTTGTACCTTTTGAGAAAACTGCGCGACTTGATCACGACAGATTATCTTAAAACTGTCTACAATGCTCTTTTTCACAGTCACCTCATCATGTATGGTCTGGTTCTCTGGGGGCATTCGTCGGCGGTCCACGATATATCGCTGTTGCAGAAAAAGGCAGCGAGAATAATAACTTACTCTAGGCACAATGAGCGCACTGTATGCCCCTTTTTAAGGAACTGAATATACTCACTGTCCATAGCCAGTATGTCCTAAATATCCTAGTCCTCCTCAAGGATAACGAGTCCAGCTTTATTAGGAGAGAAGAACGACATACATACGGCACTCGCCATGCGCAAAACCTTGGCATGCCCCGCTGCCGTCTGTCTAGCTCACTGAAAAGCTATCCTCGTTATATGCTATTAGGCTATTCAACACCCTGCCGGCAAATGTGCGTGAGCTGAACTCCGAGGCATTCAGGACAGTCTTGCGGGATAGGTTGTAAATAAATGTATGTTGTATATAGTATGTTGTATGTAAATATATTTTTTGACACAATCTATCCGACAGTCGTCAGTCAAAGATAAAGAAAACAAGTATACAAGTATACCTACTAGAGTAATCTAGATTAACACTAACATAACCTAACTATCATGTGACTCATATCAACCAACGTTTTAGTCAAAATAAAAATAAAAACGTATGTATAGAATAAAATGCACCAAGTTAGTACTCACATGATAGTTAGTATGCTATTTAGGTTAGGTTATGTTGGTGTTATTTTAGATTATAGTACCAGGGGGACCGAGCTTATGCTCGGTAAAATTACTACTTTCGTTTCTCACACAAAGCTCGTTCGCTCCGCTCACTCGCCCTCTTCCTTTTTAAGACGAGCTTGTTCGCTTCGCTCACTCGCCAGATAAAAGGGTGCTGCACTTTGGTATCATTTTCCTAAACCACAGGTTAAAGATGTATCACATTGGTTTATATCAATACAGTTATCAGCTGATTTTTGTTTAATTTAAAAATCTCCATAAGGATAACATGGGAACTTTGAAGGGCTCTAGGACGAAAACCGGATTTTTCCTAGCCATAGGACCAACTCCAATCGATTCCTGGTGGCCAAAACCCCTATATTCAACAAAAAAAACCCTTGGAGGGAAAAAAATTTTCCTGTACAAACGGAGCTTGTTTTAGAGTATAATATGTGATGTTAGTTGAACCAGCAGTTTGAAGAAGTTATTAAGCGCCAAAAATCCAAAATTTTTTTCATTGCATAAAATTTATCTACTATCATAGGCGCACATTGCTAGCTATAAGAAAGGTACAAAAACCACTCGGATCATGGTTATATTTGCCACAAAAGTTTGCGTGAGTTGTAAGAAGGGAACAAGTCCGGTTCTTGTTCCCTTCTTCAAACTCACGCAAAATTTTGTGGCTAATATCACCGTGGTCCGAGTGGTTTTTGTTCCTTTCTTATAACTAGCAACGTGTGCCTATGATAGTAGCAATACAGTTTTTTTAGTTTCCCGAAAAACACATTTTCGGACTTGTTCCCTTCTTCAAACTGGTGGTTCAGTTAGTACTTATGAATATAGTATTGCCTATTTCCTTAATTGTTTAAGGTATACATTAATAAAAACCATTTGAAACATTGTTAGTGGTTCCATTATGTAAGTTTCAGTGCGGTTTTATTTGATTACACTACTACTTTGTTTTATTCATTTATTCATTTCATTTATTCATTCCAACGGTCAAAACAACCAATACATAAATACAAATACAAAAATATAAATACAAAGGGCCAACAAAGAATGTAAACAAATATTATAATACGAGAAGTTGCTATGTGACAATCAATTATAAAACAGAACGTGAAAATAAACACAATGATAATAATAACACTAACAATAACAATGGTAACAAATTAAATATTTCATACAACAACAAGCAATACTAGAGAAATACATGCAGATTTACAAGTACTCTGAAAACACTAGAAGATGCACTAGCAAGATGGATGGCAGTTCATAAGTGTCCTCTTGAAATTATCACTGCTCATGCTGAAGAAATCCAGATGACCAGGTATGCTGTTAGCCAGACGTTGGAGACGAGAAAAAGGACTGTGAAACATGTACTGGGTAGAAATACTGCTTCTTGGCAAATAGCTGAGAAAAGCGAAGGTTGCGTGAAGTTCTTAAATCCAGTTTCATAAGCAAAGCAGGGGCATCAATTTCAGAGGTTATCAATTTCTTCAGGAACATAATATCATTTGATGTCCCGTCTTGCATGAAGCGGTCTCAGGTTCAATTGAAGTTGTAGGTCATGGACTGGGACAGCCCTGTACTCAAAGCCCAATCGCAGACCAATCAAACGAATGAAGCGGTTCTGAATGTTTTCCAGTCTGGCAATCAGCCCAACTTGGTAAGGACTCCAAACTATTGAACAGAATTCAAGTATCGGTCTGACTAGATGAATGTAGAGGGTCACGAGAGCATGCACTGAAAAGTTGTCTCGGCTAGTTCTGAGGATGAAATAAAGTGCAGAGTTAGCCCTCGTGCAAATATAATTGATATGCTCGTGAGGATTTTATTCATCTGATATAAACATATTTGTATAGTAAAATATAAATTTCCGCGTCTTTTTAGTACCCACATGACTTACATACTTTTAAAATAGTTAATCCTAATGGCTTTTCCAACATTTATTCAGCATTTTCCTACTTATTTGAAAATCGGATCGGATTTTTAGGTATTCGTGATTAGCTTCACATTCCGGTTAATTTGAGTACCCACTTGACGTAATTCGGAATAAAAATGTCATTTCCAATTTTCTGATTTTCCGAGGGTTTCCAAGATTTTCCACGGGAAACCTATCATTTTCAGAATCAGGGTGAATTTTCAGACATTTTGGGAAAAAATGCCAATATCCGATGGTCGTAGCTAAACTCAAGATTTACGCAATCGGAAATGTGATTAAGGGCTCTAAACACCTTAAGTTCGAGATTACTAAGAACAATCTTTTTTATATTAATCGATTTGAATCGTGGTCAGTCTCCACAGACTCCAAACATTGACTATGGATCCTTTTGTGTATATATAGTTAAAGCTCCAAAACTGACGAGAGAGAGGGCTTGCTTTGTTTTATAAAGGGGTTGCGAGTTCGGAAGGTTGCCAGTTCGATCCTGAGAAAAATTAGTGCTTTTTGATAGTTCAATATTAGGCCCAGCTGCCTATGGTCACTGGGCTATTATTATTATATTTAAATATTTTTATTCGAATCTTTGTAAAACAAATGCATAAAGCCCTTATAATATTTATATTTACGTATAAATATTAATAAAATCATAAAGTTAATCATAATAAGTTAATCATAAAAGTACAAAAAATGTTATAAATGTATTTAAAAATCATACATCTTAAAATATGCACCACAGAGTGCGTCGGTGTTTAAAAAATAATCCACCTACATCTTAATGCGGATCAATTAATATTCCTGAAAATATAAGGACTCCTTATTGTTATGTATATAAATTATATTTGGAATATTAATGAAAAATATTGAAATAAACTTTCCGGTTAAATTTTTCTATATAATAATATTGCGTCCTTAAATATTTTAGGAATAATAATTGATTACAATTAAACTGGCAAAATCACACACATATATATATATCATATTTGTAAGAACAATTTCAAAGAGTATATATATTATGACAAGTAAAATGACTATGCAATTTTCGACTGATCGATACATGATTTTACAAAGCTCAGGAGTTCTTTTCTTTTCTTTTCTTTTCTTTCTTTTTCTCATTTCTTGATCTTTTACACAAAATTGTTCAATAAGTTTGGCACCACCTTAAAAAAAAAATTCAAAAAATGTTTACCTCCAATCAGGCTTTTGCCTTGGAGGCATTTTCTCAAAAAACATTAAACAAACACAATCTTTTAAATATACATACTAATATAGTGATTATGTCAGCCTGGGTTTATATATGAATGTATTTATATGTATGTATGTGTGTGTGTATATATATATATATATATATATATATATATATATATATATATATATATATATATATATATATGTGAATGTGTATATGTGGTATATATAGAAATATAATGTATGTAAAAGGTATATTAACAAGTGTTTGATCTGTAAACTATGTATTGTTATTATGAGAAAATAAATATTTATTTGTTTATTTATTTATTTATTTGACGTCATCAAGGGAACGTAAAAAAATATATATCACATACCAGTGGTAATGACATATTATGGTTATTTTCACTCTCACCTCACATATACTATGTGTGATGGGACCAGATGACGTCAGATAGCCTCTAGCATGGTTGTTCGAAATACCGGAAGTTGAAGCCCTATGAGAGGCTAGGATCACCTGCAATACGGATTCCACAAGTAATTCTGGATCCAAACCTATCGTGTAAGGAAATCAGTGTTAACCGGCGAGCACATGTAATAACACTCCTAAGCGGTTCATCTAACCGTCTGGTCTCGTGATTGGTTGTTGCCACCGGTTTAGCAATATTTAAGTTTGGGTTATCAAACAAAAGTTATGTTGACCGGCAAGCATGAAAATATACCTTTCCTACCGGTTGCACTGGGGTGTAACGAAGGTAATAAATGCCGGATGCTAGGAGGATGCGAATTCAGTTCACTTCGAGCTCTCAAGCAGTTCACTTCGATCTCCAATCAATTCAGTTCACCTCGAGCTCTCAAGCAGTTCACTTTCGATCTCCAATCAATTCAGTTCACCTCGAGCTCTCAAGCAGTTCACTTCGATCTCCAATCTCCAATCAGTTCAGTTCACGTCAAGCTCTCAGAGAGGACACTTCACCCTCTATGCTTGTAGTAATAGTTTTTTCCCATAGCAAATCAGTGTTCATCTTACATGGGAATTTAAATACAGTGTTTCTCATAATCCGCGTGGTGATCTCGAAAACGACTGAACGAGGAAAGACTGGTGAGGTGCTACACTCTTCATGTGCAACGAACCGCCTGTGAACGCCTCCATCAACATCTGCAGTAGACTTCGAGGACGAGATTTCCAATTCATCGTTTGAGCGACCTATGCTAACCTAGTCTGGTACTACGTGGGAGCAACCCACCGGCAGCCCTATCTTGCAGCGGAAATTCGATGGAGCAACTCGCCGAGAACCAACTTCATTCTTCGTAGGAGCAACTCAACACAAAAATTGAAAGATAAGACTTAATTACGTGTTTAATTTAAATATCATTTATTTATAAAACTTGTACTAGCCTAAGACTAAATTTTGGGGGAAGTACTGAGCACTGATTCTAACTTTTAAAAATAAATCAACACTTATCTGAGAGCTCTCGACTTATAGTAAGCCAAATGGTCTAATCACTGATTTATTTATAGAAATTTAAGTAGGCCTATGTATTTTTAGATTATATAGCCTAACTTGGTTTTCATGGATGTAAATAAATGTAAGTTTTTTTCAATTATTTGTGTTGTTTAATGTCCTTGAGTTGGTCAGTGGTGAAATGACTTGATATCCATGTTGTGAGTAAACCAAAAACTCTCTGGCGCCTGGGTGAGATTCAATTTAATTAGTTAAACGCAAATTACACTTAAATTATTTAAGTTCCATTAATTAAAAGCTCTGAGTTGGGCTAGCAGGGTTATTATGTTAGTGACCTTTATTGTGTGATAAACCCCAGGCAAAAAGTTGGTTTTCAATATATTTGGTTTTTACATATATATATATATATATATATATATATATATATATATACGAAATGTATATATTATAAACTATTTTGAATGTAATAATAAAATTCAATATTTCCCAATAAATTCATATTGTTATTTTACAAGAAATAATTCGAAATAAAAGACTAGGAAAATAGGAGATATTTTAACTGGAAAATCAACTTAACAAGTATATAGGGTAATGTTTTTTTACAAAAATTGTTGAAATTACAGGATAAGTTTCTAAATTATTGTAACTTTTGCGAATTGCTATGTTTGTACATTTGTATCACCAATTTCAAAAAAATGTTTCATAATTATGGTTATTATTAATAATATTATTATATGGGTTTGCCGGTTGCCATAATTTTACAGGGTCAAACCGGGAAACCTAAGGTATAAAAGAGTATACACCCCCCTCCCCAAACCATCACCACCAATACAGAACGGTTCAGTAATCAAATTATGTAAATTTTAGGTTAAATGTTTGTGGACGATGAAAATTGTAGGTAGTTTATAAATTGAAAATAATTTTAGTTTAGACAGTTGAAATTTTGGGGATTGATCAAGGATTACTTCAATGACAGTCTAAAAATGCAGTGAAATCGGTTGTTTATATTTTAACTGCCTTTGCTAATCTTGTTATTATTAATTTACAAGTACGTGCATCATAGATGGACTGTAATCCAAAAAAGGTTACTGCGTTAAAATTTAAGTACCAGGAGGACCGAGCGTTGCTCGGTGAAATATTAGTAAATTTAAATATCAGAATAAACTTTATTGACATTTAATATGCAGTACATAAACAGCTGTTACATTTCTTTTTGAAGTTCTGAATGTACTTCTTGTTTATATGTTGTTAATTCGTTGCCAACATGGCAACCCATAAGCCCAATGTTAAAATTTTGTAATTTTAAACTTTAATTTTTAGCAAAATTAGATTTTCCCTGGGGGCGAGACCCATCTCAATCGTATTTTTAAGGTAAAACTAAGTTTATTCCAAAATTTGAAGGAAATCGTCGGAGCCGTTTTTGAGATATTTGTGCAAGCAAGCAAACAAGCAAACAAGCAAACATTGCTCGTATAAGAGTATAGGATAACACGAAACATAACCACATTGAAGATATAAAAAATGCAACAATATGTCATTTAAATAAGTGTATGGATTGATTGAATGTAGACTCACTGTAATCTGAAATTTGTTACAGTATTTAAAATATCTTTAAAAATAACAACATTAAAATGAAAAAAAAATAAACACAATATGTTATTATAACAAGGGCTTATATCTATAAAATGAAGTTAATTTCTAAAAATATTACACAAATTGCGATAAAATTTTTATTTGTTACAGTTTTACTTAAACCGGGACAAAAGCGAAACCCGCTTGGACACCGGGACAAGAGTGAAAAACCGGGACTGTCTCGGCAAAACCAGGACGTTTGGAAAGCCTATTCTCATACTCTGTGGGAAATAACCAAAAAAGTGTGCTTCGTTTGTAACTTTTAGTGCTTGTCGAATTGCTTTCCAATTTCAATTTAAATAATTAATTCCACTAATTAATTCAAATTCTTTTATTTCAGCCTTTTTCAATCCTGAGACAATAGGCAAAGTCATAAAACTAACTATTACTAAGGGGAAAATACAAATCAAAATCAGATCCTCTTGACTTATAAAGTTCGTAATACTCAGTGCAATATGAATTCTAGCCCAAAGTCAATGCATACCATGCAGCAGACCATGCACAGAAAAAAGAAAAAAAGACAAAAAATAAAAGACACACTCATACTTCTGGGCCAGCTTCAGTTCAGTTGACTTCAATACACTTTAATATTAGATAGGCCAGCTTCCCAAATTTCTTTCTAATTGTAAAAGAGGGATTGGCCAGTATCCACGACTTCATAATTTTCTCAAATCTCTGTAATGATTGTTGTCTGACTTGCAGGGGAATGACATTAAAAAGCTTATAACTGAAACAGGAAAGTTAATTATCCTGTCCTGAATTAACATGCAAATCATTTGGGAAAATGACATATTTACGCTATTACATCAAAATCAAAAGAGATAGGGCATTAGTGTAAATTACAAAGCTGCTCAGTTCAACGAGAGCTTTAAGATGATATACAAAATGGCATGGGTTAGCATTTAAAATTTTTAAGTTTTACTTAAGTAAAAATTTTCAAAAATATTAAATTTTGGAAATTTTAGTTTTTGAATAAATGTTAACTTGTGACATATCATTGTAAAGCTTAGCTTATTTCAAATACGTATTTTGAATCAGAAGTCGTTTATGGCAAATAATAAAAGAATTACATGGTATTCCATAAATTTTGATTTTGGTTACAAAAATGGACGCCATTTTCAAATGAATGAAGATAACAAAATTCTGTTTTCACCAAAATGTTTGTATTAAATAGACCTTTCTAATGATGTATAATATGACATATCTTTGTATTTGAAATTTCCAAAACCTGTGACCCCCATTTTTTTGTACACCCTGTATTTATACACAGTTAAAAATATTTTAAAATTATTCCTTGGGGTCAATTTAGTTGGAAATAGTTTTGTTTGAAGGTTGTAGAGCAAAGCGTTTGTCTGTAATCCATTTAGGACACCTTACGAGATTCACCCTGTATATATGTAACAAATCCACTGACACTATCTAAAAAACTACAAATCAAATATTAAAAGAAAGGTTTCGCAAACAAATAAAGTATTATTCATTGTTTGAGATTTTACTTTGAAAGTTTACTCATTTACTATAATAATATTGTAACACATAAAATCAATGGTTGAACCATTAACTAGCCAATGGTTAGAGCATAAAGTATTCTTTATTTAAAAGCCTTCGAATTTCCTTTTGACTGCAAAAAATAACAGCTGGGTATGACGTTAGGGAAAAAAGTTCAAAGTGCCACAGCACAGCCACTAACATATGATTGGTGGTACCCGGAGCGGAGTCTGATGACAGCAACCGTAAAGTAAAATGTTTTTTAGAATTTTTCGAGTCTACCTGTGCTGATACCTCAAAACACTTGTGGCAACTGATTCATAATACGAACAACGCCTAACGTGACAGTGGTTCGTGGCTTAAGGTAATTACAAAATGTTGTGTAAACCCCATAACCTTATCGTTTTATTTTGACAACACAAAGGTTTCTTTCAAGCGTGTCAGAAAATTTAGCAAACTTGGTGTAGGCCTGTTTGGGATTCTGTTTTTACAGTTTATTAAAGCTATGTCTTTATTTTTCTGGCTTTTTAGTAGTAAGTATATTATTTTTTTTTTATTATTGTGTGAGGATTGAGTCAATTTAATAAGTAATGCATGTCCACCTGTAGCACTTTATTTCCTTTAGGTCATTAATTCATTCAACAAACTTACTCTTTTTAAAATTAATTTACTAGACCTATGTTATAAATGGCGTTCATTCATGTAAATAAATAAATAGAGAAATCAAGGCTAATTGAAGAACAAGGATACAAACCTAACGGGTGAGCCACAATAACCTGACTTTGCTCAGCTTAGGCCTAATGTTTAAATGACATGAAATTTCTTATTTAACAGGCAAAGTTAGGGTCACATGGCCCTTTCTTACGCTTCACCTGATTACATAAACTCGCTTAATTTAAATATATTGAATTAAATAATAATACATCTTTATCAATTTCTTACAAGAAAAAAATTAAAATACTACATGTATGCTATTTTCAAATATAGGCCTATTACTAACAAAAATAAAGCAACAAAATTTTCAACACACTCATTCACTCTAACACACGTCCGATAGTGACCCCGCAATGACAACACCCCCTAGGACGCACCGACCAAGACCATCCGCTTAAAGTTTCTTTAGTGCTGCCACAAAACGGGGGTGGCTATTGATGGACTTTATGGATTGGGGTAAATTATTCCAAAGGCGGCTTACGCTGGACGTTTACTGATTTCATTGTTTCACGGCATATTTATGTGTCCGTGGTCCCGATAACTTTTGACAGGAACCTCCAATTTTGATGATATTTGATATGGAGGTACGTAAGACCAGGTCTATTTTCATGAGTTCGTAAACCAGTTTGATCGGCTTATGGTACCGGGGTGTTATGGGATTTTAAAAGAATAAAAAATGGAGTTTTGGCATTTTTGGACTGCAATTTTTAAAATTTATTAATTTTAACTGAAACTATTCAAAAGAGCTTAAAAAACAAACAATTTAGTATTTTGCACTTTTAACTTGGCTTATCGGGTTACGGAGAAAAGCCAAAAAATAGGATTCCCATGTTAATCTTGTGGGAAGTCAACAAAACCCTGTATCTCGCTTATTTATGGGCATATAACTTGATCAAATTTGGTATTTACGTTCACTAGGTAGGGTTTAACTGATATTTGCTTATAACATCCATATAGTGGCAAACCTACAAAAGCCTACAAACCTACATAGGGTAAGCCTACTCACCCCCATGGGTCTTATGGGGAAAATTGAAAAGTGCCGAATATTTATACAATATGATATTTTTAAGTTAGTTTTAAGTAATTTTCTGTGATATACTGAATGTTGACCTGGTCTATATGTTATGGCTAAAACTATGACAATGTCGATACTTGTAAAAGTGAAATGACAATAAAGATGATTTGATTTTGATTTGATTTGATTTACCTTTACTAACCATTACATTTCCTAACAACTAACATGTTATAACAATATTTCATGGCAGCAAACCTACATGCTCATTCCTATCGTGTTTATGGAGAAAATACAAAATCTAAAATTCCCTGATAGGGAAATTCACTAAAAACAAGTAAAAATTGTAGCTATTGTAACGTGTAACATTATCAAAGAATAACACAAAATAAACTAACCATAACCAAGTTGTACTTGATTGGTTAGTTGTACCACAATAGGTAGGTGTATGTGTAGTTGTAAGTGTAGGTGTATCTTAATTCTTTATTTGTGAGAAGAAGCAGACTTCCTTAGACCTAAAATGGCGTCACACAAATGCTGCCAAATACAAATCAGAAAGGATTTTTTTGCTGTTGTATAGAGGGAATATACATTTTAAATGTTTCCAAACACCATTGATTTTGTTGTTATAAACATCGCTGTCAATAAAAGTGACGGAGGTTTACAGTTCAAAGACTGTTGGGTTAGATTATGATACATTTCTTATCTCATTATCGTTGTTGATTTGATTGTTTTCATCGCACAATTTTAATCGCAACATCAAAATTTCCACATCAATAATAACGGTGGAGTCGGATAACGAAGTTTCACCCTATCAGCGAATTTCCCATAGGGAATAAGCTATTACCGTAGGTCTCATGGTAAGACCTTAGCCCGGGACCATGTTACTTTTTCGTTTTAAGGTGCCCAGAGACCAAAATAACAGTCATTTATATATATATATATATATATATATATATATATATATATATATATATATATATATATATATATATATATATAATTTTAATTAAAATGAACATGAGTACCCTTTCATTAAAATCATTTTATTTCGCTGACACGTGTTTCGGGCATTTAAGCCATGGTCACAGTGTTAGGGGATAACCTTACAGGGTATTATGTAGGCGTAAATTAAAACAATATTTACTAGCAGATGTTCTGTACTTATTTTTTCTTTCTTCATTTGGGATAGGTGTTTTTAATTCTTTTTTAAATTCATCATTATATCAAATATCGGGTTTCGTTTGTTCACCTGCATTGTATTTCAAATGCCATTTTGGTTTCTTTTGAAACTTTGATAAATATGAAACTCTTCTTTTATGTTCATTCTGTTGCTTTTATTATGGTCAAGTGGGGTAAGTGGACGCCCGGGGCAAGTGGACTCCCAGCTAATAAAAAATTGGTATATTATTTAAAAAAATTCAAAACTTAGACAAAGGTATTTCAAACTATGCTCTTTCAAATTATAATCACTAAAAAATTGTCTGGTTATTATTACTGTGTGTTTTGATGAGTTTAAAAACATCTTACGTTTCTACTCTAAACGCAAGTGCCGCTTGGAAAATTAAAAAAATTACCAAAAATTCAAATATTAAGATAATTATTTTAAAATTGGTGATCTGACTAATTTTTAAAAGAGGAATTCAAAAATAATATTTTTATTGCCCTACAAAGTCATTTTGGAGGACTTGGAGGGGGGGCGTACACTTACCCATTGTTACATCGCTGTTGGGGCAAGTGTACTTTTACCAATGGGGCAAGTGTACACCCCCAAAATTGACTTTTTAGGGCAATAAAAACATTATTTTTTAATTTCCCTTTAAAAAATGAGTCAGATCACCAATTAATTTTAAAATAATTATCTTAATATAGGCCCTATTTGAATTTTTAGTAATTTTTTATTTTTTAAGCGGCACTTAGGTTTAAAGTTACTTCACCAAGCGGAGGTTTCCAAGAAACTTCCAAACTATTGTATTTTTCAAGATATTTTGATGGACAAAAAAACAAAATAAAGCTCATTTTCCGCTCTTTAAGACCTATTAATTGTCAATTTACTGAAATAGTGTTATCTTTAAGTTTTCATTTACTTTACAATTTCTTAAAAAACTGAGTTTTCCGTTTTACCGTGCGGAGGTTCACGAAAAAGTTCATAACTCCTGGACCGTTTGAGATATTTTGATAAATAAAAAATCAAAAGAAAGCTTATTTTCTCCTCTGTAATCCACTTGCCCCAACATCAACATATATGCAATGCAAAGCTACATTAAGGGGGGGGGGTGTACACTTACCCCAGATTGAAAGGCAAGTGTACGCCCTAAACATCACTTTACAAAAAAATTCTAAAAAATACAAAATTAACATTTTTAACAAAATAAAAATAATACATATACAAAACATTCCAAAGAATAATCATACAAAATTTTATGTTTATATCACTGACATGTGTTTTTTAATCTGCAGTCAAAGTGGTACTATGTGATTTGGGGGGTCCACTTACCCCACTTGACCCTATCTAAATCTAAGATGGTCAAGTTTTCATTAACGGTTTTATATTGGTGATCAGATTGTAGGATGTGTTCGGCAAAGTTTGATTTTTTGTTGTCCTATTATTAGATTTTATTGCTTAGATGTGTTCAGTATATCGCTTTTTGAAGGATCTTCCAGTTTGGCCGATGTAAAACTTTTTACAATCACTACAATTGATTTTATAAATCCCAGATTTTTCAAACTTATCAATCGGTGTTCTTGTTTTTGCCAAGTTGTTTATAAGTTGGAGAGAATTATTTCTGGTTTTAAGACTTATTTTACTGTCAGTTTTGTGGCATGTTTTCCGTATGCTCTAATTTAGTGTCATGCTAAACAGTAAGCATAAATATTCACTTGTTTGTTCATTTTTAATGATTTGTTTAGACAATTTTTTTTTTCTTCCTTAAGTTATTATCATTTGTCTATTATCTTTGGTTGGTAACCGTTTACTGTGGCTATATACTGTGTACATATGTAAATATATATCAATTTGAACGAACAGTGTTTTTGGCATCTGGACACCTTAAAAAAAGTATCATGGTCCCACGCTTAGGTCTTACCATGACTACTATCGTACCTAATAGAGTACAGTAAGCCTTATAAAAAAATCGCAAAAATTTGTTTTTCACAATTCATAATTAGGCCTAAAATAAAATTATTTTATTACAAACATGTTGATTCTAACCCTGGCCAAGTTTATAATAAATCATTAGGCCTAGTTGATTTATCCCAATGATTCATGTTTTAGATGCCAAGATGATGCCCCTTCCAGACAATGAGGATGTGGTGTGCTATTACGTCATCAAACATTCATGGAAGGGCAAGTAAGTACAGTTTATTTTTATCAATAACAGAAGGTTAAGAATGCCAATAAAGTTATATTACCATTTTGATTGATACCATTGTTATTAGAACTCTCCATACTAACTCATAAGTTTTAATCGGTGCAAAACGAATTGAGTTCCACAGTGTTGATTATGATTGATTTGGAAGCAATTCAAAATTTATGTTTTGCGTTTGTCTCGTATAGGCCTAGTTGATTTTTATCTAATGGTGAGCTTTCAAAATTCAAACTATTTTTAATAAAGTCTCAAAAAACTTACTAGGATTTAAAGTCAAATTCTAGCTTTCAAGGTGAAGCTAGCTTTAGTAGATATGCGACATGAAAAAATCACTTAAATAGAGCCTAACAATTGTCTATAATAGAAAACCCAAAACTTTGTACTGGTAATCATAATGACCGAAAAAATATAGAAAATCTATTTGATGTTTTTATTTAAAAACAGGCCTGTAATAATATCAGTAGGAATGCAAATTCCTCTCGTAAGATCTTTTCCTCGGCCTAGGTGGAACTTTAATAAAGCTGAGTGGGAGGCCTTCTCATCAAGGCTTGATAGCGGCATCAGGTTCATCCCCTCTAAAATAAAAAACTATGATCGGTTCACTCGCCTTGTCCTGTCTTCCGCTAAGGCGACAATCCCAAGAGGTTTTAGAAAAGAATACATACCAGGATGGAGCAGAGAGTGCGAAGATCTTTACAGTGAGTTTACAGACACTGCTGACAGAGATGTAGCTGACCAACTCCTTAACTCTCTCGACAACTCCAGGAGAGAGAAGTGGGTGAAAACTGTTGAGAACCTGAACTTCACCAAAAGTAGTCGGAAAGCTTGGTCTCTGCTCAGGAAACTCTCCACTGGTAAATCAAGTAAAAAAGACGATGCCTCACAGCCTAGCCCTCGTGAAATTGCAAAACGCCTCTCCGTACTTTCAAAACCTGTGCGTACGTCTGCAGACAGAAAAATTAATTTCAAGCTTAATGAGATAAAGGAGAGTCGGCAAGCACCCTTGGAAGTCTCTAGACCCTTCACTTACGACGAGCTGGAAGTGGCGATTGATGCGATGCCAATTGGCAAAGCAGCAGGTTTGGATGACATTTTCCCGGAGTTTATAAAACACTCGGGTAACAAGGCTAGACAGTGGCTTCTGGAAGTTTTTAACACCACTCTGAAAACCGGCGACATGCCTGGGATATTTAGAAAATCCAAGATCATAGCTATCCTGAAGCCCGGAAAGGATCCAAAACTGCCTGAAAGTTATCGGCCTATAGCTCTTTTAAGTGTTTGTTATAAGCTGCTAGAGAGGTTGATTTATAACAGAATCCTCCCTATTCTCAATGCCAGCATCCCTGTCGAACAAGCTGGATTTAGGCCTGGTCGCAACTGTTGTGACCAGGTTTTAGCTCTGACTTCTTTCATTGAGGATGGGTTTGAGCGAAGACTGAAAACCTCTGTGGCTTTTTTTAGATCTGACTGCAGCATATGACACTGTCTGGAGAAAAGGCCTCCTAGTTAAATTTTACGACCTTATTCCTTGCCCTTTCTTGTTGCGTCTCCTCAACTCAATGCTCTCCAATAGGATGATAAAAGTATATCTGGGACGCAAAGAAAGTACGTTTAGGCAACTAAAGGATGGCCTGCCACAAGGGTCAGTGCTCGCCCCACTGCTCTTTAATGTGTATACTGCCGACATTCCTGTAACTCGGTCCTTAAAGTTTATATATGCAGATGATATTGCATTGGCATATCAACACCGGCATTTTCGACAAGCTGAGGAAACACTAACAAATGACCTCACGACCCTCGGTGAATATTTTGAAGCCTGGAAGCTAAATCCAAACCCAACAAAAACTGAGGTTGCTTGCTTCCACTTGAATAATAGACTGGCCAACCAAAAGCTTAAAATCGTATTCAACGGTGTTGAGTTGAAACATAATGAAAACCCACAGTATCTGGGAGTCACTTTAGATCGGTCTCTCACGTTTAAAAGCCACTTACAAAAAACGGCAGCTAAGGTGAGAACCAGGACTAACATTGTCCATCACCTTGCTGGCTCCACATGGGGAGCTAACGCACAAGTTCTGCGAACAACTGCTCTATCATTGGTATATTCAACTGCTGAGTACTGTGCTCCCGTGTGGTTAAATAGTGTGCACGTTAGAGAGATCGACGTCCAGCTAAACAGGACCATGAGAGCCATTAGTGGTACACTCATGGCAACTCCTGTACCTTGGCTCCCGGTGCTGTGTAATATCGCTCCTCCTGAAATAAGACGAAGGGATGCACTCATTAGGGAATACACAAAGATCTTATCTGCTCCACAGCTGCCCATCCATGATTACCTACCCCAGAATGCGGGCCGATTGAGGTCCCGAAAACCACCTCTACGAACAGCCTCCCAGTTGATGGACTCGAACTTCACCATCCATACTAACTGGACTTCCTCCTGGGACGCTTTTCAAGGTCGGAACCACTTCTTGATAGATGACCCGACCGTAGCGGTAGGTGGTATGAATCTTCCTCGGAAGCAGTGGACTATACTCAATCGTTTCCGCACTGGAGTGGGAAGATGTAATTATTGGAAGCACAAATGGGGAATGACACAAGACCAGTCATGCGACTGCGGAGCAGAGTATCAAACTATGGAACACATAGTCGAAGAGTGCCTACTGAGTGCCTTCCCCGAAGGATTGGCCGGTCTGCATAGCTCAAGTGAAGCTGGGCTGCAATGGCTTAGCGCCCTGGATTTAGCTCTATAAAGAAAGATCTAATTTTTATTTTTATTTTAGTGTTTAGATTTTTACTTATACTGACTCAGGTGCTCTGCACCGCAGAATTTATTTTATTATTCTTAAACCATGGTGGCTGGCTGAATGAGCCATACGATATATATATTTAAAAACAAACATTATTGAGAGTCACATTATCAGAAAATTGGATGAATTTAGTAATGAATATTCTGCTCTAAAATTAAAACTGATTTTACTTGAAAGTGGGTTTTCTCGTTTGGTCATGGCATCATTTGCCCAACATTGGATGTTTGTTAGCTGTAAGCTCATTAGTAATTTAGTTAGGCAACTACTCTTACAACATGTTGAATTTCTCTGTAACTGAAGTAATGAAATAACCATTTGTTGCAGATACAAGAGAATATTCTCCATTGGCACGACGGGCATCACCACGTACAAGCCTCCGACGCTAGAGGTGACAAATCGATGGCTGTACGCGGATGTGACCTCCCTCAAGGTGTCGCCTGCTTCGCCTCACGAGTTCATGATAACCGCCCGCAAGGACAGCACCAAGAAGGGCGACACAATGAGGTTCTCGACCGAACACCGGTCACAGCTGCTCTCCGAGGCGTTCAAGTCACGGCATATGTTTTACGAGAAATGGAGTGAGACTCAGGTGTGTGACTTTTTTTTCTCTTTGGCGGGGCCAGGTAGTGATACCGTTCTCTAGCTCGGCCTTATTGTAGCACCCCTATTGTTAAATCAATCTATCAGATGAAAGCTCTTCGTGAAGCCTAACAGCTGCTTGATATCCATCTCCTTTATTTAAGTTGGCTTTAATATGGCCTTTCCTAGGAATTTCAACCTTCTCTGAGAGATGGCCGGACAGTCCAGCAATAAGGTACGGCGGATTCTACCTCCATTGTACAGAATCTGCATAGATCGGATTGACTAAGTCCGTTTGTCTTGAGATGTTTCTTCTTCAGTGGCCCATGACCTGTTAGCATCATTATTATAAGACTGATTTTCCTTTTGTTTAGGCTGAGCAGCTCCTTCCACTTCTTTTTAATAGAGGATCAATCAGTATTTTTGATTGTCTCCCACCTGGGAAGTTGTTCCAGGCTTTCTGTTTCTGACCTTTCTCCCAGGATAGGATTTTGTTTTGTCCTATGCACAGAGGGACACCACAGAAGGGCTGTGGTCCTATAAGCTGTTCATCTCAGCCCTTTCTTGCCAGGACATCAGCCTTTTCGTTGCCTTCGTGCCCAGAGTGTTCCGGTATCCAGCCTAACTGTACCTAGTTGTGCTTTGCCAGCGCTTTTAGAACGCTCTTGCAGCCTTACACAGTCCGTGAATCTATCACAAATGAGTCTAGTGCTTTTAAAGCAGCTTAGCTATCTGAAAGGATAATGACACCAATGACAAAAATAACGGAGTTGTCTTTTTTCTGCAGAAAAACATTGATTTAACATTTATGTATTTAAAACAGTAAGATAAAAGCACCTTTGGACTGTTCTTTGAGACTACTGGGCCGATTTATATGGGAGGTGTTCCAAAGCAAACGTTTTGGTCCTATATTAGCAAGTTTTATTTGTATTTAGAAAATATTTATATTAAATTGGTCAAAAAAGGAAAATAAACTTTCCTCATGAATATTTAAATGGGGGAAAACTAAACTTTTTCAATCCTATGGACAGTTTATCTGAGACTTTCAATGGCCCGATTTACATGCAGTTTGTAACAAATAAACTTAAAAGCTAAACGTTTCTATGTTAGCAGATGTTATTTACTCTAACGTTATCTGTATTCCTTATATTACCAAAACCAACAATTAAAAACCCTTGCAATCAAGGCAATTAGAATCCTACCAGGTAGCGGACATCTGCAGACGATACTTACAATCCACGCCAGTGTCGTCATCTTTGTTTACTTTTTGCAATTTTGTTTACATTTCGTACAACACTTTAACCTTAACGAAAAAGTTATGTTGAGAATTTGAACAATATTAACTTGACGTTTTTTTAACAAATACATATTTTTAACATTACTTTTTTATGAAATTCTGTTTCCAGTAATTAAATTTACTGTAAAGACTAATATGATGTTTAGAAAATAAAATATTCAATCATTCAGTCGTCCAGTTGAGTGTTTGGTGAAATTTAACTTGTCCAGATGCATTTCACAGCAAAATTCCTCTAACTCACCAATTGGATAGCATTACTATTTTTTTTTCATGACAAATCATCATTACTAAAAAATATTGCCAATCTAGTGTCTAAAAAAATAGTGTGTCTACAGAAATAAACCTGCAAACTCATCTGAGAGGCATAGCCTACCTATGGGAAATTTCTTCCAATTGTAAAATATAAGTTGAAAAATAAAATATTTCCTCTTCCAAAATTTATTAAATATGATTTAAAGGGTGGGAAATGACGAAATGACCATAGGTCTATTTAGATCAATGTAGCCTAGTGTGTGACATTCTTTTGGATTACTTATAGGTTATTTTATTTTAGTAGGCTAATGATTTAAAATAGGCCTAGGCCTTATGAAATTTGGTAAAATGAAACACAAATTAAGTTAACGGTATTGTGTTGTTATATTGGCCTACTTTTTAAAAAGCAAATTAATGAAAAATGATGTTCTGATTAGGCCTAAGTTAAGCCACAGGATTTGCTTCACTGAATAGGCTAATGAAGCATTCCTTTAAATAATGTTCTTACTTATTGGAGAGTTGAGGCTTCCACGGACGTTATCATTACCTGTTGAGATGGCCTCTGGAAGGCGTAGTGTTTCTGAGTCAATGATGTTCGCCAACGTTTCAAGTAGTTAGCAGGTACCTTTCAAGTAGTTTGGGCTGTGGTGTAAACTACGTGGATGGCCCTGAAGATGGAAGACTGCAATGTCTCCGAAACGTTGGCAAACATCATCGACTCAGAAACACGGTGCCTTCCCCTTTCCTGAGACCAATTCTGCCTGTCCTGTGCTGGCCTGCACATGATCCCTTCTCCAGCGAAACACAGGACAGGCAGAATTGGTATAATGTATTAGGGGTTGTTCTCTCAGCTTTTTAGAAAAAAAAAAATTGAAAGAAATTCCATTAAATTTTGATTTCACTATTATATTTAATTTTTTTTATTTTATACAGGTTAACTATAGGCCCTACCTATGTATAAGGTAGGAATAGACAAATTTATGACTCGCCAGTTGTATGATACATCTGAAGTAGTGACTTGTGGCTGTTATCACAAAATTAGTCACTCTCAGATGACCGAATGACTCATAGCGGCGATGGATCACAGCTATATGGTGAATGGTCGATTTTAAATACTACCTTAGGTAGGCCCTAGGTAATATATATTGAATACGGTAGTGATTATTTGTAATTAAGATAAGAATTAAGGTTGTGTAAATATTGGAATGATGGTAGTTTTATTAAGGGCCGCAAAATTCCCACTTGGCGACTTTACCGGCGATGCGATTGTCATACATACCGTTTATTATTCTTTTCTATGGGATATGACATTAGTTTTACTTGTCATTAATGTATATGGTTATGTATACATAGTTTACATAACATATATGTTATTAATTTCACAGCCAGATGTGAATTTACGAAATTCCCCGTCGGATTTGCTCGGAATTTACATTATTGTAACTCATAATATGAAGTTATTGGTAAAATTTGTTATGATTATTGTTGCAATCCAACAATATAATCATCTATTTCATGTTTAGATACCATTCATGTCCTTAAAGCTATCAGAATACTTACACATATAGTAATATCACATGTTGCAAATCTTCAGCCGCAACAGATTCTGACACGTGTAATCACTTTTGAAAGGTGTATAGATATCCATAGAGTTGCAATCTCTGTATTTTTCTAAACTATTAATACTATAGGATTGAAAACATATCATATTATTACTCTGTAACTGATAAAAGTTTTAAAAATTAGCTAAATGTGAGATTTATAGAGCGATTTCTGGCGTATTTTGAAGAAACACATTCTAGGTTGTAATGTCATGAATTCATCAGTAAGACCTATCTAAATGCACTTATATAGTTGCCTATAATTACCTGGAAGGTGTTAACATGTAATATTTTAAGATAGCATGATGCCTGACATATTTATACTCATAATCGAAAATACCAATATCGCGGGAAATGTATAGTTAAGAATTCAGTTTTCTTACTTTTGAAAGAAAACATAGGCCTATTTTTAAAATGTTATGACAAAATAATGAAACCGTCCTAGTTGCCACTGTATAATAATTTCCCTTTAAGACGGGTTTATACGTTACGATAAAACGTACCGGTAACGATTTGTCTGAAAGAAATGACGGTGCATGCAAGACGGACAGTGTAAACCACAAATCGTTACGACTTGTCTGAGTTGAAGCCAGATTGGAAGGTTTGTGGAAAATTGCACAAATATCGCAGGTTTGCAATGACAAGTCGTTGCTTGGCAAGCTGGCATCAACAAGTCGTAGCGTGTAAATCGATACACCTTATTTTACCGCAGTTTTGTCGTCGTCATCTCATATCTCATCTCTTATTTTTGAGTGATTACTGTGTAAGTTCCATTTGTTGTTTAAGTTTTGAAGTTTTGTTGCTTAACAGTTTTTTTAAGCTTATTTTGGTGAAGGAACAGAAATGTCAGACTTGCTTCAGCCTCTCAGGAGTTCCTGATAGAGTTTAACTTATAGAACTGTACAAAAGCTTTATTTGCTTATGGCACATTAAAAGTAAAGCTTATTCTGACAGAAATAAAAATGACACATGAGGGGAAAACACCGACTGACTTGTACGGAAAGACGGAACGTGTGCTTACACCATCATAACGTTCAGACAAATCGTTACGTTTAATCTTTACGTGTAAACGAACGTCCGATATCCGACGAAACGTACCGACTTGTCGTTCAATTTATTGTTGTGTGTAAACCCGCCTTTACTGTAGTAGCCTAAGACTGACTACAAACTTTAGTCAATTTGGTAAACCTCGAAAACTGATGAGCGTATGTTTTGACAGAAAACTCTTGTTGTCTTAAACAGAAAAACCTGTTATAATCATACTATAGCTTATCAATTTTCTTTTAACAGTTTGCCTCAGACAAGCTTGTTTAAGTTTGAGAATATATGTTTCTGTATTTAAAACACAAAAGTTTGTTTGAGGGATATTATTAGGCATAACCACATTGTACTTGTAGATTGGTGGGTGGTGCCTCCAATTGTGGCCGAAGTTGGTACTTCATAGTTTACCTGTCCCTAAATCTTTGTGTAAAATAAATCTCTAGGCCCTGGGCCTATTTATTACTTAATAATATAATTATTGTAGTAGAAAATGAAAATTGGCATGTGTGACACTAACAATTATATTAGGCTAGTTAGAGAGTTTTTGCACAACGGTAAACGCTAAACACTATTTAAACAGGCTAATGGTGGATTTTGCCATTTACTCCATAAAGTTACAAAAACTCATTGAAAATTGGCAAAGGAAATGGCAAGTATTAGTCTACAAGTTTTTATTCAGTTTAACCATGCTTCATAAATTATTATTCTAAAATTTTAAGATGAAAGTGTTTAGTGATTACCGTAAGATCTACCGTGTCCCGTGAAAACTCTATTATAGGCTATGTTTAATAATGCTTTAGGCTATTGCAGTGCTTGTAATAGACTACAAAATGTTCAAGGTTCAAGGAAATTACAATGAACCACTGATGGGTGGTGAACCAAAATTATTAGTACGGTATATTGTTAATTTTAATATACTGACTACTTCAACATGAAGAATTAATGTGAACTGTAACTGTTAACACTTGATAATGAGTCAAAAAGACCCGAAACCGTGGTAGTGTAAACTAACCCCTCCGGATCACTAGACAAGCAGGTATTGTAAACCATTCTTTTGCTATAAGTACATGATCCAGTGGCTAATCCATAATGAAGAACAAAAATTTATAAATTAGGCCCTAGGTTTCAAAGTGTGGGCATAGCCTATCAGTATCTGCATTTGAAATTAATGTATTTAAATGCCATAAAGACTGAAGAAAAATAGTGATTTCAATGGAAGTGAATGAGATGTTGGACATACAATTTACCACTACCAGCCTAAATAATAGGCCATGGGAATATTGCCCTAACAACAGTTCATTGCCTACTGTAAGTTAAGTAAGCTATAAGTAAGTTTTAAGCACAAAGTAAGTCTATCAAATATATTGTTATTTTATAGAAAATCTAGTCTACTTTTTAAAGTATGGTACCGACAATGAATTGAAACAATATGATGAAACTTATGTAACTATTTATTTAAGATGAAATTTAGGCCTATGAAATAAAATTTGGCACTACACAAGGACTAGGTAACTCAATAAAAATGTATCATGTACAATACATCGGGTAAGTTTAGGCCTATACTGAAATAATTACAATCACAAAAATTAAGAGTAGGTATAGACCCTATTGTAAAATTAAAACTCTTGTAGTTCTGTCGATTTTTTTGAAAATAACCACACAAAACTCAGTGTTCCTTCGTGAAGAATCTTCCCTCTTCCAATCTCACTTTCACACATGAATACGGTAACATTGTCATTAATTCTTTACTATTTAGAATAATTTGTTGCGTTTACCCAATTATAAGACACACATAACAGCAAATTGCTCTAATTTAAAACAGCTAACTTTCTATATTTGCCTGAATTTTAAGATCTATTCATAACGATACTGATAAAAATACTTTTAACCTATTTAGTTTTGAGTTTTCAAAAAAGTAAACAAAGGTGACGTCACTGGCGTGGATTGTAAGTATCGTCTGCAGGTGTCCGCTACCTGGTAGGATTCTAATTGCCTTGCTTGCAATGAATTTATTTTACAACCTTTCAATCAGCTGATTGTAAACACACAAGGTATTTGTCTAAATATAGTAGAAGAGCAACTGCTGAAGAAGGGTTTGGTTTATTATAGTCTTTACCTATAAATTTATATAATGTATTATTCTTTTAATGGAATGAAAAAGTAATAATTAAGTGTCATACCATTTAAACTGCACAGTTTCATAGTTGGTAGATTAAAAAATAACTTATGTTTTGATTGTTAAAATTTTTAAATTTACCTAACTAAGCAAAGCAGCTGATTAATTAAAATGAAATAACAATCGAAAGAGTAACATGTTTGTACATGTTTTAATTGTACATGTTTTATTCTATCAAAATAACCCTTTTTCAGGCATGTAAAAAACATATTATACATGTTTCACATCATCTGCCCAGCGCTCTTCTCACCGAGCCTTTAGCGGTATCTGTTGAGTATCAACGGGCAACGTATCATTAAAATTAATGAAAATTTACATTATTTTAAGATACGGTATTTGAGTTTAAAAACTTAAGGTAGGTTTTCACGTGAGAGTTTTTCACTCTTGGAGAGTTAAAAGTTAGTTACTCTCATAAAAACTCAGACAGTTTTTGATAGTACTCGCAGAAAACTGTCTGGTATTAGCCATCTTGGAAAATTTGCTGGTTGTGTAATCACCGCTGTGAGTACTTCCTGAGAGTACGAAACTCTATGAGAGTGAAAAACTCTCACGTGTAAACCTAGCTTTACACCTCGGAATTTTTTTTTTCTGAAAACGAACATTGGTGTGGTAGAGGTTCATAACAAATATTCAAACGCTTTGTAATGATGCGTTACCAAAATAAAAATGATTTAGACCTAGTAAAAAAAAAAAAAAAAAAAAAAATTGTGGCTAGCGGATGAACGAAGAATTTTTGGACATGTGCCAATAGGTCATTATTTTTCTAATTGATGAGCACTACCAGTCCCAAAGTTTGTGACATATATTAATGAACACCCTGTATATATACATACATATAGTGATTTTAGCTTTCTGGGGACCTCAAAACAAAAAAGTATTATGGTCCTGGACCTAGGTCTTAACATGAGTACCGTACTACACTAATAGTGTATTCCCTATAGGGAAATTCACTAAATAAAAATTAAGTAAAAATGTTATAAATATGAATAAATAAAGTACTTTATTTGAAATTTATCAATGTAGGGATTTTGAAAATATTATAATTTTTACTTAGAGAGTGTCTCTTTCTTTGGGAAATGATAAATTCAAAGGTGCTACAAAGGAAAAAATAACTAGAAATAAGGAAAGATTAAGAATTAATTTTAATTTGTTGTTTTATTTTGTAGGCTTAGTTTCAATGACAATCCTATAGGCCTACTATAATACGAGGAATATCTGAAGGGATGTGTGTTCCACGATCTCGAAATCTAGCTGTTAGATTTTGCTTAAAGTTTGCATTAAAGAGTGTTTTGGCCCAAAAATAAGTTTAGAAACAGCCTCAACTCCAGGAAAAATCGAATTTGGTCTAAAATTAAGTTTTAAAATGGTAATTTTTAACATTAGTCTTATGGGTTGCTATTTTGGTAACGAAATAACAACGAACTGTAAGCAAAAAGAAAGAAACCTTAATGTTAATCTGACTTTTTGAAACAGCTGTTAACTGTGAAGAGGTATAATTGGTTGTTGGTGGAAATTTAATTGCTTTTTTACCTTGACACTGTAACAAAAGTGAATAAAAACCAACGAGCAAGGCTCGGTTAACCTGGTACTATTTTAATTAATTGATAACTTAAATATTCATGAATTTCTTCCTTACAATTCTGCTATGAAACAAAGTAATAATCAAATCTTCAGTGTCATGTCTTTGATGCCATCATCAATTATGATATCACTGCTGACCAGTAATTCATATTATTTATAACTAGCTGACTTGTTGCTTGAATTGAGCAATTAATTTTGATACAATACAAAAGTAACATTTAGTTATAAACTAACAACATCCGACCAATCCAATATCGTGAATATCTCTAATCACAAAAACTACACTTATTTACAGTTGTACATTAACAGATGTTTAAAATGTTCAACCCAAACCCAATGTTATTCTAATGGGAAAATATAAAATTTAATTTGTGTATAGCGTCCTTATTTTATGTCCGATTTTCATCAATTTTTGGCGGAAACAACTACAGGCCAAGCTCTACCCGACACCAAAAACTTAAATATTGGTTGAAAATTGTAGGAGGAGTTCTCAACACAAAAAAAACCCTTAGCATATTAAATAAGTATAGATTATTGGTTGTAACTAGCTTATTTTTACAAAGCTTTTGTGAAATCAGCTGCTCTTATTAAGCTGTTTCCGACAAATAAATTAATAACTTGCCCCTAATTTTTCTTCAAATTAAATATTACCTCTGTTAATATCATTATTTAAAATTTTTTAATTATTACTTATTTGTTATTATTTATTTAATAAAATATCTTATATACCTACATGGTGTTTTATGTCTTTGATTTGTTTAAAATAGTAATATACAGACAGGGAGCTGCAAAAGTTGGCGCACCGAAAATGCAGTTAAACGGTAGATAGTATTAAACATAACTATAACAGTATTATTTTAATGTTAACAGCTTACCTGTTAGGGAAGCTGCTCAAAGTGACCACCATCATTGTCAATATACTTGTTGCACCTTTTCAATTGTCAAGACTGATTTACAGATTTTGTTGCATAGTTGTGGTGTAAATAAAACATCAGAATGTTTTGTTATTAATTTTTTTTATGTTATAAACTTTGAGGTTTCTCCGAAAACATGTGTTCTTTTAACAAACCCCAAATACTAACATCGCACGGAGTTAAGTCTGGGGACCTAGCAGGCCAATCGATAGTTCCTCTTCTTCCAATCCATTCATCAAAAAAATTAAGACAAAATAAACGATGACTAGGCGTTAGATTAGATAAGGAGTAACACGCTAACTTTTGCCGCTCTCGGTATATGTATGCATAAATATTCTTCTTTTCAGAATATTACTATACTGTGTGCTGACTTCATATTTGACAATATTTATTTGATTTCTTACAATTGGTTCATCTACAAAATTAAAATTAACTAGAGGAACCTGTGCAGCGCAATGCGCTGCATTTATCAGAGTACCGGGTGATAAAACCTTGCTAAGTGGTAATTTACTTACAGTACGGTAGTTATTTTGCCTGAAAACTAAATCGGAGAGCCAATGAAATTACACTTGGTCAGTATTTGATTAATTGATCTTTATCTCTAATTCTCAAACTTTCACTGTGTGAGTGTTGAAATTTGGCATGTTTCTTTTAGGTCCATATAAGGGTTCTGTGGTGGTTCTTATGCCAATCTGTATTATTATCAGCTGTATGAAAAAACCAAGCCTAAACATCGTGTTCTGCAATAATTTTTGTTTGCTTTTTGTTGTTGTTTACCAACATGCCAAACAATAAGACCTATGTTAAAATTTCCATTTTTCATACTCTGGTTTTAAACAAAAAATGAACTTTCCAGGTTTTGAGGCATTTTAAAACTTATTTTAGTGTCTGAATAAATGGAAAGTTTAAGCAGAATCTATCTGCTATATTTCAAGAAAAATTTAACATGTTGCTGTATACACTCCTTTTATAGTATACAGTTGGGTTCGCATATCAGTGGATTCTGTTCAGATTTTATAGGCCTAACATGTGTTTTACTATCAACAGCTGTTTTATTTTACAATTTAATAAAAATTATTCCCCCTGTTAATCTTATGGACAAAAAACAAACTTTAAAGGCTGCCCCAGCCCTTCAGAATAAAAATATCAAAAATATAAAATCTTATTACAAAACTACGAACTGAGACAAATGTTTTGACACCTCAAACGCTAAAATTGGTCCAATAATGAAGACTAATACTTGGATAATATTGACGGAACCACCAAACTGTTGGGAGAAATAATTACGGTATAGATAACAGCCATAGTTGTCCCAACACACAGCTGTTGGTCTTATCTTTTGTTGGTATCAAGTCTGGCTGTGTAACTAGGGTGTGCACTGTTGTTGATTACAATAACTCCCTGGCTCTAATCTAAATAAATAGCCAGTTCCTTGGAAAATGCAGTTAATTCAAATGTGGGTTTATAATAACTGACATCTTAGTTGTGTAATATTTGTTTTTGTTATTATTTATATCCCTATTTAGAAGGGCCAGAATTAATATTTTATTTAGTTTGCTTATAGGGCAATAAAGGTTTAATAATCTAATAACTAAAGATGTCTAAGTGAGGTGCTTGCTGGTTTTACTGTCAATATAGAAGACTTTTTTTAAATTTTAAATTAAGTCCTCAAATATGGCATGCTCTGTCTGTGCAATATGTAAACGGTAATGTAACCATGAAACAGTAACTAAAAAATGTCCGTTAATGGAAAAAATTATTTCTTGTTATTCAATATAGGCTAAAATTGTTATTACTAGAGATTGCCAACCGGTAGAAATAAAAAAAAAAAAATATATATATATATATATATATATATATATATATATATATGATCTTGACCCAATCAGTTTAAAAATTTTGTATAAATGTTACCAATGTGAAGGGGGCCAATGTGAGTTATAATTGGATTCTGCTCATCTACAGGAAATGACTGTAACCCACGATTTCTCCTGTAATGTTCACAAGCTGAAATAAAATCTATTAAGCCTATTAATATCTAGATTTTTGTACTTATTTACTTGATCCCCAACCTGGAGTGTTATAAGTTGGGAACATATTTTTTATTTAATTAATATTATTTCATATAAATTAGTGAATAAGCAATTAAATTGAAGCATTTAAATTAATTTTTATTTGTATTTTAATACAAATTTCTACTGTAATCTGTTCCAAATTGTTAGAAGATCACTGAGTAAAAAAACTTTTCTTGGATATAATCTCATGAAAATATTGGAATGAAAATCAAGTTTTGGCACACCCCCCATTTATTGTATGGCGTATATTATGATTTTGATCACAGAAACAGCCATATTGAAATGGAAAATATATTCTATATAGGTTTCTCACCAATATTTTTGCATTAAATTGCTATTTAAAATGATGTATGATATGACATATGGTTGTGTTAGAAATTCACAATATTTGAACCAGTAACCCTCAGTTTTTGGAAACCCTTGCATTTTTACAATGTTGAAATAAGTTACTCATTGGTGCCATTTTAGTAAGAAATCATTTTGTTTTGAGATTGTTGGATAAGGTATGGCTTGTCAACGATAGTTAGGTTATGGCACCCTTTATATTGTTATTTTGTTGAAACTGGTGCAATTTTTCATTGAGTTATTTTAAAATATTTACAAAAATGTACAATAACCTTAAGTAATGAATATTTCTAAACAAAAAGTGTTGGAAAATAAAGCTAAAATACTTGTTTTCCGCACTGATTACATTTATTTCTTCTACCATTAGACAATGCACTTTGTTTAGTAAATGGACTGCTTCTACAATACCTCTTAATTAAAGTATACCTGTCAGAATACTAGGCTTAGAAGAATAATAGTCCTACTAATCCGAACCAGTCAAATCTGAAAATCTGGTTGATCCAAACACGTCCTACCCGAAAAATACCGCTTTTCATTAATTTTCAAAGAGTAAGAAATCCAGAAAACTTAGTTTTTTTGTGAAAGACAATCACTTATTGTTACACAAAAAGTTAATTGGATTACATTAAATAATAATATAGTTAAATATGTTGATTGACTCTAATATGAATAAAAAACAAAGCATACATTAGCAATTACTTTGCTTATTGAACATTGTTATGTTAATGAAGATCTTTTGTGAGCTGGTGTATACAGCACAGCACATAACGCAAACTAAACAAGGGACAAGGGGTAGTTAATTCGTACAGTCAACTCTCAAGAAATAATAATAAATCAGCGCTAACAGCTCGTAATCAATCAAAATTGTACCCCGCCTACCCTAAATTGATTCTGGCCTACCCTAAAACACGGATTGTCAACACAGTGCAAAGTTCGATGACCCAATGACTTACATTTGGAATGGGGGAAAGGGAAGGGGACAGCTATGGGGTGGGGGTAACTTTTTATAACTGTCTTCGAGTCAGTCGTCAATGGACAATTGATTTTCTCCCGGCCGTCTGTGCACCTGTTCGCGACCAATATTGAAGACCTCAGAGTTGGTATCAGCAGATGTCTCTACGATTAATTTCCGATGTCGCGAATGCTTTATTAACACAATATAGGCTGTTTGTACATTTTAAAACTGTGATGACTTTACCACAGAAGTGTTGAATATCATATTTATTATTATCATATGTTTTCTGTTTGTTATGTTCTAAAATACACTTGTATATTGTTTTTCACAAGTTCAAATATGTGTGTAATTATTTCTATTTTATTACTTTTAGAGTCACTTTAATTGGCGACGAGTGTGAAACTCAAGTTGCCTTTGTTCAATTTTACCATTTTGAAGTTACACACAGAGTTTTGCATTAATTATTTTCATTCAAAGTGAAACAACATGGATGAACAACAATTTGCCATTCTTCTCTCCACATTCAGTGAAAAACAAACAGAACTTGTCCGGGAGATGTCTACCATGTTTCAAACCCAGATTAAAACAATAATTGCAGCAACCGGGAAAGTTCGTGAAACTAATCAATCATCAAACATATCGAATGTAGCCTTATTCGAGCAGTTCGATGCCAGGCGGGAGAAGTTTTCAAGTTACTTAGAACGTTTTGAAAACTATTATGCCATGAAAGGACTGACCGATGAAAAGCAAATTGCGCAACTGCTATGTGCCTCTATAGGTAGTGAACACTATAACAGCCTCTCTGCGTTTTTGGGTCCAGAAAAGCCACTCAAATCACTTGACTACCATAATCTCGTGAATTACTTCAAGAAACTGTTGATTCCAAAGAAAAGTGTTGTTGTTGCTCAACATTATTTCTTAAATGTTTTTCAAAAAGAAAATCAGTCGATTTCCGAGTTTGTGGCCGTCCTCAAACGTGATCTCCTGGATTGTGAATTCAGTGTTGAGTGTTCGAACGCAAAATGTAAACAATCGATATCAATTGCTGATGTCTTCTTACGTGCACAGTTTTTAAGGGGATTAAGAGATAACTGGCTTAGAGAACAACTTTTACAATCAGAATATACTAAGTTTGACGACATACTCGAAAAAGCCATTGCTCTTGAGGCGTCACGTATCGAAAGTAAAGAGCTTCATCAAAATGCATGTTCCAGTAACACCAATATAGAGCCTGCTGGTGTTAACAAGATCGCCAAGTCTTCCACTCGGGATCGTCGGCTCTCAAACAGTCGCTCTCCTACAGGTCCATCAAACTCTCGTCACCCTAAGCCACGGTCAAGTAAAGAAGTACCTGATTTCTACGCTCTCGGAATCGAAGGCCTATGTTTGAGATGTGGAAAGGGAAATCATACAGCTGCAAGCTGCCGCGTAAAAAAGTCAAAACTTCAATGTGATGATTGTTCAAGACGTGGACATGTTTCAAAGGTGTGCATAACTACGTTAATGTCAAAGCACAGTAAACTTAGATCTGGCAAAACTAGTTCTACCAACGCTCTGGATGCCCTATCTGACTGTGACGAGTATTCTAGCGATGTTTCCTCTGATTACGGTGTACACAAAATTACATCGGTCAAACGAAACTTCAATATTGTTGATCTGTTCGAGGTAGGAGGCGAATCAGACAAGTACATGGTGTCTGTGAGTATAAATGGGAAACCTCAGAGTTTTGAAGTGGACAGTGGAGCAAAATTTTCGCTTCTTGCCAAAGACGACTACGACCGTCTAAATTTGAACATTCCTGTTGAACAATCAAGTTTAGCTTTTCGTTCATACTCAGGTGATATAATCACACCAGAAGGGAAAGTTACTGTCTCCATCGCATACAAAGGGAGACGATTCAAGGGCGAGCTCCACATTGTCCCAGCAGGTCATGATGCACTTCTTGGACGACAATGGATCCGTGGTCTGGGCATAGAATTGTGTGAGGTTGATGCAGAAATGAACCGACCTAATATTGATCATTCAATTCAACAAGTGGATTCGGTTGAAGAACTTTTTGAGAAGTACGCCACGATTTTCGAACCAAAAATAGGATGTGTTCCAAATTTTACAGTGTCGTTACATCTTAGATCTGGAGCAAAGCCTATTTTTAATCGAGAACGGAACGTCCCTCACGCTCTTATCGACAAGGTCAACAAAGAGTTGGACATGCTTGAAAGTGACGGAATCATCACCCCAGTTTCATCCAGTGATTGGGGATCACCTCTGGTCGTGATTCCAAAAGCAGATGGCGGAGTTAGACTCTGTGTCGACTACAAATGCAGAGTGAATGAGCAAATCATTCAGTCTAACCATCCAATTCGGAAAATTGATGATGTACTCGACAGCTTACGGGGATCTCGTTACTTTTGCAAACTTGACCTCTACAAAGCCTACTTGCACCTGAAGGTTGATGAAGATTCAAGCATTATCCAGACAATCTCAACTCATCGAGGTACATATCGTGTCAACCGATTGAGTTTCGGAATCAAGACAGCCCCCTCTGAATTCAACAGAATCCTTACACAAATCTTGAAAGGCCTACCAAAAACCGAAGCTTATTTCGATGATATAATTTGCCATGGTTCTACAATGGAAGAGTGCAGAAGAAACCTCCAAGCTTGCCTTCAACGTCTCTCCGACTTCAATTTACATGTAAACAAGCAGAAGTGTTCGTTCTTCAAAGAAAAAATTGAGTACTTAGGACGAGTTGTGGAATTCAACAAAATAAGGAAATCTCCAGTCAAGATCCAAGCTATCAAAGAAATGTCCCGTCCATCGAATGTTGAAGAAGTACGACGCTTCTTAGGAATGGTTTCCTACTACTCTCGCTTCTTTCCAGATGCATCCACCGTCACCTCGCCCCTGCAACGCCTATTACGCAAAAACAAGAAATGGGCGTGGACGCCAGAATGTGAAAAATCTTTTCAACAAATCAAAACTGAACTGTGCAGCGACAGGGTACTCGTGCCTTTCAACCCGGAATTACCAATAGTTCTCACCACGGATGCCTCACCGACCGGACTAGCTGCTGTTCTCAGTCATTCTATTAATGGAACCGAGAAACCTATCGCCTACGCCTCACGTTCGCTCACTGCTGCTGAATGCAATTACAGTCAACTGGACCGAGAAGCCTTGGCCATCATTTTTGGAGTCTCACATTTTTACTACTACTTATTTGGAACTCAATTTCAACTTGTTACAGACAATCAACCCATTTCTCGTATCTTCAGACATGACAAGGCCCTACCTCAAATGACTTCTGCTCGCTTACTTCGCTATGCCTCATACCTGTCAGGTTTTAATTACAAGTTGGTGTTCAAGAAAGGCATAGAGAACAAAAATGTGGATTGTCTTTCAAGGGCTCCTCTTAAACACATTCATTCATCTACAGATAAGGGAATTGGAGTAGAGGTTAACCGAATTTGTGCTCAAGTGATTTTTCAAATTTCAAGCTATGATATCACAGCTGCGAACATCAAGAGAGAAACAGAAAATGATCCAGTGCTCTCAAAGATCCTACATGATCTCCTCACAAACTCAACAGACAGTGAATTTACCTTAGTCGAAGGATTAATTTTTCGTGGAGAAAGGATTTACATTCCAGCAGTCCTCCGAAGCAAGGTCCTCGCCGAACTCCATGAAACTCATCTTGGAATAACGAAGATGAAGCAGCTCGCACGTCGTTATGTGTATTGGCCACAGATTGATAGTGATATTGAGCGTCTCGTGAGAGGATGTGAAAATTGTGCTATAACCCGGTCAAATCCTTCCAAGGCTCCCATTCACCCATGGGAAACTCCAAAAGAAAATTGGGAAAGAGTGCACATAGATTACGCAGGACCTTTTCAAGGCTTCAACTTCCTTGTGTGCATCGATGCTAAATCTAAATGGGTGGAAATAAAACCCATCAAAAATGCACCATCCAGTTCAAACACTATCGCCTTGCTCGAACAAATCTTTGCAACTCACGGATATCCAAATGTCTTAGTGTCGGACAATGCTTCAATTTTTCAAAGCGATATTTTTCATTCCTATTGCAAAACACACGGCATTTTTCAAAAATTTATAGCTCCAGGCCACCCGGCAACAAACGGTTTGGCAGAACGTTCAGTCCAAACATTGAAAAACCGTTTAAAAGCTGCTTCCACAGACAACGTGCCAATGACAGAGAAACTTCAACAGATTTTATTGAGGTACCGGGCAACCCCTCTCGCATGTGGCAAGTCACCGGCAGAACTTTACCTCAACCGTAAACTAAGAATTCGTATTGATGCTATTTTTCCTTATGTGCCAAAAACTTCTTCAACAAAGGCCCCATCTGCACGTTCTCTTCACAAGGGGGAGAGGGTACAAGTACGTCTCTTCGTTGATAACAAAAATGTTTGGGAGTTCGGGGAGATAAAAAAGAAAATCGGGACCAGGCATTATTTAGTTTCTTTGGACAAATCAGGGCGCATTTTAAAGCGACACATAGATCAACTACTGTCAACTTTGGTTGCGAAACCCAAAAATGTAACATTTGGGCGTACTCAAGTATTTGAAGTTCCGATGGCATCAAAACATAAAGTCCCTCAGAACAACGAAGAACCGCTCACCAGGCCAGCAGTTGAGCCAGTTCAGCCACCAGTTCCTAATGAAATTGATGCTCAAGATCCTGAACCTCAAGGGAGACCACAACGTCAAAGGCGTCTACCTTCCCGCCTTAGAGATTTTGTGCTAACCTGACCTCTCGAAGCTCAAAAATAGTGGGGGAGACTGTGATGACTTTACCACAGAAGTGTTGAATATCATATTTATTATTATCATATGTTTTCTGTTTGTTATGTTCTAAAATACACTTATATATTGTTTTTCACAAGTTCAAATATGTGTGTAATTATTTCTATTTTATTACTTTTAGAGTCACTTTAAAAACTTTATTAAATATCAACAAAAGTCATCAAAATATCATCTAAAGCATATGATACGATTAGTTGTGTTTAATATAATTGACACATCATATAATCTGTTAATCATAGTATGCGTGGTATCCGCTTAATCTGAGAATTCATTGAACCGAACTTGGTTTGGTCCCACTTATTAGTTCAGATTAGCAGGACTCTACTGTATATCCCTCTCGTATTATCCCTAATCATCATCATCTTGAATTTTATGCTAAAAAACCCTCGTACATGGGCCAAAATTCTTTAAACATATCCCAACATTAAAAAAAACTAACAAAGTAAAAGGTGTTAAAAAGAAAGTTGTAAGAATTTCTTGCTGAAAAAGTACTTTACTCAGTTGATTAGTTTTATTCTATTGTAGCTAATTAATGCAAATGTAATTTAACTCTTGTATGACACTATTCAATTGTACAATCTATGCATTTGTGAATAAAAATATATGATTTGATTTAATATGCAAGCTAATTCTGAAGTCATGCTAATACACAAGCTAATTAATTGGTGATGTTACCAGATACAAGTAAAATCTTCACAAATTTTTATTGTCGGCAAGTTGTAAAGAATGAAATTGATTGATCCAGTCCAAAAGGAAATACCATAAATTATTAATGAACAATTAGCTAACAACTGAAAAAGTAAACAAATGTCAAAAGAAAAGTAAACAAGCAGTTCTGACAAAGGTTATGTTGTAAAATAATATAGTATGTATTTGATTATACTGCTTTTAATGGTTAAGAAAATGAGTAAGAGCCTAATGCAAATTGAAGTAGGTGTATGAATTGTGTGTAATGCATTATTTTCATGTGTTACCTTTTATCTAAAAAATAATAAATTAAGGGTTGTCCCTTCACACGATGTGCGCAGAATAAGTGTACTCATTGTAAATAATGTATGAATATTGTTTTCCCCAACAGAAGTACGAGGCCTTCAAGCACCACTGGTCGGGCACATGGCTGCCTGTGCTGCTCGAGGTGACACCCATCTCCGTGGACCAGCTGGACACGGCCACTTCCCCTAATAAACAATGTTTTCCTCAACAGAAGTACGAGGCCTTCAAGCACCACTGGTCGGGCACACGGCTGCCTGTGCTGCTCGAGGTGACACCCATCTCCGTGGACCAGCTGGACACGGCCACTTCCCCTAATAAACAATGTTTTCCTCAACAGAAGTACGAGGCCTTCAAGCACCACTGGTCGGGCACACGGCTGCCTGTGCTGCTCGAGGTGACACCCATCTCCGTGGACCAGCTGGACACGGCCACTTCCCCTAATAAACAATGTTTTCCTCAACAGAAGTACGAGGCCTTCAAGCACCACTGGCCGGGCACACGGCTGCCTGTGCTGCTCGAGGTGACACCCATCTCCGTGGACCAGCTGGACACGGCCACTTCCCCTAATAAACAATGTTTTCCTCAACAGAAGTACGAGGCCTTCAAGCACCACTGGTCGGGCACGCGGCTGCCAGTGCTGCTCGAGGTGACACCCATCTCCGTGGACCAGCTGGACACGGCCACCTCGCAGGTCCTGGCCTCCTACTGCTACAAGGACATACAGACCGTGCAGCTCGTCACCGACGTCCCCTACGGGTTCGTCATTGTTTCTGGCAACTTTGGGAGGAAGGTTGGTGATGATAAAATAATGTTATTTGCAATACTGGGTGGCGCAAAAAGAACGCATGAATTTGAGTTGCGTAGTGAGAGTGGGAGGGGCGGAGTGGAGGTGCGGGGGCTGATTGTTGTGTAGGTTAGGGCGTCCAGTTTTAGTAGCAATGGCGCAGTGGACCGTGGCTCATCGCGTTTTTGCTGTTGAATATTTCTTCAAAAGTAATGATTCTGTTATTACTGTTCAATGGCTTTTCCGCATAGAGTTCAAGGTTCCACGAAATGGTTCGATACCTGATCGCAACACAATACTTCGCTGGGTGTACTCTTTTCGCACAACTGGATCAGTTATGAAGCGCTAGTCGTCTGGTCGTCTTCGCACGGCGCGAACTCCACAAAATGTCGACAGAGTAAGGGCGTCGGTTCTTCAAAGTCCTCGCCGCTCCACTAGGCGGCGGGCTCTAACTCTGAACATGTCTCGACGCTCGATGCAGCGCATCCTGAACAATGATCCTGAACCAAAAAAATAACTTTGGTTCCAACAAGATGGAGCTACAGCCCACACGGCTAATGATTCCATGGCAGTTGCACGAAGGATGTTTCCTCAACATTTGATTTCACGTTTTGGCGATATCCACTGGCCTGCACGCTCCCCAGATCTCTCGGTGTGTGACTTTTTCTATGGGGCTACTTAAAAAGTTTATTGCAACAAACCCCGTACGCTAGGAGACCTGAAAGCTGCAATACGGGAAGAAATCACAGCTATTTCTAACAATACATTGTTAAAAGTAATGGAAAATTTCGAAGAAAGACTTTTGATGTGTATCGACGCGGAAGGACGCCTTCTGTCTGAAGTAATCTCCAAAAAGTGATCAGTTCACTACAAATAGTGCATATCGATATTCCAGTGAACAAAATCATAAATTGGATAATCTAAACATTCTATTGATGTGAGTCCATTTTGTATATAATCAAAATAAAGCAAATTATACTGGTTTGAAATTCATACGTTCTTTTTGCACCACCCTGTATTTACACAACTGCTTGTAAGAGCAAACCCCCCCCTCTGAATTAGAACTTAAATTAAACTTTGATTTTTTTAAGCTAATGGTGTAAAAATAAATTATCATAGAATTCTATCGTAATAAAGAATTTTAATTAAACACACTCACGAAACTCATCATTCCTAAACCCAAAAAGATACTTCTGTCATTATCTTTTTTGTAATTGATGTAATTTTTAAGTTGATACTTTATTTGGCTTTATATGGTTCCAGCACATGTTTATCAGCCAAAATCGAGACGAGATTATTAGAAAAATTCAAGAAAAGGCTACCTATTTTTTGGCTATAAATATAGAACTGGCATCTGCAGAAATCACACTCGAAGAGTTTGCAAATCAAAGATTTGGAAAATACAGGTATTATAACAAATCAAGTAATTTAGGTATAAGGTGGTTTGAATTAAAAACAAACAGAACAAACTAAAACACTCATTATTAAAATATTACTGCAATTTTGGTTTCCCGGCTAGTGCTGCCATCCTTATTAATTCAATGATTATTCTCTTTTAAATGATAGTTCTATGTCTTTAATATGTTTGTCAACATATTAAGCTAATATTGACTGGCATGGCATCACCACGAGATAAACTTGTTGTTTAGGTCTACTTTCCTCCAATTTTTAACCATTTGCATTTCAATTTCGAACAGGCCTAGGCCTATTTGTATTATACTTTTCGTAGAGGATGGACTGATTTCAAGATGACAGTATAATTAAGAATGAATGACATTGGGAGTACGGCATAGATTGTTATCCATAGATAATGCAGGTATTCTCTTTTTTCATTCAGTACCAGGTTAACCGAGCCTTGCTTGTTGGTTTTAATCCACTTTTGTTATAGTGTCATGGTAATAAAGCTATTAAATTTCCACCAACAACCAACTATATCTCTTCACAGTTAACAGCCGTTTCAAAAAGACTGCTTAACATTAATGTTCCTTTATTTTTGTATACCTTTCGTTGTTATTTTGTTACCAAAATAGCATGACCAATGTTAAAAATTACGACTTTTAAACTTAAATTTAGACCAAATTAGATTTATTCTGGGATTGAGACTGTTTCCAAACTTGTTTTTGGGCCAAAATACTCTTAAATGCAAAGTTTAAGCAAAATCTACCTGCTAGATTTCGAGATTGTGGAACACAGATCCCTTCCGACAGTGCTTGTATTATAGAATAGGATTACTTTTCCCTTACATTTTTTACTTCATCTTACTCCCCTTTACCCTCACTCACCTTAAATTTGTTTCTAGTTAAATTCTTCAAAATGTTATTTAAGAAACTTTTAAAAGCACCATAAAATTTATTATTTTACAAGCGATTATTATTAAAATTCTGTTTCATAATTTGCCGCTCGACCACCTCAGTGAGGATGAGTTTATCACATCGGTGGTCGAGTTCACTGTGGAGAAGATCCAGACCAACCGGCACACGGACGCAGAGCGCCGTCTGCTGTGCCTCAGCCAGGCGTGTCTGATCGAGCGGGACGTGCAGACGTACAACGCTGTCACGCTGCGGCCCCTGGTGGACGTCACTGCGCTCATCCGTTGCGACGACAACGCACAGCTGTTCACCATAGAGTACGCCGACGGCAGCTCCAAGACCTATCTCGCCACCAACAGGTAGCCAGCCAACTGGTACCGCCAAAAACTGAGAGAACTTGAAAAACACATTAATGATATTAATTAGAGATGTAACGGATAGTTCTTTTGGCTGGATACCGGATACCAGATATCCGGCAAGGTTCTAGGCCGGAGCGCCGAATATCCGGCTTCCGGATATCCGGCTCATGTTTTAGCTTTTAGTTTAAGGATAATTTACGAAAAGACAAGTAAGAACTTGTCCCTCTGACCATGGGACCGTGTAGGAGGCACAAATTTTTCATTCGCTATCAGTCAGTCTGTAAGTTTTTCTGTTTTTGTTGTTTTAATTTTTTAAATGTTTGTCTTGACCAAAAAGAAGACCGTTACAAGTAGTGATCAAGCAGTGCCAAACAATAGATTTAAGTATCCGGTATCTGACCGAATAGTAGCAAGTATCCGGCCGGATACCGGATATTTAAAAAAAGGCCGGATAGGCCGGATACCGGATAGTAACCGGATATCCGTTACATGTCTAATATTAATGTAATTTGTAATAAAAACCTAACTATCATAATCACTTTTTAGGAGTGGCAAAAGGAAGTAATATACCTGGCTCAAGAGAATATACTAAATGGTACTTGATATACAAAGCTCAATAAATAATCAGAAACACTTAATTCTTCTTTTTGATGTTTGAGAATAAGTCTTCTTCAACTCCTTGTATCCACGAATTTGAAACATTGAACTTTGCTTAATCAACATATATAAATGGAAGTTGGGTTTTAAATTTAGGATTACACACAAGTTGTTTAAGCATTCCCAGAAGTCAAAGATTCAAAGATTTTTATTGCCATTAAGTACTGTTTACTAGAGATGTGCATAATTATCAAACAAGAAGCAGGGAAAACTTTCGAGTTGCCCAACATAGACTACAAGTCTCGCATCACCTTCCATCACAGATGGGGGTAAGGTTTTTTAATTGTCTTCCTCCAGAAATTAAATCAATTGGCAATGAAATAGATTAAAAAACTCATTAAGATCTTTTTTAATTGAAAATGCATTTTATAGCCTTCAAGAATTAACTGGTGATTAATATTTTTTTTTCTTTGTAGTCGGTGGGATTTGATAAGGCAATCTCTTTTGTGATCTGACAGAGTTATTTATTTATTTCTTGACTTTCTTTCTGGTTGTATATTATTTATTTTATTCTGGTTGTATAATATTTATTTTATTGTTATTTTAGCTCAAGTTTTCCAATTGTTTAAAGTTTGACAGATGTTTTGTATAATTTAGCAGTTTTTTTATTTAGTTATTTTCTTTTACATAAATTTGTATAGTTATATTTTTTTATGAAATTAATATTATTGGACGCTTGTCATGCAATAATTGTATTGTATTCTGGCAATGAAGAGAATTGAATTGAATTGAATTTAACTATACTGTACAATAGGCATTGTCATACTTAATGGTAGAAATACATAAATGTACATTTCATTTCAACAACAACTAAAATTCGAGATACTTACTGCCAGTAAGGTAAAAAAGAGAGAGAGAAAAAGAAAAAGTTGTTACCTGGTTTATGTATTCTATCTATTATTTTTAATGATTTCAACCATGTAAATTGTGGCTTTTATGAATTACCAATTTAAGTTTTTTTCCAGATATTAGGAATGTCTTAATTAATTTATGAGGTATTTTTCCCAAAAAAGCTCCTTGTAGTTATTGGTGAAAAATAGATTTCATTTGGGTTTTCTGCACTCTTTATACCAAATGTCTTGTTGTTTGTTAGGGATTCATTATTGGCAACACTGCTTGACGGAGTTAGGGGGTCGGGAAACATGGATGTGCACGTCAAAATGAAGCCAACAGCCAGGGGCAAGAGAATGGGTCCTTTTTACGCCACCATGGAGGAAGAGGTAAGTGAAATGGTTGCACCAAAGACCTAATTTTTGTTCTAATATCAATTGAAAAATTTTCAAATATACAATATATGGAAAGACATAATTTTATTAACTACTTTAACTCTGCATGTTTTATTTTACTGAATGCCATTTATGTGAATCTAACTCACATTTCCAAATATCTAATGCTTTTAAAACTGCTATACTTTAGACACATTTTTATCTTTTAACCATGTTCCAGGTGGAGTCATTGCATATCGGGTACCTGAAGGAGGTGCCAGGTCGCAAGTCATTGTTTGAAATGTTGGAGAGGTTCAACACAAATGTGCCGTACAGTGGACTGCTGCACCAGACGACACAAGACGTAAGGAATGGAGCTGACATTACCTCTTCATGGATAAGTTGCCTAAGTTTTCTCTTAGAACCAAATTAATTTACTTACCTAGGCACCTTATCATGTTCTCTGCCACTAAAAATGACAATGATCTCTTTCTTAAATACTAATCAGTCACAGCACAAATTGTGTAAGTGCTATTAGTGTAACAGATTTGACTGTGGTTAAAACCAGTGAAGTAACAATAAAAATAAAAGCTGTGTGCACTTTAAAAATTTAATGACTGTAACATCTTCATTAATGAACGAAAAAAATACTGTCTTTTGTTCTTTTATTTGATTTTTTTAAAGAGTTCTTCAACTCTGTTAAAACATTAAAACCTGGTTTTTTTTAGATTAATGTTGGATCTATGACCAGCCATAAAAGGTGACTGGTCCTCACACCTCATGCCGTGATAACTGATATATTAGAAAAAATTGTAATAATACAAAAATTCTTAAAAGTTGGACAAATTGTACTACTTTTTAACTTCACTGAGAGTTATATTTCCCGATTTTTCCAATTTTAATTTATGAAAGTTGTAATGTAACTATTCACTAAAGGGTTACCAAGTTTTAGGAAATTAGGTAGAGAAATGACAACTGACAAACGGAAATAAAATACCATGTTTTGCCCAAAAGCCATTCGGTTAAAACTGCCTATTGCACTACTAGCCCTAGGGTGAAGAAGACCCTTAAAATGGAATGATGAAGTGAGTGGTGTTGTGTGTGGCAGGGCTTGTTCACCGACAACAAGGAGAAGATGATCCAGCAGGCGCTGGGGGCAGTGATGGCGCGGGGGGACCTGGAGCCCACGGAGATGGACGTGGCGGACGTGGAGGCCATGTTCCACACACTGCGGAGACTCGTCGCGTCCCGTGCGGGCTTCAGCGCCTTCACGCAGCTGCAGGGGTGAGCGATCACTAGCAACACTCCAACGCTTTAAACAAAGATGCTAAAACATCTTTGGATCCATATTTTAGCCCCTGAGCTGTACGGTAAAGGTAAGACTATACAGTCGATTCTTGCAAGCTCAGACCTTGATAATTCAAAATCTTCGGTAAAATATCTTGAATTATTTAATCTAAAAGTCATGCTATTATTAAAAACACTACTGTTTAGTAAGACAATTTATTTAAGAAGAAAGACAAAGTAAAAAACGTCTATGACATAGCGTATGGCCATCCTTACAAAAGGTAAAGTCAATACCATACATAGTACTACACATAAAGTACATTTTAGTCTCTTATGTGTGTAACCTCAAATCATCTGTGATCATGTGAGTGAGAATGATGATTTGGTCAAGCAACATCTGAAGCTATGTTTTTGATGGGTGACCATCCATGACCCATAAATGTTCGACTCGCGAATCTCACAATGTGGCTTACAGGCCTTCAAAATACAATTGTTGCATAAACTGCAATTAATACACATTTCCTGTATTATTCAGTTTAACCAACCTTTTTTCGTTATCCATTAATAGTCCAGTCCAGGTTAGGAGAGCTTTTTACTGTAATAACTTCATCTGAGTTTTGGCATTTAAAACATTTGTAGATTTCCAACTCTTCTAGCTTGTTAGTCTTCTTTCAATTGGTGCAGGATTGTAAAATTCCAAGGCTCATTTATATAGTAAATCAAGTACTAGAAATATACTACGAGTTATCAAAAAGTTAAAATTTTTTTCCTACTTGGGCGATGCGTAGGCGTCTGGGTTTCAAGCTCGGGTCCGGGGAAATATCCGGAATTGATATTTGTCAGTGTTTTACGTGGGTTTTTTGTCAGCGAAAGAAAAAACGCCCATAAATAAATAAAACCGTCTTAATTTTTGTGTTTATCGTAAAAAGCGATTTTTTATAAATTTTGATTGTATTTTTTTTTTATTTGGTAAACTTATTAGTTATTTTGTAATTTTATTAACTTTTAAAATTTTTTATAACTTAATTGCTCCTTGTGTGTTAATGGAAACGACAACAATTTCCAAGGGTTGGTTTAGGTATGTGTTTAATTTAATAATTATTAGACCTAATTGATTTTATTTTAATTTTATGTTAACTTTTTATATTTCAAAACACAATATTACCTCAAGTGTTTATAAGCAGTTTTATTAACCGTTAATAAAATAATTTGCTCATTTTGTATTTATTACCCCTGAACTGGTGTGATAAATAAAATAAGCTTTAATAAAAGCTTTTGTAAACAAAGTTGATATTTTGTCTTTTTCTAGAAAACTAACTGCATTTATCAGTCAGCATTGCCCACTAAAAATCCCCCTTCCCTACCACCCCCGCTCCCCCCTTAACCCTGGTGATAGGGATTGGCCCTGAAAATGTTTGGTAAGCCTAGCTATAATGTAGTGTTTTTTAAACCCTGTTAAAAGCACATCTGTATTGTGCGACATTTGGTTCATTTCCTCTTATAACTAATGTGATCCAATAAGCTGAAGAGTTTGACATGGCAGGTTCCGGGAGTCGCTGGGTGTGAAGGTGACGAAGGCACTGCGGCGCAACCACGAGGCGATCACACACGCCGCCATCGACATGGTCTGCGCTCTGATGAAGCCGATGTACAGTGACTGCGACCTGCGCCAGGAGCAGCTCAACAAGTCCTCGCTGCTCTCCTCGCCAAAGTTCCTGCAGAGCCTGCTCGATATGTGGGTCCGCCATGTGGTGAGTCCCTGCGGCTGCTCTCTTGAGATCTTAGTTACCGTTTATTAAATTCAAATCAAGTAAATTTCATTAATAGTACATGTATGTTCCCTTTTAATTAATACAGCATGTTCTGCTGTATGCTAATTTTTTAGGCATTTTTCCCACAAAAATGATTACTAGCATTTAAAAGAACTTCACAATGAGTGATAGTAGCTAAAACATTTCATATGCAAATGCTGTACACAGATTATTTCTCAAAGATGGAAGTATATTTGTCACACTAACTCCTGTTGCATTACGGAATGCAATTTCAGTGAATTCAGTATTAGCATGTAGTTCATCCACTGTTAATTGAACTTAATTGTTTTTTCTTTAAACTAGGAGTGTGGAACGGGAACTTTGGTGGTGACAGCTATGCTGGATTTCTTGACTTTCGCCCTTTGTGTGCCATTCAGTGAGACAACGGAGGGAAAACACTTTGACACCTTGTTGGAAATGGTTGCTCAGAAGGGGCGCACACTGTTCAAGCTCTTTCAGGTAGTTGCATGTAAAATCTGTGCTCATTTTGGTTTATTTGTGAATCAAGTATTCCTGCTCTTTCTGGTTCTTGTTAGTTTTTTCCTCCAGTCAATGAAAATATTAAAACATGATAATTAATTATCATTGAATGTTGGGAGATGTAAAGTTTACATAAGGTTACATGGTACACTAACCTTAAGTCAATAAATGTAACATGTGTTTTCTGTGTGGTTTATTTGTTGTAGTGTAAAGTATTATCTGAATCATAGATTGCTTTGCACACTTTCAGACAATCGAAAAGGATACACAATTTCCTTAAGCATTCTTATGGTTATGATAGGATCAGCGCTATTGGATAAAGAATACCATTTGGCTGGTAAAGTCATAATACCCCCGTCGCAGCAGACCTGCGTACTCAGCGAATTTCCAAACGATCTTGAGATATTGTATTTTCCTCATAAACACCATAGGAATGGGAATGTAGGTTTGCTGCCTTGGGATGTTGTTAGAAAATGTTAGTTTTGTTAGGAAATGTAATAGTTACGTTAGGTAAATGTGAAACTGTATCAATATTCGGCACTTTTTAATTTTCCCCATACCCCATAGGGGTGAGTACGTAGGTTTGCCGCCATGTGGGTGTTGTACGCAAATATCAGTTGAACCCTACCAAGTGAATTTATATACCAAATTTTATCAAGTTATTCCAATAAATAAGCGAGATACAGGGTTTTGTTGATTTCCCATAAGATTAACATGAAAAACCTATTTTTGGCTTTTCTCCGTAACCTGTTAAGCTAAGTTAAAAATTCAAAATACTACATTGTTTGTTTTTTTAAGCTCTTTTAAAAGGTTTCAGTTAAAATTGTTCAATTTTGAAAATTATGCTCCAAAAATGCAAAAAAACCATTTTTGACCCCTTTGAAACCCCATAAAACCCTGTTCCCATAACCCGATCATGCTGGTTCGCGAATTCATGAAAATAGATCTAGTCTTACACCTTCATACCAAATTTCATCAAAATCGGAGGTCCCCTTCAAAAGTTATCAGTACCACGGACACATAGATATATATAATATATATAAATATATATATATAATATATATAAATCTTTTGTAAGTTTTGTTTTTTTGTTAAATTATATATATATATATATATATATATATATATATATATATTTACATATATATGAAAATGAACTAACAGTGTTTTTGGCTTCTGGGGACCTCAAAATGAAAAAGTAACATGGTCCCGGGCTTAGTTCTTTCATACCATGGCTACTACCGTAATAGCGTATTTCCCCATAGGGAAATTCGCTAAAATTCAGCAAACGTTTTTGGAAGGTTTTTAAAAATGCCAGTTAATATAAACTAGGCATGGTATGACCTAAGCCCGGGAACTTTTTACTTTTACATTTTGAGATCCCCAGAAGCAAAAAACGCCATTTGTTCATTTTCATACGTATCTTTAAAAGTTATGTGTCCGTGGCACTGATAATTTTTGAAAGGGACCTTCAATCCTGACGAAATTTGGTATTAACGTGTAGTACAAGGTCTGTTTTCATGAGTTCGCGAACCAGCTTAAGGAAGTTACGGGAACGAGGTCTTATGGGGTTTACAACATATCGATAACCTCTCTACCTTGCTTTATTTTCCAAATAAGAAAAAATTGTGGTCTCCTAAACTTGTCTTTTATTTCAAAATTCATTACCCTTTAACTTAAGCAAGCAGTGAAGTTTTGATTCTCAAAGTTTTTATAAAATTTTTTGAACGTATTAACGTTTTAAACACCATATATATGCCATAACAATTTCACTCTAAATCTCTTAGCCTACACTGACTCCGATTAATGATTTTTCAGTCAGTTTTTCAATTGATTTTACTCGTTAAATTTTAAACATGAAAACTTGTAAACTCAATTATCATATAAGTTTATAAAAATATTGGTTATGCTTATGTTTCAGCAGTTAATGTAAAACTAAAAAAATTATTATTTCTTTCTTTAAAATTGTTATTTTTTTATACTCTACTGTATATTATTTTTTTAATCTAGTCGTTTGATAAAAATTTTAATAGTTTGTTGCAAGTAAAACACTCCATACATTTTGAATTTTATTTAACAATTTTGGCAACAAAAATTTACTGTATACAGTTGCTGGCGTGAAAGTGAAGAGATGTAGAGTGATGTTGTGAGTCCCGCGACGCCGCCGCACCCGTTCCTCGTCGTTGAAGCGGGACCCACGTGAGGAGTAGGCGATGTGGAGTAGTGTGCCGACGCTCCTCCGGAAGCTCCTGGGGGACTCCCCCCGTTAGAAGCCCCCCAGGTCCTCCTGGGGGGCGCCGGGTGTAGATGAAGTGGTGGAGAGGATAAAAGTTTCGGTGTGGAAGGCCAGCAACTGGGCTCGGGACCCCGGGTGCGCCAAACCCGTACAGTCTCCAGACTGTCCCTGGGGATACAACTAATTTAGATAATTACTTGTGTCCGCTGTAACTGTAACATGCACAACATGAAGCGAATAGTAGAACTGCAACAAAATGTTTGAAATATGGAGAAAAGTAAAAAATTTTTTGCGTAATGATGTATGATTTGGATTGGCATCTTGATAATTTTGTTCTGATTTTCTTAACAACTACCATGGTGATCACTTTATTGTTGTTGACTTGGGAAAGTATATTCAAGTTTTACATTAGTGGGATCTGTGCCGCTCCGCAGCATTGAAGCATATTATTATTGCAGCTATGAAGTATATTAGATAATTTTATTTTTATTTGTTTAGTATATAACCCAAATTTAATATCAGTAACGGAATCGTCAACAGATGAAATAATATAAGTTTGCTATACATTTATTATTACGTAATAAAACAAACCGAATGAGTAAGTTAATAGGTTACTAAAAGATAGGTAATCTTCCTATTATAGTTCTAAGTCTTCCTTCAACACATGTTGGTGTGACTTCTTCTTCTTCTTCTTCTTTGGCCATCTTCAAGGTTCAATTTCTCACCTTTAAGTAATCTAACTATTTCCCGCATGATTAGAACTGTGACTGAAGGCCAATTCAGGAAAATATAGGGCCTACTCCTACTAGGTCGATCTGTCGCCGAGTTTTATTGATTGTTATGTAAAATGCAGCCTGCATATATTGGGGCCACTTAAGATTAAATGAAGTAGGCTACAATTTCTGGCAAATTGCTCCTATACTATGTTAGAGTTTATTACTTTGCTTTGAGAATCAAGCCATTTCATCTTTAACAGTTATACACACATAGAAGAAATGGAGAATTATGGAAAGGATATGCTGAGTAAAAAGATAAAAGTTTATTAATTATAAAAACCCATTTCCTGTCTTTTTTCTTCGATTAAATATCAATAGAATATTTTTATATGAATATTCTATTGATATTTCATTGAAGAAAAAAGACAGGAAATAGTAAACTTATTTTGTTAAAAGGTTTATTATAAGTACACATAAAACACTTTAAATACATTTTAATTATACTTATTTAATATAAAACCCTTTTTATAATACATTATTATATATAACATGTTTAACGTACTTTCTAAGTTGAGTTAGTACCGTCCTGTTATTCCCTACTTTATAAGGACTAAGCCAGTACCATATCCATGAAATCATTTTACTGTTGGTGGTTATTTTTACCAGTTCCAAGAACAATAAGCCATTTATTCTGTCCATTGCAATGTTTAATTTTCTCCTCCACAGATAGTATTGATTTTCAATAATGCTCTACTACGTCAGTCCCCAGACTGGGCTCTAATTTATTCATGAACCAATAAATATTCATTAAATGGTTTTATATTTATGAAGAAACTATGTTATGCTTTTCATGACATTCAATTACTATGATTATTTTTGTCAGCACTTATAACAAGCCATACTCACATTTATGACATTACGACTTTTAGACATAGTTGTTTTCAAACTTTTCCAACCTTGTATCTTTCGTCGACTTATTCTAATTGTTCTTTTAAAACTGATAACAGACTTTTACATGTGCTCTCAACTCAAAAAAGTTCCTTTATACTTTCCTTGCTTTCTTTTCCACTCCAGTTATTTGTGAGTCTGGTCATCAACAAGGTATTTCCACCTTCTCTTATCTCCGTACTAGGGATGGACGAGATTGGATTTTCAGTTCGAGACGAGACGAGACGAGAATTTTTAATTCTCAAATAATTTCGAGACGAGATCGAGACAAGATTTTTCCTCTCATACATTACGATAAATGTGCGTTCGGGATTTTAATCTGATTTTGTAACATGGTTAATCCTGATTAATGTGAAGGAACAAATATTTCTTTGTAAATTGCTGATTATGTTAATAAACTGAAGTTAAAAAAGTCACTTTCTTAACAAAAGGTCTAGGCCTATAAAGGAATGTACCCAATAAAAAGGTTGAGAAGTTATACTTAGGCTCACCATAAACCCTACCGACCTACGTTTAATAAAACATAAAAAGAGAATCATCTGTTACAGTTACTTACTTCACTTTTCACTTTCATGTTTCACACTTTTCACTATTAACCTACTTTAAAATGTTTCCAAATAAGAGCTTTTCCTCACTCACAGATTTGTAATAGGCATAGGCCTACTAACTTTGAATCACAAGCCTAGAGACCGAGAGGCTAACAAGAAATAATTTTAATTGGAGGATTTTAATTTTCAACTCTCTCTTCTTCTTTGTCCATAAGACAATCTTCAGCTCACATTTTGTTTGCTATTCCTTTTCATTTCTCCAAACTATTCAAGTCCTCTATACATAACTTTCACTGCTTTTGAATTCATGTAATTCCCTCGATTTGTCCATTTGTCGTCTGCTACTGCTAGTGGTAAGGTTTTTATTTATTTGCTCCTAACTGAATAAAGGCAAGCACTAGTGTAGCCATGAAGCCTGTATGGTTCTGGTAAGACCATTGATTTTCTATGTATTCAACACAACCTATTTATTGCTGTTCAACAATTATTGTTAATAGGCCTATTCAGTTTTTTTAGTATCCAAACCTTGAAATAAAATCAACCATCATCCGATTTTAAGCATTTATGGCTTAAAATAGCTGAACTCTGCTAAGAGTGTGAAAGGAAATTAAATTATGTATTACGTGGGATATTTGAGGTTAGCCATTATTCAACCTGATTGGCTATCTTGTCTCTTGTCATTCATCTGATTGTCACTACTATTCTTACTGCTAATGTCAAAACAGCTCTTAAATTTGTCAAAAATTATTTGAATCAGTTTTAAATAATCATCTTGAAGCAATTAAATATCAAATAATGATTGTTTATTGTTGATAAAGTTTTCCCAATGTTCTAAAGATTTATCAAACAAATGAATTATTTTATAAATCAGAAGCTATGTTGACTCCGCCCACTACTGTTGATCGTCAGTACCACTAACAGTCCGTGCAGATGCAGCCGTAGAGCCGTCTCCCACTCTCCAGTCCAGTCCAAATCTTGGAAGTCCAACCGTCGTTTATGATGGCAATTTAAGTTTGAAGTTGTGAGGAGGATAGGATAATAAAACACTTCACATTGCTTCAAAATAATTTATTTTGCAGTATTAAATTCGTAGATTATTTATACCCGTTTTTATCGTTATACACAAATTATTTCTCGTCTCGAAAAATCTCGATCAAAATAAAATCTCGTCTCGGTTAACGAGATTAAAAATTTCTCGAAAATTTCTCGTAATTTCGAGACCCGTCCATCCCTACTCCGTACAATATCCTCCACACCATCTGCCATCCTCCTTTCTCTTATCCCATTCATATTCACCTCATCAATCCATCTTCTATGCTTCCTTCCCTCCATCACAATTAACTTTATCTTCCTAATATTCATCTCTTCTTGCTCTTCTTGTTCATCTTAAATCTAAAACAAATCTTAATCTAGATTTTTCAACTCTAACTCTTAAGCTCCCTCCAATTAATGGTATCTCTCTCCCACTCTCTTAGTTCCTAAAACTATTCTTTTTTGTTTTACTCTTGATGGCTTTTAAAAATCTCGTTCATCCCACCTATATATTGCTCCATTCTCTCTGCTGTACATTCCACGTGTCCACCTCATACATTAGTATTGGTCTATAATAAAGTTTTGTCACATTCGATATTGATTATTTTTCTCTCATTGTTATATAGCTATTAAATAGTAGATGCTTCTCGTTTTAAATCCTGCTCAGTCCAGATCTCTCGAATATCCTTTCGCCTCTTGACTACATTACCCATCCCATTTATAGTATGAACCAGTATATATAAGACTTGGCAAATATTTAAAGTGTGAATTTTTTTTTGAGATATTTGTTCGGTCAGATGGCTCTTAATATATACATCTTATATTGTAAGACCAGAGATAATGTTTTGTCCTTAAAATGTTTATGCTTTATTAGTCCAAACAACATAAAATTTGATTTTTTATTATTAGATTTTAGTTTATGATGTTAATGTAATCAAATTAAATTACCTATATGATCATTAAAATTGAAAATAGAAATCCACACAATACTTTTAGAAAAGATATTAATATTCTCACTGTATTTTTCAACATCTCATTTATTAATTTCTTTTTCAGCATACTTCCTTAACAGTGGTAAAGGGTGCAGGTCTAGTGATGAGAGCTGTTATAGAAGAAGGTACGTTAAAATTGAATACTGTACCTTACCTGAAAATTTATAGTTATTTCTAGTCAAATATTGTTATTTATAATCACGGCCTACAACCTACCCCCAAAAATTAAATGTTTCACCACATCCACACTCTGGATTATCTGAACTGATAATCTGAAATTTTAAAATTATTTTAACAACAACAACAAATTGTTAGCTCTTCACCTGCCTCCGTTGTTATTTTATTTTGTTTAATTTGTTATTTTATATACTTACAGGAAATTATATTATACTAATGCACGTGTTGTTCGACATCGAGCAATTTATTTTGATATATTACAAAAGTTACATTTATTTCTAAATCAATGACATCCGACCAATCCAATATTGTGAATATCAGTGATCACCGAAAAACTACAGCTGTGTATTAACAGATATGTTAAATGCTCAAACCAATCTCAATGTTATTCTAATGGGAAAATTTCAAATTTAATTTACAGATAGTGCTCTTATTTTATGTTCAATTCTCATCAATTTTTGGCGGAAACAACGACAGACTAAGCCCTATCCAACGACATTAAAAACTTGAAAATTGCTTGAGAATGGTGGAAGGAATTCTATATATAATAACCCTTAGCGCATTAAATAAGTATAGATAGATATACGCATTTTGCATCGTCAAGACATTTTTCAAAATCTGCACCCTTTGATGTGATTGACGAGGGCGTGGAAATACCCATATAGAAATAGAAGATTGAGGTTAACTTCTGCTTTGCTTCTGCATTAATATTGGTGAATGTGGAAATGAACAACGCTTAATTATATCGTTAGGAGAGCCGGCGGTGGCCGCCAAGATGCAGGGGCTGGCGCTGTGTGAGGGAGCGCTGCCGAGACACCTGCTGATCGCGCTGTTCACCTCGGGCAGTGAGCAGCGACACCTCGCCCACCGCCAGCTGAGCCGACACCTGGTGGGACTGTGGGTCACCGGCAACACCAGCGCAATGGAACTGCTGCGGCGGTGCATGGTCAGTAACACTTGCGCTCCTGCCTCCACAACGCCAATTTTGATCATTCCTTACAAAGTGCCACTGGTTCGAATCCATGAGTCAAAATAAATGTTGATATTTATAGTTGTTGGGGTGGAGTGATGGCATATCCATTAACCACTCAAACCAGTTTTTTCTCAAATTTTTTATGACTAACTTGTTTGTTTTACTTATAAACCATTTTTAATACTGTGTAATAAACCCTAAAGAATGGTTAATAAACCATTACCTTTTTGACTCATTCAGTGATCCCCTACCACCAGAGAGAGACCCACCAGGAGTGAGAACAAAATATGAAATATAAGCATGGGTTGAAAGGTTAAAAAAATATACAAGTTTCTTTGATTTCAATCTCAAGTAAACAAATGTGTACACCTTCAAATAATAACTGTTTCAGCTCTGGATAAGTCATTTTCAATAAATTTTAATGGAATGTTGTCAACTGTAATCATTGATTTTGTTCAGAAATGTTTAAAAATACCCCTGGAAAACAAAATAAAAAATGTGTAATTTTTACATATTATTTTAATTTTAAAGTTTCATTTTTGTGGTCTCAAAATTTTAAATATGAGTAATTTTGATAATTTACTTTAATTGTCATTGTTTTATTTTTGTGGTCTTAGAACTTTAAAATCACCAATAAGTAATATAGTTAGTTTTCTGACTTAGCCAGGGGGTTTGCTGCAATATCTGGAGAGCAAGGACAAGGTTCCTGATGGAGAGGCAGAAGACGTGTTGCAGATCAGAGACAACCTGAAACTAGCATTGGATCACGCGGCAAAAACTCAGCGAAACCACATAGCCGTGGCTCTGGACAAGCACAGGAGAATACTGGAGAAACATGTTGAGGTAAACTAATCACTGCAAGAGACTACTGTATCAGAGTTTTAAGTGCAGTTTGAATTTCCTATTTAGCTGTTGGAACTAAAAATTAAGGATTCCTTTTCTTATACTCAAATGAATTGTGGACATCTAGACTGGTCAAAAAAATTCAGGCAGTGCTTCATCCATTTTACTTTCGTCCACATTTTACTCTCAAATTTGCATCAAATTGTTGTCTGCAGAATTCTCCATTACACTACCAATGTGGTTGAAATCAAAAACTTAGTACTATGTTTTAATATGTTACCGAGTAGTAGTATGTTACCTTGTACTATAATACAGTTGGTTTTGTGTGTAATTTAAAATGTGGTGATCTCAAATGTCAGTCCTCAATTCCACTAATTCTCTTCCTGATAGATTGTAGTCTGGGCACTGCAGAGAGACGCAAAGTTTCATTTTGTCAGCTGTTTCAGAAACAAAATGTCATGCTGAATTCCACAGATGATGTTTTCAGTCTCATTTGGAGGAATTCTACTAATATATGTTATTATGTTTAAAATTATGGGAGTTACGTAAAAAAAGTTGTTCGAAAAATGGAATGGCAGAAAATCATGAACCTAAAATAAACTTCTTGGAACAATATTTTGAAAACTAATCATCCAGTTTTCTTATAGCATGTCTTGGAACACTGGGGCACTTCGCTCAGCAACACTTTGGGCATTGAGAGGAAAGATGAGAAGCCCAGAGACCGGCCAATTGTATTGCGGAAAAGAAGAGAGAGAGTAAAGAGTGAGGCCAACTGGAAGCTCTTCTACTACATGTTTAACCACGATCACAAGCTAGCTAACCTCATATGGAATCATAAGGTACTTGTGAACTTTCAGTTTCATATTTATTTTGTTTGCTGAATTTGTTATAAATAATTTTAGATGAAGTTTCACAGTGGAAGTAAATTTATATTTAAGTGCGGTACAGTCCAACCATTCTGCAAATTTGCCGTTTGAAAATACAGTTTGGTTGTGATTGCCATAATTTAGTACATCAGCTGATCAGCTCTAGATCTGCAAAAGTAACCTGATGATCCAAAACTTGAAATTTTTGTATTTCATGCCAAAATTTAAGAAATGTTTATTTGTTGAAAGATATTCTACATTTTGTCGGATCAGAATTTATCTTTAGACGAGATATGGCAAATTTGTATAGTTGATTACACTCTATTTACAAAACTTCAAAGTAGCATGTAAACATTCAATTGCCATACACTTTACACCTTACCTATTTGGTGCTTATTATTTAATATATCGGACTTTCCCACTATAATTCTATTTTATGTGTTAATAGATCTTTTGCTTTTATGCACTAAACATCTCTTCCAAGCTACCAACAGCTGTGTCGTGTTGTAGACCAGAGAAGAGCTGCGGGAGGCGCTGGAGACAGAAGTGCGGTTGTTCACGTCGGACAGAGACTTGCCAGGCAACACGTTGATAGCGTGGAACCACAACGAGTTTGAGGTGCTCTACCGCTCACTGAGCGACGAGGTCTGCATCGACGGCTACTACCTCAACCTCATGCTGGAGCTCAACTCAGTGCCAGAGACACTCACTAGAGACGCGTGAGTGTCAGAATAAAGTGGGCCGGAGGACTGTTATCTCAATAATAAACTACTGTTATCTGCTTGGGGCGTTAATTAATGTTGTAGATTTATAAGGAAATAGAAAAAGTAAAAATTTATTGCAGTAATACCTTTAACAGGTTTACTGAAAATCCAGTCTCACAAGTCATTGGTAAAATTTATTTTTTTACAAATAGCAATTCAGGTCATCACAATATTATTTTCCTCTTTCTGTTCCCTTTCAGCTAACTTTCACCCTGTAAGGCTACAAAGTTGTCATTTACATTCACCCCTATATTATTTTCTTGTAACAAAGCAACAATTCATAGTAATTGATGAGACCAAGGGTTTGAGTTGGTGTAAATGCCAATAACATTGATAGTATGTATATGGAGTTGGTTTATGAAATTGGGATGTTTCAACAGGGTGTCTACTGGACACTGAAGTCACCAAAAGTCACTGTTTTCCGTTAATAGTCACCGAAGTCACCCAAAAGTCACTGATTTTTCCTACAAATGCAAGAAAAGTCACAAATTTTTAATATAAATTTCAAAAATAATGCGATTGTGAGCAAAGGTTTTGCGACTTTTCCAATTTCCCCCCAACATTTTCTATCTTAGAGATGGAAAAGTCACTGATTTTTAACATTTTTATTTCCCAAAAGTCACCAAAAACTCACTGATTTTTATATCTCTTTGGCAGTAGACATCCTGAGTTAAGAGGAAATTATTTAAAAAAATTTTCTCAATGATCAAATAATTTTTTGAGATTGTCATGAAAGGCTTTGAGTAGATATGTAGACAGCACACAATATTATGAATATTAAACAATTCATATTACACACTATTACAAAAATATTATGTCCAAAAATATTATGGGGCGGTTATCCAGTGTCAGATTACCTTTCTTATCTCATCATATCTTTTTCCTTTATCATCCCTAAATATTTTTGCTTTCTTATCATAGTTAATTTTCTTACTTTCTCATAATTTACCAAGTTAATAAATAAATAAATACCGGGTGTCCCACGAAGAGGTTTAAACGTTTGATTTTATATTACGTGCCCATTCATGCACCGAACTTTTTTAAACTTTACACAGTTTACAAAGTAGGTTCTAAAAATATTCTGGAAAATTTTCAACTCCCTAACTTTAGTAGAAACAAAATGGCGGCATATTGAAAACGATAGTGTACTTTAAAAACATTAAAAAAGGTGTTATGGTTTTATAAAATATTTTATTGTTACATTCTAGGGCTATATGACTTAAAAAAAAAAAAAAAAAAAAAAAAAAAAAAAACTAGAACATAGCCTAATGTCTAAAATTATTCAAACTGTTAAACATCCACAGCAACACACTGATAACAGCGCGTAACAAATGATTCGTAAGCTCTTACAAAGAAACTCCGGAGAAGTTCCTCTTTGGTAAAATTTTCATTATGCCGCCATTTTGTTTCTATTAGGGTTACGGAGTTGAAATTTTTACAGAATATTTTTAGAAACTACTTTGTAAACTGTGTAAAGTTTAAAAAAGTTCGGTGCATGAATGGGCACGTAATATAAAATCAAACGTTTAAACCTCTTCGTGGGACACCCGGTATAAATTAATTATTATTACTTTTATTCTTTCTTTTACTCAGACAGATGACCTGATTTCAACGCACAGGCATCCATGCCTATGTAGGCACCATTTCCAGTATTGTTATAAAATAATAATTATTTGTAAGAATAATTAATCATAACTAAAACTAATTGTATTGTATTCTTTTTTTTCTTCTTAAATAAGTTTATTTTATTTTATATGATTATACCAGTCGTTTAATTCATTGGCATCTTATAAAACACTTAAATCTATTTTCTTTTGCATTACTGTTATTCACCCCAATGAGATTGATGTGTTTAACCTGTGCAGGAGGAGTTTCTTCAACAACCTGTACCACAGGTTCCTCATCAACCCCAAGACCGAGATGAAGGTGACTTGCATACAAGTGATGACACTTGTGTACGGTCACTACCACGAGGACATTGGACCATTCAGTGACACCAAGTATATTGTCGGCATGCTAGACAGGGTAAGTTACTTTATGAGGGTTGCCCCGAAGATAAAAAACCACAGCTTGACTCTGATGTTCGCCATCGATAACCTGGCTTGTAAATAGAGAAGTTGTATTTATTTAATATCCTGATGAAGGTGAAGATTTAATTCAAGTTTGTCGAGCTTAAGTGGCATTATATCATATGGTTATTCACATTACTGTATGTATCATGTTCTTTCGATATTTTAGGATTTCATTGTGAGTCTATCGGTGTTATTGTTATTTTCTGTTTATGTTTCGCTTGATTAGAAACTTTGTCATTCATTTTCATTGCAAAATAAGGAGGTAAAATATTCCCAATTTCAATAAGTACATCAATCAAAATGAATCCCAATCAAAATGTAATCTGTCACATTTAAGTTGTTTACGGTAATGCACAACAGTTTAAATAGAAAATTTCATGTACAATTAAGTGCAAAATCTATAATTTAATAAATCTTGAGAAAACTTAAACATAATCAACTTCAATCATTTTTATTAGTGATCAATGAAATGAACATTAACATTCTACTTAGGGAAAACTTAACTTTTTTTGCACCACAGGGCATAAGTTAGTTACTTAAGAATAACATTAAAAGAGAGATTAAGAAGAACATGAATGACAGTCAAATGTCAGTTATTGTATTCATTTCATTGTTCTCTGTTTACTAATAGCGCCTGTTGCGTCAGCTGTTTTGTAAGCAGTTTATTTGTTTACATTTCGCTTCAGTCTTCATTTGTTGTTGTAAAATGGATAGTGGTGTGGATAGCTAATGATTTATAAAGTGATAGTAAGAAATTATTAGTTTTTACTCTGTCAAACATTAAAATGTGACATCAAATTTCCCGAGCACAGTTTTACAATACTGTGATGGTTTAACTGTCTAAGACCATTATCAGAAGTGAGACTAGGTTAAAATGTGTGTTTTTTTTTAAGTAGGAATTTTAGGGGCCGGTTTCTCAAAGCAAGTTTAAACGTAAAATCAAGTTTAAACCTAAAATCAAGTTTAAACCTAAAATCAAGTTTAAACCAAAATTGTCCATATGATTAACATTGAGTTAAAAAACTAAGTTTAAGTTAAATGTGTTTGGAGAAACCGACCGGGACTAGGCTAAATTATGTTTTGTTATTTCTGTTGTATTCTATAAAATTGATATATCCTACCTTGTGTGTATTTTTTTAAGTTAATGTGACTAATCCAACTTGTTGGAGCAAAAGATCATATGAACGTAAAATTGTCATTGTTATAGGCCTAGTTATTTGTTATTTGTGGAGGTAGAGGAAAATGTTGTGTGCATCTTGGGACTAAAGGACGTTTTCCCCCTCAAGGAAATTTCAAATGAAATGAAAATGTTCAAATGTTGAAAATGTCAAATGAAAATGTTCAATTTTCAAGAAAATGTTTCTCTTCAGGGAGAAAACGTTGTACTTTAGTCCCTAGAAGCACAAACAACTATTTCACCTGCTCTTGTGTCCGTGTGCAGTGCATAGACCGAACGGAGCGGGACCGGCTGCTGCTGTTCCTGGCAAAGCTGATCCTCAACAGGCAGAACGTAAAGGCCATCCTGGACGCCCACGGTGTCCAGATCCTGGTGGACTTGTTGACTCTCGCGCACATGCACACGTCGAGGTGTGTTACTTCGTTATTGATTCTCCAGTTATGTAAAAGAATACCATAGATTCTAGATTCTAAACACAGAAAGGCAGAGATTCTTTGGTCAGACACGTTCTTTAATCCAACGACGCCTCTGCAGCGATATAAATAAATAGCAGGAGCAACCATGTTCACCTAGAAAAAGAAGTTGTATCATTAGAATACTTTCACACCCATAATGTTTGTTTTGCAAATTTCTGAACAATTAATTGAAGTATATTTTGAGAGTCTACTGTAAGTTCAGTAGAATATGTCCACTAACTGGCCCATAGACAATAAATAAATTGCGGATGAATGATGATACCCTATTCATCCAACTATGCTGTCAAAATCACTATTGTTTTTGGTTGGAATGTCTTGTGATATTCTTCAAAGTAACGTGTCCGTCTTCATCTTACCATTAAACAAGATAAGGAATCGTGGCAATAAAACTAAAAAAGCCTTAACTTCCTAATCTTGAAACTTCGATCATCTCAATTGTTTCTCAAAAAGGCTTAATTAACTAGTTTTTTACAAAAAATCTGCCTAATATGCCTTCTGAAATATACTCTAACTAGCTGATACCCGGCTTACAAACCTTCTCCATTAAATTTTCCATATATGTGCCGAGTTTCATGGCAAGCGGTTCAGTGGTTTCCGAGTCTATCGAATACAAATATATATACCAACATCCTCTTTTATAAATATAAAGTCTAAGCTTGATATATATCAATTTTCCTTTTCTGTACTTGTTAAAAGTGACCTACCTTTATGAATTTGTGTAAAGTCTTGTCGGATAATGATTGGTCGTACTGTGTCGCAGGGCAGTGGTGCCGACACAGACCAACGTTATAGAGGCAGGCCAGGGCATGTCCCAGGACAACGAGAAGGAGTGGTACTACAGCGTTGGCGCCGACAAGAAGGGGCCTTTCACGTTCCAGAAGGTATACACTGGAGTGGTTGTTTAGTCAGCTGCCGTTTGATGCACTATTGTTACTGTATTCTTTAATCCTAATATTTTAAATGTTTAGTAAATGTTTGCTAAAATTGAAATTCAAAGAGTTGATGTTTAAATTACTTAGTTTTAGCGAATTTCCCTATAGGGAATACGCTATTACGGTAGTAGCCATGGTAAGACCTAAGCCCGGGACCACTTTACTTTTTCCTTTTGAGGTCCCCAGAAGCCAAAAACACCATTCGTTCATTTTCATATATATGTATATATATATCTATATATATATATATATATATATATATATATATATATATATATATATATATATATATGTGTCCGTGGTACTGATAACTTTTGAAGGGGACCTCCGATTTTGATGAAATTTGGTATAAAGGTGTAAGACCAGATCTATTTTCATGAGTTCGCGAACCAGCATGATCGGGTTATGGGAATGGGGTTTTATGGGGTTTCAAAGGGGTCAAAAATGGGTTTTTGGCATTTTTGGACCTTAATTTTTTAAATTCAACAATTTTAACTAAAACCATTTAAAAGAGCTTAAAAAGCAAACAATTTAGTATTTTGAATTTTTAACTTGGCTTAACAGGTTACGGAGAAAAGCTAAAAATAGGTTTCCAATGTTAATCTTAAGGGAAATCAACAAAACCCTGTATCTCACTTATTTATAGGAATATCTTAATAAAATTTGGTATGCACATTCACTAGGTATGGTTTTACTGATATTTGCTTAAAACACCCATATGGCGGCAAACCTACATACTCACCCCCATGGGTTTATGGGGAAAATTTAAAAGTGTTAATATTGATACAATTTGATATTTATCTTACCTAACTACTAAATTTTATAACAAAACTAACATTTCCTAACAACATCCAATTTCAGCAAACCTACATACTCATTCCCATGGTGTTTATGGGGAAAATACAAAATCTCAAGATCCTTTAGAAATTTGCTGAGTACGCAGGTCTGCTGCGACGGGGGTATTTAGCCTTGTGTAAAGCTAATACTCCATTTTCATTAGCCTTTTTACTTGCAAAATATCTTGAGCTGTGACAGCACTGTACAGTCGAGACAATTATTGCAGGGGAGTGGATTATTGAATTTATTGTTTCCAATAGAAACGTAATTAATGTAGGGTCATAAGGTTGTTTCTTTTGTTTGGAAAAATCTGATCAGTATAACAGAATTAGCAACAGTTCAATATATTCTGTATAAAAAATAATAAATAAATAAATTGAATTGTTTTTTTCAGCGTTTCTCTGTTACGGCATCTTTTCAGACCAAGGATCATCAACACACATAAATGAATTAATTACAGTTTTTTTAACAAGTTCCAGCAGCAATTTTTTTTTCATTTCAACTTAAAACTATTACAAGGTAGATGTTGAGTTTATCTTTTAGGCTATTGTACAGTGGAGGGCCCAAGTAAAAAAAGCTTTTTCTCTCTAGTTCCAAAAAACCTCTTGGAAGTAAAGTCTCCGAGCCTGTGAGATTTCGTCAGGCTCATGCAATGTCAAAACGAAATCCTTTTCAATATCCTTCAGACAGCTTTCATAGGCACAAGACTAGTCTTTTAGCAATATATAAAGACTTGCCTACAGCTTGTGACATACCCCGTTGGTGGTTGCCCTGAATTCACTAAAATCTCAAGCATTAAATAAAATACAGATCACAGTTCAAAATCGGCCTTGAATTCAACTAAGCGGCTAAAGATGCGCTAAAATGTTGAATTTTAAAAATTACTGTTGGTTTCAAAATATGTTTCCTAAGCCCCAGTTTCATCCATATTACCATTAGTTATAAAGTTAAAGCTCAGAGTAGGAAAACAATAATAAAAATAATAAAATAACTCAAACACAAAAACAATTTAAAATTCCATAAAAAAATAAAACTTAAGAATGTCTCAGACTCAGACACCCTCCCCCCCTCTGCCCTTAAGGATCTCTACTATTTTCAAGTTGGTGAGGAGCTTAAAAATTTGTGGAAAAATCCCTTAATCATTTATGGTTGAAAAAGTCTCAATCGTTTCAGTATACGAATAACAGTTCAAATGTTGTTATTGATGTTATGAAAAAAATCAAATAAAAAATTTAGTAAAAAATTATATTGTAATAGTGATCCCCTAAAAGATATCTACTATTCTCAGGAAGAACTGTCGATGGCCTGGGGGGGGGGGTGTTGGTTAAAAAAAAATTCATCGGGTCAGAGGGGTTAAAAAGTCCTTGGGTTAGTACCAATGCAGGGGCAAGATACAATGGGGAAAAATTTCAACTGTTATGCTTCTTGGTGTTGAAGGAGTTGAGATACGGAAAAAATTCATAAGACTGAATTTGAAGGGAGTCTTAAATGCAAAATATTGCTGGCAAAATTTATTTATAGTAACACATTTATCGAGGTTAAAGTTAATTACAAATACTATACATTAAAAAATGTTAAAGGTTTTTTTTCAATTTTGTTTAATACACTTAAATTGAATTTTTCCAAAGGCTGCTACTGTAGTACGACTTACTTGAGGTCATAATATGTACTAAATTTAAAGAATGTATGTGCCATAATAATAATAACTAAAAAGTCATAAAAAAAGCAATTTTTTGTGAGAAAATTTTTAAATTTTAAATTTACACCCCTGTTTCAGAGTGAAGGGATGAGATACGGCAAACTTTCACAGGACCAAACTTGTAGAGCGTTTGAAATAGAATATGATATTGGCAAAATATATATCGATTTAGCTGTATATTTACCAAGTTAAACACAATTACAAAGACTATACATGAAAAAAGATCTAATTGAAGTCATAATATGCACTAGATTTCTGATTCCTGACTAACGATTTTCCCTAAGGTTTGAGATAGGACCTCTTGTTAAAAAATAGAAAAACCTCACATATTCAAGTTACTAACATCCACACTTTTTTTGGAGGGGGTTTAACTGGAAAATATTGGTTTTCAGACTTTTCCAGGGGCTATTAGCCCAAAAGCCATCTACTTTCCAAATTTCAAGTTTCTAGCTCAATTGGAACTGGTCAATAGTTTCTATACCTGAATGAGTCAGTCAGTTACACATGCGGTCGTACAGTTATTTATTTAGACATAGCCAAAACTAGGGATGTGTTGAATCCGAATCTCGAATCTAATAAATTCAACTAACGAGATCTTGAGATTCGATTAACAAGATTCGAGAATCAAATCTTGGATCCGCCGACAGAGTTACATCATCATGGCGCTGATGTGCTACCATCTCTAATGTGTAACTGTGTCTGTCTATGCATCGGGTACGGATCAAAGCCAAGCTTGGTCTCAAGGTCATAACTTGAACTACATCCTAGTCAATAGGTTAAATATTGAATTTATTTCAATGATTAATAATTTGATTAAAAAATCCATTACTCATAAATAGATATTTATCATCGTGATGGGCCTCTACAACCTTTATTTATCTTAAATAAATACAATTTACGAAATACGGTCCCAATCGAGTACCAATATCCAGTGTTTTTGAGAATCTACGAAACAACTTTAATATGAAGGAGAAAGAATGAACAAAATACAACATTCCTAGCAAGGCGAAACAGTTTACCACGTCAGTGATGTAGCCTTTAACTGTTGGCAATATTAAGGTTCGGGACAAAATATCGTACGCATGCCTTGGACGTTCCGTTACTTTGAGTAATTATTACGCGATCTTAAAACCCAATAATCACACATTTTAATGATTTAAAAACAAATTTCTGTACATTAAATCATTTTCATTGTTTTTTTACAATGCCTCCATATTAATTCTCAGGCCCGGATTAACACTTTTTGATGCCCTGGGCCAAAGGTCACAATTATATTGTGAATATTCTATTTATTCTTGTTAATAAGGAATTTAATAAAAAAATATGAAAAAATCCAAATTAGATAATTATATTTGTGGTTAAATATTTTTGACTAAAACGTCGTTTAAAAAAAGATCCGTTTGATGCCCCCCCCCTGTCTGACGCCCTAGGCCATGGCCTAGGTTGGCCTAGTGGATAATCCGGCCTTGTTTATTCTTGATATTTTAGAGGAGTAAAAAAGTTCATGCAAAAATTTCGCTCGCGATACGATAGTGGTGTTTTTGTGAACACTGTCCACTGCCGATGATTCATTCCTCAGGTGGGAGTTGAGTCGTTTGCCTTTATTGTTTGTCTCTCTTCTTTGTGTCTTATGGTTATGTTTTGTATTTAAGTTCTGCTGCCAGAAATAATAGTTTTTTGTATGTTTGGTTTTAATAGTAATACGTAAATAGATTTTAATAGTTAAGAAAAAGAAAAGAACAAAAGTGGGGTCCTCTTTTTTAGACTCGAGTTTGTAGGATTCAAGATTTGAGATATGATTTTTTAGGATTCTTATTCTTGTCCATCTCTAGTCAAAACCCTTGCGAACAGATGAGAGGAAGTGATTTGTTGAGTTCTGTAGCTTCTGGATGTGACCAATGTCCTCTCTAGATGTATGTTGTATATTTATGTAAACTTTATGCTGTCGCATCAGCGGAAGGCTGACGACCAAGTGCATTTGATTTTCCTGTACTTTTTCAATGCTATACCTGTTTTTATATTAGCTATAATCAATTATTTAATTATTCTCTAGTTTAAAAAAATGTAATTATTAGTATAGTTGTTGCAGTAATGTTTTTTGTATTATATTCAGCCTTTGTAAGATAATCCAAAGTAATAACTCATTGCCTCACAACTTCTACTGCCTCAACTCAAACAATGCAGTGTAACGAATGACACTTATGTTTATCTTTTTTATTGCCAGAGATAACAAAATTATTAGCATCATTTATTTAAAGTCTGTATTATTTTATGCTTTTGAGAATTTATGGAAGTATATTTCCCAAAGTTTGTATTTAAAATATTGAACATGGATGTAAATAAAGGGATTTTTTTTAATGTTGTGCAAATTATTTGAAATCCTTCTGAGCTTTTTTTATGTTCATGAAATTTGGTCCATTGGCTTGACATAGTCTAAAGGAAACTATACAATCCTTCAGAAAATATGAATTATTTCAAATTGTTTGATCACTGGACATTTATTTATTTTTCAATCCAGCATCTGTGAGGATCTTATTTACTTTTTTGTGCATGGGCAAACAATCCCATTGCCGTGTCACCATAGATGATTATTATCTCATGTACCGTAGCCATTTTTTCACCCTAACAAAGTGATATACAGGCACGCTATATTTGCATTTGTAGCTTTTTTAGTTAACAGTGCTTAAGAATTTGTATTAATAATGAATTCTATAATATTTTCAATACTGTTTACTGGCTGCTATTGATTGACTGATTGCTATCATTGTGCTGCTAATAAGTCTTGTAGAAATACTGTAAAGAATCCCATAGTTGAAAGATGGTATATCGTTTTACATCGCATATAAGCTTGACAGAATTAAATGTGGAAACTACAGCTCTGTCTCGCCATTTTGAGCACTTCAAAATTTCACCATTCGCCAGCCTTGATTTTGTTAAAGCTAAATAGATTAACAACAAAGCATCTGTAACATGATGTGTTACAGATGAAGGAGCTGTGGGCCAGCGGGGAGCTGACTACCAAGTCCAAGTGCTGGGCGCAGGGCATGGACTCGTGGCGCCTGCCGCAGAATATTCCGCAGATCAAATGGTGTCTGCTGGCTCGGGGCAACGCAGTGCTAAACGAGACCGAGATGGCGACCACCATACTCAACATGCTCATCAACATGTGCCAGTTCTATCCCAGCAGGTATGTCCACCATTGGTAACATGAGATTGCCTCTGGCAGTGTGTGATTGGTTCGAACAAGTTGTTTGGCTCTGAGTTCCTACTATATTTTGTATGGGTAAGCCAAGTCTTGCCAAGAAATTTTGGGAAATTTAAGTAAGAAGCTGAGTATTTTGTTCATTACTTTCTCAGTAAGCTCCCAAGTCATATTCCAGTGTCTCAACCAGTTGTGTTGCAGGGACGAGGACGGGGCCGTGATCTGGCCGATCCCTCGCATCAAGAGAGAGCTGACGAGCAGCCAGTGTCTGCCCCACGTGGTTCAGCTGCTGCTCACGTTCGACCCCACACTCGTGGAGAAGGTCAGTCACAAGCATTGGACTTGTGTTTGTAAAGCACAAATTTAGTACTATAAAAAACTTTCACTTTTATTTCAATATAATGTGTATAAAAACAAAAAGGAAATGTATTTAAAAAGAAATGTATCCAAACAAAGAATATTATAGTGGAACTGAATCAGGTTGAAATATCACCTCCGACTTTTACACTCTCTCGAATTATTTTAAATGCTTCATTTGGTTTACTCTTTGCTAGGATAGTAAGTAATGCTTTCACTCAAATTAGAACTGGATAGTTCTAATCTAAAATTAGAGGTAAGTGCTCAAAGATTTATATACCAACAATGGTATAGATGTTATGTACCTTTTTCAGTCTTAGACAGAGGCAATTGTGAAAATTTAAAAAAAAAGGTTATTTTGAATATTTCAGGTGGCAACCCTGCTGTGCCTGGTGGCTGAACACAATGCCCACGCTGCTAACCTCTTCACCACCGGCGTGTTCTACTTCATCCTCATGTACACAGGCTCTAACGTCCTGCCCATCGCCAGGTTCCTGCAGATGACTCATATCAAACAGTCATTCAGAAAAGATGAGGTATGTTACTTTCTCTTGTTAATGTTAACTTCGATCTCCTAACTGTAGTTGTTTTCATTAAAGCTTTCAAGCAAATATTTTTTTTCCTGATGTACCAATAATGCGCACACACTATGTCTTTCTAATGCTGGAAATAAAATGTAGGATACCGTGGATAATCAATTGGCCAATTTACTTCTTAAGGAGTAGCAAAGAGAATCAGAATATCTAATAGTGGAGTTGAAAATATTTTACAAAACACACTAGTTTACATAATAAGGAAAGCAACATTTCAGATTTGCTAGACTCTTCATAAGTATGTTGTAGAAGAATTTGTGTATATTATACTGGTGAATAATCCATTGAGTATAAAGTATAGGTCTTGATTTATTATTTTGTGTTTTGTGTCCTCTCTTCAGCTTCTTCATATGGTATGCTGATTTCATTTACCTTAAAAAGTCAAAATAAAATGTTTGAAGATAAAGTCCACCCAGACAGGATATCGTGAGGTGAGCCTTATTTGTTGCGCTCCGCAGGTCAACTCATCGGAGCTGATGCAGCGCAGTGTGCTGGGGCAGCTGCTGCCAGAGGCGATGGTCTACTACCTGGAGAACCACGGCGCCGACAAGTTCGCACAGATCTTCCTCGGAGAGTACGACACGCCCGAGGCCATCTGGAACTCAGAAATGAGGTAACGGATCACCATGTCAGTTTCTGTTACCTACAGTTGTATAGTTGTTTACAAACACTAACTTGTCAGTAATTTTAGCTAACTGAGAAAATTCATTGAAGATAGTTGACAAGTTGTATGTGTTTTCTGGCAAAGGTGAAAAGTTGAAAGCTTTATGAAATTTTGATAGACCTAGCTGAACCTTTTTTAGTCACAAAGCACACAAGGACTAAGTCAGCATACATTAATCTTTAATTAGTTTTACTCTTTTACAAAAATAATCTAAATCTTTCTTTAAAAACTATGCAATATCATAAAGAAGTCCCATTCATACATGCCAGTGTCATTAAGTCATGTAGTGGTCTTCTGAGACCTGGGAAAACTTTTTAAATTTTTTATGGGTTTTTGTACCACTGTAACATGTAACTGTGATATTAATCAACCAATGTGTTTCCAGAGGCTCTAAAATATTTTACTTCTTTGCTGTAGGTTTTTATTATATTGCATGCATTTAAGAAAAAAATAATTCAAACTTGTTCTCTGCCTTTTATTGCAAACACCCATTACCTTCGCTGCTGATGAGAGGTGTAGGGGGATAACACTAAGTGTAGTGTGCGTGTTTGTCGAGGGGTGAGGAAGAGAGGTGCAACTGGTGATATCAACCTCTAAGATCTTTGTTTTACCTAAGTTTTTCTGTGACTGTTCTGTCTTTTTAACCCTTTAATTTGATTTGTTTAAAACATCTACAAATAAGAAAATATAACATATAAGAAAAACAAATGTAGTTCAATCTTATGTGTATAAAGGACTCAATCCCACGCACTGGCTATGCCTATGTGGAATTTATTTCATATTGTATTATTAAGTATCTAGTTCTCTGTAATTTGATTTCTGAAATGAAGATGTTTTAAGATGTTTTGACTTGTCTTGATCACGGCAGGCGGCTGCTGATAGAGAAGATCGCGCTGCACCTGGCGGACTTCACGCCGCGGCTGCGTGGCAACAACCGTGCGACGTACGGCTACATCGCCATCCCGGCCGTGCGCTACCCCCAGCTGGAGCACGAGCTGTTCTGCAACATCTACTACCTGCGCCACCTCTGCGACACCCGCCGCTTCCCCGACTGGCCCATCAAGGACCCGGTCAGTATAGGCAGTGACAACCTACCTACACTCCTCAAACTATTGATTACACACACTAACCTCAGTAATGTTAGTTGATTACTACATTGAATAGATATTAGGTTGACTGGGACGGTGGCGTCGTCCTGTAATCCAGCTACTTGGAGGTCACGAATTGTGGATAGTTATAAGCGATGGCTTGTGGATGCGATGTTCCCTGGTGGGGATTAACGTCCGCACTAGTGAACATTAGTTCATACATAAAGACCATGCTCATAATTAGACCAATTCGTATATGGAGGTTGAAATTGTGGTTCGGATCCCACGTTAAACTGTAGGTCCCTAGATACCATTGGCTGTTGGGCTATTAATTAACAGTACTGTCTAAGGAGAATGTCGGCCTTAGTCAGTAACAAGACTACAAGATCGCGCCACAATCATACTACACTCATCTCTCATTCATATTCAGGTTAAAATACCCACTATGTGAAGTCCCTGTCTCAGATTAGTGATTTAGTGATTTAATCTTCCTATGCAATGCATTTTTTTGGACAAAGATTTACACCATGTTCCAACATGCTACTCCAGAGTTTCTACGATAGTTTTTTTTTTTTTTTCAGTGCTGCAAAATCACAACTAGTGAGGGATCGGTTGCAGAATTTATTCAGTTGAAACCTTCAGTTAGGCTGTCATATGACTCTAACGCTTTTTGGTGTGATTAAATTTTTATTTATGTGTATTATTTTACAGTCTCACAACTGTAAAACATTGCAAACATCACCAGTATTTCATATTAATTGAGAAATTTTGTCGAGTTAACTCATGTTATACCCACAAATATCAGAAAATGAAAACACAATTGTTGGTTTAGTACATGTTTTTAAAAGATTAATTTTTATCACCCGACTTTGTTTTTGAATATCTATTATGATTATATACACAGAGCAGCACACTTTAAATTTAATTTGGTAAGACTTTTAAAAATACTTACCGTTTTCCAATGTGATGGATTGTAATGAAACTGCATCACTACAATAGGATTTTTTTATTTAATAACCTATACAATATATTAGGGTCTGGAGTAGAAACAGCAGCCGGAACTGGAAAGGTTGATCTTCCACAACTATATAGCTCTTAAAGGGGAGGAAAACCCTCATTTGTTATAAATTTTTAATAATTACCTCAAAGTCTGACTTAGCTAATGAAATTGTAGAAATTCTTGATGTAATCATGAATTTTAGAAATATTGAGATATTAATCTACATAGAACCTTCACTAAACAAGTAAAAAGGCACTGCTTAAACGTTTCCCAACGAAACAGGTAGATTAGTGTAAACAGTCAAAGAAGCTGTCTTCCTTAATGACAATTTAAATTTTACAGATTAATTTTTAGGGTTAGCCAGAAGCTGTGGATTTTCCCCCTATGTTTTTCACCACAACTAAATTTGTTTGAAATAGTCACTCTTACAATAAAAGCCATTTTTGTAGGGTAAAGCTTCCAAAAATAGAATTCAAAATAGTGTAACATTTTTCCTATCATTACAACCAGGATAATGTAATTACTTATTACTTATTTGAATGTACATTATACCACAATGTAACAGAATAGACATAACTGTGCCTGTAGGTGTGTACTCTAAACTTGTACGGTGATTTGGTCATCCCCTTCAATAGTAAGCATAGTTTCACTCCAGGGGCCTGTTTCATAAAAGTACTAATTTACAAGTTACTAGTCTATTATTTACTAGTTCTTATGTCACTAGTACTAGTAATTTCTGTTTCTTAACGTTTTTCATACACTTGTAAATACTAGTGGTTTTTACAAGTCACAAGATCAAATTTACTAGTATCAGGGTGTCTACCAACCTTGAAAGTGCCTTGAATTTAAATTGTCCTTGAAAAATTATGGAAACGCCAGTGTGTCCTAGATTTGATTTAACATAGAAATTCTCTTACACTGTAAGTTCATGTGAATGACTTCATTTCTCCAGTCGTGTCTTATGCTAATCCGGTTGAGTCGCTCAGGTGGGGCTACTAAAGGATGTGCTGGAGCTGTGGAAGATGGTGGATAACTAGATTTGTACAATTATTATGTTATTTCAATGGGAAATTTTGAGATTTCAATGGTGGCTAGCACCTTTATTTTCAGTCTGATTCTTATCAGTTTTTGGCAGAAAGAACTACAAACCAAACCCTATTGAACGACACTAAAAACTTGAAAATCGGTAGAAAATCGTAGGAGGAGTACTCTACATAAAAAAAACCCCTTAGCATATTAAATAAGTAGCCTATAGATAAGCTGATTATCTTAAAACAAAAACAAAAAAAAATTAGCAAGATAGATTATAGTAATTTTAGAAAAGATGTGAGTATACTGAAAACATTTTTTTCGATTATTTGAATATACGAGGCATGTTTTTTAAGTAAGTACCGTTTTTTAAACCCGCCACTGGAGCACTGCGGTCTGCGATCTGCGCATGCGCGTTCTCAACCTACCTGTCAGCAACGCACGGACGCCATTACAGCATTTTTCGCCGATGTGTTCAGACTTTTTCAAATGTTCAAGAAGCCTTCACTTATAGAGAGTACCGCCGCTTGCGAAGATCAGTTTTCTGTTGGGAAAGGCCTGAAATCAATTGTTATTCATCCCTAGATCTGTATGGTGAAAACATGAGTGATGGAATGGTACGAAAGTTGATTAGGACATTTAAAGATGGCCACCCAAATGTGCGTGATGATTCACGGCATCATTTTGCTTCACAATAATGCCCGTCCACATGTGACTTATTGAACCCAGGAACTTCAATATTAACCTAATTGTAAGATAGGTTTAGGATGATCTGAGAATTTGGTTGGTAACAACACAATCATCCTCCCTACAGTCCCGATATAGCACCAAGTGACTTCCACACGTCATTTGAAGAAAGGCCTAGGAAGGGTGCACCAAGACAATGACGACGATGTCAAAACGGCTGTGTTAGGGTGTGTCTCAAAGCAGGCGGCAAAATCCTTTGTCAATGAAATTGTAAAGCTAATTGTGCGATATGACGAGTGTCTTAATAATGGCAGAAATTATGTAGAAAAGTAGACTAAAGTACAGACTTTCATATAAAAATAATTTTTTTTTAATCTCCTTTTTTTTAAAAAATCGGTACTTACTTAAAAAACATGCCTTGTAGGATTAAACATCATAAAAAATTATAGTAATAGTTGGTGTACCCAGAACAATCCATTGCTAAACAAGTAACTGTAATTATTGCGATAACCTTGAAAAATTTGGAAAATCCTTAAAAATCCTTTAAAAAACCTTGAATTTCATTTTGAAAAATTAGTAGAGACCCTGTAGTATAGGCCTGTACTAATATCAGTGGGAATCCAAATTCCTCTTGTAAGGTCTTTTCCTTGGCATAGGTTTTGCTATTTGAGAACTCATTGAGTGACAGAAAATTTAAGAAAGATTATCATTCAATTTCTTCTTGTGAATTACCTGTTACAATGATATTAGTATCATCAGCATTGAGCCACCTCCATTTTTTTATTTTGGCTTGGATTGTAACAATCTATTCTTAGTTTTTTTTTTTTCTATTTCATATTTTCATTTTAGTAAAATAAAAAGTGGACAATTATCATCGCATAGTTAGTAAAAATTACACCCATAGAAATTCTCTTACACTGTGAGTTCATGTGAATGACTACATTTCTCCAGTCGAGCCTTATGCTAATCCGGTTTCGTCGCTCAGGTGGGGCTACTAAAGGATGTGCTGGAGCTGTGGAAGGCCGAGGTGGAGAAGAAGCCACCGGAGATGTCCGTGGACGACGCGTACGAGGTGCTGGGGCTGGCGCGGGGGCAGCACCACGACGAGGCACTGCTGCGCAAGACCTACTACAAGCTGGCGCAGGTCTACCACCCTGACAAGAACCCCGAGGGCAAGGTAAATCAGAGGAGCAAGGTGCCCATTTAAAGAAATTTTGTTAAATTTTTTTGTAATATGTGATTTTTATGTTAAAATCGAATTGTGGTCACTTGTATCTGCCGATCAGAAGCGCTCGGGTCCGCCAATCAGGACCGTTCTCGCAATGTATATTTTTATTAAACTAAATTTAGCTGAGATTGGCAGGATAACATATGGTAATTTCATAGATTACATTAATGGATTAAATTAATGTTAGCGAGTCAGGAGAAGAGCCCTGTTAACAATGCTTTTATCTTCAGTCCAGATGACTCCCCGACATTATACTTAAAAAATGTGTGACGGTATGTTCACAAGTTATTTTGCGCTAAAACGCTTTGTTAAGCCGCTAGCCACGATTTGGTTTTTTACACTTAATAATTTTTACTTCCGTAACGGATAGTTATATTAAGTTCATATTTATTTGGCATGAACTTATTTCTCACCATTGTTCATTTTCAGAGAAAAAAATTTTTTTTCTAATGTGTATTTTCAATTTAAATTTTTTAACTCAAATATCTCAAAAACAGTAAAATTAAAAAAAATTTTTAGAGACCAAAAAGTTGAAAAATTAAATTATCTGAACAATGATACCAAGTTTGTGAAGATCTGACAACATAGGTATAAAGGATATATTGTGAATTTTTTATAAATAACCTTAATTTACATTAATTATAATGCAAAATCAATGTTTTTATTAAGAAAAATCACAATAATTCCTTTATTTGTATTCAGATTTTTACAAACTTGGTATCATTTTTTAGATAATTTAATTTGTCAACTTTTATGACTAGGCAAATTATTCTAAAATATACTGTTTTTGAGGTAGTAGTAGCCGCCATTTTGAAAATACACATCAGAAAAAGATAATTTTTCCCCTCAAAATGAAAATTGGTGTCATTGAAGTTCATACCAAATATGAACTTAATGTAACTAAAAACAGAATGGTGGCTAACGGCTTAACATAGCATTTTAGTGCATATGTTGATACTAACTCTTTTGCTTATTTGCATGAGTAGAATAACCTCCTAAATAATTATTTCTACGTTTTTTCCGAACACCCTGTACATTTCTCAAATTAATTTTCAATTTTGTTCCCAATTATTTCTTACACTGATATTGTACTTAAAACATGAAACAATTTGGTTTTCTCAACTAAAATAATCTTCACCCTTCTCTTCAATTTTGTTTTATTTCAGAATTTAAATTGTTCCTATTTTCTAATGCAAGAACTTGATGGTTGCAGGAAACATTCTTATCTGTGAACCGTGCGTATGAGTTTCTCTGCAGCAACAAACAGTGGACGGAGAACGGACCTAACCCTCATAATATTGTGCTCATCTTGCAGACTCAGAGCATACTGTTCCATCGCCATTCAACTGGTTAGTTTATTTTAATTGAAAATTTTAATCAGGTTTTAATTTAGCAATATTTAGTTGTACTTTTTATGCCAAGAACGAGTACTAAATTGTTGAGACCTTGTTTTATATAATCTTATTGACTTCTCGTATAGCTGAAGTCAATTTTAACTAATGTACTTCCTGCTTGTATTTGGGTAAGGGGGAAGTAACATAAAGTGAGTAAAAAATTTGAAGTTTTTATAACACTTTTTGAGTAGCGTGTTTTCTTTTAAGTAACAATTGGAACAGTTTGAAATATCTTCGGTAATAACTATAAATATGTTTTATTTGAAGCCTTAATATTTTTTAAAGGTAATAGAGTAGAAAATAACTCTTCCAAGATCATTATGAAACAAATAAACTCAACAAACTATTTATACACAATTACCCGATGGAAAAAATAGGGATGAAACTACAACAAACAACAAAAGGCTTTTGACAATAGAATACTACAAAGGATAACTCACCTCTGCCACCACAATCTCTGCTTCTCTCTCCAACTTGTGTTGTCGTCTGCAGAGTTGCAGCCATACAAGTATGCCGGTTACTCGCAGCTGATCAAGACCATCCAGCTGGAGACGGCCGACGCACAGCTGTTCTCCAAGCCGGCCATGCTGCTGGCGGCGGCCACCGAGCTCGCCCACCACACCATCAGCTGTTCGGCCCTCAACGCCGAGGAGCTCAACCGCGAGGGTGGCTTCCAGGTACACAAACAATCCCGATAGTCTGACGCAGTATCTCGCACTGGACTACGGCCATTGGTCTAGACATTTCTACAGTGTATATAGAATTACCTATTGTGACAGGATTCTTAATCTTTGACCTGCCAATACAGTATTTCCTTACTGTCTACCTACTGTCTCATCCACTGTCTTTACTTACAACCTCAACTTAATAATATTTTTCTATCTGTCTCTAAAACGAAATTTCACACAACTTTCCTCTATGTTTTATATAATTCATTATGAAAAGTAGAGGATAAACATGAGCTTAATATGTTTTTGTATGGCAGTGGTTTAGATTTTGGAATTTTTACTAGGGGCTGCTATCTCTGTAACAAATTATTGTTACTCTTTATTGATCAATAGGTCATGTAATTTTCTGGAAATCGAACACCTTCAGTTCCATAACTGTTCGTTGATCATAAGACAGTAAAAACAGTAATACAAATAATAAAATTTAGAAAATCTTCCCATTTTATGTCCCCAAAGCAGAACAACGTGCGACGCTGCGACATTGTCGCAGACAGGAAAAGGGGTCTGAAACGGGTCTGCGGACAGATTAAAAAGCTAGAAAACAAAAAATAGGAACAATGTGATTATAAATAAATGTAGACAAGTCGTAATATCCTCCGCGGACAAAATTTGCTTACTAAATAAAATCATTGAATCAAAATAATTATTACAAAGTGAGAGAGCGCGTAACACTTGTGTATCAGTTTTTTTTATTAACGAAAGATAAAAAGTTAAATATAGAAATCAATTATTAAGGAAAGGACGTCCAGTTCTAGGAAGATAACAATACAATTGTAATATGAGACATAGATTGAATGCGAAACACCTGCCGATAAGAGCTCTATTGTTTGACATCCGGCTTGGCGATCCCTTATCTGATTTACGACCTTATCAGTTCCCTAGTACATTATTTGAGTTTCTGATCTAATTGACGTACAAAAACAAATTATAGCTCTTTTTTCGTATAATTTTCAGAATTGAATAAAACTTTAATCAAAATTGTACGACCTATGGTTCAACCTGAATTGGTGAATTAATGTTATTATTATGTTGTTTTCAATAACTAAAAAATACTACAACAGTCTTTATTTTTTGTGTCTTTATTTTTCAGTGTTTATTTTTTATCTTTACCTTTTTCATTTATAGAAATCAAATGATTATTTTACTGAATTTAAAGAATTAAAACTAAAAATAAGTATCTCTACAAAATTCGTGTAAGAGTGAATAAACTAAGCTATAGTACTATTCTACAAACTGTGTTTTGTTTTGTTTGGTAAGTATTTCTTTATTATTATTATTATTTAACTTTTAAATAAGTTTATGCGCTTGCGGACAATTTTTGAGTTTTTCACACGCCATTGCAGACAGATAAGAACCTTTCTGCTTTGGGGTTTTATGTATTTATTTACCCATAAAAAACTCTTCTAAAAATTTAGTTGGCTTGGAAAGCAGCATATATACACATATTATGATAAATACATATTTTCACTGATATTTCAACCCTATGGGGGACTTATTCAGAGGAGAGAAGAAAGTGAAATGAGAGAGTTTTTATTTACAAGTTCTAACAGTCCCTACTCAGTGTTACCAACTGTCAGCACGAAATAAAATCACTGTCTTGTTTGTGAAATAAGTATGAGAAAAAAGGATTCACAATTATAACTACAGAAACAACACTTTAAATTCTCTGATGAATTCATGAATGTTTAAAAAAATTTTTCACTCTCCTCATGATTACTTTATTACATTAATGATAGCTGAAGAATAATTAGGCTAATTAAATTAATTGTGATTTGCAATAATTTTAACCTGAATTGGTTGATTAAGTAAAATGTCAATGTTAATGCTTTTCGTATAACGGACGAGATTATTGTTGAACCTAAGAGTCGCAGCCATATTTCTTTTCACACCACAGGTGCTGCTGGCCGCGTTCTCACGCTGCGTCTCGGTGCTGAGTCGCTCGTCCACCCAGAAGGACATGAACGTGGAGGTCTGCACACACTGTGTGCGCTGCTTCAGCGCAGCCGCCCAGTTTCCTGCATGTCGAGACACATTCGTCCTGCTGCCTCAGCTCATCGACGACCTCCTCAGGATATTCCACTTCAAGGTATGTTCCTATGTTGCTGTTATAAAATGTTACCTGGTCTACATTAGCTTTGTAAAATGATCATCCTTTAAGTTTCTTGAACTGGCATCCATGTACAATTTATAGGATGTCTAATGGTCGAGAAAAGTAGGGAAGTTGAATAAGTCAAAAATTTTGTCAGGTCGGTAAAAGTAGTGAAAAAGTTGTGAATTTAGGTCTTTAGTCTGGGAGAACTCATTTTATGTCAATAATTTAAAATTCACAGGAGATTACGTATTTCACAAATTATTTTATTGAATTTTTAGAAAAGTCGTCTGGAAAAGTGGGGCTAAAGTTGTGAATTTCATTAGCGAAATTTTTTAGACAACCTGATTCGCGCGGAGGAGGCGTAGATACATTAACTGTAGTTCTTCAACTTTGCTGGCTATTTTAAGCACCTATTGAAAACACACTTATTGAATTACACAGACATAATCAATGTGGAACATTTTTCTCTGCAATCAGTACGGTAGTGACAAAAATAAAACACAGTAAATAATACAGTTTTTGGTAAACAAAGTATTTTAGGCTGAAACTTACTGGTACTTTCTTCTTTATCTAATGTAAAATATAAATGAAGTTCTTAATTTTTTCATTTCCTAGATTAGCAGAATAAACCCTATGATAATGCAGATAAGCTAATGGACCTTCATAAATAAAAGAGTGAAACAACATCATAATTATTTCATCTCTGTGCAAGATGCATTCAACCTAGTATAATTTTTTTTGGGAAAGCAGTTCAAACCCATGTAATGTTTGTGACCATCCCGGGAATGGAATCCATCACCTCTTTAATCAAGGTCCAAGATGCTAACCGTTATTCTAGCCAGATGCTATAACTTTGATTGTAATTATATTGTGTGGGGGAGATCAGCAACTGACTGTTCTCCTTTACCAAGAACCCTGCACTTATTGTTTTCTATGAAGATGGGCTAATGGCTTAAGCTGACTTTCAAACCACACCAGCTGTCAATCCATCTTTTTGTTCTGAGCTAGAAATTCATTGAACCAATATTTTGTGGAATTTTTAAGTAGTGTCCTAAAACTTTATTAGATTATTAGGCCCTAATCTATTTTGTTATTTTTTTATTTTTTTATTATTAGTGTGTTAGGCATTTTTGTTGCACATAATTGTTTTGGTATAATGTAACAGATGTGGCTGTAACTTAATGAGATTTTAAAGCGCCCTGGCACTATTTGTAGAATACAAAATTTTTTATTTCAACCTGGGGTGACTTGACATGTTCAACCTCTACGCTAGATTCATTTTGACCGATGTTTGCATTACAGAACCTGACCAAGCTCTGCTGCGAGGTGGCCATGTGTGTGAGAAACCTTGCCGTGGACGCCAGACTACAGCAGGCCTTGCTGGACGCCGGCGTGTTGTGGCACCTTCTGTCATTCCTGTTCTCCTACGACTACACTCTGGAGGAGTGTGGAGTCGAGCGGTCTGAAGATGCCAACAACCAGGTGACTATAGTGTAGTTCACCAGAAAGATTACCTTATGAACAAGTCAGGGCAATAGATTTGAAGTGTACACAAGTGAACTGTTTTAGTTATTAAGAAGTAAGATGCTTCTTCATCTGCAGGTGTGGACCAAATCTCAAAACTATTGACAAAAGCAAATGAATGAGCAGAATCAGTCAACAAAGATAAATTTTACTAACACCTTACCTCCATCAGTACCCAAAATTTATTTTTATGGTACAGTTGAACTCTGATAGACTGTCACTCTCTCTATTATCTGTCACACATACATACACATTTTGATACTCTTGATACTTTTAATCTCTCTTAATTAACACCACGCTGAAAGTTTATGGCCCATTACAATGGAAGGACCGAACTTGATGTCAATTACCTTAATAAAGTTAATATTAATACATGTTATTATCCACTTGCACAGTTTTTAATATCACCAGCAGACTTCTAAACCTACTTACATTACAGGTCATTCACAAACTTTGTGTTACCTGTCTATTAAACTAACCATCATAGTCATGGTCCTAAGGGTGTTGGCTAATTGAGGTTTTACTTTAGTTATTAACACGTTCACTGCTTAATATACCTGCAATAGTGATTAGCATATGCTAAAATTATATTTTTATGTTTTTACCCAGCATTGGATGTCTTTTGATGGAAAACAGTGCAGAAACGCCATTTGGAGCAATAAAAATGGCATTTACGGCCATTTATTTTCGCGTGCACGATCGTGTACGCCCGCATCTGGCGACGCTGTTTTACCGAACGGCGCACTTTTATTGTTCAAATATGTTACAAAAATTCACTTATATAAATCAAAAACACATTTATATGATTTTACATGATAAAAATACTACACTAACATAAAAATATACTATTTTACAACCCCGCCAGCAAACCCTGATGTATTTCGTTCAGTTATGCCAAAAATCGCTAAATCGGGGTCCTCATCCTCGGACCCGCCGTCGGTCTCGTAGGGTAGCTCATCCGGATCTTGTTCTTGGGGGTTATTTTAATCGTCCGAATCATATTCTTGCACTAAACCACTAGGACTGGGAAGTAGATCCATTTTTATAACCTAACAAAACACTATTTACTATTTACAAATATACAATGTTTACACGAACATATGTTTCCATATTCGCAAATTAAAAACTAACACCGTCAAAAATGAAAGAAAAATACCTCCCCGCGCGATAACAACCACTTACATCGGGAAAGTGCTGGCAGCACACTGACGTATCTAAGCAACCATGAAATTGCGGCAACGATCGTTGCCGCGCGCACAGAACAGAATAAGGATTTGCCTTTCGTCAAACAGCTGTAAAGCGTTAAATTTTTATATTGGAATATAGTATTTTTATTTTGGGCTTCCAAACAAAATTCTTAAACTTAAGTTCTCCTATAATATTTTTTTATGGTGTGAAGTCCATGGTAAGTAAATAATAAAATGGGAAGGTTTGTGGATAAGGACAAATTTTATATTGGCTATAAGATTATATTTATTTTCCAATTAAATCACAAACAAATTATACTTTCTCTGTAATCGTTCGCCGGTGACAGCCGCAAACTACACAACGAGAGCACTACTACAAAACTAGATATATCTTTCGTATGAATTTAAATTTATTAAGCATGAAATTGTTTTGGTGTATTTAATAAATGGAAAAACGATGTTAGGCTTTATATAATTGAGGTGGTTATTAATAATTTAAATAGCAATACAGGCTTACTCTACCTAGCCATCGGCAGTATGTCCTCCTAATACGCGGTCACGGTTACAACTGACTGGGTAACATCCGAATTAAAATATTTCCTACCGCTGGCTGACCAAAGTGCAGCCCCCACCCCATCACCCAACTCACGGTGTTTCACCAGTCAATCCTGGTGTGATGGTGATATCAGTTGGACTTCGTTCTGTTGGCCTTGAATCCCTGCTGTGATTTAAATACTGTTGAAAATGAAGTGTGATTTGTATTGGAATATTCAAATTCTAGATTCTTCACTGAAAGTATTATTAGTAGAATTTGTGCTAAACAGTTACTTTTCAATACCTGTTACAACGGTTACAGGTACTTGTCAGTATCCGGGTACCCGTTACAAGTACCCGGTTACTCTACTCCGTTACTCGACCTCATGTTTCTGCTGTAGCGGCTAGTGGATTCTGCCACCGAAACTAGAATATACATTGGGTACTGCTGTGTAGATAAACCATTATCCATATAATTGAGTATCTGGTTATTTTACTGGGAATTTATTTTTTAGCATACTGTACTGTACTCTCCATTTTTGTGTTGATAAAAGGTAAAATCAAATCCTATACCATAATACAAGCACTGTCTAAAGGGATGTGTGTTCCACGATATCGAAATCTACCGGGTAGATTTTGCTTGAACTCTGCATTATAGAGTGTTTTGGACCAAAAATAAATTTAGAAATAGCCTCAATCCCAGGAAATATAAAATTTTATCTAAATTCAAGTTTTAAAATCGTCATTTTTAACGTTGGTTTTATGAGTTGCTATTTTTGTAACGAAAGGTATACAAAAATAAAGGAACATTAATGTTAAGCAGTCTTTTTGAAACAGCTGTTTACTGTGAAGAGGTGTAGTTGGTTGTGTATGGAAATTTAATAGCTTTATTACCATTACACTACATCAAAAGTGAATTAAAACCAACCAGCAAGGCTCGGTTAACCTGGTACTCAGTAAACTTTAACAAATACTTAGAATAAGAATAAACAGTAAAATGTATCATGCTTTTATTGGAATAATACAATTATAAAAATCAGTTAAAACTACTCACATGTATTCCTATCAACATCGATTTGATATATAATTTATGCTTGGTAGTATCCATTTAAGACTTGACTGACAAAGTACCCGTTGTAGGCAGTTTTGGAATCCCTCCTCCTGTTACAAGTTCCTCTGTACCTGCCTAAAGTATCTGTAACAGGCATTTCTTGTTCATTCGTCATCACAGGTACCTGCTTGAAGTCACTGTAACGGGTATTCCTGTCATAAAGTAATGGGTACTTTTGCTGGAGGTCTACTACTATACCCGTTACAAAGTACCTGTTACAGTTACTTGAACCTTCCTCTAATTATTATCCTTTTGAGGTTTTAATAAGTCCCTTTGATCATTTCAGGAGGTGTGCAATCGGCTGGCCAAGTTGTCAGTGTGTGCGTGCGCTCGGCTAGGAGGATATGAGAAGGACAGTCCCGACAACCCGGTGGTTAGAAGCATACTCGGAAAATTACTCACCCCCTACTTGGCTGATCTGTTTGCTGAAGACCAACCAGAGAAGGTGTGTAATGGAAAATAACCATTTTCCTTATTTTTATCTCTCCAATCAATATATTAATGTTCTGCATTTCCAATACGAACATACTATAAATTAAATTGTGTCCGACATTGTTTTATTAACAATTTTCCAAATAATAAGAATGATTTTACATTTTCTTACGAAATTCTACTTCTGATTAGGTTGCCTTTTAGATGAAGTAAATTTATTTACTTTTGGATTTCTTCTCCCATAATTGTAATAATTCACATAACCTGACTTATAAGTCACTGTTATTCGGGAGTTTTCTCGTGAATGCTTTACTAGTATATAATGTATTATTTTTAAGAAATAAGCACTAAGTATTGTGTACATACTTATAGTCTATTTCTGGTGTTTTGGAAACTGCAAAAGGTTATTTAAAAGTATGAATAATTGAATAAATTTTATGTAATTTGTCTGAATAGTTTTTTTTTTCTTTTTAATAAAAAATTTTGCTGTTTCGAACAAATTGGGACTGAACTCTGTTAGGTTCTGACTGTACTCTGTATAATGTCAGTAACAGGTATTTACTATGTTCTTAAGAAATTACCTGACAAAAAGTGTTCAAAATAGGCGTTATTTCGGATATGGTCATTAGTTATTATTTTGTATTGTGCCAGGGTAAATTTAAAAAAAAATTGAATGTATTTTATGAATGAAATTCTGACAAGAAATGTAACACCAAAGGTTGTACGAGTATCCATCTTTAGAGGTTAAAGGTCATATTAGAACTGATTGGATTTTTCATTTTCATTACGAAGGTACTCAAGCTGGTGACGAGTAACAGTGAAAACCCGTACCTGATGTGGGACAACTCGACGCGAGCGGAGCTGCAGGACTTCCTGGAGACGCGATGCTCGCGGCGGGAGAGCGGCACGCGGGGCCTGGGAGATGTGGATCTTGCATACTCGGGCCACGCCACGGAGCTGGTCATCGGCAACGTGTTCATTCGGTTGTACAACAGCCAGCCCGCGTTCCCCATCAAGGTACGGCTTGAAACTTGGTGGTCAATGTCTTAGCAAGAAAAAAGATACTCTACATATATATAGTTTGTAAAATAAAAAATCAGAAACACTGATTGAGATGTTTACAGTTGTGAAAACTAATTAACAAATGCTAGATCTTCAGATAACACCAGGACAGTCTGAGTCTATTGAATACAAAGGAACCAATTGTTTGAGCCAAACCGATTACATTCTAACATCCAATGTAACATACTAACAAGCTCATTTTTATAGAAAATTGGTAGTTTGATATTTTTGATGGTAGCGACAGTCACCAAGTCCTCATAACAATCAACTTAATACTTATATGTTTTTAAAACATATTAACTTTGAATAGAATACAAAAATATTCAACAACTACACTTTACAATTTTGTTGCACCAAAGTTGATTTTATGGTATTTCAAGCCAGAAATGTTGGAAAAAAGTGCATGAACATGAGTTCTTTTGGAAAAAATAAGACAAAAACACAAACGTTTTTGTGAAGGAAATTTTATTAGATATCAGATTAAAAATTTTAAGTTGGTTAAGTTGAAGTCATCAATCAAAATGTATTCTTAACCCATTGGCCTACATTTTAGTGCATAGTGACCCCCAGGAATTACACTTTTTCTGGTATTTTTCATCTTGAAACAGATCAAGTGTGACACGGTCCACAAATTCATTTTCAATATGTTTTAATTGGAAGATAAGACACAAATTTCAATAAATACATCAGTTTCACTTCATTACAAGCCACAACTGCTCAAAATCACAATGTAAACACACCTCAAAACTTACACTAATATTTTATTATGTAAAAGCATTGTTTACTGTTGGTATGAGATACATTCACTCTCGGTTTTCATTCGTGTTTTCTAACGCTTCGGACTATCTATATTAAATACAAATTGTTGTAAATAATGGCGTCTTCATTATTAACATTGAATACAATTCATAACCATTTATATTCACATGTTTAATTCACCCAATATTCTGCACAGTTATCACCGAAACAACAAATGGGAAAAGCTGAAACTACTAGCACTTGGTGTGACAAGGTTACCTCATTTAAGTAGAATAATGGGTTAAAGGTGATCAATATGAGATTATTGTTGTGATATTTTTTCCAAAATGAAAATCCAGCACTTACTGCTGATGATAAAATAAACATTTGTGAAAGGAGTTTGTTGAATTTTAGTAATGGCAAGATTTTTTATCTGCCCCCAGAACCCCAAGGGTTTCCTGCTGGATCTGTTGGAGTATGTGAGGGTACACCAGCCGTCGCAGGACGGAGGCCAGCCGAGCAGCTCGGAGCAGGTGGAGAGGGTCACGATGGCACTGCAGGCGCTCAGCAACGTCATCAACAGCAACCCCGGTGAGTGAGACTACCCTCACTGTCTCGTGTAATATCCAAGTCGGAAGCAGTGGAAACTAAATTATTGAAAACCTCAAAAAAAAAAATCAAAGAAATCTTATAAAAATGATAAACAATCTTTTTAAAATTTAGAGATGATAAATTGAATTGGTCAGAAAAACTAAATTTAACCACACACATGTCAGTTCTTGGGTATGTTATTTTTTGTTGTTAGGCCTACATATTAATTATACATTTTTGTTAATTATACATTTTTTATAGTATTATACATATTTAAAATTCAATTGGGAGAGGGAAGGAGAACCAGTTTGAACAATAGTTATAGTGAAATTTCATAGTGAATTTTGAGCTTAGTACAAATCTGCTAGTCTAGGAGCTGTTTTATTTTAGAAGCTCCCTTTCTGCTGAAATAGTGTATTTCCTTACATCAAAATAGCTGTTAAGTCAATCAATTACTGTATACAAACACTGAACTCAATTTGTGGTATTTATCTTTTGTTAAGTAGTCCTATATAAAAAAAACTTGATTGAATTCAATTTTTTTATAAGAAAATTGTTTCCTTTTTTATGTTTTAAATTTTGTTAATTTGAAAAATAAAACATTATAACTTACCTCACAAACTGAAACATAACTCATTTTGTAAATTATACAATATTTTATAAGTGGGTTGTTTTATTGCGCATTCTAGGTCAGGAAAGAAATAACATAAAGCTTAACACAGGTTGACTGTGAAGAATGGGTTACATTTTAAATGCACTCGAGAACCTTCATTCCCTTTTTTGTGTTTATAAGAAGCTATATGTTTACTCATTTTGTGCTCCCAATAATTTTTTACACATAATTTTACATTGATTTTTTTCTTATTATGTTTTCATATTTAGAAGGCCTGGACTTATGTGATCAAGGTATGTCATTCCTGGAATTGAATATAGATTTTCTTCAAGCTGAATCAGTTATTATATATCTAGAAAGCTGTGCAGTAGTAGATTTGTTCGCCATAATTATATTCTTTGTAGTTGCTTTAGCACAAAGAAAGAATTAGCATTAGTTCAGTTTTACTACCAAGAACTTATAATAAGTAATTCATGAGTGCTTTTTCCTTATAGTAGTGTGTAAACTTTTATGCCTATTTAGAAAGTCAAACCAATATTTTATTTATTGAGCTCTCTTATTGTAATAAAGCATAAAACCCCGGATTTATTCAACTAGATAGTAAGTAACATTAGCATAAATTTTCGATGTTCTGTTTTGTCACAATGAACATCCCAAGTATTAGATAGTTGTGTTAACTCTGTCAAACCCTTAAAATCCTTTACCTATAAAAGCTGAAAAGACCAAAAGTTTTAGACATACACTACAACTTAGGTAGTTATCTTACATACTCTTTTTAATTGTCAATTTACTTATTTTCTGGAGTTATCATGATAAAATTATGTTTGGTCGGTATTTAGGACCATTAAATGTGGTTCTACTGCTATCCACAGTTTTTCCACAGTCCAATTGTAGTTGAAATTACAGGTCTAAATATGTAAACAGGGAGTAAAATACACCTAGGGAAACTTGACATTCACTAAACTCGACAGTGCCTTTGTCCACATTGCATCAAGTTTATGGGGTTCTACGGTTTATAGATTAATTCCTTAAGTCTGAAGAGGACTCTGTAATGCAAAATACTTATCTCGGTATAACGATTTAATAACACTTTAAGATAAGTTGCAACAGCAGGTATTGACGCCCCCTGTAGTTTGTCTGTTTGTTCACAGGCCTGGAGATGCAGTGTATCGGACACTTCCGGTTGCTGTTTCCGCTGCTCAGTCTGGACTCTTGCCGCTCGATCCAGCAGTCCACCCTGGCCGTTGTCAGTTCTGTCACTCGTAATCAGGAGTGTATCAATGACATCGCTGCCAGCAACGTTCTGGTAGGTCATGTAATGTAAGAATAACATTTAACAATACTTTCCTGGTAATTCTTATAGGAGAAAATCTAATGCTTTAGGGACTGATCGGTTATTCCAAAATCATATTCTTTATGACATTGCTTTAAAACGGCCTCATTCCTTTAAGACACTTTTAGGGCATAATGTTTTAGTACCAGGGGGACCGAGCTTAAGCTCGGTAAAATTATTACTTTCGTTTCTCACACAAAGCTCGTTCGCTCCGCTCACTCGCCAGGCGGAAGGTTTGCTGCACATTGGTATGATTTTCCTAAAACCACAGGTTAAAGATGTAACACATTGGTTTATTTTATCTACAGTTATCAGCTGATTTTTGTTCAGTTAAAAAATTTCCATAAGGATAACATGGGATCTTTGAAGGGCTCTAGCGCGAAAACCGGATTTTTCCCAGCTATGGGACCAGCTCCAATCGATTTCTGGTGGCCAAAACCCCCATATTCCAAAATTTGAAGGAAATCGTCGGAGCCGTTTTTGAGATAATTGTGCAAGCAAACAAGCAAACAAGCAAACATTGCTCGTATAAGAGTATAGGATAACTTTAAATAATTTTTGATCACAATTATTCTTCTAATGGTTGAAAATTCAGTTAGTATATTCTATTTTTGGTAAAAATTACAAAATGTGTAATTCACTAATTAAGATTGTATGTGACTGTGAAATGATTCTTATTCCTTACTTTTATAGTTTTCATTTGCCCACCTCTTATTCCTGAAAACCAAATCCCAAAAATCCTGAATAGCTAATTAACTAACAGTACACTCACTAATGTTTTGAATGTTGTGTAATAAACAGAGTGACTACTGTTCGGGAAACTTGGAAATAAGTCTGGAATTTTGTTAGATCAAGAAAAGTAATGAAAAAGTTGAGGGGATTTAGGTTTTTCGCTGGGAGAAACTCATTTTATACCCAAAATACAATAATTTTTGAACATTTGTAAAACTTAACAAATTATTTTAGAAAATCTTACAAAAATACAGGTGGTGAAGTTAGGTTTTTGGTCGGAAATTTTCAGTAAAGTGGTCAGGAAAACTTGTGAAAAAGCCAGGAATTTCATTGTTGTAATTTGATAGACACCCTGAATAAATTATCATTTCTGATCTTAAATTTAAATAAGCCATATTTATTAATGAAAATGTTCTTTGTTTGTTTTTAGGCTTATTTATTTTGTTATTTTAACAACTGACACTTTCGATGGTACTATTTCCATCTAATCATAGTTTGATTGTTTAATCGATTAGTTTATTAACTAATAAATCAAACTCTAACAAAGGTGGCCATAGTACCGTTGCAACTGTCAGTGGTTGAATAACAAAGTAAGTTAGCCAAAAAATCCCATATAAATTACCATTTTTTGTTGTATGATAAAAAATTACCCAACTGATCATGGTATTAGAATATAAACATATTAACGTTAATCAATAAGCAGGTTGATGTATTTGTGTTTGCAGGTGTACCTGTTCCTAGTCCTGTACTCGGTCCCCGACAGTCAAATGTTAACCTTGGACATCCTGTATGCCCTTGTGTCCAACACCAATATTGTCAAAGACCTTCTGGCTAAAGGTAAAAATAACTAGTGATTCCTAGGGCTTTTTAATAGTACTCAAAATCCAATATTCACTATTTAATTATTTGAGCCACTTCTAAAGTTTACATATTTCTAACAATCGTAACTTGTCTTCTTCAATTGATTTACTTTGTTTTATGAATCTATCCCTCATCTATTTACACAGTTAGAGAAAATTTTTTTTATTTGAATCAGTGTAGCCGGCCAAGGACAAGTTCTGTTTGTCATGATATTGGGGTGATTCCTGTTTGACATTTTATGAACTACGTTTGCTAACATGTACAGGATCCTGCGTTTATCAGTTAGTCAAAACTTGTTCTTGGCTGGCCAAGCTGTTTCAATTTGAATATTTTGTCTAAATTTGTAAATATTTTTTTAATGTGATGTCAATATGTGTGGTGTGTTTAAATGTGTTACTAACTTCAATGCAACAACACTGGGTTTTACAACTCATTAACATTGATTTGAAAGTTGAACTATGGTCCCAAAACTAGTCATCAGAAAACTAGTGGGTTGACGACAATTCGGGTATTGTAAGGTATTTCTTTGACAGTCAGAAACCGATCCTAAAGGCAAATAACAGTGAATCATTTTTGTTTTCTGTAGTTGTTACTTAAAATAGTATCATTTAATTTTTATACTATTACTATTAAAGTGTAAAGTTTCTTTTTTTGTATAGAAGATTTATTAATGTGAGTTTATTTTGCAATCCAACGCTTGCAGGTGGGTACATCTACCTGCTGGACCTGCTGTTCTCTTCGTCCTCGGCTGAGGTGCAGGCCAAGTGCGCTGACCTGCTGGGCCGGCTGTGCGCTGACAAGCTGTCCGGGCCGCGTGTGCGCATCGCGCTTGACCGTTTCCTGCCTGCGGCAATCTGCGACGCACTGCGCGACAGCCCCGCGCAATGCCCCGCACTGCTGGACACCTGCCAGGAGAACCCGGAGCTGGTGTGGGACGATGCGTGTCGCAAGCGGGTGGCTGCTGCCGTCGCCAGCCTGGCCCGCCGGTACGCTAAACTATAAACAACAGATAACATTACAAAAATAACTCATGTCATTTGAGTCTCTGTAGATTGATTAAAATTAGGCAAACTATGAAACACTAAACAAAGAGTGCAAAAAGGTCATATAGCTGATGCGCCTTAAGGTTAGTTCCTACTGCTACGAGTATTTTTGTCACAAGAAGAAAATATTTGGTACCCTTCAATGCTGTAAAGTGAAGCCTGTTGTAGTATGGTATGTTTTCCGGACCTTTCATTCTCGTTTTTTACCTGTGGGAGTCCCTTGTTGTGAGATTGTACTTTGTTAAATTTTGCAAGACAGTGTGTGTAGGAAGTCCAGTTGTTTTGCAGGCATTATGCAGCCCAGCGGACGAACCACTCAGCAGTGCTGCCACTGCCGGAGACGAGCGTGGTATGCGCAGACGACGGCAGTAGCAGTGGCGAGGTGGTGGTGGGAGGAGTCTACCTGCGGCTGTTCAACAACAATCCCGGCTGGGCGCTGCGCAAACCCCGCGACTTCCTCTCCAGTCTGCTCGACACCTCCATCAAACAGCTCAACAAAGAGGCTCCCGATGTGAGTTGACCAAGTTTATTGTGAGGTGGCAGCCTAAAGAGATTGGGCTAGATTTCCCAGTGAAGTACAGTAAGAAGTTTTAATCTAAAGAAAGTTTGCAATACAAATTTATCAAGAATCAATTTGATAATAATACTTTGATGCCTTTCCTTAACCTGTGGTTTGCAGTGACATTGATCTGTTATTAAATTCAAGGTCTATTTTTTGTTCAATGTTCTACAGAGTTTTGACTTGTTTTTGGTGATTTGTAATAGTTAAAAAATCTTTGACTTAACATGGAAATACTGTGTTTTTTCATAATTTTTTGTTATGTTGGTATATAATATGTTAGTCTTACAGATTTCAAAGCCGTAGTCACACAACAGGAAACGCTAGTAAAAAGTTGTGAAATCAGTGTTGACTAAGGTGCTATTTGAAGACTCAACCGATGCCGTTGTATTCTCAACAAACCTGTTGCTGTTTATTTCAATTGGACCCTCAACCTAACAGTAGCCTACCACAGATCAGTTAATACTTTTAAGAGTTGCATCACAATGTTATTTTGGTCTTAAACATGAATAAAATTTGTATGTTCACTGACAAACTGACCTAGCTGCATAAATGTAGCCTTCTCAGCTATTAACTAGCAACCTAGATATGTTTATTAAGGTTAGAAACAGTGAACGCTCCTAGCAGGGTAAACTTTCTGTGTTGTCGGTCTTGTCCCGCAAACCCGGACTGAAAGATATCCTGGTTTGTGGAAATCCTGGGTTATCGGGAAAGGAGTAAACATAAGAAAAAGTATGAATAGTTTGTTATGGTATTCTATAGAAACGTATATTTATTGCACAATGTAAATTATACAAAAATTAAAAACTTAAACCTCATGTGTTAGAATAAACTTAAAGGAAATTTAATCTTTTTTTTTAGGCTCCAGCCGATGGCATAAAGTTTAGAGTCCAGTGCACTTTACTGCTCAGGCAGGCTTTCCAAGGTATCCATAATTCTAAGTTAATGAAGTACTAGTTGTAGGAATCTACTGTAGGCTATCTGATTTTTCTACAAGAATGCAAACCTAAAGCTGATTTGTTGACAGTTTGACCTGGTAGAGCTGGTGGTCACCTCTCTGATCAACCTCCTCCAGTGCCATCCCATGCTGGCTGACCAGGTGCCGTCCCTGGGCTACATCCGTAGACTCTGCTCTCTACTACAAAGTCACACCCTTCCCTGAGCCTCCCGTGCCGTGCTGATTCATCATCAAATGCATTGTGTTGACAGTTTGACCTGGTAGAGCTGGTGGTCACCTCTCTGATGAACCTCCTCCAGTGCCATCCCATGCTGGCTGACCAGGTGCCGTCCCTGGGCTACATCCCTAGACTCTGCTCTCTACTACAAAGTCACAATCCTCCCAGAGCCTCCCGTGCCTTGCTAAGGATACTGCATCAGCTGTCTACAAGTGATGTGAGTCTGCCACCTTTCTATAGCTGTATTGAATGGTAATCAAAATTTAAAGTGAAAGGATTATTTTTAAAGGTGTTTGAGATGGTAGTGGAATTTTGCTCAGGACAACTTGTGGAGAATTAGAAGTACGAGCTGGCGATTTAACTGGTATACTTGACAGATTATTGCATACAATAACTCCATTTCTACAAATGGGTTTTGTATATCTGACTACAAAGGGTGATAATCAGCTTTTAGCATCATTAATAGTTTTTTGGCTTCTCATGCGCACAAATTACATTAGACTGTGATAATTTAATTGTTTAAAACAAACATTGCACCCCATTGTATTTCACCTTATTTTGTTTTGTGATTTTTTTTATCACTTTTGTTAACTTGAAAGTTGTTTTGCACCAAGGATAATAGAATATGGGGAGGTTGTCTCATTCACAAATTCAACAAATTTGTGCTACGTCATCGGCCGACCCATCAGCTGGCTGTTTTAAATCAGATGTAAACTTTCTTTGTTTACATTTTCTTTGTTTTTGTTTCCCTTGTTTACTGTTGGTATTGTGGTTAGGTTATAACGATAAAGAAAGTAATACAGATTCAATTTATTAAAATTAATATCAAAACCTTGTTGTGTGAAATGTGTAGGCTGTTTTAATTATTACAAATCCTAAAAGAAGAACAGGTCTTAAATTGTTATTATTAAGATTATAGAATTTAATTTTATATTTTATTCGGTTTTGGCGTCCCGATAGTCCACTGTAATGAAGGTCATTAAACACGATAACGTGCTACTGCGGCCGCTTTTTTCATTACCGCGGTATCACAGTTTTGGACAGAAGATATTATAAAATCTTTGGTCCGAGTTTTAGGCCATTTAACGATGCTTAATCGGTACTGTAGCGATCGCCTTCCTGCGGTCCGATCTTCCTTTGAACCCATGTTTTACGGTCTGATCGAGTGTATGGCAGATTAGTGTAAGCTCCGCAAAACTTACATCAAACTCGACTAGTCTACATTGAGTCGTTTTTGTGGAGTTTTACTGCAATAAATTAAAGCGCTACGATTGTAAGTGGTACAAAGGGCTAAAAAATAAATGTACAGGGAGACCCAAAAATCAATCACGCCACTGTCGGCATAGTGTATTTTATTTCATGCATATTTTATTTCATTTCTGGTAAACTATCTTCACACAAATGACACAATGTATAATAACCAAGAAATCCATACCCAATATGGGGATATTGGGATATGGGATATGGGGATATGGGATCAGGTCGTTATGGGGATAACGACCTGATTTTTGCAACAATTATCAATGTTATGAAATTTTTAATTAAAATACCTATAAAATTCATTTAGACAAACAAATATTGTTCAAAAATTGCCTGAGTTAACCATAAGTGCACCGAACTCCTAGATGTTTTGGATGATGCTTTTTATCTAGGCCTACTGCAATGAGTTGTAATAAACTAAGGAAATGATTATTGTTGGATAAAATAATCTAGCTTTTAAACCTTAAAATGTAACATTTATATTAGGATTTAATGATGAGTAGTTTTTCCCTGCAAATATTTTGGCGACCTCGCACCTCCAGATTGGCCCCGTCCAGATACTAATCAGACTAAGACTAAGACCTAAATTCACCCATGTAAACTCGTGTAAGTTTGAAGAATCTGAAATAAATTGTACGGTAATCAAAGTAAACAATCTTGAAAATATGATTTAAAACCTTTTTAAAATCATAATTTAAAGATATAATGAAATGCGACGGATAAAATATGGCATTATTATTAAATCTGTGGTCCCCGATAGAATCGCGCGTCTATAGCAATTTTAGTTCCTGCTGATTAGTTCCATTTTTTCTCACTAGTATCGCTAGGGTGGACAGGGTCGGCCGGTGACGTAACGATTCCAGCTGTTTCTGTCTACATAGGCCTTATGGGAATGAGACAACCTCTTCTGTTTCTTATTTAATAGCCTTGGTTTTGCACCAACAAATGTTTTTAACTGTATTTAAGTCTTTTTAATAAAACTCATCATTTGTGATATCAGAACACTTAAACTGGAATATAAACTCTAAGCAACAATGTTATTTATTTTATTTTTAACTAACACAGCGATAGTTTAAAATCTATATGTAAAAGATATTTAAATTTTAGACATATTCAAATACAGTTGGTTTGCCATAGTCAAGTCAAATCATTTATTCCTTTAGGTACATTTTGTAAAATTTTTATATGTCTTAAAATACAATTGAAATTGCACTTATGTCATATATAGATGTACAATCAAGGCATGAAAGATAAAAAAAATCACAGATTTCAGTTTACAATTACAAATAAATACAGTTGACAATCACCGAAAACAGAAAATAAATAACAAATATAACCTAACACGTACATAAAATTTAAAATTGAGAACAAAGTCTACTGTTAAAAACTTATGATGCTATCTCTTAAAGATAGAAACTCCTGTAGCGAATAAAAAGGATTAGCCAAGAGCCAACTCATAAAGTTATCTCATAAAGTCCAGCGCTTGAGTCCAACACACTTGGTAGTTTGACACCGCATCTCCCACCGAATTCTGCAGCTCTAACAAGATCTTAAAAACATATTTGACCAAAAAACCCATTTATTTTTTTTTATTTTATTTATTTATTTATTTATTTATTTTATTTATTTTTATTTATTTATTTTTATTTTTTTTTTTTTCGTCTACAAACTTTGAAATTAAATTAACCATCAGCCGATTTAAAGTATTTATAGTTTGAAAAAGCTGTACTCTGCAAAGAATCTGAAAGGAAATTTAAATTGTCACTTCTATTCTTACTGCTAATGTCAAAACGGCTCTTAAATTTGTAAAAAATTATATGAATCAGTTTTAAACAATTGTCTTGAAGCAATTAAATGTCAAATTATGATTGTTTATAAAGTTTTCCCAATGTTCTAAGATTTATCAAACAAATTAATTATTTTATAAATCAGTAGCTTTGTTGACTCACTACCACTAACAGTCCGTGCAGATACAGCCATCTCCAGTCCAGTCCAAGTCTTAGAAGTTTACAAAAATATTTTTCTAAATTTATTTAGGTTGGTACTCAAGATGACTGTCGTTGTCTGTCTTGTTGCTACAGCATTCAGAACTGCTGTTCTGAATGCTGAAATACATTTCCAACCGTTTATGATGGCAAATTAAGTTTGTAGTTGTGAGGAAAATAGGAAAAATAAAATACTTAACTTTGCTTCAAAATAATTTATTTTTTAATATTAAATTGCTAGTAAATTATGCCTAGAAATTTTTTAGACCGTGTCTCCTGTATCTCCTAAAGTAATTGTCATACAAAAACAATTTTTTTGTCTAATTTTCACAAATTTAAAAGCCAATATAAATTAGAAAAGCCAATCAAAGTAGTTATACAAGTTTTAGTAAAAAAAATTAATGCTTTATAACATCTATCTTCTAATTTCAATAAGGGTTTCGTATGTTACATTCCTTCTTTCACTCGACATACTAAAAGGATTTTTATGATAGAGATGTCACTTTAAAGCTTATGATCAAGTGCATGTGCAAATGGTGATTCAAGAGGTCATTTCGTTTTGTGCTTCGCCCTCCTAGCCTTTGATTTATTTCTAGAGGGTGATTTACAATGTTGACCAACTTTCATTTATGCTCTAAAATAAGCACTGTTTGCATGGGCAAACCTTTTTTCTATCCAAGGTTTTTTATTTTTCTTTGAATATGGGGGTTTGGTAATGTAACATAGAACACGTTGACTTGTGTCTATTTTAGCGGTGGGAAACGCCCGCGGCTGAACATTTCATTGCCATAAGACTGCGACCAGATTATCTGGCGGCTGGACCATTCGAGGCCGGACTAGAGGGCTTCTACTGTAGTTGAATTAGCTAACCTTTGGTAATCCTTTTTTTGTATTTTGTCACCCTTTTAATCATGTAACTGTCAGATTATGGCGAGTCAACTGTGTAACGAATATTGAACATATCTTGTGGTGTTTTTGTTGCAGGTGTGTATAGGCAGTATGGGCCAGACGGATGTTCTGAGGCCGATCCAGACCACGATGAAGGAGAACTCGGAGCTGGTGGTGCTCGGCTGCGACACCATGGCCCGACTGTTCCTGGCCAACAAGGACCCGCTCGTCAAACAGGTCAGCAGTCACCTTCCACATCTTTAAAACCAATATATGATTACAGGCTTCTTACGGACCTTGAAAGTCCTTTAAAATTAACCCCTGGTCTTGAAGGCCTTGAAAAGTACTGGAACTTCATAATTTTTAGTTGGTCATTTGAAAAATCCATGGATGTTGTGGTAATTTTAAAAACTTTTTTTATTAGCACAATAAGTGTTGTTTGTAATCAAAAATAAAAAAAAAACGTCTACAACACTCAAAAATATATTTACACCAATACTGCAAAGAATACAGAAGGTAAATACTGTGGAAGCTCTTTTAACCGACCTCGGGTCAACCGTCCGTCGGATTAACTGACCATTTTTCCAGAACCAAATAAATATACAAACTTCCGCCGATGTTGCGATAATGATCTAAATATAAATTACGTTTTACAAGAAGTTGCTCATTCTGTACGTAGCAGGTCAATTTCAGTCGGTTGGTCTCAATATTTTGTGAGAGCAGTGTTTACTGCGCTGTGTGTTTGCCAACTTTTTCTTTAAAAGTTTGTAATAACATAACTGGTAAGAACAATTAATCTCGTTCCATCAATATTTCATTTAACGTGGTGCTACTCTATATTTTGGGTAGCCCTCAAAGATTCCGTGCTAACTTCTAAGAGCCTATAGAACCCTAATATTTATAGAGTTGTATTGGGGAGCCGAACTAATAGAAGGGCCTAGTTGAACTACAGGAAAAGTCATGTATTATATTAATACTCTGAGTTTAATAGATAACAATTGTATATAGATATCTATTTCGTGTAAAACCTTTTATTTTTGACTACCAGTCCCATGAGTCTGGCACAAAATCTTTTACATTGAAAAATGTATCATAAAAATTTATTGTAAAGACCAATTTATTGAATTGACCATACCCTACTGGCGCCCCATGCAACCGCATGAATCGCATGGCCCTCTGACCGGCTCTGAACCTATGCCAGTTTCTGTGTTTTGTTTTTTTATTGCTGCAAATTTTTAACTGCGAGCATAAGATAGAAGTGATAGATTGTTGTGACTGGTTGCAGGCACTGGACGTGGACCTGGTGCCGTACTTGCTGACGCTGCTGGACGGCCGGCTGGACAGGATAGAGCACGCGGCGCGCAGCAAGGCCCTCGTCGTCAAGGCACTCAAGTCCATGAGTCAGAGTCCACTGTACGGCAGCCAGGTACTAACCTCTGGAGATCCCGCATCCACCCACGCATTGACAGGGTTAAAACAAAATGAAAAGTTCATTCAACAAAACTGTTGAATTTAGCAAAAAATTATACCTGTCATGGTTTTAATTCTAGTCCTGTCTCGGTAATAAGTCTTTATATACCATTTTGTCTTGAGAATTAATTTTGTTGCCACAGTGAAAACAAGAACTGTGTTGACTACCGAAGTTATCATGTACAGTAGTCTTAAACTAGTTCATTTATTTAAAGCTTATTTATCATAATTTGGTTTTATATAATTATTTATTAGGCTTGGCTGTTATAGTACAAAAACTATGTGTTTCACCAAATGATTATTTGTTATTGTTGCTGAAAAATAATAAATGGTTTGTAACCTGTCATTTTCCTTAACGATTTAATTTTCATTATGGCTACAATAATCACTGAAAAAACATGCATTCACATGTAACTTTTTTCAAAGTTTTGCAAATATGTGTTCAGATTTTAGTGAATTTTTTTATATGGAATACGCTATTACGGAAGTACTCATGGTAAGACTGAAGCTTTTAATTTTTTTTTTATTTTTAACTTAGCTTAAATGGTTTTAAAGAAAATCCAAAAACTATGTTTTCCATTGCTACAAACCAATGTAGCAATTGATCCATGTTATTCTTATGGTAAATCAACAAAACCTTTTATCTTGCTTATTCATAGACATATCTTGATAAAATTTTATATGTACATTCATTACGAAGTGTTTAACTTATATTTGCTTACAAAACCCATGTGGTGGAAAACCTACATATTCTCATCCCCGTGGGTTTTATGGGGAAATACAAAATATACTATATTTCCATTGGAAATTCGCTGAGTACGCAGGTCTGCTGCGACGGGGGTATATTTTAATTTTTTGGCCTTTTAAATACATCACTTGGTGGTCTGGAAAACAATTTTTTTTGTGGAGAGGGAGGATTTTAAAACATAGAATGCTGCTTTTAGTACACCAGTTACTTTTTGCAGTCCAGGAAAATATTCTGTTATAAATTAATTTGGGGTTGTCCCAAAATTGGTATATTTCACATTGTTTGTAGGTTTTTTCATCTGATTGTTTAACAACTTTTGAGGGTATCCTTGTTTGATAAAAGCAGAATTCAATTTGTTAATGGATCTAAAAATATATTTCTCATGTTATTCTTTAGGTAAATAAACAAAACCTTCTAACTTGCTTATTTATTAACATCTTGATAAAATTTGGTATGAACATTTACAAGGTACGGTTTAACTTATATTTACTTAAAAAAAAAACCCCATAAGGGGGCAAATATGCATAATCAACCCCATGGTTTTTATGGGGAAATAGAAAAAATATAAAAATTCCGTTGGAAATTTGCTGAGTACGCAGGTCTGCTGAGAAAGGGGTATTTTTATTACAAGGTACTTCTTTTGACCAAAATTCCCTTTGCAGGTGTCTGCGATCCTGAACAACTCGTCCGTGTGGGCCTCGTACAGTCAGCAGAACCATGACCTCTTTATCACCAACACTCCTACACAGAACTACCTGACAGGTAACACAACATCAGTTCCTCACATATCACTTGTACTATATATTTATTTTTATTGTTAACCTTTTCTTTCCTAACATCAAATTTTTACAATTTTTTTTAATGTCCGCCATATTGCAAATAAGTTTATTTATGCTTAAATGATAATTTTTTGGAGTAAAATGTCCGTAAAACATAACTTTAAGACTTTTTTTATTCTAGAGTATTTTTTATTTGACTGAATGGATTGAGAGATATAGGCGATAGAGTTTGCCACTTGTTATTCTTAAAGGTCAAAAAATGAACATACTATTTAACTTTTTCAATTCCTCTTGCGGTTTTTTTTAACATCAAACACATCATTTCAATTACCCTGTATAATTCTAAATTTAATTATGAAGACTATGACTTAGAATATATGTAAACTTTGTTTAGTATATAAAAAAATTGACCATTTTCTCACTGTAAATGTAACTTTTTTGCTTTAACCTTCGGTAGAATTTCAAATTCAAATTTCTTTATTCGTTTGAATGTACACAGTACATTTCTGAATAGTGTCAGTACAAAGTAGTACAATAAGCAAAGTTCACCCTTAAAGTTAAGTACAGAAAAATAGTAGCCTATAGATAATTAAAAAATAAAAGGTACAAGAAATACTTGAGCAATTAAAGCAAAATTAATTTCCCAATAACGTAAACTTAATTTTACATTTTTTCCCAGCACATGCACAAATTACAAAATTATCTCCACTACCCTCCTCTTTTTTTAATTAGGGAAGTAGAAAAGTACTCTTCAATAGAATACAAACTTACATTTATGGCCTTAGATACTATGATTTTGTATTTTGTAATGGAGATATCAAGAGATGAATAGGGTTACAGTGCAGTAAAAGTTGCATTTTAAAAATAATTTATCTTGATAATTTGCTAACTATTTGTGTGTTATTTTAAGAATATTTTTTTTAACCTATTCCGTTCACTATTTTTATGTATATTCCGAAAGACAACTATGCCCAAACTACTCTTCCTTGATTACATGACACCAGAAAAACTTGTCCCCTGTTTAAAAATATAAATTTGAATTCATGATTTTGAAATATAACAGGTACTGATATTAACGTAATGTAAGTTTTTATACAGTTTGTATATTGATATTTTAAAACTAACTTTTAAAATTTAAATTATTTATAATAATTTAAAGCTAATTATTCCAGAAAAGAAATATCAAAAGTAACCTAAAAACTGTATCCCATTTCAAAACCCATCAACCAAACTGTTGACAAGTGGCGAGGAAAAGCAGTGATGTTTTAGGCAAGTTGATTAAAGTTTTAGCTTTGCTTTTTTCTCAACCATAGAACTCTATAGATACATCTGGAATACTCACGCAAGGCAAAACTCGAACCAAAAAGCGCAAACCGTGCTCGGAAGAGGAGGCAAAAACGCAAAAAGAGCTTTTATGCGTGTGCTCACTTACACGCTTCTCTACCATTGATAAATTTCTAAATTCATTGAAAAATATATGGTTTTAAAGATAAAGATTTGCTGATTAGTACGTTGTAAATATCTTAGACATTACATTTAGTTAGAAAATCATATGAACAGGAAAAAGTTACTAAGCGTAAACTTTTTTTATATGGTTATCTTTACATTTAATATTTCTATATAAAGTAAACGGTTTTCTTGGAAAAAATGTGTCAACATGTATGTGGCGGGTCACTGAGGTTTTCGTAGAATTGCATCTTTATTTTTTATGTCCGGCATGATATCTAAACCTTTTTTAGAAAATCATTCTTAAAATGTAGAGTGTTTTTACTTACCCTCAGTACAAATTTATTATTAATTTAGCTATTTCTGTTAAATTAATGTCAGACAATATTGAACGCAACCTGCAGCGGCATAACATGGTGTTGCATAGCCATATTAGTGCAACAGTGGGGGGGGGGGCGGTGGGGGAGACACATAACTACTGCTTTGTGCTCAATTATTAGACAAACTAAAAATGTTACGAAAAAACTTTAAATGTAAACTTTTTAGATCAACTTGTAATGTGAAACGTAGCTACTAGAAGTTTGTTCCTAGCCAAAAAATAAAAAACTTTCTCGCTTACAAACTTTTTCATGTTACGCTTTCAAAAGTATTTGTTTTAATAATTTGTGTACTTTTATAATATTGATATTAGCAAATATTTATACACCGTTAGAATCGGCAATTTATACAGATTAAGAATACATAAAGTTTAATATATTCATCTATTGTATCTGCAAGAAACCAACGTGAGAATGACCGTGTGTGCACTGCCAGAATCAGTTATTTGGTCGTTCTTGCCTGCCCTCTTTCTGCCAGGTTGCAGGTTTTGATAACGTTGTGAGAGTCCCAGGTGTTTATATTGAGTTCTATGTTCTCAACACAATCCTTGTGGGTTTAATGGTTTCTGCACAGCTTTGGTCTTTTGATATTCTGTCAAACTGTTTGAGCTAACACTGCCAATTGGGTTTTCAGCTTATTTCTTAAAGAAAAAAATTATGTGAAGGTTTGAGACCTGGAGCACATCAGAAGTTTTTAACGAGGCTATAATATTTAAAGGGTTTGCTTAAAGATTTTGCTCATTTTTGCTTGTTTATTTTGTTAACATTTGCTGTGGTCCCCCTTTCCAAAAATTAGATAAACAAAACTGGTTTTTGACATTTAGAATGGTTGGAGCATTAAAACATCAAAACACCCTGAGATTTTACCCAATTCCTTTTATCCACAGATTCCATTTTCTTAATTTTAAACCTTTTTTTCAAAGTCTTTTCTAAAATGTGAACCATTAGCAATATATTCTATGGCATTATTATTTCTCAGCCCGAGATAGCCAACCTCTTGTGTGATGTTCCCCCGTCGTGTACCACCGCACAGTGTCTCCTCGTAATGCCGTCGTTCTGTTGCAGGGGTGCCGGTGTCAGCGGGGTACCTGACGCAAGGCGCCTCCCACCCCCTGCCAACCTCCCCCCCACCACTCGACCCCGAGACCAGCTGAGGGCCTTCCTCTAATTTTGTGATATCGATTTTTTTACTTGTATATTTTTGTTATTCCCCACATACCCACTTGCAGCCTGTGATCGTGTCGTGTAAAGTCATTTCTACATTAAGAGACATCCTAGTTTTGTTTGCGCTTGTTTAGTTTATTATTTTGTTAGTAGATATTTTCTTTTATAAGTCTTGATTCGAGTGATGTACGCTGGTCAGGAAACATTGTGATTTTTTATGGAAAATCAGATCTACGATATATATTTTGTAAACGTTTGATCAAGAACTAGCTGTGAAACTGGACTATTTTGACATTAGTATCTAAACTTTAACCCTAAACATAAGTTTAGTAATCCTGAGGTTTATGTCAAACAATAACCAATAAGGATTTTTTGCATCAAGCGAAAAGCTTGCCAGTTTAAAGAGTTGCTAATTTGCCGTTTTTTGGTGCTTTGTTGTTTTCTTCCTCTCGCAATAGTATTGATATTAGGGTTGAAACACGAGTACTGAGTTAAGTTGTTTATTTGTGGCTGTACAACTTTGTTGTAGGTTAAGAGAGTACAAGAGGATACGATTAGTTATTTACATAATAAAAGGTCTTATCCTAGCAATCATTATTTGGTTATCCAAATAACAATTTCTTAGGTAAGACCACTTAATTTATGTACCTTAAACAATAAATGTTTTAGATCATCAGTGGTTCATTTAAACTTTTAATCTGCACTTATATATTTTGAGTCAATTTGTTATATTTATTAAATAAATATATTTATTTTTATGAACGTAAAATATACTCTCATAAGATGTATACTGAAATTATTTTTATAGGCCTAAACAATACATTATTCAAACCAACGATGTATAAAATGTTATATTTTAAATTCTAAATATCTGTGTTGTTGTGTTTTGGGTATATAATTTTTTGATTTTTTACCTTATAATTTGTGTACCAAGACTGTAATCACTGTAATTTTTCATTATGTAATCATAAGTATACAATTTATCTGTTTTAAGCAATTGCTCAAAACTGTTCAATTGCCATTTATGTCGCCTTTTTAGTCTTAGTCATTATGAGCAATAACACATTATTTTCTTTGCGTAAGTGTTATGTGGAATAGCCTAACACATATTTCATAATTTCGTAACTAAATCTTTTGTCCGTGATATTCTAACTTTATTTATTTCTTTTTATTGGTATTATTTTGGCTCGATACATCTTTCCTTGTACAGTGATGTCTGAATTCTTTGTCATAGAGTTATTTTCGAGTTTGTGTTGTGACAAAGGGTCCTGATACTGCTTGACATTGAAAAGTAGTCTGGTGAGAGCACAAAAAACACCAATCTGTAACTTGCATTTTTCAATTTTATAGATCTTTTATTTCACATTAGTGGGATCCGGTGTCAGAAAATAGTTCTGACTGCCATGAATACAAAACAGAAAGAAGTTTTATGTTTAAGTACTCAGTAATAGAGCTTTGTCCTTGTATATAACAAATGAAATATTTATTATCGAGTAATCTATGTACATAGTGAAGTATCGAGTGCCTCTTCACTAGCTAATGTTTATACACAAGGTATTTATTGTTACGTTATGTTTTATATTCTATCTTTATACTATAATGTAATGATTTCAAAAGACAGTTAACCACATTTGGTGTCAGACCCACTTTTGCTGTGACTGACTCCAAGCCGGTGGGTGTGTCGCATTTATGTTTTCTTAATGTGTAACTGTATATAAAATTAAGGTCTGTGTATAATAAACAATTTATAGTATTTCAGTTTGCTTATTCCAACCAGTAGTTTCAATATTTAATACAATGTACTTATACTGTTTTAAGATTTTATTAATTTGGATGTAAATTATTGAAATGCCTGCCTTTCTGAGAATACAGTTAAAACAAATAGCAAATACATTATATGAATTTCCATTTAAATTATTTCCTCTGCATTTGTTGAACTGCGGACCTGGCCATTTTGGCACATTTTATAGTAAACTTTTGTGACACGATAGGCCGGATAAAGCTGAGGGCGGTTAACAGGTAACCGGCCTCCGCCGGCCTACTAGTTGTGATGAGCCTGAAACTGTGTCTTAAAAAGTTGAATAGTATAAGAAGTAAATTAAGAACAATATTACCAGAAAATAATTCCTATTAAAAAAAAAAACTTTTCTATCAAATTTAAACTAATATTTAAAATATTATTTAAGATTAATTTATTAGTTTTTTATAAAAAAATATGACAGCATATAAGAGTTGGCTGCGGTGAGGTGGAATAAATAAAAATAAATAATCCGGGTCATTTGATCCCGATTCCCAACGTTATCCTGTTCTCCTCTTCCTCTGCATCTGGATGTCCACCTCGGCCAGTAAACAGAAAATGAGTCTCTTCCGGTGGTACCCGTTGGCCGAGATCTTCCAGTAACCAACATGGAGAGGCAATCTGTCCATGTTTCTCAGGGAGACTGGAGCATCTGTCATGTTGTATGTCCCCTGAACAAAAATTACAGTAATCAATTTTTCAACCTTTTCTAGCTTTTCAATGAAATGTTTCAGCAAAGACTAATTTTATACATTCTATGTTCCCATACATAAATAATTTATTCACATAAATTATTATAGAATAATTTATTTTAAGGATTGATTTTTGTTACAAATGAATAAAAATGATGCCTGATAAAGCCTTTATTGCAGCATTTTGCGTAGTCAAATGGTTTTTGTGGAATGTACCTCGTATGTTTGGTTACCTTTTCAAATGCCACAATATATTTACCATACCACTGTTTGCTCTAGGTTTGCATAACAAATTATAATATGTAAAAATATATTCCATTTTTATCTTAAGAAATAAAATATTAATTCCTAGTAGTATCTTGATGTAGGTACAGTAACAATTTTTTTGTCATACTCCGTGAAAACGGCTCCTTTTTATAAACAGCATTGATGCCTAAGTAGTTGTTTTTCACCCTTGGAAGGAACACAATCAGCTGCTGTCACAATGAGCTGTTTTTATCAACAATCGGTTTTTAAAACAGAGTAAGATTCTAGATACTGTGATACAGAGCAACATCATATCGTATTGCCTACTTTGTAAACAAGGTAAACAAGTTGTAAAACCTTTTTCATCACTCTGTATTCGAAAGGAGCTAATTTCTGTACAGCTAAGGCCTTTGAAAATCGTCAATTTCCAAACAGATGAAATAGTCACTGTCAGCTGTTTTTTCTGTACATAAACATTATTTTCGGTCAAAGGAAAACAATTCTTTATCATACATCAACAAACTTTTCCCGTACAGCAAAAATCAGCTGACTTCAAAACAAATTCAATTTTGAATTCTGACTTTTTTTACTTTGTCTACTGACGAAAAAATTACGAATAGTTCTTTAAAACTTCTTTATTTTTTTATTAATTGCATCGTGATGAAAAGTATTGTTCACAACTCGTCCATTTTGGGGCTCGATAGTGTTTTCCATGTGAGGCTTCACATCGCACGTAAAACACCATCTCACCCCCAAATGGGTCACTTTCCGTGACCCATTTAGTATTAGTAAATAGTATTAGTGGTGCAATATACTATTTTATGTAGTTAGATAAATCAACTGATGAAAATAGATTGTATTCCTTGAGTTGCTTTTTGAAACCACTCAAACTCGTAAAATTTGACTTTGTGTGAAAAGCGTCACTTTTAGACCCAACAAAATTAAAGTGATAACCCTATTTCCTAGTGACTAAATAAATTTACTTAGAGTCCTATGAATATATATACTGCGTTTTGTCAGACAAAAGTATGTAAACCATTTAAGTCTGAGTGAAGAGTGTTGTCATATAATGGTTTTAAAACAGGCGTTTTATTTAACTTTCTTTAATTCTTTGTTTATGGCTGTATCTAAAATAAAGTCCTGTTCTTACTAAAGTATTCTATCAATATTTCTTGGTATTACTACAAGTATTATTTCTTAACTTACGATGGAACTGGCTTATAGTGGTTTGACTATAGCTAAGGTTCACAAAAATAGTCCGAACGAAATTTTAACAGCTGTGTGCCCCTCACACCTTTTCTTTAGCCCTCCTGCAATGTTGTCATTTATATGGTTATGTTTATTCTGTGTAATATCGTATAACATATTTTTCTTCATAGATTTGGCAACAATGCATCAACTCTCATCATACTATTTTTGTAAACCCTACTATAGTAATACAGGGTATCCACATTCTGGAAGGTAAGGGATAGTCAGGGAAATTCTGATCAGAGAAAGTCAGGGAAAGGCAAAAAGTCTGGTAAGTCAGGGAAATCCGCCTTAATGATATGGATTTGAGGAGACTTTTCAATGCTTTGGTTTGGCCTTAATCCCGAATATTGTGAATTTTTTTGATAAATGTACAACACACACATGTACAAGTACACTTATGCCAAGAATATTTTTAATTGTAATTTTTATCTTTTTTATGTTGATTAGTTATTAGCTGTACAATTGCAGTTAGGCAGAGTAAATTTAATAAATTGTAGCTTGATTCCAAAATATTTCCTGAAATTAGTGAGATGCTTAGACTTGGTAGTTCATGATGCAAATTTTGCTAATCGTAAAGTGTGTAACAAGTCATTCAAACTCAGTAACATGTGTTAGCAAGCTGTAATAGCACATTCTGAACCAAATTATTTAAATAACTGGGGGCTAAAATTTCCTCCCATCAAATCAGTTTTCTTTAAGAAAAAAACTGTTGGTGCCAACTTCATGGGAAAAAATGTATATTCTACATTGATTATTGGTACTTTAATTAAGCCATATGCAAGAAATCAAGAAACTTAATTTAAATACCATACTTTTGAAAAATCATTACTTTTTGTAATTTGCTAGTATATATTTCAGCATTTTTATGATTTAAATTTCCTAGGTAGTAATATTTTTTCGTGAATGTAGTATTATAATTTTCAGTAAAGTCCTCTAGTCAGGGAAATTGGTGGTAAATGGTCAGTGAAAGTCAGGGAAATTCATGAAAAATTTTCTGTTGACCCCCTGTAATAGATTGCCATAATAAATAAAGCCAAGGCCAACTACACACCAGGCCGGAATACTCGGAAAGATGACATCACAGAATGAGTGTTTCAGCTGATCGGTGTTGCTAAAAGAGGGTAATTTGCTTGACATTCAGGAATTTTCGTGGGAGATGGGAAAAATTTTGATTTTTTTCGGGGATTTCTAGGTAATTATTAGGGGATTACATTGAAATTGTGTCACTTCAGATCAGCTGGAACACTACTACTGTGTCATCTCTCCGAGCGTTCTGACCTGGAGTGTAGTTAGCCTTGCATATACGCACTGCAGGTATCGGACACTTGTCAGGCAAGTCGTCTATGTGCCGCACAAACTCCGACCACATCTTGTTCTGGGCGTGAATCTGTTTGCAATCAACGATGACCCGGTGGCGAGAGTTGAACTCACACGTGTCTTCTCCCTTCTCTTGACACTTTATCAGCTCTACAATAAACTGGCAAAATACCATTTTGATTATCTTGAGAACTTAAGAAACTTTGCTGTGCAAGTGAAAATGAAGCCTAAACAACTGCTTTTATAAATACTAGAGCACATGTTGCTCGACATAGAGCAATTAATTTTCATACAATACGAAAAGCTGCATTTACTTCTAAATCAATGACATGTGACCAATCCAATATTGTGAATATCAGTAATCACAAAAAACTACACGTATTTACAGCTGTATATTAACAGATGTTTAAAATGTTCAACCCTAACCCAATGTTATTCTAATGGGAAAATTTCAAAATTAATTTGTGTATAGCGCCCTTATTTTAAGTCCTAGTTTCATAAACTTTTGGCGAAAACAACTTCAGACCAAGTCCTATCCAATGACAACAAAAAGGTTAGTATCGGTTGAAAATTTTAGGAGGAGTTCTCAACACAAAAAACCATTAGGGTATTAAATAAATACTATAATATGATTCACGAAAGTAGTCCGATGGGAGTCGATGCATTGTTGCCAGATTTATTCTAAAACACATTTTTATACTGTGTTACATACATATGGTAAACATAATCACAAATGACAACATTGCAGGGTGAGATGGGGTGAGGGGGACACAGCTGTTAAAATTTCCATCGGACTATTTTCGTGCATCTTACTATAGTCTATTTGTTGCTTGAAATCGAGCAATTTATTTTGTAACATTTAGTTCTAAATCAATGACATCCGAGAAACCCAATATTGTGAATATCAGTAATAAAAAAAAATTACACGTACTTACAGCTGTACCTTAATCTTATCTTATACTCTAAAACAAGCTCCGTTTGTCCGGGCAAAGTTTTTTTTTCGCTCCAAGGATTTTTGATTTTTTTATTGAATATGGAAGTATTGGCCACCAGAAATCGATTGGAGCTGGTCCCATAGCTGGGGAAAATCTGGTTTTCGCGCTAGAGCACTTCAAAGTTTCCATGTTATTCTTATGGAGATTTTTAAATTGAACAAAAATCAGCTGATAACTGTAGATATAAACCAATGTGTTACATCGGGGCCTACGGTTACATCTTTAACCTGTAGTTAGGGAAGGTGGTGTTGTTAGGGGAAATTATACGAAAGTGCAGCACCTTTCGGCCTGAGCGAAGCGAACGAGCTCATCTTAAAAAGGAATAGGGCGAGTGAGCGGAGCGAACGAGCTTTATCTGAGAACGAAAGTAATAATTTTACCGAGCTTACGCTCGGTCCCCCTGGTACTAGATGTTTAAAATGTTCTACCCAAACACAATGTTATTCTAATAGGAAAATTTCAAGTTAAATATGCGTATAGCACTTTTATTTTATGTCTGATTTTCATCAATTTTTGGCCGAAACGACTACAGACGACACTATCCAACGACACCAAAAACTTCAATATCAGTTTAAAATTGTAGGAGTTCTCAACAAACAAAAAAACCCTTAGCATATTAAATTAGTATAGATAAATAGCTATGATATTGGTCTTAAAATAATTATTTGTTTTCCTTCTTTTTAAAATAGGACTGATTGTAAAAGTTTGAATTTTGAAGTTAACAGTGGAGATACTTTTTTTAGACATGATTCTAAAAAATAAGTGTAGATATAAACATTGATTATTTGATAGAGGAAATTTTTGTGTTAATCAGACATTTATTATCGCAATAAATGGTAATTAAAAAGATGTGTGTCTGAATGTAAGTATTTGATAGAAAAATTTTTTTATTTATTTTATTTATTTATTTTTTTTATTTTTTATTCTGAGACATTGATTGGTTTATTATGGATTGTTTTTTTGTAAACATTGTCCTGGACATTAATTATTTCAAATTAAGTGATTTCAATCAACATAGACTTTTCTAATTTTAGTCCAGTTAAGGGTGTTGTAATAATTTATTGTAATAATAAAATAATTTTGTTTCTTCCAAAAAGGTCAAATGCCTAGTGATGTTCCCAACTAAATCAACACAGACAAAGTTTCCTGAAAATAATGTACTGGTGTGGTTTATAGCTTTTTTACCACAATATTTTATACACATCTACAGCCAGGCCCTGCCCTTCAAAAACATCTTTCTAGAATTAAAGGTGTGCAAAGCAAAAATTTTCCTTGCATTTTAAAATCTAAACTACTCAGAATCCAAAATTATTGTAATAACTAATCTTATCATAGAGAATAAGGAAATTTGTGCTGTTACAACGTGCCGTGCCGCATATGGTTCAAAAATTAAACTTTAAACTTTTTATCACCGTATCTTTTCTAATGTTTCATCTTGTCTGAGGTCCCTTGGGTGGGTCCAGATAGGACTTTTATTATAGTCCAACTAAATTCGTGGTCACCTGTAAAATGTTTTTTTATGATGCAGTGTGTTTCACAGTTTTCTTTCAGTTGGGACCTGAAATGTATTAAAACTATCGTAGTTCCCTGAATTTTTCCTGTTTGTACGCGGTTTTTATTTATTTTTCTTTTACCAGGCAGGGTATAGGACTATAAGCTGTGACGCTACATCAACTATTAGAAAAAAATCTCTAAAAATGTTATGTCATTTGTTGATTCTTAACTTAAGTATACAGTATAGGCCAATCTTTATGTGAGACTTGGCTTACACAGTTTATTGAAATTACTAAATTACAAGCCATTTAATTGATTTCCAATTTATTCTAAAAAATTAAACTCAAAAAACTTTGATTTTAATAATCAATTTATTGAAACCATTGCATTAATCTGGCATGGCTCCTTTGTATGCTTGTTATGAGCTTTTACTTTTAGAGGAGTTCAGCAGTTGAGAATGGTGAAAGGGCTCTTACAAACAAAAAGACAATAAACGGTATCAGTTAACTGACACATACTTTCTCCAACAATATGGAAAAAGGTGTTAAAAGCTTCAAACATTAATGTCTTGATGACTCAGTTGGATAGCTACCAGCTGAGCAGCGCTCATTTGACCCTATGCGCGTCTGTGGCTTTTAACAACGTACTGCGTTTACCGCTAAACGAAAATTGAATTTTCTCCGCAACCATAGAGCAATAATTTAAAATCCTGGATTATTTAGTTTTTTGAGCTTGATTTAATGGTGATGAACAAAATTTAATTCAAGGTAACAGCTATTTTGAAAATCAAAAAAATTGATTTTTGAAACACTTTTTACTCCATAACTTTTGAACGCGCATTTTCTCGAAGATGCGGTTGGCGTCATTTTATTCAGCATTTTAAACTTAATAAACCACAAAATTTTTATCAAAATCGTTAGAGCTGTTTTTGAGATATTTGAATTTTTTCGCGTTTTTTGAGGGTTTCGGGGGGTTACCTACCCTTAAAAATCAAAAATTAAAAAAAATGAAAAAATCGCCTGGAATTATTGTGGGTTTGCACCTACATACCAAATTTCATCAAAATCGGACCTTTGGGGCATTCTCTAGCTCTGTTTACATCCTGACACACACACACACTCACATACACACACACACACACACACACACACACACACGCAGTGCCATAGTAGAGTGGTCCAAATTTTTAATTCAAATTTCCTTAAGTTAAGAAACATTGTTAGTTGTAGTTATGTCAATTTTAAGAAACATTTAAAAAATTTAATATTTTCCGAAATAATTAACTGAAGATTGATTTTTATAATTTTTACTTTAAGAAATATTAACTTGTTTGTTGTATTGTTGTCGCTTGCACAATTGTTTGACTCTAATGGTAATTAATGTTAAAATTATAATAAGTATTGCTTTGCTTTGTTTTTTCTTTTTGTTTGTTTGTAACTGTTCTTAAATTTTGTATGTAAACTTGAAATGTAAACCTCAAGACTCTAGTAATAGACTTTTATAACATAAATATAAGTTATTGACAACCGCACGTATTTTGTACACTTGGTTGTATTGTATTATTGTAATGTTTGTTTTTGGAAATAAAGGATTTTTTAATTTGAATTTGAATTTGAACACACACACACACACACACACACACACACACACACACACACACTCACACGCACGCACGCACGCACGCACGCACACACACACACGCACGCACGCACGCACGCACGCACGCACGCACGCACGCACGCACGCACGCACGCACGCACGCACGCACGCACACACGCGCACGCACACACACACACACACACACACACACACACACACACACACACACACACACACACACACACACATACAGGTATACCTACACTTGTTTGATCCTCTACCACAAACGTACCTTATTTGATCCACCAAAAGGAGTAGTTCTATAAATATTTTGCATTTAACTTTTGCTGTATATTATATTATTATTACTAAAATCAAATTTCACACACACACACACACACAGACATCACTCTGAAAACCACTTTTTTGGAACCAGGGGGCACCAAACGGATAAATCCACCAACAACTCAAATTCGAAAATTTTGACGAAAATAATACTTTCTCCGTATACTATGGTATAGGGGGGAGAAAGTAAAAAGTGTTGTCTGAAGGACCATAATTCACCAAAATTAGTGTGTGGTGTCGGTAAACAGACATTACCATCCTCATTGAATTCATCAAAATTAGTTATTGTGACTTGTGTACAAATACAGAAGTGGAGCTATAGTTAAAGGACTAAAATAATTTTTCAATGAGCTTAATTCAGTGCTTTTTATTTAAAGCAATATTTCAGGACTAAATAGTTACCCTATAATGAAAAGTGCCCCTACCAATAAATGCGATTTAATAAATAAGTAGAGGATAAAAAATATATATTCAGTTCAAGTCCGCTATACAGTTATAATTTATTAATTTCCAAATGATTTTGGGCAATGATTATTATTCGTCTCGACTGCCCCCCCCCCCCCCCAAGCCCCCTCCCCACCATCAAATTTGTGCTCTACGGGGGAGCCTCACAAAGAAACTCACCGTGGGCCACAAGAAGTCTCTTGGCGGCCCTGGCTCTCGCCAATATATGTGTTTACTCTTTACAGCTGTTAAACCTGAAAATCTTTTAATGTCAATGTTAATCTAATAGGAAAATATAGAATTTAAAGGGCTTCTTGCTGGGATTTTACATTTGGATGGATACTTACCAAGTACTTTAAGTATAATATCACAAAATATTTTTTTGATAAAACAAAAAGATCTATTGGAAATTTGCTGAGTACGCAGGTCTGCTGCGACAGGGGTATTTAATTGTACAAAAATATCCAAGATTAACTTAGGATTAATCAACTTACATCTATTTTTCCGCCAACTGCTTGTTTAAAGCAAATTGAGCATTGACAGACATGATAGTTTTTGGTAGTTAAGAAGAGCATTGTTCAAGACAACGGTAGTATTTACATTTGGGCACTGGACTAGCTTTTCAATGTGTACCTCCTTGACCCCCTGTAAAACCAAATTCGCAATTAAACTTAAACTTGAGGTAATATTTTAGGGGCCTAGAATCATAACCCGCCAAGCTCGTATTTTTTTCAAAATTTTCATCACACATGACTACCCATGTTTTTACACCAAATCCCAATCTTAGCATCAAAATCCAACAGATCCAATGTTAATATTTTTCTAAATATTTGTGAAACTATTTGTGAGGATTTTTATCATACATTGTTATTGTTAATAGTAAAATTTATATGAATTTTTTGGTACAAAAAATTATTATTTCTTATGACTGGATTGTTTTTGACAGTTTTTTTCACTTATCCAAAAATTTGTTCAGATGGATAGACTTGGAGGGTTTTAGTTCTAGGCACCTCACTTCACCTTACTAATTTTACTATGTGAGACCATACTACACTAGCCGTCACGAGACAAGTCCGTTGAGGGCGGGGCTTAGCGGTCACGTGATTTTGGACCAACGAATGAGATTCAAGCGATGTTGCCGTTATTCACCTAACCTAATTGAATAAATCACATGTTGTAAATAATAACATTTCCAAATGTAAACAATATATTTGTAAACAACCCGAAGTACAATGTCTTTTAAAACTCTTATTTTTTAAGAGTAAGTGTTGAATGTTAAGTATCATATTCGTTTAGTGTAAATTTTGTGGTTGTTTCAATATGGATAAAAAAACACCTCCCGCATCAATTGCTATTAAAAAAGGGAAAACGGTTAACAGTACAGAACGGAACATAGTGTACAACGTTTATTGTTGTTTTGAAACAGCTCGTTCTCCTTTCCTTCATTTCGTGAGTGTGTTAATTGTAATCAAACTGGAAAATAATGCGCCATTGCTTGCAAGATTAGTGAAAAAAACAGTTAAATAAGTAGGCAATATTGTCAGTTTTTGAAGAGTCGCCAACACCAACTTTTTCAACACCGGGAAAATCAAGAAAACGAAAGTCTCCAGTTATTAACTGGATAAACTCTCCCCCTAAAACCGATCAAAATATTGCTATTAAAATATCAGAAAAGTTAAACAATTATTGGAAATCTCCGGACAGTAATACAACTGGATAAACTGTTGGAAAATGAACAGCAAAAACAGGGCCACCACCACAGGAGAGAGGCACTCCTTGGCTGAGCAGACAACACGGCAAGTCCAGCAACGAAGTTCTGATTCCAAGAATTCAACCATAAATACATTGTGTAAAATAATGAATAAAGGATCAAATAGTCGACAATATTAAATCCACAAAATTATGTTTCTGTTTTTTGTTGTTTTTTTGTTACTTTTATTTTATTACTGTTATTGTTATTGTGTTATTTAATGTTCCTGTTATGTTATTGTTTTTGTCAAATAATTTTTAACTGTTAGGCCCTAGCCTATATTTAGTTCAGTAAGCGGGCAGTTGTTTATTTCCTAATTATGTAGGTCTACCACTTGTTATTTGTTCATTTGTTATCTTTCTAGAAATTTTGGTGAAGTTTTATTTGGTATGAATCACGGTAGAAATAAGATCATTCAAATCATGAAACTATAGGGTATTCTGTCCAAGTAAAATGCTGTAGGCAACCAGAAAGCTAGCCTACTAACACTCCCTGACGATCTGCACCTTCCGCTGCATTGCAAAAAGTTGGCGGAGCGAATTTTAGGAAGTTTTTAATCTGCCATGCCGGCTATACGGCCACCTGCGGTGCGCGTACCCTCCGGTCGACGATACGGGTTTGTCGTTCTTACGTGAAAACGACTTTACACAAGATGAGTATATTTAAATTGATAGTTTTAATGGATAATACCACAACATTATGAGGCATTTAGAGTACTTGAATCCTCTCCGCAATAATAGGCCTGCAAACATAATGGAAGTATTGTTTTTATCTTATTCTTTCTCTTTAAAAAATTTAACTTATGGCCATAATTTTTTTGGCCACATGATGTTACTTAGCTAACTCTCCTTTGATAATCTCTTTTGATGGAGCGTGCGAATGTTCAGACGATGTAAAGAAAAGAAGGATATCCGCCAGTGCCGTGCCCTTCCGCCCGCCCGTACCGAACCGCCCCAATGAGCACGTAACTTTAACAGAAGTAGTGTAGGAACTTCTCGGCACATTTTTATCTAAAGGCGCACCTACATCCAAATGAAGGCACCGGCCATCTAGGTCTTTTAAGGGGGGGGGGGGGAGGTCTTTCGCTTAGACTATCTAAACGAGAGTTTCAAAATCAGACAAGACACTTGATCTGCACTCTTGCCTCATCAAGATAAATAATTTGATGAAAAATGATCCTTTTAACTATAAAACTGCTGTTTTTTTTGTTTCATTTGGTTTTTCAAGCAGCAGTCATCCTTTGACTTTCGCCTCCCGGTCCCGCCACCGGGGGCGCGGCGCTTCCGTGCAAATAACGCACGGGCCACGAGCCGCTACTGTAAAAAGTTGTCCTTATTTTACGACAGAAGACAGTACCCACATAGGTTTTCAAGATAACTCAAGACATGAAAAAAATATAAATTATGACAAGCTATTCACCCACAATATTTTTCAAATTGTAGTTTTGTAAATGCAAGATGATGTCCAAACATAAACACATGAACTACGAACCTTTCTTGTTTTCAATGTACAATAGGCTACATGTTTAAAACACGAGATGTACACATTAGAGACCGTTTTATAATCAGGTGATCGCTTCAATGATTTACGTTTATATTGGTAACCGGCGTTCAATGTGGCAACACCGCGCTTGATTCCTATTGGTTACAGCTCAACGGACTTCTCTCGTGACGGCTGGTATAATTTCACAGTGATTTTCTATGTGTTTTGGCAGTTTGATACTGTTTCATTCTTAAATTATATTTCTACCTTCAATTCAATTTATAAGTTAGGTATAGATTTGTGTAACATTACTATATAACAAAATTATTTGTCTAAAGAGAGAAATCATACAAATCGGTCTAAGTGAAATCGAAATGTGTCAAATACATGGCTTAAAATCACGCATAAGGAACTAAATCACACATTAATAATTTTACTATAACCATGCATAAATCAAAAATTTTACCAGGTTAAATAAATTTACTAAATTGATTGATTAATTATATATTTTTTATACTTCACTCTACAATAAATAAACATAGGTACTTACTATCAAAATAAGTGCCATTAATGTAGGCAAAAGTGATGTGAGTAAAATTACTAAAAAGTACATTATTGTTCACATCAGCAGAACCGTTTTATTAACTGTTATATTTTAAGAGAGTCCTTGCTTACAATATGGCCTTGAGCTCAAATTAAACATGTAAAGATGTTATCTAGATTTTATCAATATTTATATTCGTTATGGTGGTTAGATTTTATTCTGATTAAACAATGAATGATGGTGGGTTGTTGATCAGACTCTGACTTGATTTTGCTGTTTAAACATACAGTATGTATTGTTATAATCTGTCAGGATAAAATAATAAAAATTTAAAACTTCCTTATACGTTCTATTTTTCTCTCTTACTCTCGTACAGTAATAAATATCCTAAAAAAATACAATATAAATGGTTTAGCAAACGTGACGAATGTAACAACAATGAAGAGTTGGCATTGCAATTTGGATTTCTTTAACCTACAATGTCTCTCCTACAGTGTCATATGGTGATAGAGAGTTGCTCTATTCAAATCAAATCAAATCAAAATCTTTTTATTGCCTTTAAGTATTTTTTACAATACAATCGACAGAGTCAACTTAATACTAAATTTAGTCATATGATCAACACAAATCATCATGTCATCAATGTCATCATGTCACAAATTACAAGATATATACACAAATTACATATATCTTACAAATACAAATAGGTGATTGAACAATCAATATATACAGTTATTTGATATCTAGAGAAAAAAGCTAAATAAATGCATCAAAATCAAAATTATAATTTTAAAACTGTAGGTCACCAATATCACACTTTAAAAATTCCTCAATTGAATAAAATGATTTTGTTTTCAACCATGAAATTAAGACAGTTTTGAACCTATCAAGTGATACAAATGATGCTTTTGAAGGTAATTTATTAAAAAACTGGACACTTAGATATTTGTAACTATTGTGTGTAAGTGAAAGTCTAGTAAGTGGTAAGTCGAGAAAATGATTATTTCGTGTGTTATGTGTATGAATATCTGAACGTTTAATAAGGTGATTGATGTTTTCTTTAACAAGTATAAGGCAATTAAAAATGTAAATACTAGGGAGCGTTAAAATTTTAAGAGATTTAAAGTGATCCCTACACGAGTCCCGAGGTCTGAGTCCTAAAATAGATCTGATAGCAGTTTTTTGCCATTTAAGAACATTCTTGGCTCCGACGGAGTTTCCCCAAAGCAGATTTCCATATTGTAAGTGTGAATGAAAAAAAGCATAATAACAAAAAAGCAACAAATCCTCACTAACATTACTTTTCAATTTTTTCAGCAAAAAAACAGTTCGAGCCAATTTACCGCATAACACGTTTGTGTGCTCTATCCAATCTAATCTTTGATCGATATGAACCCCTAACAATTTAACAGATTTATTTTCTTGACTGGATACTTTGAGATCAAATATAATTTTTTCAGTTTTGAGATGATTAATTCTTAAATAGTTTGCTTTAAACCATTCCTCTGCTCTCTCAATCATGATATCACTTTGCTCTGACGCATAATTTAAGCTTGGGCCCCTAGTGAGGAATGTTGTGTCATCAGCGTAAAGAGTAGTTTTGCAAGGCATGAATGAAGGAAAATCATTGATTAGAACTATAAAAAGAAATGGCCCTAAAACAGAACCCTGTGGCACTCCACACTTTATTTTTAACAAACTGGATCTCTCATTTTTAACCTGAACTGACTGAAATCTATCATTTAAATAAGAATTGATCAGGCTAAGAGATTTCTCTACTACACCATAAAAAGCTAATTTTTTTATTAAAATATCGTGAGAGACTGAATCAAAGGCTTTTGTCAGATCAATTAATGTTGCACAAGTGTTAATTTTCTTATCACAACCATCAAAAACATCTAAAACTAAATTCTCGAGAGCCCTAGCAGTTGATAGATTAGCTCGAAATCCATATTGATCTTCAGTTAATAAAAGATTTTTTTCAAAATATTGATATATCTGCTGATGGAGGCAATGTTCAAATATTTTTGAAAAAATTGGAATTAGGGAAATTGGCCTATAGTTGTTTGGATCTGCTTTATCACCCTTTTTAAATAGAGGAATTGTGATGGACACTTTGAGACAATCTGGAAAGATTGATTGTTCAATCATCAAATTGAAAAGATAATGCATTGGTTCAATAAGAAAAGGGGCCATTTTTTTAATAATAAAATTTGAGAATCCATAAAAGTCTTCAGCTTTAGAATTGCTAAGTTTGTTGACTGACTCTATAATATTTAGATGAGTGATGTTTGACCACTGGAATTTTGTGTGAATTGTTTCACTAGAATTAGAAAGTAAATGTATAGGGTCTACAAAATCCTGAGAATCAACATGTGTAGCATTATTTACAAAGTGAAAATTTAAATCATTCAAACTAATTGGAATACATTTATCTTTTTTTGACACATTCATTTCATTTTTTATCACATTCCAAGCTGCTTTGGATTTATTTTTCGAGTTTTGAATATACTCATCATTTACTTTGCATTTTGCGACTTTAATTTCCTTTTTGTACAGTTTTCTGAAAGCAAGATATCTTAAACGGTTCTGTTCACTTAAATGAGATTTGTCTTTCAATAAAAGTAACATTATTCTCATTTTATTGAGTTGTTCTGAAAACCAATTAGCACTGTGCTGCGGTTTGCGCTTAACATTCAATGATGTAACCTTCTTCATGACCACTGGACAATTATTCTCAAAAATAATTTTTAAAAAGTTAATAAATTCGGAAAAACAAACGTTTATGTTTCTGTCAAAAGAACACAATACAATTGACCAATCTACACTAAAACTTATTCAATTCATTTTGTATTAAAAATAAGGATTTGTCAGTTAAGCTTCTTATTTGTACATAGTTAATATCTTGTGTCATGAAAAAATTGTCAATTCTCATCCATAATCCATCATGATCAGAAAGCCCTACTTTTATGACATCTACATTAACATCTTTATGAAAATTACTTATTATATTATCTAGACATGCATCTAATCTAGTGGGGTTTTCATTAAGACAACAACAGTTAAATGACTCTTGTTGATGGAATTCTATAGATTGACAAAAATATAGTTTTAAATGATTTAAATAATATTCCGCAGGCTTCAAAAACATCTTCAATGCAAAAATTACTCAAATCAAGTGATATAAACTCTGAACAAAAATCCTTTTTTACATAAATTGATGAACCCCCTCTAATAGTATTAGGTCTACAATAACTAGCAGCTAATTCATAATTAAAAGGCACCAAAATATTTATATTACAATCCTTTAGCCAATGCTCATTGACACATAATATTGAACAATTCATTTGATCTAACCAGTACTGAAGTTCATTTAATTTGCTTTGAATGGATCTAATGTTAATGTGAAGCAATAAAAGATCATTAACTGAGCATTTAGGGTGGTTATTGAAGGAAAGTGAAGTGTCTGAGTGAATTAATTTACTGAATCTATTGAAGGTTGAGCTATGGCTAAAAAATTGATATCGACATCGACATTATTCACAGCACTTGGTTGTAGATCAGCTGGCGGGTGAGTTGCAGGCGGACTGAGTGGGAGGGCTCCAGGAGATTCATGCTGCTGGGCTGTTGACTGGAAATGGTCTTGAGATAGTGAGTGGCATGCGGACTCATCCTTCGATGTTGAAATGTCCTCCAATGTGAGATCAGACTGGTCCAGGACAAGTGATTTGTCAGTGGAGGCTGAAAACTTGGACGGCAATGGCATTTCATCTCGCTTCTCATCTTCTGCAGGAACTATAGTTTATCGCTTACGCTCCGTGTTGCTTTAGACAGAACTCCATTTGAAGCTGAATCAGTCAATTGGAGACGGCTACTTCGGCTAAGTTCTTCAGCTACACTGCATTTTAACTGTTTCACAAAGTCGTGGAATTTTAACCCACTTCGAAGGTTCCTAGAGGCACGTTCATCTTCCACAATTATTTTCACGGTTGCGCCTGTGCTTTGGTGAAATTTCACAATATGCTGTGAAAATATTGGTAGAGTAATCCGATCTCTAACACATCCCATAGGGGAGCAAATCAGTTCTTTCAAGTTGTGACTTTTAAAATCTTTGATTAATTCCTCAACAGCTGATATATAATCTAAGACTTCAGGTTTGTCAGAATACTTATTTTTCGTAACCAGGCCGTAAATCAGAGCACCGTTTCCTACACGTTGCATTGTCAGAAATTTGTTTATGCGATGAACTGGTTGAGGTCGTCCAAATTTATTTCGGAAGATGACAGCCACGCCTTTGCTCATGTTTTGTTTATTAGTAAAATCCCCTGATATGCAATGGGAAAAGGCTACTGACGGACTGCTCTGATACTGTGAAATGAACGTTTCCATACTTCCCTCTAAAACTTGAATAGGACCAGAAATCGCTTCTTTTTCAGTATTACATTGAATCAATATAGGGGCATCTTTAGTAGGAGCAACTTTGGTAGTACTAAGAGTTTCAATTGATGAAGGAGATACTGATGGAGTTGTCAAAGTTGTCTTATCAATAACATCAACCTGATTAAAGATATCATTAGTTATTAGGTTTATTACTTCTCTAGATACGAATCTCTTCCCGGTTCTGTTGATGTGAAGGCCGTGTCGAGTATGATGCCAGCTCTGAAGCAGATAAAGATCCAGTATTTTGACATGGGGCTGATTACAACACAACTGTCTTATCATATGGTTTACATCCTTAATAACTTTATTTTCAAGGCTATCTGCGCTTAAGTCGTACCTATACGGTATGGTGGACTATTGGAGTTTCAGCTTATCTTTTAAACAAAATATTTGTCTTTTTTATAACCAATGTTTAATTCAATGTTGAAAACAAATTGTTTAAAATCAGAATACCTTCTTCATTTAGAAATTTGTTATAGAGATAACAATTTTAATAATAATATATTACAAATGAGGTGTTATGAGGCTGTACGAAGAGGTGGTTTTCAGAATCTCAATCTGGGGTAGGTAATCATGGATGGGCACTGTGGAGCAGATATACCGGTATGATCTTAGTATATTCCCTATAAGAGTGCATCCCTATGTCTTATTTTAGTTGGAGCAGTATTACACAGCACCGGGAGCCAGGGTACAAGGGGTCAGTGGCGGATCCAAGGGGGGGGCTAAGGGGGCTATAGCCCCCCCCTTGGGGGCCAAGGTGGGGCGCCACGACGGCCCGGAGCGGGCGCCGGCCCGTGTCGGGCGCAGGCCGGGCGATGGGGCGCCGGCAAACCAGCGCACGTTTTTCCGATATTTTTCAATATAAACTACTTTGTGTCTGTTATGCACACTGTGAAATAAAAACATCACCCCTAAAAATATTTGTTCTTAAAAATGATATTATAATGTCCTTTTCTGGTAATTCAACTAGACGACACTGTCATTTTAGTTTCTCTATTGGTACGCAATCTAAATCGGTGGGGCACCAATTCTGAGGCTTCCAGAGTCCCTCTGTGTGTGTATGCCGAGTCTTCGTTTTTCGTATAGTTACGAGGCGGAGATGGGGTGTGACCTATTCCATCCTCAAGTTTAAGGGCCCTTTTACATCGCGTCGAGCGACGCCGCGAGGGCTTGCGCCCGCCGCGTGTCGCTCGAATCGCTGTAGGCCTATACCTTAGGCTACGGCCACACATGGCGACTTAGTCGCCGCGACACAAACGCCGCGACAAAGAAACAAATGTGATACATTGCACGTCGTGGGTCGCCTTGAGTGGCCACCTTGATTTGATTCAATGTATCACACTTTTTCGGCGTTTGTGTCGCGGCGACTAAGTCGCCATGTGTGGCCGTAGCCTTATTGGATGACGCGCGACAGACGACGGTCAGGCGCCGGGTATAAATGCTCCTATCTAGTGCAATGTACTTATTTAGAAACCTGGAGAAAACCAACTGAAGTTAAAATTCGTTAAAATAATTACTAATTCAAATAGCAATCATAAATTTTTGCAAAAATAGGCTACTTATAAACTAATTATAGTATATATCGGCACTCGATCCCTACTAACAAAAAAGTATATTATTAGGGCCTATACTCTAATATTATTGATGAGGTATATTTGTATTATGTCTATATGTATGTACACACGGATATCGAGAAAGGCTCCAACGATTTTCTTCAAACTTTTCAAATAAAGCAGTTCTGGGATAAAAATGATAAGGCCTATATTTACAGGTTTCCATGTCAGGGAAGTCTTCTTTCGGGTACTTGTCTATTGTTATATGACATAAGCCAGCTATTTTTTATGTTATTTTGATCTGCAGTATTAAAGACCACATAAATTGAAAGAAGACTATTTACTGAGAATTGTGTAAAATTTCACTTTTTTAAGTCTTAGTGTTTTTCGGTTCTACATCCTTAAAGTTAGAAATGTCACCGATGATCGCGGTGAACGCATTTCCGCCCGCGGCCTGACACCGGGCCTGCTACAAGTACTCAGCCAAGTTTACAATGCGCTGCGACGATTAGGTTATGTTTGTTATTGATATATAGGTCAGAAATACTTTCACTAACTCAAAACGAATCACACGGTAGTGATATAAGTCATACATAAGACCGACTAGACAGCTATAACTAACCCAGCGTCACAGCCTTCAGAAGAGATGTGTTCGCCACGATCATCGGTGACATGGCTGACTTTAAGGCTACGGCCACACATGGCGACTTAGTCGCCGCGACACAAACGCCGAAAAAGTGTGATACATTGAATCAAATGAAGGTGGCCACTCAAGGCGACCCACGACGTGCAATGTATCACATTTGTTTCTTTGTCGCGGCGTTTGTGTCGCGGCGACTAAGTCGCCATGTGTGGCCGTAGCCTAAGCAAGCCAAATCAAAAACAGTAAAACTTAGAAACGTGTAAGTTTAATTTTTACACGATGTTCAGTAAATAGTCTTCTTTCAATAGATGTGTTTTTAAGGCCGCACTTCGAACAACATAAAAATTAGTTAGCTTAGTAAGTAAAATTAAGTTCTTTCCCCTACCATTACGTTAATTATGTTAATTAACGTAACAACGTTACGTGCTTAATTACGTTGCATAACATTACGTTTTTAATTGACGTACCTAATTAACGGTAATTAACAATGGTCTTATTAAGTACAAAACTAAAAAAAAGAAATAATGAAGGCTTAAATATTTAAATATTTAGATAAATAAAAGTAAAGTAAATAGATAATACAGATACAACTAAGCACTTTTAGAGTTGCAATTGAATTTAAAACTTGAAATAGTAACAATAATGAAATCATCTGTTAACAAAAAAATTTGAACATCTGATCCGACAATAAATAAACCAGAGTGCAGCATTGGCAACGGTAGTCCTACATTAAAACAGTCTGTAAGGCCGAGTCTCATCACTTGGTGCCGACTCACGTGATTTTATTATACCATAATGGCCAGTTTTTATTCATTGAAATGTAGGTAACGTGTCCGTGTTGGAGTCTGTGTCTCTATTTAATTTTAATACTGCGACAACTTTACTATTGAAGGATTAATGTAATTGTACCTGTAAACACATAATGGGTCAAAAAGACCCAAAACCTATACGTGATCTAGTGGCTAATCCATGATGAAATGTACTGTAGGCCTATATTAAAGTTAAATTTTAATAACATTTTAAAATATTAACCTACCTACCTATTACCGACTTAGTATATTAAAGTTAAAAGTGTTAACACGAGAGTGTACCATTTCAATACGAAATAAAGATAATGAAAATTTAGATAGCAACAGGCCTATAAAAACGAACCAAATTTTTTAAGGTTAGTGTATGCATTGTACTTCACGATGCAAAAGAAATTATCATTAAATATTAATGATAATAAGAGCAATGAAAGTTGGTACATTGGCCAAACTGTTGTTTGTAATAAAAATTAGTATTGTTTTACAAAGCAACGGGTGAAGAAATGACCTGAAACTGTATTTTTAACACTTAAATTTCAAAAACTTCTCGGGGGAGGGCCCCCGAACCCCCGCCGGTCTGGCCCGCCGATCGGGGGGGGGGGGGGGGCGCAGACCCCCCGGCTAGCCCCCCCCTTACTAATGTTCTAGATCCGCCACTGCAAGGGGTTGCCATGAGTGTACCACTACATAATCCTGTTTAGCTGGACATTGATCTCTCTAATATATGCACACTATTTAACAACAACGGGAGCTCAGTACTCAGCAGTTGAGTGGTATACCAAGGACAGAGCAGTGGTTTGCAGAACTTGTGCGTTTGGCTCCCCATGTGGAGTTAGCAATTAAGGCTGGAGGGTGATGTTGTTCATTATGCATTTAAAGCTGCACGTACTCCCGGGGTGGTGCTAAATGAACAAAAACATTAACAGCTGAAATATCACTCGTATGATCTCTCAGCGATGTCATCTGCCAGGCCATCGAGGTTCTAGGTACGGTAATGATAACGAAAAACAGGTAAATAATTTTGTTTAATGTCAGTTCCCGCAACTTAGGCAAATTGGAATGATCACTTATATAGTATATCATTTTAAAGCTTAGAATGTCGGAAAGTTTTGGTGATATTTGAGACAGATTGTAGCTTGGAATAAATCAATTTTTTCAGTAAGTGTCCTTTTTCTTAATTTTCCAAAAAATTGTTTTCATGTAGATTTTACAGCAAGGCTTTATGAAGGATTAATTAGGTTTGTTAAAGGTGCTGCAAACGAGATTTTTATGAAAAATGTCAAGAAATTTGAAAACAAAATTAACCATGACTGTTACTGGTGGAGTGAGATGTAACTTACCTGCCTAAATTGGTACCTTTTGTTAAATTTTACAAAAATCAAAATCTTTATTTTTCTTTTGGCATGTACATGCAATTAGCATCGTCACAAACTTAAGACTAACTTATGTATAATAACAAGCAACCCCTTAATTTTTTTTAAACTGACTATCACATACCCTATACAGTTTACCGCCAGACTATCCGTTAATGCTTACTCTATGTTTCTGTTGGAAAAATAGTCTGTTAGCCTCGTTGGTCGGTCTTGAAACGTCTGAAAAAAACGAGCCATCGGCTGGCAGGTGTATTGGTGTTTACTACTTACTAGGTTATGTTATGTTTACAATGTTTAAAGTTGCATGAATATACTCATACTCATACCATATTTCTAAATGTTATTTTATATTTATTTTACACAAAGTCATTGGAATTAGTGAAGTAAGCAATTTTTCATTCTATTCCTATAGTTTTATATCATCTTCTCTACAGTAGGCCAAATAGGTCTTGACTTAGTTTCGGTAAATTTTATTGTAGGCCTAACTTGTTTTTCTAATTGTAAATTAATTATAATTATTATCTTCTTATCTTATAATCGTAGGCCTGATTAGTTTCATATAAAGTAATGCTATAGTTTTAACTATTGGCAATCAGGCGAAACTTCGTTATCCGTCTCCACCGTTATTATCGATGTGGAAATTTCGATATTGCGACAATATTGCTATAACATCGATGATACAATTACACGATACGATTACGATTTTAAATAAACCTTTTCACAATAAAGCAAATACCGTATATATTCAAACAAGTAACTGAAAAAAGTAAAAAATTGTACTTAATGTAACCTGTAACAAAGAACAACACAAAATAAACTAACCAAGTTTGTTGTGTTGTTGTGTAGCTGTATCTAAATTCGAATTGTGAGAAGAAGCAGACTTCGAGACTTTGTTAGATCTAAAATGGCGTTAGATCTAAAATGGCGTCACACAAATGCTGCCAAATACAAATCAGAAAGGTTTTTTTTTGCTATTGTATTGAGGGAATATGCATTTTAAATGTTTCAAAACACCATTGATTTTGTTGTTTTAAACGTCGCTGTCAATTAAAGTGACGTAGGTTTACGATTACACTGTTAGGTTAGATTGTTATTATGATACATATCTTTTCTCAGTATCGATGTTGATTCGATTGTTTTCATCGCTCAATTTCAATCGCAATATCGAAATTTCCACATCGATAATAACGGTGGAGACGGATAACGAAGTTTCGCCGGCAATCACATTGAAAGGTTGCATTTTGACTGTATCCCTATTTTGCAACTAGACAACCTAACCATGTTTCCTTAAGCCGATTAGACTCGAGTTTCAGACATTCAGTCTGCAATGTTTTGTCTGCAATATTTTCCTACCGAGAGTGGAAAATAAAAATTTAGTTGCACACACAATAGATCTGTTTGCAACTTGTACTGTTGCAGACAAAATTAGTGATGTTTTTATTTAAAACTTATGCAAAAAAATATACAATATTTTGTTGTCAACACATGTTTGCAACTCAAGTGTAAATGTGGCTTTGGATAGTCATAGTCCTCCTAATCCAATTCAAGGAGAGCATAACTTTTTATTTCGATTGGTTGGTTTTAGCTACATCAATTTTTGGTTAGCCTCAAGGCAAAACTTTGAAAACCGACTTCATCTATTGATGTTTATAATGAGACACTCCTTGAGTTAGTAGGCCTACTCTCGCTCTGGCCGCATGTTTGATGCTTGGGCTCTCTGGGCTGGTCTTTGGCCAGCCCCACGGGTATTGGTCTAATTTTACCTCAGAGGCCTCAACTTACCTATCTCTAAAAGGTTTTTGCCATTAGCCTACGTTTTGTGTGTTTTTCAATGTAGGCCTATGTGTTTATTTAGATTTAACAAAAACTGACTGGGATTTTTAGCGAATTTCCCTATGGGGAATACGCTATTACGGTAGTGGCCATGGTAAGACCTATGCCCCGGACCAATTTACTTTTTCATTTTTAAGTCCCCAGAAACCAAAAACACTGTTCGTTCATTTTCATATATATATATACATATGTGTGTGTGTGTGTGTGTGTGTGTGTGTCCGTCCGTGGTACAGATAACTTTTGAAGCGGACCTCTGATTTTGATCAAATTTGGTATGAAGGTGTAAGACCAGGTCTATTTTCATGAGTTTGCGAACGGGATGGTGGCGACGTCCTGTAATCCAGCTACTTGGAGGTCACGAATTGTGGATAGTTATGAGCGATGGCTTGTGGATGCGATATTCCCTGGTGGGGATTAACGTCCGCTCTAGTGAATACTAGTTCATCCATAAGTACCATCCTCATAATTAGACCAATTCGTATATGGGAGGTTGAAATTGTGGTTCGGATCCCACGTTAAACTGTAGGTCCCTAGATACCATTGGCTGTTGGGCTATGAATTAACAGTCCTGTCTAAGGAGAATGTCGGCCTTAGTCAGTAACAAGACTACAAGATCGCGCCACAATCATCCTACACTCATCCCTCATTCATACTTGGCTTTAAACTACCTATTGAGTTAGGTCGCCATTTCAATAAAGGTGGTATTAACATTGTCGGGTTATGGGAACGGGGTTTTATGGGGTTTGAAAGGGGTAAAAAATGGGTTTTTGGCATTTTTGAACCTCATTCAAGTATTTCAACTAAAAAAACATTTAAAAGAGCTTAAAAAATTCAACAATTTAGCATTTTGAATCATTAAAATAGCTTAACTGGTTATGGAGAAAATTTAAATCAAGTTCCCCATGTTATTCTTATGGGTTAATCTTTAAAAAGTTATACATCGCTTATCTATAAACATATCTTGGGAAAATTTTTTATGAACCTGTCCTATTTGATGAGTAATTAAAATTTGATAAAAAACCCACATGGCAGCAAACCTACATGCCAAATCCCATGGTATTCTCATGGAAAATAAATGTATAATGGGAGCAAGAGAGATGGAGATAATAATATGTCTGTTCCTAATAATCAGCTGATCATCTGTCTTTTGCTTTTGTAAAATTTGGAATGTTTATGTTTTGGGATTTGTAAACAAATAATTCTTTTTGCATGAAAGCTTTGGATAAGCATTTTTATTACTGTAAAAAATACATTTATTGCAATATAAATTTCATTATATAAATTATTAGGCCTAAATAAAAATAATTAACCCGGAAAAAAATGCCATTAAATATATCATATTTCTTTCGAAAGATTATAAGTTAACCACAAAGTTCTTTGATGTTGAAAAAAATAACTCTTTGGAAATTCGCTCAGTACGCAGGTCTGCTGCGACGGGGGTATTTGACTATCGTACTGATTTGAAAGTGGGGCGTAAGTACCAAATTAGTCATTTACTATTTTAGACAAATGTATCATGGATTTATTTATTTATTTATTTATTCCAACGGATTACACCAATAGTACCTACAATTTAAATGGCAAGGTAACAGTGGACAGCCTCAAGATGGACATAACAAAGACATGACTACTCCTAAAAATAATAACAGTGACTTAAAGCGACAAGACTAGTAATAAATAACATTAAGTACCGTAACAACAACAAGTTAACAATAACAGATAACAATAAATTAACAAGATTAAGTCAATGGTGGAAGGGTAGGTACCGGTATAGTAACCTATTAACTTAGTTTTAGTCTTTCAAATCAAGAGGGCAATTATGAATGGTTGTGTAAACATAGGCTGCAGTTTTAGAGTTCGTTTGAGAGCTCAAGTTCAGCATGTTCCTGTTCTTTAATTCTGGCTATAACCTGATATTGCCCGACAGTTTAAAAATCGAGTTTGAGGGCTCGGGCTTACTCTTTCCGGGGCATAAATATTTTAACTGCGAAACCAAATATAGGAGGGATAAACTGCCGCCTAACAATTCGGATTCGAGTGACATGGTCTAGATACAGTAATATGGGCATGAAAGATACTCTTCGCGGGTCTAAGAGTCCAAGTTGTAGTATAAAAAACAATCATAAGCATGGCCAGAGCCATGTTTTTGGTACCGGTAGCAACTTAGACCTGCTAGAGGGCAGGTACCTACATTATAATATAATGTATCTTAAAAGTTATTTATCAGTAAAATGAAAATAGGTCTAATACTCAATCAATCAATCAATCAATCAATCAAGTTTTATTGTCCAGAACATGTATAACACAGGCATGAACATTGTCAATTAAGTTATCGGTACATAAATACAATCAAATTATACATAGGTAGTCCTAGTTGTACAAATGCTTCATCAAATTTATAAAAATAAAAAATCTAAGAACCATTACAGAGAAATAATAATAACCATTACAAATAGAATGAAATACTTAAGGCCTTTGCATTTTAAATATAAATTATTTTATCTCACTTAGAGAATAGGGAGCAATATCTATAAGCCACTCTTTTAGACTGTTCTTAAAACTATTACCTGTGAGAGATTTAATATTAGTTGGCAATAGGTTATAAAATTTTGTACCTCTTACAAATGGACTATTCGTTGTGAATTGCATTCGTCTAAAAAACATTCTATAGTCATTTTTGAATCTAGTGTTATAACTATGGAAAACAGAATTAAGAGAAGTAAACTTTGAATCAGCTTTCACTAGTAGAACAGTGTGGTAAAAGTATAATGCATGAATAGTCATAATATTAAATTTTTTAAAGAGAGGTTTACAGGAGGATCTCGGTGGTTCTTTAGCAATTATTCTAAGAGCCCTTTTTTGTAGGACAAAAACTCTCTTTAACAATATGTCATATGTGCCGCCCCACAATATAACACCATATGACAAAAAAGGGTAAATTAAACCATAATATACAGTAATTAAAACTTCTAAAGACATGTAAGATGAAATTCTTCTAAGTAAAAATAGACTGGAAGAAATTCTATTACAAACATGATCAATATTATGTTCCCAAGTTAAATTGTTATCAATATAAATTCCAAGAAACTTAACTATTGCATTAGTTTTGAAAACCAAAAGGCCATTATCAATTTCCAAATCCTGTGCATGTCTGTTGGGGCTAATAACCATAAATTCAGTTTTATCCAAGTTTATTTTCAAATTGTCATTCTCAAATTGCAACTTAGCATTATTGAGAAAAGTGTTTATATTTTTAATGAGATCTGACGTGCTAGAATCCCAGCAAAGTCCAGAGGTGTCATCAGCGTACATAGTTATGTGACATTTACTTGTGAAATCAAAACCAAACTCATTGACATAAACTGTAAAAAGAAATGGTCCTAAAATGGACCCTTGTGGTACTCCAAAATGTGTATTTCTAAATTTAGACCGTTTTTTATATAAATAATTACCATCATCATGCTCAATTTCAGTGCACTGTTTCCTACCCGTCAGGAAAGATTTAAATAATTCTAAAAGATCACCGCCAATTCCAAGTAATTCAAGTTTATAGATGAGAATCTTATGATCCACCCTATCAAAAGCTTTAGACAGGTCTAAGAAAACGCCTGCTACTTTGTTCCCTTCATTGATTTTTTCTAAAGCTATATGGATGAACTCCGCAGCTGCAGAAATAGTATTGCGACCCTTTCTAAAGCCATGCTGCGAGTCATACAATAAATTAAATCTCTCACAGTGCAAATAAACATGGTTCAAAATATATTTTTCAATCAGCTTACTAAAAGAAGAAGACAAAGCAATAGGCCTATAATTTTTAACTGAACATTTTTCCCCTTTTTTGAACAAAGGTTTAACTAAAGATACCTTTAGTAACTCAGGGAACTCCCTTTCCTCCAACACAACATTTAGCAAATGCAAAAGTGGATCACATAAGACATATTTACACTTTTTAAGTAAAAATGGAGAAATTTCATCAATACCAGCCGATTTTTTGCTATTAAGACTGTCAATTAAATTAAAAATATCTTTCATACTGAGTTGTGGTAGCGAATTCAAAATATGTAATGGAAAATTCTGTACAAAATTAGATGGCCTACAAAAAGATGAAATACTACTACATAAATCTCCCTCCACAGTATCAATAAAATAATCATTAAAAATATTACTAACAGTTTGGGGGTTTTCTTCAAGAAGACCACCTACTTTTAAACCAATATTTTGAGCTTTTACACCTTTTACAGAATCATTTTTTAAATTGTTAACCAAATTCCAACAGGTTTTTGCAGTACAATCAGAGTTTCTTATTTTATCATTTAGTACCTTAGCCTTAAGTTTCTTAACTTCCTTACGGTACTGATATTTAAACGCTTTATATTTATCTCTATACATCTCTAAACCAGTTGTTTTAAAAAAGTCATACATTTCATCCATCCTCTGTTTAAGTAAAATGGTCTCATTATCTAAAATAATCTTCTCAGACTGATATTGTTTGTTAGTTTTGATTTTAATCTTTTTAATGGGGAAAATACTATTAAAATACCAGGAAATAATAGCCATAAAAACCTTCCACTTATTATTGCAGCCTACAGCATTATACACTTCATTCCAGGTTTCATTCTGCAAATTAGAAATGAACAATTTTATTTTATCCTCAGAAAATAGCCTTTTATATGTAAATTTAAAACAACCCATTGATTGCTTTTTTGCAAGACAATTTAAAACCAAAATTTGACCCAAATGGTCTGAGATGTGGCCATTAATAATTGATGAATTAACAACATCATTGCAATTAGTCATTACATAGTCAATAGAGCTCACATGATTAGGAGTAATTCTTGTAGGAATGTTACCGAGAAGGTCACAAATATTATGAGAGTTTAAACAATCCAAAAACATTTTACAAACATGTAAATTTATATCCAGAGTGTCAATATTAATATCACCCATAATTATAACATTATGCTTGATTTTATATGAGTTTAATTTATTAAGAAATTTATCAAACAACTTTAAGAAAACATCACAATTACCAGAGGGAGATCTATAGATTCCTACAATGTAAAAGGTTACAGCACAGAATACTAATCTAATCATGGTTACTTCAAAATCCATTTCTTTACAGTAATTGCTTATCCATGCTATGTCTTTGACTTGATTTATTTTTACATCATTCTTACAATAAATGGCAACTCCACCTCCTTTGTGATGGGATCTACAGAAAAAGCTAGACAGGCTGTAGCCAGCCAACTGATATAAATTAATATTATCATTATTTTTTTGATGTTCAGTTACTACAAACACATGAGGTAATTTTTCCTGTACAAAAAGCTCAACACTGTCAATTTTGTTCCCAATGCCTTCGACATTGTAATGCAAAAGTTTAAAATAATTATTATCATTTTTACTATTAACAATAGAACGAGGAAAATCTTTTTTTACATGAACAGGTAAAGAAAAAGGCTTATCTAATTGAATCCCATCACTTGGCAAAATACATTCATTGTCGGCTAGCCCCTGTTTAAAACTAAGGAGTGGTCCAGAGTTGATATATCTGGATTTTTGTCTGCTATTATAACATTGGAGTTTAAAGTAATGTTATTTGGCGAGTCTCCCTGAGGTAAAGAACCAACATCACTGATGGCCACTGGCTCATCATCACAGGACACTTTAACCCCATTGACCTTTTCACCCCCCTCACTATCACCCACTGGAAATGTTGAGTTGAAGACATCAGACTGAGATCCAGTAGTTGTTAGGAAGGTTGAGTCAGCTGCCATCTCTGTGTTAATGCAGTTGGAGCTGTCATCATGAGGCTGTGTCTGCTGCGGCTGGCCAGAGTGTGGTTGCAGGACAGGTATTGTAGGTGAGGAATGAATCACGTCAGAGACTTTACTTGAAATTACAGGTTCACTCAGAGTGTCGTTAAAGGAGTTCCATTCACAATAGTCTCGAAAGTATTGATCTATGAATGTTTGTTTCAGATATTTAACAAACGTTGAGTACTCCAGCCCATTTTTGAGATAATTATTTGAAGTGTTGTCGCCAGTAGTAAGAATGATAGAAGCTCCAGTTAAATGTTTAAATTTTAATAGATTATTGACAAAATGGCCAATCGAAATGCGGTCCCTGACACAACCCATAGGAGGGCATATTAGGGTTTGAAGATTGCGTGATTTAAAATCAGTCGTTAACTGTGAGAATGCTGCGTCATAATTTCCCTTGTACTCTGGAAGGTTGTTTGCGTTTAAAAAGTATTTGGGTTTTGTTACCAGGCTGTACACCACTGCTCCCGTATCAATTTTCTGGTATGTTAAATTGGTGCTGCAATAGTCATCTTTAGAAGGCCTCCCAAACTTCTTTCTAAAAGCTGTTGCTACGCCTCGACTCATGTGCTTCCTCTCATCATCGAAATCCGCTGAGATACAGTGGGAAAAAGCCACTGTAGGGTTGTTACAATGTTGTTCCAAGAAGGTGTCAATTTCTGTTTCCACTATTTTCAAATGGTGTTGAGCTTCCAAAACTGCCAGTTTATGATTACGATTAATATTCAGAGCAAGATTTACAATTCTTCTGGCCAGTACTCGCTTGCCAAGTCTGTTCAAGTGTTGTCCATGTAATGTGTAAAAATTCCGTTTAAAATCACTAATATTTACTACATTGAGATGTTTAGCATGTTTAATCTTTTGATTGACTCTATAAATTTTTTTATTGATAGGACTATCCCAGGCAATGTCAAAACGGTGAGGCAGAGTCACATAAATAATATTAGTGTGATTGTTAGCAGCAACAAAAGTATCCAGTGCATCGGGGATGTACACATCTGCATCTTGATCGTTACTTGAAATTCCCTCCATGTTGTTGCTTCCAGCAATAACGATAGCCACATCACTCCTCTGGAAACCATCAATCATAGCTGCAGTATTTTCCAAAATTTGGTCGAACCTTCCTCCAGGATTTGTACAGACAAAAGTACTGACAGATCTTGGTACCAGTGAGTCAACAAGATTCCCCAAATCTTTTCCGTGGCTGTATCCAAAGACGTGAAATCTGGAACGCTCACAATTCGTTACACCTTTCTCTAAGAGGTGTTCATTAGTTATTGGTTTATGTCTGTTTTCTGACAAAGTGTTACATTTACGTTTAACATTTTTCATACGTGTCTGATAGTGTTGGAAGTTTTTTATTTGTTCATCAGAGTTGTTGATGCAATTTGTTGCAATTACTGATTCTTCACTACCAGGCAAGCTGTCCAAAACTGCATACTTGTTTTTGAGAGTAACATTAAAGTCTGTCCCATTTTGAGTTTTTTCCTTACTATAATTGACAATGTTTGATTTATTTCTTTTCTGAACTCTTGTCCATGAATGTACTGCGCTTGTAGTATCCGTTGAAGGGAAAGTAAGGGAAGTTTGTGTTGATGAGTTTTGTACATCTGTGTTGCATCCTCTATTGTCTTCAGCTTTATTCTCATTAGCAGGAATTGCATTTAATGATTTAATTTCTATTCCATTGATGTCCTCGGAAATAAGACCATGCAGTAAATCAACTGATAAGCTTTCACTTGTATTAATGACATAGGCCATGTGACTTCTCTTTTTCACTAAATCCAATTCGGTAAACTGCAGTTCTTCCAGGGCCAAAAAATTTGGAGTCTCAGATTTTATTACAGAACTTAATATAAACTCAATAGCTAGGATAGAGTATATTCCACAGTCGTAGCCATTCATTTGTTGCGGGCCATTCAGTTCTACAAGTTTAGGCTGTTCTGTCTGAGATAGAATTGCATATGACAATCGACTCATAACAGTTTTGGCATGAGAGAGGTTGTATTTCTTAAGTGAGTCGTAATAATAATAAGTGTGTTGACTTTTGCTGTAAAAAAGCACACTCCAGTGAGATCCGCCACTTTTATCTAAGAGTGTACAATCATTGATAGGGATAATCACAATATTTCTCTCTTGTAATTTTTGATGGACTAAAACATGTTCATAGTCCATAAGAACCTTTATAGCATTGCTAAAGTAGGATCTATTATTAAAACTTCCCCAGATGTTAGGATGTGTCTGTGGATTAACTCAAAATACTTGTACATTATATCATCAGATATCCATTGTTTATTCAATAGCTCACTACAAATAAATAAAGATTTTGTATCTTAATAATAATACTGAGCACATATTTAAGTTCACCATGACATCCTATTACATTAACGGACACAAATTTATATTTGTATTTTTTATTTCACCTGTATTTTTGTCCGTGACTTCAGTTTAATACCTACATACTCGATGCTATGGTGTTTTTATAAGTAAATAATATAAAATTCCATTGGAAATTCGCTGAGTACGCAGGTCTGCTGCGACGGGGGTATTTTCATAAGCTATAGGCCCTAACCTCACTATCTGGGTCTAGGTAGAATGTTAATTAAGACTGCATGTCATTTGGGATGAAAGAAAGAATTTATAATATCTATTGATACCTTTTCAGGATATTGCTTTTATTATTTATCTGTTTAATGGTGCAGGTAAATCTTAATAAAGTAGTATAATGAAAGAGAAGAAAAATAAACGATTATTCAAAGTTAAATTTTTGTGACTTGATTGCTAACGAAATTTAAAAACCCCCTCCATGTTAAAATATTTCTTGGTCGTACATTTGTCTAATACCAATACAGAAAATAGTATTTCTGTATAAATAATAAAACTACATAAGAACTTAGATTAATTTATATTGCAGCTAAACAACAGCTAATCTTCACAACCCAGTAAATTGGTTCATAAGCAGACGGCAAAATAAAATCACCAAAATCAGCTACAAAGAAAAAAAAAAATAGAATCGGCAATTGTATTGGCAAAACGGTATAGTCAATTGTATAGTCGATATTAATGTGAGACGAAAATGTGTACAACACAATTTTCGTAATATCGTAAGCTACGTTATTGCTTTATAAACAGACCTACAAATGAAATGGAAAAAATATTGTGTCATGACCATCCGTAGATCTTTGTTTTGAAATAGAGTCAGAAAATCCAAAATGAAAATCAGCAAATAACTTATTGCGCTGGGGGTTTTAAGATCAAACATCTCAAATCACAAGCGTCAGTATATCTATACAATAATTTATTCAATGTATCTATTTAATGTATTTATTTCCCAAAAAATACAAATAATACAACTCACATGTTTGCTAACAATGACGTAAGTTGTTTTAAGTTAACAGCTTATGTCATTGGTAGCAAACATGTAAGTTGTATTATTTGTATTTTTTTGGAAAATGAACGATTTCTGATTTCTGATAAGGAAATTCATCCCGGAAACCGGGACCACCGGGATTTTTATTTTTGCCATAGTGGCTACGCTGAAGGGGCAAGACGATCAGCCTAATAATGTCATATAATTAGCTATGGAGTCGCGGCTCGCGACCTCACAGTTGCTGTACTTAGTGACGCTAAAACAAATCTGATAAAATTATTTATTGTTTAAAAAGCTCATTGAACTTTTTCAAGTTTTACTCAGTGTAAACCTTGAAACCAAATAATCTGCATGAACCACTCTTAATATTTTAGACTAATCTTAATCTAATCCCAAAAAAATCTGCCGCCCCTTAAAATTTGCCACCTTGAGCTTGGGCTCATGTGGCCCATGCCTAAATCCGGCCCTGGAGAGACGTGTTTGAAAATTAATTAATTAATAATAATTAAGTCATATTAATTAATTAATAGTATATGAATTGCGTCAGTGTAAATGGTATTCTTTACTATATTGGAGCATGTACCGTAAATAAAATAAAATAATCAGCTGATCAACCGACTTCCTGCATTTGTCATATTAATGTTTACATTTTGTGATTATTTTTTACAAAATTTTTATTTATCAGTTTTTTCATAAAACAATAAGTAAATAGTATGACATGAAATAATAAGAACTGTGAGAGAACATGAGTTAGTAAATAAACATAATTAGTAGGTACTAACAAAACAAAAATCAATTCTATATTAAAAAAAGCAGTTTGGTAGATAAAAGATGTTATAAGTCTGTACACGTGTTGGCTAATGTCAAGAAAGTTTAGGGCTAAATCATTTGCATGGTCCTCAAGTTTATGAAGATACTTTTTCACTGAAGTTGGTTACTTCTTCAATAACGAGTGGGATTTGCTTAGGCTATGGCCACACGAGCGTTTTTTTCAAGCACGAACGCAGCATGAAAATACATGAGAAATATGGACAGCATTAAATGTAATGGGGTATGCCACACAAGTATGTTTTCCCGTCGTAGCTTTTATAATAAAAGTTTAATTATAAATTCAAGCAGCGTGAAAATAAGCTAGTATTTACCACGTGAAAAAACGCTCGTGTGGCCGTGGCCTTATAATGGCTGCTATTTGTGAAAAATGTCTCGCTACTAACTAATCTTACGTATTATTATAACTTTTCTCCTGTACTGTCTGTTGCGACATCTTGAAAGACACACTAATTTGCAAACAGGTGTTAACGATCAGCTGTATTTATGAACAATAAATCATTGTGTGAATAATTTAATTGTTTATTTAGGTGAATACTGCACATACAACAGCAAAATAAATAATTGGTTATAGATAGAGCATTTCTAAAAAAGAGTTATCGTTAAAAAAAAAATGGCAACTATTTAAAATAGGTTTTTATCATTCTGCACGAAATCAGCCTGTTTTTTGTTCTCTCTATAGTACCAAAACCGATTCTTTTTTATCCTAGGACTGAATAATCATCTAGAGAATTTTTTAGGTCCTAGGACTGAAAAGTCAGCTTGTTTTCTAAGTGTATTATTTTTGATTTATTAATGTTGAGAAGCAGAATTTTGAAATTCAAACATATAAAGAGCATTGTTTGTAAATAATCTAATATTGTTAATGATTAAAAAGTCTAATTTCACATTTTGATAAAAACCGTTGTTCATCACTCGGAGCAAAAGTGTCTTTTTGATGCTTAATCGTTTTTAAAAACACGATCGCGCACCAAAAAGACCCACTTTTGCTCCTAGTGATGAAAACTACTATTGGATTCCTGGACATGTAGGGGTGAATGGCAATGAAATTGCGGACCGTATAGCGAAATTAGCAGCAGGCAAAATTAAAGTAGACAACGACCTTGGACCTACAATACCTGTTCAATATGGATATAATTAGGACCTTTAAAAAAAACATCAAGTCAAAATTCCAAATTCTTTGTGAAAATTCAGAAAAAGGACTAACTTAGGCCTATGCTACAAATTCATCCAACAAGAAACAATTGGCAAACCGTGGATTGAAAATTCAAAGCTCGATATAAGACACATAAATATTATCACAAGATTAAGATTTGGCAATACATATAATGCTGTTCGGTTATTTCAAATGAAATTGGTAGAATCACCATTGTGTCCAAATTGTAATCGTGAAAACAAAACTATAGACCTTATAATTTTCAAGTGTCCTGCACATCAACAACAAAGGTTGGAATGTTAAAAGAAAATAGAAAAAGAAAAATTGACGATTCCGCTGACAGTACGAGAAATTTTAAAGATAGAAAATATTCATGTTTGGGAGCATCTTCTAAATTATATTTTCAGTGTGAAAAACCGTTTGTAATGCAAAGAAACGTTGTGATCCTTTGAAGACGTAATGGACTCATATATTTTAATTTTAACTTAGTTACATTTTACCTAAGTATTGTTAATAATTAATAAAGAAAAAAATTGGTTTGCGGCAACCTTTTTGGATATGAGGGGCAACAATAATGATGGTTAACTTAGTTATTAAAAAGGCCCCTTATATCCAAGAAGGTTACCGTAAACCGATTTCAAATATCTCAAATAGTTAAACATTTGAGGATATGGGGGTGCAAGTTATTTTTCAACCACCCTGTATGTTTTTTATTTGTTTTTAATGTAACTTTAACATGAAACTAATAAAAACATTCTAACTATAAAATTAAAATATGACTTTTGTAAGTAAACATAGAAAAAATCTACATAATTTAATTTTTACATTTATGAAAATATAAATATTACAAAAAGATATTTTATTATTTATTTTTGTTAATGTATAAATATAATGGAAATTCATGAAACTTAGTTTTTGCGTGAATCTGATTAATTAACTGTACCTAGTTAAAAACATATAATATGAATCAATCAGTTCTCATTAAGTATAATTCTTATCCAGGGAACAATGGACCAGTTGGTTGGTATACTTTGAGGGGGGGTGGGGGAGGGGAGGGTACTCGGAACCGTCTTGGTTTCCTCCTTGAATAATTTGGTCACCCTACTATTTAGATTGGGTTTCTATATCTTTTTGTTTCGTTGTTTCTTTAATTTCTTCAATAGTAATTTTATATTCTAAGGTAATATTTTGAACTCAATTTTTAAAACCTAATTAAAAAGTGAATTGTGTTTTTCAGAATGGATGATCAGGTGTGTCCAAGATGCAAAACAACCAAATATCGCAACCCTTCCCTAAAACTGATGGTGAATTCCTGTGGCCATGCCCTCTGTGAAAGCTGTGTGGATCTCTTATTCTTAAAAGGTGAGGATATAGCCTATAGGTGTTTATAAGTCTATCTTTATTAAATGTTATAAAGTTGTTATGTGCTGGAATACAGAATATGGCAACTCACTGAATGCAATTAGAACAGTGTAGCTATTAAAACTTTTAAAATATATAAATTAATTAAATTAAATTATTTTAATTGAGCATGTACAGTGTGGAAATAAGTCTGGAAACAATACTCATTTATTCGAAATACCTACATACAATTGTATGTCTTTTAAGTCTGCAGCGGTTCTCAACCTGGGGTACGCGAACCCCTAGGGAACCGCGAACCGCGGAGGAGTCCACGGGGTTCGCGAGTGATAAATTGATAAAATAACTTTGAAATAACTATATGAATTTCACCATAACAGTCAAAGATTTCCAACCGTTAGTTTGAAATATTAAAAAGACAAAGAAGTTTACAAGGTCAACGTTAGACCCACAGTAGCCTATTTCATAATTGCTCTGTCCTGAGACTCAACTTAACTACTCAATCAATTTAATGGAAACACCTTTGGAAATTTGGCAATACTGCTCATATCTCTCCTCTAAGCTGCCACCCCTTAACTCATCGAGTGGACTCGTCTCTTGTGCGTTATTACCAACGAGGTTAAATAGATATAGAGTGCTTACCAGATAGGGAAAACTGTCCCCTTTTGACTGGCACCATGTTACCCATGATTCCCGCCGTTTCCTTGGTAACCAGTCCTTTGTTTACACTTTCCCAACAGTAATTTACCATTTACCCACACCTATCCGACGTTTCTATGGTAACCAATTTCAATAGCCTGCTCACAGACCATCAAATCAAACTAAGTTAAAACAAACAACAAATAAACATATGTTTTAAAACTATCATCAGTAATTTTTTAAGCTGTAGCGACCAATTAGAATAGCTAAAACTAGTAACCAAGGAAACGAGAGCAAATTGTGGGATGGTTGTCAAGGAAACGGCGGGAATTATGGTTAAAATGGTGATAAATCAAAAAGAAACACAAAATTAACATTTGATGAGCACTCTATATCTATTTAAGCTCGTTGGTTGTTACTGTCAAGAACTATCAGTATTGAGTCTACCATCGCGTTGCGTCGTCCATAAGTTTACCCTTGTTCGTGGTGCCCGTGAGTGCTTGGTGTTTTCTGCGTCTGACACACCAGGCGGCTTCCGGCGGCGCGGCTGCGCGGCACTGTGCCTTCGCTTTTTTTTATGCATGTCGGCAAATTTATTTGATGTTTTGTTTTTGTTACTTATTATATTACACTTACTTTCATTTTTTACTATATTTAGTAGAACTAGACTTTCTTAATTTATAATTTTCTGAAGTTTTTTGTTATTTTTTATAGATATTTTTTAAAATTTAATTACAAATGTGTTAAAAATATAGCTATAACTTACTAATAACCTTCATTGTTTACTAAGAACTTTAGTATTGGTTAATTTACCCCGCTTTATAGGTCTCCGCTTTAACCTGCCTACCCTGGCACAAAAATAACATCTTTTTAACTGGCAATTTTTTATCACAACATTGCTTTAACTGGCCATGTTTTGCTGGAAATTTTGTTTTCTTATCTATTGTGTCATTCAATTCAACATTATATCATGATGTTCTCAAACCACCTAAAATGTACTGTCCTGGACGGAAGTGTATGCCACTGGAAGTGAATGTGCTTGGACCTGCTATCAATAGACAAAATGGAAAACAAATTAAATAATGATATTTTATCTTTCGCTGAACATGCAAAATTTTTGGGCGTAGAAATTGATAAGAATTTGACATGGAAACCACATATTAATATGTTAGTAAATTGAATACTGCTTGCTTTCAAATGTATGTTCTGAGAAGTATTATAGATTTACAAACCAAACTTACAGTATACTATGCAATGTTCTTCTCTATCTTGCAATATGGTATAGAATTATGGGGCGCAACTTCATATGCCGAGAAAATTTTTAAAAATTCAAAAGAAATTTTTAAGAATTTTATGATTTACACCAAAGAGAACATTGTGCAAGCCTCTGTTTATTAAATATGAGATATTAACGGTGCCTTCACTTTATATTTTTAAAATGATGGTAAATCTGAAAAGTAATTATCAAATGTACTATGATAAACAACTCACCCATCTGTATCCTACACGCTTTAAAAATTTACAGTATCCAAGACATCGCCTTTGCTTGTATGAAAGGTCTCCTCAATACATGGGTTTAAGGATTTCCAACAGTCTATACTATAAAAAATTTTATATTATGTAAAAGTCATACGGGGCCGTCCATAAATTACGTCATCGCTTTTTGGACATTTTTGGACCCCCCTCCCTAAAATCATCCTACCATCATAATTTTTCTGACCCCCCCCCCCCCCCCTCTTGGAAAAATGACGTCATTTTTAACAAACCTCCGTTTTAAGTAAAAATAATGCTTTTTAAACGCTACATGATAAACTAAAAATATTGACCAATCAAATCTGAATTCACCTTCAGAAAAAAAGCCAAAATGACTTTCTCAATGAAAAAATAAACTATAAAACAACGTCATAAAATAGTCTAATGTATTTTATAGCCTAATTATTTTATAATAGTTGAGTTGTGTTAGAATTTATCATTGTTTTACTGTTAAAATTTAATATAAAACATCATATTTAAAATGACGTCATATCAAATCCGACCCCCCCCCCCCTTGCACATCACCTTACCGTCATTTTCAATCTGGACCCTCCCCCCCTATTTTCAGATGACGTAATTTATGGACGACCCCTACACTATATCCTGTTGAAAATAAATGTGTGGTCTAAAGCCAGAATTTTATTTCACAAGAAAAATTCCCTCAATACCTTCTTCAATTCTCCGATTTCCTTCACAATCAGATGTTATTTTAATTTTGCCCTTAAAATTCACAAGAGAGAATAGCAATCAATGATGGTGGTGTTATTTCCCCTAGTTGGCGTTGAAAGCGCTTCTTTTTGCATCTCAAACGTCAAAAATAGAATATTTTTTTTATGGAAAAGCAAAACATTGGCATAAAGGGACATCAGATACTAAACAGCTGTAGTAATTCTCAGTAATAATGATTGGTTGTATTCTATGGTCAACAGAAAGAACGGAGAAAATGGGGGAATTTAAAACTGTTTTTCGATTGCATTTTTATTTTGGACAGGATTATAGTCTAGTCATGTACTGAAAAAACTCTAGAGCATATTTATTTACTTTTGTGGTTTAAGAAACAATTGTTTCAAAATGAACTTTTAATTATTTTTGAAAGAATGGATAGTGACATATAGTAGCCAATTGTGGACCTTGTTTTTTTCTATCAAGTACAGTAGTTATGCAATCAATGTATACAGAACCAAATAAGTAGGGACATACCATGTTAAAAAATTTTAGTTTTGCCCCCGAAAACCAGAGTAAAATAAAGCGCTGATGCTAGGATTACTTCTCCTCATTGTCACAGGAAGCGCTCTTTCTACCTCTTAAATGTCAAAATGAACGTATTTGTTTACAAAAAATCAAAACAATAACAAACGTCTGCAAAATTATTTTAGCCATCTGTTTTCATTCAACCAACCAGCATGATCCTTGAATAAAAATTATGTCTTGCTGGTGCTATCTGTGTTTCGGGGGCGGCGTTCTCACTTCCCCATAAGGATGTCCCTACTTATTCGGTTCTGTATACATTGTATGCAATATTTAATATTCATAAATTAATGAAGTAATGATTCATATCATTATTAATAAAGCAAGTTTTGTGTCTTGGGGAGTCTAATTCCATGATATAATGAGCTTACAATTATGGCAACACACCGGGTGGACCTTTATATTGGAATCATAGCTTTGAAAGCATGTTAATTTATTTTCTTATCAAGTCTGTGAGGGATTGAATGAAAAGTATTAAATAACAGATTTTTTTTCAAAATAATTACATAGTCATGCAGAAGTTCTAAATTTTTACAAATATTTTGAAAATCAACTCCTTTTACAGGTTCTGGAAGCTGCCCAGAATGTGGGATACCTCTTAAACGTAGCAACTTTCGAATTCAATTGTTTGAAGATGCGGGTGTAGAAAAAGAAATAGAAATTCGGAAAAGAGTTTTGAGGGACTATAACAAGAAAGAAGACGACTTTGCGACACTTAGAGAATACAATGACTATTTAGAGGAAATAGAGACAATTATTTTCAATTTAGTCAATAACCAAAATGTACAAGAAACTAATAGGAAGATTGATCAGTATAAGAAGGAAAATAGAGATATAATTTTGAAGAATAAAATAAAAATTGGTAAAGAAGAGTTGGAATTGGAAGAGTTGCTTGAAGAAGAGAAACACTGTGATGAGCTGAGGAAAAGAGAACTTATAAAGGAAGAACAGGAAATGAAGAAGAAGAAAATCAAAGAAAAGGAGGCTCTTATTGATGAATTGATGTTTTCTAATGCTGATGCCAAGCACATTCTCAGTACATTTGCTCAAAACAGTCTGGCCGCAAAAGAAGAAGAGAGTAAACCTCGAGCACCTAAAGCAAGTCAGTTCTCTACCGGCATTAAGTTTAGCCGACACAATACAGGTTATGCGCCCATACCTAAAGTTGAAGAGGCTCCGCCATATGTGTACACTCCTCTGAAACTTCACATTGAAGGACCTAACCTACCTTCGTGGAATGATTTGAACACTGGTTTCATCGAGAACACTCGTGTTGAAACTTTAGATCAGCGTGCAGGTGGGTTCACGGCAAAGTACGCTTGCATGCGTGCTCTGCAAGACTCCTTGGATGGTCTTTTCTTCACACCCATCAAACAGGAGAACAGCACATAGCAGGAACTGGATGATCCGGGGAGTGGTGAAACCGTCGACTCATTGATGTGAATGAAAGTAATTTGTATTAAAGTGTAAAAATTATTTATTTTTCTTATGAGAAGATTAAATATGTGTGACTGTGAATTGAACTACAGGGGATATTATGGATTAACTAAGTAATGTTGGTATTCAGTGTATTAAAAGTGTTATACTATATTATGGACTAGATTAATGCTACATTGTAGTCTATAATTGGAACATTTGATGAAAAAACATCACCAGGTTAACTACACATTGTAATAAAAATAAAAATACGCTCTTTGTTTTGAATAACCAAGGCAATTGCTCAATCAAATTGTACACTCAGTTTTGATTATTGGGTATTATTCAGGAAAGTATTCTAGTTTCGCTGTTATTAAGTAATTTTTGTTTGTTTAATATTGTTGAATTAGCAAAACATACTTGACAATAATTTGTGTTGTTACTAAACATTGTTAGTTGGGTCCATAACTTTTTTATTTAGAAAGTTTAAACACGAAAATTTTTTTAGTGAAGCGTTGTTATATTGTAAAAGCCAATATTTTAAATCGGGACAGTTTAAGCAGACCTATACGTAAGATTTTATAAGAAAGTAAGTGCTATAACCTAGTTAATACATAACATAGAGTTTAAATTTTCAGAGAACAGTTAGTTAAAAAAAAACTAATTTAAAAAAGTAATGGCGGTCCTGTGTTGCCCACTATACCTCAAGATGTCTAAAGCTACTAAATTTGTTGAAACTGTATTTAAATTAAATATGTTGTGGGAAACCTACTGAAGTAGCCTATTTGTTAAAAAGAACACCCAAGAGCGTTTTTTCTGAACTGGTTTAGAAAAATATTCTAGTTTATTTGTTATTTTTATTTTATTTTTTTAAGTAGCAAAACATACTAGACAATAAATTGTGTTGTTACTAAACATTGTTAGTTGGGTTCATAACTTTTTGATTTGCAATAGAAAATTTAAATAGGCCTACTGCTATTATTCTTAATAAACCATAGGATTACTTTTAGGGGGGGGTTATTACTTTTTTCAATATTTAAATTCGGGACAGTTTATAAGTCCCTCAGATGTTACAAGAAAGTAAACACTGTAATCAAGTTAAAATATTTAAGTACATAACTTAGGATAAACTTTCGGTCAACCGTTAAAATTTCTAAAAAATTGTTTATGAAAAAAAATTTTTACTTTAAAAAAAATAATGGCTTTTTCTTGTCCCCTCACCTCAGGATGTTTAAAGCTACTAATTTTGTTGAAACATTATTTAAATTAAAGATTATTGTGGGTAACACTCAAGTATTAGTTTAAAAGAAAACCCAAGGCATTGTTTCTAAATTGGTACCACATTTTGGTGTTAGCTTTTTTTAGCCTGTTCCCAGGTTTTACAACAGCATCGATCCCCAACCAAATTATTTCACGTCAGTGCTACCGGTACCAGGTGACAATAGGTTTCAGTCATAGGTGACACATGATAACTTCATTGAACTTGAGCAATCGACTTTTTGATTTGTGGCAGATAAACATTTTTAATTATGATGATTTATTTTTATTATTAAAAATATTCACAAAATTATGTTTTTGTATGTTTAGGTATTTTTTTGCCCTGTATTCTAGAACTTTATTTAAGTATTGAAGATTTGTAAAACGTTTAATTTTTTTATAAATAGACCATGTTTGTTATGTTTTTTTTTATGTACATAGTGTAAAAGTGTTATTATATTATAAAGCATGTTACTATTGCATTTTTTTAGTTTCATCGTGTAACTTTTTACCAATAGTGTTTCCAGTAGACGCCTAGTTTGTTGTACATGTAAAAACTCAAAATCTCTCTTGTGTGTATTAGTACTGAGTGTTCATAAACATCGTATATATACAGTACATCTATAACTTTGTATTTTCTCCCTTACTAGGTAATTAATTCCTCTCATTAATAATCAATTATTAAATTTCCCTAATTTCGATTTTTTCATGTGTCAAGTTAGCTATAAACTCTCTCCATGAATAATAGACTAATAATCATCCACCAAGGTAGGCCTATTACGCCAATCAGTTCCCAAACGTTAAATTAAAACTTTTTATACATTTCTCAATAAAGAATCAAATCTAATAAAATGTTATTTTATTTTACTTGCCTTCGTAATTCCAATAAAATATTTTATATTAAATTAATTTTTTTGTGAACTTTTTTAAACTGTTTGCTTGTTTTTCGTTAACTACTCTTTAAACAAATAATAATAAATTAACCTAAATAAATTGTGAGTTTGCTCATCTACATGAAAATTTTATTCAAAATTGAGCTATGTCTTCTTTTATTCTGTTAACATCCAAACATATTGACATACACAGTCAACACTTTACACTGAAAAACACAGTAGGCCCACAGAAGAATAAAGTAAAATATTGCTCTACATTGTAAACTACAATAGTAAATATTTTATATTGCTTAAAATCGATGAGTGTTGATATTAAAACTTGATAGGTATCAGTGGTAATTAACAAGAAATAAAATCATAAAAAATCATTAGACTATTACAAATTAATTAAAGAGAAAAATAAACAAGTTGACAATGGGTATAATAACTGATTTTTCAGACCAATTAACTACATTGTAGTTGTAAATAATTGTCTCATAGTAGGCATCATGAGTTTTAAACATGAAAACTGACTTAAAAGTGTATTATTTTGTTTACATGACATTCTTTACTAAATTGTTTACACCATTTTATAAAAAAAATATACCCCCGTCGCAGCAGACCTGCGTCGTCAGCGAATTTCCAATGGAATTTCATATTATTTACCTTCCCCATAAAAACACCATAGGATCGAGTATGTAGGTTTGCTGCCATGGGGTGTTGTTAGAAAATCTAAGTTAATCAATAATTGGTGAATGTAAACACAAAATTGTATCAAGCTCTGGCGATTTTTTATTTTCCCCATAAACCCCATGAGGGTGAGTATGTAGGTTTGCAGCCATATGGGTTTTGTAAGCAATTATATGTTAAGCCCTATCTAGATAATGTACATACCAAATTTGATTAAGTTATATCAAAAAATAAGCAAGATATAGGGTTTTCTTGATTTCCCATAAGAATGACATGGAAAACGCATTTTTAGATATTCCCCGTAACCAGTTATGCTAAGATAAAAATTCAAAATACCTAATTGTTTGTTTTTTAAGCCCTTTTAAATGGTTTCAGTTAAAATTGATGAATTTTGAAAATTGAGGTCAAAAAATGCCATAAACCCATTTTTGACCCCTTTGAAACCCCATAAAACCCTGTTCCCATAAGCCGACAAAGCTGGTTTGCGAACTCATGAAAATAGACCTGGTCTTACACCTTCATACCAAATTTCAAGAAAATCGGAGGTTCCCTTCAAAAGTTATTGGTACCACGGACACACACATATATATATATATATATATATATATATATATATATATATATATATATATATATATATACATATATATGGAAATGAACGAATGGTGTTTTTGGCTTCTGGGGATCTCAAAATGAAAAAGTAAAGTGGTCCCGGGCTTAGGTCTTACCATGGCTACTACCGTAATAGCGTATTCCCTATAGGGAAATTCGCTAATAAAAAATCCTTTAGTCCAGTAGCTTTATATTTATATTAAAATGTCACTTTTACATCATACTATCGTGATAAAGAATTGTTTTCAGAACTGTCAGCTGTGATCGGAATTAGATGATTCCCAATAACAGTCCGGAAAAAAAGGTACTGTACAGACTAGGCCGGAGAGAAACCTGAAACCTCCAAGATTTGACACCACGAGCGCTGCTGTTCTACTCACAGTATTCCATTCAAAGAGGTTAAACTATATTTATAGTGCTACAAAGATAGCAAAATTTTCCCCCTGTGATTGGCGCCATTTTACCCACGATTCCCGCTGTTTCCTCAGTAACCAGTCCTTTGTTTACAGTTCCCCATCTGGTATCTGCCATTTTACCCACACCTGTCCCTCGTTTCTCTGGTAACAAACTCCAATAGCGTGTTCACAGACCATCAAATCAAAGTGGTTTTAAAAACTAACAACAATCAGATGGTTTAAAAACATCCCTTTATTATCCACTAGGCCGTGGCCTAGGGCGTCAACCGGAGTGGGGGGGGGGCAAACGATCTAAATATTTTTTAATAGCTTGGCGGAAAAAATATCTGTAAATTAAATTTAAAAAAATTAAAACAAGGGTATTTGCAAAAGAGAAAGGAGAAAGTTTTATTATAATAATCCCCGTACAGAACTTGAATAGAATTATTTTGTTTATTTATTACATGTTTTCAGTATGCGGAGGGTTGAGTAGATAACATGATCGTTTTGTGTGCGTGTTAGGACCAGTAGATATTGGACGCATGGACGGTGGCTGGTGGACTCATTCTAACAGTTGCCCCCCCCCGACCCACTCCCAGAATGTTTAGTTTTTATTGTAATTTAGTTTAAGGCAATTATATCTACAATTTTGTCTTAGTAAGATAATTTGAACACTACTATCAGAAATTACATTACCTTAAATCTCCTTTACTAAATAATGTTATTTTAAACGTTTACCGTGGATTTAAATTTATTTATGTGTATTAAATTACACCATATATTATTTTACTTCAGATCTTAATATGCAGGTTATGCTGGTAAATTGCATTTAAATGATAGACCTAAAAGGATTACATCTGCGGATTTAAGTTAAGGGACGAAAAACTGATTAGTTCTCTCTGTGATTTTAGTTAGAACTCAAACTAAACCATATAGGGCTGTCGGTTTTTTGTGGGAGGGGGCGCTGTTTTATACCTTTGCTTTAACCAGAGACCACAAAAAGTGTTCACCCGGCCCCTAGTTAAAATATAATCTTTGAAGCTTGGTGTGACTAATCAGAATAGCTAAAACTGGAAACCAAGGAAACGAGGGTTAAAAATGGGATGGTTACCAAGGAAGCCGTGGGGAATCGTGGGTAAAATGGTGCAAATCAACATGAGGCAAAAATTTAAATGTGATCAAATATATTTTTAACCCCGTTGATCCATTACACAATTTTCTAAAATCTGATTGTTTCTAGGAAACAAATGAAACAATAACAAACCACCATTAAATTTCTAACTCACTTTAAAACTTGTCTAATAGAAATAGGCTAAGCCTAAGCAATGATAAAACACCTCATAAGCTAGCACTTGGCATACAAGGCCAACTTGGTATAGACGCGTCATATTTGGGGGTTGCAAGAAGTGCCCAATAATAAAAAACTAATAAAATACAAAATATTCTAAAATCTTTGAGAAATTGGCCAATGCTTTTACAGAGCTTATAATTTTAGAACTTTTATTTGTAAAGAATTTTAGGGTTAGGGGGTGGTGTATTTTCACAACAATTAGCATGCATACCTAAAATTAATATGTTGTCCCAATATAAAAGCTGAAATTTACGTAGTGTTAAGGCTAGGTTTAGAATAATAATTGTTTTAATAAAGCTCCGTTCCAGATTATGTGTTTTCAGTTATGTTTAGGTATATTCTCCTGGGGTATATTTAAAGATTCTCGATATTTCGGAATCACTGGATGTTAATATGTTGCTCTTTAGCATCTTAGTGTTGGTTCAAAATGGTTAATCAGGAAATATTTTTAAACATTGAAGTATATAAACAATTAAGTGCCATAATAGCCTACACAGTTGAGAGTTAACAAGTTGCCAGTTAGTCTACCAACTATCTCGTTGACACTGATAACAATATGCATGGACGTGACTGTGGCGGGGTGGGGGGGAGGTAGATTGTTGTCCAACAATGAGCCGCGCCGGTGGTGGGGGGAGGGGGAGGAGCGACGCGGCGCGGCGGTGATGTGCTCTGGCGGCGGCCGCAGCAGTAGCGATGGTGTGTAGCGGGTAGCGGGTAGAGGGCAGCAGTGTAGGGTAGCTACTAGGGATGGCGGCGCGCCGAGGCTCGACCGCTCTGCTGCTTCTGACCGTCGTGCTACGCTGCGTGCACGCTGACTGGTGGTGAGTCACTCAAACTACAATAACAAACATTGTTATACAAATAATTTTGTACTCTTCTTGCTGCAGATTTGTTAAAAATTCACGTAAGTTTTGCGATCCAATTGAATCAAATATCTCACTATTGTTTAACATACCTAATTAGATTATTTTTCCAGATTGAATTAACTAACTGTCGCTAATACAACAAAACGTTAAAGAAACCGATTGTAAAACCATTGACAAAGTATAAATTATAATATAATCGCTTTTTACTGATAATATTAAAAACACAAACCGGTGTAAAAGCGCTCTGTGCAAGAGTTTATCGATGCGCTATAGCGGTTTATGGTCGGGGCCTACTCGCGGGTTTTACTTTCTCTCCCTATAAGTTTCAGAGAATATTGAAAAATAGCCGACCCTATTAATTTTTTAGTGAAGTGCTCTTTTGTAGCCTACACCCGGATGTATAAAAGCTACCGGTATAATAACTTAACGGATCATTTCCTACAAGAATAAATTAATTTTCCGTAGTTGTTAATTTAACGGTGGTGTGCTATTTAATAGACACTATATATCGTCACTGGTCGAAATTTGACTGAAATTTCAGTTGATCTGGACAGAATTTTAGTTATTAACATATTTTACAACTAAAACATCTGTTCTTCCTGCTTTTCCAGTAGCCTATTTGTCATTTAAATAACTCTCTAATAATTCAATCAATTAAAAATCTTCCAGAAGATAAACAATGAAACTTTTAAAGGCGTAGCCCTAGGGAGTATGTGAATTTTAACATAAAATTCTGCTCATCTACAGCACACTCCATACCTTTTTAATAGTATGAGCGGATTTCTCCCTCTATTCACATACAAGCTTAGAAAAAAGAAGGAAAAGAAACATGCTTGCCTATTAATTTTATTGATTTATTTTGTTTGCTAGAAGCTTATAAATCTTTAACTTAATAACTTGTATAATTTAGGTCTAGGTCTGATGGTAATAAAAAAAAAAATGGCAGGTCCTTGCTATCCGTTTCAACGTGGATGGTTTTATGCAACCCACGTGTATTTACCTATACTAGTATACGTGTTGCTCAAAATCGAGCAATTTATTTTAATACAATACAAAAGTTACTTTTAGCTCTAAATCAATGACATCCGACCAATCCAATATTGTGAATATCTTTAATCACCAAAACTACACGTACCTTACAGCTGATTATTAAACAGCTGTTTAAAATGCTTTATTTAATCCCAATGTTATTTAAATGGGAAATTTTTAGATTTCAATGGTGAATAGCGCCTTTATTTTCAGCCCGATTCTCATCAGTTTTTGGCGGAAACAACTACAGACCAAGCCTAATCCAACGACACCAAAAACTTGAAAATCGGTTGAAAATTGTAGGAGGAGTTCTCAAGACAAAAAAACCCTTAGCGTATTAAATAAGTATAGATTTCCCTTTATAGGACTATTGCTTAATCAATTTTATTATTTCTTGATGAACAATTCCAAAATTATAATTTTCACTAGAAACTTAAATTATAATATACAAATTATATACGTACACTATTCCAAATTGAACTTTGTTGAGGAAATTTTTAATATTCATAGCAAAACTATAGATCCTTAACTGAGTACATGACCTTGGTATTAAGTTATTTTTCCGTAGTTGTTTCCTCCAAAAAATGGATGAGAATTCAAATAAGGACGCTTTCCATAGTTTGTTAAAATTTCAAAATTTCCCATTAACATTGGAATAGATAACATTAACCCATTAACATTGGGTAGAGCATTTTAAACATCTGTTAATGTTCAGCTGTTAATAATATTAGTTTTGGGTGGATACTAAATCAAAATATTATATTGGTCGGATGCCATCGATTTAAACGCAACATTTTTAGCAATGACATGTCATAGTCTAGATTAAATTGCTTGATTTCGAGCCACAAGTACACTTGTGACTAAACATATAGACCTAAATAAAATGAGCAAGTTTAAAATCTGTGACTTGTGTTAAGCATAAATTTAGTTATAACTTACACTACCTATCTATATTTTAAAAAATTAATGAATATTTTAATTGCGGTATGTCTAACCCGCATCTGAAGAAAACCGGCCCTGTTACTACACTGAGAATTTTGAGTTAAATGTGGCCAATAAAAATGAGGATTTTGACTGTATATCTCTTGTTATTCGACGGCGCTTATGGCTTTGTTTCTTTCATGTAAATGTTTTTCAAAATGTCAGTGGAGAGTGTTTAATTTTGTTTATATAAAACTCTATGTTATCAAGATTCTTTTATACATCAATCAATCATATTTTTAACAGCCGTAACAAAAGTTAATTAATTAATTCTAGGCTTATAGAACAACTTAGTTGGTATCATTAGACCGCTTTAAAACATTTTCCATAGTGACATGACATGTCAGTAATTGTCACAAACTAAGCCAAAAGTTTCTTATCAACGAGATAAGACAATCCTCCATGTCCCAAAGAACACGGTTACTAGTCTAGTAAACCATGGTGCATGTTTAAGCACAATCATTATAAGAAAATAAATTCTACATTTTAAAAACCTCTTTCACAATTAATTAGACTTTATAGCCCATACAAATAAAGACCCCGGCAACTAATATTTTATGTGATCATTGTTTGTCTGAATGTAACATTAATATTGTTTTTAAGTTAAGCAGTGAAAACTGAATCGATTAAAAATTATATTACATTGTTACAATATTTTTGTATTGTACAATATATTTGTGACATTGTTACAATATAATAACCTTTTTAATCAATTCAGTTTTTCGCTGATAGGCCTACGGTAAAATTAGTTTATAAAGGAAAGACAAATAAATACCCGAATCGTTGATTAGTTCAGGTGTATAACATTGTGCCCAATTGAGGAAGATAATTATATTTTCAAGCAGTGTTAAATACGTTTTTAACGCATTGCCATTGTTTATTTTTGTTGTTACGTAAAAACGTTGGTTAATGAACATTTTATAATTAAATTTAATTCATTTCAAGTCTAACGTATTGAACAACGGTGGGATAATTTCCTCAAACATTCGATTAAATATGTGAATAAGTCTGTGAGAAATTTTAATTAATTAATAGTTTTGTCGTTTCTAAAATTAACCAAGATTGTTTTATATTTTAAAACTAACTTGTTCACCTCTCGCCTACGTTTTATCAGCAAGTAAACACATGACAAACTTAAAATAGGTTTAGGCCTAAATCATGCGTGATATTCATACGTGCAAAACTAATGAGATTATCTATTTTGGACAAGCCACCCTTCATTCAAGCCTACTAGTAAATTTCTTTTAACATGTTATTTACTGTATCTGTTGGGAGTTGTTTCATAAAAGTTTATATTTTAATGAAAAGTTGCAATTTTCTTGGTATCGAATAACAATGATTACTTGCTTGGATGCGATCGTTTTTTATGTAGGCCTAATATATTTTTTACGAGGTACATTAAGTAGGACTACTTGAAGATGTTAATAAATTCTTGCGACACCATAAATCATGATTTATGCTAAACGCAAATTGTTATAATCTATAAACCTACTAAGCTTCACTATAGCCTAAGGTTTAAGGCCTTTACGTTCATAATATCAAAATCCTTATAATGTACAATTCACAATTAAACTATAATAGACCCCTAAATCATTTTACTGCAATATTATTCCACAGAAAAAAATTACGTGGCATTAAAAAAATGCTATTATCTTTATAGCGAATACTAAAAGCTGAACTTAAACGAAAGTTATTTTAAGGTACAGCAACACAGTAAAAAATAGTAAATAGATTTAATCACGGCTCATCTGAAACAACAGACGTGATGCACACTTTGACACGAATGTTGGGGTTTTGGCCTACCTTTTCAACCTTGAGTCTACAGCTTTTCACGTTATCGGCTCTACTAGGCTCTAGTAGGCTCTCTAGTGATGCAGTATGCTAGGAAGGCAGGCTATTATAATTAATTGATTATCAGCTGTTAGTTGCCAACCGATGTTTATTCGTCATTATTTCAGTTGGTCGGTCACGCGGTTCTGTGATTAAGTGATTGGCTGTCACAATCGATTATATTGATTACTCGGGCTCACACTCTAGGATGGCTGTAATTTTGTCAATTAGGTGTAGGCTCTTTGCTTGTTTTTACCTGTCATAAAACCTCGGATGGTTTTTTATTGAGTTTTTATATGGTCTTTTTTTAACATGTTTACGGTTTGAAATGACAAGAGTTTTATCAATATAATGTAAATATTATATTGATATCTTCCATTCTCTTTTAAAATAATGTATATAAAATATTTTGTTTTATTCCTTTTCCCATCGATTTATTTCTACTACCCGCTCTTAGATAGGTTTCCATGCAGAGTAAATGTACGAAATCGGTGTAGAAGAATAGGAAATAACTTTCTGTCCGCATCTTATGCGCACTTCACAAGCGTTAATCTCTCAGTTTTTTTATTTAGAACAATATCCAGTTATTTTGATTATTTCAAACAATAGAAAAAATTATATGCTGTTTTATCATTATATTCTTTTAATTTCACAATAACAAATCACTTACTAGGTGAACCATTATGTCTATACAAAACTTCAGCAAATGTAAACATTTAGTGAACGCAAGCGTTTCTAGCTCATTCACCCTGTCAGCTGATTGGTTACGTATTGTGTATAAGAATTAATTGCATTAGAAGGTGAAACAACATTCTTACTTCTCACTAGCAAAGAATAATGCACAGTATTTCAATTTTTGTTCTTTACGGGAAAAGATACTGACTTGGGTTTTAAGTTAATTGTCATTTTTCATCTTTTTTCAATTATTATATTTTACATTGTTATTGTTTAGCTCTAAAATGTTTGTTTAGCTTTACGTCTAAACATAGTTCATTGAAGAAAGTCACAAAAACAGTTAACCAGACTGTAAATTAAAATTAGACATGTATGGTAATGTTTCAAATATATCTATAAGAGATATTAGAATAAATGTTTGTGTACTCTTGAATATATATGCAAGTTTGTTTGGCCGATGAAGATGCAATGATATTTAGCATTCGGTATGTAGGCTACACGAAAGCATCGTACCTTACCGTATAATAAAAAGAGTGTCTAGAGAGAAAACTACTGAACGGATCATGGACTAATTTATCATTTAAATAATTGCAAATTAAAATTAAACGTTATTTAGACCAATACAATACTTTTTTCGATTCGTTTATCCTGCTCCAAGCTCCAGGTGATCCAAATCCTTCACTAATTGTACACCACTACTTATTTACAAAAGAGTTTTAGTAATCAAACAATCAACTTCAGTCCTATATGATCATTGGCAGATAACAAAATGAAAACAAGAAAAACTAAGATTGCAATTATTTTGAAAGCCGTTAATAATATTTAACAACTGATGCTTGCTAGATAAGTTTGCTATTTTAGATGATTGTAGACTATTTATTGGATTTAAACTTACGATTTATCGATTAACTCGTTTATACATATGATTTGGTATCCCAGACATAAGCTAGTGAACTTTTAGTTTAGACAAAAGTATAAAATTTTTGTTGTAAAACACCGTGCTCATTAGGGCCTACAATATTTGATTTATGTTAATTTTGTTTATAAGTTACCTATTTAACGTCTTAAAATGGTCATCTAAACTTCGCTTCTATATAGCAAATTCAATTCGTTTACTGGTAGAGAATAGTTAAAGAAACAGAAGAGAACTATGAAGAAATAAAGACAAAAGTAAAAATAATAATAATAGGAAAAGGAGGTGGAAATAAAATCCAAAAAGAGAGACAGAGAAAAAAAACATTTTGAGTAGTGATTTAGTAATATCTTTGGAATTGGAAAAAGCTAATACCAATTGGTAATAAAACTGAAATGAAATAAATGGGAATTATATAAAAATCGTTATCATTAATCTTTGTTTTTTGTAAATTCTCATACTATATTGCAAAACTAAATCAATGAATGAACTGTTATTGTTAATAACTGTTCAGATTGCTAAAGAAATTTCAAAATTTAAGTTTTAACAATATGTCGTCAGGGGTTTAATATATTTTGTAGCCATAACAACTTAAAAAAAACATCACATTTCTTGAAAAATTACGATGAAGATTACCCTCCATTTTGACGGGCAGTTGGCTAGCCAGTTGATAAACACGAGAGACTTCGTGTGATCGTGGGCACTCGCCAGAGATGGGATAATTATTGACAACATTCCCCGAACACAAGATCAAGATTTTCGCTTCTGAATTTGTTTGGATTCGCTTGCCAGCTGCGATATAAATAAACTTCACAGCTTAATATTGTGAAACACCGGATCTTTATAGATTACCCGGAACTAACGTTAAATCCATGGCTTTTGAGCAGGACCGGTAACCCCAACAAATAAATACGGCTTGTTATAAAAAATATTATCAAAAATAATCGACTTGCAATCAATTGAGCTTATGCATTATAAAAATTCAAATCTATTTAAAAGATTTATTTGTGAATAATCTTATGCTATGCCAAAACTGATGTGAACCGTGTGTACGATGCAATACTGTGTGTATACAACAAGAGTATTACTTTTGTTGAAGAAGTCGGCCGGTTCCAAATGCGAGGGCCGTGTTGTTATAAAGACCCCGGTAAATCTTTTTATGGGGTTTCCCCCTCCCCTAGTAAGTCAAGGGGAGCCGGGGCCAATTTGATACAAAATACCCTCTCAAAATATGGTTGTCGTCTGTCTCTTTTACAGACGAGAGACCGCCTGCAAGCAAATTGTCTTATTTGAAAGTCTTTGAATCCACTAAGTTACTCGCGGTCGCAGATTTTAGCTGACGGTTTAGGTGAAGTCAATCAACATTAAAATTTTTATTCGCTGATTATTTCCAAATTTGTTCAAGTTGTTGTAAAAGTAGGTTTTGTTTGTTGATTTACTACTTTATGCTTTAATCTTACAAAAGGTTATTCTGGTTATTGTTTGGAAAATTATATGTCGGTAATCTGTGTTAACACAGTCAACAATTTAAATATGCTGACTGACATTTTACTGTAATAGGTATACACTGCATCCATCGTCTTGAGGCGTGTTTTCTTGAAATTAAAGGATAAAGTGTGGAAAATTAAAGGAATTATGATTTTATAATTTGTATTATAAGTAGTTCACTCAGTTTGAAGGGTAGGTGAACATGACAATGTCTCAACTGAAACACTTAAGATCGATTAAGAGATAGGTGACATCTTATTAAAACCTTTGGTGACTACTGACTAGCCCTTTTATGAGCAACGTTTTACATCGCAGAAGTGGCCTCCGTTCATCCCCGCACGACCGGTCGGTACATTCATTGTCTTCCACCGAGCGCTGAATCTCCCGAGGGTTACGTGTTTTGAGCGGCGAGTGTTTTGAGCGGCGAGTGTTCTGAGCGGTGAACCTCAGGTAGAAAAGGGTCAAATGGAATTTGCGGGGAATTCCTCCTTTCGGCAGGGAGAAACTCGTGAGAGGCTCTGAGTACAATACCTCTCAGGTGACTCTGACCTATATACTGTATAGGCCTACACTCGCATTTTCAGTGTCTTTACATCAGTTCACTAATACAGTAAATGCAATACAATGTGAATGCCAATTCAAACAAGACGCATAGGGTCTTATTATTAAAAGTTAGTCAATATATACTTATATTTATTAAACTTCATTAATAAGTTAATTGGCGTTGACTAATAGTGCGAAAGGTTCATTGTTAGCGCCAGCCAGGATTGCGTGTCCACTTTTTTGTAAGGCACCCCAAGATTTTGAGGTGGGCCTGTCACGAATTATCGCATATGGTTTGCCAAACCTTTTTGGTGTCGTTGGATAGGGCTTGGTCTGTAGTTATTTCCACCAAAAACTTATGAGAATCGGACTTAAATTAAGGGCGCTATCAACAAATTAAATTTGGAAAATTCCCATTAGAATAACATTGAAATTGGTTTGACAATTTTAAACAACTGTTAATGTACAGCGGTAGTTCTTTTTTGTTTAAATTGCTAAGTGTTTCGTTTACGTCTGTCTTGTATTGTACAAGATGACCCAGAAGTATAAAGTTGTAAAACAATTTAAAATATAGACTTATACAAGTATAGGCCTAATAAAATATAAATATACATAAGTATGCATATCTTTTCTACTCATATCTAATAACATTATATTTAAAACGAAATTTGGACTATGAAAATATTTACTAAGTGCACTGGATTGTATCATTATTGATTTTTTAAGCGGTATTACAATGCTTAGATCAGTATGCTTATTTTCAATTGGTACATCGCTATCCTTATTCAGTAACATTATATTCTACCTTACTCTTATGCTGAGGCCTATTTACAATATTCATAAGTGCTCTGCAACAATTATAGGCGGTAAATAACAAAATAATAAAGGCTTCGGTCTACCTGAGCATTTAACAGAAAATAACAGGATTCTTAAAAAACCCCTTGCATTTGCATCGAGAATAACAGATGATTTTAGTCAGTTATAGCTAAAAAGAAATTTGATTTAAAAATTATAAAATTTTTCTTCGTTTTTGTACTTTTAGAAAAAAAGAGCCAATCTCTATCTAAATTAGTTATTTTTAAAACATGATTCCCGTAAACCTCTGCATCCATAAAACTCGCCTAGCGCTACGACCGCGGCCGCGAGGCGAGGTTTTCCCTGCCGAAGGGAGGAATTCCCCGCAAATTCCCTTTGACCCTTTTCTACCTGAGGTTCGCCGCTCAGAACACTCGCCGCTCAAAACACTCGCCGCTCGGTGGACGACACCCTCCCGAGCGCCAAGTATCCCGAGCGCCAAACTCCTGATTCCAACTATCGTACATGATCAGTCCTGGAAATAACTCAAATGTTACATACATTCCATTGCATACATGATACGCCTCGAATTCTGAAGGGACTATGAAGTTTAATTACGCTTGCTGACTCCCGAAATTTTGAGATGCCTATAGTGAAGAGCCATTTTAACCATTGTAAAACACCCCCAACACGCCTCCTCATACTACTGTTTCGGATGGGGTTTTTATTTTTTTATTTATTACAAAAATGTTTTCTTGTAGATTCATGATGGATTTATAGCCCTAATGCCTGAAATATCAGTGGAAATAAGTTGTATTCGTACAAAAAATCTTAAATTGTAAGGTAAATTCGGTTACTTTTTGACGCCACTAAGAGTTATATTTTCACATATTCTAAGTTTTTAGGTATGAAAGTTGTAATGTAATTCAATCAAATGATTGCCAAGTTCAAGAAAATCGATTAAAAAACGGCGTCCGAACTAGGTGAATAAAATGCCATGTTTCGTCCTAAAGCCGTATGGTTGACGTAGACGACTGCGGGTTGGCATACAGTAGGTTGACGTAGACCCTTAAATATTACTAGAATGGTGTTGGGTCGCGCTCTAGCTCGGCGAAAATCGAAGAGCGAGATTGTGCGAAAAGAATGACACCCAGATAAATCGGTTCCTTTTACAACTGGGGCTACAGACTCGGAGATTCTAAAAACGGAGTTGTACTACCGGACTTTGCTCCGGTTCGTACATCGGACCGAACGTTACTCCGTGCAGAAAAGTTAATTTCCTCCGAACAAGACATACCGGACAAATTCACCGAGGGAGGTAAAGGAAGTTTAGGGAGAGTGAGAGCACTGAATTCTGAATCAATGTGCAGACTCTGATGGTTTATGTCCAGGACAGGAGACTCGGCGCTGGGGAGACACCACGGGCCGGTAGGCCTATAGGCCTACTGTAGCGGCGCGGCGGTTCAAAGCCAACCACAGCTGACCGTGTCGCCTGCGCGGCGAATCGCGCAATGGCCGACCCCACGGAGGGCGCGGCGGCCGCTTTCATTTCTTGGAACTATCAAATTTTTATTTATGCCAAGCAGACCACAAGTTGTCCGCGAATCTGACTTCCACAAAGTATGAGAAATTGGCTTTGCCGAGTAACCGCGTCTTTATTTTTATTTGTTACGCTGTGCTAAAAAAATTTTTTGGCTATGTTGACAATTATTTATATACGCGTTTGCTGTGCCTTTCATATATAAAAATATACTTAGCCTAATTAATCCAGCGAAAACTATCAAAAAGATTTGCATCCTTATATCAGATATTAATCGCGAACGTTATAAGCCTACATCGGTTTAATGTTTTGACCGCGGAAGACGTCCGTGCAGGTAGCGAGTGGCGGTATCGGGTCGGGCAGTTTTGACCTCGGGAACCGTGTGAGTGGTGAGTCCGAAGTTAAGATACCACCCCGCGCCAAACCCCCTGGTGATTTTTTTCGGTGGGGTTGGATCGGGACCACCGCTGTTTTGACGGCCAGGATGTTTTGACCACGAGAACTGTGAGAGTGGCGGTATCAGGTCAGGATGTTATGACCACAGGAGCCATGCGAGTGGCAAGTGGCGGTATCAGGTCAGGATGTTTTGACCGCAGGAGCCATGCGAGTGGCGAGTGGTGGTATCAGGTCAGGATGTTTTGACCGCAGGAGCCATGCGAGTGGCGAGTGGCAGTATCAGGTCAGGATGTTTTGACCGCAGGAGCCATGCGAGTGGCAAGTGGCGGTATCAGGTCAGGATGTTTTGACCACGAGAACCGTGCGAGTGGCGGGATCAGGTCAGGATGTTTTGCCCGCAGGAGCCATGCGAGTGGCGAGTGGCAGTATCAGGTCAGGATGTTTTGACCGCAGGAGCCATGCGAGTGGCGAGTGACAGTATCAGGTCCGGATGTTTTGACCGCAGGAGCCATGCGAGTGGCGAGTGGCAGTATCAGGTCATGATGTTTTGACCGCATGAGCCATGCGAGTGGCGAGTGGCAGTATCAGGTCAGGATGTTTTGACCGCAGGAGCCATGCGAGTGGCGATTGGCGAGTGGCAGTATCAGGTCAGGATGTTTTGACCGCAGGAGCCATGCGAGTGGCAAGTGGCAGTATCAGGTCAGGATGTTTTGACCGCAGGAGCCATGCGAGTGGCGAGTGGCAGTATCAGGTCAGGATGTTTTGACCGCAGGAGCCATGCGAGTGGCGAGTGGCAGTGGCAGTATTAGGTCAGGATGTTTTGACCGCAGGAGCCATGCGAGTGGCGAGTGGCGGTATCAGGTCGGGATGTTTTGACCCCGGGAAACATGCGAGTGACCAGTGGCGGTATCAGGTCGGGATGTTTTGACCCCGGGAAACAAGCGAGTGGCGAGTGGCGGTATCAGGTCGGGATGTTTTGACCCCGGGAAACATGCGAGTGGCGAGTGGCGGTATCAGGTCGGGATGTTTTGACCCCGGGAAACATGCGAGTGGCGGTATCAGGTCGGGATGTTTTGACCCCGGGAAACATGCGAGTGGGGAGTGGCGGTATCAGGTCGGGATGTTTTGACTCCGGGAAACATGCGAGTGGCGAGTGGCGGTATCAGGTCGGGATGTTTTGACCCCGGGAAACATGCGAGTGGCGAGTGGCGGTATCAGGTCGGGATGTTTTGACCCCGGGAAACATGCGAGTGGCGAGTAGCGGTATCAGGTCGGGATGTTTTGACCCCGGGAAACATGCGAGTGGCGAGTGGCGGTATCAGGTCGGGATGTTTTGACCACGGGAGCCATGCGAGTGGCGAGTGGCGGTATCAGGTCGGGATGTTTTGACCCCGGGAGCCATGCGAGTGGCGGGTGGCGGTATCAGGTCGGGATGTTTTGACCCCGGGAGCCATGCGAATGGCGAGTGGCGGTATCAGGTCGGGATGTTTTGACCCCGGGAGCCATGCGAGTGGCGAGTGGCGGTATCAGATCGGGATGTTTTGACCCCGGGAGCCATGCGAGTGGCGAGTGGCGGTATCAGGTCGGGATGTTTTGACCCCGGGAGCCATGCGAGTGGCGAGTGGCGGTATCAGGTCGGGATGTTTAGACCCCGGGAGCCATGTGAGTGGGGAGTGGCGGTATCAGGTCGGGATGTTTTGACCCCGGGAGCCATGCGAGTGGCGAGTGGCGGTATCAGGTCGGGATGTTTTGACCCCGGGAGCCATGCGAGTGGCGAGTGGCGGTATCAGGTCAGGATGTTTTGACCACGGGAGCCATGCGAGTGGCAAGTGGCGGTATCAGGTCAGGATGTTTTGACCACGGGAGCCATGCGAGTGGCGTGTGGCGGTATCAGGTCGGGATGTTTTGACCCCGGGAGCCATGCGAGTGGCGAGTGGCGGTATCAGGTCAGGATGTTTTGACCGCGGGAGCCGTGCGAGTGGCGTGTGACGGTATCAGGTCGGGATGTTTTGACCCCGGGAGCCATGCGAGTGGCGAGTGGCGGTATCAGGTCAGGATGTTTTGACCACGGGAGCCATGCGAGTGGCAAGTGGCGGTATCAGGTCAGGATGTTTTGACCACGGGAGCCATGCGAGTGGCGTGTGGCGGTATCAGATCGGGATGTTTTGACCCCGGGAGCCATGCGAGTGGCGAGTGGCGGTATCAGGTCAGGATGTTTTGACCACGGGAGCCATGCGAGTGGCAAGTGGCGGTATCAGGTCAGGATGTTTTGACCACGGGAGCCATGCGAGTGGCGAGTGGCGGTATCAGGTCGGGATGTTTTGACCCCGGGAGCCATGCGAGTGGCGAGTGGCGGTATCAGGTCGGGATGTTTTGACCCCGGGAAACATGCGAGTGGCGAGTGGCGGTATCAGGTCGGGATGTTTTGACCCCGGGAAACATGCGAGTGGCGAGTAGCGGTATCAGGTCGGGATGTTTTGACCCCGGGAAACATGCGAGTGGCGAGTGGCGGTATCAGGTCGGGATGTTTTGACCACGGGAGCCATGCGAGTGGCGAGTGGCGGTATCAGGTCGGGATGTTTTGACCCCGGGAGCCATGCGAGTGGCGAGTGGCGGTATCAGGTCGGGATGTTTTGACCCCGGGAGCCATGCGAATGGCGAGTGGCGGTATCAGGTCGGGATGTTTTGACCCCGGGAGCCATGCGAGTGGCGAGTGGCGGTATCAGATCGGGATGTTTTGACCCCGGGAGCCATGCGAGTGGCGAGTGGCGGTATCAGGTCGGGATGTTTTGACCCCGGGAGCCATGCGAGTGGCGAGTGGCGGTATCAGGTCAGGATGTTTTGACCACGGGAGCCATGCGAGTGGCAAGTGGCGGTATCAGGTCAGGATGTTTTGACCACGGGAGCCATGCGAGTGGCGTGTGGCGGTATCAGATCGGGATGTTTTGACCCCGGGAGCCATGCGAGTGGCGAGTGGCGGTATCAGGTCAGGATGTTTTGACCACGGGAGCCATGCGAGTGGCAAGTGGCGGTATCAGGTCAGGATGTTTTGACCACGGGAGCCATGCGAGTGGCGAGTGGCGGTATCAGGTCGGGATGTTTTGACCCCGGGAGCCATGCGAGTGGCGAGTGGCGGTATCAGGTCGGGATGTTTTGACCCCGGGAAACATGCGAGTGGCGAGTGGCGGTATCAGGTCGGGATGTTTTGACCCCGGGAAACATGCGAGTGGCGAGTAGCGGTATCAGGTCGGGATGTTTTGACCCCGGGAAACATGCGAGTGGCGAGTGGCGGTATCAGGTCGGGATGTTTTGACCACGGGAGCCATGCGAGTGGCGAGTGGCGGTATCAGGTCGGGATGTTTTGACCCCGGGAGCCATGCGAGTGGCGAGTGGCGGTATCAGGTCGGGATGTTTTGACCCCGGGAGCCATGCGAATGGCGAGTGGCGGTATCAGGTCGGGATGTTTTGACCCCGGGAGCCATGCGAGTGGCGAGTGGCGGTATCAGATCGGGATGTTTTGACCCCGGGAGCCATGCGAGTGGCGAGTGGCGGTATCAGGTCGGGATGTTTTGACCCCGGGAGCCATGCGAGTGGCGAGTGGCGGTATCAGGTCGGGATGTTTAGACCCCGGGAGCCATGTGAGTGGGGAGTGGCGGTATCAGGTCGGGATGTTTTGACCCCGGGAGCCATGCGAGTGGCGAGTGGCGGTATCAGGTCGGGATGTTTTGACCCCGGGAGCCATGCGAGTGGCGAGTGGCGGTATCAGGTCAGGATGTTTTGACCACGGGAGCCATGCGAGTGGCAAGTGGCGGTATCAGGTCAGGATGTTTTGACCACGGGAGCCATGCGAGTGGCGTGTGGCGGTATCAGGTCGGGATGTTTTGACCCCGGGAGCCATGCGAGTGGCGAGTGGCGGTATCAGGTCAGGATGTTTTGACCGCGGGAGCCGTGCGAGTGGCGTGTGACGGTATCAGGTCGGGATGTTTTGACCCCGGGAGCCATGCGAGTGGCGAGTGGCGGTATCAGGTCAGGATGTTTTGACCACGGGAGCCATGCGAGTGGCAAGTGGCGGTATCAGGTCAGGATGTTTTGACCACGGGAGCCATGCGAGTGGCGTGTGGCGGTATCAGATCGGGATGTTTTGACCCCGGGAGCCATGCGAGTGGCGAGTGGCGGTATCAGGTCAGGATGTTTTGACCACGGGAGCCATGCGAGTGGCAAGTGGCGGTATCAGGTCAGGATGTTTTGACCACGGGAGCCATGCGAGTGGCGAGTGGCGGTATCAGGTCGGGATGTTTTGACCCCGGGAGCCATGCGAGTGGCGAGTGGCGGTATCAGGTCGGGATGTTTTGACCCCGGGAGGCGTGCGAGTGGCGAGTGGCGGTATCAGGTCAGGATGTTTTGACCGCGGGAGCCGTTGAGCTGCAGGTCCTCAAGTAAACACACTAAGAGGTAAACACAGCGGCTCTCCTCTCAAAGAGGCTTTGCTGCCGAGGGTTGTTTGTTGACCAAAACATGTGTTCTCGCGCCAGTCCCTGCAGCCCCGGCCCCGGCTCTAGGCTCTACACCTCCTCTCCGACCTTCCCGGAACCCCAGGTTACAATAGCCGCCTCAACCCTTAAACAGGCCGATTTATTCGCACAAGTAAACAAGGAATGCGACCGGTTTCACTGTTTCCCGTTCTTCCTGTTGATCGCGGTCGGGTCGATGCGACTATAGAAAGTGAAAAATATGTTTTTATCATGTAATCACTGAGGAACTTGGGGGGTTTGATTATGGTGTAGGCTAATTAAATTTTACTTGCACTGTTGGCTCGACTCCCATGCAAACCATTAAGGGATTATAGAATTTAATTTTTCAATTCTAATTTGTAATATTAGACACTGTTTAATATATTTATAGGCCTACGGTTAAGTAATGAACTATGTTTTAGGATATTATTCAACCTTTACCATTCCAATGCAACGTTTCGACAAAAAAATCCAATATAGCCAATATTTTGGCTTCCATTATTATACTCTCTGCCTACGAATTAGATTTCGATAAAACTTAATTATTGTAATTGATAGTCAAACGTTAAAACTTTCTTACTGGTCCGTGTGCATAAGCGGTTTTAGGTCTTGATCTCTGGGTGTGCGAAGGTCGTACGAACTCGCCAAAAGGTATGTGATTTTTTAATATGTACTATGTACCGAGCTCATGCACTATCGAAACCCAATGTAAATGGTTCGTTTATAAGACGCCCATTCCTTGTATCCAACAATAATCCTTTCAACAATCAAGTCAAAGATCATTAGGTATACATAATTGTTTATAGAATTATACCGCAAAAAATTGCGGTGAACGTCACCCTCCCCCCAACCACACCACCGTAAATCCGCCCATGACCTTGTGCACTTTTATTTGATTTTTCAATATGCAAACTACAGTATTATAAAAAATTTATTCAGAAATCCAAGTTTTTTATTATTCATAAAACCAAATATAGTGTCTCGAGTTAAAAAATTGCAAATATTCCTTTGAGCTTTTGAGTTTTTATTCAGGGTTTCGTTTAAAAATGACATGAATAAGGTTATAATCACTAGTTTACTAGTTTAGCAAATAACCATGATTTTACCATAAAATTCGTCAGGATGACAACATGAGAAGATAAAATTAATTTATAAAACTTATATAACTTAGTTTATGTAAAAAGAAATGTACACATCCCCATACACATATCAGTCCACAAATTTTTAACAGGTCATTTTAAACAGTTAAATTGGCCCTTCAGACTCCCAAACAAAGGAAAGAGTATCTTGCCTGATAAGAAGGCGAACTTGATCGTAAAACATCTCATTATCGTGATTTCAATAAGAGTCAGGCAGGGGTTGCAGCGATAGACGCCCCGGGCGCCCCCCCCCTCCCCCGTCACCCATCCCCGGCCTGGGGCGCCCTACCATCATTGTAATGCGCCCATTTACAGATGAAAATGCCCAATACTGCGCCTCGTCTCGTCTGGAGCCTTCTTGTTGTTATGGTTAATTGTCCACCCACTCAGGATATAACTTTCGCTTCTTGTTATCAGGGTAAAACACCATCTACAACAAGTATGATTAAAGTCCTTTTTAATTTTTGTAATGTGTCTTATTCCCAACAATCAAGAGAAAATAAACTTTCAGCATTGTATAAATTAGAAAGGATTAACAAATTTCAGTCGATTCTTAAAATGAAAACTGTAACATAAATTGAATATGTTTATGTAATAAAGATGAATAGCGATGTTTTACTAAGCAAAGAAACTCTCTTTGAACAGATCCGAACCCCTTACACACACTTTTAATAGCTTTTAAACAGCAGTATTACTGTATAAGAAAAGTTTAGTGTAAACTAGTATATGGAATTAATGTGCACATAAAACTGAACGAGGGTATACCAAACCGTTTTTCCAATAGTAGGCGGACTGAGAACCCTTCTACAGAGTTTATGTGATCAGAACACTAAACTGGGAATTGAGTGCTTTGCTCTTTCAAAGTACTAATTCAGAATTCTTGGATACATTTGACTGATTTTTTAAATTTTATTTAACAGCTAGACATCACTTTTCAAATTACAGTACACTCTCGTTCATCGGAACTAATGTGGCGGACGCCCGGTTCGGATGTCAAAAAATTCCGATGAAGCGGAGTCCGTCGTGAGTCATCATTTCCGCCCGTACGGTGAACTATCGTGATTGTATTCACGCTTGTTTTTAAGATAACACACAAGAGGTTTTATGAAAATAAGGCACTCAAACTTTGAACATGGTAACAATGAACAGATAGGAATAAAAACAACGCAGGAAATAAAGATCCAAAATCTTTATTCTCATATTCCACTCATATTCCAGCAGTCAACTGACTTCCACGTAACACAGGTGCAGTCGCAACGCGAGACAGACTGAATAACAGTTTGGGAAGCGGTCGAACCGGATGTTCACTTCCTGCCCCTTCCTGTTTCTATTTTTGTGCGAATACTCCACGGCCTCGTAAATCACATCGATGGGTACAGATTATGGAAAACGCCTGATGACGTTTGATGCAAAATGTGATACTTCACTGTTGTGCCGATAGAACGAATGGAAATTGAAGGCGCTAAAACGGAAAAATTATTTATTTCGTAAGAAAAAAAAATTAATAATATCCAGATTTTCAGTTCCGATGAAGCGGAGTTCCGATGTCGCCGAGTCCGATGAACGAGAGTGTACTGTATAAACAAACTCGAATACAGTATTAATTCTGCAGAGTAGTTTTTTAGTTATACATACAATATTCTCTTTGTAGTAAATGTTATATTATTTTTAGCTTTAATTTCTGCGGGAGAGAACATAAAAATCAACATAAACCATTACACCGTTTAATTTAAAAGAAAAGGCATTTTCTCTACACACGGTAGACACTCAAAAATATTATACCATATAATAAACAGATCAATTTTAATGTAGCAAAGTATGAAATTAATTTTATATATAAACATTTCAAATGAATCATTGATTAAGAGAGAGAGACTAACGCTTAACTATTGAACATATCAAATAAGCCTAAATTCAAATCTCATTATTGCAATCTTTACATGAACGAATTGTTATGTGTGTAAAACAGTTCAATGGCTCACTATGATAACGAACTATGGAAACGGCAATGTCAAATTAACCACATTTCAATCTACGCTTCAAGATGAGTTTTCGCAGTCATCGCTACACAGGTCCTACATCTGTAAACTGGATCGACTCTTCTTGGTTTATTTTAATGAAAAATCATACGATTTCAGGCATCGTGATAAAACTAATCACATGAATAGTCGTTTCGTGTTTACATTCTAACTACTACTGCACCATGGTAAATATTAGGTGGTTTCTCAATAAAAAAACATTTAATGAAATACTTGAGTTCACCTTATCATACATAAACATCTGGAACACATGAGTTTCAGTTTAGCCAACGAAATTAATAGAACAACTTCTTCAGCCTGTTGTATTGAGAGTTTACAAAAGAGATTGGGCTTAGAAAATTATGGGACCTTCACAGGGGATCTTTTTCTGGAAAGTAACTTATCTCGACGCGCCGTTACTTGCACCTGCGGTTACTTGCACCTGCGGTTACTTGCACCTGCGGTTACTTGCACCTGCGGTTACTTGCACCTGCGGTTACTTGCACCTGCGGTTACTTGCACCTGCGGTTACTTGCACCTGCGGTTACTTGCACCTGCGGTTACTTTCACCTGCGGTTACTTGCACCTGCGGTTACTTGCACCTGCGGTTACTTGCACCTGCGGTTCGTGTTGTGACTCTACTTGATAACTGATCAAACCTATATTAACCTAACCTAAAGATTATTTAAAATGTTACTAAATGTTACTGTGGAGGAATTTTGTCTCACCGATGAGTTCCTCAGCCAAAGTTATCGACCAAAGGCCTCCTCCACCTCCGCATCATACTACAGAAGGGCCTATGGCAAGATTGACGGTCTCAACCTCTTTTTAGCGAATTTCCCTATAGGGAATACGCTATTACGGTAGTAGCCATGGTAAGACCTAAGCCCGGGACCATGTTACTTTTTCATTTTGAGGTCCCCAGAGGTCAAAAATACCGTTCGTTCATTTTCATATTATATATGTATGTATGTATGTATATATATTGTATATATATATATATATATGTCCGTGGTACTGATAACTTTTGAAGGGGACCTCCGATTTTGATGAAATATGGTATGAAGGTGTAAGACTAGGTCTATTTTCATGAGTTCGCAAACCAGCATGATCGGGTTATGGGAACGGGGTTTTATGGGGTTTCAAAGGGGTAAATAACGAGGTTTTGGCATTTTTGGACCTTAGTTTTTAAAATTCAACAATTATAACTGAAAACATTTAAAAGAGCTTAAAAAACAAACAATTTAGTATTTTGAATTTTTAACATGGCTTAACAGGTTACGGGGAAAATCCAAAAGTAGGTTTTCCATGTTATTCTTATAGGGAATTAACAAAACCCTGTATATCACTTATTGCAATAACTTGATAAAATTTGGTATGTACATTCACTAGATAGGGTTTAACTGATATTTGCTTACAACACCCATATGGCGGCAATCCTTCATACTCACCCCCATGGGGTTTATGGGGAAAATTTAAAAGTGTCGAATATTGATACAATTTGATATTTACCTTACCTAACTATTACATTTTATAACAAAACTAACATTTTCTAACAACATCCCATGGCAGCAAACCTACATACTCATTCCTATGGTGTTTATGGGAAAAATACAAAATCTCAAGATCCTTTGGAAATTCGCTGAATACGCAGGTCTGCTGCGACGGGGGGTATTTAATAATAAAAATTTTAAATAGATACGAGTCGATGCCCGTTTGGCATTTCCTTTCAATCAATCAGTTGCCAATAAATCAAAAGATATTGATTTTTTAAATTTGATTTATTATATTAATCATATTAATTTTTTAAACTATTATGGTATAACCCTGTATTATTTTTTCTTTACATTAAAAGAATAATACATGATTATATACGTTTTTAGGTAGGCCTACAGTCCATAATAAACCCAATAGTGTTTGAGCGTTTGCTCTTCTAGACAAATATGTTTACAATCAGCTGATTGAAAAGTTTTAAAAATTCATTTCAAGGGTTTTGAATTTCAATTTTGATAATTTATTTAAGTAAGATAATGTTAAAGTAAATGTAACCTGCTAATATGGAAAGCTTTGCTTTTACTTGGTACAAACTGTATGTAACTCGGTCCAGTGGAAATCTCAGACAAACTGTCCATAGGGTTGTAAAAGTTTACCTTTCCACTAAGTTTACCTTGCCATGTTAAGTCTCCATAAGAAAAGTATAGGTATTTTTCATTTTTTATCAATTAACAACGTAAATATTTTCAAAATGCAAATAAAACCTACTAATGTAGCACCGAAAACGTTTGTTTTGGTATGACTTTTACTCAAATCGGCCCAGTAAGTCTCAGACGAACTGTCCAAATGTGTTTTTTACTTTACTGTTTTAAATGTATCGATTTTTAAATATTTGAATCACATGTTTGTAGCGTACACCGCTCGACATTTTCATGGCGTGAAGGTGAAGTGTGTCTAGTAGCCAACGAGCAACAACAGTATATAGGCTACTGACTGGTGCAGGGATGCAGGGCTCGGCTGAGCCAGCGTTGCTGCTATCAGCACTGCTGCCGTGGCTGCTGTCGACGTTGCTGCTGCACTCTTGTCAGTCTCCTCGCTATCAGCAGCCGCAGAGATAAGCGACTTTGCAGCGCAGCAAGAGTAATTCATGCTTAATGTGACCCCACCGATGAATGAACATATGTGACTTTTTCATTTACTGAGTTAATTAACCAATTTCATGTTGTTCAACCAGTACGATGCAAATTGCGTTTTTTGCAATGAGTTTACCAAAAACCGTCAACACCCTGCAAGAACTCAACAATAACTCAAACTTCGGATTAATTTTTTAATGCCTTACAACCAACATTATACATATCTAGTTGATAATTATTGTAAAATATTAATTAGTATTAAAATATAATATCAATCTAAAATATCGAGTGTTCTGATTGAAAACTTTAAATAAGCTAAGCTTTATTTAACTTTGGTTTTTTTTTCTTTATTGATGCTAAGAATATATCCCCAGCTGGTTATATGTCATTGACAGTAACACTGTACACAATAAAACCCTGTTATCAAGGTGGTATTTCAGTTTATTTGTATGGAATTTTAGTAGGCCCTAAGTAGTAAAAAATCTATTATATAGCCTACGTCGTCCAGGCACCCTGCTGTGCAACTTGTGGGAGCTTAATAATGTAGGCTAGAAAGCGGCAAATTATTACCCGGAATCTGTTAAACAGCATTCCCATCTTTTACAGTAGATAAACCACTTTTAAGGTTTATTTATTTTATGGTATTTTGAAACATAATCCATGAAACAGTAAGATGAAAACACCTTTGGACTTTTCGTATGAGACTCCTATGGGGCCGATTTATTACATGGGATTTGAACCCAAACAAATGTTTTCGGTCCTTATGGAACAGTAAGATGAAAACACCTTTGGACTGTTCGTATGAGACTTCTATTGGGCCGATTTAGTACATGGGATTTGAACCCAAACAAACGTTTTCGGTCCTATATTTCATTGGTATTTTGAAAATATTTACGTTAAATTGGTCAAAAATGAAAAATAAATTTTGGTTTTTTGTATTTTGTGTCTATTTTTGTATTTTGTGTCTATCTACGCCAGATGCATTTGTTTAACGTTTTGACGGGGAACGGTCCAAACCCCAGTCTTGTTACTATCTAACATCGGCCAGTTGTTAGAAAGCATCATTAATTAATAGCCCAATGACAAATGGCAACTGGGTCCGGAATCGATCCTTTAAAAAGCTACTAATTTTCCTCAGGATCGAACCGGCAACCTTTGGATTCAAAGGCGAGCACTATAACCACTCAGCTACCCAGCCATTTTTATTTGTATGTTGTGGAGATTTAACATGGGAAAATGTAATTTTTTTTCAATTCTATGGACAGTTTGTCGTCTGAGAATAAATAAAACTTTTCTTTTTTGGGGCTTCCACTGGACCGATTTACATGCAGTTTGTACCAAATAAAGGCTTAACTTTTCCATACTATCAGGTTTCATTTACTTAAATGTTTTCTTACTTCCTCATACTGTATTATCAGAATCGAAATTTAAAAACCATTGCAATGAATTTATTTTACAAATTTTCATCAGCTGATTGTAAACACACAGTTAATTACGTAAAGCAGCTGATTAATTGGAAGGAAATAGCAAATTTTAAAAAGTACATTTTAAAGAGAAGGTAGGGGTCAACACATGCAACGACATCTATGCACCAGGTGTTCTTTTGCACCTATGACATCACCATTTGCTAATACTGGTAATGATAATGATGATGTCATAGGTGCATAAGAACACATGGTACATAGATTTTATACATGTTTCACATCGTTTGCCTAGCGCCCCGCTCACCATGACTTTTGCGGTACCCGTCGAATGGTCAAATATCGACGGTCAACCACTCGTCTCGTACGTTTATAAATTACTTTCCATTAAAAATACTAAGTTAGAAATTGTTTAAAACCTGTTAAAAATTAATTAAATATCTTTTTAAATATATCTATTTTTGTATCTATATCGAGAGTAGGAATGAAGATCTTATACAGAAGCAACCAAGCCTCAATAATTATAGATTCGCACTAACCGGTATTTATTTTGTAATCAAGATAGGCTAGTTTTTGTTATTTTATTCTATACAATTGTATGTCTTTTTGTAAACGTTTGGTCACATAAGTTCTACATGATATACTTGTGAAAATTTTCAAGTCAGAAAATTCGTTCGATTGAATGTGCGACTATTAAACAACATCAAGGAAGTATGTATGCCGCGAAATCGGATGACTCGATTCTGATAATGAAAATCGGTTTTGAGGAAACGGTTTGAACTAAATAACAAAAATATAAATAAATAAATAACTGCAAAAATTTTGCAGTGCACCAGTAAATGCAGATGTTGATAAAAGGTTCACACTAGATGTTTCTAGGGTACGAACCAACACAACTGTAATAAAGTCACTTGCCACCTGTAGGCGTACTCGTGTAGAAAAGCAAACGGTTGCAGCGGCTGCGTACTCAGGTGCAGGTGCGGCCAATCTGGGCCTATTGTGGCGAAGTGATGTGTGCGACACACACTGTACCATGGCCCGGGGAATAGACACAAGTCAACAGATGAAGCTGTGTTGTTAGTCGTGATAAGCGACTTACTTCTCTGGACAGTATAGTTTGTCTTAAACTAAACCAGTTAGTTTGACTAAACCAGCAATTTTATTGTCAGCTTTAACTACGTATATTACTGGTTTCGATTCATAAGATGGTTTTGAGGCGCTTTGGGCGATTGTCCGAACCAATGTGCGTTCGAAAGACAGAATTTCATTTCCCACCACAAGGTAAATTCTCTCAATGCCTTTCAGAATTCCATTATTTTCTTCATAATCAGATGTTATTTTAATTTTTCCTTGGAGTAGAAAATATGGCTGATGATCGTGTTATAGTTGTCGTTGGAAGAGCTTCTTTTTACATCAAATAAGGTTATTTGTTTACGAAAAATCAAAACATTGGTATAAAGTGACATGAGACATTAAACAGCTATAATAATTTTCCATGATTGTGATTGGTTGGATTCTTGGCAGTGGAAGGAACGGGGGGGAGGATGGGAGAGTTAAAATCTGCGTTTCAACCGCACTTACACTTTTATAGATTCCACTGGAAGCAACTAGTGCCGTGGTAATTTATTTTGAACGGAGCCTAGTTGTAATTATTGGACTAATCTGGTTTAAAAAAATCAACAGAAGGAACATAGCTTCAACGATTCTTTCAAATTAATGACAACAATCCAAGATACTTTGAATGTTATCACTAAATCAGGCAAATATTTTCGATGCACGTGCAACAAAAAATATTTACTGCAGTTATAAACACTCATAACATTTAAAGGGCGGTTAAATATAATTTCCTCTTGTTCTGGAGATAATGTTCCTATAGCAGAGTCTAGTTCTCTCTGCAGAGGGGTTCGTTGAACCAGCAGAATGAATTTGCGATATTTGATGTCTGTGTGAAATATTTACAAATGCTTGTCATGGAGGTAAACACCAGACTTGCCGTGTTGTAGGCAAAGCATTTGTGTATAATTTGACGTCTCGATGTTTTGTTTACGGCAAAACATTTCTTTGATGGCTTGAGAATATTTCATAGCCTACATGTTTACGGAATTGTATTTTCATTTGGGTTTCATGATAACGATCTGGGAATTACTATCTACGTTTAACAGATGCAATAACGTTTATTTTTATATTTGGGCTAACTTTTATACATTTAACGTTTCGTTTATTTATTACTTTACACAACTTTAGAATATCATATAGAAAAAGTAACTTTATGAACAAGTATGGAACAGTCTAATTTTATTATTATTTTTCTGTGGTGTTGAGTATTTTGGGTTAAGTAACCCCTTACTTAGCACAATCATGCAAGGTCACGCTATAGTTTATTTAGATTTATTTGTTTCTAACCTACTATAATTTTACTGTTTTAAAAATATGTTTACATCTACGTTAAAGTTTTTCACTAATATTTTTACTAACCATAATCTAAATTAAACAGACCTTCAATAATAAGCTACAACCAGCATCACTTTGTCTCTTAATGTTGATTTAAGACTACTGTACCAATAACATTTGGTTTAATTGATTTATAAACACAGTGTTTAACTTATTTAAAATATGTGAGACGAATTCATACACAGTCGTTTTGGCCCATAAATCATATATTTTCATTCTAGCGAAATTTATATGAATAAACCAATAATTAAGGTATGTCAAATATAACTAATTATAGTATTACAATTGTGTATTTAATTAATTCAGGACGAACAATAATAAATAGTATTTGTAATGTTAATCGATTTAAATAAATAATACCGATCAGAGTACTGTATTAGCCTCGCGTTTACAACCAAAAGCCGCTGGAGTGTACTTACGATAACATCTTTAAAAAAATTTCTTATTCAATGGTTCGTCTGTTCAGGTACTTTTTTTATCTACGACCATTGCCATTAGCATTAATCAATGTATCTAGAACAAACCAAGGTAGGTGACACCAACAGCTGATTGAAGCTGTCCTGCATCTGTGAGTCATGTTGTTTATCTTGACACATGAGTGGTTTGCTATGAATATTGTAAGTGCTGCACCATTGACGTCATTGATTTTGTTATTTCTTTTGTTGATATCATCTCCCTCCTACTCATTCTAGATTTCTTGGCATTAATATAAATATACTACAAGTAACATAATAAAGAGGCAAATAGGTACAATATTTAACTAAATTCACAACCGTTGCTTAACGACAGGTTACATATTAAAATTCAAGTTCTAGACCAATGAGAGCTGGCGAAATTTGACGAAAGTAGTGTTGTAATAGAAATTACGCAATTGGCACATCAGCTGATTGTTTCATTACGTATAATGTTTAAGTTTCTTTGTGTGCCTAACCTCAAACATCAACGATTAGGTAGACGACACGTGCGTGGCTACTTTTACTTTAGGTCTCCGAACATAACCTATAAATTTTTCAAGATGTTTATTACAGTTATTTATTAAATTTAAGTTTGTCGTAAATAAAGTATGCAACAATTGTATTTTGCCTTAAAGCCACTCTTGAGATATTTAGGACGAAAGCTTCCACCTCACTCGTGGCCTTTATGATACAATAGTTGCATAAACTGCTATCAAGTGTGAAGGATGTTTCCAAATAACACGTCCAAGCGACCCCGCCCCAACGCCGCGCCTGCATCAGCCACAGCTAACAAGTCGCCGCCGCAGCGGCTCATGGCTCCCCCTCCCTATCCTCCGCGAATTACACTGTTAGTTTTTGTGTCTCTGGAGTCTTTGTAAATTAGCAACGCTTTGCAGCCCTCACAAATTGGGCAAACATCCCTAATTGACAGCGGCATCCGACTGTTTATTTGGCGGCAAAACACGCGTTTCTTCCCGCCACCGCGCCACCGATCATCGCACGTCCCCCAGGGGATGTTATAGAGACAGGTGGAAATTGTCAAATGTCTCTTTTATTGTGTAGGTTTTGTAACAGTTCCGATATATTTTAAACTTTAGTTGTTAATTTCTAAATTCAATGCAAAAAGGTAATGGGATAACATTTTAAATGTGCAAAAATTACCCTAAAATGATTGTTTACCAAACAAGTACATTAGCCATGCCTGATAATGTTTATTGACAGTGGTGATAATATTATGTTACCGCCAGTGGAAATAACCATAATATTAATCAGGTTCTAGCCCATGAGGCCAATAATCATAGAATCACAGGCTAACAGATGTGTAAATGAATAAAAAAAAGTATCATAACTCACAATAATTTAGAATTCTGTACGAATTAAATATAGAAACAACAACAAAATTTTAAACCAACAAGGCTGATAATAATTTATATATAATAAATAAAGGTAATCAAAAGATCATTTATTTGGTTTGTAAGCACAAGTTTAAAGAAAAGTATAATTCAGTTTCGAGTTCGGCAAGTGAAACATAATTGAGTCAATGTAAACTGTCATTTTGGTACACCAAGGCGAAACGTGTTAAAGCAAGCAATTTTTCTCTTTTGTAAAAATGGATGAAATTCGATATATCTGAGAAAAAAATTAGATGCCTATTATTTTTTCGTTATTGAGGATTAAGCTATTATACAACAAAAAAATTACTAAAAGTAGTTTTAAGCCAATAAGCGACTTATTGTTTTTATAGGTCGTTCATCATTTGCGCACTTTTTAATCCTTCTGTAAAATATTTCGAAGGGTCGCCTAATCCCCTTGCATCATTTGCGCACCCTCCCATCCAGGTAGCCTCCGACAACAATTCGCAAACAGTCGTCCCCCACACATACCACTGGACGGCAACACATGTGTATCGCACATTCATGAATAATTTAAGTTTGTTATGTATAAACCTTTTTTGTAATACATCGAGTGTTTACTTATTTTACTTTCAATGGTTGGTGAGGATTGTAGCCTATTACTGTAATTGCTCAGGCTAAAATGTTTTGTACGAATTGTTTCTATGGCAAGTCAGTAGTGGGGAATGGGGGCTTTTGGGCCAGTTCAAGGTCACCCGAGCGATGACGTCATCGATGACGTCATCGAGGTCAATGACCCCATCGATGACGTCATCGATTGCATCATCGATGACGTCATCACCAATGACGTCACTTCCTTGACGTCACACCAATGACGTCACAGAAATGACGTGCTGATGACGTCATCACCCCTTACGTCACCAAGATGACGTCATCGATGTCACAAAAGGTCAAGGTCACGCTGAAACCTAAATTTTTTTGGCACTTTTGCTGTTTCTCGCACTACGCTCCGAGTTTCAGTCACAGTTACCATGACCATGACGACTTGGAGCGAATTTTCGATGAGAAACAGCAAAAGTGCCGAGGAAATTTGAAGTTTGCAACGTGACTCTGCCTAAACCGTCATGTGACACCGCTCGGGTGACCTTGAACTGACCCAGAAGCCCCCATTCGACCATTACTGCAACCGCGATGCGTACCCTACGACATACACCGAGCGACTGACTGTCCGGCCCCGCGCACTCTAGGTATATGGGAAGTGGTGGGGGAAATTGTGATGACCTCGGGAAACTTGAAAATGTCAAGCCGGGTAGCACCGTTTCGGTGCTACCTCAAAGTTACATGCTAAAGTGTGATGACCTTGAGTAAAAACATAGAAATACTACAAGTTGATACCGTCCCAGAGTTAAAGTGTGGTGACATTGAGTCAAAACACTGAAATACTATAAGTTAAAATCATCCCAGAGTTAAAGTGTGATGACCTTGAGTGAAAACACAGAAATAATACAAGTAGATCCCGTCCCATAGTTAAAGTGTGGTGACCTTGAGTCAAAACACAGAAATACTACAAGTCGATCCCGCCCCAGAGTTAAAGTGTGACGACCTTGAGTTAAAAAACTGAAATGCTATAAGTCAAAATCATCCCAGAGTTAAAGTGTGATGACCTTGAGTCAAAACACAGATATAGTACAAGTCGATATCGTCCCAGAGTTAAAGTGTATTGACCTAGATTCAAAAACTTGTAAAAATACTTACATATAGAGAGTTAGAGAACAGCGAAACGCACCGCATGGAAGCTGGAGACATACTGGCGGAGCGGTGTTGTGCAGCCTAGGGACTCAGTTGTGGTGGGGGTATAGCCAACACTTAGAGTAGAAGTGTTGTGGGTGACCTTGACCCACTTACCCCCCCCCCCCCCGACAAAAAGTGCGAACCCCCCCCCCCACCCCCCCCCCACCCCCCCCCCACCCCCACCCCCACCCCCACCCCCACCCCCACCCCCACCCCCACCCCCACCCCCACCCCCGAACTTTTTTTTCGGAAAATTTTTTGACCTTGACCAAAAAGTTTTTTGCTCCGGACGAGAAGTGACCCCCCCCCCCCCACCCCCACCCCCACCCCCACCCCCACCCCCACCCCCACCCCCACCCCCACCCCCACCCCCACCCCCACCCCCACCCCCACCCCCACCCCCGAACTTTTTTTTCGGGAAATTTTTTGACCTTGACCAAAAAGTTTTTTGCTCCGGACGAGAAGTGACCCCCCCCCCCCACCCCCACCCCCACCCCCACCCCCACCCCCACCCCCACCCCCACCCCCGAACTTTTTTTTCGGGAAATTTTTTGACCTTGACCAAAAAGTTTTTTGCTCCGGACGAGAAGTGACCCCCCCCCCACCCCCCCCCCCAACCCCACCCCCACCCCCACCCCCACCCCCACCCCCACCCCCACCCCCACCCCCACCCCCGAACTTTTTTTTCGGGAAATTTTTTGACCTTGACCAAAAAGTTTTTTGCTCCGGACGAGAAGTGACCCCCCCCCCCCCCCCCCACCCCCACCCCCACCCCCACCCCCGAACTTTTTTTTCGGAAAATTTTTTGACCTTGACCAAAAAGTTTTTTGCTCCGGACGAGAAGTGACCCCCCCCCCCCCCACCCCACCCCCACCCCCACCCCCACCCCCACCCCCACCCCCACCCCCACCCCCACCCCCACCCCCACCCCCACCCCCACCCCCACCCCCACCCCCACCCCCGAACTTTTTTTTCGGGAAATTTTTTGACCTTGACCAAAAAGTTTTTTGCTCCGGACGAGAAGTGACCCCCCCCCCCCACCCCCACCCCCACCCCCACCCCCACCCCCACCCCCACCCCCGAACTTTTTTTTTCGGGAAATTTTTTGACCTTGACCAAAAAGTTTTTTGCTCCGGACGAGAAGTGACCCCCCCCCCCCACCCCCACCCCCACCCCCACCCCCACCCCCACCCCCACCCCCACCCCCACCCCCGAACTTTTTTTTCGGGAAATTTTTTGACCTTGACCAAAAAGTTTTTTGCTCCGGACGAGAAGTGACCCCCCCCCCCCCCCACCCCCACCCCCACCCCCACCCCCCCCCCCACCCCCACCCCCCCCCCCCACCCCCACCCCCACCCCCACCCCCACCCCCACCCCCTCCCCCACCCCTTATATCCTGGGCGTGCCAGCCCCGGCGGGGATATAAGGGAGTCCAGCCAGAGCCGGCTCGCAGTCCGCTCCCGCGCGTTGAACGTGAACGACCGGGACGGACCGCCATAGGCATCACTAAACATTGAATGGCGCCTTCAGTGTTTAGCGAAGTCTACTCTAACTTTAAGACTTGTATTAGTTGTAAGATATTGCGCTTGCGTTTGGGTATTGCGAATTGTTTTATATGAGAGTGTTTTACTTGTACCCTATGTCTCCTGTGTCTTTTATCCTTTGTGTCTTGTTTGTTATGTGTTCAATGTGTATGTGCTTGTTCCAGCATTGACTACGTTGAGCTCAATTGTGTGTTGTAAGTGTGTTATTTGTTTCTAAAGTGTATACGCTTGTTTTAGCAATCCCCCCTTGAGCTTTTTCAATGCTCAAAGTAAATTGTAAAGTCAGGGAACGGGAGTAGGCCCCCGTGTAAAGCCACTTTTAATAATTGGTAGGCTCCTTGCCAGGCATGCAAAAGGTTGCGGATGGCATTTGGGGAGCATGTCCGTTTGTACGCTGGCAAGCAAAAGGTTGTGGCGGCCTCTGCACTCGGACCGAGGACGTAAGCCATTAGGGTGTCCTCAGTATGTTTCCCTTCTGGAAACTCAAAATTATGTAAATGAATCTTTGTTAGCTATTTGTGTTTTTAGTCCCCAAGGCCCCCGAACATTCGTGGTTCGCCATGGATGTACGGGGGCCGAAATTTTTTAATGTCCGTGTGGCCTTGACCCACAAAGACTTGTAAAAATTCAATGCATTGTAAATTAAAAATATTAAAGATAGGTTACGGGAGTAGGCCCCCGTGTAAAGCCTATTTTAATTATCGGTAGGCTCCTGCCAGGCATGCAAAAGGTTGCGGATGGCATTTGGGAGCATGTCCGTTTGTACGCTGGCATGCAAAAGGTTGCGGCGGCCTCTGCACTCGGACGAGGACGTAAGCCACTAGGGTGTCCTCAGTTTGTTTCCTTCTGGAAACACAAAATTATGTAAATGAATCTTTGTTAGCTACTGAAAAGACAATGCAGTAAATGTTTACAAGTCTTGCGTGGCGAAGGGTACACAACATTGGATGTTGCCTTGTTGTCATAGTTGGGTCTCTTCGGAGGCTACAGCGATGACAACCCAAGTGCCTCACACCCCCAAAGGGGGGTGTGGGGCTTAATTTTTTAAAGTTTTTTTGTGACCTTGACCTAAATATGTAAAATCTTTCAAAGTGTTTAACAGTCAGGTCTTATTAACACAGTTAATACATTAATGTCTGTTAAAAAATATAACAGTTAGGTATTTGTAACCCACAAGTTTGGAGTTGTTTATAGTTGGGTCCCTTGGGAGGCTTTAGCTATGGTAACATAAATGTCTCAAGTGGGGCTTATTTTTTTTAAAAAAGTGCGAACCCCCCCCCCCCCCCCCCCTCGAACTTTTTTTTGGGAAAAATTTTTGACCTTGACCAAAAAGTTTTTTTTGCTCCGGACGAGAAGTGAATTACAAAAGAAAAATATTTGTACAAAGTAGTGGATTTAGACCAAACATTATTGGTTTATCAAGCCTGTTGAAGAATATATTGAAAATGGGTGTTTAAAAGCCAAATTTACTAAATGATTGATAAACCGGATGTATATGACGTCACCTTCCCCCACCCTTCAACCTCGGGTATAAAGGGACCCGGTTGAGCGCGCTGCTCAGTATTGCTTGGACATTCACCAAGTGCACACTCAAAGCCAAACTTGTTCAAAAATGGCTCTTTGCGATATTTGTGGTGAGTTTTTCCAAGATGAAGATATCTTTGTTTTACACCGAGAATTGCATCATAAAGAAAACAGAAAAGAAGAGATTGTTGTAAGTGAAGAAGACTTGGATGCGTTTGATCGGTTATTGGAAAACTACCAGAAACAGATGGACGACTGTGATAGCTATCTACAGTTACACCGAGAATTGCATCGTGAAGAGGACAGAAAAGAAGAGATTGTAGTAAGTGAAGAAGACTTGGATGCGATTGATCGGTTTTTGGAAAAACCCCAAAAGCAGAAGGACTGGGCTAGCTATTTACAGTTAATGCAAAGAAGAAGACCAAGTGTTATTCAATTTGCCGGAGCTGGACCATCTACAGCTGGAGGATTTATTGAAAAGGAAATGGAAGAAAAAAAAGTGGAAGATGTAAAACAACTGCGTACCCAAGAAGAGGATATGGAAGAAGAGGATACAGAAGAAGTGGAAGAAATAAGACAACTGCGCACCACAGCCTTGCCAGGACCAGTTGTAACTCATTTCAAAATTAATAATGTGCAATTGGAATTGGAAAACTTTATAACCCAAGCTAAAAAGTTAGTTGTAAAAACATTGATGGAAGAATTGGCAAGATTGAACTTTATTAAATTTGGATTGGTGTTGGAGGCTATGTTTACTAATACCGATGGTGAAAATTCACCGAGAGCATTCATTGCTAAAAACCGAACCCTTACAACCACATCTGATATCAACGAAATTTTAGAAGAATGTTTGGTTGAACTGCTAGTGAAACTTCAAGAACATGAAGGAAGAGGATCCGGCTGGACGCTATCATCAATTGAAGGTATGGATGTGAGGGTTCACAAGCATGGATATGGTATGAGAGGAAGCAGCTTTATCCCTCTACCAAAGGTGATCCGAGATACAAGATCATGTATCAATGTGAAAAATGAGGATAATGAATGTTTCCGGTATGCAATGTTAGCAAAATATGTGGAAGACCATTCCTGTAGACCTAGCATAGCATACGAAGCTGTTCAACACCGCTATAACTTCCAAGGTATGTCGTATCCTGTTAGTCTTAATGATGTTGCTAAATTTGAAAGAAAAAACCCAGGAGTTTCAGTTAATGTGTTTGGTTTAGACGAATCAAATAACGTTTACCCGTTACGAGTTACAAAGACTGAACGTCAAAACCATACAGATTTGTTGCTATTGACCAAAGGTGAAATATCACATTATGTTTACATCAAGAACTTTGAAACTTTGGTTGGACGACAAGTGACTAAAAAGAAAATTAGAGTAACAGTGTGTAAGAGATGCTTTTGTTTCACAAATAAAGACTTGAGACGTGGAGGATCAGAGTGGTTGTCAGAACACCAACGTCTTTGTAATGACAACTATGAAGTGAAGATTAGTCTGCCACCACCATCTAGAGCATTTGTTCAGTTCAATAAAACAGTTCACCAATACCGGATTCCACTAGTTATCTACGCTGACTTTGAATCCACGTTAGTGCCGCAGGAACTTTCGGATGGTGAAGTAACTAGAAGAACCAAATATCAATTGCATCAACCTAACAGTTTTTGCTTATTGGTGAAATCTACTTTACCTGAAGAACAATTGCAAGACTATGGCTTAACATCCACTCCGATACTCTACCGTGGGGAAGAAGCTGCTAAGTATTTTGTAGACCAGTTGTATGACATTGCTGAAAAAGTGGAACGCCTATACGGTAATGTTTTACCCATGAAACCTTTGAACCAAAATCAACAAGAAGAATACATTTCGGCAACAAGATGTTATCTATGCAAGAAGAGTTTTAGTGAAGAAAATCAAAAAGTAAGAGATCATGATCACCTCACAGGGTTATACAGAGGACCTGCTTGTAATTCATGCAATATAAATTACAAACTGCCAAACTTTATCCCTGTCGTGTTACACAATCTTAGCGGCTATGACTCCCACTTTATTATCCCAGAGTTAGGACGAGATGATGGAAAAATCGAAGTATTAGCTGAAACATTGGAGAAGTACATCAGTTTTTCAAAAACAGTTGGTAAAATTAAACTTCGCTTCGTAGACTCTTATAGATTTATGTCATCTAGTTTGAGCAAATTGTCTGAGAACCTAAGAAGAGAAGATCTAAAAGAAACCAGCAAAATTGTACCTGAAGATAAATTGGACTTAGTATTACGAAAAGGAGTTTTCCCCTATGATTATATAACTTCCACAGAAAAGTTTGAAGAAACCAGTCTACCACCGATTGAAGCCTTCAATAGCAAATTAAATGAAAGTGAAATCTCCGTTGAAGACTACAATCATGCGTGTAATGTTTGGAACCAACTAAACATTCAAACTTTAGGAGAATATTCTGATTTTTATATAAAATTGGATGTAACGCTGCTGTGCGATGTGATGGAAGAATTTCGGAACACCTGTTTCTCAGCATACGGATTGGATCCTTTACACTCGTATACATCCCCTGGATTAGCATGGCAAGCTATGCTCAAGTCAACTAACTGCCGATTGGAGCTTCTCACAGACATCGATATGGTCCTCATGATCGAATCAGGTGTACGAGGTGGTTTGACTCAAGCTGTGACAAGACATGTTAAGGCCAACAACAAGTATATCCCCAACTTCGACGAGCAACAACCATCACTCTACCTTGGATATTTTGATGCGAACAACCTCTATGGTTGGGCGATGTCAAATCCACTTCCCTACGCAGACTTCAAGTGGATTGACCCGACCACCATCGGTGACATATCACGGATTCCAAAAGATGGCCAAACAGGCTATATTTTGGACTGTGATTTTGAATATCCAGAACACCTTCACGACCATCATTACGACCTGCCTCTCCTAGCCAAGACTGAAGTTTCACCGACAGGAAGATGGCCCAAGCTGATGATGACCTTGGAGAATAAGAGTCGATATGTGGCACACTACTGGGTAGTTCAACAAGCACTTGAATTGGGCCTACGTATAGTGAAAATTCACAGAGCAATTGAATTCACCCAGTCTTGTTGGTTGAAACCATATATCGATTCCAACACTACAAGAAGAGCTGCAGCGACAACAGCATTTGAAAAGGACTTCTACAAATTAATGAACAACGCCATCTTTGGGAAGACCTTGGAGAACAAGAGAAAACACAAAATTGTAAAATTAGTAAGTGATCCTAGGAAATTGGAAAAATTAGTGCAAAAACCAAATTTCGGAACATCAATGATTATAAACGAAAATCTAGTTGCTGTCAGTATGAATAAAACAACAATAGTGATGGATCGTCCGTTATACATTGGAATGTCGATTTTGGATATAAGTAAAACTCTGATGTATGATTTCCATTACAACAAAATGGTTAAACACTATGGAAGAGACAACATTGGAGTTGCATACATGGATACCGACGCGTTTATCTACTGGATAAAGACTTTGGACATGTATGAAGATCTAAGGAGTTTCCCATACAAAGACGACTTTGACTTCTCTGACTATCCGAAGAACCATCCGAATTACAATGAAAAGAATAAAAAAGTAATTGGAAAATTTAAAGATGAAGCAAATGGAATACCTTTGGAGGAAATAGTTGCGCTGATGTCCAAATTATATTCCTTCAAGATGTATATGGAAAACGACATACCGACAGTGAAGAAAGCTAAAGGAGTCAAAACATCGTACTTGAAGAAACGTGTGACATTTGACCATTACAAGACCTGCTTGTTTGAAGATTCTACAATGTCTGCAACGTTCAACACTATCAGAAGCTTTAAACATGAGGTCTACAGTGTCACTGAAGTTAAAAGAGCACTATCAGCTCAAGATGATAAAAGGCATATTATGCCGGATAAGATTCATACTCTTCCTTTCGGCCACTACTCTCTAAACCCTATCAACTAGTAACCTATTCTTCGTCCTTCTACAACTTCGACCTTATTCCTTTCTCCTTCCGTAAAAAAATGGGGAACACGGCAAGTCCAACGCCGTGTTCCCCATTTTTTTACACAAGTTTGGATGACCTTGACCTATATAAATGATGTGAATATTTAAGACAACATTCATTGTGATTATACATGTGATACATGAAACATTCAAACCTGCAATATGAAGAACTCGAAGCAAGAAATTGTCAACGAGCTTCATAAACCTGCAAGAAGAAAGTTTCCACGAAAAAATACAGTGATAAAAGGAATAAATGATTTATATCAAGCGGATTTAATCGAAATGATTCCTTATAGTAAACAAAATAGAGGATTTAAATACATATTGACTATTATTAATTGTTTTTCAAAAATGGCAGATGCTTTACCACTAAAAGATAAAAGCGGCAAAAGTGTTACAAAAGCAATGGAAACAGCTATACAAAGAGACAAACATACTATAAAACATTTACAAACTGATGATGGAAAAGAATATTTTAATAAGGAATTTGCAAATTTAATGAAAAAACACAACATTAACCATTACTCAACCAATTCAGAGGTAAAAGCATCAATAATTGAAAGATTTAACAGAACTTTAAAAGGTGCGATGTATAAGATGTTTTCCAACAGAGGATCACACGTATGGATTGATGTGTTACCAAAACTTATAAGCGATTACAATAACAAGTTTCATAGAACTATCGGTATGAAACCAAGCCTGGTGACTAATAAAAATGAAAAACTTGTATTAAAACGTATAAAAATGAATACTAAACCAAAAGTTGAAAAACTAAAGCCTAAAAGGTTTAATGTTGGTGATAAAGTGCGAATAAGCAAATACAAAGGTGTATTCAGTAAAAGATATCTTCCGAACTGGACAAATGAGGTATTTACCGTATTTAAGGTGCAACCTACAGTACCAGAAACTTACATTTTAAAAGATAATAAAGGACAATTGCTTGAAGGAGGGTTTTATGGACATGAAATGTTAAAATCAACAGTAGGTGATGTATATTTAGTTGAAAAGGTGTTGCAACGAAAAAAGGATAAGGTTAAAGTACGATGGTTAGGATTTAATAAAACGGAAGATTCTTGGATACCTAAAAAGGATCTAATATAATGATAGAGCATCATTTTGGGTTGAACCATTACAAAGGATGGAGATAATACCGCAAAAAGACAATTTTACTATTAATAATATAGATGAACTCACAGTGGATGGTTCTCAATTCAATACTGGGAAACACGGTGTTTTGTTACCAAACACGGTGCGTTGTCTGGTTACCGGTCCTTCCAATTGTGGAAAAACAAATGTAGTATTCAATTTGATTACAAACCCTAAAGGATTACGTTTTAATAATTTATATGTATTTTCAAAGTCACTACAACAACCAAAATATCAGTTATTGGAACAAATACTCAATAATGTGCCTGAAGTTAAATATTTTAAATTCAACGCGAGCGAGAGTGTCATGCAACCGCAAGAGGCTAAACCATTCTCAGTATTCATATTTGACGACGTATCTTGTGAAAATCAAAATACAATAAGAAATTACTTCGCCATGGGTCGACATAACAACATAGATAGCATTTATATTGGTCAAACTTACAGCAAAATACCGAAACAGCTCATTAGAGACAATGCAAACATGTTAATTGTATTTAAACAGGATGAAACCAACCTAAAACACATATATTATGACCATGTAAGTGCGGATATGCCATTTGAACGATTTAAAGAGTTGTGTGGAAAGGCTTGGGCTGAAAAATATGGGTTTTTAACAATTATGAAGGAACAACCGCTAAACAATGGTCGATACAGGATAGGATTTGATAAATTTATACTAATACACTGATCATGATGTAAAACATTCATTGTTGTACAACACGTCTTGCTACAAACATGGTTAACCAAGAAAAGTTAATAAAGGAAATAAAATCACTTAGTGATTCTATTCGAGATAAAAACAGAGCATTAAAATTAGGTATTAGCGAAAGGGAGAAATTTCTTGAATCTACTTTTAAACCTATTACTGAACCCTTGAAACAATTAAACAAAAAATTTGCTAAACCCGTTTTGGAAGGAGATGCAATTGCACCTATTACAAAGTTTGAAAGAGAAAATGTAAAATCAGAAGATTTTAGTGATGAAGACCTGGAATCCTCTACATATAGTGGTTTTACCGGCGGAGAACCTGAAAGAGAGCTAGAATCACCAGACTATAGTGGTATAAGAGAATTATATGAAGTAAAAGCTAAAAGAGGACATGAAGATGTATCAACTGCTAGTGAAGAGGAAAAAGAAGAAGAAGCAAGGGAAGGTCCGTCAAACATAAGCTTGTTGGGTGAAAACATTAATAACAAAGGACCTTTAGGAAGGAAATACATGATAAAAATGTTAGCTGGAATAAATCCTAATAAAAACTACCATAGTTATGGAGTAAGATTAACAGAAGAAGGTTTAATGGTTGGTAATAGCCCGGTAAACATTGATGAAGATGATAATATTATTGTTGGTAATCAAAGATATAAGGGCACAAGAGGATTATTTGAATTATTATTTGAAAAAAAGCCTTTAGAATTGTTAGTTAAAGAAGAAGACATGGAAGCATATAAACAGATTTTGGAACACACCAATGCATACAGGAGAAAATATTTAGCTGACCAACCAGTTTTTAGATCTAGGTCTTTAAAATATAGAGTATTTGTATCCAAGTTAATACCAACAACGAGAAGACAACCAATGCCGATAATGCCAAGAAAACCTGTAAAACGAAGGTTTGTGTCATCCACTTTGGATATAAGTGCTCCAGAACCAAGAAAAAGAAACAAATCTGTTACAGGTACAGGTTTAATGAAGAAACTATATAACACAAATGTGATTTATTACAATAATATCAATAAATTGGTGGATAGAATGAAACTAATACATGAAGCTAAAGAAGCGGGTCATACTGGATTGGAAAACGAATGGGTGGCTTTAGTGGATGAACTCCGAAACCGTGGGGTAATCTCATAAAAAATGCGTTACTCCCTAGATTACTATTCAGTTGCACCATGAGTGTCGACAAGTTCGGACGTTACTCCTCGGATGGGTTATATTACGCAAATAATTTAAAAAGAGGAGCTGGTTTACCACAAACACCTGATGGGGATTATGATATAACTAATAAAAGGTTAAAAAACATAAAAGATCCCACAGATGAAAACGATGCAATAAATTTAAAAGTATTAAAAGAAAAGATATCACCAACATTAAGACTACAGAAAAACACATATGACGCAGGTAATCATAGAATTGTCAATGTTGGTAAGCCAAATCAAAACGCTGATGCAATAAACAAAGGTTATTTATCATCAGAATTAAAAAATACGTTAAAATTCAATGGAAAAACGTATACTGCTGAAAATAAACGTATATCCAACGTAGATGATCCTAAAGATGCAAAAGACAGCGTAAATAGACGCTATTTACATTCATTAATACCTGAAAAGACAAAAGATGGTTTTTCTTTTTATAAATTTGTTATTAACGATATAGGTTATCCGAAAAATGAAAATGATGCTGTAAATTTAAAATATATAAAAGATCATTGTATTACACGTGATGTAGGAGTTATTGATTGTCTAGGTAATTGTTTAGCGAATGTTAAAGATGGTTCAGCACCATCAGATGGTGCAACAGTGGGTCAAATGAAAGAAACTTTAAAGCAAGAAACATCTGGATTTGTAAAACAGGATCAAGTAGTATCACGGTCGGGTGATGTGTTTGTACAAGGAAATGAAAAGTTTATTTTACTTGAACAAAAAATAATGTTTGGGATTGCAAAGACATGAAATTATCAAATGCGCAATTAGCTACAGATGCTCATGATGTTCCGATTTTATCACAAGTTTTACATACTAATCCAAACAATTATCATAGAAGTTGGTTGGGTACAAATAGAAGAATAATTGACATATTTCCAGGTATCGATGATTACGATTGTGTTGTAGTAAAACAATCTTTAATATTAGACAAACCAAAAGGTAGTACTTTCAATGCGAAAAATAAGAAAATAGGTAATTTGGCACAAGGAACAGATCCAAAGGATGCTGCAACTGTAGGACAAACATTACAATATGATAGTGCAAATCAAGAGTTTATTTATAATACCAAAAGATTTAAATTAATGGATGTAAATGATTATCAAAATATATTAATTGCAGATCCAAATTCATTTAGCGGATTTAGAAAATTGTCTGGTGAGGAATTTATTCATAAAAATCATGTATTTAGAAATGAAGCAGACAGATCATTAATTAGTGCAGATTTAAAATATTTTAAATGTCCCGGGAATGATGCAAATGTAACTGATGAAGACTAAGAATTTGTATAAAAACTGATATGGGTTAGAAATCGGGACTAATATTATAAAAATGGGTTACACTCTAGAATGTTATTCAGTTGCACCATGAGTGTTGACAAGTTCGGACGGTATTCATCAGATGGATTATATTACTTTAATACTTTAAAAAGAGGTGTTGGATTACTACAAACACCTGATGGAGATTATGATATTAGTAATAAACGGTTAAAAAACATTAATGATCCCACAGATGAAAATGATGCAATAAATTTAAAAGTATTAAAAAAAGAGATAGTACCAACACTGAAATTAGATAAAAACACATATAACGCGGGTAATCATAGAATTTCCAACGTTGGTAACCCAAATCAAAACGCTGATGCAATAAACAGAGGTTATTTATCATCGGAATTAAAGAATACGTTAAAATTTAATGGAAAAACGTATAATGCTGAAAATCGGCGTATATCCAACGTAGCAGACCCTGTAGATGAAAAAGACAGCATAAATAGACGCTATTTACATTCTGTAATACCTGAAAAGACAAAAGATGGGTTTTCTTTTTATAAATTTGTTATTAACGATATAGGTTATCCAAAAAATGAAAATGATGCTGTAAATTTAAAATACATCAAAGATCATTGTATTACACGTGATGTAGGAGTTATTGACTGTCTTGGTAATTGTTTAGCGAATGTAAAAGATGGTTTTGCACCATCAGATGGTGCAACAGTGGGTCAAATGAAGGAAACTTTAAAACAAGAAACCTCCGGTTTTGTGAAACAAAACCAAGTAGTAACACGTCAAGGAGATGTATTTGTACAAGGAAATAAAAAGTTTACTTTGCTTGAAGAAAACAATTATGTTTGGGATGGTAAAGGAAAGTTATTGACAAATTTAGGTATTGGTGAAAAGCCTGGTGATGCTGTTACTTATGAACAGATAATACAATTAGAGCCAACTGGAAAAAAATGGTGGAATTGTGATAACAAACGATTAACAAATGTTGCAGACCCTGATTATGCCAATAACGCTGTAACTGTTAATTTTCTTGTTAAAGTAATAGGTAATTTATTATTTGATATGCATAATTATATTGCAGCAGGACAACATAAACCTATTGACGAAAAAATGAGAAATACATGGATTAAACAAGAAATTCTTTATAAATATTTTTTTAATCATAACACACAAAAGTTTAGATCATCAGATTGGGGTGATTTTGATATTTAATTAAATAACACCATATATTACATCATTTATGTGCAACCTGTCATAGAGGTAACACATGGGTTACGCTTTTCGAATATAAAAGACAATCATGGCGTTTCATTACACCAGTCCATATCGAGACACTATACGGAAAGGAGGCGGTATCACGTCCACAGCGGTTTCTCTGTTAAGTAAAGCTTTAAATCGTATTCCAGTAGGATCTATCGTAAACAGAGCAATAGACGCTTTACCATACGAATTTCACATACCGGGAGGTTATCAGTATTGCGGACCAGGAACTAAATTGAAAAAACGACTGGAAAGAGGTGATCCAGGCATAAATAAGTTAGATCAGGCTTGTAAAGAACACGATATCGCATATTCCACGTTTACCGATTCAAAAAATAGGTCAATCGCTGATAAAAAGCTAGCGAATATAGCTTGGCAACGAGTAAAGTCTAGTGACGCTAGTATTGCGGAAAAAGCAGCAGCTTTAGCGGTAACAGCAGGTATGAAGGCTAAAACAGCGGTAGGAGGTGGAAAAAGGAGGGGTAAGAATAAAAAAGGATCAACCAAGAGAAAACATGGTGGTAATATTAGACTAAAAAGACGTTCTCCGAGGAAAAATAATAAAAAACCGACAATATGGTCAATGGTAAAAAACGGGGCTGGTCTATACCTAAGACCGTATCGTGCATATTAAATAAAAGAAATCAATTGGTTATACCACATAAAGCGTTGACTAATGTTGAATTATTTAAATATATTTCCTGTTTAAAAATACCATTTTTCCGCGGAGTATTTATGAAAGACAGTTTACCAAAGAAAATATGGAAAAATGAGACTGGAATCGTAAATTTGGATAATACTGAAGGGTCCGGCACCCATTGGGTGTGTTATAAAAAACTAAATAGTAATGTATATTATTTTGATAGTTTTGGAAATTTGCCACCACCTAAAGAACTTGAACATTACTTTAAATCTGCTAAAAACATATATTACAACTATAAAAGAGAACAACCTGATAATACTTCAATATGCGGTCATTTATGTTTGGAATTCCTAGCTAAAAGTATCAGTCACTATTGAGATGTCTTCCTATACGGTATCATTAACAGGAAAATCGTCCACTTTACGAAGTATCCTTTTTCCAGCGTTACGCTTGCAAAAAGGAAGATTTTGGGAGGCAGCACTGTTGGATTTTACAACTTACAACTCTATTCCCAATGTTACGGAAGGTAAAAATAACTTATTACATTATTATAAAGGAAAAGATGCCAGTGGGAAGTTTACAGACTTGGAAGTTTGCACTCTACCCACAGGTTCTTATGAAATTGATCATATTAATGAATTTTTGCAAAATAAAATGGGAAAAGACAATATAACGCTAAAAGGTAATAACAATACAATGAAAGCTGAGCTTACTTCAAAATATTATATAGATTTCAGTAAGTCAGACTCAATTGGTGATTTATTAGGATTTCCCAAAGATGGAGCGATTTTAGAACCAAATAAAACACATTCCGGTAAACAAACTGTAACAATATTAAAAGTCAATAGTATAGACATAACTTGTAATATTATACAAGGAGCTTACAGAGATGGAGCAAATACTCATATAATACATACTTTTTACCCCAGTGTACCACCTGGATTTAAAATTGTTGAAAAGCCGCAAAACCTGGTATATCTACCTTTGAACACCACTTTCATTTCAGACATCGTGTTGAACGTATTGGATCAAGACGGTAACTTGATAGATTTCCGAGAAGAGCCTATTACGGTTAGATTACATTTAAAATCAACACTTTAATACAAAATCATGGGTTTAACATTTAAAAGCGAACAACCTACGGGAATCCGCATTAGTAGCTCTTCAGCTGTGGAGGAGTTAACACGCGAGAACATTCGTTTCTTAGAGAGAATTGGATTAAAAGTAACCGATAATGGATATACTGGATATAGCTCAGGGTCCAACATTCGACGAAACCCTATGGGAAAAAGAATATCACACCCACAACCCTTACACTTCATCAAAATTAAACAATAACGATGAAATTCGTATTCCCATACAAAATCAAGACATTTACACACTACCATGTGAAAGTTACTTGTATATTGAAGGAAAAGTTACTAAAAAGGACGGTACTACTACTGGTACAACAGTTCCATTTATAAATAATCCCATGGCTTTCCTGTTTGATGAAATTAGATATGAAATATCAGGTGTAACAGTTGATTCTACTAAAAAAGTAGGTATTGCAACAACTTTAAAGGGATTAACATCTATATCACCTAATGAAACAAATTTAATACAACCTGCAGGATGGGTTTTACCTGCAAAAGACACAATCACTCCAGATACAAATGGAAATTTTGATTTTCATATTCCGTTACGTTTGTTGCTTGGTTTTGCTGAAGATTATAGGAAAATAATATTAAACGTTAAACAAGAATTAGTTTTGTTGAGATCTTCAAACGATAAAGATATTATTAAAGCTCCAGACGGTACAACAGATGCAACTTTAGAATGGAAATTAACATTAGACAAAATTGTATGGAGAGTTCCACATGTAAAATTAGCTGACGAGCATAGAATGCTTCTATTAAGAAAGTTAAAGGCTGATCGTGATATTGTAATTCCTTTTAGAAGTTGGGAATTTCATGAACATCCCAGCTTGCCAACTACGGATCGACACACTTGGACAGTTAAAACATCTAATTATGTGGAACGAGCCAGGTATATTATATTTGGTTTACAAACAGGCAGAAGAGACACCATCACCAAACATGCAGGCCAATTTGATCATTGCAACTTGAAAAATATTAAAGTTTATTTAAATTCACAATTTTTTCCATACGATAATTTAAATGTGTCATTCGCTAATAAAAAGTACAGCATATTGTACGATATGTATGCAAGATTCCAAAGTTCATATTATGGTAAAACGAATGCACCTTTACTATCACCAGAAAAATACTTAGATGGTTACCCTATAGTTGTAATCGATTGTTCTAAACAAAATGAATCGGTAAAATCATCAAGTGTAGATATAAAAATAGAAATGGAATTCAACGCGCCTATATCGGCTAATACAACTGCATACTGTTTAATTCTACATGATAAAATCGTAACATACACACCTTTAACTGGAATTGTTAAAAATGTATTGTAAAAAACCGGTTTCGTTACATTCCAATGCATTCCGCGAGTATAAAAACAGAGTGTTCAGGTCGCTCCTCATCAGTTTGTTGCCTGTTCTTGTATGGGTAGCATCTTATTCAATATGGCTTCTCCTAGTGGTACACAAGAAAATGTAGTAGATATTGAGAAGGAGATATCCGACTTTTTAGATCTTCAAGGTCAACCGGAGGGAGATGAACACAACGCTTGCGGACAACTCCACGGCAGTAATAATGTTGAGGAAAAAGGTAAAAGAAGAAAGAATGCACAGAAGAAGAAAAGGGATACTGAAGATAATATTTCTCCTAACATATTGAGTGAGGTATTCTTGCGAATATTTTATCCAATCTCATCCAGTTTGGACAAAAGTGTTTTAATCGGTGTTATGAAATCGACGGATTATTCACCTACTGTAATTTTGACTCATGGACCCAAAATGATTTTGTTCACCGATAGTGCTTGGGAATCTTTTATGAAGCACTTGCATCTGCTAGAATGCTATTTAACTAGTAACATGTATGGAAGAAAGACAAGAGTAGGACTTTTGGATTCAAATGTGGAAATTGATATTATAAAGAATCGTGGTGACCATCAATTGCGGTTTAGAGACACAACAAGACATGATAACAAGATTCAACTTAATCGAGAAGAGTTTTTTATTCTAACCTGTGCAACTGAACCAATAACAAGATACTTGAGACAACTAGTGTTTTCAAGTTCTATTATTAAAGATTATTTGGAAGACACTTTGGACAAACAACCGGACGCACCTATATTGTACGGACCTGTGGATACTTCTATATTTAATAGGGTTCCTCATGAAGTACAAATGTGGAGACAGTTGGAAAAATACGCTCAACTACATAAGAAATCAGTAAAACAGGAAGAAGAGGAAGAAGGAGGAGAAGAATCAAGTGTTAGTGATGAAAATGAAAACAAGGAGAATGTAAAGATGGAAACTTAGATGACAATGGTTGGTTTTTAAAACAATATCAAACACTTTGTGGGGTTAGGCCTACCGGGGACGGTGCCCACGTTAAATATACACCAACGCGCCAACAACTGTACGGCCAGGTATAAAAGTCGTACCTACCGTGGTGTGGAAATCAGTTGACCTTTGGACTTCGTCATGAGCAGACGAGTGATCTTCGCAATGGACAAGGAAGAAGAACAAGTAAAGTCCAAACCTGGTATAATTGAGTTCCAAGCGTTTCGGGGTAATGATGATAGATTTATCATAAAAGAACTTGTGTTTTTCGATATCAATACAAGTGTTCCATATACATTTTTGTTCAAACCACCATGTTCTTATTCATCATTAACTAGCAAAGCCGCTACTACCAACAGGTGGATTTCAAAATATTTCCATCATATCGATTGGTATGATGGTTTTGCAAGTTACACGGACTTATATAACATCATGCATCAGTTTTCAAACAGGTTTACCAATATTTATACAAAAGGACTGGAAAAGAAGAGATGGATCGAAGAATTTACTCATGTTCCGGTTAATGATGTGGACTTGGATAAAAACTACAAGTATACGATGGAAAATGTTTGTATTTGTACTAAAAGTCCAGAACATGAAAAAGATAGACATTGCGCTTTAAAAAACGCCTATAAACTCGCATCTTACCTTCAAAGTGGGGAAGTGGGGAGTGGTGGGGGTGACGGGGGTTATATAAGTGAGGAGCAGACCGGGACCTGGCATGAGTATTACTCGAGATTCCGAGACGACAACATCTCCGAGCAAGAAGACGAAGAAGAAGACAATCTTTAACTCAACCATGGCATCTCACCAGTTCCTGCAAACTTTGGTTGAGCAGTTCAATGCTCACTCCAAATCTACCATACTACCCGTCAAGAAGTGTTCCGAACTTAAAGACGAGAAGCACTACATTATCCACGCCATGAAGAAGATGGAGACTTCAGTTGGAGAGACCATTTGCTGCAGTCTTAGCGAGGCACCGTTCACTCCGGGGGATGAGCCCAAGTTCCAAGTCTACCTGCCGAAACGGTTCGTCCATCTCCTCCAGAACGAGGATCTGCGCTCCATCCAACCCGGTTGTCTCTACCTGGTTTCCCACGGTTGCACGGGTAGCAATTCCACCGAGTTGACCATCCACATCGCCGACAAGCAGCAGTGTTAGATTTTAATTTTACTGTTGTACATATGTTATTGTAATGTTTTATAAATAAATAAACCATAAAAGACAAAAAATTCAACATATCAATATGTGAAGTTTGTCACATATTGATATGTTGCATTTTTTTTTAAACTTCGCAGGTGACCTTGACCTTTGACCTTTGCATTTCACAGTTACCCCCACCACCAAGCTAAAGGTTAAACCTGCTTCGATGCAAACACCCCCACCACTTTTTATAGTACCCCCAAGCGCTGTGCCTCAGCTTCATTTCAACTCCGACGGTCAACCGTACAACATCAAGATGTCTCTCAATGTAAGTTGTGCTAGTTACGAGGAGGTAACCATTAAGACTCAGCAGGAGCTGAACGACTTGTACAAGGAGTTGCAGCTGATGGTGGCGCGAGGCTACCGTATAAATGTGCAAGTCTACGCTTGCAATATACGTAATCTCCGACACCCAAAAGAAGAGTCTGAACATTACTCTTCTCCAGCGACTTCATCACCGGCGTCCATGAAGACTGAAGCGAGCCAGACTTTGGATTATTTCAGCTGACTAGCAGTTGTCTTCCTTCTTCTTACCATTGTAGAATATGTTTATTTATTTGTTATATTAAAGATGTAAAAAGAGAAAAAAACACCTATCTTGTTACTGACATATGTGCTCAGTAACAAGATAGGATTTTTTAAAACACAATTTGGATGACCTTGAAACTTCCCCCACCACTTTTTCATAGTACCCCCAAGCGCTGTGCCTCAGCCTCATAACTCCAACGGTCAACCGTACAACATCAAGATGTCTCTCAATGTAAGTTGTGCTAGTTACAAGGAGGTAACCATTAAGACTCAGCAGGAGCTGAACAATTTGTACAAGGAGTCTGAAAAGGAGGTTGTCAACAAAACCGATGATCAACAATTGTGGGACTCCTCTATTACAGAAAAGGAATTACATGCAGCCGTCGAAGCTGTCGAGGAAAAGGAAAAGAACCTCAGGCAGCTCTGGTTGGCTCAGATGGATATTTGCGGATCTGTGCCGCGTGATGATTTTGAACTTCAATGTCAGATGGCGATTACCCAGCAACTAGAAGAAGCCGAAAAGGAGCTAAAGAGTGGAGGTACTATCCGGGCGGAGGTGAAAACTGAAAAACCGGAAGAATATAACGAATATGATGATTAAACGTACTGTTGATCCCAATCCTTTTAGTTTTAAGTGGTTATGTTATAAGTAAATAGAAAAAGTTTCCTTTTTTTTAAAAAACTCCATTTGGATGACCTTGAAATTTCCCCCACTACTCTGTAATACCAGCATTGCTCGCTGCACCAAGCATCATTCCTCCTCCAACAACCATGGCGGACACACCTGCTTGCAATGCCATGTCTTCCACCGAAGATGTACCCAATACGAATTGGAAATTGACAATCGACAACGTGCATTATTTAGAAACCATCTGCGATTGGATGAAGTTTATTCTCCTCGACAACCCAGGAATAAAGCTCAAGGTCACTTTAGATTATGATTGGTCTGAAGTTATACTGCAGCAAGACGATCAACAATCACTGGAGTATTTGTCAAATTTACCATCGTCAACCATATATACTACAAATGAGGTGGAAAGGGAAGAAGAGGAGCATGAGGTTTAGAGTTTCTTATTTTTTTAAAACCCAATTTGGATGACCTTGAGATTTCCCCCACCACTTCCCATATACCTAGAGTGCGCAGGGCTGGACAGTCAGTCGCTCGGTGTCCGTCGTAGGGTGCACATCGCGGTTGCTACTCCAATTCCTGACAATTTGGGGTAGTTCAAAGTCACCACACTTCTACAACTTCAAGGTCATCACACTTTAACTCTGGGACTGCATCAACTTGTATTATTTCTGTGTTTTGACTCAAGGTCATCTCACTTAAACTCTGGGATGGTATCAACTTGTAGTATTTCTATGTTTTGACTCAAGGTCATCACACTTTAACTCTGGGGCAATATCGACTTGTAGTACTTCAGTATTTTAGCTCAAGGTCACCACACTTTAACTCTGAGACTGCATCAACTTGTATTATTTCTGTGTTTTGACTCAAGGTCATCACACTTTAACTCTGGGACGGTATCAACTTGTAGTATTTCTATGTTTTAACTCAAGGTCATCACACTTTAGCATGTAACTTTAAGGTAGCACCGAAACGGTGCTACCCGGCTTGACATTTTTTGACTTATAGCATTTCAGTTTTTTAACTCAAGGTCGTCACACTTTAACTCTGGGGCGGGATCGACTTGTAGTATTTCTGTGTTTTGACTCAAGGTCACCACACTTTAACTATGGGACGGGATCTACTTGTATTATTTCTGTGTTTTCACTCAAGGTCATCACACTTTAACTCTGGGATGATTTTAACTTATAGTATTTCAGTGTTTTGACTCAATGTCACCACACTTTAACTCTGGGACGGTATCAACTTGTAGTATTTCTATGTTTTTACTCAAGGTCATCACACTTTAGCATGTAACTTTGAGGTAGCACCGAAACGGTGCTACCCGGCTTGACATTTTCAAGTTTCCCGAGGTCATCACAATTTCCCCCACCACTTCCCATATACCTAGAGTGCGCGGGGCCGGACAGTCAGTCGCTCGGTGTATGTCGTAGGGTACGCATCGCGGTTGCAGTAATGGTCGAATGGGGGCTTCTGGGTCAGTTCAAGGTCACCCGAGCGGTGTCACATGACGGTTTAGGCAGAGTCACGTTGCAAACTTCAAATTTCCTCGGCACTTTTGCTGTTTCTCATCGAAAATTCGCTCCAAGTCGTCATGGTCATGGTAACTGTGACTGAAACTCGGAGCGTAGTGCGAGAAACAGCAAAAGTGCCAAAAAATTTAGGTTTCAGCGTGACCTTGACCTTTTGTGACATCGATGACGTCATCTTGGTGACGTAAGGGGTGATGACGTCATCAGCACGTCATTTCTGTGACGTCATTGGTGTGACGTCAAGGAAGTGACGTCATTGGTGATGACGTCATCGATGATGCAATCGATGACGTCATCGATGGGGTCATTGACCTCGATGACGTCATCGATGACGTCATCGCTCGGGTGACCTTGAACTGGCCCAAAAGCCCCCATTCCCCACTACTCAAGTCTGCCTCTATTCTAACTGTAGATAGCAGCCTCTCCTATACTAACTCCTCAGAATAAAACCACTCTTAAAATTCACTGTTGCAATAGAAACAAACTACAAATGGTAAACATGAAATCCAAGTGTTAATGTACGGGTCAAGGCTGTGATATTGTGTCCGATTATTTGCCATTATTTCTGTTCTGTTGAATATTGTTTTGCTAATTTTTAAACTTATATGTCTTATGCCAAACACGTTTAATCATTCAAAAGACCATTTGAATACGGGCATGAGTTTTCAATAACTTTGTAAATAAAAATAATGCCGCTTCCACCACCCTGCGATGCGCAAACGATGCATTTAACTGAGAGCCCCCTGGAGCTCGATGCGCAAAACAAGCATCCCTTCTACCTGGCTCTCCGCATGATGCGCAAATGATGCACGCCCTTTTTATAAGGTCTACTAATTCATGAAAATTGGAAGGGGGACTGCAAATAGTTGATGGCGGATTTCACAATGCTAGTTTAGGACTCCCACTCCTCAATAACTCTGTATCATGATTACGTGTACCTCGCACCTCGTTATGTAGGTATAGCCTACACGTATAGCCCTGATGTGCTGTACTGTAGCGGTTGGCCTCCGCCGCGGTCGGGTCGCAGCCGCCGATTCCGTCACACATGATCCGATGTTCGTGTTTACAAATTTCCATAAATTTTACGGGAGATTGGATTTTTAACGCAGATTCCGAGATTCCCGGTTTCACCAACGGATCGGCTCAACCTTTTGTGACGTTATACAAGTGGAGTTAACTTTCGCGTCAGTAAATTGTTTTATGACAGGGCTAATTAAAATGGTTGCTTTATAATGACAATTCTTAATGCTGCTTTTCTAAATTTGGTGTAAGGAAAATGTTTTAAAAGTTTTGTATGTATAATTCATAGTTATTTATTTCGGGTGATTTTTTCTACCTAGAAAGTAAAAACATTCCTAGGAGTATAAGTATTGTGGGTGTTGAGCAATAATACAATATGTGTATAAAACTAAAGCACCGTACTGTGTGTGGTAAATTAAAACTTGTCCGGTATGAGAACAGAATTGAGCGTTTCTTGGTGATAGCCAAATTTACAGAAATGTATTTTTATCCACTCTATTGTTTGAGAAAGAACTAATGTATATGGTTTTAATGCATCGCCTTTAATAATTGAAATTATCAGTGGAGACAGCTTGTTACGCTTTGTATATTTGCATTAGTTTATTATCTCCCTGAATACTTTTAAACTATACAAAGAAATATAAAAAATATAAGAACCAAATAATTTTAAAAGCTGATTTGTACCAGAAGTATCAAGACAAAGGTCTTCTAAGTAGACGCATTAACAGAATTAAAACCATTTACAAATATTATTTGTGAAAAAAATATTTTAACCAAATTTGTATTCAGTGTTATTATTTAAAATGGTTCAGATATTGCACGCTATCGTTATCGTATATACATCATGATTCCGTCCCATGAAAAATCACTAAACACAAATTTGTTGTACATAAGCCTGTTTTAGAAGAAAAGTTTTAACATTTCTATTTCGCACTGATCGAAATGACAACTGCATCCGTGCAAAGTAAAAATTGTTTCAAGAAGTTGTTACGGGTAGCGAGCCAATTTCAATCACTCGGTGATTACATTAGCCGTATATGAGCTGAGCGGACAGGAGCCGACTGCGCCCCTGCGAGTGACACAGCACACACACTCACACACAGCACACACACTCACACACAGCACACACACACACACATAGCACACACGTACACACATCACAGACAGCACACACGTACACATACGCGTGGCGGCGACACTCTTACGTGCGTCATCGCACGCCTCACTAGCTCGTCTCCATAGGTAAAAACAATTATATAATGCAAACTATGGCTATGGACAACAAAAATGTAAATTATAAAGCGTAGTCTACAATTCGCTTAAAATGGATTGGGGGCTGGAAGTTTAAAAGGGTTATTGTATATAACCTCCTTTGATTAGTGACAGTATTAAATAACTAATTTTGACGAATGATCGATCCGATGTAGCTTGAACAACGACTTGCAAAAATGTCCTATACATTACAGTTTTACAGCCAATACAGTTTAGTTTTAGTTGTTTATGACAACTATAAAACTGTACTAAATCGGTTTAAAATACGATACGGTAAAAATTTTGTAGGTAAAACGTGTTATTTAATGTGATGAAAATTAGTTTTGTTTGAAGAACCTGATGCAAAACTTGAGCAATTTCATATTTACATCGTCATGATTCATGATGTCTACTTTTTATATACTTTATTGTAGTGCCACACTTTAAGGTAGGCCTAGGCCTACTCTTTAGTTTCTTGTCCAGTGCATCCATGGTATTTGTCTCAAATTTTGACACTCTTGTATGAAGAGGGGTCAAAAGTTCCTTTCCTTATAATACCATTGACTATGTTCACTAACATAATACCCTACAGGGGCTTTGGTTTTTTGGGGTTATTTCAACGCCAGGGGCATTTTTCATAACGTTTCAACGGGGAACGGTCCAAAGTCCGGTTAGATTTGACGTCGACCTATTGTTAGATAGCCATCACTCACTAGTTAAAAGCTCACTGTGATGGTTTACATTCTAAATTAACCAGTATTTTTGATAAATCAGTGTAGTTATTAAGAGTCTGCAGCAGTACAGGCGCATTCGATTGTTATTCCCATAAGACTAGGTCTAATGTTATAAATCCAAAACATCCGCTACGCCTTAAATAATGTTGGTCTAAAAACATTCATCTTTATGCAATTTTTAAGGAAATTTAATATATACAGGACACTGTGAAATGAAAATCAAGATTCTATAACGATTTATAAGATTAAACTATACTGAAAAAACGCATCCATTTTCGAACAAAAAATGTTGAGAATAGTAGTGTACATAGTCAATTGTACTAGTTTAGCGGAGGCTTGATATTTAACATTAGTCTTAAGGGTATAAAAATCCCAGGCGGCCGGTACTGCAGACCCTTAACAGTTTATTTCGCATTAACTGGAAAGATATTCAATGACGACCGCTCATATAAACACTCGAGATGATTGACAGATCATGCCTGGTGAAACTCTTAAAATAGTTTGGAAACGCTACCCTCGTACATCACTGCGGACGTGAACATTACCGACTGTAAAATAAACATAGGTTGAGCAATGGTCAAACGACGAATTAACCATTGTGTTATAGATGTTTAAGTTGGAGGTTCTTCGAAAGAGAAAAACTCGTTGTAAACAGAGAACTACATAAATGTCATTTAAACTGTCATTTTGAAAGGTATCAAGAAAAATAAATATTATTGTGTTCATAACATAAGTTTTAAAAACGTAGTTGGAAACCAAAAGTTTGATTTGACTCAAACAAATACTGTGTTGTTTGCATTGTGTCATTTTTATGCAGTATTTCATACGGTACCCTATATGTTACATTTTATTAGTTTTTACATTATTATTTTAGTCACAAAAACCGGCTATTGAAAAAAACTCATACAAAGTAAAGAATTCAAAATAAAAGCAAATTTATCCCTAATGCATTGTTTGAAATGCCTGATAAAACCCATCACATCACATACTTTAGCTTTCTTACATTTACGACATTCCCTTTAATCTAGCGTGGGTTGCCAAAATATGCACTCATGTCTTGCCCCAAGGCCAAGCAAGTTTTTGCAAACCTTTTTAAAATTGGTTTTTCCTTTTTATCTTTTGAAAGTTCTCGTTTTATGTAATTTTGTACATCCATTTTCTAAGTAGTTTTAGTATATAAACTAACTTTATTCAGAGGTATAAACCATTATTTTCCGATTACAAATAAAACTGTTATTTGGTTTCTCGTTTAACATTGCTCTTATGGGGGAAAGACGAAATCTGGATTGACTTCAACGCCCTCTTAAAGGGTTGACTTCGTACCTGAATTTTGTTTAAGTACTGTATCATCATTTAGTATGTAGTGTACAACCAATCAGACCTCTAAGAATTATCTATAGCTTTTTTATATTTCCATCCGAAATAAAATGAAATTTCAAACGACATTCCTGCAGTTATTTCGGTGATTCGGAACTAATTCAGCTGTAAACCCAGGCTGTAAGTACAGTAGTCCTGCAGCACTCGGTCGACGTGCGGTAGAGACCGCGCGGCGCGGTGGCGGTGGCGGTGGAGGTGGAGGGTCACAGTCACAGCAGTAAACGGAGACATTTATAGGGTCGATAAATACCTACGGGGAGGGACCTCAAAGGGCCGCCAAAGTGAAGATTTTAGCACCACGCCGGGAACCAGACGTCTATGGTTCCCGGAAAACCGGAAACTAAGTCACTAGGAAATTACTAAAAATATTTCAAATGTGTTGTATTTACAAAATAATTCAAATTTCGAGTAACCTATTAGTTCAAGTACAATTAGGGTTCCCAAACGTCTCGGATTTTAAGGGACAGTCCCTTATTTAGTAAATTTGTCCCGCGTCCCGGAGAGAAGTCCTCCGGGACAGTAAAAGTCCCGTATTTGACCGAAATCAGAAATTACTCATATTAAATTTACTTACAATGGGAGTTAAAATCTAACCTCAAAAATTACAAAACTGCTTATTGTGCATACCAACAGCATCGGCCACCATAGCAAGTGTCTGCAGTCATTATAATTGTATGATAATCGTAATTTTTCGGGATCTCTTGTGGTACACGTCTTTGAAAAACTCTACTGCCTACACACTGTGCGAACTGTGAACACATTTCGTTCCTTGCGTCGTCGTTGCCGCACCACCGTGTTGATAGGCGAATGCAATAACGACAACAACTAACAGTCTCTCATTTTACAGTAGGTATTAAAAGTGTAAGAATTTTGTTGTAATATATCGTTTTAAAATAAACCTTTTTTTTAATAATAGCCTAACCAACCTTAAATATGAACAAGTCCCAAATGTTGAAATGTTAAAAGATTTCCGTCTTCTTTTTTCTTTTACCTACTATACAGCAGTTTGAAAATTGTTAATAATTGGCTAATTGAACCTTAATACGTTTATTGGATAATAATAATCTACGATTAAAGCAATAAAATAAATGGTAAAAATTTACTTTTATTATTATTAAGAGCTGATGTTGTATGTTTTCCTGGAGATTATTTTTTATAAAAATTATTTTATTCGTAACATTAAAACTAATATCCTATGGACAGCACTAAAATATACTTTAAAATAATAATTTAAACATGGATATTAATAGTATATTTCGTCACAAGGGCCGAAAGTGGCGCTTTGCCGGCCCCGAGATCGTGTTTCAAGTTCGAGACGAAGTCGAGAACTTGAAACGATCGAGGGTTGGCAAAACGCTTTCGGCGCGAGTTACGAACGATATTTTTCATCACACTACACAATGCAATAAATATTATACTAATGAAAAATTTTATTCAGAGCCAAACAACTAAGCCAAGCATAACTACTAACCTAATCTAGCGGAATGCAATGTGTTTCCGGTTGCTAGGCAACCAATTTCCATTTCATTGTTGCAGTCACATGTTTTTGTGATACAACGTGTTGTGAATGTTTTTATGTAAGGTCTAGGCCAGCTTATTTTGCAGGCCTAGGCCGGAAAAATTTTGCCGGCCTAGGCCGGCAAAACAGGTGTTTCGACGGTAGAAACGAGGGGTCGAAAACAGGTGATATCGATGTAGTGTGATGAAAAAAATTTAGTTTTCAACCTCTTTTTCGGATTTGGGAGTGTTATAGGTTTGATTTCAAAACCTCGTCCCCTTATTTCGGGTGCTTATTTGGGCAACCCTGAGTACAATACATGTAATTTTTATTAAAGTGAATGAAGCATACACCAATGCATATATAAATAGCTTATCGTATAATCCTTCCTTAGCGAGGTGGATATCCTTTAACGCACACCCCTGGTGAAAGACTCATTGGAATCAAGCAGAATACTCACTAAACCACTTTCCTCTAGCAGGTTAGGGCTAGGGTTGGTATAGCATTATGGGTGTCGTCGGTACCTAGCCGTGGCCGCTGGTTGAACAACTGGGACTAACTGACAAAAAACAAACGAGAAAAAGAACATGGTTTGAGAGACTTGACGGAGATCCCTCGAGGGAGAGTTGTCTGTCAGTGCGGTGAATCATTGACGGTGGCTCTGGGCGTGATATCAGACTTCTGAGATGTTTTTGAAATAGGCGAACTCCCAACCCTTGAGTCCAGGATTGTCGCAACCAAGGTGGCGGGCGATTCGTCCTATCGTATGGTATTGGACGAGCTCGGATCGACCACGGTAGGTCTTGATTGCGAGAGCAGTCACACAAGAATCAGCACGAACAGCGTGACTGGGACTGGCAGCCTCAGAGCTAGAAACTTCGCAGCAGTTGGGCGCACGATGCACTCAAATTGAGCAGGACTCTGCAAGAATTTAAATTAGTTCAAAATCAATTGTAACCCTCATAAAAATAATTTAATGAATGTTGAAGTTGTTTGTTAAATATCTAACAAAAACTCGTAATATTCCATATTGTTTACATTGTTTTGCATTTAGGCCCTAAAACTGATTATAGTTATGGCATGAAATTTCATTATATAATTCTGTGTTTTGCCTGGAGGAATCTACCAACAAATTTAAAAGACGTTGTGGAAATGAAAGATAATTTATCTACGTTATGATATTTGATCTATGTTATTGGGTAAATCACCGTGAATTGAATTAAAAGCGTTGTTAAAAAAATTATTGAAGGAAAAATTTGTTAAGAAAAAACTATGCGTCTGATAAATTTTTAAACCATGGTTTCCACGGATATTCTATAGTTAAAATTACACCGCCGACATTAACATTCTCAAAATTAAGAATCAAAATTATCGCTAACATCATGAGTGAAGAGCCAGGTCCCATCAGCAGTGAAGATATCGCGTCCATCGCTTGGGTGGTCCTCCGATTGGCCATATACAACTTGATTTTCAGTAATATTCCTTTGATACCACAGGACTTTTCATGAACCCGGCGAATTAAACTGAGACTTCAATGCTAGTGCTTCTAGTCAAAACTGCAATATTACCATTGACGTGATTTTCAAAGAAACTATGACAATCTCTTATGCCACTAAATAAATTTTAAGTCATAAAATGTATTTGATATATGAATAAATCTGATCTTATCTTATAGTAGCCTACTCTAAAACAAGCACTGTTTGTACGGGCAAAAATTTTTTTCCGCTCCTAGGATTTTGGATTTTTTGTTGAATATGGGGGTTTTGGCCACGAGAAATTGATTGAAGCTGGTCCCATGTCTTAGTGGAATCATTTTAGTGTTGAACCCCAAAAAAATTGCAACACGAGCGATTTTTTTTTAATGATAGCTAAGAGTGCCCTTATTAACCCCTCAAAAATCGCCATTAATCGCACCTTGGGAACATGCCAAAAAATTCAAAATGGCCGCCAAGATTGCTGCCAAAATATATATTTTAGCTTATATCTCGAAAACGGTTAGTTTTATCAAAAATCTTTATTTTAGCAAAAATGTAGCTCTTTTAATGCCGATCAGTTTTCATATTTACATTTTGTATGTCAGACGTACGTATGGCCGCAATTTGCCGAGCCGTAATTCATTAAATCTGCTTTTTTAGCGAATTTCCCTTTAGTGAAATTAAGCTATATACCGTAGGTCTCATGGTAAGACTTCAAGACCGGGACCATCATAACTTTTCATTTTGGGGCCCCCAGAAGCCAAAAACAACATTCTTTTGAATTTTTATATATACACATATATATTTATCCATATATATATTTATCTATTTATCTATGTATCTCTAAGCACGATAGCAGTCACAAAAATGGTCCGATCATAATGAAATTTGGTATGGAGGTGTAAAGTGGTAAGTTATTCGGAGTATTTCGAAAATCAGCCGATCGGATTATTGGAAGGGGGGGTAAGGGGGATTTTACCCCCTCAAAAATTGATTTTTAGCGAATTTCCCATAGGGAATAAGCTATTACCGTAGGGTCTCATGGTAAGACCTAAGCCCGGGACCATGTTACTTTGTCGTTTTAAGGTGCCCAGAGACCAAAAATAATAGTCATTAAAATTTTTATATTTATATATATGTATATTTATATGTATATATTTATATATACATATATGTATGTGCCCCTAGGCACGATAACTCTCGTAAAAACGGTCCGACCGACACCAAATTTGGTAGAGATGTGTAATCTTACGTTATTCGGATGAGTTCGTAAACCAGACATATCGACCTATCGGAAGGGGTAGTTTTGGGGGGGTTTTATACCCCAAAAAATGGGTTTTTTGCATTTTTCATATGTAATTTTTAAAAATTTTAAATTTTATTTTGACCATTGGATTTAGCTCAAAAAAACACACAATTTAGTATTTTGAAGCTTTGCTCTATCTCCATTGGTTACCGAGATATTAAAAAGTCTAAAGACAGTACATTGTATTTTGAGGCTCCAATGTTAATCTTACGGAGAATTGGGATGTGTTAAATATTTCACTTATTAAAGCAATATTTTTGGACGAAACTTGGTATTCATCTTCATTTGGTTGAGATTCATCCATTTAAGGTAAAAAATCTCGGTTTTTGTACTTATCATGGCAGCAAACCTGCATACTCTTTTCCCATGTTAATCATAAGGAGAATAGGCAAACTCTTTTATTTATGGACAGATATTGATAAAACTTACTATATGACTTTATATGGTCAAAATAAATTTTTTCTATGCTAAAAACCTACTTTTAGTATCCCCCATGGCAGCATACCTGCATACTCTTTCCCTTTATTTATCATAAGGAGAATAGACATTTATTTCCCTATTTATGAGCACGTGATGAAATTTTGTTTACAAGTTTAGTTGGTCAAAATTAATATTACTAATTTGGAAATTCGCTGAGTACGCAGGTCTGCTGCAACAGGGTTTTTTTGTTTTTTTTTTAGAAAAAAAATTAAAATAATCAAATGTTATTTGACACCATTGAATTCAGCTTGAAAAAAAAACAAACAATTTTGTATCTTGAATCATTGTTCTATATCCATTGGTTGCCGAGATATTAAAAGCAGTAAACACAGAACATTGTCCAAATGTTAACCTTATGGGAAATATATAAAATGCTATATATCCATTATTTCTCAACATATCTCAGTAAAACTTGGTATGTGGCTTCATCTAGTAGAGATATACTTGATTATGGCCTAAAGTTCCCCATTTTTGACATTTCAGTGAACCTGATTCATTCAAGTGAACCTGGTTTCAGCAAACCTGCATACTCGCATTTCCCATGTTATTCTAGTGGAGAATATTCTTGCATGCTTATTTATGAACACACGTTGACAAATCTTGATGTAAGGTACCATTTTAATTATTTATTGAAGCATTTGAAATTCGCTGAGTATGCAGGTCTGCTGCAAATTTTTTTTACATAGAAAATTAAAAAAAAAAATCAAATTTTAGTTTACACTTCATTGAGTTTAGCTAAAAAAAAAAGAAAAAAGTAGGAAAACACATCGCAAAAAACTTTTAAATATGATGTTTTCAAGCAAAATTTTTATTTTCAAACATTTCGTCATCAAAAATTAAAAATTAAGAATATTTTTTTAATAAATACCTTTGTTGCAGCGAAATATTCTCCACTAGAATAACATGGGAAATGCGAGTATCAGGTTTGCTGCCACTGAAATGTCAAAAATGGGGAACTTTAGGTCATAATCAAGTATATCTCTACTAGATGAAGCCACATACCAAGTTTTATTAAGATATGTTGAGAAATAATGGATATATAGCATTTTATATATTTCTCATAAGGTTAACATTTGGACAATGTTCTGTGTTTACCGCTTTCAATATCTCGGCAACCAATGGACATAGAGCAATGATTCTAGATACAAAATTGTTTTTTTTCAAGCTGAATTCAATGGTGTCAAATAACATTTGATTATTTTAATTTTTTTCTGTAAAAAACAAAAAAATACCCCCCGTCGCAGCAGACCTGCGTACTCGGAGAATTTCCAAATTAGTAATATTAATTTTGACCAACTAAACTTGTAAACAAAATTTCATCACGTGCTCATAAATAGGGAAATAAATGTCTATTCTCCTTATGATAAATATAGGGAAAGAGTATGCAGGTATGCTGCCATAGGGGACACTAAAAGTAGGTTTTTAGCATAGAAAAAATTTATTTTGACCATATAAAGCCATATAGAAAGTTTCATCAATATCTGTCCATAAATAAAAGAGTTTGCCTATTCTCCTTATGATTAACATGGGAAAAGAGTATGCAGGTTTGCTGCCATGATAAGTACAAAAACCGAGATTTTTTACCTTAAATGGATAAATCTCAACGAAATGAAGTTGAATACCAAGTTTCGTCCAAAAATATTGCTTAATAAGTGAAATATTAACACATCCCAATTCTCCGTAAGATTAACATTGGAGCCTCAAAATACAATGTACTGTCTTTAGACTTTTTAATATCTCGGTAACCAATGGAGATAGAGCAAAGCTTCAAAATACTAAATTGTGTGTTTTTTTGAGCTAAATCCAACGGTCAAAATAAAAATTTAAAATTTTTAAAAATTACATATGAAAAATGCAAAAAAACCATTTTTGGGGTATAAAACCCCCCAAAACTACCCCTTCCGGTAGGTCAATATGTCTGGTTTACGAACTCATCCGAATAAACGTAGGATAACACATCTCTACCAAATTTGGTGTCGATCGGACCGTTTTTACAAGAGTTATCGTGCCTAGGGACACATACATATATGTATATATAAATATATACATATAAATATACATATATATAAATATAAAAATTTTAATGACTGTTATTTTTGGTCTCTGGGCACCTTAAAACGAAAAAGTAACATGGTCCCGGGCTTAAGTCTTACCATGAGACCTACGGTAATAGCTTATTCCCTATGGGAAATTCGATAAAAATCAATTTTTGAGGGGTAAAATCCCCCTTACCCCCCTTCCAATAATCCGATCGGGCTGATTTTCAAAATACTCCGAATAATTACCACTTTACGCCTCCAAACCAAATTTCATTATGATCGGACCATTTTTTGTGACCGCTATCGTGCTTACAGATACATAGATATATAGATAAATATATATATGGATAAATATATATGTGTATATATAAAAATTCAAAAGAATGTTGTTTTTGGCTTCTGGGGGCCCCAAAATGAAAAGTTATGATGGTCCCGGTCTTGAGTCTTACCATGAGACCTACGGTAATAGCTTAATTTCACTAAAGGGAAATTCGCTAAAAAGGCAGATTTTAATGAATTACGGCTCGGCAAATTGCGGCCATACCGTACGTCTGACATACAAAATGTAAATATGAAAACTGATCGGCATTAAAAGAGCTACATTTTTGCTAAAATAAAGATTTTTGATAAAACTAACCGTTTTCGAGATATAAGCTAAAATATATATTTTGGCAGCAATCTTGGCGGCCATTTTGAATTTTTTGGCATGTTCCCAAGGTGCGATTAATGGCGATTTTTGAGGGGTTAATAAGGGCACTCTTAGCTATCATTAAAAAAAAATCGCTCGTGTTGCAATTTTTTTTGGGGTTAGGCCATATTTTCTCATAAAATGATTCCACTATCTGGGAAAACCTGATTTTCGACCTAGAGCCCTTCAAAGATCCCGTGTTATCGTTATGGAGCCTTAAATTGAAAAAAATCAGCTGATAACTGTAGATAAAACAAACAAATAAATGTGTTAAAACTTTAACCCTTAGATTAGGAAAATTATACCAAAGTGCAGCTAGCACCTTTCGGGATGGCGAGTATGCGAAGCGAATGAGCCATCTTAACTTAGAATTGTTTCTATTCTATGGCAAGTTTGCCTCTATTCTAACTGTAGATAGCAGCCTCTCCTATACTAACTCCTCAGAATAAAACCACTCATAAATTTCACTGTTGCATTAGAAACAAACTACAAAAAATGATAAGCATGGAATCCATGGGTTAATGTACGGTCAAGGCCGTGATATTGTGTCCGATTATTTGCCATTATTTCTGTTCTGTTGAATATTGTTTTGCTAATTTTTAAACTTATATGTCTTATGCCAAACACGTTTAATCATTCAAAAGACCATTTGAACACGGACATGAGTTTTCAATAACTAATAACATGTAAATAAAAATAATGCCGCTTCCACCACCCTGCAGTGCGCAAACGATGCATATACCTGATGAGAGCCCCCTGGAGCTCGATGCGCAAAACAAGCATCCCTTCTACCTGGCTCTCTGCATGATGCGCAAATGATGCACGCCCATCTTAACAAGGAAGTAGGGTGAATGAGCGAGCGAACGAGCTTTGTGTGAGGAACGAAAGTAATAATTTTACCGAGCATAAGCTCGGTCCCCCTGGTACTAAAAAAATATTAACTCAGAAATCCTCGAAAAATGAATAACCACTTGTAATTCCAAAATTTTAAACTTTTAAATTTGAAGCAGATTGCTGGTAATAATCAACTTTTACCAACTATGCAAGAGGGATCTTGTATTAAGACTGAAATAATTTCATCTCTCTACTTAAGTTAATGTTACCTTTTCCTGATATTGTACTAGAATTAGTAACAAAACCAAACGATAGGCACATGTTTGCCTCGGACTTGTAGCAGCTCGGTGTCGGTGGCGAGGAGAGTGGCGAGGGAGTGAAGGGTCGGAGGGGGAGGCGGATGGCCGCTCGCCCTAAACGCTCACCACTTTATGATTATTGTCCAGGATACGGCCACGATTTATGCCTATTTTTATGTACCGGGGGAGGGAGAACTTCATATTTCTGGATTCTTCCATCTCATCACGTCCCCTTATCGATTACCTTTGTTCCACCTTTTGCCAGAAAAGATCTTGATAGAAGCTTTCTGGGAGGCAACTTCTGTAATACGTGATGATACTTCTTTAGTGCCAGCCTTACCTAAGTTATGAACTGCTGTTAGATATTTTGAGCAAAATTGCCTACTAAGAAAATAAATTGCAAATGAGTTAATTGACAGTTTATTCATGCACGTGAAGTACCCAGGAGTGTTTTTCAACTGAATTGAGGTTCAAATTCTCCAGTCCACGCAAGTGGTGATGTCTAGTATAAACGTATATACTGTATACGTAAAATAGGCTTACTCTTTTAGAGTGAGGAATTGTACATAACATTCAATACAATACTGACCAGTTAAAATTTTATTTTTTGAGAACCGTCTTATAACCATAAATTACTCAACTGAATTTAGTTGATTTGAATTCTACTGCAGCTTTTTGTACTGATTCCAAATCTCGGATGGTGCAGTAATGCAGTTTGCCATCTCCAAGTTTACTCAGGGAACGTGTCTTTGTTTCATTTGATAGATAGGCCTGCACTATATCAACTTCCGAAAGATTTCGTACTTTAAGTAAAAAATCTTATTCAGGAATACCCCCCGTCGCAGCAGACCTGCGTACTCAGCGAATTTCCAAATTAGTAATATTAATTTTGACCAGCTAAACTTGTAAACAAAATTTCATTACCGGTAGTGCAAAATAAATAGGGAAATAAATGTCTATTCTCCTTAAGATATAGGGAAAGAGTATGCAGGTATGCTGCCATGGGGGACACTAAAAGTAGGTTTTTAGCTTAGAAAAAAATTATTTCGACCATATAAAGCCATATAGTAAGTTTCATCAATATCTGTCCATAAATAAAAGAGTTTGCCTATTCTCCATATGATTAACATGGGAACAGAGTATGCAGGTTTGCTGCCATGATAAGTAAAAAAAACCAAGATTTTTACCTTAAATGGATGAATCTCAACCAAATGAAGCTAAATACTAAGTTTCATCCAAAAATATTGGTTAAAAAGTGAAATATTAACACATCCTTATTCTCCATAAGATTAACATTGGAGCCCCAAAAGACAATGTACTTTTGGACTTTGTAATATCTCGGTAACCAATGGAGATAGAGCAAAGCTTCAAAATACTAAATTGTGTGTTTTTTTGAACTAAATCCAATGGTCAAAATAAAAATTAAAAAATTTTTTAAATTTACATATGAAAAATGCAAAAAACCCATTTTTGGGGTACAAAACCCCCCAAAACTACCCCTTCCGGTAGGTCGATATGTCTGGTTTTCGAACTCATCCGAATAAACGTAGGATTACACATCTCTACCAAATTTGGTGTCGATCGGACCATTTTTACGAGAGTTATCGTGTCTAGGGACACATATATATATATATATATATATATATATATATATATATATATATATATATATATATATATATATATATATATATATATATATATATATATACATATATATATATATAAAATTTTTAATGACTATTAATTTTGGTCTCTGGGCACCTCAAAACGAAAAAGTAACATGGTCCCGGGCTTAGGTCTTTCCATGAGACCTACGGTAATAGCTTATTCCCTATGGGAAATTCGCTAATAAGGATATGGCATATTCCGAAGGTAATGTATGTAGCACACTGTATTTAAAGATACCAATGATATGTAGATTTTTCTTTGAGGCTTTGAGATTTTTAGTATGGTCCGTTGCAAAGTTTTGTTTAGAAATGGTGTTAAATGATTTACCGTGTACGGTAGGCCCAGGCCATGAGTGGAAGCCGTGCGCATGCGCGCCTGGGCTTGAATGGAGGAGGCTCATTCGCGGCGGTCACGTACCGTGTTATTTTACTGACTGTAGATAAGTCGAATACGCAGAGGCAGTTGACGAATGCGCAGCTCCTAAGTTAGGACTCATCATGAGGGCATGGTCCATCGTGTCAGCCTTAGCTCAGGTGGACATGTTGGCATTGCTTTTCCCATAAGTTACTTACTCCCTTACTAAACGCTGCAGCATGTCGTTAATGTGAACCGTGAAAACGGGGCATTAAACATTTGAAGATGACGATTTTATTGATATATTTACAACAAATGCACAATACATTAGATATTTCTGTATCAATATCATAAAATCCAAAGGAGCTCTTTATCCAAAGAAGATTCGTCGACTTTTTCATAAAATTCCTTTAATGCTTGTCAATTCATGTTAATAAATTCGGCAGTTCTTAAAAATGCAATTGATTGTTTTTAGTTTTTGTGGACCTAAAGTTATTCATTGTGTTCGTACTGTAGTACTGTATTATTTGAAGATAATTAAAAATAGATTAAGCCTACTTCACAGTTATCGTTATTTTATTTTGATTTTCAGGCTAAAACCATTTGTGTGAAAAAAGACAGTTTTTATTTGTTAAATTTCTACTTTTAATTATAGATATGATGATGTATCGAATCATGTTAATCATGTGTAAGTGTATCATGTTAATGACGTATTTAATTGTGTCGTAAAAAATATTGTGTTATTGTGGCTGCAAATGGCTATAGAAAAACTTGACGACGATGCAAACGCAAACCTATTAAAATTCGAAGCCTGTGACAATCCGAATCCGAGTATGGGATGATACACCGCGTGTAGGCCTACTTCTGTATAGTCAGAACCACGCGTATCCGATCGGCAGCTCATTCATTGATTACTCCTCGACTGCTGCCTGACTCAATCGCCGTCATATATGACGCCGGTATACCGGCGACTCAATATACCCCCTGACTCACCTGGGTTTTTTCCTGCAGTTATAATTTATTAGTCATACAATCAAGGTACGGTTTAAAACCCAAATATAATGAAGCTAAGTTTAAACTCCTTATAATGATGTGTTTCTAAGATTTAACGTGCTTCTTCAATTCTTTCGCCAAGTCGATTTAGCAAACTAGTTGTTTTGTCTCGAATTTTTTTAATTTTTCTTGTTTAATTTTTGATCATTTGATAATTCTAAACCTAATTGTTTTATTTTGCTTGTGTTTACTTTCTAAACAACCTGGTTGGTAAAGTTTTAAGCTGGACACACTGCGTTGGAAAACCATCGGAAGAGAAATTGAACTTTAAAACCTTTAAAATTATGCCAGCAAGTTTTTCATATGCAGATTCATTTCCTTACCATTAACCTATAAAGAGTACATTACCATCAAAAGTTCATCTTGAGAATTTAAAGCGATGAGTTATGTAGATTAGGTTTTAATTAAATTTAACCATAATTAGCCCATTTTTATCGAAAGACTGATACATCAATAGAAGAGCGTAACGCAGTACTGCACCGACCCGCGGTAATTAATTAACGCAGAGTGTACAATCTTAATTACAATTACTGGTTGCGACTCGCCCGGGTTCAGCGTCAAGCTGCGCTCCGGGTGTGTTCCGCCTACCGGACAGTGTCCGAGCCTGCCGTCCTGGTGGTCGCCGGAGTCATCCCTGTCAAGCTCTTGGCAGGGGAGAGGAAAGCGATTTATCAGAGACAAGGCGAGATCGGCAAGGACACGGCAAGAACAGAAGAGCGCTCCCGAACCTACCAGCAGTGGCAACACAGCTGGGAGCACGACACCCGAGGACGATGGACTGCGCGACTTATCAAGCAGGTCCAACCATGGGTGGAACGGCGGCATGGGGAGGTGGACTACTACCTGACCCAATTTTTGACTGGTCACGGCTATTTTCGGTCGTACCTGAACCGTATGGGAAAGACCGGTTCACCGGACTGCATTTATTGCCCGGGTGTTCCCGACGATGCGGAACACACATTCTTCCGCTGTCCCCGTTGGGAAGGGCCCCGCCTGGAGGCCACACAAATCTTTGGTGCATTTTCGGTGGACTCGGTCTGCCAAAAGATTTTGGAGGATGAGGGCAACTGGGATTGTTTGTCACAGTTCGTCCGGGGCATCCTCCTGGAAAAGAAAACCGATCTGGACCGTGAAGTGGCCCAGATCCCTTGATCGAGCGGCTGGATAAGGAGCGAGCCCCACGGGCGTAAGCCAAATTTAGGCCTAGCCTGACGTAATGTGACAAACAATTCCAGGTTAGATTCCTAAAGAGTAGAGGAGGTTTTTTAGTGGGTAAACTCGTTTTTAGGGGAGCCCCACACTACAGGCTGGCCACCTGTGTGCGTAATGCATTTTTCCGCCTCTCCCTCAAAAAAAAAAAAAAAAAAAAAATTACAATTACTGGAGGGGGGATGGCTCAAATTTCACGTTTGCTCTCTGATTGTTTTGGCGCACTCTGTTCACTCGGTAATGCACAATTAATTTTCATAATGCTTTCAATTCCGATAATGATGGAAATCGATATTTGCTTCGGAATGCCTGTGTCACCATGTTGATTTTTTCAATAAATTTGTACTGTATATCGAATAATAATGTTGAGGGGCAAGGGACGGGGCGCCCTTATGGCTCAAGGGTGGTGGTGACTATGGTGGTGGAATTTGCTATGTAAGCCCACTGGGCTCGAAAACGTATTTTCATCGTATGCAGAAAACAACTAAACTATTTTTGAATGTTTAATTGTTTTCTAATTTAGATCCTTTAAATAAAAGATCACACTTTTATATTCAAATAGTTTATAAAATAGGTCAATTTGGATCTTGGAAACAAAGAGTTTATTTATTTTCTAGCAAGCATAGACTTCAGGCACAACTGAATAAAACTGTGGCATTGCGACAAACATTTGTGTATCTAGAACAAATTTTTGTTGTACTTTTAGTGTGTTAAAAATCTTATTGAGTTAAAGTAGACCTAAGCCGAAGAAAGAATATGGAAAATTTACGAAATATGTATTTGAAAGGGCCTATATGTTTTATGGCTGTCTGGATTGTTTTTGTAATTTTTTCATAATAAATCATTCACTTATTTATTTATTCAATATGTTTAACGTATTTCAATGTAGCAATCCCTATTGTATTATTGTTTTGAATGTGTTCGTTACGTCTGCTTTCACATCAATACCTCCACAGCCTTTCCCATGTTACCAGAGTGTTCATTCTAACTGAATCCTTTTTCTCCAGCTCCACGTAGACGTAGGCCTAGGCTATTCAGACAGAAACGTGTTAACCCCATGGGAAGCAGAAGATCCGTTCCCTGATCGGCATCAGAGCCGCTTAGAATCACTCGGCATATCGTAAACTCCGAATAAAGCGTTCACTTTACGACCGCATCTGCTCCCGCTCTAATCCACCGGTAACAGGCCTGCCACTACCTCCCGCACGAAAACTAAATATTCCCTCCGGTTATCAACGGGAATAAATATACCTATTATACATTTTGGAATAAATTAGTCGTATGTAGGTTAATCCTCCTTGGATTTCAGAAGTTTAAACATTTGCAGAGAGCGAGAGAGCATTTTTCAAAGATGTGACTGCATATCACTTTGCAGTTTGGGACTTATTTCAATCACAATAAATCATATAAGATTAAACTATCAGCTATAATACATGTGCAGGAGCTGCATATATATATCAGATATATGTATTAATTCTACAATTGAGGCGGTAGCTGCAATAAGGGCCTATGGGCCCATAGGCCCTTTTTCAGGAGAACCTAAAAATGGATTCTCCATGTTCTCAAGTATATCCCTGCCAAATTTCATAGAGCTATCGTGGTTGGTTGGGTTGGTATTCCTGTTTGAAGCAGCTGATGTCATGGGCCCTTCTTGCATAGAACAGTTGTTGAAATAAATAATAAATAAATAAACAAATAATAAATAAATATAATTATTAAATAAATAATAAATAAATATAATTAAATGAATAACAAATAAAAATGGTACATTTATTTTTCTACTTTGTATTTATGGATATCCTTTTTTCAATTCCTAACAATATGCTAAATTGGTTTTTTATGAAGTAATACAGTATATATATGAAGTTTAACTGCAGTAAGACAACCTAATTTGATAAATAATGGTTTACAGAGGTCTAGTTTATGTGAGTTTGTCATTACCTTAACTACTTTTTTGTAAAATAATGATACGTTGTACATGAGCACTGTTCCCCCAAAATAATATACCGTAAGAAATTATACTTTGGAAGAACGCAAAGTAGCAGATCTTACATATTTATCTGGTACACAGTCATTCAATTTTCTTAAAAAGTAAATAACCCTAGACAATTTTGTGGAAATAAAATTTACATGTGGTTCCCAAGTTAACTTCATATCTATATATAAACCTAAGAATTTGGGTTACGCTATGTTGAAGAACTACACATAAACAATGCGCCTAGGATTAAATTGAAAACAGGTAAAATTAAAGACGTTAGAGACCTTTATCCATTTTTAAGAGAAAGCAGTAGAATCTTCTATGAAAACATCTTCAACGAAAACAATGCTGTGTAAATTTATTCCAACCCACCTCTTTTATTACATTTATTTAAACCTATAGGCCCATAGGATACTAGATGATACTAGTTATCTATCATACTTTTTTATTCTTTTTACCATGCTTTGTCTTAAGTCTTAGGAGAATTAAGCTAATCAAAGTATGGTTTTCAATGTGAGGCAACGACTTTAAATAGGCCTAAATAATTTTCATTGATTTTTTAGCCTCTTTGAAAACTTTTATATATTTTATAAAAGTTTTTTTTTACATTTCTAGACTTAAATATGTAGCAAATAAATGCTTATTAATTAATAAAAAAATTTAAAAAGCATTTGTATGATGTTCATTTTATAGGCCCTTCTTCAATAGAACAGTATAAAAAAGTTCTCTGTAAAAAGGGCCCATGACATACCTCTTATTATTCTAATTTTATTAATAAACCAAAGGATTATGATCAAATACACTTTAAAATTTTGGTTATTAAAGAAGTAATGGAATAAAAAAATTAAACAGATCCGTCTCTAGGGTACTCCTATAAGAATAGTACACATGTGAAAACTTCAAAGCTCATTATCTCAAAACAGGGTTTTGGAGCATGGGCCCTTATTGCAGCTACCTCCTCAATTTATTTGTTCAGAAATCAATTAGGGCATATATTTTAACTAAACAATAGACACAAATAAATTAAATATTCCCTTTTAAAGATCCGGAAGATCACGATCTACAACAAGAGTAACTTCAAAAACAACTTCTTGGCCTTTTTACGAAGTTCCTATGTAGTTTCTCCAACTTCTCATATGATTAGAAAATGTAGGTTTAATACTTGGCATTAATAATTATGGTTCACAAAAATACCTGGATTGATTCGGTATTTTGTTAATTTAAATTCGGATATTTGCCTACCTAATGATTGCGTATTAATTTGACATTTGATGTGGATGTCGTTACTTCCTCATTTAATAATAGGAACACTGCTGGATGCAGGGGTTCTTGCTAGTTTCTTTATTAGTATACACTATTTAGATAGACTGCTATTAGGTATATATTTAGACATTAGACTAAATGAATCGCAATCGCACATTGTTTATGTTATCCGATTATTATTGTATTTATTATTGTGATTGTAACTCTATTATTAGAATGGTTAGTTTACTGTCTTTTCTTTGATTGTCTGATTGACGACCATCAAGAATTGCTTCAAAGATATTTGTGTATATTTGGCGAAAATCAAATTTAGGTAGTAGGCCTATATAAGTACAACGAGAGAAAAATGTAAGAATGAAATTAATTTCACTTCCTGAGGGATTCTTGATCATTATTAAACTACTGAAAGCGATATTCTCCACGTTGTTGCCCCCTCAATGTCGTATAATATTGTTTTCTAAATTTCCAAGTCCAAATAAAACATGTATACATTGATGGCATTTTTTATTGAAGACCATTACTGCGGCCGCGAACCTATCTCCCCAAGCTGCCCCAGTTCCACTGTAGGCTAAACCAGCTGATTCATTGTAGCTTAAGACAACAATATTGATTGACACCATTATAATAGCCCATGATGTAAAGGACTCCTTTACATCATGATAATAGCCACCTCATTAGAAATTAACTTGTGACAACCTCCCACCGACAACTTCTCTGCTTTGACATTTCGTAGCCTCGGTTCTTAATGAGGGGTCAATTTAGAAGTAGGTGTAGGTTTATATAAAGTAGGTATTATTATAACTTATGACATTATTCTTTTTACTACCGAATCAATAAGTAACTTTTGGACTGATTTTGGTGGTAAATCACTGTTTATTGTTAAAATCAATTTCCATAATATAATACCATTGATATATACACTAACGTGAATAAGATCATAGGTCTCAAAGGATCTTTCTTGGTGAACATGAAGTACAAGTCACATATGATAAAAATGTAAATCATTACGCTCCTTTCACACATCACGTTTTTTAGCCGTGCGGGAAAAACCCGCACGATTTAAAAACCGTCCAAGTACACCATACAAGTAATTGGCAGCACATTAAAAACCGTCGCCGTGCCTGTGTGAAAGGTCTCATAAGATTCTATTGGAATGTCCGCCGTGCGATTTTTAATCGTACGGGCAAAACCGTGATGTGTGAAAGGGGCGTTAGGGTCTACTACCAATATAGGTAGTACAGAACCAAATAAGTATAGGGACATCCCATGCTAATACAAAATAGGTTTAACCTCGAAACGAGAGAAAAAAAACACTGATGCCAAAGATTACTTCTTATAAATTACGGAAAGCGCTATTTCTACCTCTAATGCCAAAATGAGTGTATTTGTTTACAAAAATTCAAAAGAATAACAAATGTCTGCAAAAGTATTCTAGACATCTGTTTCCGTCAAACCATTCAGCAATCAGCATAATACTTGAATAAAAATGTAATCTTGGGGGTGCTATATGTATGTGTTTCAAAGGTGGCCATCTCGCTTCCCCAAAAGGATGCAGCACTGTAATCCAGCTGACATTACATCATTTGCAACGCTTGCACCCGCACGATTCTTAGGCGCATCGAACATGAACGGTTTAAAAATTTCGGTATCAGACAAAACGCATTGGATAAAAAGTTATTCCCGCTAGTGTCTGTAGTGTAATATTGTGCTCGCTTTGAACTCCTTCGAATGTGCTGCACATATTTTACAATAACAAAATACCCCCGTCGCAGCAGACCTGCGTACTCAGCGAATTTCCAAATTAGTAATATTAATTTTGACCAGCTAAAGTTGTAAACACAATTTCATCACGTGCTCATAAATGGGAAATAAATGTCTATTCTCCTTAAGATAAATATAGGGAAAGAGTATGCAAGTATGCTGCCATGGGGGACACTAAAAGTAGGTTTTTAGCATAGAGAAAATTTATTTCGACCATATAAAGCCATATAGTAAGTTTCATCAATATCTGTCCATAAATAAAAGAGTTTGCCTATTCTCCATATGATTAACATGGGAAAAGAGTATGCAGGTTTGCTGCCATGATAAGTACAAAAACCAAGATTTTTTACCTTAAATGGATGAATCTCAACCAAATGAAGCTAAATACCAAGTTTCATCCAAAAATATTGGTTAATAAGTGAAATATTAACACATCCTTATTCTCCATAAGATTAACATTGGAGCCCCAAAAGACAATGTACTGTCTTTAGACTTTGTAATATCTCGGTAACCAATGGAGATAGAGCAAAGCTTCAAAATACTAAATTGTGTGTTTTCTTGAGCTAAATCCAATGGTCAAAATAAAAATTAAAAATTTTTAAAATTTACATATGAAAAATGCGAAAAACCCATTTTTGGGGTACAAAACCCCCCAAAACTACCCCTTCCGGTGGGTCGATATGTCTGGTTTTCGAACTCATCCGAATAAACGTAGGATTACACATCTCTACCAAATTTGGTGTCGATCGGACCATTTTTACGAGAGTTATCGTGTCTAGGGACACACATATATATATATACATATATACATATATATATATATATATATATATATATATAAATTTTAATGACTATTATTTTTGGTCTCTGGGCACCTCAAAACGAAAAAGTAACATGGTCCCGGGCTTAGGTCTTACCATGAGACCTACGGTAATAGCTTATTCCCTATGGGAAATTCGCTAAAAAATGTTATGCTAATGATTTGAATAAGCTAGAATACATTGACATATAGCACGGGGTACACTTTACACATCAGTAAAATGCACGAGGTTACTTTATAAAACCCTGAGCAACAGGAGAGTTGGGTGAGAACAAAAAGGACTAACATAACTCAAGCTATATTCATGAAAAAAAACTCTAATGTGCAAATGTTCTACTTTGTTATGAGCTAACTCTAGTGACTTTGTCTAACCGGTTTCCCGTGGTATCCAGCCATAGGGAAGTACAAAGTTTAGTGTAGTTTGGACGAGGCTCCACTGCATGAGTTATCGTAAAGTAGTCGTTTAGTGTTCAGTGATCGCAATGCGTCTTGTGTCGAGGGGTATAATCTGTAGTTGCTTCGATTACCGGGGCCTCCTCCAGTAACGACCACCGCCCTCTAATTGAGACCACTAATTATTTCCATCTCGCCCAGGTTCAAAAATTAATGGGGAATCTATCTGGAATAACCGTCAATCACTCTGTAGGCTTCAATAGTTGAAGTCTCTCAGTGTTTTCATCCCAACACGTAACGTTTTGAACTATTCAGTGGGTGTCCATTTTGTTCACTTAAATGCTTTAATCATTATTACACGTTTTTATTAACTCAGTTGTTTCGATCAGACCTTCTTTACCATTCCTTAACAATAATTTGTATTAAAAGATGTATGTTTTTTATTTGTTTGTTTACCGGGTCTATCCTATCTTTTGGATTAAGAAAAACTTAAAAGTGTTGCTAAAACAAAAGCTTCTAATGGCATATACACTAATATAATAATATAATATAATGTAATGTAATATAATAAATATAATATAATGGCCTATACTATAATGAACTTGCCTTTTGATAAATTTAAAATACTTATATTGTTTCAAAGGCCCAAAACACATGACTGAATGCAACAAATTAAATTAATATTTTGAACATTTTCCACATGAACTAAAAATTAGCTTTTTTAATATTTCATAAAAAGCACGCGATTGCTTAAGATGTAATGTTTAGACTTATTCAATTTACAAACTAATAGAAATAAAACATGTTTTCAGGTTTCAACCATATCATAGGTATTAAAACCACGTTATCGTCAACACGACATGTTTCGCCGTTGACGATAACGTGAACTGTAAGACGAGTTAGGTAACCCATAATTAGTCTCATATCATAGGCCTACCAACTTTTATCAGCTTCAGAAGAATCCAAAGAACATTTTTTGTGCATTAATTGCAGAAGCGTTTGATTCTTCCACATATGCCAAAATATTTGAGTGCGTGGGACTAGGCCTAAGCCGTGCCAGTAATACAAGATTTTATGTTATTCCTAAACGAATTAGATCTAACCATTAACTTTTTGTGTTCAACCAAAGCTGCATTTAGACAAACGTTTTAATTTTGAAACAAATTCTTCGTAAAACATTAAATCAATTTTTTATCGTTATTTCACCCATCAGAAGATGATTGTAATGGCAGCGCAGTGACGGCGACGGCAGTATACGGTAGGCTACAACGGCGCAGCGACGGTGAACTGATTCAGACACTTCGGACTCTTTTCTCCCAATAACCTCAACTTTATAGCCTCGTAACGTTAAGAGCCCCGCAAGGGGCGGCTACTTTATTTCCAACTTTATTATTTTTCTAAAACCTTTCATACAAGCCATTAAGTTTAAACACTGTTTGGTCATTATTGCTATAAGTAGAACAAGTGCCTCGTTACAAAATGATATAAATGCAGAAAAATTTTAAAAGGTTTGAATAACCTTTAATAATAGGAGGGCGAGATAATTCAATCGCTTCTCAATGCTATTTCGTCTGTTAAACTTTGTGATGCTTTGAAACACCTCTTAGATTGTTACTTGAATTATAATTTGGTTTGTTAAAAATACTATTGCCGTTAACATGAGCAATTAAAAATACATTGGGGTGATTTCCTTAAATCACATTGGGATGAACCTGTTTCAATTTCCAATTTACAACCAACATAATAAGTGTACGTGTACTAAATTTTACCGCCATCGCATACCGTAGTTATCAGATAGTACGTGACAACCTTTTATATTTCGTATGTGATTAGGTTTATTATACGAGTACTCGAATTTAAATTCTCATTGGTTTTGTTTGGTTTATAATTGAATGTGTTGGGTTTTAATCTATATGGGTTTTTATTTCTTAAGTACAGTCGAAGTAAAGCTAAATATAAAATACTAAACAATTGTTCTCTTATTTAAATTATATTTTACAAAATTAACAATTTACCAGTTACTCAAATGCAAATATGAACAATGTAATGTAAAGCATTGTTCTAAGCATATAAAAATTCATTAAAAAAAATTGAAAAGCTAATAATAACGAATTGAGCCATTTTACCTTAATTTCTGTTAAATGCAAAGTGAGTTCTGCTAATTTGAGTATTCGTTTATGATTGTATAACTATACAAGATTACATAATGAACATATATAAATAATCACAGGCGTGAATATGTGATCACATTGTAGACAGTACCAGGTTAACCGAGCCTTGCTCGTTTAATTCACTTTTGTTATAGTGTCATGGTTAATAATGCTATTAAATTTCAACCAACAACCAACAACAATTCTTCACAGTTAACAGCTGTTTGAAAAAAATGTAACATTAATGTCCCTTTTTCGATATCTTTCGTAGTTATTTCGTTACCAAAATAGCAACCCACAAGACCAATGTTGAAATTGATATTTTTAATCTAAATTTAAAACTAAATTAAATTTTTTCCTGGGGTAGAGACTGTTTTTAAACTTAATTTTGGTCCAAAACACTCTTAAATGCAAACTTAAAGCAAAATCTACCCAATAGAAATCGAGATTGTGGAACATACATAGCTTCAGACAGTGCTCGTATTAAGTATATGATTTTAATTTTAATTCCCATTGTTATTAGTTTTGTTTGTGAAATAAATACCGTAACTTTAGTAATGATTCCACATAGTCAACAGTAATTATTACTAAGCCACCTTACAAAATTGACTTACTTATTACAACAAAGTCAAACGCATTTCTCTAGAGGAAACAGTTTACTTGGTAATAATTTTGCTAAGGAGCTTTTTGTTGGGAGTCCATTAAAGTTGTTACAATCTTTATGGTTTGGGCTTCTCAGGTACGGTACGTCAATAAAAGAATTGTCGGAAGAGGACTAAAGGTCCGTTTGTTGCACTTTTTTATTATTAAAATGATTTTATTAATTGATGTTGAAAAGTATCTCATCCAAGAAATAGCTACGACTCATTATGTTATTCGCTTATAGTTTTCGTTTGATTTCGTAAAGGCCTATAAAAGTAGCCGAATTATTAAATCCTGAATTTAATAATTTCCTCCATATTCATAAAAAAACAACAATAACAAAAAAAAAAAAAAAACATCGGTAAAATCAACAATACATCTCAGTCGCAGTCTAGATAATCACCGAAGAGTTGAATTAAACTAAAGTACGGCTGCGGAAGAAGTTTTAAAGCATTATGTTACAAAATCGTGTAGGGGAGTAAAATTTCTCCTATACTAAGAAAAGCATTTTTTTTTTTAAGTTGAGCAAAACAACTTCAGAAATGGTATGAATAATTTAACAATTAAATTCATAACGTTAATGAAAGATAGTCCTGTCACAGCAAAGATTTTAAAGGGTTTCATTTGACTAAAAAATCATAAATAATGGAGGCTTATGGTTTTTAATTTATATAACCCGGTCAGCAGCCTAAGAATCATCTTCACCCTTCAAAAACATGTTTACACATTCCTCCGTTTCGGAAGGTATAAAATTGTTTAAATAATGTGTTTTATTGTATTGGTTGAATCTATAGATCCCTCACACCTGATGTTCAATAAAATAATATATTTGTACAAAAAATCTTAAAAGTAAGGAAAATTTAATTGACTTTTTACGTTAGGCCTACTAAGAGTTATATATTTTACATTTTTCAACTTTTAAGGTAGTGTGAAGGGCATAATATAACTATTCAATTATTCAAAATACTAAGTTTCAAGAATAATGTTGAAAAGCGGCGACAGAAACAGCTGGATACGAAACCATGTTTGGCCCAAAAGCCGTATGTTTTACATTGCCGACTGCGCAACTAGCCCAAAGGTAAAGATATGCAATTTAATGAACGTTGCTCCTGTACAGGCGGCGACACACTAACGGACTTTTTACCGGACCGAGCATCGTACCGAGCGCTCTGGAGGCGCTTTTCTGGCGAAACATCAAAGAAAAGATCAGTCCGGCGTACCGTCCGATGTACGCCCCGAACGCTTGCATTCAAACCATTAGACCCTCTCCACCTCATTCTCTTCGCTCTCACTCACTCACGCTATCCCTCTCTCTCTAAACTCTTCACCTCGATCAGTGAATTTTGTCCGGTACGATGCTCAGTCCGATGTCTTGTATGGGGAAATGTTCGGAGTACATTTACCTCCCTGTACGGTGCAATGCTTGTTACGATGCTCGTTCCGATGTATGGCCCGTTGGAAAGCCCGTAGTGTGTCGCAGCCGCGGCCGAGCCTCCTCAACACCGCCGGTACTCCCTGGTCCGCTGGGTGTTTGCTGCATGGTTCACGTTTTGTTGAGAAGCCCGCCGAGATGACGGCCGGTGTAGCCTTACCTGCATCCCTCATAACTCCCATTCTCCTCACCCCCCCCCCCCCTCGCCCCTTTGTCGACGATCCGCTCCCCACATTTATTATTTTAAATTATGTTTCTGCAGACCGAAGAGGATCGCCCCAATTACCTGCCCCCTGCGGTTGGAGCCGGGAATGGAAATGTTTCAGACGTTTATGTGGGTTTCGGGATAGCCCTTCGATGGCCTGTTAACGTGTCAGTAGCCTTTTAGGAGCTTTTATTGTGCTCTTTGATCTAAAATGGTAATTTTTAGGTGTATTTTTCAAGCTTAACTAAGGGCATGAATACTGAAAATCTGTGAGAGAGCATTAAACAAACTACCGTAAGTGCTATTTATTCCATAAAATACCTATTTAAAAATTATTTACTACATGCTATAATTTATTAGGCTATTATGTGCCTTTTACAATTATACAGGGTGTCCAAAAAAAAACGTTTACAGACTTTGGGATGTGATTCCTGATACAAAAGTAAAGAAAAAAGTTCCTATGAAGGTATGTCCGAAAATGCATATTTACCCAGATATCCGCCATTTTGTTTTTTCCACTTAATAATTTTTATTTCGGTGACGGATTGATCTAGGAACTTCATATTTGGCATGGATCTTTATAATACTAATGTCCATTTCCATAATAAAAATTATTTTTTTCCGATGCATATTTTCAAAATGGCGGCCATTTTAAATTTTTAAACTCAAATATCTCAATAACGGTAAATTTTATAAAAATATTGCAAGAGACAAAAAAGTTGACAAATTAAATTATCTAAACAACAAAACCAAGTTTGTAAAGATCTGCCAACAAATAACGGAGTTGTTGAGATTTTTCTCTTAAAATAACCTAAATTGGCATTAATCATAGTGCAAAATCAGTGTTTTTCTGCATAAAAACCACAGTAACTCCGTTATTTGTTTTCGGTTCCTTACAAACTTGGTATTACTGTTTAGATAATTTGTCAACTTTTTTGTGTCTTGTAACATTTTTTTAAATTTTACCGTTTTTGAGATATTTGAGTTTAAAAATTTAAAATGGCCGCCATTTTGAAAACACGCATTGGAAAAAAATAATTTTTATTGTGGAAATGGACATTAGTATTATAAAGATCCATGCCAAATATGAAGTTCCTAGATCAATCCGTCACCGAAATAAAAAATATTAAGTGGAAAAAACAAAATGGCGGATATCTGGGTAAATATGCATTTTCGGACATACCTTCATAGGAACTTTTTTCTTTACTTTTGTATCAGGAATCACATCCCAAAGTCTGTAAACGTTTTTTTTGGACACCCTGTATATTGAAGGCATATCCCCTTCAGAAATCCCAACTTCAAATGAATTTTAAAAGTTAATTTTTATCAGTCTCTTGTCAAGAGTTTCAATTCGAGTTGGCCTTAGAGATGTAAGGTATAGCCTATAACCGAATTTGGAAAACGCCTCGTAATTTATGTCAGTGAATTAATGACCTTGTCTACGACGATTAAACTCACCTTTCGGCTCGTTTGGGGCTCCACCCTTGTCTCAATTTGGGTTTCCCTTAAAACTTTGCAAACTAAATATGAAGATTACTATATATCGTTCAAACTATACCGTACTGTATGCTAAAGTGTAATTAACACACTTTTATACTTGGTCACTAAAGTTTTAGAGGATTAAATTACCTACCATCCATCTGTTATTAATATTATAAGTTACATTAGAGCGTTTAATAATAAACAAAAACACGAATACGTACATGATAAATCGCGGGAAACGTCTAATTGACGGCTATAGCCAGGATGTACCCTCAGTTTCGCGACTCTCATATTCGCCGGACCGGATCAGTATGTCGCCGCCGTGGACAATCCACGGTTGTCGCTTTGTCTTAAACCGGTCCCGGTGCGGAAGGTTCCACCGAAGAGGAGAATCCATCAAACCGCCAGACAGCGGATAGACGAGGACGAGGATGATCGGTCACGGGTATCTCCGAGCCTCGGACACCGGCCGCCACATATAGGCCTACTCGCTCATGCACTCTCTACACTCACCGCCCCCCCCCCCCCCCCCCCCGACACACTCACTATCGTCAGCCCTTTGTCTGGGACCTAATAACCTGTAAATGATGGGTCGGCGTGTGCTGACCATCTCTGGGGCCGGTGGTAATGGACATTATCTGGAGTCACAGATACAGCAGTTATTTTCCAAGAGTCATGACTGTCGATTTATTTTTTCATAACAGTGAACTATGAATGTTTTTTTTAATTATGTACATATTAACATAGTTGATTTTGTTTACCCCCCTTCTATAGGCATACAACTTTTTAAAAGCAATACTCTAGAGTCGTATACAAATATCAGCTATTTCAATGTTGCCAAACAGGAATTTTCCATCATTTTCCTTCATCTATTCATGACATAAATAGAACAATTATGCAACATATTGAGTTTGGCGTGTATTAAAAGGATAGAGCCTACTACCGTAGGGAGGAGTTACGTAGACTCCATCCTAACAACAATCTTAGCCTCAGTCGATACTATCTTTTCTAGTACCATTGTATTGTAAAATATCCTCATTCCATCCAGAGTCGCTGTTGAATTTGGTAGGCCTACCTTGTTTACGTATGCCTCTTCTAAATATCTTAATAACCGCTCTCTCTACCACTGTCTTCGCTTATTTATTTTTGTAGTATTTAGTATTGTAAAATGATTTAATCTATTTGTTTCTCTACTGTATATTGTACAAATACTTATAGTTCCTAGTTAAAAAAAATTACTATTCCACTTTGTTGTTTAAAAATATTAAATTTACCAACAAAATTGTGTCCTCATTTATTTAGCCTACTGTAATGTTCTAATGCTAGAACGTATTTGCTTTTGGATCTCGTGAGGCCTTGATAAAAATCTGATCTCAGTTATTATAAACAGTTAGCCTATTTCAGGCTAGATGGCCGCATATCTCGATTATTGTTAAGTAATAATCAAAATATTGTGCACCGCTATGTCATTTCCACCAGAGTTTTCCAACAAAATACCGTAGTACAAGGTGAGTTGTATATTGTATAGATTTTTATAATTCTTTAATACAATTAGAGCAAAAAATGTAAATTATTGAAACAATTTCCTTGCACCTAAATTTCAGAGCTCTTCAAAACAGAAATCAAATATTTAAAGATCACATTTAACAATTTCACTTATAATCACGTCCTGACGTGTTAGCGCTTGATGAGCGTTGATGAGTTGTCTGCGATGGAGACGGAGGCAAGACGCGCTGTCGCTGACTCGTCGCGTCGGCAGTGAAGTGAAGGCACGGCAGATCAACATCAACGGTGTTTGCTGTTGAGTCGTCGTTGCCCAGGGCTGACGCCGTGTTTAGTCTTAGATCTGTCTTCGGATGTCTTCCTCCCATCACTAACAGACACCCCTCGCCTCACTCCACGGATAAACATTGTTACCGGCTACCGTTGCATCGCTCATCTCCTGCTGGTTAAAGGGCAAAAGGCTACGGCTAATTTGCGCGAAAAGGTTATGATCTTAGTGTTTAAACCTCATTATTTTTAAATTAATATCGTGTTACTATCAGTTGATCAAATAGGAAAAAATTCAATTCTCAGTTGTTGTATTGAAATCAAACGAAATTATAAAAATACGGTATTACGATTTCAATGGATCATGTGAAACAATCTTAGAACCATTGTCCCAAGATTGTCCCAACAGTATTATCTGTTGACGGAAGTCTGATACATAACGGTTTGATCCTCCAAGTCCGAGAGTAATGCGTTGCCCGTGATGGATATTTTTCTCTCGGAGGTGGAAGGTAAGCCTCTTCACGTCAGCCTCACGTCCGAGCCTGTCAAACTGTCGCAGTCGCGTCGGTGCATTCGGATTACCATTTTGTTGGAATCAAAGGCGATTCCACCCCTTACTTAAAAAGAGTAAAAGTTTCGACGCCTGAAAGCTTTGTGCGTTGGTGGGATTTTTTCAGTTTTATTTTTTTAGAGTGTTTTTTAATTTTTTTTTACACGGTAAGACGAACTTAAGGTTTTTACTGTACAGGAGCCCTAAAATAACCTATATTTTACCATAAGTATGTATGTTTTACACATGCTGATGTTACTCATTGTTAATATAAAAAATTTGTACACCTATCGCTGTTCTTCGGAATAGGCTCATTTGTTTGTAAATGAAATTAAACAAAAATGAGAAAAAAAGTTGTATAATTTGAACTATCAGTTGACTTTTGTACAAATTGTTTCTTTTAAGTAGAGTACCGGCAGGCGTAAATGAAGGCTACGGAAGTACAAGTTCATAAGTTGGTAACCCTGGTTCCTCTTCTCGGCATTGGTGTGCATTGTTGTTCACTTTAAGTGGGTTTCATGGAAGGTAATAAAGTTGAAGTCACTAACGTGGTTTTGAGCAAAGTTCAAAATCATCATAGAAGATCATTTTCAAACGAAAATGTATATTTTATGACAATAAGCGTTAGATGCGTTCGAATAAAAATTCCAGGGGGGGGGGAGGGTATACCTAACAAATCTTCTATTAAAAATCATATTTAATCCTTTAACATTTTATTATTCAATTTCCCACTGGAAATTATTTCCCGCTGGGCCTTCTGGGGGTTTCTGTTTCCTCCAGAACATGTTTAAGTTTTTTTTTACAGTCTATGAAGAGTATATTGTTAGGTACCTATAAGCTCACATGGAACTTTTCGTTCAAACACTTTTTTACATAAAACAATTTTTTTAATGCTCCTCCAAAATGCTCAGTCTCAGCTTTTTACACAAAAACATGCTTGTGAGTTCAGCTTCATTACCTTGCATGGAATAAAATAAACAAAAATTCAACCATGCACATCAACTAATATAGCCAAGGAAGAAGAGGAACCGTCAGGGTTACCAACTAACTTATGAACTTGTTCCCTTTCTAAACATTGGGGATTTATCTACTTTTAAGTTGGGTTGCGTTTTAAAATAAACACGCTACACATTTCAATTTACGTATGATAATCAAAGGTAGTGCACGTTCATCCGTCTCATTACAATATCAACATCATATTGATCTGATCTGGGACACATGCGTCCCCAGCTTTGTTGCGGAAGCTGAAAAATATCATTGATTGCCGAACAATTTTACTCGAAATAACATACTGTAGCTCTTAATTTGGAGTGGCCGCTGTTTTCAATACAACTACTCCTTCGGCGAGGATCGTCCCGGATTGCGGGCTGTCTCGGGCGTCAGCAGTCCTCGGTAGGTCCATTTTCTTGGTTCAGTCACTCCTTCGGCGAGGATCGTCCCGGATTGCGGGCTGTCTCGGGCGTCAGCAGTCCTCGGTAGGTCCATTTTCTTGGTTCAGTCACTCTTTTAAGGCTAATATCTCCGATTATATTTTTTAAAACTAATTTTAATGCTTGGGTAACAAATAGAACTAATTAAATATTAAAATCACTGGGTGGTCGAAATACGTATTTTCCTAGATGGCTGGGCTGGCATTTACTCATATAATATTCTAAATAACGCAGTTATTAAGCAGAATCGTGTGGCCGGACCAGGGGTTTTCGGCCTGTGTGGTCGAAATACGTATTTTCCTAGATGGCTGGGCTGGCATTTCCCTGGTCCGGCCACACGATTCTGCTTAATAACTGCGTTATTTAGAATATTATATGAGTATTAAATTGTGATATAATTTTCATATCAAATTTCCAAATTGCCGGGCAAAGGGAATGGTCCCGGCCTTGGGCAGGTCTTCCTTTTCGTCACGATTTCCGCATCTTCAAGCGATTTGTCGAACATTTGTGTACATTGTTTAGGTTATGTCGCCGTGAGGGTCAAGCTGGTTAGCGTTTGTAACTCGTCGGGCTGCCACCGGGAGCGCGACGATCGGTCCATTAAACATGTCCGGACAGGTAACCTGATCGGTGGCCTCCGTCTTGTACTACACGAGCATTTCATGGTAGACCGACACCGCCCCGGACCCCGGCCCGCCGCCGAGGCGGACGAGGTGGGTTACGTGTTTTGAGCGGCGAGTGTTTTGAGCGGCGAACCTCAGGTAGAAAAGGGTCAAATGGAATTTGCGGGGAATCCCTCCCTTCCACAGGGAGAAACTCGTGAGAGGCTCTGAGTGCAATACCTCTTAGGTGACTCTGACATATATATAGGCCTACAGTCGCATTTCCAGTGTCTTTACATCAGTTCACTAATACAGTAAATGCAATACAATGTGAATGCCAATTCAAACAAGACGCATAGGGTCTTATTATTAAAAGTTAGTCAATATATACCTATATTTATTAAACTTCATTAAAAAGTTAATTGGCGTTGACTAAACCTAACCTAACCTAACCTAACCTAACCTAAAGGAAATTTAGCACCGTTTTTCTTCTTTAATATGACACCTTGCATTTGCATCGAGAATAACAGATGATTTTAGTCAGTTATAGCTAAAAAGAAATTTTATTTAAAATTATAAAATTTTTTCTTTGTTTTTGTATTTTTAGAAAAAATAAGCCAATCTCTATCTTAATTAATTATTTTTAAAACATGATTCCCGTAAACCTCTGCATCCATAAAACTCGCTTAGCGCTACGACCGCGGCCGCGAGGCGAGGTTCTCCCTGCCGAAGGGAGGAATTCCCCGCAAATTCCCTTTGACCCTTTTCTACCTGAGGTTCGCCGCTCAGAACACTCGCCGCTCAAAACACTCGCCGCTCGGTGGACGACACCACGAGGTGGAAGCTCAACAACACAACAGTCTGCGTCAAGACGCGAGCCAAGGACTTCCCTGGTCTTAGCTATAAAGAAAAGAACTATTATAAAAGAATTTTTCATCACACTGTACGGGAAACAGCTATATTCATCACCAGCTGAGAGTGTAGAACAACCGTTTTTCATCACACTGTACGGGAAACAGCTATATTCATCACCAGCTGAGAGTGTAGAAAAACCGTTTTCCCTCTCTAGAGAGGGAAAATCAGCTGTTGATTTTCCCACACTAGTAATTAGTTATGATTACTGACACAAGTAGCGCTAGCAGTGCTAAGAGTATATTATTCCCTAAATCAGCTGTTCTCAATAATGTAATCAGCTGTGTAAAACAGAATCACTGTTTTCATTGTACTGCGGAAATCAATTGAGCATCCATAGGTGGTTTCTTAAACTTGCATTATTTAATTAATTACTATTATTAATTATCTACAGTGTGATGAAAAATATCGTTCATAACTCGAGTAGAAAGTGTTATTCCGTGCCTTGAAATTCCGCGCTCGGCTAAAGCCTCTCGCGTAAACTCGATCTCGGCCCAGAAAAGACACTTTCCACTCTTGTTATGAAATATACTAACTATCTATTAAGAAAATAATTATCCATAATGAATCCATGTTTACAGAAAACATTCAATTCACTGTCTATTGCATAAAAAATACTTGATTATTTTCATATGTATGTATAAAATAAATTACCCGTCTCCAATAATTTATCAACCCTCGAGCGGCCGCTTCACCGGTAAAACGGCAGATGGCGCATGCGGAGTTTTACTCCGCAATAATAAATTTATTATTTAAATATTGACGAATTTTATCAGGAATCACATATAATGGTTGATATCATTAATTGTTTAACTAAATATGTTTAATATTTCAATTAAACATAGTAAGTTATTTTCTAGCATAAAATAGGTAGGTCTATTGTGTTACGGGAGAGGGCGCATTGCTCCGCAATTATAAAATTATACGTCAATGCAAATTATATATACTTTACATTAATTATAAATTAATTGATATAATAGAAAATTTACATGCGCTCAACAACATATAGCACACTAAGGTTCACGAGGAAAATAAACCCCGTACTGAGCACTCGCAAGATAGGGCGCACGCGGAGAAAACCCAGAAAACCTCCGCAAACTGACACCGTATGACTAAATTGAACATAATAATGAACTAACGGGCGGTTGGGGGGTATAAATAGCTTTAAGGGATTCCCAGAATGAGGCAGGTGAAGTACTAGGCCGGACACGACTGCCGAAACCCATTTGATTTTTTTTTACAAAACTACGAGTGCCGAGGAAAACTCTGCATGCACCCGCTCGAGGGTAAAAGATGAGCGATTACTGCGGGCCTAGGTCTTAGCAATGGAACGTTTGAACGCTATCTTCAACAATAATGATTCAGGTTTGTGACAACGACACTTTGATATCCGGGTTCAAAAATAGGACATGAACTTAGTACTTCAGAAATTTCTAGTGTCGTTGTATGCTTAAAAATGTAACTGGATTTGTAAGTTGAAACATTGCATGATATAGTATATTACACAACTATTTAAAATTTTAAAGGCATACGTTTCAAATTTCGGAACGTTGATGCTTTTAAAACTGCCAAAAGGATGCGTTTTCACCAAAATCCGATCAGGGGTTTTGTTGTAAATTGCTAAAGTCAACTTAAACTTCAAATCAAGGATTTTCATTTTTCAGCATCAACCAAACCAAATTAGGCTAGTTGGGTGTGTTATAGCAATTACGTGGCCTCGATCAGTAATAATCGGCTATTGTTTTGGTGTTTTGGGACAGCCAAATTGTAAGTGTGTCTAGGGTTACCAAAATTGAGGGTATAACAATAAAAACATCTATGAAGACGTAAATCATTATTTAAGGCTATCGTTGTTGATAACTTTACTCATTCAGAATTTTAGGAAAAAAATTATCGGGAAGACAACTGTAAGATGTGATGTTGATATATCGCTAAATTATACATTGGTAATGCTAAAATATGCCAGGCATCGAAACAACTTAAAATGGTTGAGATTGTATCAACAAAGTCTTAATTAACAATTCAATACATTCCATAAATTTTTGAAAAAAAAATGATGAGTTCATTAAACCTATTGGGCGTTTTTCAATTTTTTTATTTGCACCAGAATTTATTAAAAAACTAATACAGTATAAATACTACGGTTAGGTTTTTTTGGAAACGTGTATATTAACGCTGGGGGGAGGAATATTTAACACGAAAATTTCATTCACTTAGGCCTATTAACCCCCTTGTCACTCCAACCCCTAACTCAAAAATTTCAAAAATTAACCTAAAATTGTTATGTCGTTTTTTTATTGTATACTCTAAACGTAACGGTCAGGGGAGTTATACAGGCAGTTAATTGAATTTCATTTTTAGTCCCATAAGAATAGGACTAACGGGACAAACTTTAATTGCCTATGTCTAATAAACCATTCAGTAAAACTAAAAAAAAACTCAAGAATAAAAATGTCTTAAATTATGTTTTGAGATCAGTTGTTTTTTTATTTTATAATAATATCAACTTTTTTATATTTCATTATTTAATTGCCTTATTGAAAAAGTCCATTTGTGAGTAAATGATAATTTTTATGGGTTGAATGTTCTTAAAATCTAATTTTACATCATTTTTTATTATTTTTTTATGTTACTGAATGGTTTTAATGATATAGGCAATAAAAGTTTGCCCTATGTTATTCTTATGGTACTAAAATTTAGCTTTATTTGTCTGTAGCTCCCTAACCATCAAGTTTAGAGAAAAATGCCAATTTATAAAAAAAATCTTTAAATAGCGTATACAATCCAAAGAATTTCAGAAAAATTGGGGGTTTGTATTTGAAATGTTTGAATTAGGGGTTGGGGTGAGAAGGGGGTTAATGAGGGGATAAAAATTTTCATGTTAAATTTTCCTCCCCCAACGTTGATATAATAGTAGTTTCCAGCAAACGGAACAGTAATATTTATTTTAGTTTTTGAATAAATTAAGGTGCAAAAAAACACTGTATTTACATCATCCAGGGCATCAAGCTATTGTAAAGTAACTTTCAAAAACATTTTAAAAATTAAAATATATTTACCACGAGATCCCTTTTCAAGTATTGTATTATGATATATTGTTTATTAGAAATTCAAGTTATAGTATTATGTTAAAATTTATTAGGTTAATTATTTATTAATCCAACAAATTTGTACATTGTTTGGCCTCACCAAGTCACTCATGATTGTCGGTGAGGTTCATTATCTATCTATACTTATTAAAACCGGTACGCTAAGGGGTTTTTTTGTCTTGAGAACTCCTCCTACAATTTTCAACCGATTTTTAAGTTTTTGGTGTCGTTGGATAGGGCTTGGTCTGTAGTTGTTTCCGCCAAAAACTGATGAGAATCGGACTAAAAACCAAAGACGCTATCGGCCATTGAAATCTCAAAATTTCCCATTTAAATTGTTGTGAATGTATTATAGTATTTAAAAACAGTTACAAATTTGTAGTTAATTTGTAAGGTTGGTTCACCTGCGAGTGTCCACTTTACCGTTCACTAATATTTTATCTCTCTCTGAAAAATGGCTCTTGGCTGTATGTCTGTGAACTTTATAGTGCTAATTAAAAAGTTGTTTTAATCATGATTTATTGACTTTAATTTAAATAAAACCTTCTCTCAAATCTAGACCTGACATGGCGCTGCGTATTGAAGTAAAAATGGGAGAAGTAAGAAGTGGTAAAAGTGTAATTAATAGTGAGAAAGCCAGAGACCATTATGAGAAGTACGAGCTTTCAGGTATACATCGTTAAGTTCTTGGTTACGCCCAACTTTAAGATGTAGGACTTTAATAACTCGTTTGAGTATTAACATAAACAATTTACTTAAACTTTCGAAATGAGTTTTAAGCCACCTAAGCCTTTAACCTTGGGTGATAATGTTTCCAGTGAATGGACACTTTTTAAAAACCAATTTCTGCTGTTTCTCAAGGCTACTGAAGCCGAGAGTAAAAGTGAAGATGTTAAAATAGCCCAATTGCTTAATGTCATCGGGGAGGAAGCTTTGTCAATCTATTATACGTTCAAACTTGGAGACATTAAAGACCTAGAATTAAAAACAGTGATCGAAGCTTTTGACAAACATTTCACCCCGAAGGAAAATGTTGTTTACCAACGCTATTTATTTTTTAAGCGTTCCCAAGCTCAAGGCGAGCCCTTTAATAACTTTTTAACAGACTTGCGTAAACTAGCTATATCATGTGATTTTGGTGATCAAGAGGATCATCTAATAAGAGACCGCATAGTGATGGGGATTGCAGACGAATCCACGCAAGAAAGATTGCTAAGGGAGACCAATATTAAATTGGATGATGCAATTAAGTACTGCCGTCTAGTTGAATCTAGCCGTGAACAGATTACCTCAATGCTTAGAGACAAAAATGTTGTAGGCCAAGCCTCAGTTAGTGATCCGTATTCTTATCAACTTCAACGTTCAAGACCTCTTGTGAAGTCGGAGGAAGTAGTACACCAAGTTTCTAAGCCTAACTACTATAGGCCTACGGAGAATAGGCCCATGAACAATTCTACGTTTAAGTCCGATGCAAAAAGTTTTAAGAATAGGCCTAGTGGAAACAAGTCTGAAGGTCTTCTAAACCTGTTCAGAGTAGTCCTAAAACTTATTTATGTAAGAAATGCAACACAGTTCATCTACCGGCTAAGTGTCCAGCCTATGGGAAAAAGTGTTTTGTTTGTGACAAAATGAACCATTTTTCTTCTGGATGTTTGAAAAACAAACCTGTAGCCTCTAAGTCTAAGCATGTTAATGATCTTGCGTTGTTTTCTGATGAAAATGATTTTCAAATTAATAACATTGAATCTAACAAAGACTCACTTGCCTGGTATGAAACTCTTAATATTAATGGACACAAAGTAAAATTCAAACTAGACAGTGGTGCAGAGATTAACATTATACCAAGACAAGTTGTCAGTAAAATTGATTCCCAGTTAGGTGAATTCATTGTTAAGTCTAACATTAGGCTAGAGTCCTATGGTGGTTTCAAATTGAGAACAGAGGGTTTGATAACACTCAATTGTAAATTCAAAACTTTGTCAACTAAGGAAGATTTTGTTGTTGTGAATCACCCAAAATGCATACCAATCTTAGGGTTAAGTACTTGTGTAAAGCTAGGCTTAATTCAAAGAGTAAACACTGTTAGTGATGTATCTACAGATAGCTTTATTGAATCTAATGTAGAATTATTTCAGGGCTTAGGATGTTTTCCAGGTAAACATACCCTTAAGGTAAACCCGGATATCGAACCTGTAGTAAAACCCCCTCGGCGGGTACCGTATGCCTTGTTGCCTAAGTTGAAATCAACACTTGAACAGTTACAGGAAATAAATGTTATTCAGAAAGTAGATGTCCCTCATAATTGGGTTAGCAATTTAGTCATAGTGGAGAAGGGTGACAAGTCCTTAAGGCTCTGTCTAGACCCTCAGGCTTTAAATTCAGCACTTGTGTCTCAGCCCTTTATGATTCCTACTGTGGAAGAAATCAAAGCCAAACTAAGTGGTAAAAAGTTATTCAGTGTTTTTGATCTAAAGGATGGGTTTTGGCATGTAGCTTTAGATTATGAATCGAGTCATCTCTGTACATTTAGCTCCCCGTTTGGATGCTATAGATTTCTAAGATTGCCTTTTGGCATAAAAGTAGCCCCTGAGCTCTTCCAAAAGCTAAACTCCCAGATATTTTCAGATTTGAAAAATGTCACAATCTATTTTGATGATTTACTGATCTCGGCTGAGTCTGAGGAAGAACATGACCATATTGTAAGTCAGGTTATTGAAAGAGCTAGAAAATATGGTGTAAGATTTAACCCTAAAAAACTCCAGTACAAGCAGACAAAAGTTAATTTTTTAGGCTTATGTTTCACATCAGATGGTGTTCATCTGGATGAAAGTCAGGTTAGGTCAGTTGTAGATTTACCTGATCCAAGCAATAAGAAAGAACTTCAATCTATGCTTGGCTTGTTCAATTATTTTCGTAATTTCATACCAAATCTTTCAAGTCTAACAAGTCCATTGCGAGAACTACTTAAAAAGAGTGCTAAATGGTTGTGGCTCCCCGTTCACTCTGAATGTGTAAAGAATTTAAAGAAAGCTGTAACTACAGCCCCAGTTTTAGCAACATTTAACCGAGACAAGCCTATTGAAGTTCATTCTGATCCCAATGAGCACAAGATATCCCTAGGATATCCCAAACTGATCCCGAACATCCCATTCAAATCCCGGGATATAGAGAATCACAACAGGACATCCTAAGGATATTCCAATGGGACTTAGTAAAAATATAAACTTCTTAGGTAAATAGAAGTAAATATATACAATTTCAAACAAAATAATTTTTTAATGGGCCTGGTTCTCTATTTTATACCATAAAACATTTTTTGAATAAAATTTTAAAGGTTGTTCTAGGGATGTCCCAAGGATGTGTCAGGGCTACATATATGGTCGCATTCCAAGGATATCCCAAAGATATCCCAAGGATATTCGTTTAATTATATTTTAATAGAAAAGTATATGCGAATAAAATTAGGGGCTTTGCTAAAAGCTTCAGCAATCAAGGCATTACCCATAAAAATTATTTTCCTATAAGGCCTCTTTTTCAAAACTTCAGAAAGACCTCCAAGGGACGTCTCTGGGATGTCTCTGGGACATGTCCGTAAGCATAGTTTTAATTCGATTCCATAAGAACGGTCATATCCTTAGGATATCCTTAGGATTTTCCTAGGAAATATCTGTACAAACAGTATAAACTTGTGAATTATTGAGATCCAATACTGGAATAAACTTTTATCGTATAAGTTCCAGGAAAATAAAAATACTAATAAGTATGCCCTCAAGGCAATCTGTTTATAATTATTATTTTATTTTATTTTTGTTCCATACGATGTTGTTGAAAATAAATCCAAAGAATATCCTTAGGACGTGTCAAATGGTTCGAGAAAAAATGAAATTAGTGTAGGTATTTAATTGCCAAAAGAACCATTTTTTATAAATTAATTATTTTCTTTGAGGGAAATCACTAGAATTACCCTTAGTATCAGAGTTACGTAGATTATCACATTCCAAGGATATCCCTAGGATATTCGTGACTTTATAGTTTAGTTAAAACATATAATATGCTATTTGAAATGGTATTTTTTTTTCCTAAAAACTCCATGTATCAAAGTGAAAAATAGACTATCAATTTCTTTAAGTTCTCTTTTCTAAAACATCCGAAAAGACCTCCAAGGGAAGTCCCTGGGATATGTCCGTAAGCGCAGCCTCAATTTAATTATTTAAAGGACGGTCACATCCTAAGAATATTCTCAGGATATTCCAAAAACATCTGTACACACAGTATAAATTCGTAACATATTGTGTTAGTATACTGGAATAAAGTTTTATCATCGAGGCCCAGGAAAAAAAACATAATAACATTGCTTTCAAGCCAATCAATAATTTAGGATTCTATTCCAGGCAGATGAAAAGGGATGTCCAAAGAACATCCCTAGGACGTTTCCAGTGGCTAGAGCTAAAATATAAATAGTATAGTCAATTATTTACTAAAAACCGCAGTTTTTATTTGTAATTGTGTTAAACAAAAACCTCTGAAAATATATACTAGTGAAATGTACGGGAAAGTTCCATAAACAAATTGTATTTACTTCACTATTATTTACTCTAAGATACAAGTGTACCCAAATTTTAAAGCATGTCCTCGGGATATCCCAGGAATGTGTGAGTGCTAAGTTATGTAGACTGAGAATATTTGTGTCTTAACAGTTTAGTTAAAACTGTATCCATTCAAATGTGTTTGAATGTGTTTGAATGGATCCATCCATGGTTTGAATGTATCCATTCAAAATATCCTATTTGTCAAAACTTGTGAAAGGACTCCAAGGGAAGTCCCTGGGATATGTCCGTAAGCAAAGTTTTAATTCAATTAATTATATTATGATCACATCCATAGGATATTATCAGGATTTTCCGAGAAAATATCTGTACAGTGTGAACTTGTGAATTATTGTGATAAGACTTACAATACTGGAACAAACTTTTATAGAGGTAGATGTTCTAGAAGAATAAAAATAATAATACCCTCTAGAATCAATCTGTTTTATTTATGTATTTATTTGTTTTTTATTCTAAACGACGTAATTGAAACGAAATCCAAAGAATATCCTTAGGACGTTTCAATGGTTGGAGCTAAAATGAAATTAGTGTAGGTAGGTTATTTAATTACTAATAACAGCAATTTTTTATAAATTAGTTATTTTACTGGAAATACCTCCAAAGTGAAATGTGAAAGAGGTTTCCTCAAACAAATTAGATTTCCTTCACTATTATTTTCCTCCAAGACACATGCTAGAGAAAAGTTCAAAGTATATTATAGGTATATTAAAAGCAACACAAGTATCAGAGTTACGTAGATTATCATATTCCAAGGATATCCCTAGGATATCTGTGTCTTCATAGTTTAGTTAAAACATATTATATTATGCTACTTGAAATAGGATTTTTGTTAAAAACTCCCTGTCTCAACGTAACAATAGGCTATCTTTTTCTTTAAGGTCTCTTTTCTTTAACATCTGAAAAGACCTCTAAGGGAAGTCCCTGGGATTTCCGTAAGCACAGCCTCAATTCAGTTATAAGTGACCAACTGAATATTGTAGTTTGATCGTAGTTTTCACAGAGAAAGGCATTGGATTTGTCAATTATATGAGTAAAAATTCATAAACAAAGTATGCTAGAAAACAATTGTTTTTTCTCACTAAGTTTAATTTGGTTCTGTTTTTATTTTGGCACATTGCCAAATATACACGATTATTTTTACTGAGCGGCCATTAAAGTGACTGACGTGTTGACTTTGCTTATTGTAATTGGTAGGTTACCAAACGTCAACAAAGAGATTTGATATGATTTTATTTCAAATTGAACGGTTTTGACAATAAGGAGTAACAGTCGAAACACAGCAAAAATGTTGCTGTAACATTGGGTACCGCATGCCCTGTTTTCTTGGATGGCTAGTTATTGTCACTCCAAAAGTAATTATATCAAAATCTCATCTCAACTATCTCGCTGCCATGCTTTACTTTTAGCTTTTGTTACATTGAGGTTTGTTTTTAAATTAAACGATTAATTTACACAGTCATAGCACGAGCACAGCAAAGAAGTGTGTAAAAACCATCATGATTATATCAATTGTTAATACAAAATAAGAATTAATTGTGAAGTTTCATTTCAATTATACTTTTAATTAATAAGATTTTTGTGCACTAAAATCATTTCTTATAAATGAACACCAATAGTAAACAGCCGAGTTGCATGGTTAGTAAATATTAGTATGCCCTGCTAATGGCATAATAGAAAAAAGTCACAGCTGACGATAGCAGACACAGACAGCCTTCAGTTCAGTTCGCGCCAAACTGTTGGTTGTTTGATTGTTTTGTTTATTTTGTTTTTTAATTTCTTCCTACGATACAACACCAATTTGAAATGGATAACAAACAAAAAACAAGCAAAAGACAATTCAGTTCAGTAAGTTACTGAAATTAACAGTTTATTGTTTATTGTTCTGTCCTCCGTCGTCTTCAGATACCGTTCTTCCCCCCGACTCATGCTTGATTGGAGTCTTAGATTAGTTGTTGGTTAAGCACTTGTTCGTCATCAATAATTCCCAGGTATGTGTTATACATGTAAAGCCTTAGTTAATGTTATTAAATTTCTACATAGGTTAAGTGTGTTAGTAATAAGTACCCTTTCATTTGGCTTAAATGTTAACAGACTAGGCCTAGGCTTTGTACCTTGGCCATGGTTTAGTACTGTGCTAAGGTATTCCTTTGCTTAGTGAAAGTGTCATCTAAACATATTTTTCTGTTAACGACAACTATAAATACTTAGGCCTACCATAAAAATAGACTAGGCTCCTAGCCTCCTTCTTTCTAAATAGCCTACTTGGCTAGAACTCAGGTGTGTAGACCTGAATTGTTATGTGTAAAAACCATATTGGTTGAAGCTCGCTTTCTAAACTTTATTTAATACACTTTTAAATTGCGCCTACACTACTATCGAATGAAAATATCAGCTAAACTTTGTTATCTGACTCCACCGTTATTATCAATACCTAGGCCTATCAAAATTTGGATATTGTGATTGTTCGATAGGCCTAGTTGTAATCTTATAACCGTTTTAAGTTAAGACAGGCCTATCTGTGATTAAATAATAGGGTAATTTATTTATCGTAGCCTAGCCTATATTCAAAATAACAATAGGTAATAATCTAACCTAGCAATCGAACCGTAAACTTCCGTCACTTTTATTGACAGCATTGTTTATAACAACAAAATCAATGGTGTTTGGAAACATTTAAAACGCATATTCCCTCAATAAAATAGCAATAGGCCTAACTTATAATACCGTTCTGATTCGTATTCATTGGCAGCCATTGTATGAGGCCATTTTAGGTCTAACGAAGTCTGCTTCTTCTCGCAATGAAGATACACCTACACAATAAACTTGGGTAGTTTATTTTGTGTTGTTCTTGATGTTACAGGTTACATTTTAGCTAAGATTTGTACTTTCTTTGTTATTATTTTCAGTTACAGTACTTGTTTGCTATATATTTGTTTCATTGTCAAAAAAGGTAGGCCTATGTTTAATTTTATTAGAAGAAAACAAAATCAGATGATAAAATCATAATCGTATAGTGTAATTGTATCATCTGAGAGAATAGCGATATCGAAATTTCTACATCGATTATAACGGTGGAGTTTTATAATGAAGTTTCACCAAAATATGAATAGATCCGATCAATGTATCAATCATATCAACTATCGATTAAAATCTATACCTAAATAACAATTCATAAGACACTCACATAAAAAATTACCCCTATTTTTTAGTTTTGTATTCCCACATTTATTGTACAATCAAAAACAAGACTTGACCTAACCTGATGATACCGTATAACCTACCATCATTCATAGGCATATTAACAAAACCAATACACTATACTAATCATAATGACAAAAAACATACTATGTAGAACATATATGAGTACAATTAGGCCTAGGCTACCTCTCATCTCACTTAAATGTGGTCTACTCTCGAATTAAAACTTTCCGGGCATGGGGTGGTTCTTCATGTTAATGGAGATTAGCTTAGATTAATGTTACCTAGTTTGTTAGATTATAATATTCTTTTTCAAGCTAAATTTTGTATTTCACAGTATTCAATACATTCAAAATACATTCAATGCAATACACAATACAGTATTATATTTTTATTTGGTTGTAGTGTAGGCCTAGGCAGTGGAGGTCATAGAAAAGGATTTTTTCCTATTGTTTTGAGGGAATAACTTATGCATTTAAATATTTAAAAAAAAAACATTGATTTTGTTGTCATAAACATCGCTGGCCATAAAGTGTTTAGGCCTTAGATTGTTAGGTTAGATCATTGGGGTGCAGTTTCATAACTAGGCCACGCTGCTACCGAATGAAAATATCAATCGATACGAAATGATATATCCATCGTCTAACAATCGATATATCGGTTTATTCAACTATCGAATGAAAATGTCGATCAATCCCATAGATATCGATTGTTATAATATCACAATAATTATACTATGCTATTTTATGGTCATATGTTTTATAAAGTATGTAAATAAAATTTATTTATTTTGTGTCTGTTGTATTGAAAAAATGGCTCTCTAAAGCGAAAGAGAGGATGGATTGAGGAAATAAGTTAAGTTAAGAAATTGAATTGTTGGTTGGATTTTTTAGTAATAGTCCCTATGTTTTAATACAAAGTGTTGACAAATATAACTTTATATATTTTGTATGGTATTGATATTACTTTTTAAATATCATAGGTAGAAATTGATCAATTCGGTCATTGTGAAAAAGTTGTCACCTTTAAATATAAAATATCCCCATCGCAGCAGACCTGCTTACTCAGCGGATTTCCTATAGGCATTGGCGGATCCAGGGAGGGGCGGAAGGGGCGATCGCCACCCCCCTGTAAGTAAACTTTTCGAGCAGTTTTATCTTGACCATTTTATATTTTTCCATATGCCTAACAATTTTAAAATATTATAGACATTGGATTTCAACATAAAAAACGAACAATTTTAAAATGCATTTTTAAGGTTGTTTTATTAATTTATAACAATGTATAAATCAAAGTATGAAGGTTTTGTGCAATCTGCGTCTCCGTTGCAATTATTCAAAGGCTGCATGTACACCATGAGAAACCGAACTGTCGAGAATGTCAATTAGCACGGCGCAATGTTAGGGAGCCCAAAGCTAGACTAAGTCTGAAGCTCCGAACAGTTAAGTTTCAGCTAACCTCAGTTGTTTCCGTCATTCGTGCGCAATGTATACAACACCAAAAATCACGGTTTAGTACACTAACTTTGTCATCCAAAGTAGGATCTAGTTTGCATGAAATGGGATAGTGGGACTTCGTGATATTACCGAGATGCTCAAATTTTTCGACCTTACCGACCCCCCGGACCATCGTCAAAAAGCTTAAAAACTGGTGCAATTTTTCACTCTTTTACGTTTGGCTGGTTTTGACCTTGAAGGAACGGTTTGTAACCAAAATCATACCTAAGCATTTTAAAATTACATTGAATTTCTTATAAATTAAGACTTTTTAAAAGTAGACGTAGATGTCGTGGTGGTCCAGTGTTCAACAATTCGCTGATTTGTTGGCTTGATTTGGCCTAGGACGTCGAAATGCGTAGTCCATCACAGGATTACCAGGATCACACGGCAGACAGCAGGTATTTAACCTTTATTAAATCGGTGATGTTGTCCGTTGGACTGCCACTGATTTTATTTGAGTATTTTCGCAGGAGCGCTTTCAGCGACTAGGAGTTGACAATGGCAAGCCACCGAAAGTGCTACTGCAAAAATTAAATTGCCGCCGTTTTGGAAGCAAAAAAATATTTAGTGATATTTGAAATTAAAAAAAATATATGTATTTTCCTATAACATTTTTAAATACGTAGGCCTATTGAAATCACATATAGACAGACAGAAGTAAAATCAAGCAATATTTAAGACTGTATAAGATGATAAAAAGCCTGGTGAAGTTTAAGTCGATTATCTTTCGACATGCTCTTTAGCTTTACACGCGAAAATTAAGGTCAATGGATAATTTGAGTAACTTTGAAGAGCCATACCGGTATTAGAAAAACTATAAGACCATATTGACTATGTTGAAAAAGTATATTTTGGTCTTAAATTGTAAAAAAACTCGATGTACTTTTAAAATGATAATGCATGATTTTCATGAAACGCTGTTTCTTCAGGGACAACATTAGCCAAATGTAAAAAATTCAAAATTACCGCAGTTTTTATAAGCTTTTTGACGGTGACTGTGACGTTCGTCGAGGTCGAAATCCTGGTTTAGCATCTTTGTACTATCAACATGTACTAAACAATGCAAAAAAGAACCTATAAATAAACTATACGCAGTGCATCATATAGGTATAGGCATTTATTACGTATATAGGCTTACAATATAGCTGTTTCATGGGACTATTTCAACTATAGTTCCACCTTTACAAATAAATGTGTCAGTGACAGCACATTGATTAGTAAGTATGATTGGAAGATCGGTAACTCCTTAGTAATCTTTTATGTCATCTAGAGAAGAAACAGAAATTAACCAAGCAAGATTTTTTTATTTTGTTGTGAAAAAGCAGTTTACCTTTTCGCAAATACAGTACACTTACATCTTAACGGTTTGTTAACTCTTTTAATAAATAAATTTTCTAAATAGAACTGGATAATTCATACCGTACTTTTCATTTCCAAATACGTCCTTTAATCAGTTTTTACAATTAAAACCTAGACTGCGTTGCTCTAAAACTTTTGTTATCTTACAAAATGTAATTAAAACACGTTTTAGACATAATCTTATGCTTTTAATTAAGGAGTCTAAGATTTAAATTTACGTAAATGTTCGTGGGAATAAAAACAGAGAATTCTCAAAATAAGTTGACAGTGGACACCAGACCATGACGTTTCTTTTCCTCACCTTTTTACGCGATGTTCAAGGTCATTGCACCCCCCTCCCCCCACTCTTCACCCTGAAACAATCACCCCAATGTTTTGAGTTGCTATTGCCCTCTCATGGAAACCGTCCCCCACGTAATTCGGTCCTGGATCCGCCCTTGCCAATAGGATTAGGTTTTTTTTTAACTTCCCCCATAAACACCATGGGATTGAGGATGTAGGTTGTCTTCCATGGGGGATTGTTAGTAGATATAGGAAAATCTCTTCCCAGTGCATGTACATACTAAATTGCATCAAATTCTGGGATTTTAAATTTTCCCCATAAACCCCATGGGGGTGAGTAGGTTGGTTTGCCACAATATGAGTGCTGTAAGTAATTATAAGTTAAAAACTACCTAGTGAATATACTGTATATACCAAATTTGATCAAGTTATGCCAATAAATGTGTGAAATACAGGGTTTTGTTAATTCACCATAAGAATAACACGAAAACTTATTTTCTGATTTATTCCGTAACCTGTTAATCAAGGCTAAAAATTTAAAATATTAAATTGTTTTTTTTAAGTTATTTTAAGTGGTTTCAGTCAGTTATCAGTTCCACGGACACACACACACACACACACACACACACACACACACACGTATATATAACATGGTCCCGGGCTTAGGTCTTACCATGGCTACTACCGTAATAGCGGATTCCCTAAAGGGAAATTTGCTAAACACACAAATAATTTATATTACTAACCCTTTAGTCATATTCAACTTAAATTAAGTACCAAGATGCATCGGTGTCTCAAAAAATATTATTTTTGGCAATGTCATTTTTTTGCATATCTTTAAATACAGTTTTCAATCAGATTTCAGTAGACACCCTGATTTTCTTTTGCTGGATACGTAAAATTCTTCAAACAATATTACACGTTAACAAGTCTTAATTTTATTTTAATTCCATTAATTTAATGTTTCAGAAAATCAAATGAAGAAATGATGAAAATATACATGAGGAAATTGAAATTGAACGAGTAAATATAAGGAATAGAGACTAGAAAAAATACTGAGATTTGAAGATTTTACTTGTATTTTAATGTGTATTTTTTTACACAGTGTGTTTTTATTTGTGTACATGTTGCAATCAAAACATTACCGTATTGAAATTGAAGGAGTGTATAAAGAATAGAGACTAAAAAATGGATAGATGTATTTTATGTTAATATTTTACCAATATTTTACTATGTGTACTTATCATTACACAATATGTTTTTATTTATGTAAATGTTGCAATTAAAACATTATTGGGAATGCACAAAGAACATAGACTTGCAAAAAAATAGTTAGATTTTAAGATTTTATTTGGGTATTTATGTGTATTATTTTTACACAATATGTTTAGTTGTATATATACTTTGCAATTAAAACATTATTTTTATTTGCCAAGTTGTTATTATAATTTCTTCGTTTAAGGCCCTCCTGCAATGATAGATTTTTTTACTGTAGTGGTTGTTTTTTTAAACTTGATCCTTCTCGAGAAAATTGGGGTGGGGGAGAGATTAAACTGTAAACAAAAAATTGTAACTAAAAAACATTTAAACTCTTGACAAACATGTTCAAGGAGCAGATTTACTTCAATAACGGTTTTTATAACTTCTAATACCTTTCAGTAACTCCTGATTAGTTGTGTATTTTAAAGCCAAATATATATTTAGTTAAAAAGTAAAATTTCTAAAGTAAATTGATTAAAAAGCAACCGTTGGAAATAATTGCCAATAATATTGTAAAACCGATACACAATATGTTGTTATGTGGAACTACCAGCTGGTATGCAACGGTGAAATAAAACAAATACAACAACAACAAACCAACAAGAAACCAGAAAAGCCTTAGCCAATAAGATATTAGCAAGGATAAACAAACCTCCTCCACCATCAGGTTTAAACCCCCTTTCCCTCCAGGAAGGATCAGGTTTACAAAAACATGTTAAAATAGTTCAATCAATTCAATTGAAAAATAAGCCCTTTTCAGGTGATTTAGTGAAAATGTTTCAATGTTTAGCGAATGTTTTAATTAAGGGCTCCAAGAAGCAAAAAAGGCCCTTATGAAATTAATAGTCATACAAACCATTTAACTTCCAAATATTTTGAACCCGCTCTCAATAGCCTATATATTGTATAAAGATAACCTGGAAATGTGATTTCTGTTGGTTGTCTTTTGGGCATTTTCCCTTGATATTTAAGAAACTTTGTATTATAGAATACTTATAATGAGCTAAAATATTTTGTCTCTAAAAGTTCAATAAGCTTAGTTAATGGGCTGTGTTTTTTTTTCATTTTATTTATTTTTTTTACACTTAAAATTGTAAAAGATAAGATGTTATTTTTATATTACTATCAATCCTTATTTACAAGTTTAACTCTATAAATTTACCTGTTTATTGTTAAAATATGATTTTCAATATAATTGTAATACAATTTACAATGTTTAGCAAGTGAAATGAATCATGAACTAAACTTGAAATCTACCAACACAGTTTGGAGGTGTAATACTAATATTCTCTTGACAAAAGCCTACATTTTATTATTATCTTAAAAACATTTTAATGAAGTTGTCTTAATTTAAGTTTTGTAAGGACGTGTTCCAATAATCACAACTAACTGTGCCTCAAATGTTTCCAGTTATTTTTCAGGATGAAATGGTTGCTGCAACTGATGATCATGTTTGTTTATGTTTATTTTTTTAACATGAGCTGTAAATAACTAATTAGGAGTGTCTAAATCTCTAGATAATTTTTCTCCATAGCATTTACTAAAGGTAGTCTCAGCATACCCCCTGTAGGGAGATTTAATCTCCAGTATTCCTTTCAGGCATATCAGGGATTTCCCTGGAATATTCTAAAAAAGAGATATTTGAATGTCCTAAGGATATCCCAAAACACGGGAAAAGCACGGTCTTTTTATATCCCCAGGAGATCCCTGGGATGATTTGAGAACATTTGGGAATACGCTGGGATATTCCCAAACCGTTATAAGTACCTATATTTAGGATGTCCCTGGGATATACGTGAGATATTGGGAAATCCTTAGCTTATCCCACTGCTGTCCGTAGGATGTCTTCTTTAAGATGGGAGTTCCTAAAAGGTTTCCAGGGACATCCCTTAGGGATATTTGAATGTCCCAAGGACATCCTTTACGGATATCCCAAAATGCGGGATATGCGCGGACATTCAATATCCCCAGGAGATCCCTGGGATGACTTTTTGAGAATATTGAGGATATTTGGGATATTCCCATACCGTAATAAGTATATTTAGGACGTCCATGGGACATACGTGGGATATTGGGAAATCCTTAGCTTATCCCATTGCTGTCCGTAGGATATCTTTTTTAAGACGGGAGTTCCTGAGAGGTTTCCAGGGACATCCCTTGGGGATATTTGAATGTCCCAAGGACATCCTTTACGGATATCCCAAAATGCGGGATATGTGCGGATATTTAGGATGTCCATGGGATATACGTGGGATATTGGGAAATCCTTAGCTTATCCCATTGCTGTCCGTAGGATATCTCCTTTAAGACGGGAGATCCTGAGAGGTTTCCAGGGACATCCCTTAGGGATATTTGAATGTCCCAAGGACATCCTTTATGGATATCCCAAAACGCGGGATATGCGCGGACATTCAATATCCCCAGGAGATCCCTGGGATGACTTTTTGAGAATATTGGGGATATTTAGGATTTCCCTGGGATATTCCAATATCCCGTAGGGATATCTTTCGGAAGTCCTGGGGATGTACTTGTGCTGTGTGGGATGCTAGTAAGGACGGGCTAGGTTGTTGCATAATTCAAGAAGGTAGGCCTATTTCTTTTGCATCAAGAAGTCTTAATGATGCAGAACAACAGTATGCACAAGTTGAAAAAGAGATGTTAAGCATAGTGTTTGCGGTTACAAAATACCACCACATGTTGTACGGTAACAAATTTGTCGTTTTTAATGACTCGAAACCACTTGAATCCATTATGAATAAGCCTATTCATAAGATAATGTCGCCTAGATTACAAAGACTCAAGTTGAAGTTGGTAAAGTATGATCTTGTGATTAAATATTGCCCTGGTAAAAAGATGCTTGTTGCAGATTTACTATCTAGAACATGTAAAAATGATAGTGTATCTCATGTAAACGTAGATTTAGTTGAACATTTTGTTAGTCATGATTTGCCTATATCCGATCAAAGGAAAAAAGAGTTCATTGAGTGTACTGAAAATGACCCTGCCTTAAAGTTAGTGAAAGGTTATTTCAAAACTGGTTGGCCTAGTAACAAAAAGTATGTACCCGATTGTGTCAAAATCTATTATGGTAAGCGTAATGACTTATATGTATCAAATGATCTGGTATTTTTAGATGACAAACTTATTGTTCCAGTTAGCCTTAGAAAATCAATGCTTGATTTATTGCATGGAAATCACCTGGGTTGTCAGAAGACAAAATCTAGAGCTAGGCAGCTCATCTACTGGCCAGGGATGTCAGATGACATTGATAACTGTGTTTCAAATTGTTCTGTATGTCAAAGGTATATGAATGCCAATGCAAAAGAACCCTTAAGGTCGCATGAAATTCCTGATTTGCCATACAATAAAATTGGTATGGATATTGCTGAGTACGGTGGTAAAATTTATTTAGTTGTAGTTGACTATTACAGTAAATGGTTGGATTGTGTAGAACTAAGATCTAAAAGTAGTGTAGATGTGATCCAAGAGTTGAAAAAATTGTTTGCAATTCATGGTATACCCTCTAAAGTAGTTGCTGATAATAATCCGTTTGGTTCCTATCAATTCAAGAATTTTGCTTTCCAATGGAATTTTGAAGTTGTAAATTCAAGCCCCTTGTACCCTAGGTCAAATGGGCAAGTTGAAAGAATGGTACAAACTTTTAAGAAAATTCTTAAGAAATGTTGTGATGAAAACAAGGATATTAATCTAGCCTTGTTAGAGTTCCGTAATACACCAGTATTAGGTGAATTTTCTCCTGCTCAACTTCTAATGAGTCGTAGGCTACGAAGCAAACTCCCAATTTCTGCTAACTTGTTAAGACCACAGGTACATGATCCTAGTGTAGTAAGTAAGCTACTCTCTAAAAAGCAAGATTGGTCTGCTAAGTATTACAATAAGAATACACGTCCTAGACGATACTTCAAAGTAAATGACAAGGTAAATGTTTACAATGTTAACTCAAGAATCTGGGAACCAGGTGTTGTAGTAGGCTATACAGCTAACATAAGCTCTTATGTTGTAAAACTGTATCGAAGTGGCAGAGTTGTCATTCGTAACACATTTCACCTTAAGCCAAGACCTACAGATGGCCAAGAAAATTGGTACAGTGATAATCATGATGAATTAAATCTTTCTGTTGAAGCACCTTGTAGGATTAGTCATTCAACTCCTTTGTGCAACAAAAGTATGTCGTTCCAACACAATGAATCTGTTGTAAATAGTCAAAATATTGAAGAAATGCCTTCAATGAATGTAAATATTGAAACTGATTGTACAGCTGATGCTGACAAACCAACCTCAAGGTATGGTAGACCATTGAGAAAATCTATCAGGTATAGAGATTATGAAATGTAATCATTCAGTAACCAGAAAATGTGTTTTAGTTTTAAGTGTTGTAAAACCCCTTAATTTTGTAGCCTTTCAGTGTTTTTCAGTTTAATATTCTATTCAGCCCATGGTTTCAAGGGAAAATATTACTTGTTACTATTTACTATTTGTTATTTCCTTGTACGCATCAAGTTGAGCCAACTCACATGTAACTGTTTGATATGATTGAATTCTTTCACACTGTTTTGAGGAGTATATAGGCCTATAAATTAATAGGCCCTAATAAAAGTGTAGATGTTGAGTAATAGGCCCTAATCTCTAAATAGAATTTTAAGAAGCAAAGTAACAATGTTTGTTATTACTGGATATTTATGTTTTTAAACATTCATGAAATAATTTCTAAGAATAATTATGAAGAATGAGTTTGTTAAGTATATTGGTTACACACCTGTAAAATATTCCACACTAAGATGAAATGTCTTCACGTTAAGATGAAAACTTTCACACTAAGATGGAAGAGGTAATAAAAGTAATAACATAAAAAAAGAAAGATAATTGAACTAGCCTATGTAAAAGAAGTAATACTAAGTTAGGCTTAAAATGAAAACTTGTGAGTTTGAATGAATTTCTTGTAGCACTGGTATGTTGACTAAGTAACAGTAAACTATCCTCACAGATAAGATGTTGGATAGTTAATAGTAAAAAAAAAGAAAAAATGGTGTAAAATGATACCTTTATAAAATGTTGAGATTAACTGCTTTTAACTATTAAGTTAATGAAACCATTGATTAAAAATAATGTAAATGTATAGGCCTAACTAAAAAATATTTTTTTCTTCTCAGAGGGGAAGTGTTGTGAATGTATTATAGTATTTAAAAACAGTTACAAATTTGTAGTTAATTTGTAAGGTTGGTTCACCTGCGAGTGTCCACTTTACCGTTCACTAATATTTTATCTCTCTCTGAAAAATGGCTCTTGGCTGTATGTCTGTGAACTTTATAGTGCTAATTAAAAAGTTGTTTTAATCATGATTTATTGACTTTAATTTAAATAAAACCTTCTCTCAAATCTAGACCTGACATAAATAACATTGGGATTGAATAATGCATTTTAAACATCTGTTAATAATCAGCTGTAAATACGTGTAGTTTTAATGATTAAAGATATTCCCAATATTGGGTTGGTTGGATGTCATTGATTTAGAGCTAACCTAAAAGTAACATTTGTATCGTATTAAAATAAATTGCTCGATTTCGAGCAACACGTACACTAGTACTTATTTAATACGCTAAGGGTTTTTTTGTCCTGAGAACTCCTCCTACAATTCTCAACCGATTTTCAAGTTTTTGGTGTCGTTGGATAGGGCTTAGTCTGAAGTTGTTTCCGCCAAAAATTTATGAAAATCGGACTTAAAATAAGGGCGCTGTCCACAAATTAAATTTGAAATTTTCCCATTAGAATAATATTGAGATTGGTTTGAGCATTTTAAACATCTGTTAACGTACAGCTGTAGTTTTTTGTGATCACTGATATTCACAATATTGGATTGGTCGGATTTCATTGATCTAGAACTAAATGTAACTTTTGTATTGTATGAAAATAAATTGCTCGATGTTGAGCAACACGTGCACTAGTATTATTAAACAAATAAATATAACTTACTTAGCGCATGCAATAAATTCAACCTATTCTTTTACAATGAGTACCGGCATTAGAAATAAATTAAAATTAGCAACAACATTTTAGCAGCTTAAGCAGGCACACTATGTTCCATACATTATTTTTACTGTTATGATATACAACTACTTATTTATCATCCTCTATTACACACATAATGAACATTTACAAAACAAACATACCTACATCTATCTGTTTAGAGTTTTTATCGAACACTTAGAGTATCAACAATATATTTACTAATTCCTAGCTTATTTCTTAGAGCCCTTTCACAGTATTCTGCCACAGCAGAGTCTATGTAATTGAATTATCATTGTTTTATATATTTTTCCCAAGTGGCCTCACCGATAAGTAAGTCTACTTGGTGAGGCTAACGTTTGTAATTCAGTTTGCTATTAAATTAAATAATTAAATAATAGAACCAATGTTTGAATAGACTTTTTGATTTCTCTTATCATAGCTTTTCTTTACGTAAGATCTTAGGAAGGAAATATGGTGCAAGAATTGTCAAACCGAGAAGAATCTCCACAATTCTCGAGTTTCAAAAGCAACTCATCGCTGTACAGTAATTGTACACCGCAAGCCCGGTCTCGACTAGACGCAGCACATTGTATCTCGCACATCGCTCCAGGCCGTCATTAATGACGATATTTTCCACTTAGCTAATTGGCTTGATGGTTGATGCGCCCTTCGAACAAAGGTTCGCACAACCCTTCCTCCCCTCGACCCCGGCCCCGAAACAAATGCGTTTTAAACTCTCTAAACACATCCGCAGTTTTCAAGAGCTCTCGCTACTTGGGACTGAAAGATTTTAAATAAGGGGGAAGAGGCAGAGTTCGTAAAGTTGAGCGCAATATTTCCGCTCGGCTCGGGTGCATAATGGTGCATGAGAGAAGGGTAAACTATTGGAATTGCAAGCTTTATGAAGCGGATTTCGTCATTTGTGTGGGGAGGGTTGGAGTCTGCAAATACAAACACGGAGAGAGGCTGAGCACTGATTTGCCGATAACTATGGACTGTAATGAATCTTTATATTCAAAATTTCATGTGAAGTTAACTTAACGAATGGGTGATTGGCAAGGCTGGGGGTGGGTAGTCGAATACTGGATGATAAATGAAAAAGAGAAGATCGAGTAGGCTGGGTAAAGAAAGATATTGTTATATCCAGAAACAGTGAACGTTTTAAAAATTGAATACAATCATTGGAATGAATATAAGTAAATAAAATATAGAAAAAATAGGTCTAACTAAATATTTTTCACAATTAAGAGTAATTTTATTACCCTCATAGATATAATAATACTTTCCTTACTAATTAGTGAAGCCCTCCCTACAATTTTATCCCATAGCATCAGATGCCGGCACTACATTAAATAATTGTTACAAAGTTAAATACGGAATTATATTTGTCCTAAATCAGACTTTCCTAAAAACTTCTTCTAAAATAGCCTAAACTAGGAAATTTTAAATGGGAAACAGCCTTATTTATATTATTTTAGATCAATGTTCCAGTGGTCCCGCGTCTTTTTGATGAACCGATCGCTGTTAAAATCCCATATGTCGAATTGAGGATAGATAGTTGTTCTCTTCAATAGACCAACTGTTCTCTTCAATACCACATTTGCTGTAACGCTTTGATTAGTATTGCTTCTTCATTACGGTATGATGACATGGTTCCATTGATGGGGTGGGGAGGGGTTACAGGGAACCATGTCTGGAGTGAAATCTTATACCCACCCCCTCCAGGGCACTGGCAGGGCTCCCCCCACCACGCATCATTGTCGGTAACCCTTCATGCCAATCATGACCGCCCTGGCTACTTCACCTCACTCCAGTCGGGACAATCAATCCCGACGGAATGTCCATTTCCGGGTCATGATCAGCTCACAATAAACAGGCCAATGGAATTCACCGTGGCTGTTACAGTTTTCGTAGGTGAAAGTCATTGTTCTCCTCATTATATAATGGCTTATTCCTTGCTTGCGGAGGTAGTTTATGAATTTGAGTTGCCGATTTTAAGTCAGGATATGATGGAACTCCGTCAGGATATGAATGGGAGGTAACCAGAGCATATTCCGTCCATGGGCGGAGTTTACCGTACTTCTGATTGCTGGGGGGGCCACCGGGGGTCAGTGGTAAAGGACATTTAATTCCAATATCCTCTACAATCAGGTTTACAAAGTGTAAAGATACACATAAAGCTATATTTAAGGTACATTTAAGCGTTGAGTGGGGAGCGGCGCCTAACACCTGAGTTTGACAGTCAGTTTTGCCAACTGTAAGGCCTGAGGTAATATTTTCCCTTAACGATCTACGAAATATCCTAAAATAATACTTAATAATTTGCACAAACTGTGTTTAATTTTACGATAATCTATTATTGTTTAATTTACTTTCAGTATCATACATGAACTTAGGTAGTTTCTACCTAAGTTCAATATAGAAAATAGTGTAATATAGAAAATAGTGTTTTATTTTTTAGAGTACCGGTAAGTTAAAGTGAGATAAAACTTTGAGCGTTAGCTGAATGGATAATTATTGAGCTCCGAAACTTTGTTTTTTATATAAAATTTTTGAAATTTTGGGGGGGCGACCCCTAGCCCCCCCCCCCTCCCCCGAATCCCCGCCCATGATTCCGTCATACACATGGACTGAGTAAAGAGGACACGACTAGGTAGGCCTAATCCCAACCCAAGCGAAAGAAACATTGGAATATAGGTATACCTATGGTTACCATATGTTTTTGAGGTCAACCCCGGAAATTGTTGCAGTAGGCAACCATATAGGACTTTCTAACAGAACCACGGTTACCCCACAACCTCCTCTCTCTCTACTGAATTCAGAAAGCAGAATGAGAGACATTTATGTCTAGACAAATTTCCAACAATGGCGTAATTTTTGTTAGGCAAGATGATGGAACCGAACGAGTTTCAGTAATCATTAATTGAATGAACAAGAAGAGCTTGATATTATAAAATAATACTTTGGACAGAGAATTTAAAATGCAGACTGTGTCGCTGGAAAAACTGTAGTCTGTAGTTCCTACTTCATCGGTAACATATTTTGATTACGTTTTCTTCCAATCACTATTATGCTCTCTGAATCTCAAAAAATCTTAGAAAGGGTTAAAATATCTTCCATGAAATCACTCCGCAAAAAAGTGACCGTGCCAACCCAGAACGCCATTTCCCACTGCCTGCTTGGAAACTTGATAATAATAGATTTACCTCTTGATTCCTGTTAACACTGTGTGATTTCTAGTAAATTTTCAGACAAAATTAATCATTTGGCTAAAAACCTAAAACCCCCGGATAAGTAGCAACCCGGGAACGGACACCGGACTGGCCCTCAAACCCCGGACTGTCCGGAATAAACCCCCGGTCTCCTTCGAGAGACTCGTGAAGCTAAAACTACTTCCACTCATTTTTGTTCCAAGTAATAAATTTTGATTATACATTGTCTCTCTCTTCAAGAGTCCACAATTATTTCTCAAAAACTTACAGTGTCATTAGAATCACATCCAATCCTACTGTATAATAAACTGCACCTAAAGTGTACACTAGATATTACCTAGATATATTATAAATCATTTCTGTGGTATGCATCTTATTTCAAAGTATTAATTGAGAAAACCCCCGTTTTGAATTTCTTTATGTTTAACGTTTTCCTGTTTATGGAACTTACAATACGTATTAGCCAAACATAAAGAAATTAAATCGAGTTTAAAGCTAACCTAAAGGGGTAACCAGAGCTTAATTCATCGGAGCCTTTGTCTGATGGTCTTGCTGATGGAAACTTATACGGCTTTGTTGTAGCTTTCTACAATGGCGATGACTGACAAGTAATAGTTGACGGGTTATGATTTGGTAACTTGATATGCTTGTTGTTCACTTGCAGTTCCGAAGGATTGTAGTCTGGTGGTGGATGTTGTAGAAGCTTCAGACAGCTCACGGGGTTAATCCGAAAATATCAAAATGGAGAAAAGGTGGTAATAACCTCAAAATACCCCCCGTCGCAGCAGACCTGCGTACTCAGCGAATTTCCAAATTAGTAATATTAATTTTGGCCAGATAAACCAGTAAACCAAATATCATCACATGCCCATAAATAGGGAATCTAAATTATATACTCCCGAATGTGTAACTCACTCATCGGGGTATCAGAAATTCGTCAAATGTCGGTAAAGTAGATCTCCTATATATCACTTACTACAGAGTGATTCCCAAGCGAGAACTAAACTTACCGACCTGTATTATTGAGAAAATTGCCAACATATTAAGAAATTTTATAACATTAACCAATTGTGCCTTTATAGGTAAAGCGGTCTATCCACCGAGAGTACTTCAATGTACAGGGTGTATCTGAAATTACCTCTCCAGACCGGAAGTCACTAATGTCAAATACAAACTCTCACTTTAAAAAATTTTTTTAGTTTTACAAGGTTTTTAAAAAAAACTTTACAATTTGATCATGTACGCGTAATTTTAGCAGTTTATTGAATATTTGAGGTTGAAATTTAGATTTTCCTCATTCTTCTCTGAGCATTTTAGGTTAAGCAAAAATGTCTCGGCACAAAAATGTCTTAGACTCTTTTAAATACGTTTCCAACAAAAATTGTCAGTTTGGTCCAAAATGTTTTTTATTAAATTTACAACATGACGGAGATTAATGAACATGTATTTAAATGTTTACTATAACTAATCACGTGATAATTGATGTTTTATGATGGTATATTATTTTTAATGAGGTTCTTAGACATTTACATGTTTGGTAAGTTCTGTTATATGTAAAATGTTCAGACATAATATATGTTAAATTTTCCCCAGTTAAAAAAAATAATGCCATGCTATTTATTATTCTAAATCAGTATGATTAGGGTTTAAAATATTAAATTTTAAAGTTGTTTCAAAATTACGTCTGGTCCCCTCTGTATTAAAATCAGTGTCAATCAACAGAGCAAAATATTTTTACCTACAACGGCACAATTTTTTTTTGTACAATTTTAAAAGAGGTGCAAGGTTGGTATGGGACACCCGGTAAGACAGTATCATATTTGCACGATAGTCCTCCCAAAAATTGGTTCTTTATTTGGGATGGCACTTAATTTCTAACGAACTCATTAGGAAGTACATCATTGACTTTACCTGATAGCATGCTAATTTAAATTTTACAATTCAACAAAAATTTTAACTAAAATAGCAGATTACACAATTGATTTATCTTTTAGTGCGTACTAAGTTTATGTTTAATTAAAAAAAGGTGGCAGTACAGTATTTTCATTTAAAATAAAAAAGATTTTTTATTTCCTGCCCCAGAAAACTATCTGATTTCAAAATTTAGCAACCAAACATTTTTACCCAAAATAAATATGACATTATTTTTTTCTACTCTAGCGGCCAAATTATAACATCTGAGGCAATCCTCGCGAACATCTTTCAAGTTACTACAAGTTTGGTTCTATGAATTTTTGCCCCCCAGTCCACACAATTAAACATACTCGTAATTAAATGTTTATTTATTTTTGAGGGGAATTTTACCCCATGTAGACGTAATTTTACAACTACTATAATATTTTACTCAGAACCTTCACTTTGCACATAGACATATCTTGCACAGTACCAATATCAATTAAATTATCAAACTTAAAAATTATCATGATGATTTTCAATATCACATATTCTTCTTTTGACTGTGAGTCGGAACGAATTTCTATATCAAGCAACTGATTGTTTTACTTTGATTGTTATTTACTGACCTGGTCCTACGGCTAAAACATACGTCCTTTGATGTGTATGGTAATTCTAATATTTTAACCATTATTTAACATACTTTTGTTAGTAACAACTGTATTATTGTATTTAGAAGCTTGAAGTTTTTTTATTTGCCTTGACAGTAATTTTTTAGGAAATTAGGTAAATTTAAAAGTTTTACACCATTAAAAACTGAAATGAAGGAATTGTAATGAATTCCAATATTACATTATGTATTTATCATTGTATGTTCAATATAACTGGATCGTTATGTTATTCCCTGGAATTTCAACACAACTAATTGAAGGATAGTAACTGAATAGTATTTTTGTAAATAAAAGGGGTTTTTGGCAAGTTTTATCCACTTTGTTAAGATTTCCAATTATTTTGTTTTAATGGAATTTTTCATTGTTTTCGATGATCTACTGCACATTTTTTATGCAGTTAATCCATTTAATTTTTTCATATATTTATTTATACGTATTTTATAATTTTAAGTAAATACTTATACAATACCTACATAATAAATTTATTCACAACTTTTAACCTTTATAGAATTCGGGGGAATTAGGGTGGGGGTTTGGGGAAAGAGTCTCTGAAAACGAGCCGTAGGCGAATATATTTTTATTCCTTAGATTGAGTTAGTTGCATGAGTTCAAATTTAGGTTATTTCTGCAGTCGTGGGAGTTAATTTATGTTGTAAATAAATGACAAACTCATTTATTTTGCTATTTTGCTAATTTACAAACTCTTATATTTATATGTATTCTGTTCATTATATGCGACTTAAACAACAATTAACGAATTTCTGGGCAACCCCTGAGGGGGCATGGGGGCGGAGCCCCCATCGAGCCGTAGGCGAGTCTAAATTATATACTCCCGAATGTGTAACTCACTCATCGGGGTATCAGAAATTCGTCAAATGTCGGTAAAGTAGATCTCCTATATATCACTTACTACAGAGTGATTCCCAAGCGAGAACTAAACTTACCGACCTGTATTATTGAGAAAATTGCCAACATATTAAGAAATTTTATAACATTAACCAATTGTGCCTTTATAGGTAAAGCGGTCTATCCACCGAGAGTACTTCAATGTACAGGGTGTATCTGAAATTACCTCTCCAGACCGGAAGTCACTAATGTCAAATACAAACTCTCACTTTAAAAAATTTTTTTAGTTTTACAAGGTTTTTAAAAAAAACTTTACAATTTGATCATGTACGCGTAATTTTAGCAGTTTATTGAATATTTGAGGTTGAAATTTAGATTTTCCTCATTCTTCTCTGAGCATTTTAGGTTAAGCAAAAATGTCTCGGCACAAAAATGTCTTAGACTCTTTTAAATACGTTTCCAACAAAAATTGTCAGTTTGGTCCAAAATGTTTTTTATTAAATTTACAACATGACGGAGATTAATGAACATGTATTTAAATGTTTACTATAACTAATCACGTGATAATTGATGTTTTATGATGGTATATTATTTTTAATGAGGTTCTTAGACATTTACATGTTTGGTAAGTTCTGTTATATGTAAAATGTTCAGACATAATATATGTTAAATTTTCCCCAGTTAAAAAAAATAATGCCATGCTATTTATTATTCTAAATCAGTATGATTAGGGTTTAAAATATTAAATTTTAAAGTTGTTTCAAAATTACGTCTGGTCCCCTCTGTATTAAAATCAGTGTCAATCAACAGAGCAAAATATTTTTACCTACAACGGCACAATTTTTTTTTGTACAATTTTAAAAGAGGTGCAAGGTTGGTATGGGACACCCGGTAAGACAGTATCATATTTGCACGATAGTCCTCCCAAAAATTGGTTCTTTATTTGGGATGGCACTTAATTTCTAACGAACTCATTAGGAAGTACATCATTGACTTTACCTGATAGCATGCTAATTTAAATTTTACAATTCAACAAAAATTTTAACTAAAATAGCAGATTACACAATTGATTTATCTTTTAGTGCGTACTAAGTTTATGTTTAATTAAAAAAAGGTGGCAGTACAGTATTTTCATTTAAAATAAAAAAGATTTTTTATTTCCTGCCCCAGAAAACTATCAGATTTCAAAATTTAGCAACCAAACATTTTTACCCAAAATAAATATGACATTATTTTTTTCTACTCTAGCGGCCAAATTATAACATCTGAGGCAATCCTCGCGAACATCTTTCAAGTTACTACAAGTTTGGTTCTATGAATTTTTGCCCCCCAGTCCACACAATTAAACATACTCGTAATTAAATGTTTATTTATTTTTGAGGGGAATTTTACCCCATGTAGACGTAATTTTACAACTACTATAATATTTTACTCAGAACCTTCACTTTGCACATAGACATATCTTGCACAGTACCAATATCAATTAAATTATCAAACTTAAAAATAATCATGATGATTTTCAATATCACATATTCTTCTTTTGACTGTGAGTCGGAACGAATTTCTATATCAAGCAACTGATTGTTTTACTTTGATTGTTATTTACTGACCTGGTCCTACGGCTAAAACATACGTCCTTTGATGTGTATGGTAATTCTAATATTTTAACCATTATTTAACATACTTTTGTTAGTAACAACTGTATTATTGTATTTAGAAGCTTGAAGTTTTTTTATTTGCCTTGACAGTAATTTTTTAGGAAATTAGGTAAATTTAAAAGTTTTACACCATTAAAAACTGAAATGAAGGAATTGTAATGAATTCCAATATTACATTATGTATTTATCATTGTATGTTCAATATAACTGGATTGTTATGTTATTCCCTGGAATTTCAACACAACTAATTGAAGGATAGTAACTGAATAGTATTTTTGTAAATAAAAGGGGTTTTTGGCAAGTTTTATCCACTTTGTTAAGATTTCCAATTATTTTGTTTTAATGGAATTTTTCATTGTTTTCGATGATCTACTGCACATTTTTTATGCAGTTAATCCATTTAATTTTTTCATATATTTATTTATACGTATTTTATAATTTTAAGTAAATACTTATACAATACCTACATAATAAATTTATTCACAACTTTTAACCTTTATAGAATTCGGGGGAATTAGGGTGGGGGTTCGGGGAAAGAGTCTCTGAAAACGAGCCGTAGGCGAATATATTTTTATTCCTTAGATTGAGTTAGTTGCATGAGTTCAAATTTAGGTTATTTCTGCAGTCGTGGGAGTTAATTTATGTTGTAAATAAATGACAAACTCATTTATTTTGCTATTTTGCTCATTTACAAACTCTTATATTTATATGTATTCTTCATTATATGCGACTTAAACAACAATTAACGAATTTCTGGGCAACCCCTGAGGGGGCATGGGGGCGGAGCCCCCATCGAGCCGTAGGCGAGTAAATGTCTATTCTCTTTATGATAAAAAATAGGGAAAGAGTATGCAGGTATGCTGCCATGGGGAACACTAAAAGGAGGTTTATAGCTCAAAAATATAAATATATTTCTACCATATGAAGCCTTATACTTCGTTTCTTCAATATCTGTCCATTGCTAAATGAGTTTGCCTATTCCCCATATGATTAACATGGGAAAAGAGTAAGCAGGTTTGCTGCCATGATAAGCATAAAAACTAGGATTTCTTTATCATAAATGGATTTATCTCAACTAAATAAAGGTGAATACCAAGTTTCATCCAAAAATATTGGTTAACAAGTGAAATATTAACACATCCTTATTCTACATAATATTAACATTGGAGCCCCAAAATACAATGTACTGTCTTTAGACTTTTGAATATCTCGGTAACCAATGGAGATAGAGCAAAGCTTCAACATACTAAATTGTGTGTTTTTTTGAGCTAAATACAATGGTCAAAATATAAATTTAAAATTTTTAAAAATTACATATGAAAAATGCAAAAAACCCATTTTTGGGGTACAAAACCCCCCAAAACTACTTCTTCCGGTAGGTCGATATGTCTGGTTTTCGAACTCATCCGAATAAATGTAGGATTACACATCTCTACCAAATTTGGTGTCGATCGGACCATTTTTACGAGAGTTATCGTGTCTAGGGACACACATATATATATATATATATATATATATATATATATATATATATATATATATATATATATATATGGTATATGTACATATATTTTTTTAAATTTATATATATATATATATAAAAATTTTAATGACTATTATTTTTGGTCTCTGGGCACCTCAAAACGAAAAAGTAACATGGTCCCGGGCTTAGGTCTTACCATGAGACCTACGGTAATAGCTTATTCCCTATGGGAAATTCGCTAAAAAGAAAAAAATGATTATGCAGGTATGCTGCCATGGGGAACACTAAAAAGTAGGTTTTTTAGCATAAAAACAATCTATTTCGACCATATAAAGCCATATACTAGGTTTCATCAATATCTGTACGTTGCTAAAGGAGTTTGCCTATTCTCCATATGATTAACATGGGAAAAGAGTATGCAGGTTTGCTGCCATGATAAGCTTAAAAACCAAGATTTAAACTCAATGAAGTGTAAACTAAAATTTGATTTTTTTTTTAATTTTCTATGTAAAAAAAATTTGCAGCAGACCTGCATACTCAGCGAATTTCAAATGCTTCAATAAATAATTAAAATGGTACCTTACATCAAGATTTGTCAACGTGTGTTCATAAATAAGCATGCAAGAATATTCTCCACTAGAATAACATGGGAAATGCGAGTATGCAGGTTTGCTGAAACCAGGTTCACTTGAATGAATCAGGTTCACTGAAATGTCAAAAATGGGGAACTTTAGGCCATAATCAAGTATATCTCTACTAGATGAAGCCACATACCAAGTTTTACTGAGATATGTTGAGAAATAATGGATATATAGCATTTTATATATTTCCCATAAGGTTAACATTTGGACAATGTTCTGTGTTTACTGCTTTCAATATCTCGGCAACCAATGGATATAGAACAATGATTCAAGATACAAAATTGTTTGTTTTTTTTTCAAGCTGAATTCAATGGTGTCAAATAACATTTGATTATTTTAATTTTTTTTCTAAAAAAAAACAAAAAAACCCTGTTGCAGCAGACCTGCGTACTCAGCGAATTTCCAAATTAGTAATATTAATTTTGACCAACTAAACTTGTAAACAAAATTTCATCACGTGCTCATAAATAGGGAAATAAATGTCTATTCTCCTTATGATAAATACAGGGAAAGAGTATGCAGGTATGCTGCCATGGGGGATACTAAAAGTAGGTTTTTAGCATAGAAAAAATTTATTTTGACCATATAAAGTCATATAGTAAGTTTTATCAATATCTGTCCATAAATAAAAGAGTTTGCCTATTCTCCTTATGATTAACATGGGAAAAGAGTATGCAGGTTTGCTGCCATGATAAGTACAAAAACCGAGATTTTTTACCATAAATAGATGAATCTCAACCAAATGAAGCTGAATACCAAATTTCATCCAAAAACATTGGTTAATAAGTGAAATATTAACACATCCCAATTCTCCATAAGATTAACATTGGAGCCTCAAAATACAACGTACTGTCTTTAGACTTTGTAATATCTCGGTAACCAATGGAGATAGAGCAAAGCTTCAAAATACTAAATTGTGTGTTTTTTTTTGAGCTAAATCCAATGGTCAAAATAAAAATTTAAAATTTTTTTAAATTACATATGAAAAATGCAAAAAACCCATTTTTGGGGTACAAAACCCCCTAAAACTACCCCTTCCGGTAGGTCGATATGTTTGGTTTACGAACTCATCCGAATAAACGTAGGATTACACATCTCTAATAAATTTGGTGTCGATCGGACCATTTTTACGAGAGTTATCGTGTCTAGGGACACATACATATATATATATATATATATATATATATATATATATATATATATATATATATATATATATATAAATTTTAATGACTATTATTTTTGGTCTCTGGGCACCTCAAAACGAAAAAGTAATATGGTCCCGGGCTTAGGTCTTATCATGAGACCTACGGTAATAGCTTATTCCCTATGGGAAATTCGCTAAAAGATATACATATAGTACAGTATTTCAAATTAACAATCACAGAAAAACTTGTTACGATTCTTCTGCTATGAACAAGTTTGACCGAATTAACTGTTTTTTTTTTTTTTCAAAACATGCATTTCAGTTCTATTCACGTAATGAAGAGAATAAACAAAAGGGATGCTCGTATAGTTGAGCAAGTAATAACCGCGAATTTCAGCCCTTTTCTAAGTAAAGCCCTCGTATGTGCTTATGAGCGCACACGAGTAGGCCTACCGGAGATAAAACAGTGTCCAGTTGTTGAAAAGGGTTGTAGAAAGTTGAGAGCGTACGTGATTGCACGGTGCATACATTAGGTTGAGGATCTGAAGAGCTGAAGAAGGATAAAAGGCGCTCGGCAGGGGAGGAAGACATTGTGCAAGCACAGGAAGTCTATGTAAACACGTCCGGAGAAACAAAGGGCCTAATTAGAGGGAACAACAAAATGGCGGGTGAGGGGTGGAGCTTGTGGAGAGTACTTGCTTCATATAATAGGCTAAACTAGCCTGCGAGTCCTCCGCACAAGAGCCCTCCACCGCTCTCCCGCGCACATGTTGAGCGCTGCCGCTGCCAATCACAGCGCTGCCAACTTGTCCGACTGAAATTTCACAACTTTCTATATTATACGTATGACAGTGACATGCGGGCTCGTGCTTGTAACAAAGGAATTTTTAGTTGAAAATTCACCAAGTTCTGGCTGAATTAAAATGAGTGTCTCATCAGTTTATATACGCTATCATTTTGTTATATTTTTAGTGCATTTTTCTTTGGCAGTATTTTATTTGATCAGTTTTCTGAAACATATAATGAAATTAGGCCTAATCTACTATATATTTGTCAAATAGCACTCACTCACGTATCAGAGTATCTCCAAAACTATAAGGCCTAGAGGGTTAAAACTTGGCATGTACGTTCATCTTTGCTCAAAAACGCTCACTAAGAAACGATTTTGCAAAATTCCGTCAGGGCTCCACCCCACACGACTTGGAAATTTCGTTACAATGTTATTCTTATGGGGGATTTTTAATACAAATAAAAAAAACAACGAATCTCCAAAACTAGCCTTCCTGAAGGATTGAAAATTGGTAAAGACGTTCCTTTCTACCCATTGATGCTCACTAAGAAACGGTTTTACGAAATTCCTGCAGGGCTCCGCCCCACACGACTTCAAAATTTCGTTACAATGTTATTCTTATGGAGCACTTAAAATATGAATCTAGGAAACAACGAATCTCCAAAACTATAGGACCTACAGGGTTGAAATTTGGAATGGAAGTTCCTCTTTGCCTATAGGTGCTCATTAAAAAATGGTTTTGCGAAATTCCTTCAGGGCTCCGCCCCACACGACTTCAAATATTTGATGTAATTAGCTGTTGAAGATTCAAATCTGAATCAGCTGTTAGTGAAATAATAAATTTAAAGGATGACATAACCATATGACAATATTTTTATCTTTGTAAACAATTTAACTGGTGTAAAAATGTTTATTAGTTAAGAGTTTAGGTTAGGTTAGGATCTACTTTGTCAAATACCACTTACTCAGTATCATCGAATCTTTACAACGGGTATAGGGGGTTGAAATTAGCCATAGACGTTCCTCTGTGTTTAAAAATGCTCACTAAGAAACGGTTTTACAAAATTCTTTCAGGTCTCTACCCCACAAGACTCGAAAATTTCCATTTAATACTATTCTTATGGCCATTATTTTATACAAATCAAGGCAACAACGAATCTGAAAAACTATGGGACCTACGATGTTACAATTTGGCATGGGCGTTCTTCTTTGATCATAGATGCTCACTAAGAAATGGTTTTGCAAAATTCCATCAGGGCTCCGCCACATAGGACTTCAGAATTTCTATCTAATATTCATAGCAAATGTTTTGTTCGAATGTAAGAAACAACGAATCTGAGAAAAAAACTATAGGATCTATGATGATGAAATTTGACGTGGACGTTCCTCTTTGCTCATCTGTACGTGCTCACTACAAAACTGTTTTGAAAAATTCTATCAGGACTCTGCCACACACAATTTCAATTGTGGTCTAATGTTATTCTTATGGCCAATATGAATCTAGAGAACAACGAATATGAAAAGCCAGATCACCTAAGGGGTTGAAATTTGAAATGGAAGATACACTTTGTCCATAGGTGCTCACTAAGAATCACTTTTGTAAAGCATCTTTAGGGCTTCGCCCCACAGGACTTAAAAATTACTTTTGGGGCCTACAGGGTTGAATTTTGGCATGGACGTTCCTCTTTATTCATAGGTGCTCACTAAGAAACGCTTTCACAAAAGTCCCTTCAGGGCTCCACCCCACATGTCTTCGAAATTTCAATATAATGTTACAATTACGGCCAATTACAATATGAATTGAAAGAAACGACGAATCTATAAACTATAGGGCCTGCGGGGTTGAAATTTGGAATCTTTTTGGTCATAGGTGCTCAATAAAAAGTGGTTTACACATTTCCTTCAGGGCTCTGCCCCAAATAACCTCACAATTATTATAGAGCCTACAGGGTTAATTTTTTGCATAGACGGTCATCTTTGCTCATAGGTATTCACTAAGATTCTAGAAACTGGAGGGAAACCAATAAAAATCCTCGAAGGACCTGAGGTAAACTATTAAAAAGAAATTAAGACCTTGAAAAGAGAGATGATATGGAAGTATATTCAAAACAAGAATAAAGAATGTTGTAAACAATGACATGTGAGTTAAAAAAAAATATTTAAAAGATATAATGAAAGTAAATTATTAAACTAATGGGGTGTGATTTGCTTCATGTATTACTGTATATAAATTGAACAAATACGGTTTTGGAAATATAGTTTTTGATGTCCTTTAGGGCTCCACCTCACTGGTCTTAAAAATTACTCTATGGCCTACCGGGTTAAATTTGACATTGATGTTCCTCTTTGGTCATGGACATTCTCTAAGAAACTATTTTGCGAATTTTTTTAGGGCCCCACCCCACAGAACCTTTAGGTCACCATAGATCCTACGGGATAAAATTTGACGAGGACATTTCTCTTTACTCAAAGGTACCAAGAATCGGATTTTCATAGATAGTTTTTTAACTCATTAAGGGCTCCACCCCTCAAGACTTAGAAACTACTAGAGAGCCTATGGGGTTGAAATTTGACATATTTGTTCCTCTTTGCTCATAGGAAGTCACTAAGAAATTGTTTTGGAAATATAGTTTTTTGAACCCTTTAGGGCTCCGCCCCACTGGACTTAAAAATTACTCTACGGCCTACGGGGTTAGAAATTGACATGGACGTTCCTCTTTACTCATGGGTATTCACGAGTAAGAGATTTTGCAAATTTCCTATAGGGCTCCACTCTACAGAACCTTTAAGTTACCATAGATCCTATGGGGTTAAAATTTGAAGTGGAAAGTCCTTCAGGGCCCCACCCCACTTGACTTAAAAATTACTCTATGACCTACGGGGTTAATATTTGAAATGGATGTTCCTCTTTGCTCATAGGAAGTCACCAAGAAACGGTTTTGGAATTATAGTTTTTTAAACCCTTTAGGGCTCCGCTCCACTGGACTTAAAAATTACTCTATGGCCTACGGGGTCAATTTTTGACATAATCGTTCCTCTTTGCTCATAGGTGCCCCGCTTATACTATTTCAATGTATTAATCTTAATGTACATCTTAAGGAAGAAGATTTCGTAAATCTTAAAAGAGATTAAAAAACAAATTCTACACGGGCGAAGCCGTGACGGGCAACAGCTAGTTGGTACAATAATTTAAAGATTAAGTTGCTATTAGTTTTAATATAACAGCACATGATCTCTAGAAATATTTTGTTGGATACATTAAATTTAATCACACTTGTAAAAATAAAACCATGAAAAACTTTTTAGTAAATTTTATTTCGCTTGTTATACTATTGTACTTACACCACAAAATATTATCGGTTCCGGAACAAAGCACAACACAGTCTCACGTTTAAAATATTATATTTTTGAATTAATTTAATAATGTGAATGACCGTAGTTTAATCATGCCTGGTCTTTCCGATTCTGCTTATTTAGTTTTCATAATTTTATTTGTTTATAATGGTTTCAAACTGAAAAAAACAAAAATATTTTGGGACACCATACTTTTTTTGTTGTTTTCCGTTATCACTTATTTTGCAATATTTAAGTATAACTTGCAATTAATTGTAATTATTTTGAACTATGTGAAGTGTGCCGGTGGAATTTGATTGAATAAACCCCGTTTGTTGTAAACATGTTTTCGTACCACATCTTTAAGAGATCGTCGGGTAAAAGCTTCTACCTCATGAAGGAAACAAGACATTCTTTAACACATTCTTAAACATACTGTCCAAAAGTGTTTATAATTCTTGTAATAAAATCTATACATTTTTCTATATTTTCGTTTTTAATCTGTGTAAAATTTTAAATTTGTATAAAACAATTTCATATACCAAATATTAAATACAATTGTATTTTTGCTCCAGTATAACAACTTTGATACATTATCGTATTTTATATCCATAGGCTATAGAAATGCAGTATATTTTATTGGCAATTTATAAACCACAATGAAGTTACTTTCACGACTTTCTTTTATATAGAGAGATTTATCGAATTAACCAAATATATCCAACAATTTCGATTGTAGTTTTTTAGTTAATTATTGAAATTACGTTTTTATTTTATGTACTAGTTGACTTCCCGCGTGATTCAAAGATTCCTCCAAGATGCGTGACAACTTAGTGAAAAGTACATCTCATTAAACGAAATATCTTGTATAGGCATTTTACCGCACAAATAACATGATTATAGTTTAATGTTAGGAAACAAAAATTTGAAATTAAAATAAATTATTGTAAGTCAAATTACTTTCAGCCTCGCCTAACACAAAGTAATAAAATAAGAAGAAATAATAAACGTCTAACTAAAATAATAAAATATATTAAGTTACACCATAATTTACTTTACTTGAATGTGGTATTTTATTTTAACAGTCGATAAATGTATCCATGGTTACATTTTGGCCAGTTAAAATTCTTAGTTCCATAAAAATTGTTGTACTGTATAACAAAATTTGCTAGTTCGTCAAAATTTGAATTTTTTACTACGTATTACGAACGAACAATACTGGTATCATACAAATTTATGCGTAAATATACGAATTTTAAAAGTTTAAGAAATTGATGAGAGCTCATTATAATAAACAACAATACAAAACCATAATATATTCTCAAGAAATGCAAATTCTCAAGACAGAAACAAAAAAGAAGAAAAAAATCTATTGAAAATGCAATATCATTTAATAACAAAATTTCATTGAGTGTATAGAAATTTGGAAAATTGCAGACTCCACAGTAAATCACATGTTAAAAGAATATGGAAACCTTTAGATTACTTTTGGAAATTTAAATTTGAATGGCAGCAACAAGAAATATGAAGCCACGGAATTATCTAGTTCAATGTGACACCAATTTACACAAATTCAATGTGTGACATAATAAATCTACTTCGCTATTGAAAATTGCTGGCAATTTGAAATGGTGGCTGTGTGGAAAATGTATGAGTCTCATCAATTTTTAGAAGTTGGAAAAATAAGGAAACGAGTCTTCAAATCCTTGTACTCTTCAAATTCTAAGTGGATCAAATTCGCCGCGGAGACCTTCCGAAATTCTTATATCAAATATTCCAGTGTGTGGCCTAAATTTCTTCCGTCTTCGGAAATTAATGTTTGATGATGTCAAATTGATAGTACTCTAAAAAATTTTGAGTGTCAACAAATGTGAGAGGTTAGAAATCGGAAAGCAAGTCTGCAAATTGTTGTATGAAAATCGTAAGTAGATCCAAATTTGCTGAAAATGTTGATGTACAATTAAAATTTTTTGAGTCATCAGAAAATTAGCAGCCAATGTTTTTCCTCGAAATACTAACAATGTACTGTACTTTAATTCTACTTAAAACCTCTACCTCGAATAAACTTCCATTGGGATTATGGTTAGGGCCTATTTGGACCGACAAGAAAACTTTATTTGCTGATTCGCCATAGTGAAATTTATCAATATTCTTAGTAAACTATAGTCGTCTTGGGGCTTCGACGTCAGTAGACATAACAATTTCACAACAATTTTCACAAGTAGGGTATACACAACAATTTCAACATCCTGAATCCTGCTGTGGAGTTAAACCTTGAAACAAAATCTTAAGCATCTCTCCTCCGACCTTCCAGAACTATCCAGTGAACCTTCGTTTATGTACTGATTTTACAAAATATACTATGTGTATTTCAAAGTTTATGATTTATATAGATAGCTTGTGTCAATTTTTATATGGCAAAAATATAGTAAGTTATTTCTATCCAATAATTATTTTTATTTTACATGCAAATAATAACGTAAAATTTATTTACTCTATTCTATATTATAGGGGAGTTAAAAATGTCAAGTTTGAAAATTATGTATACCTGATATAAGTGATAGATAATAAGATAAAAATAACACTACTCTTGAGTGTGAAAAATCTATGATTAAACATAGGACTATAAACAGGAAGGATAATCATAAAAATCATGAATCATGATCAATAATCATGAATCATAGAAAACTTCTAGCTCGGAAATGTGCAAATGAAGGAATTCGGAGAAGCAGCTTGAAATTGAGGCATCTTAATAATTTACAATATATGATAAAAAAATGAAAACAGTTTAGGATGATGAACATTACATTTAACATATTCAAACAAAGTACAAGGGCTACATGTCTAAATATCCTTCTAACATCTTATCTAGTAGGATAAAGCATCTTATTCTTTTATACCATATATACTTTTATATTGACAAATAACTGACTAACCTAAACGTGATTGGCAACGGTATTTAAATTACAATGCCAACCCTAAGAGAGGAATTGTTTGACCTTCAGAGGTGAGCTTGTTCGCTCATTTGCAAGTTTATATCCTTTAGTTTTTTATTACCAAACTTCCCTCAGTACTTAAAATGAGGAGGATATTGTTTGGACCAGAAATGCCCACCCCCCCCCCCCCCTTCCAACCGGACCAGGACCCCCCCCCCCCCCACGGCTATAAAATTTGTAACCCTCCCTTCGGAAAAAATATCCTGCTCTAAATACATGTTCTCGTGTGACTTTCTGTAATTCATTTATCAAGAAATTTATTTAAATGTTGGCTGTTTAATGTTATTTGTTGAGCAATATCTAAAAAAATAATAAATAAAAACTGTGAAAGTGGTTAGGATGTATTCCTTGGAGTAAATTTTAAAACTTTATAGGCGTATATCTAATAATAAGTTATACAATTGAAACGCCATTTCTTAGTAGCCTAACTATTTAACCAATTTTCCTGATTTACGTATCAATTATTAAGGAGCATGATGAGTATATTTGCAGCTTTTCCTTTAAATACAAGACTATCCTCAGGGTTAGCATACATCCTATATCTCTTTAAAATATCGGGTCAATGCAATTATTAAGGAAGATTAAGATTAAAACTGGTAATTATTAACATTACAAACATTAACCTACCTTTTTACTGGTTTTGACTAATACAGGCGTTCTTATGTTTTAAAAGTGAAATGTGCGGGGGTCACCATTTGTCTTTGACAACGTGAATAGGAAGGCACGGCGTCTAGACTTAATTTGGTATTAGATTGTTCCGTTTGTTTTGGTGTTTCATCAATCATCAGAGATACATGAATCTTTATAATTTTCTTTTTGTAGATGGTTTTAATACGATCTTATTTAATACATTGTCAGCTTTTAGAACAATATTCAATAATTGTCTGGTTTTCAATATGGTCCTTGAACAACAACCTAGGAACCTTGAGTAGGCCTAACTTGCAAACTAAACGTTTTGAGGTTATCGCACACGCACAACAGTTAGATTTCTGTATCGTGAAATTTCATTGAACAAGGCTATGAAAAACGTTACTTTCCGGACAAAATTACAAAAGCTTAATGTGTCTGTTTTTTGTGTTGTTTCATAAAATAAAAACAGATATGGGCAAGTGAGACAACACTCTGACACGACTTACTTCCGCCGCTTCCGCGAACGACGAACTGATTGATTTTGATTTTGATTTTTGAATTTGATTTTGAACGACATAGCGCGCGTCATTTATAGCTCGCCCGTTTCCACAGCAACCAGGCTTCTAGACTTCGCCAACCTTAGAAAAATGAATAGATAGTCTTTGAGAGTATTCCGGGCGCCTCACCAGGGTCACCAAATGGTAAATGTCGTCTGCTAAACAATGCAAATCAGTGGCGGCTCGTCCATAAGGACTCCCGGACGCCGCCCCTCCTAAAGAATTGATTAAAAAAATCAAAATAAATAACCTAAATACCCCAGTCGCAGCAGACCTGCGTACTCAGCGAATTTCCAATGGAATTTTGGTATATTTTCTATTTCCCCATAAAATCCATGGGGATGAGAATATGTAGGTTTGCCGCCATAATATGGGTTTAGTTGGTAAATATAAGTTAAATCCTACCTAGTGATTGTACATACCAAATTTTATAAGGTTATGGTGTTCTGTTTATTTTCCCCATAAACCCCATGGGGGTGAGTATGTAGGTTTGCCGCCATATGGGTTTTGTAAGCAAGTATAAGTTAAACCTTATCTAGATAATGTACATACCAAATTTGATTAAGTTATGTCAATAAATAAGCAAGATATAGGCTTTTCTTGATTTCCTATAAGAATAACATGGAAAACACATTTTTTTGATTTTCCCCGTAACCAGTTATGCTAAGATAAAAATTCAAAATACTAAATTGTTTGTTTTTTTAAGCTCTTTTAAAATGGTTTCAGTTAAAATAGTTGAATTCAAAAAATTAAGGTCCAAAAATGCCAAAAACCCATTTTTAACCCTTTTGAAACCCCATAAAACCCCGTTCCAATGGTCCGATCATTCTGGTTCGCGAACTCAACCTAGTAGATGCTGGCTTACACCCCTGTACCAAATTTCATCAAAATCGGAGGTTCCGTTCAAAAGTTATCGTGTTCACGGACACATAGATATATATATATATATATATATATATATATATATATATATATATATATATATATACATATATATCAATTTGAACGAACGGTGTTTTTGGCTTCTAGGGACCTCAAAACGAAAAAGTATCATGGTCCCGGGCTTAGGTCTTACCGTGACTACTACCGTAATAGCGTATTCCCTATAGGGAAATTCGCTAAAAAATATTATTATGAGAATATTTAATAGAATAGCGATTGTATAGGTCATAAGTTGAAGATAGAAACACAGATCGTACCAAAATAAATTCAAAATCGATGACGATTGCGTCTCAATTCTATCGCGGCCGCCTCGGGCCGGAGCGACGGACGCCGGCCACGGCGTCCTAGCGCTCTTGTAAAATCAAATGGAGACGCGCATACGCGCAGCTCACTCACACAGGCACACCCAACGGCTGCTAATGCAACGCTCTGCCCGGCGCCCTAGGCTGCGCGCGCCACTGCTCCAGCCACTGCTACCAACCGAGCAGTGCCAAAAATGTGACTGCCAGTTCCCTCGCGATGCAGTCGTCCGTCCGTCTGGGTTATGTTGTGCGTAATGGTGTACGTGTTGGTGTGCGTTGTGTTGAAATAGTGAATTATATAGATTTGTGAGAAAATGTTAATGGGTGAAAGTGATACAAAACCCATGGCGTAGTGGCATGGGTGACGTTGGAGATGAGCAGCATTTACACCAGGTAAATCATAAAGTAGGTAATAGAATGAATAAAACATGGACTATTATAATTACTTTGAAGCTCCTGGGGCTTCTAAGGCCCAATTTCGTTATAAATTAAATGCAATGTTGAACAAAAAGATAGTTTTAATCAAAAGTGTTTTAGAAATTTATAGAATTAGGCCAATTGGCTCTGTGGCTGTAAAATTAAAAACTCGTTTTTCTGTAACACTTGCTTGATTGTAAGGGATTCAGGATCGTGCCTTAACTGTTGGTGGTATTTCAGAGATTAATCTTTTGAACTAAAAAGTTAAGTTACATAAAACGAGTGACAAACACATCAAGGCGTTTATAAAATTTGATGAAGTACTTGGAAAGATCAACATTAGATTTGCGACATTAATAAAACTATAGGCCTACAAAATATCTGAGAGATGCAGATTTTTATTTTATTTATTTTTGCTGAATTTCGTTAAGCAAAATCATTGACTATGTATTCATAGTCAATGGAAAAATAATCTCACATTGTGATGTATCCTTTACAGTAATGAATTTAAATATGAAGTACAAAAAATAAGAAACCCCCTGAACTGGATTAGTCCAGTATGTGAACAATAGTGTACATGAACCCAGACGTAAACATGGTTTGAAGACCGGAAATAAATTGTCGCAAAGGAAGTGTGTGACATCTTAACATCCGGGGCAGCGGACCGCTTTCAATTCTTATAACACACCTGTCCGCGGCAAAACTATTTCAGTCTGATTTGTTTTCTCAATTCAAACAAATGTCACTAAAAAGAAGTAGGCCTAAGCATTAAACATATTAATATCAACTGAATAAAATTGACGGTAAACAACTGCTTGTTCAGGTCAATTTTATTGACCTAAAAAGTCATCTCTTTTGTGCATAACTGATACTCTGCAGTACAGCAGATTACCAGTTATGTACAACATAGATGACTTTTCGTCACCAATTGTGTTTAAGATTTTTAGGCTATATTGCAATTTAGTTCAACTTTATGATCGAATTATACCTGTTTGATGGAGTAACTATAATTTATTGACATGAGAGTTAACCGTTTTTCCTGAAGCAGACATTACTTATCTTCACTGGCGTAGTGGCGCAAATATAAATAAAATAATGATAAGAGCCCCCCCAGCGTCCCTAACCACCGGCCGCCACTGATGCAAATGCCTTGTTAGCAGACGATATAGCAGACGAAGTTACCGTTTTGGTGACCCTGGTGAGGCGCTTGAAATACTCTCACTTTGTTCGTTGACCAACAGTTTGGGAAAATTGATGGTAAATCCTATTCTATACAGTTTTTGACGGTCATAAATGATTTGTGCATTTAAAAAACTTTAGTTTTAATACTCGTTATAAAAGTATACTTTAAAAAATCGCCCCCCCCCCCATCTAGGACAAAATACCACTTTTTCGACCCCCCCTAAAAATTTCAACGACGCAGTCTGCGTCGTAACCCCCCCCCCCTGTGGGCACCCCTGGTCTGGACGTCAGATCTAATCTTTCCCTATTACTGTACTACGTCGCGCCGGGCGCGGGGAGGCATAGGCAATAAGTCGCACATGTCACCGAGCGCGACAGCGCGGCTATACAGCGTAAATAACGAGTGAAGACTGTAACAGCAGCACTTGCGGCATTCGGCTCTGATGTCTAAGCCCAGCCCTGCAATTCGTAGCCGATTTAATTGATTGTGGCCAGTAGATGTTTCGAGGTCGTAAACTCGACTCAGGGCTGCCACCCTCCTTTGTCGCTCCCCCGGCCCTGAGTGGAGCGTAGAGTGTAGACTATAAACTGTGGTTACTGTACATCTGGGGCCGGCGCGGCGCGGCGTCGAAGGTCGTATACGAAATCTGTGAACCGCTCACCGCCCCTGCCCATATAGCACAAGTACGTCAGTTTGATGTAAAATTGATGTAAAAGATGTCAATGTCACTTCAAATGTGATAAAAAACCGTCATTTTGATGTCAATGTGAAGTAAAAATGTCCCGATTTTTTATGTCAAATTGATGTCAGTAAATTGATGAACTATGACGTCAATTTTACATCACATTGATGTCAAACTGACAAACTAATCTTGTCAAAATTTATTCAATATATCCCCAATAGCAAAACAAAAGTAATAAAATGGTAATTTTTAACCGATAAACAACTATAGAAGCGGCAATAAGATTTTGCCGCTGGCAGAATTTGAACCCATGACCTTTAGATTCCTAAGCCGCGACCCTACCTACTGCGCCACGCTGCTCTCTGCTTCCTACATCATTAGTTACACTACTTGGGCAGTTGATACTCAAGTTTCTTTCCGTTGATCAAATCAAACGCATTTCCCGTGGCCTATATATTTTTATGTCTTCCCAAATAGGTCTTAAACTAGAGTTCCCTTACATGTTTGTTTCATGTGTAAATGTTTAACAAATTGCAGTTATCTCAATTGATGTAAAACTTGACTGTGTGATCAAATACTTAACATAATTTTTACATCAAAATGATGTCAAGTTTTTAATGAGTTCAATTGATTTAAACAAATAATTATGTTCTCTTGTTGTAAAAGACTTAAGGAAATGTGTTTTTCTTCATTTATTACACTGACTTTTAAATTTAAAAATGCAAAATTTTTACATCATTTTGACGTCAATACTTTATCTAATATTTTACTTTGACATCATTTTGACGACTTTGATCACTTTTTGACGTCAAATTGACAACGTGTACTATGTGGGTGGTCATAGCACATGTGGTCAAGTGATAATTAATCGGAGAAAATTTTGTGATAGAAATAATTATTGGAATTAAACATGTTTGAACGTGATCAATTTTATTTTAGGCTTAGTTCGTTGAAAATTAATGTGAAGTCAAATTATTTCTGATTTTAATCCCCCAATTAATTGTTTTCCGTTCCTCCTGTTCCCAAGAATCCAACCAATCACTATAACTGAGCATAATTTCCCCCTATTTATTATTTCATGTTACTTTATACCATTGTTGCTTTTTTGTAAACAAATTTGTTTATTTCAAAATTGGAAATGGAAAAATTAGCGCTTACAATGGTAATTATCATCTTTGAAGTGGGGAATCATTAGCAGTGTTGGCAATCCCTTTCGATGGAATTAGCATCAGGTTTACTTATTTTCGTTCACTTAAGGTGGAATGGCAGCCCTGCTGATTTGCTCACTCGAAGATGGCTGTCACAAACTGTTTACATGTCGCTCCATATATCCGCCTGAGTGAATGATGGCTACTACAACTACACGTGTATTATTGTGTGTCGCAGGTTGCTGGGGCTGCAGGGGCCCCACATGGGGGCCGGCGGGGGCCTCAGTCACAAGGAGAACTGCCACCGACTGCAGTACCTCGTGGAGCGGCAACAGCAGCTCTGCGGCCTCAGTGAGAACATTCTGGCGGTCAGTCCATCTGTAGTGCACATAGGTGAAATAGTTGAATATATCAGTGCCACAACTGTAAATACATACTCTGAATCACGTCAGTATTTTACATTTTCAAGATGTGAGGGTTTCTCTGACTAAAACTTCTGACCTAGTCCACCCCATTTTAGTCTAACAAATTCAAAATATATTTCTCAAACCTTATAATAATCTTCTCAGTAATGGTTTGATGTTTTGTAAACTTATTAATAGTTTCACTGTGGCTGAACATTGAGTATAGTTGTCTATTGCTGAATTTTTTAAAACAATATTCACTTTATTTTAGCAATAACAAAATATAATACAATGTGAAAAAATTACAGTCTCAGTCTCACTTCACATTAGATTGAAATGTGTAAACAAAGCTCATAATGTTATGAAGCTATAAGAAAGATATTCCAGAGGGCCCAGATGCACCCGACTATCGAGCCGAGTGTCAAGCCTGATTGGGTCTCATAGTATCCAACATGCAAACAATTTTATCCTAAACTACAAGCTTTACCATGGTTGTACCGCTTTACCCTTAGTAAAAGATTTGAATTTCTATTAGTTAATACTTGGACGAGATTGATCATTATCCGTTTTTGGTTTTCCCTAGGATTATCTTGTTTGCTCTGTTCATTCGTCCCCACAATGAGGGCATTTGTTCAGTTAAGTTTCCTTCAGGATTACCTATTTAGCTTTCCTGACCCCCACCCCTCAGTTATTTTATTTGCTCTGCTCACTTGTCTCACAGTACAGTAGGATAAAACAACAAAAAATGGTGGCCGAGAAAAAATTCATTTCTCTGAGAAGAGGATGTTATAGTTATATCAACCATAGCCAATAATCTAAATATATAAAAGGCAAAGCCCTCACTCACTCACTCACTGACTCACTCATCACTAATTCTCCAACTTCCCGACTAGCTAGAGTACTGAAATTTGGTATACTCATTCTTTAGGCTCAAAATAGGAAAGTCTGGCTATTTTCATATTAATATTCACAAGGGCTACGCCCTAGACGTCCTCAAAGTTACCATGTTATTCTTATGGAAGCAAAATTTTTGTATTCTAACATATGATTATGGAAATTGCATTAGGTTTGATTACATCTGCCACATGATGATTCATTCAAGAAAATGCTTATAAGCATAGAAGTAACCAGGTGTGAGATATAATGTTTAGGCCTACTTTTGTTTGACATTGTCAAAATTATAGTGATGTACTATGTACAGTAGAACCTCGATAGTTCGACACTTTGTGGACTTAGAGAGTGTCGAACTATCGAAATGTCGAACTATAGGGAGTATATGGGAAATTTTAACACTGGGAGTATAAAAATCATAATTTGAATTTAGGAAACACTAGATTTTAGTGAAACCATAACCTAATTGAACTTTAACATAAACAACATTCAAATCATTCACCAATTTGTTTACATTTTTAACTTTGTCTGGCTCCAACATGGACACTATCGGTCATTATTAACATGTTAAGTTGTCATGGACCATGTCGAACTATCAGGAGTGTTGAACTATCGAGAGTCGAACTATCGAGGTTCTACTGTACTTTGGTTGTATTAAGTGCAGTTTACTAATACTTTAATTCGTATTTTATTACTATATACGTTTTTACTGTACATAGGTACTAACAAACGGTTTTGCAAATTTAATTTTTGAAGCACTTAAGGGCTCCGCCACACTGGATTTCAAAATTACTTTAGGGCATTCGCGGGGTGGAAATTTTTGACATGGACGTTCCTCTTTGCTCATGGGTGCTCACTAAGAAGCTGTTTTACCATTATAGTTTTCGAAATTGTTTAGGGCTCTACCTCAAAGAAGCTGACAATTACTGTATAGCCTACATGTTGAAATTTGACAAGGGCGATTCTCTTAGCTCATAGGTACCCTCTAAGAAACGTTTTGCAAATGTAGTTTTGAAGCCCTTTAGGTCTGCACCCCACTGGACTTTCAAATTACTCTAGGGCCCACGCGATTTAAATATGATGGAGGATTCCCTTTGCTCATGGGTACTCACTAAGAAAAGGGTTTGCAAATATGGTTTTTAAAGCACTTTAGGGCTCTACCCCACTGGATTTCAGAATTGCATTAGGGCCTTCATGGGGTTGAAATTTGACATGGACATTCCTCTTTGCTCATGGGTGCTTACTAAGAAACGGTTTTGCAAATATAGTTTTCGAAGTTCTTTAGGGCTCTGCCCAACAGGACTTCAAAAACATTTTAGGGCCTCCGGGGTTGAAATTTGACATGGACGTTCCCCTTAGCTCATAGTTAGGTTACTCACTAAGAAAAGGCTTTTCAAATATATATTTTGAAATTCTTTAGGGCTCCGTCCCACAAGTCTTGAAAATTACTCTGGGCCCGCGGGGTTGAAAGTTGACATGGACGTTCCTCTTTGCTCATGGTTGCTCACTAAGAAACAATTTAGCGAATTTACTTTAGGGCTCCACCCCACAGAACATCAAAATTACCATATATGCTAAGGGATTAAAATCTAACGTGGATGCTCCGTTTTGCAAATAGGTGCTCACTTAGGAACGGTTTTGCAAATATAGTTTTCGAAGTTCTTTAGGGCTCCATTGGACTTCAAAATTAATCCAGGGGTATCCCCCCAACAAATCCTCAAAATTATTATAAATCCTACGGTGTTGAAATTTAACGTTTATGTTAAGTTTTGCTAATAGGTGTTTACTAAGAAACAGTTTTAGAAATATAGTTTTTATGTTCTTTAGGGCTCCGCCCTACATGATTTTAAAATGACTCTAGGGCCTACTGGGTTGAAATTTGACATTGTTGTCCTTTTTTGCTCAATGGTTCTCATAAAAAAATATTTTTTCAAAATTCCTTCAGAGCTCAACACAAAGTACTTTGTTTTTTCAATGTCATTCTTAAGGAAGAATATTTTGTTGCTCTTTTAAAGATTTTATTACCTAAAAAATAAATTCAATCACGGGCGAAGCCGTGACGGGAAAGAGCTAGTTTGTTTATAAAATAAATCAGTTCTATCGACAAAAATATTATTTTCTACTTTTTGGTACTAATCAAATTTTGAAAATTGCATCACTTGCATTGCATTGCTAATCAGATGCTAGCTTGAGTGAAGTAATTGGCAATGTTATTATGTTCGTTCTATGTTATTATTTAGTATACTTGAACTAAATCAATTAAAACACTAACATGTTTATTTGTAATCATATGACTGATGAAACTGATCCCTACTCAGAACATAAAAACGTACACTTGAAGATGATCAGTGTTCATCTGAAACTGATCAGAATAAAAAACATTACGTTTTCCTATATCCTGCATGGAGAATAAGTGTAAGAACTATTAACACTGCATAGCTGAGAAGTTGGAGATTTAACAAGTGAGATAGTGCTTTGAGTTCTACAAACATAGATTACCAAAGAATGTATTTTATTTCCTCCCCCAAGACCATAGTATATTGAAAAAGTATTGTTTTCGTCAACATTTTCAAATTTGATTTGTTGGTGGATTTATTTGTTTTGGTGCCCCTGAGGTGGTAAAAGATGTTTTTAGAGTGATGTCTGTGTGTGTCTTGATGTAAACAGAGCTAGAGAATGAATCAATGAGAGTTTGATGAAATTGGTAAATTGATGAATTTGGTCCAAATCCACAATAAATCCGGGAGTTTAAGTTTTTGATTTTAAGGGTAACTTATCCCCAAAAACCGTAAAAAATGAAAATTTTTCTAAAACCACTAACGATTTTGATTGAAATTTTGTGGTTTAATAAGATTGAAATGCTGAATAACACCACCTACATCCCTGAAAAAATTCTAGTTCAAAAGTTACAGAGCGAAAAGTGTGTACAAAAGTCTATACGGTATTCTATTTTTCGAGTTTCAAGAACAACTTGAAATAAATTTTACTTGTCATTTTACTACCATCAAAACGAGCTAAAAAAATAAAGAATCTGGTATTTTTAATGCTCTCCGTCAAGTGGTTCCGAAGAAAATTCAATTTTTGTTTAGCGGTAAACACAGTACGTTGTTAAAAGTCAAAGACCCGCATAGAGTTAATGTTTTTTTATTTAGTTATTTTTTTGTGTCTACGCCACTGGCATTTTTAACACCTTTTATATATTGTTGGGAGAAAGTATGTGTCAGTTATCTGAAACCATTTATTTTATAAGTAAAAGTTTTATTTGTGTATGGTTACTCTTTGTAGTGATATGAACTCTACGCAAAGTGACCGATTGAAATTGATGTCCGTGAAACTCATGCCACGATTGTGCAGGCCATCGGTAACGGAGCCAAGATGAGCATCGAGGAGTGTCAGCATCAGTTCCACATGAGTCGATGGAACTGCTCCACCTTCAGCAACACTTCCTCCGTCTTCGGCGAGGTTCTCTCCATAAGTGAGTGGTTAGCTCTGTTTGATGATAAACCAATGTCATTGCAAGATCAAAATTCATGTTTTCAATGTAAAATATTGTATGCACAATGTGGAAAGTAGGACAATTAAGAGGTCTTGAAATTGTGTTAATTTATTCTTACCTCTTTTTTCTTTGATCGCAATTGTAAAACATAAAAAAAATCTAAAACCATAAATTTATAAAAGTTATTTTATAAAAACAATATTCTTAGGGTACCACAGTTTTTGAACGAAAATCATAGACGATCGCTGTCTCCAAATCAGATTGTTAAATTTCTCATTAAAAAGTAATGACAACAATATAGATAAAGGGAGGCAATAAAGTTAATAAAGAAAGCTTATTGCACATAAATGAAATGAGAAAAGGACCATCAACAGGAGAAGAGTAAATAAACAGGGCAACAAAACGACATTGGCTTAGACAGACAACTCATAAAGTCTTACGAGAACTTTTCATTGTTTATTTCTGGATCAGTTGGAGTTAACAGACTTTTCTGAACAATATTTTTTACCTAAACTGGTGACTGGAAAATAATAATTATTAGCATTAATATTCATAGTAAATTGTAACAAAGAACCCAAAAGCAGATCAGTGTGTTATGTTTAAAGCCGCGTCCGCACTGGCCGAACATTCGTGACGAACTTGCTCGGCGAACACAAAAAATCAACAAACATTCCTAACGAACAATTACTGGCCATATGATTTACATTTGAAAAGGTTAGCAACGAACAAACAAAAGTTCGGAAGAACTTTGTTTGGCGAACATGTTCGGCCAGTGCGGACGCGGCTTTAGATAATATTTCACCACAACCTAATAAAGTCCATAGTTGCCCCCAAATAACACATGAGAAATTATACCATTTTTTAAAACATGTTTTCTTAGCTATGGCAAGCCAGTTAGTAATTTTTTTATTATTTTTTTTACAAAAAATGTATCTTCTTTTGATGACAGTTCAGGAATACAACCTACTTTATAAAATCTTCCAGGCCAAGGAAATATCAAACTGGAAGACAATTCTCATTGACTTATTAAACCCATTCCTCAGTACCAATTTTATATTACTAAGCTATATCATTGATGTATGTTTTTTTATTATTTTTATATAAACTAGATAACATGCAAACCAAACTTGTATAAAACTGTAAGATGAATAACACAAGCTATAAAAACGGCTCATATTGTTGAAGTGATGACTTGGCAGATGGTGGCAGTAAAAGGGAAAAGCAGACTCACTAAAGAGACAGTAAAGGCCGTGAAAGGGATAATAAAATGCTTCGATAACGCTCTAGAATGTTCGACTGAATTATATCGTAAACTTAACTCACTATAAATGATTCTATTTATTTTTATTTTGTTCTTGGGATTTTTATTGGGTGTCAATAACCCAAGTGAAGGGTTTAGTATTTAGTTTTACCTAATAACTGCATTTAAAAATATATTTCCATCCTCTTAAATTAGATGTACGGTATCCAGAGAATTAATTGAAAATAAATTTGTGGGAGAAACAAAATCTGTTATCATAAAATTATTTGAGAAATGACAGTTTAAGGAAGAAAATTGTTTTTGTACATTCTTTACTTTTAAAACACAAGCCGAAGAAGAAACAGGTTTAAAAATAAACTTAAACAATGTATAACTTAACTTCACCTCAATTAAACTTTCATTAAGTGATCCATTTAACAATTACAAAAAATACTCCCAACTATAATTTCCCTGTTATTTTTTTATATATTTTTTTAATTAATTAAAATACTCTCAAAAAATAAATAATTGTTTTATACTGTTTTTGTGAATCACAGAGAAAAAAATCAAAGCTGTGGATAAAGAATGCATATCAACAAAATACATAAAAAATATTTATATTTATAAAATAATTTATTATTTACATAATTTTAAACTCAATATGACAATGTTAAAATATTGTTAGGGAAGATGCATGCTTGTGCTTTTTAATGCTAACATGTGTGAATATACGTTTTAGCGAATTTCCCTATAGGGAATACGCTATTACGGTTGTAGCCATGGTAAGACCTAAGCCCGGGACCACTTTACTTTTTCATTTTGAGGTCCCCAGAAGCCAAAAACACCGTTCGTTCATATATATATATATATATATATATATGTGTCCGTGGTATCGATAACTTTTAAAGCGGACCTCTGATTTTTATCAAATTTGGTATGAAGGTGTAAGACCAGGTCTATTTTCATGAGTTCGCGAACCAGCATTGTCGGGTTATTGGAACGGGGTTTTATAGGGTTTCAAAGGGGTCAAAAATGGGTTTTTGGCATTTTTGGACCTAAATTTTCAAAATTCATCAATTTTAACTAAAACCATTTAAAAGAGCTTAAAAAACAAACAATTTAGTATTTTGAATCTTTTAATAGCTTAACTGGTTATAGAGAAAATTCAAATTAAGTTTCCCATGTTATTCTTATGGGTAAATCTTTAAAAAGTTTTATATCGCTTATTTATCAACATATCTTAATAAAAATTTGTATGAATCTTAACTAGGTGGTGAGTAATTAAGATTTGATCAAAAACCCACATGGCAGCAAACCTACATGCTACATCCCATGGTATTCTTATCTTATATAATAAAAGAGTGCATTGAAGGGTCTAGAGAGAGAACTACTGAACGGATCGAGGCCGTTTTGGTGTCAATGGATTTCTTATGACCCCTAGATGATAGGAAAAATATGGTATCCCTCGAAAAATGCCTTATAAAGCCGCAAAATGAAAATTAGACCTTATTTAGACCAATCTAAGACGTGATTTTGTCGATTTGTTTACTGCTCCAGGTGATCCATATCTTACCTTGAAATTAGACACCACTGCTGCTTTACAAAGTGTTTTTGTAAACAAAACAGACAACTTTTAATTTCTATTGTAATTGACAGATACAAATAAAAACAAGGGCAAGTAATGTTGCAGTGGTTTTTAAAGTAGTAAAATAAATATTTAACAGCTGATGCTTTAATAAAATTTGGGTTGCTATACTATAAAAAGAGTTTAATTAACATAGATGATTTAATTTATGTATTTCAACTTACGAGTTGATTATTAATATTTGTTTACACATATGTTTTATATACTATCGATGAATGAGCTTTATGTTTTGAAATATACAAACATAATCTTTAGATCGTAAAATTCTTCCCACAATATTTTAATCCATTGATTTTTTTATAACTAAGTTATAGGCCTATAACATCCTCATATTCTTATTTTTTATCCTTTGAAGGTCGTGTAGGCTTTTGATTCTACATGTTTAACAGTTGGTTAAACATGTAGAAACTAAAATGTGAAAATGTGGAACTATGAACTGGAAGAAATAAGTCTTGAAATGTACAAGAAGAAAGGTACCAAGAATAAGAAAATGAGATGGAAATATAGTGGAAACAAAAGACAGAGAATAAACATTTTGTGTTTTAGTGAAGGTAAAAAACCTACTACACGATTGTCTTAGAGGACAATGCAGTAACACTTAGTACACACAGGAATGTACTTCTATAAGATTGCGTGTAAAATTCAAGTCAGAAGTTGAAAGCAAGGTTCAATAAGATGCATAAACACTGTGGAAGAGCACACAGAATGGTGATCAGTGATGGTGGTGATACCAAAACCTAATTGGGATGTTAGACTCTGCATGGATCTAACACAATTAAACAAGAACGTAAGGAGATGAAAATGCCAGAGGTTGAAGACACACTTATTTAGATTGGTAACAGTATTTCCATTTATTACATTATAGTTGTGTTGCCAATTAAATTATGGGTATAATTTCGCTCACTCAGAGTCCATTTAATTTGCCAGAATTTGGAATTTGTTTCTGATTTGTAAAAACCTTTAATAATTTTTTTAGTCTCATAGGCCTACTATATTGTAAAAAGAATGATAGTAAGTATTATAAACTATTTAAACTTATAAACTATTAATGATATACTAGAGATAAAAATCCTCCTGAACAAAATTAACGAACATTTTAGTTGATCTGGACCCAAGAAGTTAAAAAAGTTATAACTGAAACATCTGTTCTTCATGTTTTAGCAGTTGTTTTTACAGCAGCTGTCTAACGATTCAATCAATTTTTCTTAATCCAAAAGATTAACATTGAAACTTTTAAAGCCTGTGGGGCGTAGCCCTAGAATCAAACGTAGATTAGAATAGGATTCTGCTCATCTACTTCATACCTTTCTATAACGGTAGGCTATGCGCGGATTTCTCTTACAATGCACATGAGCTGAGAAAAAAGGAGGAAAAGAAACATGCTTGCCTATTATAGAGGACTACAAAATTGCCCACTGGTCGAAATTCGACAAAATATTTATTTGATCTTGAGCTAATTAGTTTTAGAAAAAAATTATAGATAGAACAAACGGTTTTCTCGATTTGCTATAATTTGTTATTAGGAACAGCTGTTTCATGATCATTCAATTATCCTCCTACTATAAGATTGACATTAAAACTTTTAAAGCCTGTAGGGCGTAGCCTCGGAGGCCGATGTTAACTAAAATACCATTCTGCTCATGCTACCTTTCAAATGGTATGCGCGGGTTTCTTTTACGTTGCTCACAAGCTGAGAATAAAGGAGAAAAAGAAACATGCTTGCCTATTAGTATATAGATAACTGTTCACATTGCTAAATAAATTAAAACATTTTAGTTTTAATACTATGTTGTCTGTGTATTTAATAAATTCTGTGACCATTTTAAAACGTAAACATCAAATTCATAAATAATCATTATGAAAATTACCCGTCATTTTTGACGGGCTATTTGCTAGTAGAAAATAAAAGTATAATGGGAGCAAGAGAGATGGAGATAATAAGGTATCTGTTCCTTATCAGCTGATCAGCTGTCTTCTGCACATTTGTCAAATTTAAAATGTTTATGTTTTGTTATTTGTAAACAAATCATTTCTTTTGCATGGAAGCTTTGGATATGCACTTTTATTACTGTTAAAAAAAGTCATTTATTGCAATATAAATATTAATACATAAATTATTAAATAAAAATAATTTACTCAGAAATATAATGCCATTAATTAAATTATATTTCCTTATAAAGATTATTAATTGTATAAAATAGCCACAAAGTTCTTTGATGTTGAAACAATAATTCTTTGGAAATTCGCTGAGTACGCAGGTCTGCTGCGACGGGGGTTTTTGCACATTCTACTGGTATTGGTACTATGTTATTCTTGTATACCAATTCAAGAAATATCATTGTTTTTTTGCAGAAAGTCGAGAAACAGCGTTTGTGTATGCAATCTCGTCGGCGGGGGTCGCGTATGCTGTGACGCGTGCGTGCTCCAGAGGAGAATTAACGGAATGCAGCTGTGATAACCGCGTACGCCTGCGCAAACCTCGCAAGAACTGGCAGTGGGGCAGTTGCTCTGAAGTAAGCACTTTTATGGGTGATTGATGCAATCCAACAGATCTTGATTATAGTAAAACTTTGTTTTGATGAGATGTTTTATTACTTGAGAACTGGCTTGTTATTGTGTATGATACAGTGCTGAAAATATTTTGTATTTGTTACTAAGCAGTAAATTGTTACGGTCATTATCCATCCACTAATTGGTATTGGAAAATTTCAGCAATAATTTACAAAAAATAACATTAACCAACCATCACCAAAAACGAACATTAAATGAAGGATTTTGTAGTTTTTTTTCAAGCCTAAGCCTATGTTATTGATATGAAGTAAAAAAATTATTCTTGGATGATTTTAAATGGAATCCTTTGAATTATAAGAAATTATTATTTATTATACCTTGTTCGGTTCAGTATAGTGATAGTGAATTTCGTTAAATTTGTATTAAAGTAATTAACCTTTTGAACACCTTGCACTGATATATCGTTGTTGCTCTTATGTATCCAAAAAGTGCTTTGAATGATATTTCATTTTGTGTCTTTACTCTGAAAAGTGCTTTGGAATGATATATTGCCATTGCTGGTACTTAGTATTTAACTGGAAATATCGGTTTTCTCTATTGTTATTTTCAAATGGTGATGATTTCATTTGATTCTCTTTACATTGAGATACAAAATATCGTCATTTAATACTTTCGAAAAAAAAATTACCATTCCCTGTGTGCTTAACTATCTAACTGCTTCGAAACTTCAGCACTTCAGATGATATTAGCATTCTTTTCTGGCACTTTTTAGTACTAATTTAAACATTTTGCAGGCACTCAAACGGTTAAGATACATGTTTTATAAAAAAATAAGAATATAATCAGATTACTACTCACAAATTATAAATTCAAGATCACATGGTACAGTATTTTTGACGATTTTAGAGTATAACAAATGACTTGTTTATTATTGTGGTAGGCCTGTGATAATGACAGATGTAGTGATTTACAGGATATCCACTACGGAGAGAAATTTAGCCGAGAATTTGTAGATGCGAAAGAAAGCCATGAAACAGCAGAAGGCCTGATGAATCTGCACAACAATGAGGCTGGACGACGGGTACTTGATAAATTTGCTACACTTTTATATATAAAAAAATACAAATGAAAAATTTATTAAATGTGATTTTATCAAATGCCTTGGTGTATACATCATTTGAGATGTATCGCATTGACTAGGGTACTTATTAGGACTATCTGAATTGAGTTTTATTAAAAAATTTCACTTAAGTCATAGTAGTTTTACTTTTTACTTGTAATTTTTAATTAGGTACCGGTAAAGATTTTTAAAAAATCTTGATTTATGTTTAATTACACATTATTTTTTTCCTTCGACTTATTTTGGCCGTTTGTTAACATAATTTTGTTTTATTTTAGTTTTTTTTCTTGACAATATTTTTGTCAAACTATTTTAAAAGATTTTTTGAGTAAGATTTATGTACAGTACCAAATAACAAATAAATAAATAAATCTTTTTTGAAGTGATGCTTGAATATGGTCTGACAAGAGTTGATGCTTTTTCCCAATCCCCCCAGAATTGTTTTGTACACTGAATTAACATGGTAAATATAATCATAAATGCAAACATTACTGGGTGAGAGGGGGTGAGCGGGGATACAGTTGTTTGAATCTCAATTAGGCTATGTTCATGCAAGCCACTATAAAAAATAATGTTTAATTACTGTTTGATTTTTCTCCTGTACATTATTGTAAAAATTGTTGCTGACCGTTGAATGTGAATAGCCACATATTGCAATAATTTTTTTAGGTTAATTTCAGTCTTAAATCAAGTAGCACATTCAACTTTCCATCACTCCAACATGTCCGCAGATAATCCGGTCGCAGATGCAGCGAGTGTGCAAGTGCCACGGAATGTCTGGCTCCTGCAGTGTTCGAGTTTGTTGGCGGAAACTGCCCTCGTTCCGCCAGGTCGGTGACATCCTCACGGCGAGGTTCGAGGGAGCCTCTTTTGTGAAGATGGTGGAGAAAAGAAGGAAAAGGGTGAAGAAACTTCGAGCAGCGATAAGAGAACTTAAACAACCAAATAGGACGGAACTTGTTTACCTGGAGGAGTCTCCAGACTATTGCGAGCGCAATGAAACGTGAGTATTCCTTTAAATAAAAAAATTGGATATTCAAACAAAGTGTTAAAGGCTTTTTTTTATAATTATTATAACTAGAGAATGGCCCCTGATCGAAATTCAACCAAAATTTCAGTTGATCTGGACCTAAGAAATTTAAAAACATTTCATAACTGAAACATCTGTTCTTCCTGTTTTTCTAGCAGTTGTTTTTAAAACAGATGTCTAATGGGTCAATCAATTATGCCTCCTTCATAAGATTAACATTAAAAACTTTGAAACATTATGCCTTTAGGGCTTAATGTTTTGTAGCCCTGGAGTCCGATGTGAATTAGAATGGGATTCTGCTCATCTACACGACTATACCTTTCTAACGGTATGCGCGGATGTCTCCTATGAGGCACACGAGCTGAGAAAAAAAGGGAACAAAACATGCTTGTCTATTAATATATAGAAGATATAAAAATATATAGGGTTGGTAAATGAGTCGGTTTCTACCACAAAATACTAATACGATTACATCTTCAGAAAAAACATATAATTCAGCCATTTAAAAATCCCAACAAATAGTGTTACCTACTTAAAAAAAGGAAAAAAAAACTATTGTCAATTACTAAACATTACTTTGAGGTTTAGGATTTAAAGGAAAAAGCACTTGGCTTCAACATTTCGGAGGAGGAAAAAGATATTAAACAGCTTTTTCACCTTGAGATGTACAGTAATAAGCTGGATAAAAACACTTAAATTATTGTATTTGTGTGTATCCAGCTCATCAGTACGTTTCAAGGTGATCTAGATTTGTCCTATCTTTCCTGCACAAAAATAACTTTAGAATTTGATGCTGCAGTTTTCTTAACTGTCAATAACGGTATGCCGTGTGTTGTGTGCCACAGGTTGGGAGTGCTGGGCACACGCGGCCGGCTGTGCAACCGAGGCAGTCCCGGTCTGGACGGCTGTCGTCTGCTGTGCTGCGGCCGCGGCTACCAGACACGAGTCAAGGAGGGTGGAAGGAAGGAGAAGTGCCACTGCCGCTTCGTCTGGTGCTGCGACGTTAAATGCGACTTGTGTCGGTACAAGCGAGAGGAGCACATCTGCAACTGAAGTCACACTCCATACGCTACGTCAGGCTACTCGGCAAAGTGGACCACAAACCTTCAAGATGTCAAGGTCAAACAATAGTTTTTTTTGTTCAAAAATACCGCTACAACAAAATTTTTTTACAAACCTATCGTATTTCTTTCATAATGAAGCTTCATGTTTTTTGAAAATATTAATGCAGTAAAATTACTGTTCTCATCAAACTATTTTAATGCTGTTACATCACTTACTCTGTGATCAATTTACATACAGAGCTTAGAAATTCCCAACACCTTACTTCTTTCACACGGACTAACATAGTTTCACAAAACTTTACAAAGGCATTTTGGGGCATAGGTACCACGTTTTAAGACACATTCTGACGTTTTAGCCCCAATTAAGAATGCAGTACCAGCAGTTAGACAAATTTAAACACAGGGTGAAACTTTACTTATGGTTTGATAAAAGAATGCAAAAAAAAAAACACTTTTTCACAGTATAGCTAGCTCATATAATGTACAACAGGACCAAAAATGAATTGTGATCAAACTTGCACTACATCATAATGCTGCTATTCCAGGATAAGTTTGCTGCAAATTGATTTAAATACTGCCAGAACTTTGAAATGATTTATACTATGACTAAGACCTGCAAAAATTTTTGGGACTTCCTTATGGAAAGTCAAAAGAAAGTAATCTTAACAAAAAGCCCTTGATCATATGTCTTTTATTTATTTAAAAAAAATTGAGCGATGTGCTACAACTTCTCAAAATACTTTAATGTTTCACAGTTGTGCTGCTATGATTTAAATACAAGTAAATTGTATGTTATCTTTAAATCATTATTAACTTACAGTGCACATCTTCCGCCGAGTAGTTCAAATATTAGTTGGATTACTATGTTAGTTTTCAAAACAGTTCAGGGGCTAATACAAGGGATTTGAATTAATTATTAATCCACTAATTTATTCATTCCACTATTTTCAACCTACTTTTTGAGGTTTTTTAACATTATGTGAGGTGTGACTATATTATTAATATTCGTTTATAGGCTCCATTTGTCAAAGTCATTCCGTGGAAAAAGTGGGGGGGGGGGGGGGTGGATTTGAATCTTACCCTATGTAAACTAACAACATACCGGTAAGCCAATATGCAGCTATGGGATGTTAACATTCTGTAACCAAAATAGGCCTAATATTTAATAAATTTAAATTTAAATTTGCAGTTTAAACCAGTTGACTTTTTTCAATTTTTTTTATAATCATTTAATTTTTTTGTAGATAAGTTCTTATAATTAAGGTTAAATAAAAAAATACTCATTCAGAAAATTAAATGTAACCTCCGTTCATTGCTCATGAAGGTAGGGGTGGAGTTGAGGCATATGAGCGTCAATGTTGGATAGTGCTCATTGAAAACCTATGTAGTCATGGAGGCCGATAGTGCTGTGCTTTACACTGTAACTTGGTCAATATGACAACCAGAAGTCAAAGTAACTCCGGCTCCGTGTAACACTATTGGTGTGTCCACCACGTTTGAAATTTTTGTTTTAATGCTGATTTTTTATTATCCACTGGGAAAACCACTTAAGACAATAGACAAAATGTCATCATTTATACAGTATTTGAGAATAGCATTAGAGTTAGTGGTTACGATTATATTGTTCAAATTTTGAATTGAAAAAATTCCTTCAGTGTGTACAGTGGACGGTCGCTGATCCATCTGCGCAGTTCAGGATTGAGGTCCTTTTTGTTCTTGCTCCGCAGTTCAGACGATAGCAAGTTATGATGTCTTCTGCCAATGTATGACGGTTTCTTCTTGAAGAGTCATACGATGAGTAGGCAGGTAAAACATGGTTGCATTCCTGATGAACTGCCTTTCTCCTTGGAAAGTCCTTATTTACTGTGTGCATTATACCTTCCATAATGTAGAGAAAAAATACATTAAGAATTTTCAGTATTTTGAAGGTCTCTCTACAACTGTCTCTCTAAACCCTAGGTTCTTATTGCTCTCTTTTGTGGTCTGAGGACTCTTTGCAAGTTAGAGTTGGAGGTTCCACCCCCAAATCACTAGCCCATATCTGAATTGAGAGTCAAACAGTGCATAGTAAGCTGTCCAAGTTGTTTGTTCATCTGTTGCTTCCTTCATTTGGTTTATTGCAAAGAGGCTACCGCTTTTTTCACAGAGAATATCTATGCGCGGAGTCCAGGTTAAGTTCTTGTCTAGTGTGATGGCTAAGAATTCACTTGGCTTCTTTATACATCTGGTAGTTGAGGTACTTTGTTGGTTTTTCTTCTACAAGGTATTCAAGATGTTTTTGTTGTATTCACTGCAAGGTCTTTGTTGTGGCAGTACTGGTAGGACATACCAAGGCTTACCTTCCAAGATAAATAATTTACTGATAGTTTCTTGTTTTAATTGCATCTTAATTGCATGGTCATATGAGGAGCTGATAACCCTCCTCTCTTGATTGTGGACATTTGTGTGTCCTTTCTTGTAAACTGTGCTGATCCCAGTTCCCAACCCAATCCCAGGCCCGGCGACAGGATTCTCGGGCCTCTGTGCAATTATGAAGTCCGGGCCCCTACATTAAGGGAACCAACCTACTTATTTTGAAAATTCACTTCCCTTCAACAAAAAAAAAAAAAAAAAAACCACGTATTGGATTTACGTTAATATTTTAAACCCAAATTTACTATTCTGTAACCTAACTTACTTAGTTGTTATTAAATTATTTACTTTTCCTCCAAAATAAATATGCCGAAGCTATGATCTTTAATTCTTTCTATTTATTTATATATTGGTGGATAAATATTAGTAAAAAAAAGGAAAATAGAGGTTTAGCGATTAATTTTCTTATTAAAAATTCAATATAGGTTTTATAAAAAAAAACCTAATGAAAATAGTAGGCCTATAAAAATTATTAGAGAATTAATTATTAGGCTTATGTTCATTCTAACATCACACATCATCATGATACAACTTGTCTAGCCGTGGCGAGGTCTTGGTCTAGCCTTCTTCCTAGCAAAGCCATAATCTTTGTTTCTATTTTAGACCATCCCAGCGGGAGAACAGGTGTTTCCAGCAGTCAAGGTCATTACTCCGCGATTGCGCCCCATCCCATTTTAAAAACACTTTTATGAAGAAAAACTAAAAATATTTGCTCACTTAGGCCTACCTTTATTCAGAGTCTTAATATTAAGTCTTAATTAATCTTCTTGGAACAACACAGATTTGTACAAAACCAATCACATGGGAACATAAAAACATCAACAGCACCGAAATGCGAGCTTGAAAGAAACATATGCTTATTATTGTGTTAGTGTTGTTTGGCACTCAGGTTGCAACCAAGGCTGGGTGGGCACGGGACCTATACGAAAACTACGTTAGTTTTAGTAGGCTCCGAGTCACGCCGCGCCTGTGCAGGGCCCGTGAGTAGTGCGTGTGCGACCAGCGCCAGGCAGGCACAACGGTTCTTGTTCCCTCTAGGGAATTTCTCACAGTAGCGCCACCACTCTCAGTGTTTGCAATTATTGGTTTAGAATGAAGCTAAACTAATCATTCTCTGCTCATTGACATTAAGCACGTAAATAAAAAGAGCAGCCGTAAAATATTTGAATATACTCATTTTAAATTTTAACAATGAATTTTCATTTTACACTTTCGGATGTTTTAAATATACAAAAGGGTTTTCGTCGGCCCGGGCCCCCTGTGAGCCCGGGCCCCTATGCATTTGCCCCCCCTGCCCCCCCTTGTCGCCGGCCCTGCCCAATCCGTCCCCAACAACAATACTGCTCATTATTTGTTCTCTATTAACTGGAGAACCCACAATTACCAATGGATATCTACACCACAGTTTTAATTTTTGTCTCAAGAAATTAGAGGAAATTGGTCAGAGGTCAACCGGACCTGTCAATCGCGGAGGCAGAATCAACAATACTTTAGCTTCTAACGGCCACTTTTGTTTTGAGTTATACATATAACATCAAAAGCTCTACCGGTCTCCACAACTTATAGGCAAGTTCCAAATCAGTCTATCCATTCAACATTGACTCTCGTACAACTTCGATCCCACCATTTCTCACCAGAAAAAACACAGAATATTTTCTGAACAAAACTTTTTTACTCATGACCAATATTGGTACCATAACAATTTGGAATCTTCAAAAGAGGGTTAACTTTGCCATATAAAACCTATAAATACTCCCTTTACTTAGATCATAAGTCTCATATTAGGTGTAACAAAATGAAGGGACTATCAATAATCAACCTCAATATCTTGCCACTTCTAACCAGTTATGTTAATTATGAAAAAGCACCAATGGCTCTAAATACTTACATTTTGATAAGTGTTGTTTTTCAACTTGGAAAGAACTGAGATAGTCCTACCACATATTTTGATGCAAGACAATTTGAGTTAATTTAGATTGTACATACAGTAGCCTGATAACCTCTACTAAATGCTCTTCCTACCTTATCAAAATCTACTCTGTTTATGTCTTTCACTCTGATTATACTAATTCTGATTCAGTGTAAGGGGTCCGTATTCTGTTCTATATTTAATAAATATTTAGAGGTAGCTTGTGAACTTTATGTAATTTCCACTCTTTTTTGTTTTAAAATCTTGAAGTGGTGTACCCTATTATCAAATTACAAAAAGTTTAGACTTTTTCCAAATTGTGTCAAAAAGTTGATGAACCTTTTTCCTCAACCTATGATTGTCCTTTAATCTCAATAATATGGTTTTATTTAATGATATGTCAGTTTAGAGTACTAAAACTCTGTATACAATTCAGCTTCTTGATTGTTTAGAAAATTGTAAACCCTTATATTGACCCTTTTACTACTTTAACTAAAGACTCTGTGAATATAGAATGGATGTATTATCCCTAGGAATGAGAGTTTGTGTGCAAAGATATTTAAAGGTATACATTTTAACCTTTGAATTAGCAATTTATACAAGTAACTACAAATAATTCTACAATATATATATTTTTACTGTACTTCCAAGAAGACTTTTAGTTTGGACTAGTTTGACGACTTTCAAACACCAATTGAAGTGTCATGGAACAACAAAGAAAACATACAAAAAAGGATACCAGTCTCATAATTTTATTTCATTGTTTTACTTTTAACCAGACATTTTCATATTTTACATCTAAATTCCAAACTAACTTTTAGCCAGAGGATCGAATGAACACTTTTATTTTTCGATTTTTATCTCAGGCAGAGCACCTTCAATTGTTCCAAAAAGTTTTCACAAAACAAAGCGTTTTCATTCTACTATTGTAAAGGAAATTGTTACTATTACTCCTTCTCAATAGTATCTTGATATTAATGTTTTGTCTTAGGTATGTTTGTACTTAAAGTAATTAGCTTTATTACCAAAGATAAGTATTTTGTATAGCTGACCACTGTCTGGTAGTATAAGATAGAATCTGTTTATTATAAACTTTTATATCAATAACTATATAAGAATAATATTAATTTCTTGAACACTCTTATCTTTTTTACTTAGATATTTTTTTAAGTTGATAAATAAGAATAGTCTATTTATTTAGTTTTATTTATTGAACCCTTTGAGTGACACAGACTGTTTAACAGAACTAAAAGCATTATGTCACATGGACTTATATGGAGAGCATTTTATGTCTTTTAAAACAACATTACAGTTGATTCTTTGGAGTTTTGTCTCGTTTTTATTGTTATGATGGATTTTTCTTGTCGCTTAAAATACCAATGGCAATCTTGAGCCGAATTGTACTTTGACACTCAAAGGGTTAAACTTTATTTTTTACACATAACTGTTTATATTTCTGTTTTTAAGACTGATAGGTTTTAATATCTTTTTTGCTTATATATGAATAAGTATAATTTAGTTTTTCCTCAAATTTTGCTAGCATTATTTAATTGTATTGAAATGTAATCTTACCATAATGATTAAGTTTGAAAACACTGAAGAATGACTCTGCGTGAAAACTGTTTATTATTTGATAAACCAGAGGAGGTTAAAATACAGTTTACAATATGAGCAATTTTCTTGGAAACAAAAAGTCAGACCAAAGGCATGACTTTTTTTTTATTTGGCTACCTAAGTAGAAACGTGATAAGCAATAGACTTTAAAATGCAAGGAAGTAATTCAATATTTTTTTTAATAAAAGTTATTCATTGTTATTTTTTTTAAAGATTTGTGAGGTTAACTTCATAAAGTGAGAACAAAAACTAAAGTATAATATAAAAAATATCATAACCTTTGTTTGAAATCAACCACTGTGCATTTTTTCTTAATACTGACCAATTAAAATATTTTTTTACTAAAAAGGGATTTTTAAGTAATTACATATTATGTAAAATAAATTCTCTTTCTTTAATAGGATAAATAAAGTAATAGTCAAACTCAAGCTTGAATGGAAATTTAATAATCAATTCTATAAAATAATAAAAAATATGCTATGAACAAATTTTTCCCTACTAAAAATAAGACACAACAGGGCTCAAATTTAAAGTAAATCATAATTTAGATTAAGATACCACAAAAATTTAACACAATATTAATTTGCCACTTAAAACTAAACATGGAGTTACCTTAGTTTTGTAATAAATGACAGGTTTACTTTCAATTAGTAACCTCCAATTAAATAATATGATCCAAATTAGTTTGATATTTATACAGGGAACTTAGTATTTTCAAACAGAAAGTTGCTAATCAAGGAGTATGGTTTTACTATTGCTTTTACTGCCATTGCTAGATAGCTTGGACTTACATATCTTGGCAAATGATTATAATATGTGGGGTATTTTTCAAACTTCTAATCGTATTCTTAAGGTAATAGGAAAACATTATTTTTATTACTTGTCTGTACCAACCAAATGGTGTAAAACATACAGAAAAACCATTAAGATTTATTTTTTACAGTTACATAAGTTCTGAGATTTTATAAATACAGTAATTTCCTCGAACAATTAATTAGGGTAGAAAGTTTCCAATAAAAAGCTTTACTAGTTTAATTATTTCTACCAGTTATAGGTGAAACTATCTATTGGCTTCAAAATTGTAGGAAAGTTTGTCTAAGGCTCCTTACTTGAGTTAATTTTTATGAACAAAATTATTTCATAATTATTTTTTTTTTATTTTATCTTTTGCCAAGATAAAAAGTTCACTGAGTATTTTGTAAATAATTATGTAAAGTTCATAGATTTATGTACTTATTTGTTTCATAACAATATTGTGAAGAACACACTATAAAAATAATTTATAAGCACTTTTTTTGTAAATTATGTGATCGCTGTAAATTAACATACTTATTTTTAAATATATGTAAAACTTGTACATATGATGTCAAATATATGTTGTAATATTTAAGATTTTAAATTTATTCCATTTCCAATCAAAAAACAATGAAGTGAAGTTTATGAAGTGGTAATCTAAATTTCATATAATAACTTCTTACAGTGAACAAATAAGGCAAGTAAGGATTTAAAAACTCGCATTCATTGTGTTAGTCCTTAAAAGTGACAATATAAATCTATACCCTCCAAATTAAAGTGTTGAATTACAAAGAAAAAGAGAAAAATAAAGTATAAGGCCATCTAGCTTGAGAGACCTATTGAAACAGATAGTATGAAACAACCAAATAAATGGAAAATAAATTATGGATTTGACTATGCAGTGCACTTTCGTATTTTGTAATGTCACTGTGCCATTAGAATGATGTCCTGGGGATGGGTGACCTTGGAAAGACATCCAGTGTGTTATGTGCAAAAGGTAACTTGCCAATGGCTCAGGACTAACTCAAGCAACTCGAAGCAGAGTGCGTCCTGTGGTTAGCATAGACTTTGTCTGATTACTTAAAATTTGACACTAACTTTTTTTTGTAAATAGTTAACAAGTTGAAAATAGAAATTGAAGACATATAACCTTCTTTTCATGCCAAATGAATGTTGTAGTGGACCGATACTTAAATTTGGGCTCTTATAAAATTCAAATTAAAACTTTTTTTTTTAAAGTAGGTTGGCAGGCTTCTTTTTGCCTTACTTTGCCCACCTAAATTGACTTTTGATCTGTGTGTAGATCATATTAAATGAAGTAAGGGAGTGAAACGCTACAGTAGAGGTGAATTATACTGATAGAAACTTCCTGGCAGAACGGGGATTCAAACCATTGCTGCCATGCTCACCAAAAGCCCCTGTTCAATTTAATTAGGTCTCCAAAAAAGAGTTTTTTCACATAGTTTTAAAATAATTTAATTCTCAATTAAAAAATCTTTTAAATAGTGACAACTTTTTTGGTGAACTATATTTATCAAAGAACCTCATTATTATTTTTCATGATAAAATTTCAATAATAAAACCAAATATTCCACTTTAAATAAAAGTTATCTTACATTACAAAAAACATAAATAAATAATAGTTAACTATTATTTGTTGTAACTAAGTATAAATGTTATAAAAAATGATAATTATCGTAAGAAACACACTCTTAAGGTTAAACTTAAATCAGTTTTTCTAAAATATTGTTTGTAGTCTTTCCAAAGTTAGACTAAGTAAACAACATTTCACTTGGGCAGTTTGAATGAGGGGACAGTGCATCTCTGGAATTCTGGGATCTTTTTGTCGTGAATCAAGTTGAGGGCGTTGTCCACCATTGCAGGGACCTCCCACTTGTCACTGTAGGGGAGGACGAGGTTCTGAGAGAGGGGGAGGTGGTTGGCACTACTGGAGTAGACAGACATCAACCGATATGACGGAGGCATTCGGGGGAACAGTGGCGGCAGACAAGTCTCCATCAAACACACAAATCTTCAACAAACGAGTAACAATGTTATGTCCTTACGATCAAGAATCAAATTCATTACTTATGAAAATTCAAATAATGGAGTATCATAATTTAGATCAAGCAGAATAAAAATGGGACACATAGAACAGAACCATTGAGCCAAAACCAGAAAAATTTGGGACCACTCATATTTATATAGTACCGTTGCCTAAAATAAATCTCTTACCCATGCTTTTCCAACAAGAAGGTAGCACTGTGGTATTCGAGGGCATCATAACTGACAACAGATTGGCCAAGGTGCCGCAATAACTCAAAAACATATCGTTTTCGCTTCTCTTTACGCTGCAGCAGCACTGTCAATATTTGGTTCTCGACTGATCTTGCAACTTCATCCACATAGTCAAACAGGCTTTCTTCTCCTGCAAACATAACAGGTTGCAGGTTGAAGCAGTTTTTTCGTTATACTTAATAATTTCTCATGTAAAAAATTACTATAGTAAGATGCACGAAAGTAGTCCGATGGAAATTTAAACAGCTGGAAATTTAAAATCCCCCTCACCCCCTCTCGCCCTGCAATGTTGTCATTTGTGGTTATGTTTACCATGTGTAACACAGTATAAAAATGTGTTTCAGAATAAATTTGGCAACAATGTATCGATTCTCATCGGACTATTTTCGTGAATCCTACTATAACAATTTTAGCTCCACAAAGTAAAAGTGCAAAAAGCAACTTGAATCTCAATCAAACATATTCGACTTAATAACTTTACCATAGAGGACTTTTTATGGAAAGTAATACACAGTAACATAAATAAATATTCCAATTAACAATAACTTTAAGAGCAAAATCTATACTTAATAATCCCGCTCAGATTTTTTCTTTTTTATAATTAGAACTCTTTGTACAATTTTAAACTGATTTTCAAGTTATTGGTGTCGTTGGATAGGGTCTGTAGTTGTTTCGTAAAAAAGTTATGTGAATCAGACTTAAAATAAAGGTGATATTCATCATTGAGATATGAAATTTTATCACTGGTAAGGATAATAATTGATTTTCAAGTTTATCAGCTACAAAGAGTAGCTACATAGTACATCAGCGAGAGCATCTATTTAGTCATACCAAAGATGTTATGTTAAGCCATGGAGGATATCCTAATCAACAGACTGCATTAAAAGAGTGTAAATAGTAAAAAAAATCCATTAACTTTTACATAAATATCCCAATTAAATTTCTTGGTTCCGAGCAAAATGTACACTATTACAATACTTTTGCAGTGAGCAAAATTCCACTATGTATTTTTTAAGGTTACCATCATCACTTAATATTAAATCAATAGGTTATTCGTCTCAGTTATTAAAAAAAGTACATTTTGGTCTATTATCATAAAAATAACTGTGATGAGTAACCAATTAATTTAATATTAAACAAGTCGATGCCCGTCGATACTCGATGGATACAGCTTCATTTGTGGCAAGCGGAACGCTAGTCATATGGTGCAAAACATGACAAAATGTACTTTTTTAATTCCCGTATTTTACCAATTAATCAGCTGCTTTTACAAGATTAAGTATATTTAGATTCACAAAATATGAGAGGCTATGAATAAGATTACAATTTCAAAAGATTTTCCTCGAACCTGCTTTGTAAAGTCTAACTTTACTCTGGTCTGTATTGTAAAGAGGGTGTACAATTTTAATTTTCCTCCCTAGGGAGATAAAGTAAATTTACAAGAACACAGTGAAATCTGGCAACGCTACCGCAACATCAGCTGATTATAACGCCAGCTGATTATAAAATGACAACAATTGTCGTACTGATTTTTGAGGTTAGATAAAAACACAATGGATAGCAATAGTGAGGGCATATCAACCTTTTCATGATTTTCTTGGCCATTTTAGGGCCGAAGAACAAATGCTGTGTCTAAAAAACAATTATCACCCAAAAGAAAATACATTAACAGATTGCCATGAGGGAGACAATGACAGTAAAATTTCACTATCACGACCCTTGGTAGCTCAACTATCTACCATAGGTAGGCTTGCCATACGTACCCGGTTTGACCGGGACAGTCCCGGTTTTACGCTCTTGTCCCGGTGTCCCGGCCGGTTTTGCCTTTTGTCCCGGTTTTTTGTAAAAAATTGAGAAAACAGTGAATTATTAATAACTAATTAAACAATTTGTTTTATTTTATGTCTTACAATAGGCTAAATATTCTTATAAAGACAACAATTAAACATTATTAGGCTACTAAACTAGCATTTGGGGTACAATCCAATTTTCAGATGGCAATCAAAATTTAAATCTAGGTGAAATTTGACGTACGTATGGTGGAGGACAAGGGTTTGCTAGGCAAGTCCAGTGCACTTGTGATGTGGTAGTAATAAACAAGCGATTTAAAACGTTCCAGTAAAATGTGAATGACAAGAAGAGGCGATTAATTTTATTGCTGCAACTTTATTTTGTTTCAAGAAGATTTAGGCCCTATTTTTTGGCAACGTGTTAGATTTAATATGCTAATAAAAAATATACAACTGATTTCTTACTTTTTTAAAATCAATTTTTAATCCTAGCTTAATGTAAACACTTTTATTTTTCGAGACAATAAAATATTGTAATACGCTACGATGTTTAAAAAAAGATATAATCCATTCGCATAATTGAGACCAACATATCATACTCAATTATAGCAACCTAGTGGTTATTTGGACGGAGGGGGGGGGGGGGGGGGTTTACATACTGGCCGTCCCGGTTTGGCTCTGTAAAATTATGGCAAGCCTAACCATAGGAAATGCTGTTTTCTAGCCCCCCTTAAATTTTTCTTAACACTCAATGTTAATAATGCCCCTATAGAATGAATACCTTTCATATAAACACCTGGATAACACACATTTTGCCAGTTAAAAATACTGTATAGTCAACCTTTATAGAACATATACCAAGAATAAAATCACAGAAACATATCTGAAAAATATAAACCTAATGCTGTTAATGGCTGAATTTAAGCGCAAAGTAATAAGAAAACTAGAAGATAATCCTACGCCATTTTTTTTATGCTCATATCTACGCCAGAGGCATTTTGTTAAGGAGATTTGTACAAGGTACATATAAACGCTTTTTGGGAAAGCGTTTATTTTTTTTCACAAAACAAAAAAAGCGTTTGTTTTTCCAAACCCATCAAATTTTGTTGGCCACCCCAGGAATCGAACCCTTCACCTCTTGAACTGAAGTCCAAGACGCTAATCGTTAGACTAGCCGGATGTCCAATTGAAAAACAAAAGTGAAATAGTCCAGGAGTGAAACATTACAAAATCCATGTTATTCACGAAACAGTGATTTTTTATTAGGTAACTCTTGCAAGTGAGGTTTCAATAAAATTGCTTAAAAAGCTAAATAAAGAAGTTTAAAAACATCTTTTACCTTGATGACAAGACACTCAATTAGGCATGCACCTTGATAAGATGACTCTTTTGTAGATAATTTTGAAAATCGTCTCAATAAACAAATAACTATGGAGCAACATTTATTGTTATCAGCCACCGACCTGTAATGTTGTGAGGGAGGTCGAGGTTGGTGGAAAGCAGACGCTGGACGTTGGGCGACACAACGAGGTTGGCCGAGCGCACCGATCCATGCGCCCCGAACCTCACAGCCAGCAGTACAAACTCCTCTGGATCTGCCGACACATTTACGGGGGAAAAGTTATGAAAACATTGTTTCAGCTGATCGTGATTGTTTTCTGAATTCATGATTCTTTCCTTCAATTATGTTTGAATGATTACCTAAAACTATTATGCACTTGAAAGAACCTACCGTGAATAATAAAATTATCTACTGCAAAATTATACTGTATAATATATCTACAGTAACTACTATAATCTACTGTATTATCATGTTGAGCTTATCAACCAATGAATTTATATATTTGGTAATAAATTTATTTAATGTAAAGATTTTTTTATAGACGCCCATTTAATTCTAGGGCAGATTAAAATATCCTACAGGCCTTTACACCTCATACCCTGTACACGAACATTTTATGTCTAAAACGACTTTTCTAGCAATCTGATAAAATGACTTTCATACTGAATAAAACTTAATGATAATCTTGAAACCTGTGATAATCTTGTGGTATAACCGTATTCTCTTTGAGTAACGATGTACATCAAGGACCTCTCCAAACTGAAATAGCAATGATTGGTTAGGTCTAGCATTTAAAACCAGTAACTTGAAGGAAAACTACTTAAAAAAGAACGATGAATTCCGTTAAAAATGTGCAGCGAGGTTATTTTGTAATAATTTAATCCAAAGGTACAAGCTTATTGACAACACCTGGAGACGGCAGGATGATGGTCAGATCGACGTCCAATTTGATGAGGAAGTGAACAGCATCGCAGTCCACGAACACTTCTACCTGGTCTGGCATCACCTTCCCTTCGCTGATCAAAGAGGAATACTCGTAGGCACAACGGTTGTCTATCGACTCCAACTTTTCCACCTGAAATGGTCCAATTTGATGAGGAAGTGAACAGCGTCTCAGTCAACGAACACTTCTACCTGGTCTGGCATCACCTTCCCTTCGCTGATCAAAGAGGAATACTCGTAGGCACAACGGTTGTCTATCGACTCCAACTTTTCCACCTGAAATGGTATTTCTAAGTAATAACAACTAGAGTTCATATTGCAGCTCGCTCGATCTTCTTTCTGTGCGATGCTGAAGTCATGGTTAGAGGTACTCTTTATGAAATCATGTCACGGTAAGGTGCCAGTACTGTAGCAAGGAAAAATTTTGTTCCACCTAAAAACTCTGCGATTTCTGGTTAAATTATTGCAAATTTTTTTTTTAATAGTTAACTAGTCCCAACCTTAAAACTAGTTTATACCAACTGTGAAGTTAACATTAAAGGCAGCAAAAAAAGTTTTCAAAACTTTTAAGTTTTTAAGTCTTTTGACTGTCCACCTTGACAATTATCTTCCCTCATGATCCATTCATTATCTAGACCAGGGGTTCCTAACCTTTTTTGAATGGCGTACCTCATGAGAGATATTTTACTGACTAAGTACCCCCCCCTATCCCCAAAAAACCTCAATTTTTATAGATACGCTTCAGTAAGAGGTAGGTATTATCAAAACAAATTCTATACGTTAGCAGTGTGTTGATGCAGTCAAGTTTTTAGGCTTAAGATCAGAAACTAACGTGGAATTCTCATATTGTTGATTATTTAAATAAAAGACTTTCCCGAGTGATCTATCTTTTGTGTAGATTAACTGTTGCAGTCCCCGAAAGATATTTAAGTGCGGCATACTTTGCTTACTTTCAAGCAATTTTTAGATATGGTCTAATTCTTTATGGTAACTGTTCAAGAATTGATGAAATTCTTAAACTCCAAAAAAAGGCAATCAGAACCATTAAAAAGTCTAATAGCAGAGAGCACTGCAAACCAATTTTTATTGATCTTCAATTTCAAACTATTATAAATTTGTACATATTCGATCTTATTATTTATATTATAAAAAATCCAATCTTTCTCACTTTTAAGCATTCAATATATAACACTTTTTTTTTTTTTTTTTTATTCCTCGGACAATAATTAACATTGTATGGGAATTTACATTTTAAGAAGAATTTACATAAAGTCTTTCCATCTGTTTCACAATAAAAAAATTTACAATTCCGGATTTTTCAACAAGATTTTTTGTTAATTTATTTAATACTCTAAACTTTCTTCAAGTCTTTTCAATCATTTTTAAATTTCTTTTTCTTTTTTCTTCTTTCTTATTCTTTCTTCCTTCTTCTTTCTTCATTCTTTTTTCTTCATCTCTACATTTAATAAAAATTTTTTTGCCTATCCCTTATTATTGTTTGGTTTTTAATTCTACTCTTCCTTCCTTGAAACGTTCTCCTTTCTCTGGCGTCTCCTTTTCATTTTGGACACACGCAATAAAAATCTTTCGCCAATAAATTTTACACGTCTAAGTAAAACTCTTATTAGTTATATTATAATTTCGTTAAAACTATACAATTTCTTGGAAAACAAAATTAATCTGTATCCTTTTAAGATGTTTAAAAATAAAATTTATACATGGCTTCTAAACAACCCCTTCTACTGTTTGGATGACTTTTTCAAAACTGAAAATGTAGATTTTTAGTTTAATATTGGGTTTTCCTTGCAATCAGTCTGCCTTGTTGGTGTTGCATGTAGCTTGTCATTAACTGAATTAATGTATCATATGTGAAATTCAGTTGTTCTGTCTTAGGCATTTAAGTTTTAGTTTAAGCTTGCTTTAACGCAGGTATGACGTTGTCAATGATGTATCACATTCTAACAACAATAAAGCACATTTCATTTCATTTCTCGTACTTCTAATGGCTGTGTTCAAGGGGCCTGGTGTCATCACTTAGTTCATTTGTGGAACTCCTGATGGACTTCTATACTGTGGTCTGAGGAGTCTGACAATTTTCCTTTCCGATTTTAAGGAACTTCCCACAAAATTTAAGGGTTTTGGACAGTTTTCCATAAAAGGATTAAGTTCTCACATAACTAAAATGTCACTGGTGTTGATAAAAACAAAGAAAAAATCAGCACCATTGATTACACGGAAATTATAAAGATGAAAGCAGAATAAACAGACAGAAGACAGGATTTTCAACAGATATAAAACAGGTATCTCTCTCAGAGAAAAAATAATTGACTGAGCATTTGAGATTATATTGTACGCCAAGCATAGGCTTCACCTTAATTAGGCTACATTTGTATTTTTGAAAGAGATGGAAGTTAGCCTATGTTCTTGTGACTGGTGGATAAGGAGACCCTGGCCAATCTGAATACCTGGACTTGTGGGCATTTTGTGTAAGATCCCGTAAGGACTGAATATAGAAGGAAAGGAAAATGTGAGAAACGGAGCAGCAGATGGCCAATTTACGACTCGGAGGTCAACTCACATGCTCCTGTGGCAACTGATTTCAGGCTTAAACAGCTCTGCTCGCTGACCAACCAACCGACTGCCCACATATGTTCCTTAGCACGTTTCCCTGATTGTGTTCAATATTGCACAACATATTTGTATGCAGATGATTCTCAGTTGCACTTGTCCTACAAGCCGGAGCATGTGGTTGATGCAATTGATCAAATAAATGCTGATCTGAAAAGAATTTCAAAATGGTTAATTGTAAATGGCCTTAAGCTCAATACTGACAAGTGTACTGTTCCGCATGCCATGCCACCTAACCTTGTACAGGCTCTCAAAGTATCTGGGATAAGCATTTCACTTGACGGCGAGAGTCTGGCTGTGTGTGACCAGACTAAGACTCTCGGTGTCGCTGTGCTTGACCAGGGTCTCTCTTTCACAGACCATGTCACAAATGCCTCTCAACGAGCCGTAAGAAGGCTGAGAAGTCTGTACAGGTTTAGAAATCTTCTTCCAGAGACCACCAAACTACAGCTTGTGCAGTCACTGATAGGTAGTCAGTATTTTACTATTGCTTTCCTGCATACGGCAACAGTATATCTGGGAGGACCTTGGTTGGATCCAAAAGCTACAAAATTCAGCCATTCGCTTTATTTTCTGCTTGAAAAGGTTTGATCAGGTGTCCCCCTTCCGTGAGAGGGCTAACCTATTGCCCATGGAAGCTGTATGCAGGATATTGACATGCTGCATGACACATAGGGTTTTGACATTACGTGAGCCCGACTATCTTAGCAAGAAGCTCTCTTTCCATGACAAGGTTTCAGAGCGTAGGACCTGCCATGCTCGGAGGCTTCACTTTCCGAGAGTTCTTTTAGAACTGGGAAGGAAGAGCTTTTCTTACTTCGGGCCTCAGTTGTATAAAGGGCTCCCCGATGACCTAAAAGACCTTACTTGAAGTAATTTTAAGTTGAAATTAAAGAAGTTGTTGCTAGAGTCTGTTTAGTTATAAGCGTTGAAAATGTTTAGTTATAATTGTTGACAATAGTTGTTCTGAAAAGCTGATGTATCAGAGAAACGCTTGAAAATAAAGGCTTTTTTTAAAGGTAGTTTCAAAGTTTGAAGAAAATCATTTTAGCTGTTTTTGAGATTTGAGTTCAAACATACATACAAACAGATATACCTTTCTCGTATTAGAGTATAGGATAAAAAATATTAAAATTTGTATTATTTCACTTCTGTACTTTACATTAATTATACTCTAAAACAAGCAATGTTTGTAAGGACAAAGTTTTTTTCTCTCCAAGGATTTTTGGATTTTTTGGTTGAATATGGGGGTTTTGGCCATCAGAAATCAATTGGAGCTGATCACATGACTGGAAAATATTCGGTTTTCGTCCTAGAGCGTTTCAAAGTTCCCATGTTATCCTTATGGAGATTTTGAAATTGAAAAATAATCAGCTGATTAACTGTAGATATAACCAATGTGTTACAACTTTAACCTGTGGTTTAGGAAAATTATACTAAAGTGCAGCACTCTTTGGCCTGGCGAGTATATATATATATATCGTATGGCTCATTCAGCCAGCCACCATGGTTTAAGAATAATAAAACAAATTCTGCGGTGCAGAGCACCTGAGTCAGTATAAGTAAAAATCTAAACACTAAAATAAAAAAATAAAAATTAGATCTCTCTTTATAGAGCTAAATCCAGGGCGCTAAGCCATTGCAGCCCAGCTTTACTTGAGCTATGCAGACCGGCCAATCCTTCGGGGAAGGCACTCAGTGGGCACTCTTCGACTATGTGTTCCATAGTTTGATACTCTGCTCCGCAGTCGCATGACTGGTCTTGTGTCATTCCCCATTTGTGCTTCCAATAATTGCATCTTCCCACTCCAGTTCGGGAAACGATTGAGTATAGTCCACTGCTTCCGAGGAAGATTCATACCATCTACCGCTACGGTCGGGTCATCTATCAAGAAGTGGTTCCGACCTTGAAAAGCGTCCCAGGAGGAAGTCCAGTTTGTATGGATGGTGAAGTTCGAATCCATCAACTGGGAGGCTGTTCGTAGAGGTGGTTTTCGGGACCTCAATCGGCCCGCATTCTGGGGTAGGTAATCATGGATGGGCAGCTGTGGAGCAGATAAGATCTTTGTGTATTCCCTAATGAGTGCATCCCTTCGTCTTGTTTCAGGAGGAGCGATATTACACAGCACCGGGAGCCAGGGTACAGGAGTTAACATGAGTGTACCACTAATGGCTCTCATGGTCCTGTTTAGCTGGACGTCGATCTCTCTAACGTGCACACTATTTAACCACACGGGAGCACAGTACTCAGCAGTTGAATATACCAATGATAGAGCAGTTGTTCGCAGAACTTGGGCGTTAGCTCCCCATGTGGAGCCAGCAAGGTGATGGACAATGTTAGTCCTGGTTCTCACCTTAGCTGCCGTTTTTTGTAAGTGGCTTTTAAACGTGAGAGACCGATCTAAAGTGACTCCCAGATACTGTGGGTGGTCATTATGTTTCAACTCAACACCGTTGAATACGATTTTAAGCTTTTGGTTGGCCAGTCTATTATTCAAGTGGAAGCAAGCAACCTCAGTTTTTGTTGGGTTTGGATTTAGCTTTCAGGCTTCAAAATATTCACCGAGGGTCGTAAGGTCATTTGTTAGTGTTTCCTCAGCTTGTCGAAAATGCTGGTGTTGATATGCCAATGAAATATCATCTGCATATATAAACTTTAAGGACCGAGTTACAGGAATGTCGGCAGTATACACATTAAAGAGCAGTGGGGCGAGCACTGACCCTTGTGGCAGGCCATCCTTTAGTTGCCTAAACGTACTTTCTCTGCGTCCCAGATATACTTTTATCATCCTATTGGAGAGCATTGAGTTGAGGAGACGCAACAAGAAAGGGCAAGGAATAAGGTTGTAAAATTTAACTAGGAGGCCTTTTCTCCAGACAGTTTCATATGCTGCAGTCAGATCTAAAAAAGCCACAGAGGTTTTCAGTCTTCGCTCAAACCCATCCTCAATGAAAGAAGTCAGAGCTAAAACCTGGTCACAACAGTTGCGGCCAGGCCTAAATCCAGACCAGGTACGACCAGGCCTATTTACTTTTATGGTTACCATTTATGGCCTGGCGAGTGAGCGAAGGGAACTAGCTTTGTGTGGGAAACGAAAGTAATAATTTAAGCGAGCATAAGCTCGGTCCCCCTGGTACTTAGAACTAAAACACAAACGTCTACAGCACTCAAAGATATATTTAAACTTACACTACAAATAATATCGACGAAATAAACAAAAATTTCTGTCGCATTTCTGATTGTAAACAACACATATTATGCTGATAATAAATGTTTATAATAATTGAAAAGATTAAGTTAAAAACATTTTTCCTTTTTTTATCCCAAATATTTTTTTGTGGGGGGAGGTTTAAATAAAAAGATTGTTTCTTAGGCTATAGTTCCAGCACCTCAATTTTTAGAAATTGAGCACTAAATATAGTTACGTAATCATAACAGTTGTAAGGTTTACTAAAAAATTCTTGACTTGTCTTATAGCTTTTACTTTCCAATATCTACACAATATGAACATCACATAAGTTGATTCAAATCATTAAGTAAATTGCACAAAAATAATCGAACGGAAGTTGTAACAGCTGTGTTTCCTCTTACCCATTGGCGGATCCAGGGAGGGGCGGAAGGGGCGACCGCCCCCCCCGTAAGGAAACTTTTCGGGCAGTTTTACCTGGCCCATTTTATATCTTTCCATAACACTTTTGAAATACTAGACATCGTATTTCAATAGAAAAAATAAACAAATTTTAAATGCATTTTAAAGGTTGTTTAATTAATTTATAACACTAATATTAAAGGTATGAAGGTATTGCGCAATCTGCGTCTGCGTTGCAATCATTCAAAGGCTGCATGGATACCAGGCGAAGCCGAGCTGTCGAGAAATGTCGATTAGCGCGCGGCGCAATGTTGGCGAGCCCGAAGCTCCGAACAGCTATCCTCGGTTGTTCCCGCCATTTGCGCGCAATGCAATGTATAGGCCTACAACTCCAAAAATCACCGGTTTAGTACATTAACTTTGTCATCCAAAGTAGGGTCTAACTTGCATGAAATGGGATAGTGGGACTTTGCGATAGTACCGAGATCCTCAAATTTTTAGACCTTACCGACCCTCCGAATCACCGCCAAAAAGCTTAAAAACTGGCGTAATTTTTCACTCTTTCATACGATAGGCTAGTTTTGACAGTGAGGAAACGGTTTGTAACAAAAATCATTCATAATCATGTTAAAATTACGTTGAATTTCTTATAAATTAAGACCATTTAAAATTAGACGTAGATGTCGTGGGCGGTCCGATGTTCAACAAATCGGCGATTGTTGTCCGTTGGACTGCCAATGATTTTATTTGAGTATTTTCGCATGAGCGCTTTCGGCGACTAGCAATTGACTGTGGCAAGTCACCGAAAGCGCTCTTGCAAAAATTAAATTGCCGCCATTTTGGAAGCGGAAGAGATATAAAAATACTTAGTGATATTTCAAATTTTAAAATGTATGCATTTTGAATGAAAATTTTTAAATACTTACGCCTATTGATATCACATTTAGACTGACAGATAGAAAAATAAGCAATATAAGACTGCATAAGATAATAAAAAAAAACCTGATGAGGTTTGGATCGATAATCTTCCGACATGCTGAATAGCTTTACACACGAAAATTAGAGTCAATAGATATTTTGAGTAACTTTGAAGAGCCATATTAGAAAAACTTTAAGACCATATTGACTATGTTGAAGAACTATTTTTTGTTCTTAGATTGTAAGAAAATTAATGCACTTTTAAAATGATAATGGGTGATTTTCATGAAAAAACTGTTTTTTCAGGGACAAAATTAGCCAAACGTAAAAAAGTGCAAAATTACGGCAGTTTTTAATCTTTTTGACGGTGATACGGACGTTTGCCGAGGTCGAAAATCTGGTTTAGCATCTCTGTACTATCGCAAACAAAGCAAAAAAGAACCTATAAATAACCATATAGGTTGTAGCATTGATTTTGTATTGGCCTACAATATAGCTGTTTTGTGGAAATAGTTCAATTATAGTTCCATCTTTAGGCCAACAAATAAATGTTACAGTGACAGCACATTAATTAGTAAGTATGGCTGGAAGATCGGTAACTCCTTAGTAATCTTTTATGTCATCTATAAAAAAAAAACAAAAAGTACCCAAGCAAGATATTTTTTTAGTTCTGAAAAAGCATTTTACCTTTTCGCAAATAGGTTACAGTAGGCCTACGCTTACATCTTAACGGTTTGTTACCTCTTTTTATAAATAAATTTTATAAATAGAACGGGATAATTCAAATTTTTCATTTCCAAATAGGTCCTTCAATCAGTTTTTACAATTAAAACCTAGACTGTGTTGCACTAAAACTTCTGTTATATTGCAAAATGTAATAAAAACACGTTTTAGACATAATCTTATGCTTTTACTTGAGATTAAGAGTCTAAGATTTATTTTTATGTAAATGATTGTCGGAATAAAAGCAGAGAATTCTCAAAATAAGTTGACAGTGGACTCATGTAAGACCATGACGTTCGCTGCCTCACCTGTTTACCCGACGTTCAAGGTCATTGCACCCCCCCCCCCCCCCCCCCGAAACAATCACCCCAATGTTTTGAGTTGCTATTGCCCTCTCAAGGAAACCGCCCCCTCCGTAATTCGGTTCTGGATCCGCCCTTGCTCTTACCCCATGTAATGTGGCCATTTATGGTTTTATGTTTACCATGAGTAATACAGTGGAATCTTGAGTTGAAGTGTCAATACAGTATATCAAAATCCTCGATGTACTTACTTACTTACTTCTTACTTCTGAAGAGTCGTCCCGATTGACCACGTAGTGGCGTGAGACCAGTCAAGTTTCAAGGATGGGAAAAGAGAATGTAAGGAAAAATTTATGAATTTGTTGACTCAAAACTCCTTTATTGGTTACCTATTGTACTGTATCTGTTTATAAATAATCCCAAAATGTAAACATTAATATGACAAATGCAACAATGTATGAGTCTAGAACAAAGGTAGGTGTCACCAACAGCTGATTGAAGAGGTCCTGCACCTCTGACATCTTGTTGTTTATCTTGACACATGAGTGGTTTGCTGTGAATATTTTAAGTGCTGCACCTTTGACGTCATTGACTTTGTAATTGTTTTTGTTGATGATACCTATCTTTTTCTCATTCTTGATTTCTTGCAAATGCAGTTTTATTTCAGTTTTGATATAGTGTCATGGTAATAAAGCTATTAAATTTCCACCAACAACCAACTATACCTCTTCACAGTCAACAGCTGTTTCAAAATGTCTGCTTAACATTAATGTTCCTTTATTTTTGTATACCTTTCGTTGTTATTTCGTTACCAAAATAGCAACCGATAAGACCAATGTTAAAAATTGCGATTTTTAAACTTTCATTTAGACAAAATTTTATTTTTCCTGGGATTGAGGCTGTTTCTAAAATTATTTTTGGGCCAAAGCACTCTTAAATGCAAAGTTTAAGCAAAATCTACCCGCTAGATTTTGAGATTGTGGAACACACATCCCTTCAGACATTGCTCGGATTATAGTATAAGATTTTACATTAAAATGAAATGGGATTTAATAAGTTATACAGGTTTGCTGCCAGAGGGGTTTTTGACCAAATGTTTATTACTCATTACCTGATGAAGTCATATATCAAAATTGATTGAAAAATGTTAAAGAATAAGTGATATATAACATTTTATTAACTTCCCACAAGAAAAACATGAAAAATCTTTTTGGTATTTTCTCCGTAACCAGTGAAGCTAATGATTAAAAATAGTAAATTGTTTATTTTTGAAGCTCTTTTGTATGGTCTCTTTAAAATTGGTAAATTTTATAAATTAAGGGCGAAAAAGCCACAAACCCAATTTTGACCCTTTTGAACCCCCAAAAGACCCCGTTCCCATAGTACGGTTATCCTGGTTTTCGAACTTAACCTGAAGAATGCTACCTTACACCTCTGTACCAATTTCATCAAAATAGGAGGTTCTGTTTGAGAGTTATCGTGTTAATGGACACATATATGAATTTGAATGAACAGTGTTTTTAACTTCTAGGGACCTCAAAAAAAAAAAAAAAAAAAAAAAAAAAACTTGGTCCCGGACTTATGTTTTACCGTGAGTAGGCCTAATTTTACTACTGTAATAGTGTATTCCCTATAAGGAAATTCGTTAAAAAAGAACAACCAATTAAACCGTTGACCTCATCCATTTTCTTTCGTGTTGTAACCTGTTGCTCCAACTTAGACTTTGCCTTTTGCCGTGCCTTGTCTTCACAGCGCTGTTCTGTTTCTCGCGTTTGCAGTTACCTTATTATGTCAGTGTTGTACCATTCCTTACACCAAAATGTTGGTTAAGCGGCTGTTAACATTTTGTTTAGATTCATTTTACACTATTCTCATGAGTAGGTACTAATTTTACAACCCCATGTTTACTGCACGTATAAGAGTACAAAGTCTTCTAGTCCCCATCGATGATTATTATTTATGTGTTTGTAGCACTATTTAGTGCTCTGCATCATCATTCAAGTTGTTTATAAACAACTTATAATGTTACAGTGGGCTGTCACTTTTTGTGCAATGACAAAATGTTAGTTATGTAATTACAGTAAAACTGCATTCCTCGATTGCTAGGCCTATCGGAAATTAGTATTAGTAATTATGAGGTAGTCAAGTATATAGAAGGTGGTCAAAATAACCTTGATATAACGAGCCTCAGTATATCAAAGAACTGAATATTATGAAGTTTTTACATTTCCCTTATCGAGGTTCCACGGGACATACGTTTAGTGAAGTTTTGGCAACAATGCGTTAACACTCATCCAATTATTTTCTTGCAACATGCAATAGTTTCCATCTTATAACAAGAAACCCCTTTTCTAAAAATACACTTGCAAACTATGTTGCATTACAAACCAGATTCATCTGAATTCTGACGGCAATTATTATGATTCTGCAGTACCCGCCAAGTTGAAATGTTACACTTGGAACATCCGCTATGCCTTTAATATTGATTGAAAAAGATTGATCTTTATGTAATTTTACAGCAAATTTTAATAACTAGGGGACTTGAAATAAAAATCATGATTATAAAGTTATTTAGGAGATTAAAATACACGCCCATCTTAAAAAAATGTTGAGAATACTTTGTTGTTTATCAATCTAATAATCAATAATATAAAACTTTTAAAACTATTCTACAATGATTAACATGAATGAACTCACATAAAACTACCTCAAGATATCAATAAGATAATTTTTCTATATAAAAATATAGAAATAGGTGTTAAGGCTGATCAGAGATGGAAACAAAACTTTTAATTTTATAGCATTCTGGTTAGGTATTAAAATTTTCTTTAAAATTAAATAAAGATTATTAAGCACAACTAGAAAAAAGGCTAAAAAATCTAATACTTTATTTACTAATAATCTCAAAATTTATTTTCTTTATCTAATGGACATGTCCCTAGTTTGTTAAAATCTACGGCTACAAATAAAAAAATTGAAAAATCAGGCTGAGAAGAAGTATAAAATTAACTTACTTTACGGTTAAGTTATTCATGTGGAAACCAATGAAAAAAAAGGCCCGTTTAGGGCTGAGTCCGAAGCTGGGAGTGCAGACTATCAGTCAGTGCAGCCACTCTCAACTAGATTTTTTCTCAACAGAAGCGATTTATTCGCTCAACAAAATAAAAAGTATTTTTCTGCTGTACGTGCTATGTACTCTCAACTAACTGTCAACAGACCATCTAACCTTCGTAAGCCATATTTTCCACTTGATATTTGGACCACTAATATTTGTATGATATTGTCCTTCAAGTAAAGGCCTGACATTCAAGAAAACTGCATAATACCCAGTTTCATTGGGTTACAATCAAGGTATTGTACCTGGGGTTGATTTTTCCATTATATGGAGTTGTCTTCTGCTTGCGCCAAATTATTCAAGACTTCATGTAACTGTTTTAGTCTGCAGAGTTTTATCTACATCGTTTTTTTTTTTTTTTTTTTATATATATATATATATATATATATTTAGTTTGCATATAGTTTTTTATGAGTCTTTAAACACTAGTAATAATATTTTATAATTTGATACTATACAAACCTTTTTTTCTCTCTCGAAACATATAGTTGATTTTTCTCAAAAAACTGGTGTAAATTATACATTTTATGGGATTATGAAGAATAAAAGTTAATTGATGGAATTTTGCATTGTAGAAGAAAAAGAACAAGCTAAGGGTAGTATGAATTTACATAACTGAAGTAACAAATTTATTTGAAGTTACAAATCTTTCTAACTAATACAGTAGAAGCCCTCAAATCCGGCCACCTGATTGACCAGACCACCAGCCGGATTTCAAAATGGTCGGATTAACCGGCGGTTTATTAAACGGGTTAAACCAAAGACAATACATAAGATGCTATTGTCTACATCTATGCTACATACATACATCTATGCTTTATCTGTGGTTAAACTGAGACCGTAATTATATGTGTGTTCCAACAATAAACTATTAGGGTGTATTTAATAATGGAGGGTCTCATACTTGTCTAATGAATAGTATATCGACTTTGTAACAATCATGATTTGCTCACTCAGACGTTGTAGGCCTAATAGCGCCGAAATGACGATCGGACAACGGACAAGCGACGAAACTGTGTTTAATGGACACTGGTGTTCTGTCAACGAAGGCACTATGTATAAATGAGACCGTGATAGCGACTAAATCCGTCTAGTTACCTAACTTCCTTGATACATCAGGCCGTATATTAGTAGAACACAAACAAAATGTTTTAGAAGACATCGGACCACAAGGATTACGAAAATCGGCAATTGAACTGATATATTTTAGTGATGTAACATGGAACAAGTTGACTCTAGTCTTGTTGGGCATGGGAAATGCCCGCGGCTGAACATTTTATTTCCAGAAGACCGGCCGGATTATCCGGCGGCCGAACCATCCGAGGCCGGACTAGAGGGCTACTACTGTATGGAGCTTACACTTTTACACTAATTATTTTGTGGTATTTAATTTTTAATTGACATATTCTAAGAGAGAAAAAAAATTAACATATTTTTCATTATATTTATTTTAGATCAGCATAGTTCTTAAAATCTTTATTGTATATACAGTGGAAGCTTTTTAACCAAACTCGAATCAACCGCCCGTTGGATTAATCGGCTGTTTTTAAATACATTAGACTCCCTCTTAACCGGCCACCTCGGGACCAGGCCTTGGCCGGATAACGATTTGGCCGGTTAAACCGATGTCGATGTACCTTTAAAAACGCCAACCTAAATAGCCTAACTGCAATTATGACTTGAAGAAACAACTCTTTTGTTACTCTATGTAATTTGTAGCTAACATTGGACACACATGAGATCCACTACTAAACTAAACTAATAATGATTTGTTTCCTTATTTTGTGTACGGGATAGCAGGTCCAAACGCTTTCACTTCCGGTGGCATACACTTTCGTTGAGGACAGTTCATTTGAATTGGTTTGAGAAGGTCAATACAGCATGATATAGGCTAGCGTTAAATTGAATGAAACGGTAGAATAAGAAAACAACGTTTCCGGCGAAACACAGCCGGTTGAAGCAATATTGAAATAAAAAATTGCCGGTTAAAAAGATATTGTTTTTCTGGCCGGGTAGGCCGGTTAAAGCAAAGACCGGTTAAGAGGGAGTCTACTGTACAATAGTTCGATACACCATGACATAATCGTTAGTAGCCCATTATTACTGTACATTACTTTATCCTGGACCCCTGAGCCCCCCACTCCCCTCATGCCGCAGTGCCTCCCATACTCAGCGTATCCCCCAAACCTCCCCCATGCTCCCGTCCCTTTTTCGTAACCCGTGCTTACTGTATCCCATATGGGCCCATGGATTAAGTACCCCCCAGGCCCCAACGTCCCTGTGCCCCCCATTCGGCCAAGCCCACTTGCCCGCCATTCTTCCCAGAAGCCCCCATGCCCTTTATGTCGCCCATTCCTCCCCCCATGCCGAACCATCCCCTATGCCACCGACGTCTCAAGTGCTCTTTGTGCCCCCATGATCGCCGTTCCCCCCTGTGCCTCATATTTCTCCGAGCCTCTACCAAAGCCCTAATGCCCCTTTAGTCCCAGTGCCACTGACTCCGCAAGTTCCCGTACCCACGGTGGTCCCGTACCCCCATGTCCCCCATGACCACCACCCCCGTGCCACCGACATCCCTTAGGCTATGATTGTAGTCTATTTTGTCTGTTTGTTCAATGAAGTAGAACATTTTTTGACATATTTCTTATTTTCGCACACTGTCATTAACACGAAAAGCTCTACGTATTTATGGATTACCGAGCATTTATTGTTTCCGTACAACCTATGTAAAGAAAGAAGCAGAAAATTAATAAAGAAAAATATTCCTCATACAGAAGTTATCCAATGTAAGTATTTATATAATATAAATCTGTCAAAAATAAACAAATACTTAATAAGACGATTCTACTCTAACCACTAAATAGCCAATATATAAAGAAGTAACATAATAATTAAACGACATGCACTGAGTAAACAAAATTTATTAACTATTATATCAACCATACCAAGGTAAGTTATTTTTAAATTGTGGTATACTCAGAACACAAAATCATAATGACATCATAATAATGGGGTCACAAAGAAGAAATCTACTTTGGATCCGTAATTTTTCCATGAATTTTGGAATTTTCCTATAATGCATTCCCAATAAATGTTAAAAGTTAGAATAATATTGTTATCTTAACTCAAAATATCTGCTCAATAACCAGCTGAGTTTATGATAAAAAATATTCACTGGAACATCTGCTTAGTCATGTTCGTGTAGATCTAAAAATCTTCTTGCCATTAGATTAACATTGGAACTTAACGGAATTTATATAATGTATATATAGATTCTAGCCCAATGAGACACAGCATTTGACAAAAAAAGCGTTTTAATAAAAATTATGCAATCTGCACATCACCTGATTGTTTTATCACGATTCATGTTTTTGCTGCTTTCTAGGCATATTTTTTAATGAGTGTGATGTTATGTGAGTTGTTTATCTTGACAATTTGGTCAAGCGACATCTGTGTATTTACGTTTCGTGGTTGGGTAGCCGTCCATAAGTTTTGACTTGTTTATTACAGTAAATTACCAAATTTAAGTTGGTCGTAGATAAAGTAGTGTTCAACAATTGTATCCTTTCATAATCCGACCAAAGTCTAGTTTCGTAGGAGTCAATTAAAAGAGCTTCTACTGTACATAGGCATATAGTATAAAAACACTACTACATAAAATATTATTATATCATCCCGATTTTTTTTTATATCCGTAAAATACACAAAAAATAAACTTCGCTCAATGGAGGGTTGGTTTTTTGTGCCATTTTTTGTAATTGCATTAAAATGTTAATACAGTAGAAAGAAATGTTAGTAAACATTCATTGTCCAAGTCTAGTTTTTTTTCTGTTTACTAACATTACTCTTTTGTCTCTAAAGGAAGTTCCTGCTTTTTGCCGACAATTAATTTGACACTTTTATTACAAAACTGAGAAGAACAGCTGACACCCATATAGTTAAAATATATTAGTTTTCCTTAAAGTTTTTGGATTTGCTAAATTCATTTATATGATTGGTGTGCTTTTAGCATTGCAAGTATTTTTAAAAAGCATTACTCGCAACACTCATTTCAATAGTTCTATTTCCAACCTCAATCAATTTTTCACACTCGGCTTCACCTCACGTAAAATTGATCTTGCCATATAATTAACTACTTTTGAGGATGGAACTGCATTAAAGAGCAGAAAACACAGAGATATAACATTGTAATAAAGCTTGTCAACAATGATCGGACAACAGAAAACTGAAGTTTTCACTTCACTTTCACGTGTATTTTCTAATTTCCTATTGTATGTAAACTATTTGTAGGAAATACAGTGTATTGCAAATCTATGTATTGGCTACGGCCATTGATAAATAAATAAAATTGGCTGCAGCAACGAGATTGCGTTTAGTATCCTATAAATTTCATGTTCTATAAAAAATTGGGATTTCCCCATTTTAAAATGAAACAAAATGTGTTAAAATTTTTAGAATAGTGAGGTCCAAAACAGCAGGATTCCACTTTATGTAGCCTACTTCCTGATTCTTTCAAATATTTCAACATTATTAAATTGTCAAGATAAAAGAAAAAATTATAAAAAAATAATTCAAGACCAATAAGTTTTACCTCAAACGACAAAACTTCCTAAACTTAATCTTAGTAGTATATACATGAAAATTTATTTCCTTCAGATATTTAAGAGATAATTTATAATATTTATTTAATTAATAGTGATTAGAAATGTAGAACTTAAGTAGAACAAATTAGTAGTCAGTTGTCCAATGATAAGGGCGCATCAAATTTCAAGATAGTCAATCTTTCAGTTTTCATTGATATTAACAGTTGATTTTTCAAGTCAACTGCAATACTGGTGTTTTGATTAAAAATTGCATTGAGGCTGGCGTATTTCTCCAATGAATCATAGTCGTTGAGACTGTGTGCTCCACCAACTTTAAGTATAGATACTGTACTCACCCAGTCGTAATTCGCACCATGATAAAATTCTGTTGAGGAGTAGCCTTATTTTGGAGCGATGGAAAATTTCTAAACAACGCCATAAAAAGTGTTATTATGGGATTTGGCAACATGAGCAACTTCTTATCAGACATAAATACCAGGGAAATTCTTCCTTAATAGTATAAGTCGTAAAGAACAACAATACCAGGCATTAAACCACTGTCATCAATCATATGACATAAATCACAGTATGTGACTGAACATTCCAAAAGTAATAAAATAAGTATTTTACTTGTGATAAAATAAGTGTTTTGCCCTATTTTAAGTACCCCAAAGTTGTAGTACACAGGTCTTGAGTGTCGAACTTGAGATTTTCAATGCTGTAAATATTAGGAGTGAAAGAGTAAGGTGATAAAATAATACTATATAGGTCTATGATTTCATGAACAGGTTTTAAATTTCAAGCGTGGTAATGCATTTAATGCTTTCAGTGCATATGTAAATCATCTCACGTGGTTGTCTGGCAAAAAGTATTAAGCTTATAAAATGCCATTATGGTGAAAGAATCAAGTATTTTCACCATACATAAAAAATAACAATGAACTTGAGCTGGTAGTGTTTTGAGCCACACATTTGTAGTGTTAAGCAACTTACATTTTTTTTTAAATCTAACTTGGCTCCTAAGTAAAGCGATTTGAATTTATTTGACTACTGATGATTATTTTGTCAACAATAAGACTAGTACTGAAATATTCAATTGATTACGTATTTTTTATAATATTAGTATTATTTATTGTCTCTCATGGAGTGTTCACCTGCTCAACAAGAAAGAGAAAGCCAATTACATATTAACTGTTAAATATAGGGCATACAACACTTGAACAATGTTTGGTCATGAAACATTGAAAACATTACTTTTTCAAATAATTTCTCTCATTGGTAAATACTGTTTCATAATAATTTTGAAAAGGTATAGAAACAAGTCATTGAAATTAACTTACTTGATATTTTAAATATGCTGAACGTAGTTCAGAAATAACATTTATCAAGGCTTTGTCTTTTGTACAGTCCCAGTTATTTAAAGTAGGGAGAGCCTCCTCGAATGATTCGAGACTTATAGAGTAGAAATCTGAGTCCCCGATGTCAAAGTCGGGTGGAAAGTTTGGGAAAGATCCATTGAAGATGATTTGCCAAATCATGTACTGGTCTGCCACAGAGATCTTCAGTTTAAAACGATCGTTGATCGCAACATTTTGTTTTTCCGACGCTGGCTTGCCTGTTGATACTTCTAACAATTCTATTTCTCTGGCACAAATACCTGTAAATACAATGTAAAGTTAAAGTATCTGCTAAATCAATCTGACACCTTCGATCTTCTTGTGTGTCCCATTGTATGAGCTGCATTGGAGGAAGAAAAGAACAATTTATATTGTGCAATTTTTAATATTTATTAAAATAGCTTTGCAAATTGACAAAAACAACTTTTGGTAGTAAAATAATTTCACATAAAATATTAAATGAACATTTGAAAGAAATTAAACAGGTTTGGCAGACTCAAGTTGACATTCAATTTTATCTGACAGACAAATCAGTCATAATTTGCATCAAAACTTCATAGATTACAATAGAGTTACCGGTAAACAAAGCCGATGTAAATATATACATGATAAATTGCAGTTAAAATATTCACAAAATCAAGTTCATCTAACCTAAAGAGATGGGAACCTACTTATAATATACAACAAACTGTAAGCAAGCAGAACTCATAAACAATTGACAAAGGAAAATGTAAAATGATGTTAACAAGAAAGGTGATAGTAAAAAATTATAAAAACTGTACTAGCCAAATGACTGTTTTTCATTATCAACGTTTTAATGAACATCACCTCAAGAGAGCTGAAAATTACTGTAAAACTATTATATAAATTTTTATTTGTATTTTCTTTTTTTAACCGAGCTTTGTAAAATTTAAAATTTAGGGCAATAATTGTAAATATAATGAAAGGCCTCCATTATTGGGCCTAAACATATTGTTTTTCTAAGAATGTTCTTTTATTTCAGTAGTCAGGTATTTGTCAAACAAATTCATCTGATTGAATCATAACTTAAAAGTAAATGTTTTTATTTGAAGAACTAAACTTGAAACTTTGATACCTACAATGAAGTTGTAAGAAAACAACACATATCGTACGCTGTTTAGTGCTACACTCTCACATAGTTTTTAATATAATACAAGTTAACCCACAATTAAACTTTTTAACGTGGAAGGTGAACACCAAATCCAAGTCCAAGACCACGATGGGTATGAGTAGAAACTCTAGCAACTTCGTACTGTTTCTCCATAGAATTGAACATTTCCTCTTGCTTTTGTAATAATTCACTATTTTTGCTAGACGATGAACCTTCTTCATCACCTGCATCCTTAATACCCATTAATCTCTTAAACTTAGCTGTCAGTTTTCCATCTTGATCCTGAGAAAAAGTAGTCCCTTTCCAAACACTTTCTGGTCCACCTTCAGGTTTCTTCTCTTCTTCTTTCTTTTCAGTTGAACTTTCACCTTCCTGTTTTTTACTTCCCCAAATCAGTTTACGTTTCTGCATCTGTTGGGCATACTTGAGGGGATTTACTCCGGCTGGATTGTAATAACTTGGGATTGAAAAGCCAGAAGCATTCCCTCCAGCTTCCCCCAAGCCTTGACCTTCAGGAACTTTAAGCTCAATACCAAGTTTTTCAAGAATATTTAACTTCTGAAGTTTTTTTTCATGCAAACGTTTAGATCTATCAAAACTCCTAGACCGGCTCTTTGAACGTCTTCTGGGGCGACTTCTAGACCGACTTCTTGAACGAGTTCTCTTGCTACTTCTTTCCCGTGACTTATCTCTTGATCGTTTTTTGGAGTGATTTCGATCTCTATAGTAACTTGGGCTCCTGGAATCCCGTCGTGATTTGTCTCTATGTTTTTCCCTACTTCTTGATCTCTCTCTTCTTTTCTCTTTTCTTTCTACACTCCTTGACCGATCTCGTTTCTTATCTCTACTGCGTGATCTAACTCTTTTCCTTTCTTTGCTCAGAGATCGAGAAGATCTGCGCTCCTTGCTTCTTGATCTTCTCTTTCTACGATCTCTGCTGCGAGATCTTTCTCGTTTTCTCTCTTTACTTTTTGATCGATCTCTTTTGTCCAAAACTTTTAAATCATGTTTTGACTTTGAATCATATCTAATGTCTTTACTCTGAGAACGAGTTTTTCTGGAATCCTTACTGGGAGATCTATCTGACCTTCTTTCATTGCTTCGTGATCTATGGCGTTTCCTTTCAGAGCTTTTAGATCTTTCTCGCTTTTTCTCATCGGGATACTTCAGACTTTCATTTCCCTTAGAAGAAGTTTTGGGTAATGCAGGCGGCTCAGCTGAGTCATCGCTGTCAGACAATTCCTCTTGTTGGATTTTGTATCCTATGTCTAACCTCATTTTACTTATACTACCAAGCGGATTAACTTGACGTGGCTGTTCTTTAATCTTCTCTTGAACTTTATCCTTCACGTCAGTTCCGGCCTCACTGCTGGTGGAAGAAAATGACGAAGAAGAAGAACTTCTGTTTCTTCCTTTTTTAATTCTTTTATCACTCATCTTACCACGTCCTAAGATCTCTTTAAAATAACACTGTTGCCTTCTCAAGCATCTGAAACATTCAAGAAGACTCAGGATACATAACAGAAATAGTAAAATTGATGGTTGACTGTTGGACAAACACAGTAAAACTACAACTATTTATTGACAATATTTGATTCATTACTTAGTTCTTAAAACTAGGTTTATTGAGGAAAATGAAAATAAAACACTAGATCTTAAAAGATTTTAGTGTGCACCTTCGCTAGGTACAGGGGTTAACCTAAGCTCACTTACAACACAAAGATCAATACTAGCCTACAATCGCTACATATTTATGCTATGACATTTTTATCGATTGAAAACTCGGAGATGAAAGGATCCCACGTACTCATCGCGATCATAGGCGTGTGCACAGGTAGTGCCAAAAGTGACTGGGCACTACCTACCTAATGCCTGAGGTTGGCAAATATTTTTGTATTTTTAAAATTTATGGTAAAATATGTATATCTTATGCATCAAAAGATACAAAATGACATAATTTGTATTACAATAGCACTTCCCCCGTGATATATATTCTGCCATTTGGTACTCATATATCGGTGCATGGCCGCTACGCAGCGTCTATCCAATGTATACAGAACCGAATAAGTAAGGACATCATTATGGGTAAGTGAGAACGCTGCCCTTGAAACACCAAGGTATCTACTGAACTCAAAAATATAAATTCCTCAACAATTTCCGTACATTAAAGGACATTTATATCGGGTTTTAATAGGGGTGTGTCCGTACCTAAAGTTGGTTCTCGGTACCACAGTTCCTTGGCAAAAGAATCAGTACCGAGAACCAATGTCTGAGGATAGCAAAGATTTCTATTTGCTATCCTCAGTATTATCCTGTTGATTTCGTTGTTGCTTGATAGTATGGTTCCCTTGTTATGCAATTGTTAAAAGTTTATATCCGTCTCTGTTATTGTTGTTAACTGTAACCGTATCTTTTTTCTATTAAATTATTTGTTGATCTCATAAGTGAACCAAATTGTCTCTAGTTATAAGATTTGAAACATGTTTGCATCTTATTAATTGTTCTAATTGTCACAAGGCTGTTATTGTTTTTTTTAAGATCTCTATTTTTCTTGTTATTGTTCATGCTATGCTTAGTTTATAGGTTTGCTATTGAGCTGTGTTATTGTTTTCATTTGTTTTCAAATGTTTTTTTTAATATTTGTAAGTAACTGGTATTAAAAGTAAAAAAAATTTCTTTGTATTATTCATTTTATATTTCCTTCTTTCAATTTTGTTCTGTTAAAACTATGAGAAAGGGCAGGGGAAAAGCACAGAAATATATAATAGTCATAAAATAATTAATTACATTTAGTTTAAATTAATTTTCATTCATATTTATGTTACTTGAAAACTTAGATTGAGAACTATTTATGAAGTTGTTGTTTGATTTTAATTTGCATAGTGAAAATCAACTATGTTTAAAACTGAAAGTAGTTGAAGAATTAATAATTAAGAATAAAAATACTTTTCAGCCCAACCCATTTTTGGTCTGAGGCATAGGCTAAGGGGTAATGATTTTTTACCGGACCCGACCCAAAGTGTGAGAGTTAAAAGCTGGCCTGAAGACCCCAAAATATATTACTGTCCATCAAAAAATACTCTAAAACAAACATTTTACTATTTTTTATTATCATAGTCAACCATCCTCTTGATGAACGTTTTCTCATACACAAACCCCAACACTGCCCCTTCCTTAATTGTCACTCACACATTCTCATGGCTCCACATTTACATCCTAATTCTTTTACTGGCATGTATTGGTTAATTTATTTGATAATTTCTCTCTACTTTTGAAATATCTTCTCAATGTATATATATTTTTCATATTTCCTATTGTATTAATCTCATTAAAAATGTGTACTTGGTACCGGTACCGAGAAAAGATCCTTTAAAAGAACCGGTATCATTACCTACTTTGAAATTTTGGCACCGACACATCACTAGTTTTTATGATGTTTACCAAAATAATTTTAAGTATTTTTTGTTGCTGTTAAGCCTAACGCTTTTCTAATTGGTCTTCAACACTTAACCAAAAAACTAAAACCAATACATTGCTCTGATTTTTTTCTTGTTATTCTTGTAGTGTACCAAACCAAAGAATACAAAATAGTACCGACGTAACGTAATCAAGGAACATCATGTAAGCTTGAACATTATTTGGCAACATGAGCTAAATGACTTTCATCTCTGGGGTTGTTAAGAAAAATCTTTATCCTTAGCAATGTGGAAAAATTCTCATGGTCTTAGTAAACAAGAAATAATAAATCAACGGAACCAGGCCAAATTGAATATTTTACCAATCACATTACACATAATCCTCAAACACATAAAAACCGTTCAAAAAATATAACATGTTTTTTTATAAAAAAATAGTCATTTTGTTTTTAATAAAATTTAAAAATAATCAGTGAGAAAAGAAAAATATAAAGAAATTTGTTTAGTAAGTTACTTAATAATCATGTTACAGAGCAACCGAATGAATGTTACTGAGCACCCGAATGAAACTTGCAATGAAAGACATTTATAATGTCAAATTTGATTAGAGACATGTTAGGCTAAAGAGAAGACTTAACACCATTTCCAGTGCAGTAGTCAATTTCAGTAATTTGCCGCCTATCCACAGATAGGAGGCAATCCAACAGAGGGCTAGATCAGAACAACCGGGAGAAGCGAGCTTCTCGGTGAGAAGGGTGAGGTCAACAAAGTCGAATGCCTTGGAAAGCATCCGACCAGCGAGTTACCCCCACACATCGCATCGATCTGCCCGCTAGGTAACAACCTTGATAAGAGAAGATTTAGTAGACAGTTAGTTGTTTCCTAAAACCAAATTGATTTAGAAAAAAAAGATTACTTTTTGACGTTGATTCTCAGTTACCTTTTTTAAAATCGGCTTGATCTTAGAGGTTTTTACTTGATCAGAGGTAACCCCTGAGGGAAAACCTCTTCATCTAAAGAACTATTTACTAGGCCTAGGTGTTATTGAGCCAGTTAATCAGTCTGTACAAAGTTTAATCACCTTAATGGAAACTCCATTGATACCAGATGCAGGGCTTGTAACAGTAACAAAATGATAAAAAAATAAACAAAAATAACCAAAAGGTTGCTAAAAACCTAAAAAGTTGATCCATCTCTTGATTTTTCTGATTTTTCCTTTTTTACACATTTATTTAGTTTTTAAGTGCTTCATCCAAATCTATCAATAAAACCTAATTGCCCTAAAAAATAACTAAAATCCCCCCAAAAATAACCAAATTTAAAAAAAATAACAAAAATAACCAAGAGCAAAAAAAATAAGAGAAAAAATTTAAAAAATAACCAAATACAAGCCCTGCAGATGAAGTTTTTTATTTTAGGCTTGAAATTATACTACTAACCAAGGCTTTTGTGACATTGGAAAACTCAGAAAAACTTGGAACAGTTTTGGACTGTAAAGCTTCATAAATCTTCGGTCACTCATTTTAAAAGTAAAACTACGCCTACAGAGAAAACTTATTAATCACTACACCAAACCTCTAGTAGCCTAGCATCAAAGCAAAATTGACAAAGACCGCTTGACCTTGAGTGATTTTTGTACCAACACATCATACACATTGTTGTCAATAAAACAATAAAAAAATAAATGAACCAAGATTGACACATCTATGCTAACCTGACCTAACCTTTGAACCTTAAACATATAAGCCTAGATATACGTAAATATAAGATAAATGGGGCATTCCACCGTCACGTGCGGGACATTTGCACAACATTTTAGCTTATTTAATAATTAATATAAAATTTAATATTTTTCATAAAATAAAACTTATTATGTAGATTAAAAGCTTGTTAAAAAAGGAACATTTCCATACCGTACTTATAATATAATTTTTTATCAACACATTACCACTTTAGAGCACAAAAAGTACCTGTCACTTGTGGGACATGCAAAAAGAAAAATCATGCATTTAAAAATCTCTATTTCACATGTAAAACTCAGCTAATTTGTTGATACCAATAAGTTAAGGTATTTTTTTCTGTTAAGCTACATTCATCTTCTTTCAAATGACATAATAATGATGTTAGTTTTATCTATAGATGAAATGTAAAGAAAAAAAATTACATCACGTGCGGGACAAGGCTGTCACATGTGGGACATTTGCACAAAGGCACAGTGAATAAATAGTTACAATCTGATATCCTCTGAAAAGTTGATCCTACAACACCCACTGGAAGGATTTACACCCTTAATTCTGGAGGGACACGACACAGGGTTAAAAATAACAATGGCAACAAGGGAAATTGTTATTTAGTAAGTAAATAAAATGCCTAATTGTTCATATAAAAACATACCGGTACGTAGGCTACAGGTAGTACATAAAAAAAACGATTTAAAAAAAAATTTAGAACAGCTTCTAGAGTGATTCTAAAAATGCTTATCAGGCGTTTTGGGCGTTTTTTGTAAACTTTACATAGCCGTATTTTAAAAACCATTTGAGATAAAAATTGAAATGAAATACTCTTCTTATTCTTGGTAGGCCTACATACTACTACTGGTAAATCTTGAGTTTAGCTACCACCATAGGAAATTAGAATTGTTTTTCCAAAATGTCGGAAATTTCACACTGATTCCGATAGTTTTTCCTGCGGAAAAACTCAGAAAATCCTGAAAAATGGGAAAAAAACTAGAAATAACTTACTCCAAATCTATACTTATTTAATATGCTAAGGGTTTTTTTGTCTTGAGAACTCCTCCTACAATTTTCAACCGATTTTTAAGTTTTTGGTGTCGTTGGATAGGGCTTGGTCTGTAGTTGTCCGCCAAAAATTTATGAGAATCGGACTGAAAATAAATGCGCTATCCACCATTGAAATCTCAAACTTTCCCATTTAAATAACATTGGGATTGAATAAAGAATTTTAAACATCTGTTAATAATCAGCTGTAAATACGTGTAGTTATGGTGATTAAAGATATTCACAATATTGGATTGGTCGAATGTTATTGATTTAGAGCGAAAAGTAACATTTGTATTGTATTAAAATAAATTGCTCGATTTCGAGCAACACGTATACTAGTAACTAGAAATAACTTCTTACTCCAAAAAACGTTCCAAAAACCTTATTATTCCAGTATTCAAATCAACTGGAATGTTATGCTGATCATGAATATGTAAGAATAAGATTTTAAATAAGCCGGAAAATACTGAAAAAAGGTCGGGAAATCCTTAAGATGACTTATTTTAAAAGTATGTCATGTGGGTACTCAAAAGACGCGGAATTTTATGTAGAATACAAATATGTATATATTTATTGAATACAACAAACTAGTAGTGAAAAAAGAAAAATATATATAAATAGCTACAAATAAAATAAAACCACGCTGAAACTTACATAAATGAACCACTAACAATGTTTAAAATTATTGTTATTGATGTAGGTACTACCTTAAATTATTTGGTAATATGCAATACTATATACATAGCTACTAACTCATCACATATAATCTAAAATAACACTAACATATCTAACACTATCATTTGTTCGATAGTGACATAAAAAAAGTAGTGGGTGAGGAAGTTTTTTATTTTTGGGTCAAAAGCAAAAAGTGTTCGCGGAGAATTTGTAGATGACATTCTAAAATATTTTATCCCAAGCACTTTTTCTATCATTAGCTGTTTCCGTTACAGGTGGTTTTATTTCCATGTGTTCTGCGAAAGTGCAGATAGCGCCGGGCAGCCGAGCGTTCAGAACCAGATTCTTGGAAATACGTGAATCCACAATAAGTAGTAGGCCTAACAATCATACGATAACAGTATTTAAATAACTCAGCCAGGATTGTGAAGAAAGAAGGTGCATGTTATGCTTATGAACAGTTAAAAAAAATGTTTTAGCCAAGCTTAAAATTGTTTAATTGCACGCCCAACAAACCGTGAAAACATAAAACGTTAGCTGTGGTTCTTCAAGGAAGCTACTCTAATGTAAGCTAACATTTTTCATCAAAGTAACTTTATTCAAAATATTCTAAAATATTCTTTCACCACTTTACAGTTTAAGAAATTAAGTGTTTACTTTGTAAAAGTGGTACCTACCGGTCAAAGCAACAAAAGCAAATGCTTGAAGTGTTAAAAATATTAATAAACATTAACAGTTGAAACTTAAGAGTCATCTTCACCATGGGCAATTAGCCCATTGTTGCGCAGTCGGCAATGTTAACCATATGGCTTTTAATGCGAAACATGGTATTTTATTTCCCTGTTTTGATCACCGTTTATTCAACCGATTTTCTTTAAACTTGGTAAGTGTTTGGTTGAATAGTTAATTAGGCACCTCGTACCACGAAATTTTGAAAATTTAACAAATATTACTCTCTGGGACGTTGCAAAGTAACTCGATTTTCTTTAGTAATATTTGTTAAATTTTCAAAATATCGAGGTATGAGGGGCCTAATATATAAAACACTTGAAAAGTTTAAAGAAAATCGGTTGAAAAACGGCGTCCAAAACAGGGAAATAAAATACCATGTTTTGCATTAAAAGCCGTATGGTTAACAATATGGTTTTACAATAATATTGCATATTATTGTCATCACTAAGTAATATTCTGTATAACAGCACAGAACTTCCTAAATTAATATATTATTTAGATCTGCGATGTAATGCATTATCAGCCCATACGGAACAATAGCATTATGAGCCGCGCAAATCTCCGCTCTTCCACAAAATTTGTGGACGCTACTTTAAATAATTTCTACAGCAATAACGGGTGGTCTTAGAGATGCTTGAAATAAAAAATAAAACTTCGAATCTTGGCTATAATATTTCCGCTGACAGTTTTTACTTGGCCAAAAAATAAAAAACCTTCCGTCATCGTAATTTTTTCCTGTCATTATTAAATTGAATCAAAAGTAAGTTTTATTAAACTATTTATCATTATTATTTACAACAGGTTTTCTTAATGTAATACACACAGGACTATAAGAATTACCATTTCAAGCAGAATATTTTAATATAAAGTTAAAGTTAACTGGCTGGGTAGCTGAGTGGTTATAGTGCTCGCCTCTGAATACAAAGGTTGCCGGTTCGATCCTGAGGAAAGTTCGTAGCTTTTTAAAGGATCGATTCCGGACCCAGCTGCCATTTGTCATTGGGCTATTAATTAATGATGCTTTCTAACAACTGGTCGATGTTAGATAGTAACGAGACTGGGGTTTGGACCATTCCCCATCAAAACGTTAAAAAATGCCACTGTCGTAGATAGACACAAAAAACAAAAAAAAAAGTATTTAGTCATTGGTCACCCACATTGACATAGGCCTATTTTTAAAATAGTTCATCTGATGGCTTTTCCGACATTTTTTTGGATTTTCTGGCTTATTTAAAGTCATATAAAATAAATTTTATTCCTAATCAGCTTGATATCCCGGTTTAAATACCCATCGGACGTATTTCCGAACAAAAAAGTTTTTCCGAGCGTTTCCACAAGAAAAAAATATCATTTTCGGAATGAGCATGAAATTTCCGACATTTTGGAAAAAACCAATTTTCCATTTTCCGATGTTCGTAGCTTAACTCTAGAACTACCCTTCCACTATACAAATTTGAGGAAATTCTAAATGGTCTGGTAAAATGGGTGTGTTGATCTGACATGGAACGACCCAGTAGCCCCATTTTAACTAATTACCACTATATTTGCTTGGCTTTTAATTCCCAAATTTACATTAAAAAAAAGTAGGCCTAGGCCTAAGTTAAAATAACATTAATAACAAGAAAATCATAACACTAACTTACTAATCAATAGACCTAGTGACAACTTAACTACATAAGAAATTGAATAAAAAATTACCTATGTAAGAGTAACTTACTTAAATGTGGTCTAATCTCACATTTAAACTTTCCTGCACATAGTTTTTCATATTAGTTTAGGTAATGACAGAGTAGTAAGATTATATTAAATTTTCATCAGGGTAAATATATAACTAAGCAGTAATTTTTGATCCGATATGACATATACATTTTAAAGGAGGTAATTTTTATTGATGAGGGATAGGCCTACTACCCGAGGCTCAGGTAGTGTAGGCTCAGCAGTGTATATTGTTAATAGGTTTAGTAATTTAGGCCTATACAGAACACTAGATCTAAATTCATACTGTGAAGATTTTCAGGCAGAGTTTGCTGGTGTATTCATCCCTAGCCTATAACCCCATCCATCCATCCCCATCCCTAGCCTATGTATCGTTCACCCAATGGTGATATACAGTAGTTAGATTTTTTACCTCACTTGAAATGTGTTTAAACTATGTTTTGACATTGGGTTTATACGTTCTCATTGGAACTGACCATAACATTGTGTTGGCTATGTATCGTTCACCCAATGGTGATATAGGTAGATTTTTTACCTCACTTGAAATGTGTTTAAACTATGTTTTGTCATTGGGTTTATACATTCTCATTGGAACTGACCATAACATTGACCTTCTCAATCCTAGAAATCAATCTCCTGATTTTATTAACCTACTCAGGAGTTTTAATTGCTACAGTTCAGTGATTGAACCAACTAGAGGCAATGCCTCTTTAGACTCTGTCCTGACTAATCTCGATAAGTGGCACTATGAAGTTGAGGTTAGTCGTGATCAAATTGCTGACCACAAGCACATCATTTTTACAGCATCCTTAAATAGTATGGCCAATCTAAATAATGCCAATTCTGTACTTAAACTTATCTCATATCGAGTGTTCAACAACTATGCTGCAGAACTTTTTTCTTGCTTTCTTGTAAGGCATGCTGATAGTTAGTTTAACATTATCAGGACTTAAACTGCCAATGATGCCTTTTCTTAGTGATGTAAAACGCCCAGGCGTTTAAATCTCAGGGCAAATGCCCTGGGCATTTGCCCAAATAACTGCCCAAAATCCATAAGCGCCGGGCGTTTATCCAGTTAAAGGCCAATAAACCTAATTAATGGAGATTAAATTGAACACTACTCTTCTAGTCAACTTTTTAAACCTCTAACATTAGATATTTACATAATAGCCTATATTAAAAAAATAATTACTTGTATAATTTTAATTATATTGGTAGGAAGTCAGTACTAGAGAGTCAACACTTTTCTTTTGCCAACAAGAGGAAATAATTTAGACTGAAAATAACTTCATAGGTTTATTTTTATTTAACATATCCGGCTAATGTAATAGAATTAATTTACATTTGTTTATTACACACAACGAATCAGTCTTAACTTAAATAATTAAATGAGCATAATGAAAACTTCAGTTCATCAAACAAAATTCCTTAAAAAACTAATGACTCTTCAGATTCAGAAGCATCTTCATCACTTTTTCCAAGGATAGTATAAGTATAAACATAAATACAATACTGGTTTCTTCTTCTTAGCAAACCTTATTGTAATAGGGCCTATAATATATGTTGTGGTAGTCATGTACAGTTAGTTCAGTTGAAGTATAAAAGCATTTTAAGGACGAATATCATATGAATGAATGAACAATTAATCAATTTCAGGGAAGTCACCAAAATAAATATTGGCTAATTTTTAAACTGTTTTTATTTTTAAATAGAGTAACAAGCCTCTATACCACTAAAGGTTGAGCAGTTTACTTTAGCTTTAGGCTCCTGAGATTTACATATGCCATCATAAGCCTACATCATATCATTTGATATATTTAATAATCATGTTCAGTTTCAAAAAATATACATCCAGAATCAGAACTATACATTAAACTTAGGCCTACGCCATCACTATCAAATGATGCTTTAAATTTATTAATGTTACTTATAAAATAATTGAAGAGTCTTGGGTACAGCCAGTACGGGATGATATAGTTAGGCCATGGTTTTGCAAAACTTATACTACCAGTTTCCATTCATTAGCTGATTGCATTAAATTAAAGTAACATAAATTTCATTTTTTACAATCATTTCTATTGCTAATCTTTTTTCAAGACTGCCTTTTTGTAAAATTAATTACAACACATCCTAATAACATGGTACATATGATTTACCAGCCAATCTCAAAATAGGACAATTTCAGTCATTAGTAGGCTAAATTATTAGTTTAAAATGAAATTTTTGTCATATTATAAGATTAAATAAAATTAGTATATTTAGTATATTTTGATAAATAGCCCTAACTCCCAGTATAATTTGTGAATATATAAATTATATAGGTGCCTTTTTATGTTAGGAAATTTACATTCTGGTTAAAAAGCACTTATTTACTAACAAAACGTTAATACTTAACTTTAAATTTAGACATTATAAATTTTTCTTATGCACATATTTATGAATTCCAGAATAGAAACCTGCTTAATCAGTAAATAAGATTTTATTTAACAATTAAGAAAAATATTTATTTAAAATACCACACTGAAAATATTAGAGATTTTATTGTATTGCGCCTTAAACTGAACTTTTTATAAACGCCCAGTTTTTGGGCGCTTAAAATCGCTTTGGGCAAATGCCCGGGCAAATGCCCATTTATAAACGACCCGCCCACTGGGCATTTGCCCGGCCCACATCACTATTCTTTCTTATTTACAAAGTTTCAAGAGGCTTTTGAAGTGTATTTTCCTCAAAAGGAAAAGACTGTTAACTCTAAGCAATTTCGCAATCGAGGTTTGTCCGGTGCTCCTAAAGCTAAGGACTGGTTTACTCCGGAGCTCAGTAGGCTGGAAGGTTTTATTGTGCTTATGAATGACCTGACCTATACTAGGAATGATCTACTGCCACTGTTGAACAGTTTAAAAAAGGAATATCGCAAGAAAATTAAAGAGGTAAAGAAAATTGCTAACGCCCGGTTTATCTCTGAAGCTTCAAATCCCTGTCAGGCCGCCTGGAATCTTATCAACAATGGTCGGTCTAAACTTCCAACTGTTGATTCCAGCTTTGCCTCTGCAAAGGATTTCAATCACTACTTCATAAATTCAGTAGACATATGATATTCAGTAGTGTTCCTCATTCCGATATGAACCTTTGTGAAGTTGTAAGTAAGGTCCCTGAAGTTGCACCTGCTTTTATGTGGAGTAATGTTAATCTATGTGATGTTGTAAATACTGTAAATAGTTTTTAAAAATCTGAAAGCAAAGATATTTTTGGCATGACCCCTAACTTGTTGAAACAGGTAATTTACATAATTGGACCTATCTTAGTTTACTTAATTAACTCTTGTTTCTTGCAGGGAATATTTCCCAATGTACTTAAATTGTCGAGAACAGTGCCCATTTACAAGAAGAGTGCACCAAATGATGTAGCCAGTTATAGGCCTTTATCTTTAATTCCTGTGATGGCCAAAGTTTTTGAATCCCTTATGTTCAGCCAATTATATAGTTATCTTGAGCAGCGACACCTTCTGGTACCAGCACAATACGGTTTTTGTAAATCCAGATCAACTGTTTTAGCTGTCGAAGAACTTGTCAATGAAATCATGAAAGCTTTTGAAAACAAGCACTCTACTTTTGCAATGCTCTGTGATTATCACGAGCTTTCGACTGCGACAGCACAAAATTTTGCTTGATAAACTCGTAAGGTATGGTCTAGAGGGTGCCGCAATCAAATTGTTAGCATCATATCTTGATAATCGTCAGCAGGTTGTCAGTTGGGACGGAAGGTTGTCCAATCCTATGCATGTAAAGCACGGAGTCCCGCAAGGATCCGTGCTAGGGCCCCTACTATTTCTTATTTCAATTAATGATTTGTATTATGACGTGGGGAGTGGTATTTTGCTTTTCGCAGATAACACTACTCTATTTTCTAGCCATGTCAATCTGAAAACAGCTGTAACTGCAACTAGAGAAATCTTTAATGTGGCATCTCAGTGGTTCTTGGGAAACAAATTAGTGCTGAACAATGCTAAAACATAGGAAATAATTTTCAGCTTATGCAACGATGATGTCGACAGTGAACCAGTCAAGCTTTTGGGTATTACGCTAGACACCAAAATGTCTTGGGATGCCCACAGCCTTTTTTGCATTTTTTCAGAGTCATGTGGCTTATGGCACCATCTTATGGGGCCACTGTTCAAGTGTTAGCAAGATACTACTGCTACAGAAGAAAGCAGTCCGAGTCATATCAAATGCCGGTTGGTTAGATCATTGCAGGCCTCTTTTTGTAGAGAATATCTTGACTGTATAAAATCTGTATATATTGCATTGTGTTGTAGCTAAAGGAGAAAAACAATGATTTTGTATCTGTAAACTCAGTGGATGGTCATAATACCAGATATAATGAGAACCTGTTTGTGCCTAGAGTAAGACTTCAGAAAACATCAAGAAGTTTTCCTGTTTCAGGTATACGGTTCTTTAACCGGCTGCCAGTTGCCATCCGTACCCTGCCTCTACCAAGGTTTACCAAGGTCATGAAGGCATGGCTCATCCTTAATCCATTCTATCACACTAATGAATTTAATAAAGCCGATCCGTCCACCATTTTAAAGCTAATCTAACCTGCTAACAGTGCCGACCTCTCTAATCAACAACCTTTCAACCTCATTTTTTTCCTTTTTTGTCTTTATATATATTTTACCCAAGATTCTCAATTTTTTTTATTTTTTTTCTCATTTTTTATTCTCAACTGGCAGTTCTTTGCACAAAAATTATTGAATGACCTTTTGAATGTAATTATTTTGTTTCGTTGTTGTTGCTCAGCACAGTCATATTAGCCTAAGGAGTTTATAGTTTTAGTTTGTGACATTGCCAATTGTATTTATTGTAAATATTTAAAGGCAAATCTTGAATCTTGAATCTACCCTATTAGGCCTACTCAATTCTGGAAAGAAAAAATTACAAAAAAAATCCCCGGAAATACCCGGAAACAATCCACTTAGTTAGACTTAAGTTAAGTGACTTCCATTTTTTAAATGATTCAATATTATAGGCCCTATATTGAACGATGCAATAGACATAATACTTATTGATTCGGGTCATTCCATATCAAATCAACCAATGGTCTGGAACTTGATATCTCAGAATTCAATGATTTTTTTTACAAGTAAAGCTACTTGAAAATATAAAAAATACCAAGTTTTAGATTTTTTTGACTTTTTGTTTATGAGTTATAAATTTAAAAAAATTAAAAAATCGGCAGATTTTTGGCGTGTTTGGAAACCTTTAAATAGCTCTAATTCCACGACCATTCAACCTAGAGAGTTCAAACTTTCACCATTCTCTTTAGAATTCCAAGGGCTTTAATTTGATGTCACTTGACTGTATTAGCTAAGTAATTAAATTTTCAAAAATCCAAAAAAAGTTTTTTTTTTAAATCTCAAAATCGAAAATTTTTTTTTTTTTGAAAAAATATATGTTTTTTGTACTTCTTATTTGAGTGCATGTGCCAAATTTCATTATGGTACTCCTATGGGATCATATTTTAAAAAAAATATTTACTAAAGTTAGTTCAACCACTTAACACGTATAATGCATGTAAGTTAATGTAACCACAGACTATAGATAAGCGACATAACATAATGAGTTTCAGTAAGGTAAAATTTATTTAAAAAAACATTTTTAGAAAGATCTTTACTATATATTACAATAAAATGAGTACACAATAATAATATTCACAGTAATAATGATACCATATTCATTTTACTGAACAGTTAATAAATCGGGATCATATTCAAAAACATTAAAAATACCAAAATAGTTTAACCACTAAACTCACAATTGCACTAAGTAAACATTTAAATTACAATAAATAATGCTAATAGTTTAAAAAAAACTTTTATACATAAAGTATAACTAACAGTATACTTTTTCCACTTTTATTTCAGAAACAATCATGTAGATTTCAGACAAGATCATTTGTATTTTAGAATTAATTGTTATATGTATTTCAGAAAACTAATTATCAAATTCAGATTAGTGATTTTCATTTCAGACATTACCAATTGAATTTAATATTAATAAATTATAATTGAGAAATAGTAAATTGTATTTCAGAAAACGAACTATTAAATTCAGATAAGTGATTTTCATTTCAGATAATTTCAATCGAATTTCGTATAAATGAATGTAATTTGAGAAATAGTAAATTGTATTTCCTAAACAACAAATACAGTTAAGAAAACGACCACCACATAAATTGATTATGTTTTAAATTTAAAAAGAACCGTTCTCATTTGACACTAAAAAGTCAACAATGAAAATACTTCCAAATTACATGTTTCTGAAGTATATACAGTAACTTCTTAAAATTAAATAAGTTTTAACTCTTTCAGAAATACAACTCATATTTTCCAAAATATATATGCAGTATTAATCCTACCACGCCAACTGGTAGGACTTAACTTACAGATTATCTGCGGATGAGATGACTAAAGCTTCTCAAATTTTATCAAAGAAGAAGCAAGCACTGTAGGGCCTACTCGTAAAATAATCACATCCTGGTTTCAAGACAGTGGCTTGTGATTAATTAACTCGAAGATAATGTTTTTGATTGTAAATAAATTGAACTTAGAAATCGAACAATCTTGGATATAGGCTATAGCCTAATATACTTGTAAATATTTTATAAATAAATAATAATTATTTTCAAGTGATTAAACAAAAAAACTCTACCAAGAACAAGACAATGAATTTTAAAAATTTAATAAAAAGAAGTAAGAAACTAAATGACTTTATGAATCATTTGACATATAATACGATGGTAAGTTTGTATGCTGCTCGGTAAAATTAATTCTGTAACACTGTTATTTTATTACTGTGAATATTATTATTGTGTACTCATTTTACTGTAGGCCTATAGTAAAAATCTTTCTATAAATGTTTTTTTAAATAAATTTTACTTTACTGAAACTCATTATGTTTATTATGTTATGTCGCTTATCTATAGTCTGTGGTTACATTAACTTACATGCATTATACGTGTTAAGTGGTTGAACTAACTTTAGTAAATATTTTTTTAAAAATATGATCCCATAGGAGTACCATAATGAAATTTGGCACATGCACTCAAATAAGAAGTACAAAAAACATAATATTTTTTCCCAAAAAAATAAAATTTTCGATTTTGAGATTTTTAAAAAAAACTTTTTGGATTTTTGAAAAATTTAATTACTTAGCTAATATAGTCAAGTGACACATCAAATTAAAGCCCTTAGAATTCTTAAGATAATGGTGAAAGTTTGAACTCTCTAGGTTGAATGGTCTTGGAATTAGAGCTATTTAAAGGTTTCCAAACACACAAAAAATCTGCCGATTTTTCAATTTTTAAAAATTTATAACTCATAAAACGAAAAGTCAAAAAAATCTAAAACTTGGTATTTTTCATCACTCTGAGGTATAGAACAAAATTGCCAAATATTACCCATTTTGAAACACCCAAGGTCTAAAATTATTTTTTTATTGGTTGATTTGGCATGGAATGACCCATTCATCCAATCAATATATCGATTGTAACTTATTGATTGATATTTTCTTTCGATAACAGTGTAGGCCTAGGCGCTAGGCCTATATGAAACTTTAGGCCCGACCTGATTTAAGTTAGACTCCAAGCCTACCACAAGACTTAATGGCCTTAGGCCTACAACTTGTAGCACATTAAATATTAAAATTACTAACACTCATGGTCTGGTTTCATCAAGTCTTATTTGTAAACCTTAAAGCGTAATAGGCCTACTGTATATGTCCTCCTTGTTTTAAAAGGAAAGATCAAACATAAAAAAATATACCGGTAAGCCTCCTTTTAAGTAGGCTATACTACAAGGGGTTTAGATAGGCCTAGGGCCTACTAACTTATAACTTAGTGCTTTATGACAAGTATCTACACTATGGATAAAAATTTGTTAAACCTGCCCCACTTTTCCCCATTACGGTACAAAGAAGGAAATCTAGGCCCTTCAAGTAATGTAGCCTCTATACATAAAAGCTGGTATGGTACCTACCTACATTAGGCATAGGCCAACAAACAGTGCTCCAAAATTAATATGAACATTAGGCCTAATAATAGGGAGTTCATGAAAAGAAAAAACTCAATCTTAACCACCTAAGGGATAATCCAAAAGAAATTGCCCGTCCCTAAAATCAAGAAAAAGGCTGACTATCATTTGGCTTACCAATTTTAGTTGATAACACATTTCGTAGGAGATCTTGTAAAGGCAAACACACCGTGTCTAACATCATCTAACCAAATCTGATAATTTACATACAGTCTTAGCTATGCAACTATTTACTAATCAAGAAACATCACACCTCGCTAATGAAATAAAAGATACAAAAACAATTTACAACTACAGGAAAATCCGAAAATTACTATTTCATTCGACATTCAGTTCAATTTTCATTTCAACATCATCAGCAAAAGCAAAGCATCAGGCAGGCAGGCTGAGGCTGCAGGCAGGCATAGAAATTTATGCCTGCTCAGCAGTGCTGGCAACGGAACGGATTTGTGTTTTTAGTTTTTTTTTTCAGGAGGGATGTCAGAGAATTGAGTATGGATATTTCATAAACCATAAGCAATATTTTATAGTTTGAACATTTCTTAAGTATGCACTCGCACTTCATATCGTCATGATACTTAATCTAGTCAAACTATTTAATGGTTTGCAAAAAATGCAAAATTCACAACATGCAAGCTAAGGAAAATTTTGTGGAAAAAATTGCAGGAAAATTATCTGACAGACGCCAGATCACTGAGATTCTGCAAAAATTCAAAAAATGTTTTCTACTCCAAAATCATTACGAACAATACAACAGCGTACCTACTGGTGAGTGAGGAGAATTTTAACACTCACACCAATCTGAGTTTGAAAATTGACGATGTTCTTGTGACAAACCCTGTTACTGAGGTTAACTATTTTTGTAATTATTTTGTGGAGGAGGTCTCTAGGCTGGTTAGTGTTAACACCGCTCCGGACGTACCCGATGGTTTAGGAGAGGGAAGTTTTATGCTGAATCCTACCTCGGCCGCTGAGGTTAAAGAAATAATTTTTTCACTGGGATCGAAAAAAGCTCTGGTGTGGACCAGGTTCCTTGTAGCCTCTTGAAGACTTGTAATGAAAACATTTTTTGATGCCTTTGCTTGCATAATAAACAAATCTTTCGAAACTGGATGTTTCCCTCAAAAGCTAAAGACGTCCAGGGTTGTTCCCGTGCTGAAGAAGGCAGATGCTCACTCAGTAAAAAATTACCGTCCGATTTCTGTGCAGTCCTGCTTTGCAAAGATCTTCGAGATTGTTTTTTTGAGGCGTTTTCTGGCCTACATTGAATCTAAAAATATTCTTACCGACAAACAATTTGGTTTTCGGAAGCACATGTCCACCTGTGACGCTGTATTTGCCCTGCTAATTGCCACTTAATTGGCCACTTAATTGGATCTGTCCGATGACATTCTATGCCTTTTTTATGATATGACTAAGGCCTTTGATCTTCTTAATCACCGAGTCCTTCTGCAAAAGCTCTTGGCCATGGACGTTGCTGGAAAACCCCTCATGTGGATAGCTTCTTATCTCAAAGATCGCCATATGATTGTCTCAGCGAAACACCTGGGCTGCGACAACACTCTCCGAACTGTCAACTCTGCCTTATCTCCCCCTATTAACGTGGGGGTGCCCCAAGGCTCGAACCTTGGACCGCTGCTGTTCCTCCTCTATGTAAACGATCTGCCTAGTTCGTTGACAAGTGGGAAAGTCTGGCTTTTTGCTGATGACGTCTGTCACCTCATCTGTGATTCCGACAAAGATGTCTTGATTGATAACACCCAGTCCAGTTTAAATGAAATGACTGATTGGTGCAACGCCAACAACTTGATCTTGAATAGTGAAAAAACTAAGCTCATTCATTTCTACAATAGGAAAAAACCTGATCCTTTTCCAAATTTAATTTTGAATGGAACACCTCTCCATACTTGTCCGAATGTCAAGTACCTGGGCATCCACATTAGTGAGAACTTAAAGTGGGATGAGCATGTCACCGCAATATCTTCAAGATTGACATCTGTTATCTATCTAATCTACAGACTCCACAGGCTAGTCCAGCGTGAAGTGCTGTTGAAAGTGTATTACGGCTGTTTTCACAGTCTTATCTCCTATGGAATTGTCTTCTGGGGTGGCAGTACGGTGGCAGTACGAATTTTTCTTCTCCAGAAGCGAGTCATAAGAAGGATATGTGGTGTCCATCGCCTTGCTCACTGCAGGCCCTTATTCAGGGAACTCAACATCTTAACCCTTCCATCACTCTTCATTATGGAGTCAGCTCTAGTGGTGCGGAAACATCCTGAAATTTTCATAACCAATAATCAGGTTCATCAGTATAATACAAGACGAGCCAGAAATGTCCACGTTCCTCAAGTTAACTCAACTCTGGAAAGTAAAAGCCCTTATTTTAGCAGTGTAAAAATTTACAACAAGTTACCACTCAATATCATCGGTGAAGCAAACCCGAACAAGTTCAAATCTTTATTGAAGGATCATTTGGTTGATATGGCTTACTACAATGTTGAGGAAATGTTACTCGGAGCCTGATCCAAATTACCAAACCTGACGACCACGTCGCGGAAGCGATTCCAGTGGGACTACTTCAAGTATCAAGTATCAAGCGTTTGCGGACGACACAACATTTTTCGTAAATGGGACGGACCTGCCAAGATTGGAGGCAGAGTCTAATGAAAAGGCGAATGAATTGGCTAACTTTTTTCATCAAACAAACTCAATTTATAATAATAATAAGAATAATAATTTTATTTCCAAATTAAATAGATACAATAATTACAATGAAAATCTTTATAGGCTTACAAAAATACAGATAAAATACAAAATATCATACAATTTTAAAGGAGCCAAGCTGACCTTGTTTTATTTTGGAAACTTACTTCAGCCTCCAAGGCAATGCCTGTTGGGAGGATCCTCCAAAATACACTTTTAATTAGTAATAGCAGTGACAAGTAAAATAATAAATAAAATAAAAATAAGCTCACTATTGGGAGAAAAACTTATTACTAAGTTATTTACTGAAAATTAACTTTGAAACAGCTTTGCAGCCTTTATAAAATAAATTTTTCCTCCTTGTCAAGATGTTTACTTAACACATAAAAATGTGCATATACATTCTTAACTACACACATATGCATACACTTACATAGGTACACAGACATACATATTACTATAAACTATGAGAAAAAACAATATAACAAAAATGCCATATCAATTTATTTTCTTTGCCCTTCAAACTAAGAGACTAAAACCTATGAATATATGCCTACACCCCACACAGCACAAGTACATCGCCCCAGGAGTTCCTAAACATATCCTGATGGGATATTGGAATATCCCAGGGAAATCCTAAATATCCCCAATATTCTCAAAAAGCCTTCCCAGGGATCTCCTGGGGATATTGAATGTCCGCGCATATCCCGCGTTTTGGGATATCCTTTCGGGATATCCTTAGGACATTCAAATATCCCTTGGGGATGTCCTTAAAAACTTGTCTAAAAGTTGTAAATTGTAACTTTTTTCATCAAAATTTATAAGTAATTGCATTTCTGCTAACGAACAAATTGCAAAAATGAAAATAAAACTGAGCAAAAAGTATATGCCCATGTAAGGATTTGAACCTGCGACCTCTCACTCAACGACCTGAAGCTCTAACCTCTTGAGCCACCTGATCTGTGCTCATATTGGTTCTTATTTACTAGTAAGTATTGAAACTTAACCTTCATTGGTGCACTTGGAAGTTTTGCGAGTCAACGTAAAAAAGTTAGCCTAAATTTGAAGTAACTTTACAAATTGACAATTTTCAAGTATTTAAAAAATCTAAATAAAATAGCAAAACCTTTTGAACGTGAACAGTTATATGTAATTTTTAATGTATATTTTAACATCAAAAGATTATTAATTATACTTTTTATATTTTAACTTTAGTAAAATCACTACATCTTATTTTATGTAGTTTGACATTTTGAAAGTGTATTTGATGTAAAATAAATATTCTGTGTTTGTTATGGTGTGTAATGGTAAATCAAGATATCCCAGCGTAAACCCAAATTTCCCCAATATTTTCAGTCATTCAAAGGATATCCTAGGGATATTGCAAACATGCGCACTTTGGGATATCCTTTCAGGATATCCCCAGGACATTAAATATTTTTAAGAGTTTTTTTTCGAGACACATCTGGAACTCCTGTCATGAAGAGGGACAGCCACGGAATTGCTTGTTCCAAACATTTTACTAAGAGTTATTTTCATAGGTTTTCATTAAAGTTAACTATTAAAACTGCAGTTTTTAGTGAATACACTATTTTCCATTAAAACTCTAACCACTGATGATACGTCCTAGGGATGTTCTTTGTAGATCCTTTCAACTACAATGTTTGAATTCAAACTTTGTATTTTGCTTGGAAACAATGTTATTATCCAATGTTATTAGTTTGTTATTTAATTTTCCTGGACCTCTACGATAAAAGTTAATTTAGTATTTCAATACTTTACACTGTGTCAACAGATATTTTCTTGGGAAATCCTGAGAATGTCCTAACGATATGAACGAATTTATGGAATTTAATTAAAACTATGCCTACGGACATATTCCAGGGACTTCCCAAGGAGCTCTTTTCAGAAATTTTCAAAAAAGAGGACTCAGAGAAAAATGGTATTTTTCAATGACTTGATGACTTTGGACTTTCGGCAAAACCCCTATTTTGAATGGAATATATGTTTGAATTAAATTGTAAAAACGCACATATCCCAGGGATATCCTTGGAATATGACCGTTTACGTAGTTCTGACACATCCTTGGGATATCTCTGGAATATCCTTTGAAATTTTGTTGGCAGGTGTCTTGTAGTAAAAAAAAGTGAAATAAATCCATTATAAACTTGTTTTGTTTGAAATTGTTTACTTTTAGTCTTATTTACATAAAAATTTTGTATTTCTATTAAGTCCCTTTGGAATATGCTTAGAATGTCCTTTTGTACTTCTCCATATCCCGGGATTTGAATAGGATATTTGGGATCTGGTTGGGATATCCTGGGGAAATCTTGTGCTCAGTGGGACTCATACTCATGCTTACGTACAGTACATAATTATACTCAAAATTTACATCAATATAAAAAGAAATAAATAAAATAAACGACTAGACCTATCTTAACATTTACCTAAATACAAAAAATTAGCTCTTGTTACAGTTTCCAATAAAGTAATAATGGTAACAATAATAATAATCCTACCATTAGCATAGGATATTAAAGCACAATTCTTCTATATCATCAACCACAAACAACCAAATTCTCAATTTTCTTTTAAATTTATTTAAAATCAATTCTTGCCTTAAGTCTACTGGAAGGATGTTAAAAATCTTTGGAGCAAGAAAACTACAGGTTTTTGTGAAAAATGTATTCTTAGGTCTTGGTACCAAGTAATCAGTCATAGTTCTTAATCTAGTTTTATATGCATTTTCATCATTCGCACCTCTACTCCTAACAAAGTATATTTTTTAAATCTTGTACGCAAACATATATCTTAAAGGTAAAATTTTCAAAAAGTTAAACAGTGGCCTGGATGGTTCATCACGAGCTTTTTTAGTAATAAGTCGTACAAACTGTTTTTGGAGAGTTACTATTGGTTTTAAATTCGTTATGTATGTCCCACCCCAAAAAGATAACCCATAATCTAACCGGCTATGAATGATAGACAAGTATAATGTTCTTAATAAATCATTGTTACACATTGGTCGCAAATAATAAAAGTGTCTGAGTAAATTTAGCAGGTTTTTCTTAAGACCATTTATGTGGATTTTCATTGTAAGTTTACTATCTAAAGTTACGCCTAAATATTTTAAATAATCAACTTTTCCTACTATTGAACATTTCAACTGACAAACTTCATTTTTGCAAAGACACTCCCCACACTTATAAGTAATAAGTGTGGCAATTAATTTTATTTAAATTAATGTTTTCTCCTCTTAGACTAAAATTTAAAAATTTTGTTTCATCAGTGATTAATGTCATATTATTTTTTGTAAACCACCATCTTAGTGCTTGAAGGTCAAAGTTCATATCTGATTCAATTTCTTCCCATGAATTCCTAACATAGGGCTGTATCATCTGCAAATGAAAAAACACCCCCCTTAAAATTAGCTTCACACAAATCATTGATGTATATCAGGAAAAGGGTGGCACCAAGGACTGAACCTTGAGGCACACCATAGTTAATTTCGCCAAAATCACTGATTGAATTATTAATTTTTACACATTGTCGTCTTCCCGTTAAATTGCTTTTCAACCAATCATGCACAATTCCCCTTATCCCACAATTATACAATTTTCCCAACAAGATACTATGATTGACTGTATCGAAAGCTTTAGTTATGTCCAGAAATAATCCACTTACTTTATTCCCATCATTAATTTCATTGTATATTTTATTCATGAACTCATACAGTGCAATCTCTGTACTCAAGCCTTGCTTAAAACCAAATTGTCTTTTACTTAAAACAAATTTACTCTCTAGAAAGCCAACCAGCCTACTTTTCATTATTTTCTTGATTATTTTGGAAAAGGAAGAAATCAAGCTAATCGGCCTATAATTACTACAGAGTAATTTTGACCCCTTTTTGTAAATAGGAATGACGACAGCTTCTTTCATTTTTTCAGGAAAAATCCCAGTTGAGAACCTGAGATTGATTATATAGAGTAAAACATCAATTATACCCTCATGAATTTCTTTAATCAAAATTGAATTAATTCCATCTATCCCGGGGGAAGTTCCATTCTTTAAGGATTTTATTACAGAGATAAGTTCATTTTTATCAATAGGTGTTAAAAAAATTGAGCTAGCTATGTTAGAATCTTTGAAATAATTTTTCCATATGCACTCGTTGAAATTATTTGGCATCATATTATTTGTATTTAAGGTTTCAGCAACAGATAAAGAATAGTTATTTAGTTCATTCGCTACCGTCAAAGGATCTTCTATGACTACATTATCAACTTCAAGACTTATTTTGTTAGAGGATGATTTATATGACTGTCCTGTTATTTCCTTTATTACGTTCCATGTTTTTTTACCATTACCCTTAAACTTAGAAAACAGATTATTGTAGTAATCATTTTTTAATGTTCTAATATTTCTTTGCAATTTATTTCTAAACGATTTAAAATAATTCTTTAGATCGTTGTTGTTAGGATTTGCTTTTATTCTCTTTAGTAATTTGTTTTTAGCTTCTATTCTTTTACATGTTTCGAAATTTATCCATGGTTTCAATTTATTTAACTTAGCTTTATTTTTAACTTCCTTTTTGGATTTAGAGATGAGATTTTGTAAAGTTTGAGAAAATACAGTGTAAGCATCAGAAGCATTTTTTTGCATTAAAACATTGGACCAATCAAAACCACAGAGAAGTCTTCGCAGGTGTTGATAATCAACGCGGTATTTTATTCGGTCAACTGTTGACGCATCAGATGGACTGTCACTGCCGGTGGCACCGTCGCCAGCGCCGTCAGCGCCGTCACCGCCGAGCGGCAGACAGCGGAACCAGACGGCCACCGCGCAGTGATCTGTCAAACCATTGTTTATCACCGCGCTCTCGGCAATTAATTTGTTTTTATTGTTATTTTTTACTAGTGCGTGATCAATACATGTACTTGACGCTTCAGTGATTCTAGTTGGTTCATTAATGAGGGATTCAAATCCATATTTGGTAAAGGTAATTTTGTATTCATCTATTATAGAATTGTCTTCAAGCGGATTTAAGTTTATGTCACCAATAATGCAAATATTTTTACATTTTGCCATATCTTGATCACTTAAAAGTTTATGGAAATCTTCAAGGAAAGATGCTTTTGGTTGTTTATGATGTCTATACATAGCCACAATAGCAAAATTTATTTGTTGCAATTTAAAACTTATTTGCAAGACATCTGCTGATATAATATCTAAAACTTTAACCTGTGCTACACTAACACTGTCATGAACATAAATTGCTACTCCACCTGCTCTATACAACTCATTTGTTTTTAGATATAAGGAATAGCTATCTATTTTGTAGAAATCTCTCTCTGTTTCTTTAATCCAAATCTCTGAAAGAACAATTACCTTAGGGAGCTGAATTAAACTTGACAGATCAGACATAAATATATCAAAATTTTCACGCATACTTCTCTGATATTCTGGTGTAGAACAACAAAACCAGTAATCTTATTTAAATCATCAATGGATATAATTTGTTTTTCTTAATGTAACATTAAAATAAAACATTCTTACATAAATAAACAATAAACCATTATTATAAAAATATTAAAGCATATTTAAAATCCCAGGTAACAAGTAAGCTTACGGCAAGACTTGCCTTTCGTTTTCCTAAGGAAAACTTTTCCAATAATAATTTACCGAAAATTTGAGTCAAGTGTTTCCCAAAAAAACTTGCCTTCACAAATATGCCGCAAATTTATACACAGCTTGCCGCGGCACACTTGCCGATCATACATCTTTAACAAACTGGCCGGCAAGTTTTGGTTGAGGAACGTTAAGTCTCTCCGATTGCCCGCTGCAGCGCTAGCGGCGTTTGCGAATACGCCGTTCGACGCGCCATTTTGTTATTCCGTCTGCTAGCTGCCATTAATTTGCCTTTGTTAATTCGTTTTGTTGATCTTTCGTTTTAAGTTTTAAATAGGTTTTAATATTGTTAGTTGATTAATAGTATCAGGTTTTCTACACTGCATCAGGTAAGTATGTCAATTACATGTATGTCGCATTGTTGTTCGTCGCATGTATGTCAGACGCATTACATGTATGTCAGAATCTGCATTGGACAATGTTCTCACCAATATTACAGATTATAATCTAAGGGTAGCTGGTGTTAATACACAAATTTCGGACCACGATGGATTGTTATTATTTTTTGAATGTGACAATGTCAAAGATGTAAATTTAATTAAAAACAAACAAAACAAACAAATACTAAGAGATGCTAGGGATTTCTCAGAGGATAATTTAGACTTGTTTGTAAGATTACTGAGTAAAGAAAATTGGATGCATGTTTATATGGCTAAAGTTGAAGAAAAATATGATGTTTTCCATCAAATTTTCATGTTCTATTTTGATCAATGCTTTCCAAAATTTAAAAAACGATGTAAAACTAAGGATAAAAATTGGATCTCAGCAGAGATAAAAAATGAAAAATCAAAAATTATTAGTGTAAGTAGGATTGCTCGTGCTAGTAAAGATAATGATCTTTATGACAAAGTTAAAAGGTTGAATAAAGATTTCAGAAAAAAAGTTATACATGCTAAAAGACAGTTTTACGAAAATAGGGTGAATAATGCTGAAAATGTATGTAAAGCTACCTGGAAAATACTTAATGCTGAAGTCTCAAATAAGAAAAGGAATGTAAGTAATATTGAAATTGATTTTGATGGAAAATTGTACAGAGACCCTCAAGAGATAAGTTGTATTTTTAATGACTTTTTTAATAACTATGTTAATTCATCAATTATTCCTCAGCTGGCTCAAAACAACACTTCAACTGCGAGTGTATCCTGTCCAGGCATTCAGTCTTCCCCAAAGGCTAATTTCAAATTGCGTGCTGTTTGTGATTATGAGATGTTAAATATTATAAATTCTTTTGATAATAAACCATCAACTGGTTACGATGAAGTGCCTATGTTAGTTATAAAATATGCTAGTAAACAATTGGTTAAACCTCTTGTTCATATAATAAATTCTTCTTTCTTGAGTGGAATTTTTCCTAAAAAATTAAAAATTGCTAAGGTTATCCCACTGCATAAAAATGGAGATTCAAAAAATTTGACAAATTATCGACCCTTATCTTTACTTTCATCGTTCTCTAAATTATATGAAAAAGCCGCTTATAACCAATTAGTAACGTATCTAGAAGAAAACCATTTGCATGATGATGAACAACATGGCTTTAGACCAGGTAGATCTGTAGTAACCGCAGCAGTGGATTTTATTGATTCAATAATAAACTCAGTGGACAAAGGGGAAAAAACAGTAGGCATATTTTTGGACCTGACTAAGGCCTTTGACAGTGTTTCACACCAGCTTCTTTTGGGGAAGATCCGAGATATGGGTGCTGACAGCAGGTCAGTCAAGTGGTTTCAATCCTACTTGACTCAGAGATCGCAGTATGTCGAAATAAAGCAATTAAAAAATAATATTTCAACAAAAACTTGCTCTCAGTTATCCGTTATTCAACATGGCGTACCACAGGGTTCGATTTTAGGGCCTGTTTTATTTCTTTGTTACATTAAAGGCATGCCCAGCTCATTTCAAAACAATTTATCTAATAAAATAAGTTTGTATGCAGACGATGCCAGTTTAAAAATAAGTAGTGCATCTGTTTCTGGTTTGGAATATAACTCTTTGAATTGCCTAAAAACAATAGATGCTTTCTTAAACTACCATCAACTGCTCTTAAATTGTAGTAAAACTAACTTCATGGTATTTTCAGCTGGTAAACAGAAAAATCCAATTCACCCAGTGATTAATTTTAATAATTCCAATCTTCATCAAGTTACTACAACAAGATTTTTAGGTTTAGTAGTCGATGAAAATCTTTCATGGAACTCTCATATTGACCATGTGGTCGGCAAAATTACATCTGGAATCTATGCCATTTATAGAATGTCAAAATTTTGCTCAATAGATACTTTAAAAATGCTTTATTTTGCTTTCATTGAATCCTCAATATCGTTTGGCATCAGTATTTATGGCGGAACATCAAAGAAAAATTTGGATAGAATTTTAATTTTACAAAAAAGAGCAATAAGAATAATGTTAAACCTAAACTGGGATACTTCTATGCGTGATTATTTCTCAGCCATGGGCATAATGACGGTGTACGGCATTTACGTTTACCATACTGTTCTTTACACAAAAAAGCTTTTTTCTGAAAAAAAGTTACCTAAACTAGGGGATAACCATAAATATGAAACTAGGCATAGAAACAAAATTGCTGTTGGTACCCATAGATTGGAATTTTATAACAAAAAACCATCATGTGCTGGAAAAAAATTTTTGGAAGGGCTTCCAGAGCGGTTGAGGAGTATTGATGATGATAAAAAATTTAAAAGTCATCTTAAGGCATACTTAACTGAAAAAGTAATTTATAATTTTGATGAATTGTACAAATGATATTGTGCTTTAGTTTAAGTAGTTGTAAGAATCTTGACGCCATTCAATGTACATACTTGTATGATTAACGAATAAAGTTATTTTCAATTCAATTCAATTCAATTCAATTCAATTCAATTCAAAGTAAATTTGGTTTTTTTCCAATAACTTATTAATATAACTTAGGCGGCCTAAGTTAGGCCTAAGTTAGCTGTCTTCTCAGGAAGTTTAAGTTGGAAAAACATGTAGGCTACGGTATGATTCGGGTTCGCCGGGTTTCAAAACAATTTTTTAATTAGTTACTTTAAAAGACTAAAAACATTAATGTAGCGTTTATAAATTGAAGGGTTAGGGACATAGGCCTGCTCAACCAAATTCCCTCTGTTAATGGATAGCCTAAGACTGGGTTTGTATTACTCCATTAATTTGGTACAAGTATTTTACTGAGGCCTATTTAATTAATATAGCATACATACATAGCCTATTTAGAATGTTAAAACTAAGGCATATACAAGATAAACCTAGTGAATAATGAAATATAGATTAGTCAAACCTTGATATAACTTAGCTTAACCTTATGAATCTTAGGAGATCTAACCTAAAATTTGTTATAAAGCCTAGACCTAGATGGCCCATTTCATTACACTGAGGTTTGATATAAATATTGAGACTAAGTAAAAGTTAACAGACATTTTTCTACATCTTAGTCATAGGCTAATTATGTGTCCATGGTACTGTTAAATTTTGAAAGAGACCTCCGATTTTTATGATATTTGCTATGAAGGTTTAGAATCAGGTCTATTTTCATGAGATCGCAGACCAGCATAATTGGATTATGGGAACAAGGTTTTATAGGGTTTCTAAACAGTAAAAAAAGTGCAGAAAATGTGTTGACTCCTAAAATTTCCCTCAATTGTAGGCCTACCTACTGTTACGGACCAAAGATTTCGCCCAAGATTTGCGACATAAGTTATGTGACTTTGCCTTAAAACTCAACAGCTTGCAATGGGGCTGTGGCGTAACTTCGTTATCCGACTCCACCGTTATTATCGATGTGGAAATTTTGATATTGCGATAATATTGCTATTACGGTATATCGATATAAGTTACAATTACACGATACGATTACGATTTTATCACCGGATTTAGTTTCTTTCTAATATAGCCTATGAAACAAGTAACTGATAATAACAACAAAAAAGTAAAACTTAGCTAATGTAACCCGTAACAAAGAACAACACAAAATAAAATAACCAAGTTTATTGTGTAGCTGTATCTAAATTGTGAGTAGAATTTTTTTTTTTTTTGCTATTGTATTAAGGGAATTTGCGTTTTAAATGTTTCCAAACACCATTGATTTTGTTGTTATAAACATTGCTGTCAATAAAAGTGATCTATTACGGTTACACTGTTAAGTTAGATTATTGTTATGATACATTTCTTATCTCAGTATTGTTTATTCAATTGTTTTCATCCCACAATTTCAATCGCATTATCGAAATTTCCACATCGATAATAACGGTGGAGTCGGATGACAAAATTTTGCCGGCAGTGAAATGATTACAAATTTTTTTATTTTATTTTAGTTAAACTTATATTAAAACATAAGTAGGCTAATTAAAATCAAAACTACTCACCAGTACTTCGTCATAGGTACTTTATAAGTTATCTCTCATATAGGCTAAGTAAGTTAACTAAAATAAAATATTGATTATATGCTCAGTATTAACTTCAATTATGAAGAAGAGGAGAACATCAAAACAACATCAAATAAGTTAGGCTAATAATATTTTCCCCAAAATTTCTCCGGACACCTTGAAATTTCCTTGGTCCTAGATCCCCGGATCGGACATATTCTGTACCCCTGCAAAAAAAGGGTTTTTGGCGTTTTTGGACCTTAATGTTTGGAAATTTACTTATAAATTTTAACTAAAACACTTTAAAGAGTTAAAAAAAAAAAAAAAAAACATTTAGAACATATTGAATTTTCAACTTGGCTTAACATTTAAAAAGAAAAAAATCCATAAATAGGTGTGTTATGAGAAATAATTAAAGCCCTGTACGGTCTCTCGCTTATTTATTGACATAGGCCTAGTCCTAACTTGATCAGATTTGGTATAAACACTCACTTGGTAGGGTTTAACTTATAGGCCTATTTGCTTACAACACCCATAAGGCGGCACACCTCATAATCTCCCCCATGGGGTTTATTCCTCCAAGTGTTAACCCTCTAAACTTGTTTTAGTCGATTTTTCAACACTTTGAAAAATGTGACATAACTTTATAGTAAACGTCAGAAACGCGGTTATGAACAGTACCATTGAAGGCAGTATCCTTAATTTCATGTCCTTGTTTGATACCACCTGTAGGCCTAGTTGGTTTGGATTGACCAATCTGTAGGAATTTGCTCGCTTGTGATTGGTGCTTCATCTTGACCACATAGCACAATGTCTTGATCCCTTAGAAATGTCACTTTTACTTTCATGTTTAATTGTTCCTTGTTGAAATGAGTTTGTCCAAAAAATCTGTTGGTTGATAGAATTCAACCGAGTGTGATCCTATATTACTCTCTATCGATATGCATTATTTCCAGATTAAAGTGATGTCTGCAGTTGGTGGCCGGGATTCAAATGCCCTCACTTTATATATATTGAGGCATTCACTCAAGGATGAAGCTAGCTGCGGAGATCTTTTCCCTCACAGGAAAAAATGGTCAATTTTCCACAGAAGAGGAAGTTTGTAGGCACAAGAATGTGCTCTCTAATTTTTGGTAAGTTTGTTAGAAATAAAAAAAAAATACAGTTCTAAATCTGTGTAAATCAGTGTTAAAGAAATAATATAGACCTAGTTGAAATGTTAGCCTAAATGATTATTTTTAATGTTTTGTCATTGAAATAAATTAAATCAAACACTTAGGCCTATCTCTATTTGTACCTTAAAAAGTTTTTTTTTCAAAACAGAAATTTTTCTTTCAATTTTGTTTTTTTATATACAAGTTATGAACTTTTATCATGACAAAAACAAATACAAATATAGAAAACAAACCTCGATAAAACTTTTATTTCTCAATTAACATTCAAGCAAAACTAATTATTCCTACTTCTGTTTACATTTAAATCGTAGAACAGTAACAACAGCTGATATTTATAGAAATAAACGATTTCAGTTATTTCTGGGCAAGTGGAGAACAAAATACTTCGCCTACTGTATATTTTTTACGTATCAATTGAATAAAAATTTTATCGTATTATTATGATTACCGTACCGTTGTATTCAATATTTCATTTGTTTATTATTTTCATTAGGATAAAATACGACCAAAATTGTTTTGTTAATTGAACTGCTCAACAAAATAATGTTACTTGCTCTGAAGGACATTTGTGGTGGGGTATTAATATTTAATCTCAATTATTGGGCACTACCTACCTCCAGGTTTATGGCGACCGTCAGAAGAGTGAAAATATATCCAAATTGCCAGAAAAATACTATTGTTTTAAATTTACACAAGACACAAAACACAAACACATAAACATTGACCCCGCACAAAATTGTTACCCGACATTTTTAAAAACCGCACAATGTTTCCCGTTATCTAGGGCGAACTTGAGATTGAAAATTCTCATGATTATTACGTAACCTTGCCGAGCGCCGGACCACGACTCCGGATGGGTCCTACGATAACAGGCCTGTATTCTTCCCCCCACCACCAAAGTCACGTGACTAAATGGGAAGATCTGCAACACATGACGCAAAGTCATGCTATTGCAATGTTTTTATATGGAGATGACAGCTGAAATTCAGCCGCATCTGGTCACTTGACCAAAAATGTATGCAGGCCCGTTAGTTATCGTAGGCCGGGTCCGCACCATGACAAGAGGATATCCGGATATAGGCTACCTTCACTCTTCTGACGGTCGCTATAAACCTGGTAGTGGGAAATGCCCAATAATTGAGATTAAATAAAAAATAACGATAGACAATGAATGTTGGATACGGAATGTGAACTTTGTTGCTAACAAATGAAATAGTGCATAACATTTATTTCATAGAGATTTTGAATTTCTCTCTCCTAAATTATACATGACCTACCATTAAAAAAATAATCACAGGGAGGGAGCTATGCGTTGCCACATACTGTTATTCCTTCCACCCCACAGATGTATTTTCAGCATGGCCTCTGGTGCCTTTGAATACAATATATCATCTGTAGATTATTTTTTTCCTTTTTATGTTTTAACAGATGCAGTTAGAAGACGTGAAAAGGATGCCTCAAATGAAATGATGAAAAATGCCATCAAGCATTGGCTTCAGCAAGCCACCCCCCGGATCCAAAAGAGGTAACTAATAATTTAACTCTACCCAAATTTGGATTATGAAAGTTATCTCTATTTTTTCCCTTCAAATCTAACGGAACCTGTATTGAAACTGGTAGGCGCAAAGAATCGAAAATTGACAACTGCTCAAATCTGGTGGTATAAAAATCAGAATCAGCCCTTAGTAATTTTGTTGGCAACAAGATTGTAATGACAATAATGAACCTGTTTAAGATCCATGTAAATATATTCATTTCTGTTGGCAAATGAAGATCTTATGACTTAATCCATGCAAATAAGAATAAAACAATTAAAAAAACATGAATTAACTGTGGATCATTCAATTTTAACAACATTATTAATCGTAACAACATTTCAATTCCATCCTTACATGAATTTATTATTGTTATAGAAAGGAAATTGTAGGCTTACCTTACTTCCTATTTAACGTTTCCTATTGGGATTTCAGGGAGAAGAGGCAAGAAAAACTCACCACCAACACTCTTGGCGAGGAGCAAGAGGCGTAGCTTATTTGTTTATGTTTAAATTATCAACTTTTTATTAAATTATTATAAATTTTATAATTCAAACTTTTTATTACCTCTGCAAAGTATTTATTTAGTAACCAGTTTAAAGTAAGCTTGATTATATTTCAGACGGTTTTCCTGTGGTAGTTATTATTTATTATAAAAATATATGACAGTTAATTTATCCAGAATCAGAATTCTGTATCCTTATTTCATAAACATCAAGTTTAAATTGTATCAAAACTACTATTACAACAAGTATTTCATTACTTCTTTTTAAAATTTAATGTGGATATTTCCTTTTAATTACTATAAATTCTTTAAAACATGTTCATCATACTGCTTGCAAAACAGTTGTTTTCTGATCTAGGTATACAATTAGTTAGCAAAGTTGGCGTTTAAGTAGCCTTTTAAAAGTGCACCGAAAATACATCTGTCAATATTTTCTGTGTGCTAACCTCAAAAATTGTGTTTGTCTTGAACAAAAGCAACTTTTATTCATACTACATTTTAAATGGAAGATTTTGAAATTTCATTCATTTGACTTGTATATCAGCTGTTTTTAAAAAATACTGTATTTATAAGGCAACTATTGAATGTAAACAGATACAGAAATTTTAGTTATTTAATTCTTTGCCCTGCTGTAGTGAAGGGATTTTGTGGCATTAACCGGAGGAATCGCTACAGGGTCAACTATTCCTCCAAAATTTGGTGGTGGTGGGGGAATTGGAGGGGACTTGCACTGTTGAGCGCGCAGTACTACTTGCATTGTTGAGTGCGTAGGAATTAGTATGTTGCCGTTCCCGTTCCCGTTCAGGGTTCACTCCACTCTATTGTTCAGTGCCACTTCGCCAGTGGCAATGTTTCAATGTTCCAACGGTTCATTGGATAAGAAATACACAAATTAAGACCCATTATGAAACCAATTGTTTTTCTTTCATGCGATTCCCGCGTTAATGAGCTGTCAGATTTAGACTATAGAGCTTCTAGGAATAGGCCTCTCACTTTAGGCCTAATACCCTAATATGAGTAGCCTTCTCCATTGAATTTGTTTGAAACTGAAATTGGGACAGGGATCTATTTGTTAAGCCAAATTCACTCCATAGCTCTGACGTTGTTGGTATACGGTAGACAATTTTTATAGTTTCTCTTACAGGGATGCAAAGAGTTGAGTCAAACTCATAGAACTCTAGTCTATATATATATACCTGGAACGCTCACGCAAGGCAAAACTCGAACCCAAAACCGCAACCCGTGTTTTGGTAAGCAGGCAAGAACGCATTTTAATTGAGCCGCCAAACCTATATTGTGCGCGCGCTCACTTACACCCTTCTTCACCGGTCGCTAACAATCCAAATTCATTGAAACAAATACGGTTTTAAAGAAAAAGACTGGTTATAACGATGTAAATATCTTAGCCATTATATTTAACTAGAAAATCTTATAAAAACAAATGTCAATTCACAACAAGAACATGAAAAAGTTAGCCTACTATAAGCGTAAATTTTTTTTATTTATTGGTCAGGAAAAAACTTCAAGCGACAAAGTTGTAGATAATGAGATAAATTTAAATCCTTACATTTAACATTTTTTTTATAAACTGAATGGTTTTCTCAGAATTCAGGTATAAAGATAAAAGTGGCACAACGCTGAAGATTTCGGTGAATCGCGTCTGTGCTCGATGCCCAGATTATCTCTTCCGATTTAGTAGTCTAAATTGTTCTCACATATGGCATATTTTTATTCCTCCTCATTTCCCTCTTAACATTTATTACGAGTGGACGTGTCAAGACGAGGTACAGTTTAAGTTTAAGATGTGACTTTTAAGTTAATTACGTTTTTACGTTTAGTTTTATAGTTATTACGCTGTTGTGTTCAGCATTCAAGTGCACTAATTGTAACGTTAGAGGGAGGGGCATTTCTTTTCACAAGTGTTTTATTTCAAATTTACTCAAATTTAGTTAATTACATTTACTTTACATTACATTACATTTTATTACGTTAGGTACTTAACAAATATTTACTTATGAAATGATACGAATATAAAAAGAATTGAAGTTAAAACATCCTTATTAATTAAGAGAAAATATACAGAACACGTCTTATTTCATGAATTTTTCCAAACTAACACGCAGGAAGTTTATGATGTAATCAAAATTTAGAACATGGCATTGAAGTCTTAATCACGTGACAGTGCATTAAAAATTAATTTCTGATGGTTCTCGTCAATGCTCGATTACTAAAATACCCCGTCGCCGCAGACCTGCATACTCAGCGAATTTCCATTGGAATTTCAGATTATTTATTTTCCCCATAAAAACACCATAAGATCGAGTATGTAGGTTTGCTGCCATTGGGTGTTGTTAGAAAATCTTATTTAATCAATAATTGGTGAATGTAAACACAAAATTGTATCAAGCTCTGGCAATTTTTTATTTTCCCCATAAACCCCATGGGGGTGAGTATGTAGGTTTGCCGCCATATGGGTTTTGTAAGCAAGTATAATTTAAACCTTATCTAGATAATGTACATACCAAATTTGATTAAGTTATGTCAATAAGTAAGCAAGACATAGGGTTTTCTTGATTTCCCATAAAAACAACACATTTTTGGATTTTCCCCGTGACTAGTTATGCTATGATAAAAGTTCAAAATGCCAAATTGTTTGTTTTTTTAAGCTCTTTATTTAAATGGTTTTTGTTAAAATTGATGAATTTTTAAAATTAAGGGCTAAAAATGCCAAAACCCATTTTTGACCCCTTTTGAAACCCCATAAAACCCCGTTCCCATAACTCGACAATGCTGGTTCGCGAACTCATAAAAATACACCTGGTCATACACCTTCATACCAAATTTCATAAAAATCGGAGGTCCCCTTCAAAAGTTATCAGTATAACGGACACATGTATTGTTTTCGGCTTCTGGGGACCTTAAAATGAAAAAGTAAAGTGGTCCCGGGCTTAGGTCTTACCATGGCTACCACCGTAATAGCGTATTCCCTATAGGGAAATTCGCTAAAAGGAAATCTGATCTTACTCAATATCCAGATTTCATTTGATACAAAATCGATCGATTTTTCATTCAACAGGGATAATGCTATATGCTATCAAATGAAAAGTTTATCATAATACTTCATTGGATCAAGTATCAATGTACATTGAATCAGATCAGGTCTTCTTTTTGAATGCTGTTCAAAATAAAGTACTATATTATTATACTATAGTTATTCATTTTGAAAAGCTCTTCTTATTGGAAATATACAGTAATTTTAATTAAAAAAAAACTCCAAAAATCCAAAAAACAAAATAGTTTAATTTTAGGTTAACAAATTTATTGGATTTTTGGGGTTTCTTAATTTAAAAATACTCAGTTATTGTTAGGTAAATTACTGCAGTCATTTTCATCACTGATAAAACAAAATTATGTTTAGGTATTTCAGTCACCTTAATTATGTCTAGGTATTCCATCCACCTTATTAAGATGGGATCAGACTTCAGATCCAGTGATATAAAATGATATTCAGAATCAGTGATATAAAATGTCAACAATAATTTACTAAACAACAACATAAACTCAACATCACCAAGAATAAACAACCCTTAAACAAATAATGAAGTTACTAATTTTAAAATGAAAGTTCTCAAATATCCAATACATTAATTAAGAATTTTATTTATTTAAATAACCAAATAAAATTTTTAATTTATTGGATATTTGAAAGTCAACAATAATTTACTAAACAACTCAACATCAACAATAATAAATTACCTTTAAACAAAAAGTACTAATTATTATTTTTTATGTGTTTTAAAATTAGTGTTGTAAAACAGCCTACATGGGAAGTCTAGCCTATTTAAAATTAAGCCTTTCCTGCCATTCCTGCCTGATCTTGTGTTTATTACTACGCACTCAGCAATGCAAGTAGTGCTGCGCGCTCAACAGTTCAAGTCTCCTCCAATTCCCCCACCACCACCAAATTTCGGAGGAATAGTTGACCCTGTAGCGATTCCTCATTAACCGGTGGCTGGTCTGGGAGACAACTTATACATATTAAATTTATGTATACCTTACTAAATATTAAAAGTTTTTCTTGGAGTATTGTTGTGTAACAATGTTAGCCTATTAGGAAGGTAAATACTAAATACAAGGTATTAAGGTGAAAACGTATTTTGAAGTGGAATTAATTTCAGTACATGTTTTTTTCAAAACTTAAAATTTGGTTAAATTTAGTAATGTTTAAACTAAAACTTAAAACTGATGGATACTTCTGCAGTTCTTCTAATTACAAAGGTCCAAACTTGAAATTAAATTGGCAAAATATATTCAATTGTTTTTTGGGAAATGGGTTCCAAAAAATTATTTTAGTTAATATGCAAAGTCCTTATTTTTGTGGTGTCAGTCTCTGAGACTGTTTAGTTCATTAAGTCTTTGTTTCAATAGCGAAATGAGAACAATAAAAAATAAAAAAGGTTTTATAACTTGTTCTACAATAAATCCATGTAATTAGGTAAGTTATAATGTTTTTTTACATATCTTATAATCTTATGAACTTATAATTTGTTTTTTATTTCAATCTCATGAACTGGTGTCGGTGGTCCAGCAGACGGAAAATTAGTGTGGCCAGAACAAAAGTGAAGTTGGTGCGCTCACGCTTTCAGTTACTTCAGTGTACAGGACTGCTCATAGCTGCTATGCAACATCATCGTACCTCAAAATTTAAACCCTGTACAATGAATGATTTTTGCAACATGATGGCTTGTGTCACAAATTTGTCCGGAAGGCCTGTGTCAAATTAGTCGGGAAGGTTTATGGCAAGTTTGTCTGGAAAGGCTTGTCACAAATTTGTCTGGAAGGCCTTTGTCAAATTTGTCTGGAAGGCCTTTGTCAAATTTGTCTGGAAGGCCTTTGTCAAATTTGTCTGGAAGGCTTGTGACAAGTTTTTCCAAGGGCAACTAGAAGGTTTTCCTCAAGCTTTTTTAAAGCCTTGTTGTTTGCCGTATAAGGCTTAAGGCAAGTTTGTAAGTTTTAACAGAAAAACATGAGGAAAACTTGCCACAAGTTTTTTTTCCTGCCTGGGATAAACCACACAAACCATAATAAGTTTACTTCTACTTAAATTATTACTAACAACTACTTACATACAATTTTACTCATCAAGGTCAGCCTGGCTTTTTACAACAGTTACTGGTCCGTTGTCGTCCTTTCTGATGAAAATTTTCCCACCTCTCACCCACAGCCACTTGTACCCGTGCTTCCGCCTCGCCTGTCGAGCCAGCGCCAGCAACCTCCTTCTCGCCGGTGACAGCGACTCATTGATAAAGATTGGATGGTCATTTGACAGGCCCAAGTGTCTAGTGGAGAGGTCCCTCTTTGCCCGCTTCTTTGTCAAGAGACTCTCCGCATCCATCCTCCTGACAAATTTAACAATTATACCAGGAGGCGAGCTTGCATCCGGCTTCCTTGGCAAGGTGTGGCAAGCATCAATCATTGAGTCGGTTATGTTCATTCCCAATGCATTGCCAACACTTTTCACTGTAGCCAAAACATTATTATCCTGGACAGCCACACCCTGTATCTCGACACAGATTCTTCTATATTTATATTTGGTAGTTTCGGTAGCAAATTCATACAAAAAACATATACATGTGTATCCAAACTGTCAAGGGAAAAATTAAAAAAATAATAAGACTTCACACCTATTTATTGGAGAGGATTAAATCAAAATTTCAAAAACTGCTGACTGGGGGTTATATTGGATGATTAGGGGTCGCTATTATCTCGAGGTCTCTATATTCTTCGTGGAATTAAAACCTACGGAAGTCGTCCCCTACCGAAATTGGTTTACTTTGGACTCATTGTGAACAGCACATTTCTTATTCAATAATTCTTTGGGGGCTGTTAAAGGCAACCTTGAAAGAATAGTTGTCTGTCAAAAAAAAGGCAATCAGAGCCATCCTGGGCATGCCACCCCAGACCACGATGAATCAGTTAAATAAGTAATAAATCAGTTGTCATACTGCCTGAAGATATTTTTATTTAATTTTATTTAGTGATAAGGTTAGGTAATTAAGGCTGCGGTCTACCCCAACCAAAACAACAACAATGCCGAATGCCGTCTCGCAGCCGTAGCGCTAGGCGCTGCAGAGGTTTACGAGGATCGTGTTTCAGAATTAACCGATTAAGATAGAGATTAGCTGTTAACTTTTTCTAAAAGTAGAAAAAAGGATCTAGTAGACCGGTAGACCGGGGTGGTCCCGGGCTACGGTTTACCCCTGGCGCGCACCCAAATGCAAGGGATTTTTAGAATCGTTTTATCTTCTGCCAAATGAAGCCTAGAGCTATAAATAAAGTGTCACATTAAAGAAGAATAACGGTACTAGCTTCCCTCTGTTACACTTTTGTAATTAGTTCATTAAAACCAATAGAAAACTTCAGTTAAAAATCGATAAAAAACAGATGATTTTAGACAGTTATAGCTGAAATAAGAAATTTTATTTTAAAATTCTAAAAAGATAGCCGACTAGATCCTTTTTTCTCCGTTGAAAAAAAGTAAACAGCCAATCTCTATCTTAAGAGGTTATTTTTAAAACACGATCCCCGTAAACCTCTGCATTTACAGAACTAAAAAAAAGATGATTTTAGACAGTTATTACTGAAATTAGAAATTTTATTTAAAAATTCTAAAAAGATAGCCTACTAGATCCTTTTTCCTACTTTTAGAAAAAGTTAACAGCTAATCTCTATCTTAATCGGTTAATTCTGAAACGCGATCCCCGTAAACCTCTGCAGCGCCTAGCGCTACGGCCACGAGGCGGCATTCTGCATTGTTGTTGTTTTGGTTGGGGTAGACCGCAGCCTTAAGGGTATTTTCTATTTTATTTTATTAATTTATTTTTTTAGGAGTAGTCATGTCTTTGTTACGACCATCTTGAGGCTGTCCATTTGTTACCTTGCTATTTAAATTTATTGCTCACTTATTTATTGCGTTATCTGTTATTGTTTACTTGTTGTTACAATATTCAATTTTATTTATTAATAGGAGTACGCTTATTCTGCACGTATGGGAATGAATGGAAAGTTAAACTAAACTTAAGAATAAAAATATCCCCGTCACAGCATAAATGCGTACTTGGCGAATTTGTATATTTATTTTCCCCATTTAAACAAAGCAAGAAATAGTTAAAAAAACACTTACTCTATGTCTAAAAAAAATCACCCCAGCACCGTTACACATCCTTAAGCACCGTTATTTACATCCCACAATGCATTTATTATGTAAAGTTAAATTAGGTATCATACTTTATTACTTAACAAAATAACTTCAGAAACAAACTTTACCTCCCAAATTACGCCTATAATCTACTGTGAAAGTTTGAAGTTGATCTGAGGCTTCCTTCAAACGTCATCGTCGGTCGTAATCGGGATTTGACACTACAGTGGGGTTGTTAACAGTCATGTATGAGGATTTCACTCCTCTTCGATCCGTTCATCCAACTAGACTTGTCGCTTTAGTCACTGTTATTATTTTTAGGAGTAGTCATGTCTTTGTTATGACCATCTTGATGCTGTCCATTGTTACCTTGCCATTTAAATTGTACTATTGGTGTAATCCGCTGGAATAAATAAATAAATAAATAAATAAAAAGGGTGGTCATTAATCACGCCCGATGTAACCAAGTGTGGTCGGTGTAAGTCATTGTCGTTGGAGATTCTGATTCCATTGCATGCGATATCTGTGATAGATGGTTCCACAATTTAATATGGATACTAGTACGTAGTATCCATAGTCAAGGGTTCCACGCCTGGGGTATTGTAACCTCAAAAAATTTTTATTTAAGTTAATTAAGAAAAACGATACTTGGGTATGCCCAAACTGTATTATCACTGCTAAACAGAACCTAGAAAAAATAAGTAAACTCAACCTCAAAACAAAAAAGTAACATGGTCCCGGGCTTAGGTCTTATTATGAGACCTACGGTAATAGCTTATTCCCTATGGGAAATTCGCTAAAACATAATTACTGTACTCTATGTATATGTAAAAAAGATAATTTTGTCTTTGTCTTGTCTTATTTATATATATATAAATCCTGTTTATTTGGAATCAGTGAAAGTAGAAGTAAATCAGCTGACTGATAACACAAGTCATATGTTATCAATGAGAGGAATGAATAGGACCGCTGCTCCCCCTCCTCCGCCCAGGAATAATGAGTCACCTTCAGTCGGTCATGCGCTTTAAAATAAGGTTAAAAATCCTTGATAACGGGAAATGTTTTTTATAGTTTCCAGAAACGTCAGGATTAGTTTGGCGTGTTTTGTAGACTATTCGTGATTCTGCCCGTGTAAATGTCCATATGTGTGAGTGTTTTTTTTTTGTTTTTTTGACAAGGCTAAGGAACTACTTTTGTAATATGGCTTCTGTTGATGATAAGTACAACTGTTTAATTCCAACTATTATAAGCAACATGCACATAGACTGCCCCGTCGAGAAATTCACTCAAAAAACAAACAAGAGAGTTACCTGGCTTATGGACGACATAGTGATCTTTAATGCTAAAGTTACTGGCAAAACATTCAGTTTGGATTAAAACCAAAGATCCTTTATTGAAATCAGAGTATGATAATCTTAAGAAGTATTATAGAAATATGATAAGAAAAGCAAAATCTGATTTTGTGACCTGTAAGATCAAAGGATCAAAACAAAAATCCTTCCAAGACTTCCTGGGATTTCAACAACAACTCTAAAAACAATCCCAAACGTTCAAATTTCAAAAACATTTCTTTGAATCACAATGGCTCCTCAGTTTCAGATCCCTGATCCCTCTGTTGTTTGTAATGTCTTCAACGGTATTTTTTTAAATATATTTCCTTGATGAAAAAAAGGGACCCAACCGAATGATGGATGTTATCAGTAATGACGTAGGTCAAGTCACGACTGAGGGAGCAGCACTGCTTATCTGTCATGGTCACTGATGGTGGTGTGAGAGGTGCCATATTGAAGTCACAACATATCAGCTCTGTCACAATGAGTGCCAGCCATAGAACTTTACTTATAAACCTGGAATGTTTACACTATCTGTTATCAAAACCCACAACCTCGCAAAAAGAGGCAAAAACGGCCAAATATTAAATATTATGAAAGTACAAAAAATGTTGTAAAAAATACCTTTAAAAATTTGACATGAAATTTTTTGTGAGAAAATTTTTTATTTTCAGGCTAAGAACAAACTTTTAGCGGCAAAGTTTCAGATGATGAGTTGATCTTAAAAGTTTACATTTAACGATTTTTCATAAAATTTTTAGTTTGTCGAATAATCAAGCACAAAGCAGTAGTTTTCCTCCCGCTACCGCACTAGTGGCTATTGAACACCATGCTATGCCGCTGCATTGCTAAAAAACTGTTGAGTTGGGTGCGTGATTTATTGTGTGACATGTTTATTTAACAGAAATGGCTAAATTAATAATAAATTTGTTGTGAGGATAAGTAAAAATATTCTATATTTTAAGAACGGGTTTCCAAAATAGTTTAGATATCATTCCGAACATTGTAAATAAAAACGTCATTCTCCGAAATCCTAAGCGACCCACCACACACATGCTTACACATTTTTCTCAAGAAAACTGTTCACTTTATAAAGAAATGTTAAATCTAAAGATTAAAATTCATTTCATTATCTACAACTTTGTTGCTTAAAGTTTTTTCCTGACCAAAAAAAAAAAAAAAAAATTACGATCAGTAACTTTTTCTTGTTCTAGTTGTGTATTGATGTACATTTTTTGATCATGGGGGTTTTTAATTAAACATAATGGCTAAGATATTTACACCGTCATAATCAGCAAATCTTTTGCTCAAAACCATATATGTTTCAATGGATTTGGAAATTTAGTGATGGGTAGAGGAGCATGTAAGTGAGCGCGCGCACAAAAGCTTTAGTTGCTCATTTTAGGTTTTTCCCTGCCCTTCAGAACACGGGTTTTGGTTTTTGGTTCGAGTTTTGCCAACCATGAGCGTTCCAGGTGTATATATGGTTTTATGGTGGCAGCTCTTACCTGTGACCTCTTTTATGGGACCAGTTAAAGGATCAGGGTAGAAAGTTGGACATGAAGTGATATCACGGCTAGTCCGACATTTTCAATTGATGAAAGATGGCTATTTTCCAATGTAGTAATTTTAGTTAAGGCAACTAACTTATAATACGCATAAGACAATAGGTATTTAACCAATGTTTATGTACACTATGTCAATACACTTCTTACCCAATTTATTATTTTTTTTTTGTAATCCAATGGCAAATCTTACACGGTAAACACCGATCGCGATATTTGGATTGTGATGCTGGATCACGATACATATTGAATGTGTAAAGTCAAATATTGATTACTGATCCATGAATCATACATCAATATTTGATTTTACACACTCAATCCGTATCGTTATCCAGGATCACGATCCAAATATCGCGATCCCTATTGGCGGATCTTACACAGTCAATACGGATCACGATATTTCGATACAGAAATGAAATGAAATGAAAAGTGCCTTTATTGCCATAATTCTTCAAACTAAACAATGAGTACTTATCACTAATACAACAATGGTCTCCTGGACTGTCTGTTGCGGTTTGGCTACACATAGTCAGCAGAAAACAATACAATATTTCAGTTTGCTGAAAAACGTAAAATAAACATTTTTTACTGCGGATTTCCTGAGTATATTTCTGACACAATAAAAAACAAAACAAAATTTTACTATAAATGTATTAAATTGTTTTTGAATTATTATTTTTATTTTTATATGTTTCAATTTTAAGTCCTTTTAAATTTGGATCACGATACGGATTGAGTGTGTAAAGTCAAATATTGATGTCTGATCCATGAATCATACATTAATATTTGACTTTACACTCAATCCGTATCGTGATCTAGGATCACAATCCAAATATTGCGATCCGTATTGACCGTGTAAGCTCCGCCATTGACCGTGTAAGCTCCGCCATTGACCGTGTAAGCTCCGCCATTGACCGTGTAAGCTCCGCCATTGACCGTGTAAGATTCGCCAATTAGTTTAATCAATTTTTTATAATTTTCAGCTATTTTTACAATGTTGCAAAACCGCATTGCCACAAGACTTAATCAATAATGTACAATGCAGAGTTAAGAAAAGTTGTAGAACTAAATTACGTATTGTCTCTTTTACTTCATGCATGTCGCAAGATATCGTGCCACCCTAGATCGGTTTCCAAGTACATTAATTCAATGAGAAGTATATTTGTGTAATGTACAACTAAGAAAACTTGTAATAGAGGGAATAAAATCACAACTCTTAAAAAAATTATTTGTATGGTATGTGAAATTTATTTCAAAGGACAAAACATACAAATGTAACATATTTAAATATAATGCTTAAACCAAATCCACTTTTGTACAATATGATATAATGTAAAGTAATGAACATATTCTCAGTATTTTCAAATAAAGGCTAGTTTCATAGGCGTCATTTCAGCATTCTGATTGGGGGGGGGGGGGAAAGATTTTCATAAGGTCATACCCCCTCCCCTTCCTACAAATACGCCAAACATCGTAAATTTCGCTAAAAATGTCAATAAAAGCTAATTAAGTTTAAATTGTGGCACTAAGCTGTCCATAAACTGTGAACTTATAATATTATCTCACAAACCCATGAAAACAATACCCTAATGCATGTAAATATTGATTATATAAGATATTTCTATCTGTAGAAGAGGTCATTATTCTTCTGGTTGTGATGTAAAACACCTCAAGAAATTCAATGGATTTAATTGGTTAATGGATGCTAAATCATTGAAATAAAAATAAAAAAAACATAATTTTCATAACTATTTAGTCATATTCATTGTATATTATTTCAAACTCAAAAATTTTACAGTCGGATACATAAATTAAAACTCCATAGGCCTAAAACAGATTGCTATAGCTTTATAAAAAATAATTTTTGACAAAGCACCTTTGCAGTCTGCCGTATAATGGACAAAAATATCATTTAACTATTGTTGGTTAGTATCAGTACAGCCACGACATACATTGCCAATTACATAATCTAAATTGCTATTAAGGACAAGAAAGGTAAAAAATAACTAAGTAATCAAAAAAAGATAAGTAATGATTTACAAAAACATCTATATGTGATACTGGTTTTAGTAAAAGGAACTCCTCCCACAGTTTTCATCAAATCTTAATGATTTTAGTGCCTTTGGATAGAGCTCGGCTTGAAGTTGTTTCTAAAGTAAATTGATAAATTATTAATTTAAAAAGAGGGGACCTACAAGTCCTTAAAGTTCGTAATTTCCCCATTTGAGTACCCATCAGTAAGGAAATTGACTGATTTTCAAGTAAACAGCTGTAAAGTGTAAACATTGGACATCAGCAAAAGTACTTGTATATCTACCTTTTCACACAAAAGAGGTTGTTTTAACCAAGGCAAGGCTACCTGAGCCCGAATGATGTTACCGAATGCCGCCTCGCGGCCGTAACGCTAGGCGAGTTTGATGGCTGCAGAGGTTTACGGGAATAGTGTTTTAAAATTAACTAATTAAGATAGAGATTGACTCTTAACTTTTCCTAAAAGTAGGAAGACGGATTTCGTCTTCTCTGTTTTAGAATTTTTATAAAATCTCTAATTTCAGCTATAACCGTCTAAATAATCTGTTATCTCTAGTGGCGAGTTTTATAGCAGAGGTTTAAGGGAATCGTGTTTTAAAACTAACCAATTAAGATAGAGATTGGATTTTAACTTTTTTAAAAAGTAAAAAGACGGATCTTTTCTTCTCTGGTTTTAGAGTTTTTAAATAAAATTTCTAATTTCAGCTGTAACTGTCTAAAATAATCTGTTTTTCTCGATTTTTAACTGAAGTTTTCTATTAGTTTTGATGAAATAATTTCCAAAGTGTAACAAAGGAAAATTAGCACCGTCATTCTTCTTTAATATGACATCTTATTAGTTATAGCTGAAGACTGCATTTAGCAGATGATAACACGATTCTAAAAAACCCATGCATTTGCATCGAGAAAACAGATGATTTTAGACAACTATAGCTGAAGTTATAAATTTTATACTTTTAGAAAAAGTTAAGAGCCAATCTCTATCTTAATTGGTTAATTTTGAAACACGGTTCCCGTAAGTCTCTACATCTATAAAACTCGCCACTAGAGAAAAACTGATGATTTTAGACAGTTATAACTGGATGTAGAAATTTTATTTAAAAAATCTAAAACCAGAGAAGACGAGATCCTTCCTTGTACTTTAATAAAAAGTTAAGAGTCAATCTCTATCTTAGTGAGTTAATTTTAAAACATGATTCCCGTAAACCTCCACAGCCAAACTCACCCAGCGCTACGGCCGCGGCCGCATGGCTGCATTCGGGCTGAGGTAGACCGGAGCCTTATGTGAAAAATATTTAGAATAAAGTTGTGGTCATTGCACAAATTGTAGCATTGACACTGAGTGGTCTCAAATGAAAGGTTTAGGCTGAGGGACTAGAGAAAAATTACGGAATGTCCAAAAAGCTATGAGGAAATTATAAATAACGTATAAAACGCCCTCCAGAATAAAATCATGGAGATAAAGAACATCACCTTAACATCACCGACTGTTTGACTTTGATTTTAAAACGATAACCATGACTCATGATTGAAGACTATCTTTTAATTAATTATAGCCTACGATATTAAATTTTGTGTCGCTATCGATAAGAAAACCTAGAAGCGCCACTGTTTTTTTAACTTATAATTGATTGTTCATATCGATGATTGGCTAATCAAGAAAATTAATTGAATGGTTTATAATCCTCGTAGAGTAAATGGTTCTGAATTGTATATTGAAAGAGGTTTAACTGTGACATTGGTACTGGTTGCCGGACACGTTATCTATCTCATTTCCATTATGCTGACTTGGGACTTGGAAGCCTGTAAGCCGCTGTGAATGATATTAAGTTATGCAAAAGACCAAGGTATCTTTTTAACGATGGAAAAATGTTTACCAAGAGTTGTTATAGACAATGAAAATTTCTCTGTTGTAGGAAATGAAATGTTTTATCAGTATAGTAACTAAAATGCTCGATTTCGAGCAACATGTTGCCTACACTAGTTATTGTATTAATTCACTGTATTTCTTGGGCAAGCAAAAGAACAGTTAAGCCGTCTATTTCGCCACAAATCAAAGTTATTTATTACTTTTGTAATGTCGATTTCTACATATTTTTCCATTGCCAAAAGCCCCAGAGAACACAACCTTTCTTGGCCGATGGTGTGTCTACAATACATTTAAAAAAATTTAAAATTTAATGACACACAGATCTGATACATACAATCAACACACATGTCTCATTCACTAGACGTTGTTGTCCAGCTTCCAGACCCGCGAATGCCCCTTTTGAATTAAACTGATACTGCTGTCTGCCGCTAAGCTGCGCTACCTGACACATTTTGGCGTTCTCTTGCTCTTTCTGCAGTGAGAGCTCTAATGAACTATGGTTATAATGCTTAACAACTCAACAGATGTGAGATGGGACTTCCTGCCAAAGATGGAGATCGCAGAATGAGTCAATTTAAGAGTTTTACATTAATAATTCAAAGTGGACATTTGGTTAAAGTCTGATTCAGAAGTTTATAATTGTTATATAAAAATATTTCACCATATTACATAACCTAACATTTTAATTTACAATTTTAAAAAAACACCAAAATTATTGGGGGGGGGGGGCAACTGCCCCCCTTGCCCCCCCCCCCCAAATGACGCCTATGGCTAGTTTGAAATTTGACATCAATATTATAGAACCTAGAATGTACAACAAATTAACAGTTTGTACAGGTATAATAGAATCATCTATTATAGTATGGCAACAGTAAACAACAATATCACAAAAACACATATATAATACATGTGCAATTTTGTATCTAAACAAAATTTGGAGGCTATATAATTTCTATTATTTAATTATGTGAGCTAACCACCTATAAAAACACATAATAGGGCACTTTTATTGACATTTTAAAATTTGCATTGTTGAGTTTTTCTTAATTTTGTTTAATATGCAGATGGCTATTCTTTTAAGACTTGATTTAGGTATTCAACTAAGCACGAATTACACAAAGTTTAATTACCTTTTGTCAATCAGCTCTAAGCTCAGATCAACAATGTGATCGAGGTTTCAGTGCTTTTGCATTAAAATCAGACTCCAGATGAAATCGATCCATTGGACATTATCACAAAATTAAATAGTTAAATTTATACAGATAAAACACTAATGCACAGTAAAATTAAAAAAAAAACAAAGCCATTATTGACGATACTGATTTGTGCACAAAAAAGTTATTACCAGACTCGGTGGGCAAGCGCCACATTGCAACTCCAGTGTGGGCTGTTTGGCCAACCTCGTCTCGTTCAATTGGAGCTCTCGTGTTTATGTAAAATGTTGTATGGACCTTATGTTTGCTTTGTAGATTTAAAATTGTTTAATTGTATCAAGCAAAGGCCCTTTTTACACATTTTAAGAACGGTAACACTGTTTTCTATTACTTTCTCCCCCTAGTAGTACATAGTACATGGAGAAAGTAATGTATTTGTTTATTTTTAAATTAGATATGTTGATGGATATATTAAAATTAGGCATTTGGCGGTAAGTGCAGTACGTTGTAAAGTCACCGACGCGTGTGGGTTTGAACTCATGCTCTTCTGCTGGTAGCCATCCGACACTATAGACTGAACAATCAAGACATTGTTGTTTGGAGGCGTTTAACACCTTTTTTTCTTTCGCTGGGAGAAATTAAGAGTCAGTGATCTGATAACTTTTATTTTTCCGTTACGAAGTAATACGCATATGTCGAGTGTAAGGCAATATTTTGGTTGTGTTCTATTATAATAAAATAACAATAATATGGAAAATGATCGGCTAGTTTGCACTATATAAAATTCTAACAATCACCATTTCAGTTTATGCTCTAATTATTATACAAATTTAAATGCAATCAAACTTTTTAACCAAATTATTGAGACACAGGAGGCTACATCTAGGAGTCATGGGACAGGACATAGGAGAAAGGTCGGGTAGACCACCCCGCCTACACTCCAGTTTCAATGTGGTGCTCGCCCACCAAAGATGATAATTACTTTTTCACAAACGCATCACTCTAGGCCGTAATGTCTTTGTGTGTTTTCATCGTATTGTGTACTAGTGTTTTATCTGTGTAGATGTGACAATTTAATCTTGTGACAATGTCTAACAGACTGATTTCTACAGGAGCCTAATGATATTGCTAAAATGCAAGAAAATCTAGTCGCACTGTTGACTGGAGCTTAAAGCTGATTGACGTAAGATACTGTAATTAAATCACTTATTTTTGTCTAAAAAAGTTCAAAGGCAATAAACGTCTCAGAGATGTCAAAGAGGTGAATTTTTAAATCTAAAATTGAGCCAAAATATTCTATGATAGAAAATTTTATTACAATTATAACTAAACAGCACTACATCCCCCACCCTAGAATATTTTTAAAAAGTAAATATAAATAATTAATGTGATGAATAATAATGTAAAAATGGCATTAAAATGAAACAAAATTTTATAATTGTATTTGAAACCTCGATACTAAAACCTTTTTACGACCAACAGAAACCTTACCGGTGAATTAATTTCTCTCCTGATATCACAGCATGTCAAAACTGTAAAGCAAAATCTTGATGAGTATGATGGCCAAGTAGATAAAGACGTAGACTGGCATCCGAGAGTTCCATCGTCAGAAGCGGGGAAGAGGGGGGGCCGAGAGAGGGGCCCTGTCCCTGCTGTCTCTCCTGCTGTACAGCGTCTGCAGACACAAAAGAGGTGGAAATAACAACAGGAGTTCAAGAGCATGCAAGCACTTGAAAACATTTTGTAACACCACAGCAGTACACTGAACGGTGATTTGCTGGTACTCAATACATCAACTAGTTCTATAGCTCCTTATCGTATTAAACCACAGCTTTCATGTATTCACATGATGAATTCATGTGATGATGGTGCAAAAAGATGGGACGAATTTGTGTCTTGTATGGGTGAGTTCTACTTTAAGAGAATGTTTTTACCACAATGACACACGTACACAGAAAGAATGGTATCAACATTTTAAAAATACATTAATCTCATTTATTAAAACACAGAAAGACAGAGACCTGCTATCCTATACCGATGTCCTCCATACCTGATCCTAAGCATGCTGTAGCACACAACTTTTTAACTGATTATCTTTTGTCTATTTATATTTCTCCCCCTAATGCTTTTTTATGTTTTAAAGTAGCTTATCTCCATGTAATCCTCTTTTGTTTTTATTTTGTGAGCAATAAATGTGTGTGTGTTCAATGGTGCATATTAATTTATTTCTTGAATAGTCTTTTCCAGTCATTTCTGCACTGTTTGCCTGTTATTAGTATGTATGTTCATTTGTATGTTATATGTATATAGTTGTTATTTCTCTATTGATAGATATTTTTGTTTGTGCATGTATCTCATATTACAATAGCTACAATATCTGCAGTAAGCAGGGTACACATCTTGCAATTAAGATTGTTAAATTTCTTGTGCATTGGTACTTATTTATTAGTGAAGCATGGGTTTCGTTCCTGAATACAGTATTTTTTCTTTCATGTCACTGATCCCCTTTACTGTTATCAGCATGAAAGTCAGTTGCATTTTCAAATCAAACTGTTGTTGTTATTGCAATGTTATTAATTTATTCTTAAGTTTGCCCATGTTATTAACTATATTTGTTGTGTGCTATGCCACTTGAAATATGATTATTGCAATGGTTATACTTCAGTATCAACTATTATTGTTGTATTAAATAGGTATCAAATAAAAAAATGGATTTAAAATCTTGTATTCTTGTGACAATAAGTCCTTTTAAAAATCTATTATTGAATTTAAGGGTCTTTTTTGGAATGTCCCCGCATTTTTAAACAATTTTCTATTGAGTTCCCACATAATGTAAATGGTTAAGACACCTAACCTAACCTAACCTTACCAAACCTAGGCCGTCCCACAGCTATCCCGCGACTGACCCGGCGGGAGAGCTGCGGGGCGGTTAGGTTAGGTTGGAATGTCCCCGCATTTTAAAACAATTTTCTATTGCCTTCAACATGTCTAAGGAATGTACTGCAGGATAAAATTATAAACTAGAAACATGATGACGGCTGAATATGTAAGCCGAGCGTGCAACCTTTTATCAGCCTACCGACAAGCAGGTGAAGGACCCAAAGATAATCTTACTGATAACGATCACGATAAAATAACTTCCCACTCGACTACCAGTCGTGTCTTAACCATTTCCATTATGTGGGAACTCAATAGAAAACTGTTTTAAAATGCAATTTTTGGGGACATTCCAAAAAAGACCCGAATTTAAAAGTTCTGGCAAAATGTCTCATTTTTGTAACAAGTGTTTTCTACTTCACTGCTGTCACTACTAAGGCCCACCTGCAGAGGTAGTTTGTGCAGCTGGTCTACCAACTTGTCCGACACCCTGTTGCACTGGGACACATCCAGGTAGCGCAGCTGGTCACAGTGCTCCACGATTGCCAACATCGAAGCATCCGTTAGCTGGTTGCAGCCCTGCACATATTTGAAAAATCACAATAATCAAAATTTGCACTCAGAAATATCCCATACAACAGAATAAAGCACATTGAATCGAGATGATATAAGTTACAACAGCAATCAAATAGAATCTTATAATTAAAACAAAATATTCAAATTAGAACAAAATTGCTTTTTTCAATTATTTTGTTTTCCCTGCAAATGTATAAATTAATGGAAGGTGAAAGTTCAGATTTATACGGTACCATAAAAGCCATGGTAAACCATTTGAACCAATAATCAACACAAACAACAATTCGTTCATTTGTTTTTGTTCTGTACCTGAATATCTAGATACTTCAACCGATGCAACCCCTTAGTGATCGCGACTACTCCTTCGTCAGTGATGTTGTAGCAATAGCTCAAATTGAGGGTGTCAATACTGGGATTGTTTTCTCCAATACATTTCAATCCAATGTGTGTTATCTGAAAAAAAATAATATTTTAAAACAATATATTGAATTCACTGGCAAAACATTTTTCATTTTATTGTTGATAATAATCCATCTCAAAGTTATATATGAGCCTATAGTAGGATTCACGAAAATAGTCCAATGCATTGTTGCCAGATTTATTCTGAAACACATTTTTATACTGTATTACACATGGTAAACATAATCAAAAATGACAACATTGCAGGGCGAGAGGGGGTGAGGGGGGACACAGCTGTTAAAATTTCCATCGGACTATTTTCGTGCATCTTACTATAGTTGCACCCTTGTGCTTCACCACGCAAGTTTAAGTAGAAAATGGTTTAACCCTTCTATAGGGGTTGAACATTGGACGTTTGGACATTGTGGATGTTACAAGAATTTGATGAATACGTCAAAATATGAAAATATAATATAAGGGAAAAATAAAAGGTTACATACCTTATCTCACAGTTCATAGTAATTGCATCCGCGACATGTTTCGCCGCTACAGCGGCATCCTCAGGTGTCAAACACAAAAAAGTTTCATCCGGAAAGAAAAAGAAATCAGCGAAGGAATCGTGGAATGTTAAAATTGACGAACACAACAAAGTCACAATAAATAAATAACACATTTACGACACAGAGACAGTTAACATTCCCGGTAGGCCTACCACAAACACCCACATCACACCACTACTGGAACGGAGAGCAGACTGGAGTTTTCCATGTTAACCCTCCCACCCCTTTCCTGTTATCAGCTGGACAACTGTCAAATTGCCTTTGAGCTGTTCTATTGTATGAAAATATGGCATTGAAGATAGAGTGGGATTTAAAATTCAATTGTTCAATCAAATTAGGCCTTTGAAGTCTTTATTTTTGCAGCTGCTGTAAATCTAGTACTGTTCTATGGAATCTAGCCTACTCCATTTATTACAAATATGCAATATCTCTTGTCCTTTACTTAATCATGCATATTATGGTTTTCGTCAACGAGGTCTTGAGCGAATTTAGACTTCTGTTTGTCTGCTCTAGGGTAGGGGCGGTGTTCTTTGTATCGTTGAGCAAAGGAGCGACCTGTTTGGCCTATGTAAAAATTAGGACAGTCAACATAATTAATCTTATAAACACCAGATTTCTCGACATTATCATTATCATGGGACTTCTGAGATAAACTACTTATGTTAGTTGTTCTGAAAGCTAAAGATATATCATGCTTATTTAAACTTTTATTTCTGAAATTATGGGTTAAATGACTATTCTATGCAGACATGTTTCTTTTGTGTTGAAGTGGTTATATCAGTTGCAGATGTAACATGAAAAACTCCAGTCTCCTCTCCGTTCTGGTCGTGGTGCGATGTTTGTGTGTGTGGTAGGCCTACCTGGAATGTTAATGGTCTCTGGTTCTTATATATTTTATTTATTGTGACTGTGTTCGTCAATTTTAACATTCTAACGATTCCTTTCCGGATGAAACATTTTGTGTTTGACACCTGACGATGCCGCTGTAGCGGCGAAATATGTCGTGGATGCGATTACTATAAACTGTTAGACAAGATATGTAACCTATTATTTGTCTTAAATTCACAGTTCAGGGGCTAAACAATGGATTTTAATTCATATGCCAGTGAGGCACAACTAGCCATTCAATAAAAAAATGTGAAATTGAAACTGTCGAATACAATACAGAACATTAAATACAACAAAGACTGTTTACGCCATGATGTAAAACCCAACTAAGAAAACATAAAAATCAGTAACAAAACTTTTGTAGCCCAAAAATCAAAGAGACATGCAGAACAAATATGGGTTAAGGATGAACTAAAATTTTTGTACCGTAAAAAAGAAATAATAAATATTCTTCTCATGAAAAAGTACTTGGAATTGGCAAACACGCTACATCCTGCACAGCTTGAACACGTTCTACAAAAAGTTGAGATTGATATTAGCCGAGTTATTAGGAACAAAAAGAACACACTGAGAAAGAAATTGTCATGCGTAATAAATAACATCCAAAAGAAACCGTTATTCTGTTTGACTTTGAATTTTATCCAAGAATAGTGAATGAAACCAAGATACAGTACACTCTCGTTCATCGGACTTGGCGACATCGGAACTCCGCTTCATCGGAACTGAAAATCTGGATATTATTAATTTTTTCTTATGAAATAAATAATTTTTCTGTTTTGGCGCCTTCAATTTCCATTCGTTCTATCCGCACAACAGTGAAGTATCACATTTTGCATCAAAAGTCATCAGGCGTTTTCCATAATCTGTACCCATCGATGTGATTTACGAGGCCGTGGAGTATTCGCACAAAAATAGAAAGAGGAAGGGGGCAGGAAGTGAACATCCGAGTCGACTGTTTCCCTAACTGTCATTCAGTCCTTCGCGACTGCACCTGTGTTTCGTGGAAGTCAGTTGACTGCTGGAATATGAATATGAAATATGAGAATAAAGATTTTAGATCTTTATTTTACTTGGTTGTTTTTATTCCTATAGGTTAGTTGTTACCATGTTCAAAGTTTGAGTGCCTTATTTTCATAAAATCTCTTGTGTTATCTTAAAAACAAGAGTGAATACAATCACGATAGGTCATCGTACGGGCGGAAATGATGACTCACGATGGACTCCGCTTCATCGGAATTTTTTGACATGCGAACAGGCCGTCCGCCACATTAGTTCCGATGAACGAGAGTGTACTGTAACATTTAGCTATAATGAACTGGCACTCTTAGAGAAAGGATTAAATTATAATATTCCCAGGAGAGGTAAAAATTGGTTCTTCAATGAGTTGATTAATGAGGAATGTGCCATGAAAACTATCCCCGATGAATAAGAACGAAACTTTGCCAGACTTACAATGTCTAAAAAAATAAAACGCCATTTTAATAATGACACAACATTCAGGGGACCTAAAACTTCACATTTACATATTAACGAATCAAAGACCCCAAAAGACATAGAAGATAGGCTAGAACTAAATGACGACATGTTATGCAAGGCCGATAAAGGGAACATAACTGTAATATTAAATAAAAATGACTACACAAACAAAGTGATAGATTTTTTAGAAGCTAACAACATAACCCCAATCACCAAGACCCCACAAAACTCTACCAATGTAAAATAAAGAAATTTATAAATGAATCTAAAATAATATTTTCTGAAGAAGAAATTAAGTCGTTAAAAGTTATGAATCCCTCAGCACCTACTTTTAAAGGTTTACCCAAAGTTCATAAAGATGGCATACCCATTAGGCCCTTAGTCGACTATACCTCTGCCACTACTTACAAAGTAGTCAAAAAACTGGAAAAAGAACTTTGAGATGAAATCAAACTCACACATAGTTATAGCCTGAGAAACTCTTACAATTTCATTCAGAAAACAAAAGATTTAAATTTTAAATGCACCAAACTATGGCTTTTTTTGATGTGGTTAACTTATACACCAACGTCCCAATAGATAAAACATTGCAGATTGTACAAAAGAATTTAACTGACAACTTCACCCTACTCCCAAAAGGCATTCAAGAAATAATGAATCTACTCACTGAAACATTAGAACAAAACTATTTTACTTTCGATGAAAAATTATATACCAGCCAGACGGATTAGCGATGGCATCACCCTTATCAGGTATCCTATCATACATCTACCTTAATTACATAGAAAATGAATTTATATTTTCCAAGGCCAACAAATATAGGAATAAAATATCCCTGTACAATTGATATGTGGACGACATCATTGTGTTATTTAATGGCAATGAACGACAACTCAACTTACCACTGAACTATCTCAATAGTCTCACTCCAAAATTCAAATTCACTTTAGACATCAAAAAAGATAATAAAATAAATTTCCTGTCTCACATTCCTAACGAGTGTCCATGAGGAAGATCTCAGGTAGCTCTTCTCCTGGTGAGATACTCACTGCTGCAGATGTCTCTGCACACCTTATTCTCCAAACGTTGGGTTGGCTTGGTACATTGTGGCAGTGACATATTCTGTTTAACATATGCAGCCTTCCAACTAAATTGCAAAATACCCAAAGAAAACTATGTTCTTTTAACCGAAACTTTACCATAGAAAACCTTGACCACTTCAAAAGTGAGCTTGACAAAGCGGACTGGAGTTGTGTACTCAACGCCAACAAAGCTGAAGAAGCTTATCAAGAATTTTTAACACCTGTGACAAGGGCTTTAGATTATGCGTGCCCAAAGAAAAGAAACAGATTTAAACACAGCTCTAAGCCTAAATTAGTTTGTAGATGTGTCCAGTTTCAAGAACTTTTAAACTTGCGGTGAAATGTACATAGGAGAGAAAACATCAACTCAAGAACTTAGGCAATTTAAGGTAAATATTCCTACACAAAATTAGTTTATGACGCTGAGGCTAATCAGCTGAAAGGGGACTATCTTATAGCTTTTCCCAAGTATGAATTGACAGGAAGCACAAAAGACAAGGATATAATCTGTAAAAAGAAACTATGATGACAAACTCAGAAATCTCCAACTTAACAATGTGGAAGAACGTATAACTAAATCAAATAACAAATCAAAGGCTCTTTGGAATGTCATCAATGCAGAAAAGCAATGTAAGATAAAGCAGGACTACCTTACTCGTCTAGAAGTTAATGGGAATACTTTAGAAGAACCAAACCACATTGCAGACTACCTTAACAATTTTTTTGCGGATATTGCTGACTCCACACTAGAAGCAAGCCGAAATCAGCTGCAAAATCCAGTTATAACTCTCCCAAACAGTTACCAAAATTTCAATCTCACCCCTCTTATTCTAACTGATGAAAATGAAATATTGAAGACAATTGCTACACTTAAACCTATACTATCCTCCGGTATTGATGAGTTTCCAGCCAAAGCTATAAAACATTGTGCTAAACAATTAGTAACTCCACTGGTTGATATTGTAAACAAATCCTTTAGTTTAGGCCAATTCCCTTCTGCTCCGACAGTTTATCCGAAACACAAACAAGGATCAACTACAGACCCAAAAAACTATAGACCTATATCACTGGTTTCAACATTCTCTAAAATAATTGAAAAAATTGCTCTAACAAGAATGCTGGCTCATCTTGAAAGACATGATCTATTGACAAAAAACCAACATGGTTTCCTTAAAGGAAAATCAACCTTCAGTGCCCTAACAAACATAATAGAGACTATTATAGATCAACTGGAAGAAAACAACTATGTCTCAACTTTTCTATTGGATTATAGCAAGGCATTTGACTGCCTGGGCCATGATCTAATACTGCAAAAACTGACAAGTTTAGGATTTCAAGGGAAAGCAAGAGACTGGGTAGCTGGCTATCTGAAGGGCCGTAAACAGACTGTGGAAGTCAACAAAACACTCAATGGCAGAAAATGTACCTTTAGATCCTAGCCTATACCTGTAAAAAGAGGAGTGCCCCAGGGCTCTGTTTTTGGGCCCTTCCTGTTTGTGCTTTTTACAAATGACTTTCCCAGTTGTATTTAAAATGACAATGTAGCAGCAACAATGTATGCAGATGACACTACATTGGTTTTAAAAAATTATTCTGCACAAAACCTGGTCACAGACATTACTTCAGCTACTGACAAAGCACTGCAATATTGCCTTCTGAATGACCTAGCCATCAACCCTAAAAAGACAATTCAAATAAATTTTAGTCGTAGACGAGAGGAAATAACCAACATCCCAAACATCTCTACTGAACAGCAAGCAAAACTGCTAGGTTTAACAATAGATGCTGATCTCTCCTGGGCTAATCATGTCGATCTCCTGAGTAAAAAACTTAGCTCAGTAATTTATGTAGTTCGAAGGATGAAGTGGATCGGAGGTTTTGCAGCAGCTAAAACAGCCTACCATGCCCTGGTAGAATCTCATATTAGATATGGGATAATTATGTGGGGAGGGACATCTGAGCACAACCTTAAAAGAGTTCTCATCCTCCAGAAAAAAAGCCACAAGAGCACTGGCAGACTTGGGCCCAACAGATAGCTGCAGAGAATCCTATAAATCACTTAAGATCTTGACAGTCACAGCCCTCTACATACATGCAGTCGTTTTGCACGGGGACCAACAAGGACTGCCTAGGGGCAATGACATCCATTCCTACAAAACAAGAAGAGCTATGGATTATCATCTTCCCCCGCATCATACAACTAAATATACCAAGAAGCCGTCTTATGCAGGGCAAAAGATCTACAACTCGCTGCCAGAAGACTTGAAACGCCTAAGAGGAAAAGATCTTCACAGACAACTACACAGCTGGCTAATAGACCGACCAATATATACTAAGCAAGAATTTTTTGACTTGTAAAGCAAAAAACTTCAAGATCTAAAACTTTTGTGCCTTTGACGCCATTACATTTCTTTATGATTTTGTAAATAAAGATATTCTGAATCTGATTAACAGATCTTGAGACCTTGTCCCACCTTGCACCCTGAAGAAGATGAGATGGAGCAGTGCAGAAAAGTCTATCTTATTATTAAAAATATTGAGAAGCCACACCACATCTTGCACCTTACGCCTGATGTTAAGTGGAATCAAGCCAATTGTCTCCTCCATCTCTTGGATAGACACCTCTCTATATGGTTTTCCCATTCTTACACCCACAAGCCTTAGAAACAAATCTAGGATCTTCTCTGGATAAAACTGTATTCATTAAAAATATTTTACCTTGAGTTCCTACAATTTTCTGCAATTTATCAAAATAAATGTCTAAAACATCATCAGACAACCAGGTTTCATCAATTATCATTAACATTTCCTTAAAACACTTGAGCTCATTTTTCATGGAAATATTCTAGGAGTTATTACTATTCTGACTTCTATTAACTGATAAGTCATCATTCTTTTCAATTACCGTATGTTTATTTTAATAACAATAGTGTCATTATTTTTTTCTGAAAACGATTCAATGTAGAAGAGATTTCAGGTACTTTGTATTAAAATCTACCTTCCATTACTTTTTTCCATTCATTAGAGAATCCGTGTTTAGAACACTCTTTAGTTTATTTTTATCATTTTCTTTAGGTTTTGGCTGTGACCTTGTTTTACGAAAGAAAGTTTTTACAGCATTGCTGCTTTGCATTGCACCTTACAGTGCAACAACAACATGTTAACTGGGTGACACAAGTGTAGCCCAGTCCCAAGATGTTGTCGTCTAGTGGAGGGTGTAGACCCATTAAACTTTTATTTTATTAAATGAACGGTAATAAAATAAGATGAAATGAAAGAAAAATGGTCTCATGAAAATTATTATGTTTTTTAAGCTTTGTAAAGGTGCAGAGCAAAATACTGTCACACGTTTGTGTGACATGTGAAACAAAATCAAAACTATCATATGCCTTAATTAGTGCCATGATTTCTTTGAAAATTAAATCTAAAGATTAGTAAAAAAAATATTTAAACCATAATTATATTGAAATAACCTTTAAACTTTATTTGAGGCCTTAATAAATAAATTTTTTGAGAAGGACACTTAAGTTCTTCATTAAACTAATAAGTTTCTGGTATTTATAAACACCCCCTAACCTGCCGGCCAGTATTCGCGACCTCTTATGTCCCCCAGTGGAAACCCATTAGGTATATTATGTTAATAAAATGTCATAAATTTTCTAAGCTCACTTAAACATAACAAATTTATTTACAGTGTATCTAAAAATATTTGTAACACTCTGTGAAATACGTAATCCAAGCTTATCACTTTATATCAAACAACAGCAGTAATAAGAAATGTTGAGTGAAATTCTCACTCTGTTGTCACATGACCAAGAATAACATGAATGACAATCATGAATTATTCTAAATCAGAAGTTGAATGAGAGTCCAGTCAATAGCAAATGTTTGTAAATATTAACTGAAGCAGGTTATTGAAGCAATTGTACCTGAGAGTCCACAGGTCAGTCATCTCTTCTTATCTCTGGCTTATCACTTCCTTCTATGAATGAAACAGGAAATCTTGGAACTTTTATCACTTAAGTAATAAACTTTATCACTAAAAAATTCTCTAGCTATCATATTTAGCCAATTCCAAAGAAACTACTTCTCAACTTTTAAGTAAAAATTTATACTGTCACGTAAGTGTAAATTTTGTATGAAAAACTAATATATATATATATATATAAAACTGGGGAGCACAACTGACACATATCTGGACACTGTGGCATCTCTACTCCATTTCTCCAACATCCCTTTGAACAATGGCCCTGGGGCTAAGTCTTGAGGGCTATAAAAAAAATTGATGGCAAATCTATTCCATGAAATTTTCCATATTTAAATCGAGTTTCATGGAAAACAGTCCAGAGGTTTCCAAATCCTCGATATTTAATATAGATACATATATACAAACATCCTCTTCTGTAAATATAGAAGATATATAAAACAAACAAACAAACAAAAAATATACCAAATATGAATCAAAAAGCAAAAACTGGGTAAACAGAGGTACAATACCTGTTGACACTGACTAAGGTTGAGATGCTGAAGTTCGAGAAAGCGAAATGCGTATTTCAGGCTGACATCAGTGATTCTGTTACAACACCGTAAGTCAAGTTCTTGTAATCCTGCAAAATTTTATATTTGAATCACGGCCTAAAATCTTAAACTTATTTTAAGTAAATTTATACAGCATGTAAATTTTAAAGTTGACATTGATTTTACTTTTTTTATGGGCTTACTAGCTTTTCCCGGGGTTTTGCTTGTGTTACACGCCGTCAGATTAGCTTGTTTGCTATGCTCACTCGCCGTCACACTCAATCGCTGTCACACTTACCCTAAATATAAGAAATCGCTGGGATACCTAAAATTGAAAATTTTCATTGAATTTGTTCCTTAACAACAAAAAGTAATAAAGTATATTTTGAGATTTTTTGACAAACAATTTTTTATCTTTTGTTTTGTAAAAAAAATATTTGTTCTTAATAAAAAGTATCCTATGTTACTTCTGATACCTCAAAGAAGATGTATAGGTACAAACTTTCATGATGATTGGTTAAGTAGTTATTGCCTGAAAGCGTAACAAACAAACGGACATTTACATTTATAATATTAGTAGGGATATTTACTACAGAGAAAACACTACATCCAGTTAATTATACAATCAATAGAGGTAAAAAAAAAAAAAATAATAATAATAAAAGGCATTCAACATTAAAAGCATTTACTACTTTTCATCAATCACCAATCTTTTTTGCAAAAAAACAGTTATCATATTGGATTTTATGTCAATGTCCGATAATTGGGGCAGTTATCCTGTTTTATATGGTTTTATCTCTTGCACCTATTTTCGTCCGACCATCACAAGGTCTGATTGAGTAAAGAGCAGGAATAAAATCAGCTCCTGTTTTTTTTATAAACTATTCCATTAGTCCAACATTTTCAGTAATCTGGTACTGCCCTGTTATTGTGTACTGGAAGTGACAGTTTACTGTTCTCTTTTAAAAAAATATTCAATGTTGTTAAATGCTTAATTTTTTAATTTCTTCAATTAATCCTCTTCAAATTTTTCTCCGCTTTCAGATTTCTAGGAGGTTTTTTTATAGTGACACCATTGTTGCATAGTTTCTTTTTAAAAACTAAGAGTTTTCCTAAAAAATTTACAAAAACGATTGTTAAAATTGTAAAATGTGAAAAAAAATTCAGGGCCACCCTAAGCCAAGCGGAGCCCTGGGAATGAGATTTGACAGGCCACCCTGCTGTCTCCCCCCCCACCCTCTACAGATTGAAAAGAAATTCAGGAAAAGTGACAAATAGCTAACTAAGATATGTAATGAGTTAACAGGACTATTAAAACAATTAAACATTTTATTTTTCATTAATTTACAACAAAATTGACTCAACTATCCCTCTTGGGCTCCCACATGCAATGCCAAAGCCTATTTAAGTGTGTGTGGGAATCCTTTAACCCCGCTCAGCCGGCTAGCCTCCGTCCGTACGCCTACTGCTTCCGTACGCCTGCTGCCGTACTCACTGCTGCCCACACTTATCTAGTTCAAAAACAATCCTCTGCATTTGAATACGCTTGTTAGTCAAAGCCGGTAAATTCATTGAAAACAGCGAGATTAAAATTCTGTAGTTTACAAGAAGTAGCCAAGGCTGTTTTTAAAGAGACGTTGATTTAAGCAGCATACCGGTACTGCAATCTTGCTCATAACAAACCACTCATATCTGGAAATTTCTAATTTCTGGTACACACTTGTAGGGCACCTCACCTGATGAACCTTAAAAATCACGTTAAGCAGAATTTTTTGTGGAATCTGATTAAAAATGTTTGCGCACTCCTTATAAACTACAAGCTGCAGCGCTCTCGTGACAGCTCTGAAATGCAGTTGCCGCGTTTTGCTGTGGGCGGCCTTGTATTAAACAAGGCTATGGCAATGCTTTCCCTTCCCGATTAATTTTCATTAACTGTCAACAAAACAATAATTTCTTGTGCATTTATTTTTCAAATTGCATAGTATGTTTGTTGTGAATATTTTATAACCAAAACCACAAGCAAATTCAAAATTTTGTTAAGTTTTTAATAAAATGATTTTTGTATAGTTTGCATAATATTATTATATTGAAATCACATAGCTGGGCCCCGGGGATTTAGACCCCTCCCCCTGGTCAGGCCTGATTTTTTTACACAAGGTTGGAGTTCAATCTCACGTTTTGTGACGTTTCCCGGGGCTGTTTTTGTAAATGGGCCCTGGCCCAGGGGCGCAAGGAGTTTAAGGTTTGTTGGGAGCGCAAGCAAAAGAAAAAAATTTTATTTCACGCCAATGGAATCCTCTCCTCTCTCGGTTCTCACTCATGACTCATCACTGCCACTGCCCGCGTCCCGGTTTTTGCAACTAGATTGTTGGCAACATTGTCTTTCTTTGTTTGTCAGTCAGCTCGCTGTTCAATCGCATGAGATACAATGTCTCACCTCATTTGGCTTATGAATAAGTTATTGACTTGTTTTTGCTTTTTTTCTACACCAGAGGCATTTTGTTAAGAGGATTGAACAATGTACATTGAACACTTTTAAGGGAAAGTGACAAAAACCCATCAAATTGTTATAAAGTTAAAATTACGGTGGCCGTAATTGCCAGAGACCGATAATAACATTAAATTCAAGTGTTATCTTTTTTTTTAAATTTAAAAAAACTAAATATTAAAAAAATTGGAAAACTATTTCAACTACCCTACCTGAAGACAGTGTAGCCTATTATAGTGGTTGGTAATATTATAACGTGATTGTTTTTATGTTAGGTTTAATTGTTTATCATAAATATTACAACTCATAAAATCATACTTTTTTGTGACGTGAGTACGAAACCAAGGGGCAGTGGTTTACATATTTACTTTTTACAATACGGTTACTTTATTAACTACCGAAAGTTAACACAACAATATCACCACCAGCAATACGTAAAACTACATATTGTAGTTAGTTCTACAATATTTCCTTATTCTTTAGTGCTTTCTGGTAAAAGAGCACACAATCTTAGAAAAGTTCACGGTTACAACAGTACCGTAGTAAAATTAAGTAAAAAAGTAGTACGTAAATAATTTAATGTCAGGCCCAAAAAAATCAAAAATATTTTATGAGACTTATTAATATTTTTTTATGGTAGGCCTACACTTTATATTGGGCAAGTTAAGTATTAAAAAGGTTGTACTTTTTTGTTACATTGATGGTGTTTTATATTAAAAACGAGGTGGCCCGTGCGCAAATTGCGCATTTTATGATTCTCTATGGGTGAAACTCACCTATAGTACGTCAATGTTGATTATGAAGTGACACAGATCTATTTGTGTTTACTATTTGGCTTTTAAAATTCATCTGAAGGTAATCAGCTGTTAAATTACAATTCACATTAAAGAACTTGCAATAAAAGTAGGTCAACATTTTAAAGCGCCCTCTAGAAATAAATCAAAGGCGAAGGGGGCGAAGCCTGAAACAATATGACCTCTTTAATTACGATTCGACACTGCGTTATATTCTAAGCTTTAAAATGACACCTCAATCTTAAAAATCGGTTCGGTAGGTCGAGAGAAAAAGGGACGTAACAGACGAAACCCTTATAGAAATAAGAAGATAGATTAATACTGTACCCTAAAAAATTGACTACAAAATTATTTGGAAAATTCTTTCTTTAAAGTGATTTTTAGTAATTTGGCAACATCAAAGGTTGGTTATTGGTAAAGTAATCAAAACCGATTAAAGTACTTAAAGTAAATTCAAGTGTTTGCCTCGATAAGATAATACACATAGTTAGCTTTCAAGTCTCCTTAATCAGCAAATCTATATTTAAAATGAAGTTGTTGTCCATATATAAAGCAACCCAGGAAGAAAGCTAAATATTTTTAAAAAAGGAAAACTATTTCAACTACCGTACCTGAAGACAATTGTAGTAGGCGGTAGGAACAAGCATTATTATTAAAAGTAAGCTCAATCCATCATAAAATTCATAAAATCAACAAGGCATTAAAGAAAAAGTGAATTATTTTTTTATTTGATAGTACAACTAACCTTTTAGTCGAACCAAAGAATATCCAACATTTGAACTTTGGATAAGCTGAGCTTCACACATCTTCTGAACAGCTTTCTTCCTGTAAGCATCTCTGATGATCTCATCTTCAGCTTTACTTCGTAGAGAAATATGCAGCCTCGGCTGGGTTATCGCCATGTTGTCTAAAGCTTCCTGAACTGCTGTTGCATCTGCAGTTTGGTCAGAAGCCCCCACCCCCATCCCTGTAAGTCCTACATCGGTCACAGAGTCACAGCTAGCCAACCGAAGAGAACGAAGCTTCACTTGATGCTGGAAAATCGCCTGGACTGAATCATCTGTTACTGCATTAAAACAGTAACTCAAATTCAGATGAGTCAGTTCTGGTAAGGACTTAGCTAATAACATCACAACACTGCCGGTTATAGTGTTTAATCCTTCGAGGAATAATTTCTTAAATTTTCTATTAATTTCCAAACACAGCCCTTCTCTGATTCCATCGTTTGTAACTTGTTCACACTGAGAAATATCTAGTTCTTCCAGGTCTTTCAAATTTTTCAACTGGGTGATCCCGATGTCAGTAATTGCTCGACAATTTCTCAAAGCCAATTTTTTTAGTTTACGCAGATCATTGCAGATGTACAATAGTGATTGGTCGGTGATTCTTGAGCAGTAACTCAGGTCCAGAACTGTTAAAGTTTTTTGATTGCTAGAAAGTGACAGTATTCCTGAATTTGTCAACTGTTCACACATTGGAACATGTAGCTCCTTCAGTTCAAGTTTGGTCAGCTCTGACAGTAAAGTTAGAGCATTACTGTCTACCAAAGTCCTGCTTAAGTTTATCTTTTTTATTGCACTCACGCGTTTTGATATAGCATTGTAAAAATGCCAAAATGTGAGCACTGTTTCTGAAGCATAACTTTCGTTCTCTACAGTTAATTTTTCAGGATAATATTTTTTAAACAGCCCTGCATGGTATGATATCTGGCATCCTTCAAGAGAGATAGATTCCAGACTTGGCATCGCGGCCATTAGTTTGTTGAGCAAAGCATCGGACAGGTATCGGTTTGAGTTTAAATTTAGTTCCTTAAGTTGACCAAGAATTTCGCAAACCGACACAATATTATCCACACTTTCCAGAAGACGACCAGCCATAAAAAGTTCTCGACAATTGTCCAAAACTAAAGTTTCCAAATTCACACATTTTAATAAAATTTCTGTAAATGTTCTGTCATTCATGTCACAGGAAACAAAACATAAAGATTTTAAATGCGAAGAAATTTTTTGCCAAAAGTCTCTCAACTTGTTATTTACCTCAATATCAATTAACATTAGGTGATAAAAAGGTCTTGATGAATTTTTTAAGACTTGGAATGCCTCTGAAGACTTTTTTATTACGACCTTCTCTTGATTGATAAATTTTGGGTGAAGAGAAGCTTCATACCAAAGACGACAGACTTGACTCGCTGCCACTCGATCAGGATATGGAAGAAATCCCATCAGATGAACAATAACCTGCAAGAAACAGAATGTTATGACAAATATTTTAAGTAAAGAACAGTTTTTAATTAAACTCCTGTAATTTAAAGAACTAGGGATGCAAGTGCAACATGATACGCCACAGTAATGAGATTGGTATGTCATGTTAGGACCTGGTTTGATTGCTTTAATTCTGCTTTTGTTGAGTTTCTTTCAGTTATTTTATGTTTTACTTTATACACAGCTTTTTGTGATTATTATTACAATTCAGTAAAAAATTATAGCTCATGTTAACTATATGGACAAAAATTAACTTTAAAAATTAGAATATTTTAAACCTAAAACCATAATGCAAAACTACAAGCTGAAGTGAATTTTTTGATACCTCAAACGTTAAAATTGGTAAGGAAATAAAGAAGGAGATGTATTCACAAAAACGGCCTCAATAAACGTGTTAAAATATAACATGTATTAAACATTTTGATTTTAAATGAGTGTGATTTTTTTAAAATAGAATGATAACTAATCGAATAAACTCTGTAAACAGTACACTTTCTGTTAAATATTACCTACACTGGGTATATTCCCAAAAGCTCGCCCTCCCTGCTTCATCTTTTAACAGTTGCAAATAACTTTATGGTTAACTTCAATTTTACTAATTTATTTATTTTAAGTAAATGATACCATTAGGCCTACGATTTTAACATCTGATTAGTTTTTAATTGTAAGACAATTTTATCTTTCAACTGTTGAATGAATATATTTGCAATAAAAAGTAATTATTTATGTTTACCCAGTGACAAGAACGTTAATTATATATTTACCTTGGTTGTAGGCCATTTGTTCTTGTAGAGAATTGTAACCCTATGTACATTTCGCCACATGTGTAGCATCATCAGGGGTATCACTCAAAATACATTTTACACTATATTTACAAATATTTACACTGAGTTTTAGTTATTATCCATGGCACTGTATCGCGGTGCGGCGCGGCGGCAGTAGGCGCGGCGGCAGTAGGCGTGGGGCGGACGCACGGAGACGGCAACGACGGCGGACGCACTTGCTACATCTCTCTCTGTTCGTCGGACTGGCAGTGGCATTGGCTTGGGGGATGGTCTGGGGTTGGTTATCGCCTACCGCCGCCGCGCTGCACCGCGATACAGTGCCATGGATAATAACTAAAACTCAGTGTAAATATTTGTAAATATAGTGTAAAATGTATTTTGAGTGATACCCCTGATGATGCTACACATGTGGCGAAATGTACATAGGGTTACAATTCTCTACAAGAACAAATGGACTACAACCAAGGTAAATAAATAAATAAAAAGTAACTTAGAAAGTATTACATAGGTCTAACATGAACAGGGCCCATTAGGCGAACTACAGTTAAACGAAACTATTACGATTTAATACCTGATTTTGTTTTGTTCTAACATACCGTTTCAAATAAAAATATATTTCGAAAATAAAATTTAAAAAACAAATAACTGAAGTAGGTATTACCGAAACAAGTAGGCTACAAGTATTAACTGATGTAGCCTAACATTAGAACTACACAAAATACACCAAGTTTATTTTTTAGTTTTCGAAACCTCAGTTAACACATACGCTGCGGGTGGGTCACCGGTGACGCACGGCACGCCGTAGCAAGAGGCGCGTGCGTCACCGGGGACGCAGCGCGCCATGTTTCATTTACGGAGCCAGCGTGGTTCAGTCACTCGTCGAGGACGGTCAAGACGCGCTAGCATTGCGTCTCGGATGCCAATCTGCCGTGTAGTGTGTTTCGTTCATTCGCCCGGGGTGCTACTTGCGTCTCCCGTGACGCACAACTTTTTTGTTGTGAATCGTGTTTACTGCTGTATATATTAGCGTTTATATGAATTATTTTAGTGTTAGCTATTGTTTTTTATTACAATGGATCACACAAAAGCCGGTAAATCAAACTTGACCGCTCTGGAGAACAAGCCTTACGGCGGCCTTGCGGGCGGTGAACCTTGGACTTGCGTCGCGCAATGCTGCTGCGTCACCGGTGACCCATGACTTTCGGAGGTCCAGGAACCAGGATGCTGTCGTAAAAATATGGTGTCCAAGCCATTTTATGGTCTTTCAATTACTAAAGGAAAGATTCCATGCAATAACTATTTTTAGCTTCTTAGGTAGTTATTGACATTTTTGGCAGCAGCGAATGTGTTAAGGCTCTTAAATAGTGAGAAGATGCAGCCTCCATTGGCCCAAAACGGTGTCACATAAATGCTGCCAAATACGAATATAATAGGTAGTGAGGGAATATGTGTTTTGCGTGTTCCCATAAATCATTGATTTTGTTGGTATATACATCGCTGTCCTAATAATTAAGTGACAGAATGGTTACAGTAATAGGCCTAGTTAGTGGGTTGGATGGTTATGTAAGATTATTATAATATATTTTTCTTAGGCCTACATCAATATTGTTCTTGATTTTATTATTTCTATAAACCATTTCAATCACAAAATCGAAATTTTGACCATCGATAATAACAGGCCATGGAATAACAAAGTTTCACCATGATTCCCAGGGAGTCTATAGAATCAATCGGGCTCAAGTACCACAAGTCCCAACTACTTAGGGTTACCATTCATCCTCTTTCCCCGGACATGTCCTCTTTTTAGAGCATAAAAATCCGTCCGGGTGGATTTTTGACAATCAATCCGTTTGTCCGGCTTTTTGGATGCAGCAACCTGAAAAACTGTATTTATGTTTTTTACCTAACCCATAGGGAGGTTTCGTGTATTGTAACTTCGTCCAGATTGTTATTAAGTTAAATCGCATTTTAAATTGTTTTAAGATGTTGAACCTTGAGTAAAAAGTAATACCATATTTACTTTTTTCTCTATTAAAATAGTTTGCAGGATATTCCTTATTCCTTTTAGTTAGACGTAAGCTCCAGTGCCACCAGTAGGCCTATTGGAGTAAAATTTATTGCTGTCAGTAGTCGATATCGAGTGAGTGAGCGAGGTTAAATTTAAGGTTAATGTTGAAAGACCTCCTCTTAATTACAGTGTGCGTAATAAATTACAAGCTCTTGGCATTTCACTTTACTTTTTCTCATGGGTTTGTACGTATAGTTCTTAGAATGTGATATCTAATAAATAACAAAATGAAACCTAGGCTACTGATTTGGTAAACCTACCTATTACTTTCCTAAATATTGTATTAAATTATGAAAAATTTGCACCTTCTTTAGTATCTTAAGAAAAATTTAATTATTTAAAAAGATGAGATTTACAATTTATTGTACTAAACGTTTCAATATTTTACTGCTTCTCTTTCTGTTAAATTTAACTAGGCCTATATGAGAGGGGGGTTAGGAATTCAAATTTTTGTAATTGATTAATGTGGCTCACAACAAGTACTAGGTGTCTTCTTTTTCATCCCGGAGAGAAAAACTATGGTAATCCTACAACTACTAGGGCTGTTTCCTATTTTTTATCATAAGTTATTGATAAGCCAAGGGTAAAAGAAAAAGGGTTAAATTGAACTAGATAAATTACCTCAACTGGAAGAAAAGCTGCATTGTTGTCAATAGGAATTGCAATATCTTCATTGCTGTCAGTTTCTAGCTGAATATTCATTTTCAGAGCAGAAGCAAAATGGTTTATAGGCCTAATGTAAATTTAGGGTTACCATATTCTCCTGGATGAAAAAGAGGACACTTAGCTAGTGCCTACTCGTCGCGAGTCGGAATCACACAAATCTTAACCCCCTCCCCCTCCACTAATTAAATGCATACTTCATAGTACAGTATAGAAAATAGAAATGTTTAAATTTATACATATAAATCCTACCTATTTGCAAATAATTGATTTTATTTATGATACCAAATAAAGTGCAAATATTTAACAAATAAATAAAACATTAGAAAAGTTATAAGATTTTACCAAATCAGACAATTTTATTTTGGCTTAGTTATTTATTTTATATAATATCCTAAGAAATACCTACAAACAAATAAAAATTGCAAAATGTCAAAAGATCATAATTTATTATTACGTAGTTAGGCTAACATAATACTAATAATGCAATTAAATTAGTGTAAATTGTATAAAAAAGCAAAAATAAAAAATGCTTTCCTTTAAGATATTCCAACGACAAGTTCTTTCAGGATTCACCTTAAATTGACGTAACCTTACATATAAGTAAAATAAAAATGTTTGCTTAATATTATTACTTAGTGATAATGAAGTTTAAGTTGAACTACAAACAACAAAGATGAGGCTCAGTGACTTTCACAAATTATTAGTGGTCTTAAGAGACTCTTTTACTATTTGGCACTAAAAACTAATCAAATTATTTCAGAAAATGGCCTCCTTAATCAAACTAAGCTTGAACGAGTAGAGTGGAAAGCCGTTAACATGTCTGTTAAAACATAACCTCACTTACAATAGACTGCTGACAAGAATAAATAAAACCCGGTTACAATGGGGCTGACGTCAAAAGGAAAATCATACAAACTGTTTCACTAAAAGAGCAACATTTTTACTCTTGATTGAACATTTAAACAATATTCATTACGATTTAATAAAAATTTGGACGAAGCGAAAATATAAAAAAGTGTTTTTATGGGTTGGTAAAACATAAATACAAATATTCAATTTGTTGCTACCAAAAAGCCGGACAAATGGGCTAATTCTCAAAAATCCGCCCGGACAGTTTTTTATGATCTAAAAAGAGGACATGTCCGGGGAAAAGAGGACGTATGGTAACCCTATGTAAATTGAAAAATATTTTTTTCTAAAATAAAACTAGGCCTACATTTTTGTTTACATTAGGCAACCATTATTTCAGGGAATAATTTATGGTTTTAATAATAAAATAAAGTCTCACTAAGCCTTTTTATTTAATTAACTTTTACGCCTAACCATTCATAATTAACTGTTGAAATTTGATTTAAGTGATAAAATAAATTAAAATTTTATTTTACACGACGTAATTTAAAATAATATCAATATCAACTCAATTGACAGTTACAAAATAACATTAGTAATAAATAACCAAAAAACAAACGTTTGTGTTTGATATTATTTCATTTCATGTGATCAGGACCAGCTGATGAGCAGGCCAGAAACAGAAACGTTTTCCCGTCAAACCTTTGGACTTTTTGACATTTGGTAGAAAAAGTATAGAACATCTGATAACTGGGAGGGCAAAATAAAATCGATTTTTACCATTCGATACATCGATTTTTTGACATAGATTTTTTCAAGACGATATTTTTTGGAGATCGATTTTTCCTACTAAAAATATCGATTTTAAAATCGGTCAGGTAAAAGACAAAGAATTGCGTTTTTTACTCCTCTAAAACAGCATATTTCAAGATCCTAACCTTAGTTTTGCTTTAAATTTACAAAATTTGTTGCATTAGAGCCAAATATCAAAGTCAAATAACTAGAATTGGCTGTATCGTATTGGTGCAAGGCCATTTCTAGTATAGTTTACTAGAGAATAGAGATGGCCGTGATTGTTGCTATGACTATCGCTACACTCATTTCGGACGGGGTATCATAGTAGCTACGCACGTAGCAACTACAAAGTGAAAATAAACGCAGCAACTAAAACTGAATGTTCTCATGGCAACTACGAAAAGGCAAGAAAAATGAAAATTTAAATATTCGATTAGCGCCTACACAATTATTAAAATTTCTCGTTAGTGCCTACGATATCGCAGCCGCTAAAGTGTAGTTGCTAGTAGACTAATTTTTAGTTTTTACGTAGTTGTTGTTATATTCCTTAAATTCTCGATAGCACCGAACATCTCAGTTTCTCGATAGCGCCTACAAACAATAATGAGCGGTAGGTAAAAGAACGAATCTTTAATGGTTCGTTCATGATCTTTACACTCCTTCTAGAGAGCAACAGCTCAAATTGGAAATTTTATCATCCTACATAAAAATCCCATAAAACATCATAATTATTCCCGCTTATCCCAGCAAACCCCATAAAATCCCCAAACGCAGGGAAAATACCCATCTCTTGGCAATTTTGATAACTTGTGTACATTTTGAGGGCAGCCGTTGCTGTTAACACTCCAATGAAAAAGGTTGGCTTTTCCCGGTTCCCATCACGGTTCTCAGTTTAACTTCGCAATCTGGTTACTCAAAAGAAAATTGCCCATAGAAATTGGAAGAGCACTGGATGTGACAGTTGGCGTTTGGAATTCTGCCGTCTAAGAAGCATTTGTAAAGCAAGTCGCCATACATGTTACAATAACTATATTATTCATGTGGAGTCTACTATGAAGTCCAACATTAGAGTTTTCTGGAGCTTTGTGAATGGAATGAGAGAATCCCACGTTATCCCTGACACCATGCATTTTGAGGGGAAAACTGCCAAAACAGTTGAAGAGTCTTGTGAACTGTTTGCATCATTCTTTTCTTCTGTATTCTCTGAGAATTCTGAAACAGCTCCCGATTTTGAGTTTGATTTTCCCCACGTTATAGCATCATGCAGTTTTTCTGAAAGTGAAGTGGCAAGGAAGCTTGAGTCTCTTGACCCATTTAAAGGGACTGGACCCGATGGTATTCCTCCATCAGTTTTAAAGCATTGCTCTAAATCATTGGCCCCTAATCTAACATCTTTATTTAACGAACTTGTTATACTGGGACAATTCCCTGATTCCCTCAAGCACGGTTATGTTGTGCCTATACACAAGGTTGGTGACAAATCCAATGTTGAAAATTATAGACCAGTTGTTATCCAATCTGTGTTGGCCAAAATATTTGAAAGCCTTGTTCTAGAGAAGGTCTTGCCGCTTTTTAAGAATGTAATAGGCAACGAACAGCATGGTTTCCGGGCTGGTCGTTCCACCGTTACTAATCTTGTTACGCTACAGAACTATATGTAATTTCTGCGTTTGAGGATAGAAAGCAGGTTGACTGTGTGTATTTAGATTTTGCCAAGGCATTCGACCGTGTGAGCCACTGTCACCTAGTCAAGAAGCTTCATGCCTACGGATTTCGGGATCCCCTGTTGAGCTGGTTTAAGTCATACTTGAGCAGCAGAAGATAGGCTGTACGATTCAATGGGGAAGTGTCTGAACAGTTCGTCGCAACATCTGGTGTGCCACAGGGATCACACCTGGGACCATTCCTTTTCAACCTGTTTATTAATGACCTTCCTCAACATCTAAGCTCTGAATGTTTACTTTTTGCCGACGATGTTAAGCTCTTCAAGAGAATCACTTGTATTGAAGACTGTACCAGTGTCCAGACTGACCTGCAAAATGTCATATTATAGTGTGAGGATAATGATATGCAACTAAACATAGCCAAGTGCACAGTTATGGATTTTGTCGGATTTCATCTCCGCTTCTTTACGGATATACGTTGGCCAGTGTAGCAGTCAGGAGAGTCACTCTATTTAAAGATCTTGGGATAATGTTTAATCCTGAGTTGACCCCAAATGAGCACATAGCTTCAGTTTGTAACAGAGCGAACAAAATGCTTGGATTCATTCTCAGAACTTCTAAAAATGCCCTTGGCCCCGATTCACTTGTTCTACTCTTCAAGTCTTTGGTCCGGCAACTTCTTGAGTATGGTACTGTTGTGTGGTCCCCGTTCCAAAGTGGGCATTACGATAGGCTTCAGAACTTACAGAAGCGATTTATACGATTGCTGGGAACCAGGCTTGGATTCAACTTTCAGGATGTTCCAATTTATGATCTCCAGTTGAATTATAATCTGACTCCTCTTGATGTTCGACGCAGAGTATTTGATATGTGCTTTCTGTATAAGCTTCTAAATGGTGTTATTGACTGCCCCATGCTCCTCGCTCTGATTGACTTCAAGTGCGGCTCGACTCGAACACGCTCCAGAGACCTTTTTGAAAGACAGCATCATCCAACGTCTTATGCATATTACTCGACCATCCCGAGGCTTCATCGTCTGGGAAACACAGCAGCTTCCTTGGATGTGGACTTTTTTGCTGAATCCGAGTCGGCCCTGAGAAGAAAATTATTTAGTGCATGGGCATTTGCAAACACATTAGCATAAGTTGTTTTCTGCTTGGTGAAGTTGTTAGATTTTATTATGTTTATTATTTTTGAAGGGCACATAAGTCTGTTATGCTTGTATTTGTATTTATCTTTAATTCCTATATTCTTGTTGATTATTTATTTTGTTATTTCGTTCATAGTTTTATTACTCGTTATGTTAAGCCTAGTATTACTCAGGCTTGATAGTTGTTTTGATTATTTATTGTTAATCATTAATTAGAATAGTTAAAGTATTGTTGCAGTTGGTCTTGGGAGATTTATAATTAATAGAATCTTACATTTCTTGTAATATTAATTTGTTTTGTATGAAATTGAAAATGGAAAATTCCGTGTATAAATAAATAAAATAAAAATAAAAAATAAAATAAAAAAACCCTGCTGGTTGCAGGTGTCATGGCAGGGAATTCGTTCAAAAGAGCTGCTCTGTAAAAGAGCTGTTCACTCCGAACGACTCTGTAGGCGCTATGTTACAAATTCAATTTTAGTGGCTATGTAGAGTAGTTGCTAATCGAGATATACAGAAATTTGTCGGACCTAAAAGCTTTTTTTCACTTTTAAATTTAAATATATTTTACAAATCGAACAGTCAAAATCAATGTTCTAAAAAAGTATAGGTCATATTCTCGTTAACGCCTACACAAATTTGAAATGTTCTACCAGCGCCTACGAGTGTAGGCGCTAATTCACACTGGCATTTTAGTACCTATGTCAACATTCAAATTGTAGTTGCTATGAGCGTAGCTATTATGAGACCCCACGTCATTTCGCATCGGCCAAAATATCATGTAAAGTATATGTATACTCTATCATACCTTTTTTTATACAAAACAGTTAAAAATAGGGTTCATCCTTTGATTTTGTTAAAATTTGCTATTATTAAAATTTAATTGAAAAATAGAGACTTGGTTACCGAAGATTAGACTGTTACGGTTCTGTTTAAGATCGGCAACCAACGATAATGAAATAATTTTTACTGTAAAATGAAATATTTTAATAGTCCTTGAATGACGTTAAAACATGTATAAATTCCCGACTCCATTGACTTTATATGAATTTGTGTTTATCTAGCTTTCCAATACATTTTCCAATTCTATAGCTTAAAACAAAAACTGTGTTTATTCCAGTCTTGCAATGTTATACGCAATTTAGCTCTTACAGCATTTGAAGTACGGTAATTTAAATAATTTTGTTTTAGTCTACAATCTAATATCTTCTCGTTCTCAATAAACAAATAATGGTTTATTTTCATAACTCTATTTTATTTCAAACGAAATAATGTAGTGTATTCCTTCCTTACATGCGTAGAGGATATATAAGTTAATCATTGATTTTATCTACAAAATCAATGATATAATCAAAGGTGTGACCATTGACTACAAATACTGTCATAATAATAGTATTAATTACGGTAAATATTTGTTGGTTATATTTTTACTTCCTCCTGGTATAACTTAGTCAAATAATTTAAAAGTGTCGATAAAAAATCGAAAACATCGATTTTTTGTCCACGATTTTCCATCGAAATCGATTTTACTCTTTCAATACATCGATATATCGAAAAACCGATTTTTCAAGAAATTTTTCCATCACTACTAGGTGTGGAGGTGAGCACTTTTTCATACAAACAGGACGGCGACTATCGGTTATCGACATCGAAACATTTGGCGACTGTCGCACTGTCGGTTATCTCCAACTAGCTATCAACCAGTCGTATCGAATTGGAATGAGAGTTTGAGTGTGAGTGGTAAACTGGTCTCAGAGTTCAACATCTGAAGCAATCAAGATTGTTATTTTAGGTTCGGTATTAATAATTTATGAAAATGTTGCTTCCATAACAATAACATTGTAACTATGAAGACCGCTATAAAAGGAGCCCTATAAAAGGTTGAAGTTGTCAATCAAGTATAACTGTGGGGGTTTTAACTTTTAGGAATGCTTAAACAACTTTTGTGCTACAAGCTACATTCCAAACCCAACATTAAAGAGTTTTAGTGCGAAAAAAGTGAAAGATAGAGCAAAACCTCAAATGCAAAAGTTGTAGATAATCTAATTCCACATTAACTATTTTCCATAAGATTTCAGATCAGATAAATCCTTAAGGCCCTAAGGCTTCAAAAGCTGAAGATGGAACCACAGCAATTTTTAAAGATCTCTAGGCCTATTTCTTAAACGGTTGGAAAAGGTGATCTTTCTGGAGTTTTCACGTTAAGAGCTTTCAATCAAGAATATGGTTAAGGTGTCTTTTACTTCTGGGAATGCTTAAACAATTCGTATTACATCAAAATCCTTCCAACTTCCATTTTATAGACAGCAACGAACATACACAAGTATGAATATATCGATGTCGATAACCGATATTTGAAGCGATGTCGATGATTCGAATCGATATCGATAACCGATAGTCGCCGTCCTGTTTGTATGAAAAAGTGCTCACCAGGTGTGGAACCCTATTGACAGTTGTAACAACACATCAAAACACATATTTAAGATAATTTATTATCTATCCTATACTATAATACGAGTAATATCTTAAGGGATGTGTGTTCCACGATCTCGAAATCTAGAGGTTAGATTTTGCTTGAACTTTGCATTTAAGAGTGTTTTGGTCCAAAAATAAGTTTAGAAAAGGCTTCAATCACAAAAAAATTGAATTTTGTCCAAATTTAAGTTTAAAAAGCGTAATTTTTAACATTGGTCTTATGGGTTGCTATTTTGGTAACGAAATAACAACGAAAGGTATAGAAATATCAAGGAACATCAATGTTAAGCAGACTTTTTGAAATAGCTGTTAATTGTGAAGAGGTATAGTGTTTTGTTGGGGGAAATTTAACAGCTCTATTACCGTGACACCATATCAAAACTGAATTAAAACCAACGAGCAAGGCTCGGTTAACCTGGTACTACTAATTTAATACGCTGCTAAGGGTTTTTTGTGTAGAGAACACCTCCTACAATTTTCAACCTATTTTAAAGTTTTTGGTGTTTTTTGGTGGGACTTGGTCTGTAGTTGTAGTTGTTGTTGTGATTGGTGGATAAGGAGACCCCGGCCGAACCGTTGAGCACGTCTGCCTCTAATGGGCATTTTGCTCAAGCCCCCGGAAGGATAGGATATTGAAGGAAGAGAAAGGGTGAGACACGGGACTGTACACTCATGTTCCAGTTATAGTAGGGGAAAAATAGACTTTGACCTCGGACAAATTGTACTCCCAAATTTTAATGTTTTATTGTGATAGTTGGTGTAAAATCAATAACATATCAAAAGTTTACCGAAATTCCTCCATGGGAAGTTCGCCATTTTGACGAATTTTCAAAATGGCGGACAATACCCATTTTTATCAAGTTATTACGACTTTACTCACGGCCATCTCTAGTACAAGGCCATGGCGAGCGAGAAGTGGCAACGTTGCACAGAGAGTATTCGGCGCTCTGTCAGTAGCATTGCAGTAAATGGAGGAAGTCGTGCGCCGTTAACTTTAATCGCCTATATTGTAATGTTTAATTGGAAAGTATAGATTTAGCCTCTATAGTAATTTAGAGGAAGAGTCAAACTTACTATAAATAGCAGCCATAACTCGTTAAAAGCGGTATTTTCATTTCTAGATGAAATTATATCGGACTTGATGGTGAGTGCACGGAGTGGATAAAGCCGCGATATACGATTACTCGGTGTTATGTGTGTTACATAAAACTCTTTTTATACAAAAATCCAAATTTAATAGATAAGGAATAAATTTTGTAATTTCGATTATTTTACTAACTAGAAAATAAAAGTAAAAAGGAATCATTATTCAATTTAGCGTGTGTGATTGATAGCAATCCATAGCCGAAACGGTCATAATCTTTTAAATATTGAAATAACCTAAAAATTATCATTTTTATATCTTCATAAAAATTAATTCCCAGTACATAAGTGAATAAAAATTCAAAACATCCAATTTATCTAGTTTAACTATAGAATGTAATATTTTAAACTAAAACTTTTACAGGATTCTTTTATATTTAAAACATGCAATAATTTTAAATCTGAGTTTATTTACATTATAGTTAACTTACAGAATAAATTTTGCTTGTTTCCCATTCAAAATATAGTAATTAACGAACGATTTATATCAATTACTAAGCAATGTAACAAATGTAACAAACAATACGAAGTAATAGTTTCTCAGATTGTGTCCATTATGGCAAACATTTTGTTAAAAAACTACTCAAAGAAAATTAATGATTCAATTAGTAGACCATCTAACAAAAAGAGTAAGTTGAATATCTTGTCTTAGCCATATAACGTAAAGTTGCTGAATAAACATTGTATTGTTTTATGCAAAATTCCATTTAATAAATATGTTATCTTGATACTAATGGTTTCTTTATTATACCTTACAACCCACTTACAAAGGCATTTTACAAATATTTCATACTAAAGTGCAATAACGGGAAATAATAGGTGAAAGTCCCATTGAAAACAATAGCGCGAGTGACAACCCACACAGCACAAAAACGTCCTCAGGATATCCTCAAGATCAATTTACCAGGATATTGGGATTATCCCAGGGACATCCTGCTTTATCCTTAGGACCACAAAAGGATCTCGCAGGGAAGGCCGAATGTCCGGGTAAACCCCGCGTTCCGGGATATCCTGGCGGGATATCCTTAGGATCACCCAGATTTCTTTTCAACATCTTGGGAATATCCCAGGGAAATCCTATGGATGAGATATTCCTCTTGGGGAACTTCTGAGGATATAATAAGCATATCCTGAGGATCACACAAATCCTTTTGAGGTCCTTGTGAGGGATATCAAGAGGATAACGGGATATTAAGATTATCCCGGGGATGTCCCGCTTTATCCTTAGGACCACATAAGGATCTCCCAGGGAAGAGATATTCCTCTTGGGGAACTGCTGAGGATGTGATTGGTATGTCCTGGGGATCACGCAAATCCTTTTAAGGTCCTTGTGTGGGATATTGGGGAAATAACGGGATTTTATGAATATCCCAGGGACATGTCGCTTTATCCTGAGGACCAGAAAAGGATGTGACAGGGAAAGCCAAATGTCCGGGTAAACCCCGCGTTCCGGGATATCCTGGCGGGATATCCTGAGGATCACCCAGATTTTTGTTATGACATCCTGAGAATATCCCAGGGAAATCCTATGTATGAAATCTTCCTTTTAGGGAACTGCTGAGGATATGATTAGCATATCCCGGGGATTTCGCAAATCCTTTTGAGATCCTTGTGAGGGACTTCATAAGGATAACGGGATATTGGGATTATCCCCGGGACATCCTGCATTATCCTTGGGACCAGAAAAGGATCTCCCATGGAATGCCGAATGTCCGGGTAAACCCCGCGTTCCGGGATATCCCAGCGGGATATGATTGGCATATCCTGGTGATCTTGCAATTCCTTGTGCGGACCTGCTGAGGATTAGAGAGGGATATCTGAAGGATAACATTTCCCATTAGCGGACATGCCAGGGAAAAATTGGATATCACAGAGACTTCCTGGAAATGACAAAAGGGAATCCTGGGGATTAGATCTCCCTTCATAAAATGTACCAGCTAATTACACAAAATACTCAGTTTAGTATGACAAGGGATGAAAATTAACTGATATTTATGTGTTAATCTGTGGTAACAAGAATCAATAAAATTTTTTTATAAGGTGGATATTGTTAGACTTTATAAAATATATACATACAATATTATTTGTCAACAGTCGATTTTAAATTAAAAAACTGTAATTAAATCAATTAAACTACGTGTGTGTGTCACAGAAGTGGTTCAATGAAATGGACTTGGGGGGAAATACAAAGAATGTGTGAGAGGTTAAGATAAGTTATATTGGTTTTGAATTTGAGGTGATCAGTTCAAAGAATGCAGTTACGGAATAGAACAGGTTTACAGGTAACATTACAAATTACATGTTTTTGCTCTATAATAGTATTACTAAAATATTGTTCTCTAAAACAAATCACTTAAATTGACAGATTTTTTTTTTTTTAATTTTAACCTCAATATAAAATGAAACAAGATGGATATCCGAACTAGAGAGCATGGTAGGAAAAATTAGGATATCATGCAGATAAGATCTCCCAGCTTTTTTTCTGCTCTGGTAACAATAATCATTAGAAGTTTTTCATAAGATTGTTTAGTGCATCAGATATTTTCAAAATTTGTAATCAAAAAAACATTTAACAAGTTCAGGTTTTAATTATAATTTTAAAATACTGACATTGCAAATAACTTTTTAACAAAATAAATAAATATATATATATATATATATATATATATATATATATATATATATATATATATATATGAATTTGGGTGACTGACAGATTAGTTTGCACTAAGAATAATGAATGTCAGTTGTGACTATTTGATATTGTTGAGCTTTAATTCTTAAGAGGGTCAGATTTTTGTGAATGGAACATATTTAGAGCAAACCAATTAATTATGAATCACATTTTTAGCTTTATACTTCTACAATTGGATTGCTGGAAAACTTTTTAAATCTAACAAATAACAAAATAACCATAAGTTTATCAGTTCAAAACCTCACATAAAAATAAAAAATTTTGAAATTTATAATAGAAGAAGGATAAAACTATGTACACTAGTTTAAATCAAATTGTTTAACCGCCTCCTTGAATGAATATGGGATAAAGAAATAAAGTTAAATATAGTTCTTTGACAAAGTTTTAATGATATCTTCGTTGTACAATGATGTATAAATAAATTACAATGTTAACATATTACTACATAAAAAATGATACATTAAATTGAAGTAGTCGCTGATGGGAGTCCGCCGAGGCCGCGACCACAGGTGAAGTCAGCAGCTCCACACCGCCGCTCATCCTGGACCCTCCTCGCCTCACAGCTGCAAAAGAAACCAAGCATGAAGCAGTGGCCGGGACTCTGGTGGAAGTAGTGGCTGATGGGAGTCCGCGACCCCCGGTGAGGTTAGCAGCTCCACACCACCACTCATCCTGGACCCTCCTCGCCTCACAGCTGCAAAAGAAACCCAACATGAAGCAGTGGCTGGGACTCTTGAGGAAATAGTGGCTGATGGGGTTCGCAACCACCGGTGATATCACAAGCTCCACGCCGTCGCTCATCCTGGACCCTCCTCGCCTCATAGCTGCAAAATAAACCCAACATGAAGAAGTGGCTGGGACTCTTGAGGAGGAAGTAGTGGCTGATGGGGTCCGCGACCACCGGTGACGTGGTGGTATATCACAGGCAGTATATCATGGATATATATTGGTAAAAAGCACATATATCCATAAGTACTGTCACGGATAAAATTTAGTCAATATAGTACCGTACACACAACTTCATCTGTATCAGGAAACACCACATCTACAAAGATAATCTGGAGATAATTCCTCAATTGAGTGCCAGAGAAATGGAATTTATGACTAAGTCGGCAGTCCCTTTAACCAGATTTTCAAATATTTTGATTGGTCATCCACTAAGCTTAAGATAGTACATAAATGACAGTAATTTTAAACAATAAATATATGTTAAGAATGTTGGGAATAGGAATAATATATGATTATATTATTGAAATCGGGTTGGCCTACGCTACTGGAACCATCGATAATAGCGATAGTTGTTTAACTGTAATACTAGCCTGTATTACAACAATACGAATGGACATACCTGAATAGAAAGGCCTAGGCCTGAACATAAAATTACAAACATTGGTAATAACAAAAATAACAAACTATTGCCGGTAAAATGTCTATCTTAGGGTTACCATATTCTCCGGGATGAAAAAGAGGACACGCCATACGGTACTCGTCATGAGATGGTTTGAATCCCAAAAATTTGAATTCTAGACAAAGCCCGCCTCTAGTTAAATGTATGCCTACCAAAGTGGGGGAACAAATAATGTTCAAATTTATAATTATAAATCTCACTAGGGGCTTGTAGGAGCAAATCCCCTAAAAATCCAAATTGGTGATGTTATCTCCAAAAGTAAGTTTTAATTTATCACCTTCTTGCACAATTAAGTTACTGTATTTCTTCTCAAGCTGTAATGTGAATTTATAAGCTTGGATTTTTTATTAAAATATTACTTAATATTCATAAAATTTTTGGGCGGTATCATATCAGCAATAAACCAACAATCTCCCCTGCATTAAAATTAAGTAGTTTATTTTGTGAAAAAAAAATTATTGCACCATTATAGTGCCAGACGAAAATATACAACATGAGAAAATAGTTATTAGCCCAAATATACTGTAAACTCCTGTATCAGACAGAAACCCATGCCGCCATTCACCCAGCCCCCTGAGACCCCCATATACCCCGAAATCCCCACGCCTCCCCCGTTTCCCCGCATACCCCGTGCTACCAGTACATCCCAATGAACCGGGGCCCACGTGCCTCCCATGCCCCCGCACCCAAGTACACACCCCTGTGCCCATGTTACGCCATACTGCCTTGCTTCCATGCCCACCGTTCTTCCCCGGGCCCCCCATGTCCACCATGCCTTCCATGTGCCCCACTCCATGTTTACTACCACCTTTGCTTCAAAGCCCCTCATGCCCCTTGTACAATCCCAAGCTCCTAAGCCCCCATGACCTTCGATCTTCCTCGTACTTCCGTGCACCCTCTCATGCCTCCTCCATGCCCCTCATTTCCCCCATGCTCCCGTGACTTATCCCGCCATTTTCCAAGAGTCCCACGTGCCCCCTCTGTCCCCTTACCTTCCCCGTTCCTCGCAGGCCCACGTGCCTCCCATGTCCCCGAACCCCCTTACCCCTGTGGCACTATGCTTATGATGCCCCCGTGCCTCCAAGCCCACCTTTCTTCCCATGCCTTCCCTGTGCCCCCCATGATCAAGTTCCCCTTTGCTTGTCGTTCCTCCCCGTACCCCCCATGCCCCCTCTGTTCACCATACCTCCCCCGTGCAACTCGTTTCCCCCAAGCTCAAGTGCCCCAATGCTCCCATACCCCCATGACCGTCGTTCCTTCTCTTTGCTCTCTTTGTACCCCCTATCCTAAAACGTGCCTCAATTCCCTATACCCCCGTGCCACTGCATCCCTCGTGCTATGATTGTAGTCTAATTTGTCTGTTCGTTTAATGAAGTAGAACTTTGATTCAAATATAGTTCAGTTTCGCACACTGTCATTTTTATGAATAACTCTCAATGTTAGGAATTAATGGGCGTTTATTGTTTCCGTAATACCTGCTTAAAGAAAGAATCAGAGAATTAATAAAAATATATCCCTCATACTGAGCTTATCTAAAGTTGGTAGTTTACATTATATAATTAAGTCAAAAATAAGTATTTCCCTATTTGATAAATTTTTTAAGTAAGTTTACTAAATACAAATATATATATATATATATTTATATAGGGTTACCATATGATCTACCCAAAGATTACAACACAAGTAAACTTAGGTCTTCAACACTCGTGAGTCGGCTTATTTATTCGTAAAAATTTTACTTTCTGACACCCCCCTCCCAACCTAACAAGTGCTAAAAAAATTAGAAAATGTCTTGAGAACATAGGTCTAGCCTAATTAAGTTAATGCTACTCATTTAATTAATTAAATTAAAACAATGTATAAACAAGCAAACATTAAAAAAGCTTTCCCTAAGGTCCATAAAGGGGAGATTCAAGATTCAATTTAAATGAGACTAAATGCAAATACAAATTTGAAAAAAAATCTTTTAGTTTTTTTGTGTAGGAGAATTTGAAAAATTTTCAATGAGAATTTTCAGTACAATACCTTTTTAACAAACACGAGGCTCAGTTACTTTCACAATCAGTGACTTAAAACTCTCAATAAAAAGCCTTTTCCTCTTATTTAGATTAAACTAACCCTGAGTAGTGAATCAAAACCCATTAACCTAGGCCTCCTACATCTCTAGTAAATCATAACCTTAACTTACTCGCGGTTTCTTAACACTTCGAGTGCTAAAAAAAATATTACATAACTTTTAAAAAATCCTGGAGAATTAATAATATAACTTCCAGAGAGTACCACAACCGCAAAGTGCTCGAGCAACAAGCACATTAACATAATCGATGAGGTGTATGGTCCGTCGGGCGACACTTTTTTGGAGAGACATTGCAGGAGCGCTTTCGGCTTCTAGCCATTCTCAACTGCAACTTGCAAAGTTGCAGTTGAGAATGGCTAGAAAAAATGTCTCTCCAAAAAAGTGTCGCCCGACGGACCATACACCTCATCGATTATGTGACTTCGGCGCACGGACCCCATCATCTTTAACGGTTTACATTAACATAAGCTAAAAATTTAAGTTTAATATAGGCCTTAAAAAAAATTTAACCAAAAAGTGATAGATAACGATATTTTGTATCACGATTGTAAGTTACAGAAAATCGAATTAAATCGTCGGTGTTTCGAAATAACAATTGAGTCAACCAATATTCATGTTTAAGCCTGCCGTATCGATATATTGGCGGCAAGACGATATATTGTTGCTTCGCACATTTAAAATGAAAGGCGAGGCACGATATATCCTTGCTTACTATTTCTACAAAATAAGACGATCAACGATATAGGCTATCATACCCTAGCAATCAAAGGGTTAAGGCTGCTGACAACAATGAATATGACCTTACTAGGCCTACTGGCGCTGACTATGATTAAAATTAAGAGAAATAAGACTTAACCTAAGAACTGGTTTAATGGAGCAAAAAGTAAAAATGGTAGGCCTAAGTTGATTACTTTTTAAATAATCACTTAGGCTACATTAAACATTCTGTACAAACTAAATGATGGTTTAACCCTCCGAGCGTTAATCGTCGATTTTTCGGCCCAGCTTTTCGGCTTCCGAGCGTTTGAGTCGATTTTTCGACCTTTCAAAAAAGTGACGTACCGGTAACTTTATAGCGAATGACAGAAACGGACCCGTGAACGCTACCGCTGTTACCGGGAGGTTCTGAGCTATCCAAAAACACCCATTTCAAATCTGGGAACGTGAATGGTTGTTTTTAATATGCAATGAAACATCTGAGGAAAAAACTATTACCATCTGCTTACTTTGTAAACATCGAAATACATATTTTACCAATCGTTTTAAGGTTATGAATGATTAAAAGTGTTACTAATACCTTTAATTTACATTATTGAAATAAATTTATATGTTTTATCGAATTTATAATCAGAAATATGAGTAGGAATTAGTGTAATATTCCTAGCTTGATTTTACATGTGTTCTTATGGGATTATGGTAAGTAGGGCCTACCGTAGGACATATTTGGTTTTATTCAACATACATTTTTTTCAAATGCTTCTAGCCTATATAAATTATATATTTTCTTGAACTGCATAAAATTCTAAACAAAATGTTTGTTTTGGAATTTTAATTATGTGTATCCAAAATTATTTTAGGGGAGAGCAAAGTTATATACAAAAATTTTTTTGTAATTTTATAATATTTAACCCATAGCCTTATTTTGGTAACAATAAGTAAGGGTAAAAATTTTTGTATTGTTAGGTAGTCCATTTTATCTACTTTCATGATAAGGCTATACATTTATGGTGCTATTTCATAAAATATATTTTTTACTAATTTTTAATTGAAAGTATGCAAAACCTTCAAAAACGCTCCAGGGGTGCTATATTGAACGCTCGGAGGGTTAATAACGATCTGAACAAAGTAGGTCGGCGAAACTTCATTATCCTACTCCACCGTTATTATCGATGTGGAAATTTTGATAGTTGCGATTAAAATTGTGTAGTGAAAACAATCTAATCAACAACGCTATTGAGCTAAGATATGCATTATAATAATAATCTAACCTAACAATCTAACCGTAAACCTCGGACACTTTTACTGACAGCAATATTTAGAACAACCAAATCAATGGTGTTTGGAAACATTAAAAACCCTTATTCCCTCAATACAATAGCAAAAAATACCTTTCTGATTCGTATTTGGCAGCAATGTGTGACACCATTTTAGGTTTATCGAAGTCTGCTTCTTCTCACAAATAAGATAAGTTTTGCATATAACTTACTTATGTAGTTTATTTTGTGTTGATCTTTAAGTTTTTATTTTTATTTTCATTTTCAGTTACTTGTTTCGTTTGCAATTTGTTTTACAGTCAAAAGGTATGTTTTGGTTTTAATTATATTTAGAACAAGACTAATTAGGTGATAAAATCGTAATACTATCGTATAATTGTGTCATCGATATAATAGCAATACTATCGCAATCATCGAAATTTCCACATCGATAATACTAACGGTGGAGTCGGACAATGAAGTTTCGCCAGTAGGTCTAAGTTAAAACCACTATAGGACTCAGTAAAAACATAAGTTAAATACAGATATATTCAGTTGGCTGCTTCCAAAGCCGGACAAATGAAGGGTTTCTTCTCAAAAATCCCCTGGGACTTTTTTTAGAGAACATGTCCGAGGAAAAGAGGATGAATGTTAACCCTAGTATCTTAGTAAGTGGCTCTTGCATCATCAGAGATTGATTCAAAATCTCAATCAAAGCACCATATAAGGCCTAGCCTTTGAAACTAGACTTTGACACCCTTCACCTAGTGCTAGTTAACTTATGCCCTTAACAATTTATTAAATCAAAATTGTGTTAACCCTCTTGCAACATTTAACAGAGAAATTTATCCCGTAACTGAATATCTAGAGAAGAATGTGATGAATCACTCCCTATGCTTTCCCAGAGTTATAACTACCTGCCCATAACCCTAAAACTAACCTAACATTACCTTCCTTCAGATTATTACAGAGATTAGACCTACTTGCTATAGAAAAATATCAACAGACTAAATATTTCATAACTTATTCATTAGGTACTCACCTAGTTCACAGACGGAATCACGAAGCACCCAAGTAAAGCGGTGAGAACGGCAAAACTTATGCCTAACCACTGCCAACTCAAAATGTCAAAAGCAAAGCACATATTAGGCCTAGGCCTAAGGAAATCACGAATCACCTAGGAAGTAAAGCGGTGAGAACGCAAAAAATAAAAAAGCTTAACTTAAGGCCAAATAAAAATGACAAAGGTTTTAAAGACAAAGAACATTAATCCAAATCTTTACATTGTTTACATACACGCTACCGCTGTCCGCTAGCTACCGGAATAATGGCGGAATACGACTTGAATCACAGCAGACTAGCAGAGTCAGTGATGAAACTCAGGCGATAGGCATACTACAGTTGCTGCCTAGAAAGACGCCAAGCTCACCCAAAAGGCTTTTACAAATATAAATAATTTTTATTTTAGCACTTTATTATAGTTTTATAGTATTTTAAATTATTACACGTAATTGTAGGGTTTGAGTTACTCAGTTGAACTGAACAGTTTACCGGATGGCTTCAGAACACCATTCGGAACAATCGTTAGTCCATATCGTTAGGTTATCGAAAATTGCAATAAGTTACATTCACATTCTGTGTAGCGTAATAACATGAAAATTCACAGTATCTAAATTGGTAATATAAACACCTACAAATAGCATAAAAATGAGGAATAAATAAATAAAACAAAAACTTCTGACCTTTAGTTTAAATAATTTTTTAAACTAAAACAATCTATACAACTACCGTGCGATATGTTCAGATACTATTCACTATTCACTGCGTACAGTACGTTGCAGCTCTACCGGTGAATCGAACAATCGAAGTAGAAAATTCCTACCGGGATATTCTTAGGTTATCCAGTTCATATGTTATCAACGCTGGCAAATAAATTACATCAACTACATAAAAGTTCTTTAATTAAAAAGAATAAAATCAATTGCAGCTTTAAAAAGTTAATCACTTACATTGAAATTGTATAAGTCATATGGATATAGCTTTTATTTATATTTCATGTCGGCGGAAGCTCCCTAGGGGTTCCTGCGGATTGTGGTGGGATGAGTAGACACTAACTTAGATATGCCACATGTTATTAGACTACTATTGCATTGTATATTAGTAACAGTTATTTAGTTAGTTAGCTTGTTAAGTTATTTGATTGTGTATTTATTAAAAAAAAATTATCCTTTTAATATTGTATCCCATCAAAAAGTTCCCTGTGAGTTCCTGCGGATTGTTGTGGGATCTAGACACTGGATATCGACGCAAAATGTCATTAATTTCATAATTCATTAAAATGTAAGTTAACAATTTTTGTGTTAACAAGGGGATATTCCGTAATTCATATAAATTTGAACAAATCATTCCAAAATTCAGAAATTAACTTAATAAGTGTAATTTTTCCTATTTCGCCTAAACTAATTATTATTACACATAATGAAATCCTACGCCCTATGTTGTCACCCGTATTTTTCAACTATTTTACTTGTTAATTGTAACAAACTAATTTAAAATTGCACGTTATTTATGTATTCTACGTTGACATCCTAGGGATATCCTCGGGAAGATGTCATTTCCTTGAAAGGCTTTTATGGAATTACACAGGGTTATTACATCCCTGAGGATAATGTACGAGGAGATCCCAGGGATATTCCCTATGTAGCGGTATATAAACTGGGATATGCAGGGCCAAAATAGGATATCCTGAGGACTTCTTGTCAGCCTTTAAATTTTATCCCGGCGGAAAGTTCCCTCTGGGAGTTCCTGTGGATTTCCTTAGGATATAAACATAGGATATCGACGCAGAGACGTTATTTAAAATTTCGTTGTCACTTATTCATGGCCTAAACAATATCATGTGTCTATTTTTTAACTTTATTTGTATGTTTATCATTCTCTTAATTTTATCCCGTTCTTACTGGTATTATAACTTGGCGAAAGTTCTCATGGAGTTCCTGTAGATTGTCATATAATATACCATTACAGGATATCAACGCTGACGTTTACCATTTCGTTGTAACTTATACAGTACACAATCACGTGTCTATTTTTATTAATTTTTTTTTACTTTATTTTCTTATAATTTTATACTTTTCCTACCAGTATTTCACCTTTGTGGAAGTTTCCTGGGAGTTCCTACGTGGAGTTTCTATGTGGATTTTTCCTATTTCGCCTAAACTAATTATTATTACACATAATGAAATCCTACGCCCTATGTTGTCACCCGTATTTTTCAACTATTTTACTTGTTAATTGTAACAAACTAATTTAAAATTACGCGTTGTTTATGTATTCTACGTTGACATCCTAGGGATATCCTCGGGAAGATGTCATTTCCTTGATAGGCTTTTATGGAATTACACAGGGTTATTACATCCCTGAGGATAATGTACGAGGAGATCCCAGGGATATTCCCTATGTAGCGGTATATAAACTGGGATATGCAGGGCCAAAATAGGATATCCTGAGGACTTCTTGTCAGCCATTAAATTTTATCCCGGCGGAAAGTTCCCTCTGGGAGTTCCTGCGGATTGCCTTAGGATATAAACATAGGATATCGACGCAGAGACGTTATTTAAAATTTCGTTGTCACTTATTCATGGCCTAAACAATATCATGTGTCTATTTTTTAACTTTATTTGTATGTTTATCATTCTCTTAATTTTATCCCGTTCTTACTGGTATTATAACATGGCGAAAGTTCTCATGGAGTTCCTGTAGATTGTCATATAATATACCATTACAGGATATCAACGCTGACGTTTACCATTTCGTTGTAACTTATACAGTACACAATCACGTGTCTATTTTTATTAATTTTTTTTTACTTTATTTTCTTATAATTTTATACTTTTCCTACCAGTATTTCACCTTTGTGGAAGTTTCCTGGGAGTTCCTACGTGGAGTTTCTATGTGGATTTTTCCTATTTCGCCTAAACTAATTATTATTACACATAATGAAATCCTACGCCCTATGTTGTCACCCGTATTTTTCAACTATTTTACTTGTTAATTGTAACAAACTAATTTAAAATTACGCGTTGTTCATGTATTCTACGTTGACATCCTAGGGATATCCTCGGGAAGATGTCATTTCCTTGAAAGGCTTTTATGGAATTACACAGGGTTATTACATCCCTGAGGATAATGTACGAGGAGATCCCAGGGATATTCCCTATGTAGCGGTATATAAACTGGGATATGCAGGGCCAAAATAGGATATCCTGAGGACTTCTTGTCAGCCATTAAATTTTATCCCGGCGGAAAGTTCCCTCTGGGAGTTCCTGTGGATTTCCTTAGGATATAAACATAGGATATCGTCGCAGAGACGTTATTTAAAATTTCGTTGTCACTTATTCATGGCCTAAACAATATCATGTGTCTATTTTTTAACTTTATTTGTATGTTTATCATTCTCTTAATTTTATCCCGTTCTTACTGGTATTATAACTTGGCGAAAGTTCTCATGGAGTTCCTGTAGATTGTCATATAATATACCATTACAGGATATCAACGCTGACGTTTACCATTTCGTTGTAACTTATACAGTACACAATCACGTGTCTATTTTTATTAATTTTTTTTTACTTTATTTTCTTATGATTTTATACTTTTCCTACCAGTATTTCACCTTTGTGGAAGTTTCCTGGGAGTTCCTACGTGGAGTTTCTATGTGGATTTTTCCTATTTCGCCTAAACTAATTATTATTACACATAATGAAATCCTACGCCCTATGTTGTCACCCGTATTTTTCAACTATTTTACTTGTTAATTGTAACAAACTAATTTAAAATTACGCGTTGTTTATGTATTCTACGTTGACATCCTAGGGATATCCTCGGGAAGATGTCATTTCCTTGAAAGGCTTTTATGGAATTACACAGGGTTATTACATCCCTGAGGATAATGTACGAGGAGATCCCAGGGATATTCCCTATGTAGCGGTATATAAACTGGGATATGCAGGGCCAAAATAGGATATCCTGAGGACTTCTTGTCAGCCATTAAATTTTATCCCGGCGGAAAGTTCCCTCTGGGAGTTCCTGCGGATTGCCTTAGGATATAAACATAGGATATCGACGCAGAGACGTTATTTAAAATTTCGTTGTCACTTATTCATGGCCTAAACAATATCATGTGTCTATTTTTTAACTTTATTTGTATGTTTATCATTCTCTTAATTTTATCCCGTTCTTACTGGTATTATAACATGGCGAAAGTTCTCATGGAGTTCCTGTAGATTGTCATATAATATACCATTACAGGATATCAACGCTGACGTTTACCATTTCGTTGTAACTTATACAGTACACAATCACGTGTCTATTTTTATTAATTTTTTTTTACTTTATTTTCTTATAATTTTATACTTTTCCTACCAGTATTTCACCTTTGTGGAAGTTTCCTGGGAGTTCCTACGTGGAGTTTCTATGTGGATTTTTCCTATTTCGCCTAAACTAATTATTATTACACATAATGAAATCCTACGCCCTATGTTGTCACCCGTATTTTTCAACTATTTTACTTGTTAATTGTAACAAACTAATTTAAAATTACGCGTTGTTCATGTATTCTACGTTGACATCCTAGGGATATCCTCGGGAAGATGTCATTTCCTTGATAGGCTTTTATGGAATTACACAGGGTTATTACATCCCTGAGGATAATGTACGAGGAGATCCCAGGGATATTCCCTATGTAGCGGTATATAAACTGGGATATGCAGGGCCAAAATAGGATATCCTGAGGACTTCTTGTCAGCCATTAAATTTTATCCCGGCGGAAAGTTCCCTCTGGGAGTTCCTGCGGATTGCCTTAGGCTATAAACATAGGATATCGACGCAGAGACGTTATTTAAAATTTCGCTGTCACTTATTCATGGCCTAAACAATATCACGTGTCTATTTTTTAACTTTATTTGTATGTTTATCATTCTCTTAATTTTATCCCGTTCTTACTGGTATTATAACTTGGCGAAAGTTCTCATGGAGTTCCTGTAGATTGTCATATAATATACCATTACAGGATATCAACGCTGACGTTTACCATTTCTTTGTAACTTATACAGTACACAATCGCGTGTCTATTTTTATTAATTTTTTTTTACTTTATTTTCTTATAATTTTATACTTTTCCTACCAGTATTTCACCTTTGTGGAAGTTTCCTGGGAGTTCCTACGTGGAGTTTCTATGTGGATTTTTCCTATTTCGCCTAAACTAATTATTATTACACATAATGAAATCCTACGCCCTATGTTGTCACCCGTATTTTTCAACTATTTTACTTGTTAATTGTAACAAACTAATTTAAAATTACGCGTTGTTTATGTATTCTACGTTGACATCCTAGGGATATCCTCGGGAAGATGTCATTTCCTTGATAGGCTTTTATGGAATTACACAGGGTTATTACATCCCTGAGGATAATGTACGAGGAGATCCCAGGGATATTCCCTATGTAGCGGTATATAAACTGGGATATGCAGGGCCAAAATAGGATATCCTGAGGACTTCTTGTCAGCCATTAAATTTTATCCCGGCGGAAAGTTCCCTCTGGGAGTTCCTGCGGATTGCCTTAGGATATAAACATAGGATATCGACGCAGAGACGTTATTTAAAATTTCGTTGTCACTTATTCATGGCCTAAACAATATCACGTGTCTATTTTTTAGCTTTATTTGTATGTTTATCATTCTCTTAATTTTATCCCGTTCTTACTGGTAAGTTCTCATGGAGTTCCTGTAGATTGTCATATAATATACTATTATATGTTATCAACGCTGACACGTTATTTACTATTTCGTTGTAACTTATACAGTACAAAATCACGTGTCTATTTTTATTATTTTTTTTTACTTTTTTTTTCTTATAATTTTATATTTTTCCTACCAGTATTTCACCTTTGTGGAAGTTTCCTGGGAGTTCCTACGTGGAGTTTCTATGTGGATTTTAATTTGATATATACAACAAAGGATTTCTGTAAATAATTATCAATTTCGTAATAATAATGCTTAATACATTTTTTATAGTTTTTTAACACGGGGACAATTATTTTGTCAGGTCACCCCTAAGTTACAGATAGCCTAAGGAGTTAACTTGAGGTATATTATATTTTAATATTGCTTAAATGACGGCTAATATAAATATTATATATAAATATTAAATATAAAACTAATATAAATATTAGACAGTACAACGCTAATTCTTTGTATTTTTAACTTTGTTAGTTATAACTTCATAAAAAACATTTACAAGTAATCATTGTTAAACTTATTCTGATATTCTGCGTTAATATCCTCGGGACATCCCCAGGAACATTCACTATCTCCAGGATTTCTATGGGATTTACAGGGATATAACATCCCTGAGGGTAATGTGCACAGGATATTCCAGGGACATCGCTATTTCCCGGGATCTGTTTGGGATTTACAGGGATATTACATCCTTTAGAGCAATGTTCACAGGATGTTCCAGGGACATCCCTATTTCCCGGGATCTGGCTGGGAAATGTGGGACCAGATCAGGATATCCTCAGGACATCTTGTGCTGTGTGGGAAGAACGTTACTACGAGTTGAGGCCGATGCGGCGTTGCCAGGTCGAAGGACATGGCCTTGTACTAGAGATGGCCGTGCTTTACTTCAATAAAACCCCACTGTAAATCAAGTTTCTTGATTCATTTGAGAACATAAAGATGAGTAGTAACTGTATGAAGCAAAAAAGCACCCTTGTAGCAGCAGACCTGCGTAATCAGTAAAATACAAAAACAATTAAAGTAGTTTTTAATTTTCAAGAAACCACAAGTGCAGGTGTGTGTAGTAGGTTTGCTGAGCTTTGAAAGTTTTATACAATCACAATTAAATAATAACCAGTAAAATACCACTCATAGTTTATTAAAATAATTCATTAATAAGAGAGATGTAGCATTTTATTTATATCTCATAGGAATAACACAGGGATCTTCATATTCTGTTTTTAAGCTAGGTTACTTCCTTCTTTTTAAACCTAATAAAATATTTTATACAGCAAAATGTTCATTTTTTTACAGATTTCAGAGTATAATAAAATAATAATCCTAATACATGTACTCCCGTCGCAGCCGACCTGCGTACTCAGCGAATTTTCAACGGAAATCAGTATTCTTTTTTTTAATTTTCTCCATAAACATTAAGGGAAAAAGTATGTAGGCTTGCTGCCGTGGAGGTGTAGCCAAATATAAGTCAAATCCTTTCTAGTGAATAGACATATACCTATAATATTGAATTCAGTTATAATAATAAATAAACGAGATACAGGGTTGTGTTTATTTCAAATTACAATAACATAGGAAACATATTATTGTCCTTTCTCCGTAATCAGTTTGCTGAGTTGCTTGTTAAAATTTTAAATTCTTCGTTTTTAAATCCCTTTTAAATGGTGCTAGTTTAAATAGTTATTATATTTTTTTTTACTGGGGTAAGAATATGCTAACAAATCTTTTTGACCCTTTTGAAAAATCATAACCCCGTTCGAATAATACAATTATACTGGTTTATAGATGGTCATAAAAATAGATTTTGTCTTATATCTTATTAGAGTATTTAATTAAAATCAGAAGTACCTTTCAAAAGTTATTAGTATCATCCGTACACATACAATTTGTTATTACATTTTAATATTTTTCTTAAGTATATAATTTAACTGCAAATTTGATCGCCTGCCATTTCGGGCTCGGTTGTCCTTTTTAGGTCGGGTTTGCGGCATTGTATTCTACTAAACAAGACCTTTAATTTGATGTACATATCAACCTATGCTTACATTGAAGATTTTCTTCTGACTCCTAGTGGGCCATCCCCCATTAGGACTAAAATGTTTGGAAGTGTCTCAAAATTAGGCATTCGCGACCCAAATAAGATATTTAAAGTTTAATTTCTCTAAATAATTTCACACAAAACCTAAGAAGAGTGAGGTGCTTCATAAGCCACCTAACCCATTAACATGGTAGGTATATAAGATTTTAAAAATGGTGGTTTTTTACCAATTTCCCATGGTCCGATTTTGGTAAACTTTTTTTCCACGTTTACTACTTGTCACTTGACCCATTAACGACAAAATTTTTGGGAGTACAATTTGTCCGAGGTTCGGCCCTATTTTCCCGTACATTTCCCTGACTATTAGGGGTTTCTATGCCCGTCGCTTCCTCACCCCTGCTCTCTCGAACATATGTTCCAGCAAGGGGTTTCCATGCCCATGGCATTTCTCCTCAACCCCTGCTGTCTACATATGTTCCAGCTAGGGGTTTACATGCAGTTCACTTATTTAACCCCCCACTGTCTTGAACATGAATGGATTATGAAGGAAGGGAAATTGTCATAGTGGACAACCAAAAGACTTACCACAGTGTTGTGACAACTTCGTTTGCTGTACCCAATGTCAACTTCACAACTAGTATAAACCAGTTTTAAAGTTGTCCTTGGACATTTGTAGTTATTTAAGCAAAAAATTGATGAGAATCGGACTTAAAATAAGTAGTCCGGTAACTTTAGATAAAAAGGCCTGAAATCTAACAAATTAGTATCAAGCTGATTTTTGGTGTGGTGATAGTATATGCTAAGACAAATATTTTCTGAAAGTTCCCCTATAATTTCCCTCGCTTGCTTCGCTCGGTACTTCGTTATACAATTTTTAACCTATTAAAATATTATTAATTGTGCACCAACGATTTCACCGATTTGATTGCTTATTTCCTTAACTTATTCAGAATGAAAGTGTTATTAGTGTGTTATGCCAAATAATAACAATTGCAATAATCATGGCATTTTAAGGCCTTTTCTGGATGTTTTATATAAATTTGTTATAGGCCTACATATCATGTTACTTTCACCAAAATTTTTTTTCTTGTAGTTGCAAACATACTAATGAAAGTAAAGCTTTCTGGAGCATGGTGAATGCCGAAAGGAAAGCACATGAGGGAGAACTTATTCAATAAATTGAAGCAAATGGAAATTTTTTTTTCCTGCTCTGATCAGAAACGACGGATAAGTTTGTTTTTACCTCATTACTACACCCCGCATCGTCATTGTCCTCACCATCCAGCAAATATGTAGGCACACCATTTAGCACAGTCTCCAATACAGCATTTACATAGGAGAGCAATGTAACCCTGATCGGGCCCAGTTACAGTTTTTCTCACACTGGCCTTTACAATTGCAAGTAATTAAACTTAGAAGCTTTTCAGAAGCAATGAATATAATCTTTTAAATTAGCTTTTAACATAAACTATGAAAGTAATCGATTTATTCTATCAATCAACTTATAGGTATGTAAAATGATAATTTAATATTAACCAGCACCTATTCTAAATTCCAGATAGCAAAAATAAATAGATAAAAAATACCCCTGTCTCAGCAGACCTGCGTGTATTTAGCGAATTTCCAATTTTTTCAATTTTTTCCATAAAACCAACGGGGGTGAGTACGTAGGTTTGCCGCCACTAAAGCTTTGTAAGCAAATATAAGTTAAACAAACTTTTCCAAATTCATCTACGTACCAAATTTTATTAAGATATGTTAATACATAAGCAAAATAGAAGGTTGTGTTTATTTCCCATAAGCAGAGCCCCCGCCTGTGCTGTGTGGGCCCTTATAGCCTGTGCGGGGCCCAGTCCAAACCTCCAATGCGGGGCTCCCCAAAACTAACCCCTCCTCTCCTTCGCAAACTTGTTTCTACCTTTCAAAAGCCCCAAACGTAATCTATCATTTAAAAAATGAAGTCATTATGGGTTACAATAATGAAGATCGTGACTAAAATACTTACCAGTTATGTGATTTCAAGGTTTATTAACTTGTAGCACATGATGAAAATATAATGTTTTACTGTACCTATAAAATTATTGTTTGGAATGAACAGTAAAATTTGAATACATCAAAAGAACAATAGTATATATAAAAATTTGTTTTAAGATAAATGTAAAAAAATTGAATTTTCTTTTTCAAAATTCTTTAAACAACCTCGATAAAACATTGTGTGTGAGTGTATATAAAATTGAATATAAAATTTATTATATGAATATTGCAGACAATTTTATTCCTTACACAAAAACATATAATGAATGGGAAGACATATTTTAGTTATCATGTACGAGTATATGAAAAATTGAAAAATTTGTAAACGGTAACATATACAATTATTTTGGAAACTGGTGATAAAAATGAAGTTTAGACCTATACCAGCAATAAATTCGTATAATTGTCCTTATAAGTTCAAATTAAATATAAAAAAAATAGATTATACAAAATTAACGATCGTTATTAACTGTATACAAATTTTTGAAATTTGCATTGGCGGCAACACGAACACGATGTAACGGAAATGCAAAGTGCGAAAGAAGTTAGACAGAATGTAAACAACACGTTACGTACACCATGTCAAATGATTTAAATTATTCAAATGATTTTATTTGGCCATTAAAACTAAAGCAATAGGCTACGTCACAATGCGGAGAACATATGAATAAAAGAAGGGCTGTTTCATTCCTTTGATGTTGGAAAATGCCGCTTTTGAGTCAGGCCGGTGTCGTAATCAATCTGATGTCCATAAGAATAACATGTACCAGCTGATCAGGCTAGTGACGTTTTGGGTACTAATTTTTACATAGTTTTACCCGCTAATGAAACAGCCCTTGTCTAATTGCATTACAGCAGTTTTCCCCAGTCCTGTCCATGTAGCAGTCCATGCAAAAGCACACATCACTAAAAAAAAAAACCAAAATAAAAATAAAAAAAGGAAAAGAAATTTTTTTTAACACAATTTTTATTTACAATCTGTTTCATCACAAAACAATAAGCAAATGTGAGGTAATTAAAAAAAAAGAACATGAGTTAGAGTTTGAACAGAAACAAACCTAACATAACATTAAAATGAGTAACATGAATACTATTGTTTAGATCGGGAAGTCAAGTCCAGGAAGTTGTGGCGTTTCAGTCTGTAGATATGAGTGCTGTTGTCCAAGAGGTTGAGGGCCAGGTGATTTGGGTGATTGTCCAGTTTTGATAGGTATTTCTTACTAAAGCGTTCTATTTCTGTCACAACTAAAGGGATGGATGTATCTGTATGAAGAGTAGCATTGCTGACAAACCAGGGTGCTTGAAGAATAATCCGTAAAATTTTAGATTGAAAACGTTGAATGATTTGAATGTTAGAATTTGCAGAAGTTCCCCACAGTTGAATTCCATAGGTCCAGATAGGTTTTAAAATTACTTTGTACAGGAGAATTTTGTTCTGTGTTGATAATTTAGAATTTTTATTAAGAAGCCAGGAGAGTTTCCTATAATTTAGGTCCAGATTTAACCGTTTGTTCCAGATGTGAGATTTCCATGTTAGTTTACTGTCCAAATACATGCCGAGATATTTCACTTCTGTTAGCTGCGGAAGACGAACATTATTTAAGGAAACAGGAGGGCAGATACCTGTTTTAAGGGTAAATGTAACATGGGCTGACTTTCCTTCATTTACTTTTATGCGCCACTTTTTCAGCCATTCCGACAAATCATTTAAGGTTCTTTGGAGGATTGCAGAGGCAGCCACATTGTCATGGTGGGAAACCAGAACAGCAGTGTCATCTGCAAAGGTGGCCATTTCAGATTCGAGGTTTGTTGGTATGTCTGCTGTGTATAGCACATACAGGACAGGTCCTAATACACTACCTTGTGGCACTCCCGATTGTATACTGTGGATGCTCGAGAGAAAGTCTTTAAGCTTTATTTGAAAAAATCTGTCACTCAGGTAAGATCTAAATATATTGTAAAAAGTATGTGGAAGGGTTTTCTTGATTTTATACAGCAGGCCTTTGTGCCAAACCTTATCAAAGGCTTGACTTATGTCCAAGAATGCCGCTGTGCAGTATCGTTTATTTTCAAGGTCTTGTTTGATTACATTGGCTACCCTGTGGACTTGCTCGATCGTAGAGTGTTGCCGCCTAAATCCAAATTGATGACTAGGAACAATTTCTCGATCCTCAATAACAGGAAGTAAACGTTTCAAAAGAATTTTCTCGAAAACCTTTGACAGTAGGGGAAGAAGACTGATAGGTCGATAAGAAGACACTTGGTAAGGAGGTTTTCCAGGTTTCTGAATAACAACAATTTGGGAGAGCTTCCATGGGGTTGGGAAGTATTCTAGCCTTAAAATGGCATTAAAAATTAATGTCAATAACACAAAGGCTTTTCTAGGAAGTTCTTGAAGGACCCTACCAGTTATTAAATCATATCCAGGGGATTTTCTTGGGTTCACTTCTTTAATAATTACAGTTTTGACCTCACTTGGAGTAACTGCTTGAAGGGGTAAGTCCATCTGAGTTGGGGCTTCAAGAAGTTCATCAAGTTCGTCACTGATGTCAATACCAGTATCATTAGGCTTGAAGACATTTCCAAAATATTCACAAAAAGCTTCACTCTTTTCCTTGTTACTCTTTGCCCAGGAGCCGTTAGATTTAGAAATGGGTGGGATTGGTGTTTTAGGTTGTTTAAAATTCTTGGTAGCTTTCCATAATGAGTAATTGGTCGCTTCTGTTGGAGAAAGATTTTCAGTGAATTCCTTAAACCAGTCATTTTTTAGTTCTTTTAACATCGCAGTAAGTTGCCGTGATGCCCTGTTAAAGTTTGTCTTATCTACAGGATTTCTAGTGTTTTGCCAAATTCTCCTCAAACGCCTCTTTTCTGCTACTTTTCTTTTTATAAAAACTGGATAGTTTATTCTTTGGTTGTTTTTGATTGTTTGTCTTGGTGTCGCAAGCCAGGCTGAATGTTGCACCAGTTGAGTGAATGTTTCAACAGAATTATCAACATCATCAGGAGTTTTTAGAGGGATTTTCAGATTAACTTTTTCAGAAATGAGATGTCGAAAGTTGTCCCAATCCGTAAATTTATTGCACAAACTAGGAGGCTGCTCTTGTAAAATTATGGAGGTTCCCACGCTTAAAATAACAGGTGAATGATCTGATGAGAGGTCGAGATTTGATTCAATTTGCAAATAGTTGTCTGAAATACCTTTAACAACAAAAAAATCTAGCAGGTCAGGGAGTTTATTTGGATCTGTCGGCCAGTATGTTGGTTCGCCGGTAGAAATGTGACTTAAGTTGTTACCAGCCATAGCTCTTGCAAGCTGCCGCCCTCGTGGATTATTTATTCTAGAGCCCCACATTTGATTTTTAGCATTGTAATCCCCACCAGACAAAAATCTATGACCAAGGGTGTTGAAAAAATCAATAAATTGGATACTAGTAATATTATGCCTGGGAGGGCAGTAGACTGAGGATAGTGTTAACGGGCCTTGCCAGTCTTCGACGGTGACAATTGTAGCTTGCAAGTACGCCAATTGGCATTTAGGGTGTTCGAAATGTTTTATAGTAGACTTAATTAGAATTGCAGTGCCGCCATGAGCAGTGTTATCAGGATGGTTAGTGAAATATGTCGTAAAATCAGGAATTTGGAAGTAACTCAAGTTTGTAAAGTGTGTTTCGGATACTAATATTATATCCAATTTGTTTTGAGAGATAAATAATTTTAAATCTTGGTAATGTTTAGCCAAGCCGTTAGCGTTCCATAGTCCTATTCTATAGAAATGATTCATTTTAGTTTGCTAATGACGGTGGACAAGAGGTTCATTAGAGTACCTATTTGTTGAGCTTGTTGTAACATAATTTTTTCAAATTTTTCAAAAAATGTGTTGATTACCTGAGTTAGACTGCTGTTTTCATCTTGCTTTGCATATTTATCTTTGGACGATGCAATCTGTGCATAGGTCGGCGTTTGATCCTGCATAGGTTCCTGAGCATCATGTTCATGATAAGTGGACGTGCCAGACAATGGATGAGTCTCAGCTCTTAGACGCGACGCCAGACTACCTGATGGGCTTGGAGTTGTACTCTGCTCTTCTGATCCTTGCGCTGCCACAGCCATGTTCCTCTGTCTTAAGGGAGGGAAGGATTTGTTTTTCAGCTCCTTATAAACAGTACAGCCCTTGTAATTAGCTGGGTGATTACCACCGCAAAGGACACATTTAGGAGGATCTTCCTTGGACTTGGTGCAGCTGGCAGTTTCATGGTTATTTCCACACTTGACACAGCGGTGAGGGTGCCAACAATAGCTCTTTGTGTGTCCATAGCTTTGACACCGTTTACATTGAACCACCTCTTTTTTCTTGTGTGGAGGTTCGAAAGTGATTTTTGCATTTAAAAGGTACTGGATGTTATAAATATCCTTATTGTGCGCATGTGGTTCAAGGTCAATAAAAAACATTGATAAGGGCGATTTAGTCTTGAAATTTCTTGCATTGGTTATGTTTCTTACCTTGAAACCATAACTTTCAATAGCACACTTGATCTCATTGACATCAGTGGAGTAATGCATGTTTTTCAGTACCACCCTGTAGGATCTTTCGTGTTTCATTTGATAAGTATGAAAGTTCACTTTCAAATCAGTGAGTAATTTTACAAGCTTTCGATAAGCATCTATAGTGACTGGACTCAGTTTCACATTGTCTTGGTTTGAACATTTATACGTATACTCATCCTTTGATATGATCGATTCTATTGATTGAACCATTGATTTCACATTAGTGATTTTGGGTACAAAGATCGGTGGGGGTTTTGAGTCTTTTTGTTGAGGTGAATTGGACTCCGTGATCTGGTCACTCATGTCGTCCAGATTTTCCAAAGCTTCAAAACTGTTTTGAAGCGGAACCTCCACTTGCCTCGTTTTCTTCGGTAGTTGATCATCATGAGAACTTAATCCCCGTTTGATTGGGATATGATGCCATGAACCACCAGAATTGTCGTTTCTGTCCGATTCTTCATTACTAGTATTTGCAGGAGAATTTGTCTCAATCATGGCAATTTTCTTGAGCTTGTCACTAGTTTTGTCATCAGCGGAACAATAGTTGTGTTCACTATGAATGAAGACAGGCTTCACGTTTGTCACGTTTGCTTGAAATGATGTATTCATCTTAATGGATAAAATCCTAACAAAAAATGTAAACAAAAGGGTACAATGAGTTTTTCTAAAAAAAAAAGATTAACCACAAAACCTACACGTTATTTTTAATCACATTATGAAACAGAATTGAAATAAACACAAAAAACACGATGGGTAGAAAAGAAACACTATAAAAATGCTATTTTAAGCGAGAAAATAAGTTATGCGTGTTTTAAAAAGAAAATTTAAAAGCAGATGGCAGGTTACCTTCATGACATTGCCACATCTAAATGAATTCTCATGAATTCTAAATGAATGTCATGTGATCATCAGTTCAGTGATCAGTTTTTACATATACTGACTCAGGTGCTCTGCACCGCAGAATTTATTTTCTTATTCTTAAACATTGGTGGCTGGCTAAATGATCCATACGATATATATATATATATATATATATATATATATATATATATATATATATATATATACATTTCTTGATTTCTTCCTCTTCAAAATGAAATTTCACTACGACGACTAGTAGGCCTAATGGTGTACACGACATCAAATATAACAAAATTTTGTAAATGACCGTCTGCCGGCGGTTTGCCATATTTGTTAGAGTTTGAAAATATTCTATAATCTAAATTCTAACCTAAAAATTGATTGATATTTTAAGCATATTAACTCTTTGACAAAATAGTGGTGCCAAATGCAAATTTATGCAATAAAACTTACCTTAGCTGGGTTAGTTAAAAAAGTCATGTTTTGACGTTTCAAACGTGTTGGCTACTTGGATTGATGTTGCACTAAAAATTTACTAATATTATAAGTGTTATTACGTTGGAACACAAATACTTAACGGTTACCTCTTATTATAATTAGAATAATGTTCAGAACATTACCTTTCGAATGACATATAATATAACAACATATAATATAATACAACCACTTTTGAGATGTTTTTTACCGGTTTCAGTACAAAATGTTTAGGCCCAGACGTATGTCTCCTGGCCCCAGCCACTTAAAAGGCACAACAATAAACGAGAGATCGGCCATCTCCCACTGCTATGGTATAATTTTGTCTCTTTTATTTAATTTTTTTTTTGCGGGGCTTAAGTAAACGCTGGGCCTTTGAAAGTGCGGGGCCCCTTTGCGGTCGCACCGTCCTAAGGCCGGTTCTGCCCATAGGAATAACAAAGAAAACATACTTCTAATTTTCTCAGTACTGTATCCCATTTAAGCTAGGTTAAAAAATCAAAATATTAAATTATTTATTTTATTGAGCTCTTTTAAATGATTTGTGTTAAAATGGTTGGATTTTAAAAATTAAGGTCAAAAAATGCCATAAACTCACTTGTATATCTTTTTGAAACACCACAGTTTTTGGATTGAACTAACCATATCCCACATCACACTAATAATTCTTTCAAGTGATCTCTTGATCTTTTTACTTTATTATGTTCACAATTTAAAGGGGAAATTGCATAAAACAAGTCGAGTTTGTGATTGCAAGAAAAAAGTTTTACAAAAATGCTACATTTTACTAAAAAAATAAAAAAAAAATTTTAATAAAAAAGCCAGAAAAGGCCTTAAAATGATTATTGGAGTTATTATTATTTATCATAGCATACTTTCATTCTGAATAAGTTAACGCCGTAAGCACTCATATCGGCGTGATAAGTGGTGCACAATCAATAATTTATTTAAACAATTATAATAACAGTTATTTGTAGAGTTGTACCGAGCGAAGCAAGCGAGGGAAATAAGGAGAACTTTCAGAAAATAGTTATCTTAGAAAATACTCTCACCATACCAACAATCAGCTTGTTACTAATGTGTTAGATTTTTTAACCTAAAGTTACTGGGCTAAAGGGCGCTATCCACAAATTAAATTTGAAATTTTCCCATTAGAATAACATTGAGATTGGTTTGAGCATATTTTAAACATCTCTGTTAACGTACAGATGTAGTTTTTTTGTGATCACAGATATTCACAATATTGGATTGGTGGGATGTCATTGATTTAGATTGTAAATTTTGTATTATAAGCAGAATCCAACTTTTGTAGAATAAGCAGAATCCAAGGATATATGACAAAGATTCATAAATATAAGTCTGTGCTGTAGCATCTCATGCATTGGGTGCCATCCTTGGACCTACCTGGATTCGACCTCACTGGAGCCATGTCCCCTATCATCTTCAATGCTTTACTAGGGCAGGTCAATAGTCAATGATTTAATCTTTCGTATTGCTTTACCTCTTTTTCAATTATTAATTAATTATTTTCCTAATTTAAGTGTTTTATGAATTCTAACTAACTTGTTAAAGCGTTGTTTTTAGCTGTCATAGATTTTACAATATGTACAAAAAAAGGAATTTTAGTTTGATTGTCTCTCTTTAAAAAAATCAATGACAAGCAAATGTTGACACTTTAAATAAATGTTCTAGGTACATACCTCATTTCTATCGATTTCATATTGGAATGTTAGCCTCCGGATTACCAATAAATACTATTAATGATTTAAATACCTGAGTTATGGTAATCCAATTGTTGTCGAGCAACTAGTTTCAACTCATTTATATAGTCATCTTCAGGCTTTTATACAAAGATGTAATTTCTAATCTATCGATTTAGATTGCAATGACGTATATAATATATAATAATAACATTTAATAAATAATAATAAATAAATAAATTTATTCCGCTGACAAATTGACATTGTATGGGAATTTACAAAAAGTCTTTCTATCTCTTTCACAGTTTAAAACTCACGATTCCGGATTTTTTAACACGATAATTCATTTAATACTCTATACTTTTTCAAGTCTCAATTATTTTTAATTCCTTTTTTCTTCTTTCTATCTTCTTCTTTTTTCTTCTTTCTTCCTTCTTCCTTCTTCTTTCTTATATATGACGTATAAATATATATACGACATAATTATATATATATATATACATATATATATATATATATATATATATATATATATATATATATATATATATTCTGTTTTGAATAAAATCATTGCTCAAAACATTGACGATGAATACTAATCCAAAGTCGATGATTTTAGTTTCTATGTTTGTTATCCCAAAATTCTGCTTCTTCTCTTCATTATGCAAAAATCAGCTGACTGGGTGTGGTGGGGGCTAATGTCACTACTGTTTTTGAACTGTCACAGTGTCACAGTAGTAGAGATCAGTAAGCAAATAATCGCGAACGCGCCTTGCTCTTGCTTCACTAACAAATAAACTGACTGAACTGATGCATGAACTTCGAGTGAAAGTGTCAAACTTTACACCTACACCACTTCCACTGTTAAGTTAATGTGTGATAGTATTCAGACATATTAAAATATTTTTTATATAATAATTTAGGAATATTAATAATATAGCTTTGTGGTTCTGTGCTTAATTACTGTTTCAAAATGGAAGGAGAATCAAGATCAACAACTAGAAAAGTTTTAATTGATGTCATCTGTTTAGCTTGTGGTAAGTCATGAATGCCACTTCCTATGAGTAAGTTTTCTTTTGTTGAATCAAAATTTTAAATGAAAAGTACTTTACAACTTGGCTACACTTTAGCTTAAGCCTAGGTAGCAAGTCCTACTTATTCAGCTGTGCATAAGCTAACCCCTATTCTACAGATTAATATATATATATTTTAATAAGTTATTGAGCAAAGGTAAGAAGTTCAATGCCTTATTAAAGGTTGCTATAGAGGAGGTAAGGTGCCTTATCTGATGAAATATGCAAGAAGTTCATATAAGGTGAAAGTTAGCTGAATTTTTAGCAATTCGAGGTGAACTGAAGCATAGTTTGGCAAAGATCATTGCAGCCTGCACCCTCAGCCACCATCCGAGGTTGTGGTAGACCCAGGCCTAAGTTAGCCAGTTGTTCTTTGCTTGTATGACTGGGTTTCAAAATTTGAGAGCCTAGTTAGAGATTGACAATGTTTAGTAAAAACATCAGAACAAGTTATTCCTGTACCTCTTTCCTTTCCAAAAATCGGGAAAGTCGCTCTCTCCCTAGCTGTTGCAGGCGAAACTTCGTTATCCGTCTCCACCGTTATTATCGATGTGGAAATTTCGATATTGCGATAATATTGCTATTATATCGATGATACAATTACACGATACGATTATGATTAAATCACCTGGTTTAGTTTCTCGTTCTAATATAATGAAATAAACCTTTTGACAACAAAACAAATACCGTATATATTCAAACAATTAACTGAAAATAACAACAACAGAAAAAGTAAAAATTGTAGCTAATATAACCTGTAACAAAGAACAACACAAAATAAACTATCCAAGTTTGTTATGTAGCTGTATCTAAATTCAAATTGTGACAAGAAGCAGACTTTGTCAGATCTACAATGGCGTCACACAAATGCTGCCAAATACAAATACCCCCGTCGCAGCAGACCTGCATACTCAGCTAATTTCCAAACGATCTTGAGATATCGTATTTTCCCCATAAACACCATAGAAATGGGTATGTAGGTTTGCTGCCATGGGATGTTGTTAGAAAATGTTAGTTTTGTTAGGAAATGTAATAGTAAATGTAATAGTTATGTAAGGTAAATATTAAACTGTATAAATATTCAGCACTTTTTAATTTTCCCCATAAACCTCATGGGGGTGAGTATGTAGGTTTGCCGCCATATGGGTGTCGTGAGCAAATATCAGTTAATTCCTACCTAGTGAATGTACATACCAAATATTATCAAGTTATGGTGGTCTTTTCATTTTCCCCATTTAAACCCCATAGGGGTGAGTACGTAGGTTTGCCGCCATATGGGTGTTGTAAGCAAATATCAGTTAAGCCCTACCAAGTGAATGAACATACCAAATTTTATCAAGTTATTCCAATAAATAAGCGAGATACAGGGTTTTGTTGATTTCCCATAAGATTAACATGGAAAACCTATTTTTTGCTTTACTCCGTAACCTGTTCAGCCAAGTTAAAAATTCAAAATACTAAATTGTTTGTTTTTTTAAGCTCTTTTAAATGTTTTGAGTTAAAATTGTTGAATTTTGAAAATTATGCTCCAAAAATGCCAAAAACCCATTTTTGACCCCTTTGAAACCCCATAAAACCCCGTTCCCATAACCCGATCATACTGGTTCGCGAACTCATGAAAATAGACTTGGTCTTATACCTTCATACCAAATTTGATCAAAATCGGAGGTCCCCTTCAAAAGTTATCGGTACCACGGACACATATATATATATATATATATATATATATATATATATATATATATAATATATCAGATTTGTTAAACAGGGCTGCTAGGAATATTATTACAATAAACATATTTTGAACAAAACACCCTTTTTTTACATTAGGTAATTTTTTTTTTATTAAGTTGTTTGACTTATTAAGTCAACAACTTAATAAAAAAATTACCTAATGTAAAAAAAGGGTGTTTTGTTCAAAATATGTTTATTGTAATAATATATATATATATATATATATATGAAAATGAACGAACAGTGTTTTTGGCTTCTGGGGACCTCAAAATGAAAAAAGAACATGGTCTTGGGCTTAGGTCTTACCATGGCTACTACCGTAATAGCGTATTCCCTATAGGGAAATTCGCTAAAATCAGAAAGGTTTTTTTTTTTTTAGCGAATTTTCCTATAGGGAATACGCTATTACCGTAGTAGCCATGGTAAGACCTAAGCCCGGGACCACTTTACTTTTTCATTCTGAGGTCCCCAGAAGCCAAAAACACCATTCGTTCGTTTTCATATATATGTATATATATATGAGTGCGTGGTACTGATAACTTTTGAAGGGGACCTCCGATTTCTTGATGAAATTTGGTATGAAGGTGTAAGACCAGGTCTATTTTCATGAGTTCGCGAACCAGCATTGTCGGGTTATGGGAACGGGGTTTTATGGGGTTTTTGGCATTTTTGGACCTTAATTTTCAAAATACATCAACTTTAATGAAAACCATTTAAAAGAGCTTAAAAACAAACAATTTAGTATTTTGAATCTTTAAAATAGCTTGACTGGTTATAGAGAAAATTCAAATCAAGTTTCCCATGTTATTCTTATGGGTAAATCTTTAAAAAGTTATATATCACTTATTTATCAACATATCTTAATAAAAATTGGTATGAACCTTCACTAGGTGGTGAGTAAGTTAACTAAGATTTGATCAAAAACCCACATGGCAGCAAACCTACATGCTAAATCCCACGGTATTCTCATGGAAAATAAGTGTATAATGGGAGCAAGAGAGATGAAGATAATAAGGTATCAGCTGTTCCTAATCAGCTGATCAGCTGTCTTCTGCATATTTGTCAAATTTGAAATGTTTATGTTTTGTTATTTGTAAACAAATCATTCCTTTTGCATTGAAGCTTTGGATTTCCACTTTTATTAATGTTAAAAAAAGTCATTTATTGCAATATAAATATATAAATTATTAAAAAAAATAATTTACTCAGAAATATAATACTATTAAATATATATTATATTTCCTTGTAAATATTATTAATTATATAAGATAGCCAAAAAGTTCTTTGATGTTGAAACAATAATTTGTTGGAAATTCGCTGAGTACGCAGGTCTGCTGCGACGGGGGTATTTTGATATTGTATCGAGGGAATATACATTTTGAATGTTGCCAAACACCATTGATTTTGTTGTTATAAACCTCGCTGTCAATTAAAGTGACGGAGGTTTACGGTTACACTGTTGTTAGGTTATATTATTATTATGATACATATCTTTTCTCAGTATCGTTGTTGATTCAATTGTTTTTATGACTTAATTTCAATTGCAATATTGAAATTTCCACATCGATAATAACGGTGGAGACGGATAACGAAGTTTCGCCCTGTTGCAGGATCGTTTCATATACAGTAGCACCTACATTCGATATACCTACTATCGAATGAAAATATCGATCTGTATATCGATTAAATACGAACAAAATCACTGACAAAGTTTGGCTTGACAAAATTTATTCTGATCTAACATAACTAACTATGTAACATTTCAACATTTTAACATTTATGTCTTAAAGTAATCTCCATTAATATGAAAAATCATCTAGACTACGCCCAGGAAAGTCTGAATGTGAGAGTAGACCACATTTAAGTATATGATACCTTAGGCCTCGAGGTATTATAATTGTTTTTCTTATCAACTTACACACTACGGTATTTTGTTAAATTAAAGTTGTCATTAAGACTAGTAGTGTTTTGGATTTGTTGATATAAGTTATGTTAGGTTCATAACTTTCTTACGGTAATGTAAATGTAGGAATAAAAAGCTAAACAAAAATAGGGGTCATTAGATATAGTGATTGTCTATATTAAGATATAAATTGAATCGATAGTACCTAGTTGATATGATCGATATAGGCTATTGATATTTTCATTTGATAGTAGTGTATTGCGCTGTATATGAAACTGTACCCCTTTTCCAAAATTTGGATAACACAAGACAAATATTTGAAGAAAAGAAACACAGAGATTAAAAACGAGAATGAAAAGTTACTGGCCTTTGTAAAAAAAAGAGATGGTTGCGAACACTACTTCCTGCGATCCAAGTGTTAAAGTTTGCACCACAAAATTGAATTCTTTCTTTGAAAGGACCCAATGGAGTAGAGCGAATATTGGGGGTGTGGCTAATGATACTTGTGCACAGCTCTCCTTCATAACTAATTCCTCTGCATCAGCACTGAACTGCAAATTTATCAAGAAAGAAACATTGTTCCATTCCCTCAAGACAGGAAAAGAGGTAAAAGTGTTCTCTGCAAGTATGAAGTAAATTTAACAGATTGCTACGAAACATTTGTTGACTACGTAGAAGTTCTAGGAACAGATATTATATTTGGAACACTTCCTACGATTCAGTCTTACACTCTAATAAGATGTGATCCTTTCAAAGAAATTTTGTCTAACTAGGCATTACCTACATTTTAATAGTTTGATTTGTAAGTTCTCACCTTCAAAGAACTGAGGTAGGAACAAGAAATCTAGAATGAGAATCAGAGGTGACATCAATAAAAACAATAACTAGGCTAATTTGATGAAGTCAAAGGTACAGCACTTAAAATATTCAAAGCAAACCACCAAAGTAATCTAAGTGGTTATTGTTTGTGTGACAAGATGGTAGAACCATTATGTTGCTGTTGTAATGTTGTGTTTTGACAATTATTTTTAGATGTTCTTTAAGAAATTATGCCAAAAAGAACATCATGGAAACTTTTTAGGCCTATGTTATTTAATAATTTTCAAGGCTTCGTATTAGAAGCTATTTTCCATAAACTTTACCTCCGTAGGGCCAAAATCAAATTTTAAAAAATCTTTTTTTTATTTAAAACAAAGTTAATCCTATTCTTTAAAAATAAATCTCTAATTAACTTAACTGAATATTGTAAACATAACATTTTGTTCAGGCACAATTTTTAAACTTTTGTGCCATTTAAAAACCTCTTTTTCTGAATATTCTTTATTTAAAGGATTTTTGTTAGCGTTTATTTAAAGAAAATCTATTTCTATAAATACAACAGCATGGGCATTGTAAAAATTTAATGGTTTGCTCATGAGCCAAGGAATGCTGATAGCATTGTTATTTTCTCTCTATCATTGTTCAAGAGTAACCATTAAATGAGACTAACACATTTCTTATTCAATAATTCTTTGGGGAGCTGTTAAGGGCAACCTTGAAAGAATTTTTGTCTGTCAAAAGAAGGCAATAAGGGCCATCCTGGGCATGCCGCCCCAGACCAGCTGTAGAGATGCTTTCAAACAATTAGGCCTTCTCACGGTCCCCTCACTATTCATCTTTGAATCAGTCTGCTATATAAAAACCCAAAATATTTCACCAACCTTTTCCAATCACAATATTTCACCAACCTTTTCCAATCACAAATACCACACCCGACATAAAGGACTTCATGCAGAGCAACACAAACTAACTCTTTTCGAACACAAGCCTAAATACTGTGGGATCAAGCTATTCCAAGCTTTGCCAGAAAAATTACCAAATATCAATAAAATCACAAAGTTCAAAGTTGAAGTTAAAAAGTTTCTAGTGGAGTCCAGTTTTTATAGTATTGACTGTTACCTTTCTGGTAACAAAGAACTAGATTAGAATTATCCTTTGTAGGGCAGCTATGCATAAGATAAACCCTTTGACCTGTCCAATTCCTTGACTCTAAGGACAACGGATGCGAGCTACAAGTAACAAGTAAGTAACAAGTAACTAATTAGGGGAAAGTGGGGTATAACCGGGTGGCTAAGCTTTAGTGACATGATAACAGAAAATTTAAAATAATGTCTCAGTTTATCTTGTCTTTATTTGTTTTTGAATTGCTTCTTTTAAAAACTTGATAAGTCTGATAGTTTTTTCCGTGATTTTTTTTGTAAAATAAGTGCAAGTAACAGGATTCACCCCACTAGTGGGGTGATACCGGGTACACATGTCAAGTTTAAGTATATGGGAAATAGAAACAAATAAAATATTTAATAGGCCTAAAATTTTATTACTAAGTACGGTACACACAGTGAAGTCAAAAATAGTATCAAAGATAACATATTCAGCTAATGTATGAGCGAAAAATCCAATTTTAAATATTTAGATCATATAACATGTATAAATAGACCTACCATCCGGTTTTACCCCGCGCGCAAGGGCGGTCCCAGAGGGGGGGGTCAAGGGGGTCATGACCCCCCCCCCAAATCTTGAACATTTATGGATTGTAATAAGCCCCTTTTGCAAATGAACCTTTTTGCTGCAACGGATAATTTATTGTACGGAAAAAATATCAAGCGGGACCTTAAGTTTAATTCCAAATCTTTAAACCAATCTCATCGTATAAGCGTGGCGACTGGACTGACGTAAATATTGAGGATTCTCTCAGGTCGGGATCGTATAACAATCTGTTGACTATAACTTCAGGGTACATGTTAAGAAGGGTTCACGCGCTAGTTGACAAAACAATTGGCGCCGCCACATTTGATATTGACTATAACTCTAGGTTGCATGTTAAAAAAGGGTTCACGCTAGTTGACGAAACAATTGACGACCCCACATTAATTTGACATTGACTACAACTCCAGGCTGCATGTTAAAGAATGGTTCACGTTAGTTGACGAAACAATCGATGACGCAACATTTAACATTGACTATAACTCCAGATTGCATGTTAAAAAGAAGGGTTCACGCTAGTTGACTAAACAATTTACACCACCACATTTGAATTTTGGTCAACTTTCATAAAATAGCGTAATAATCTGTACGGTATATTAAAAAACTACAAGAATCTAACTATAATAACTTCTTCACTCGATAATACGTACCCTATCAACAAGGTTAACTTTATATAGAGTGCTAAATACATGTTTATTTTTCTCCATGACTGGTGCCATTTTACCCACCATTCCCGCAGTTTCCTTGGCAAGCATCCCACACTTTACATGCGTTTCCTTGGTTACCAATTTTAGCTGTTCTGGTTTGTCACAACCAGCTTAAAAAATTACAGATTATAATTTTTAATGTCTGATAATTTGTTGTATGTTTTAAAAACCAATTTGATTTTATGGTCTGATAGGCTATTGAGATTGGACACCATAGAAGCGTCAGAAACCAGCGACCAAGGAATACTATAGTATTCTTTGGTCGCTGTCAGAAACGTGTGGTTAATATGGCAAATAACAGATGGGAATGTGGAAACAAAGGACTGGTTACCAAGGAAACTGCGGAAATCTTGGGTAAAATGGCACCAATCAACAGTGGACAATTTTCGCTATCTGTGTAGCACTCTATATAGTTAACCTCGTTGTACCCTATAAACGGCATTGGGAAATATAAAACACTATTATGACATCTTCACTCGATAATATGAACACTATAATCGCCTTCACAGCTTCTATATTTGTATTATAACATCTTCATCCAAATATACCTTCACAATAAACTACACTGGCAGGGTGAATCATATTCAAATATTTTCCCGCCGGTAAAAACTGACCAATCACAAGAGGTTATAATGAAGAAGGGTTCACACACGAGATTAGATTAAAGTGGGATCCCCTATGGAAACAAATAATTTAATATTTGTTTCTACTAATTTTACCCTGAAGTGTAAAATTCTGAAGTGATTAAATATGGATCTATCTGAGTTTTTAGTTTAGGACTTGGCTTTGGTTCAATAAAAAAAAACTTGATAATATTTTTTAACCGTGACCCCCCCTAAAATGTACGGCTGGGACCGCCCTTGCCCGCGCGTCATACCCGGTTTCTCCCCACTGGTAGTAACTAACAAAAACTTAACATATTCAGAGTGCTTAAAACTAATGTGAGATATTGCTTATATCAGTGTAAAGATAAAGACATAAACTACACAATAGAGTAGTCACCTTCACTGAAACTCATGTAGTTTTTCCGTAGTAGACGATCAAACTGTCCGTAACATTGGAAACGAAATATAAAAAACAATGAAACTCTCTTAACAGCCAGAGTTCTGCTCAGAGACTAATGGCGCAATGTCCGCCACTTTCCCTCTCCAACTACATGTTAATTTCGGCATTTATCGCCAGGTACCAGCACTTACTTGGTCAAAACCCGACCACCCGGTTTGTACCCAACCACCCGGTTATACCCACCTCTCCCCTACCAGCTCAGTGCTCTTTTTTACCAATAATTCAACTCTAACCCCTAAAACAGCTCTAAATTCTAAAAACTCATAACATTATATTATAAAATTTATGTTTTGAAAATGGATTTTACTGACCGTCTCTTAACTAGCCCCCAATTACCCACCGCTTGGATTAACCCCCTTTGCCATGGTACAAAATAGAGGTCAGTTTATCTGCTCTGAAAATTAAAGATGGCCAGTTTAACTGGCCTTATCCTGACTCATTAAACTTACTAAAAGTAGAACCATATCCATACAGGTATATCTTCTTGAGAATCTCCCTGTGTGATTCTCAAAAATTATACCTGTTTGGTTAACTCCCAATACAGGAAATGGTGGAGTATCACTTATGATCAGTTCATCCACAATTTACACACATGAGGAGGTAACTTTCAAAAGGTGATTTGTCACAGTAATCCGACTTTTCAGGAGAGGCAGAAAACGTATATCATGAGATATAAATACCCTACAGAAACAAGTTTTACCGAAATAAACTTATTATAACTAAAAACTCTTATTTCATCAAGGATTAGAAATATTTCTTTCTACTAAAATTAGTAATTGTTATATAAAATATGGACAAAATACCTTTTGATTCAATAATAACAAAGGGACAGAACTCTGTTTGAAAAGAATACAATTTTATTATACAGGAATCAATGTTAAACAAACGCTAAAAACTAACAAAAATTAAAACAAAAATGCAAATATTGTTAAAACCTAGAAAAACCTATTAAAAACCTATTAAAACCTAGGCCTACGCCGTTTCACAGATCGAGTAGTAACTAAATTACCTATAATGAAGTCTTGCTTTGTTTTGTCAGGTTTTTGGTAGAAATAATCTTTGAAGTTTTTCAAATGTTTAGGTTTGAATTTAACACATGCAAACCTTTTTGTGTTATGAGTGCATGGGTTGAAAACTAAAGCTCTTTTAGTTTGGGAGTACCTTAACCTTTTTGCTGTTTCTCGTGCAGTCCCCCGTTTTTTCCTTTTCCTACTCCCAACAGTCACCTCTCCAACACTCACACTTCCATCCACTTCTTCCATAGTAATAAATTATCACTTCATTTACACAAACCAGCACTCGAATTAACCTTACAACAGTACACACTCCACTACTTATAACCTCAAATAATTCACCAAACACAAACAAAATGCTTCTGCTGTAACCTAGCAACCTGGGATTTGTTTACATAATGCAGCGCTGCCATTGGCTTAATGGACTAAATACCTTTTGAACTGAAAACACCCCATGGACAAAATGCTTTTTGCTGCAAACCCAGATTTTGTTTACTGTTTTTAAATGGGACAAATGTCGTTTTAATGCAAAATATTGTTCACATGTTTTAGGATTTTGTTAAAGGAATCCAGTGATACCAATATGTCAAAAAAAATTTTTTGTGACAAATCACCTTTTGAAAGTTACCTCCTCACATGTGTATAGCCTATTTTTAGGAGTAACAGGTTATTTTTGTTTATCAACAAAATATTTATTTTGATGTACCGTATGTTAATTGTTTACAGTATGTAGTTGTCTGCTTTATAGCCCAAACAAAATATGTTTTGTGTCAGAAGTAATTCCACTGGAGCTCAATTTTCCCATTTGAAAGATTATGAAATGGTGTTAATTTTTCTGAAAGTTCCGGAAAATCCCCCTAGAGCTTTCTGGCACTTGAAAGTTAAAGTTGCAGTATGTCAAAAAATCAACTACCGGTACAGTTTCGCAACGAGAAAAGCAACATAGTGGCGTTGCTTTTATTTGGTTCCCGTTGAAAATTGCTAAAAAAATTTCATTGCTATTTCTACTAAACCGATATTGTTTTGTGGTAAACCCGACACAAACATAAAAAATCTAATTTGTTATTAACATGATTAAAACATATTCCCCTGCAGCTCCTTTTTTTATGTTTATACGTGAACCCGTAAATTTGAAGTTTGTAGAGAATTATTTTAGCTTTACGATGATATATATAATATATATAGTAAAATTTTACCTATTATCAAATTATCGAAAGTTTTACCAATTAAATCACTATGTTTAACTGGAGGATAACAGGTAAAATTTTTTTTTATTTAATGACGAGGGTGAAAACAGCCCCGTTCTTGGCCCCATATCAGAACCGGTACATACATTGACTTTTAAACGACTTCACCTTGTATTTTTTCAAAAGGGATGACTTAGAGGAATGGAACTTCAAACATGCATATTGGGTCATAAGTACTTCATTTTGTGATAGGTACATAATGATTTTTTTATCTCCGATGGGGGACGGCCCACTAGGAGTCACAAGACAATTTTAAATGTGAGTTCAGTTCAGAGGCGGACCTAGAAAAAGATTTTGGGAAGGGCTTTTACTTTTGCAGGTGGAGCTCTTCCGTGGCGTCTGGGGTGGGGTATAGAATATCCCCCAGAAAAGCGTGGGGGTCCAGGAAATAATGTTTCACTGAATGAAGTACTAATAACCCAATATGGTTGTTTGAAGTTCCATTCCTCTAACTCATTCCATGTCGGTTACGTGGCCTTCTGCAAAAAAATATGAGAGGAAGATATTTAAAAAGTCAATATTTATGTACTGAAACGGAATTAAGAACGTGATTTTTTTAATGTTACCATAAAATAATATACAAATTAACTCGTTATTCTCAGGTCAAAGATAGTGCTACTGCTGTAGACAAAAAAAAAACCAGTAGTCATATCATTGTAAAGCTAAAATAATGCTCTACAAACGTTAAATTTACGGTTTTACGTGTTAAACGTCAAAAAAAAGAGCTGCAGGGGAGTGTTTTTCAATCATGTGAAGAACAAAATAGAGTTTTTATGTTTGTGTTGGTTGTACCACAAAACTATAAGGTTTTTGTAATAAGTAGTAATAAAAGTTTTGTTAGCAATTTTTTGGGAACATAATAAAAAAAAAAAAAATACTTTGATTGCTTTTCTTGTCATGAAACTGTAGTTGATTTTCTGACATCCTGCAACTTTAACTTTAAAGGGATAGAAAGGTCAAAGAGAATTTTACAGGACTTTCGGGAAAATGCCCACCTTATCATATTATGAAAAATTCAGCTCCTCCGAAATTGCTTCCTACGCAAAGCTATTTAGAGTGGGCCATTTAACCGACCTTTCAAGGTTAATTGTAGAGAGGGCGAATTGGGAGGGAGATCCCAGGACAACTTTAAAACTGGTTTATACTAGTTGCGAAGTGGAATTTGGATACAGCAAATGAAGTTGTCATAACACTGTGGTAGGTCTTTTGGCTGTTGACTATGACAATCTCTTTTCCTTCATAATCCATTCATGTTCAAGACAGCAGGAGGTGAGGATTGTATCGGGCATGGAAACCTCTAGCTGGAACATATTCATGTTCAAGACAGGTTCAAGGTAAGGTGAATGCAGCAGGCACTTAAACCCCTGGTTGGAACGTGAGTAGACAGTCGGTTGGTTGGTTGTTTGGAGGGCATAGCAGATCGTTGTCACAGTAAGGTACAAGGGGGTTGGCCCTCTGAATGGTCAAACGGCCGTCTGATATCCTGTCTCTCACCCTTTCTCTTCCTTCAATATCCCATCCTTCCAGGGGCTTACGCAAAATGCCAATTAGAGGCAGATGTGCTTGACGGTTTGGCCGGGGTCTCCTTATCCACCAATAACAATTACAACTGGGAGGGAGAGTCTTGTCACTACCAGACAATTGACAACAATAGTTTAAATACTGCTCATTACTAATTCAGCTATGCTGACTAGGTAACTCAATGCACAAGATTAAAATTGAAGTGTGATTGAGCTAATTTACAAAAAAATTATATAAAATTGTTTTCAGACACGGTTGAATTTACTGTTTCAGTTGGATTTCCGGTGCTATTTTTCTATCTTTTTGGAAAGCCCTACCAGCGAGGATTGTTTTGTAATGATGAGTCGATAAGATATCCTTTTAAGGAATCAACAGTTACCAGTCTCATGCTTTATTTTGTTGGACTCGTACTACCCATATGCTTGGTAAGTGTGTCTTGGTCTTGTTTATGTTAGAGCCTAACTATTTATTATTATTTTGCTGTTTTCACAGTTTCTTAGATCAAATTAAAACTTTCTTTATTCCTATCTATCAATATTAACTTGATTAATCATGAGTAAAAAATAGTTTTTAACAATATCAACATAACGGTGGACCTACATGTTTTACTATTGCCACTAGATTTTAAGATAATAAAAAACTGGGATCTTAAAAAAAAAAAACATAAATTTCCAGAAGAGTTTTTGAATTAACACTGTGTGGAAATTATACTGTTATATGTGAATGAATGCATCTCTGCCCGTTGTTGTGACACCAGTCCGCTTACTTAGCCTGTTTACAGCGTTCTTCGGCGGTTAGGTAGATATTTTATCACCCAGTACGTCCACACACTTAATCACTTGGCAAACCAATCTTGACTGCGAAGCGGCGGAAGTATGCTCTGGTCAACAATCTGACCTTCGTCTATTTATAGCTCTGTTTAAATTGCCAGATGTGTAATTTTACTAAAATTTGAATTATTTTTAATAATTGAAAGTTTCTATCATATCAAACTACAAAAAACTCACCTAACCAACACAATGTGCTTTACGAGTAATGGTATCCTTGTAACAAACACGTACTAACTTAACCAGCAGTTTCAAACATTCTTACATCAAAATATCCCCACATTAAATGTAACAAAATTGGCCTACCTACTGTTTTTTTTTATATTTATTCTGGAGACTTCTTAGTGAAACACATGTAACACTGGACTCAGATTTTACAGTGCTGAAACCAGTTTAATCATCTACACAATAAGTGAATCTTATAAAAATGTAAAATCACTATACCTAGTTTATTTACTTCTTTATTTGTATACAATTTTAAATAACTAATTATGTTTCTACTTATATAAAACATGTTGTTATAAATAAACCGAGTCACTATCATGAAGTTACCACGGTGCTTGAATCACCAAATTTATTCAGAAACTCGTTTATTTCTTGGAAACTCGTTCAGTTTGCTAGTGTGCTGTGTTGGGAGCATTTATATAAATAAATGGCGTCTTTAATTTCAGGAGAATAACGGTTGCAATCAACTGATTTAAAATTTGACCTATGCCAGAAAACAATACAACAAAATGATTTATAATAGAAAGACAAAAACAAAATACAAAGTTGAAATTTTCTTAGATAAATTTTGTGTTTTAGATGCTACTAAAAATACATAGTCCTAAATTATTATTAGTCTTTTATAAACTACAGTACATTAATTATAAAGTGGGAATTAAAACTCTCTAAATACAAACAAAAACAAATTATAACATTAAAAGTATTTAAGATTATAAGCAAGCATATTGCCCTGCAATCGTATCTTTGAGTGAAGCCTTGTTGCGGTCAATTGGCTCTGGCTCAAGAGAGCCTATTGATCCAACCGTTTTCAACTAAATGTCAGTTTCCTGTCTGATATCTCATAATAGAATCAATGCCTCCAGGGCTTTTCAGCCCCCAAACTAAATCCTGAGATGGATTTTATCTATATTATTTAATTCAAAAGGTGAAACATGAAGTACAGTATTCTTTTGTTAATACGTTGAAAATTAATAATAGTAACAGGGTATACCAAGTAAATTACCAGTAAAATATCTAGTCAAAAGAAGAATTTTACAGGCAATGATGAAATAAAACGTTTATGATTTTAAAATACTGAAAATAAAGTCTACTAATTTAAATCTAAATTTTTTGAAGCTTTAATTTATTATTGTAAACTATTTTTATACAGTGTTAAATTCACAAGAAGTCATATTTCGCTTTAATATGAAATTCAAATCTTGACCACTCATGAACTTGAGCATGATATTAGCCATTTTATTTTTTCCAACTAGGCCTTGTTACATGGCATCATGATAGAAAATCACTTTGATTTAAAATTCTTTGAATTAAAAATTTATTTTAGCGAATTTCCCATAGGGAATAAGCTATTACCGTAGGTCTCATGGTAAGACCTAAGCCCGGGACCATGTTACTTTTTCGTTTTGAGGTGCCCAGAGACCAAAAATAATAGTCATTAAAATTTATATATATATATATATATAGATATATATATATGTATATATTTATATATGTATATATGTGTCCCTAGACACGATAACTCTCGTAAAAATGGTCCGATCGACACCAAATTTGGTAGAGATGTGTAATCCTACATTTATTCGGATGAGTTCGTAAACCAGACATATCGACCTACCGGAAGGGGTAGTTTTGGGGGGTTTTGTACCCCAAAAATGGGTTTTTTGCATTTTTCATATGTAAATTTTAAAAAATTTAAATTTTTATTTTGACCATTGGATTTAGCTCAAAAAAACACACAATTTAGTACTTTGAAGCTTTGCTCTATCTCCATTGATTACCGAGATATTACAAAGTCTAAAGACAGTACATTGTCTTTTGGGGCTCCAATGTTAATCTTATGGAGAATAAGGATGTGTTAATATTTCACTTATTAACCAATATTTTTGGATGAAACTTGGTATTTAGCTTCATTTGGTTGAGATTCGTCCATTTAAGGTAAAAAATCTTGGTTTTTGTACTTATCATGGCAGCAAACCTGCATACTCTTTTCCCATGTTAATCATATGGAGAATAGGCAAACTCTTTTATTTATGGGCAGATATTGATGAAACTTACTATATGGCTTTATAAGGTCGAAATAATTTTTTTCTATGCTAAAAACCTACTTTTAGTGTCCCCCATGGCAGCATACCTGCATACTCTTTCCCTATATTTATCTTAAGGAGAATAGACATTTATTTCCCTATTTATGAGCATGTGATTTTATTTGGTTTACAGTTTTATGTGGTAAAATTAATATTACTAATTTGGAAATTCGCTGAGTACGCAGGTCTGCTGCGACGGGGGGTATTTTAAATTGGTTTGTCTGTGCCCGAATATTGAATTTTGCTTATAATTTATTGTGAATACCTTTTAAATACCTGTTGAAGTTATTCCTATATTCTGTTGGATTAAAGTAAATTTTAAATGTGTTAAAGTTTAGCTCTGTAAGAATCTTTTCATTTATTGTTTCAAATCTTTACCAAAATACTAGACCCAATAATTATAAAGGCCCATCACTGATGTCAGTTAACTTTTGGTCCAGTTATTTGAATTTGGAAATATTTTTTGTAGAAATCGGTTTATAAGTTGTAAAAAGGTGTTTTTAACCTCTCCATGGGAGTAAGTGGGAACAAGGTCAACCAGGTCGGCGGCGTGGTGATGTCATGCTACTTATACTCTGCTTATCTCAGAGTTCCATCCTTCATTACAGTGTACTTTCACCTAGGGGTTTGTGGAGTTACACACTCCTAATAATATTACCTCATAATGAATCATATTCTGAGTCACACAGTCCTAAATATACCAATTTATCAATTAAACACTATCCTAGGGATTGTGCAGATTCTTACCTATTTTCAGGTACAACAATTTGTAAAAATGAACATAAAGTAGCCTACACTCAAGGGAGATAACTTTTTACCAGTGTATTGGCAAATGTAAAAGTTAGTCAAAAGTATCATGGATTGATGTTGACACTGTACAATTCCAATTATCGAGTGTAATCTACGGTGTACACAGTTGCACGAGCAGATGGAATCCCAAACATTTTTGGACCACATCCAATTGTGTTAATTAACTGGAAACACGGATTGTGTAGGCCTCGCTTGTTATTCACATACAAAACCTTGTGTGAACACAATCTCTATACAAGAATGTGAAATGATGTTCCATGTCAATCTTTCATAAATTTAAAATAATAATAATATAGTAGTTTTTATCACTAGGAGCAAAAGTGGGTCTTTTTGTGGCGCAATCGTGTTTTCAAAATGCTCAGCTGAGCTTTTAAAAACGATAAAGCTCCAAAAAGACACTTTTGCTCCAAGTGATGAACAACGTTTTCTATCATAATGCAGAATTACACTTTTAATCGTTTAAAAATATTAACTATAAAGTTTTATTTTCGAGGTTATAATGACAAAGTAAGTAATATGCAGTGTTTACCATTTCTGTTATTTATAAATAATGCTCTTTATAACATTTGAATTTCAAAATTCTGCATCTCAAAATTAATAAATGAATAATAATATACTTATCAAACAGCTGACTTTTCAGTTCTAGGACCTAAAAAATATTCCAGCTGATTTTTCAGTCCTAGGACAAAAAAGAAACGGTTTTTGTACTATTGAAGTTGAGAAAAAAACAGACTGATTTCGTGCAGAATGATAAAAAAGAACATTTTTGGTACCATTGAGACGACAAAAAACAAGCTGATTTTGTGTAGAATGATATTGGAGAGTTTTTGCAACATACGGTAAATCTTACTGTAAACGCTAAATGCTATTTTTAAATTGACAAATTTACCTATATTATGTTACACAAGATAGTTCAACTGTGTGAATGATGTCTAATACTTGTTAGGGGTCGTCCATAAATTACGTCATCTGAAAATAGGGGGGGAGGGTCCAGATTGAAAATGACGGTAAGGTGATGTGCAAGGGGGGTGGGGGTCGGCTTTGATATGACGTCATTTTAAATATGATGTTTTATATCAAATTTTAACAGTAAAATAATGATAAATTATAACACAGTTCAACTATTATAAAATAATTATATATAAAATACATTAGACTATTTTCTGGCGTTGTTTTAAGCCCCGTCCGCACTGGCCGAACATTTTCGCCGAACAAAGTTCTTCCGAACTTTTGTTTGTTCGTTGCTAACCTTTTATAATGTAAATCATATGGCCGGTAATTGTTCGTTAGGAATGTTTGTTTATTTTTTGTGTTCGCCGAACAAGTTCGCCACGAATGTTCGGCCAGTGCGGACGCGGCTTTATAATTTATTTTTCCTTTGAGAAAGAAATTTTGGCTTTATTTCTAGAGGTAAATTCAGATTTGATTGGTAAATTTTTTAAATTTATTATGTAGAGTTTATAAAGCATTATTTTTACTTAAAACGGAGGTTTGTTACAAATGATGTCATTTTTCCGAGAAGGGGGGGGGGGGGTCAGACAAATTATGATGGTAGGATGATTTTAGGGAGGGGGGGTCCAAAAATGGCCAAAAAGCAATGACGTAATTTATGGACGGCCCCTTATTGCTCACTTTTCATCAAACTTTTGTAGCTTCAAGCATTAAAAATACATAAATCCGCCATTATTTAAATAGTGTTTGGCGTTTACCGTATTCATTTACTGTATGTGCAAAAACTCTCTATTTATTCCGCTGACAAAATTTGAAATTGTATGGGAATTTGCATTGTTTGGGGAATTTACATAGCCTAGGCCTAAGTCTTTTAATATGATTCATAATTTAAAAGTTCATATATCCATATTTTATTTCACCAAGTCTTTTCAATATTTTTTTTCATAGTTTCTCTTCTTTCTTTATTTATACTAAGTCTTTGTAGTATAGTATAAATTGTCTAAAATTTTACTCATCTACAATCCAATTTTCAGATTAAAAACTATGCACCTAACCTAGGTAGTGAGAATTGTAGAGTTTATATTATGAAACTTCATAAGTATCTTTGACCCTTTAAAACTGAGTTTTTTGTTATTAATTGACTCTTTTTTTTATTAGAAAATCTGTGGTCAATAAAAATTATAAAAACTTAAAACACAATTTCTATTGATTATATAAAAGGCAAATAACATTTAGCACGGGGAATAATAATATAAATACTGTAATAAATAGGCCTATTTTTAGTGTAATCTAGTTGTGCAGAAAGCTTGCAAGAGTTATAGAAAAATAATTCCTTGCAGCTGGACTGAGATGTGGAAATAATGCAGGCACAAGAGATCCATGATATATGCCATTTCAGCAGTTTTAAATATCAATAGACGAGGCTGAACTTTGTCAATGGACATAATAGTCAGCATAAGAATACTCTTTGTTCATCTATAATGTTTCATCTACATATGTGCTTATGCATCGACATTTCAAATTATCTTGTTTAATGTAAATTAACTAGTTTTAGGAAACTAACTTAGGTTATATATGTGTTTTTTTTATCCTAAATAAAAAGTAAGATATTTTATTAACTCTATAATGTATTATTAGTTATATACAAATAAAGTAGGGCCTATATTTTCAATATAATCTCAGCCATGTTAAAAGTAAGTTTTCATTCCCAAAAACAACATCATACATTTTAAAAATAAAAGCCTTTAGATTTCTACCCAGACACTAAAGCTATGTGAATTTAATGCTATCCAACTAAAGTACGTGTATTTTATTCATCTGACAAACACACGTTAGCATTCATTCCTGCTGATCCTTTTTCACATGCCCTGATCTTTAAAATGTTTATTTATCAGGCCATTAATTTAAAATACTTCAATGTTTCAGTTGTTAGCTTTGTTGATACTTTTTTTAAGTCTTCAAAATCATTGAGGACTGAGAGGGTAGAATTTTATAAGTTAAGTAGGCCTATGGTAAAACTTCATTATGATTTCTACGCCCTTAAACTATCATCCAAAGTTTAAAAATTTTTCCAGAGAACTGATACAGCTAACACAGTTGTAATTGTTAAGTTAATCTATGAAATTAACCAATAAGTTCTTTGATATGGATTGTTGATTAGTATGTTTGAGGTTCGCAGAATAATTGATAACTTCAGTTGATAAGATATCACTCCTCATGTGGTTTTAATACAAAGTAATTTTCCTAATTTAACTTGTTGAATATTTAATTTCAACCAAGGCTCATTTGCGTTTTTTTTTTTTTCATAGTTGTTTTGTTAGATGTAGCATTAAGGTCTCTGTGCCTAACAACCTATATTTATTTTCACCCTTAACTAACTTTTCGATTGTACTCCATAAACCTTGTGTATCACATTATTTTTGGATTTTTTAGGGAAAAACAGTACATGCACAGCGACTTCAATTTCTAGTAATTAAATCAAACAAGACTATCAGTCCAGCAGCCATATTTTGCTGACAGCTGTTTCTAGCTGATATGTAGACAAGAATGTAGACTTTTTTTATATCTTATTGCACTTGTTATTGTCTAGTAAATTTTTGCGGACATTTTCCATCACTGATTAGTAAAAAAATTCACGACATTTCGGGATCTGGAATCTGATCTAGTCTTCAGGTGGAAGAAATACCTAGAACATAATAAAGTTAGTAAATATACACCAGGCGAACTTGGAAAAGTCTATAGAAAAACCCTTTAAAGAAGTCTATTTAAAACAGAAAAGGCATTCACAAAAATTAAATAAAACACTAATAAATTCACAAAGCTGAAACAGAAAACTGTGAAAGCAGTCAAAAACGAAGCACAAACAATTAAATTGAAAAAAAAATCTACAGCACTAATCAGGAAACAGCACGCGGAAGCCAACCCCACATCAGCAATGTCGGGCACGTTATTGCACTTAATTTATAAAGTGTATAAATAACTAGAATTAACACGAAGATTCAATTAAGCAGAATGTGGCATAGATTTGAAACTGAAAAAATACAAGATGATAATACAAATAGTACAGAAAAATTAAGACAAAATAAACAGATTGTCTATAATATTCTTCCCCCCCCCCCCTAAAGTTTATTTTTCAAAAAAACTTAAAGGAAACTTTGCCATTGAAAAATCCGCTCACCCTCAGAGGTTTAGTTTAGGAATCCATATATTACTTGTTTTTGAGAACTGCGGTTGACTTCCCAATTAGGATTGGGTTACACCTTTCGGTGTTTTCATAATTTAACCTAGAGTTATTCTTTAAAATTATTGTCACTATTCTTTTCTTATGTCCGTACGATCATGTTTATGGTAATGAAATCGCAGTATCTTGTCGAGCAGGGTCCACATGTCTTGTGGATTCCGTGGTCCCACTATCGGTCAGGGAGTAATAACTTGGGCATACTCAGAATTGGCGTTTAGCATGGACATCTCATGGACGAGTGGGTCATATTCAGAGTGTCTAACTTGTCCTTTCAAGAGTACAGGGACCGGACCATAGTAACCATGGTGGGAGTCCCATAGATTGACTACGCTCAAGATTTAAGAGTCATCTTCACCCTTGTAAAAACATTGAAAACATGCCTCCGAATTCCCCTGTTTTAGACGGCATTTTTGGATATTTATTGGTAAAATTTATGTTTTATTGTAGACTAGCTGTTGCCCGTCACGGCTTCGCCCGTGATTTAATCTATTTTATAGGTAATAAAATAGAGTAACGAAAACTTCTTCCTTAAGAATTACATTCAAACAATGAATTAGTGTGAGTGGAGCTCTGAAGGAATTTTGCAAAACCTTTTCTTAATGAGAAGCTATGAGCAAATAGGAACGGTCATGTCAAATTTCGATCCCGTAAGCCCTATAGTCATTATGAAGTCATGTGGGGCGAAGTCCTAAAGAACATCAAAAATTATATTTGCAAAGGTGTTTCTTAGTGAACACTTTACGGAATACTATTTGAACACTTTCTTAGTTGAACACTATTTAAAACGGAATGTAAACGTTAAATTTCAACCCCGTATGATATATGGTAATTTTGAGGATTTGTGGAAAGGAATCCTAAAGGACATTTGCAGAATCGTTTCTTATTGAACACCTATGAGCAAAAAGGAACTTCCATGTCAAATTTCAACCCAGTAATTCAGGGCGGATTAATTTTGAAGTCATGTGGGGTGGAGCCCTAAAGAACTTCAAAAATTAAATTTTAAAAACCATTTCTTTGTGAGCACCTATTACCAAAACAAAAAATCCACGTTAAATTTAAACCCCTTAGGATCTATGACAATTTTTAGGTTCTGTGGGGCGGAGCCCTACAGAAAATTTGCAAAATTATTTCTTACTGAGCACCTATGAAAAGAGGAGGAACGTCCATGTCAAATGTCAACAGCATGGGCCCTAGGGTAATTTTCAAGACCTGTGGGGCGGAGCCCTAAAGTATTTAAAAAACAATATTTGCGGAAACCCGTTTCGCAGTGAGTACCTATGAGCAAAGAGTAAATTCCATGTCAAGTTTCAACCCCGGAGGCCCTGTAGTACTTTTGAAGTTTAGTGGGGCGGAGCCCTAAAGTGCTCCAAAAACTAAATTTGCAAAACAGAGTCTTAGTGAGTACCTATTAGGAAAGAAAATCGTCCATGTAAAAGTTCAACATGTGGGGTGGAGCCGTAAAGGATGTGTACGAAACATACTTTTTTCATTGAGCACCTATTAGCAAAGAGATTTCAACCCCACAGGTTTCTTGATTAGTATTTAATTTTGGTCATGTGGATGGCATTATATTGAAATTTCGAAAGCCTGTGGGGCGGAGCCCTGAAGGAATTTTGCAAAATCATTTATTAGTGAGCACCTAAGAGGCAAGACAAACCTGTGGTCAAAGTTTCAAGTAAATTCATTTGGTAGTTCATGAGATTTCGTGAGTTCTTAAAAATTAAAATGCAATAAATAAAGTTCAATTCTACTTCCTTCAATACTAATAATTACATATATATTAGGAGTTTATAAAACTTAAATGCTTTATAAATTAGGTTGATTTCACTGACACATAACTATGATGTTTAAATGGTCGGAAATAACCTTAATAAACTTTTGTTCTAACAGCTGATAATTAAATTAATTGCGGACAACTATTGCTATTTCAAATAGCTCTCATCTGCGATAATGTAAACAAAAATCCAAAACAAATTATTCTTCCTATACGAACTCCATGCTAACTTTGACCTTCTGTGGGGCGGAGCCCATTGGGAATTTTGTAAAATCGCTTCTTATTGTCTGCCTACGCTATGAGAGGAATATGTATGCAAAATCTCATGCTTCTAGGTGCTATGGTTTAGCCTGTGCGTTGATCGGAATTCCGCATTTATATATAGAGATTATGGTTAGGTCTAGGTCCCTCATACCTGATATATGAGTAAATATCAATGGTATAAGTCCAAAAAAAAAAAATTAAATTGAGGAAAATCGAGTTACTTTGCGATGTCACAGAGTGTAATATTTGTTAAATTTTCAAAATTTTGAGGTATGAGTGACCTAATATAACTATTCAACTAAACACTTACTAAGTTTAAAGAAAATAGGTTTAAAAACGGCGTCCAAAACAAGGGAATAAAATACCATTTTTTTTGCATAAAAGCCGTATGGTTATCATTGCCGACTGTGCAACATAGGAGACTAGCCCAAAGGTGAACATGACTCCATGGGCGCCGACTTTCAAAAATTGTTGGGGGGGCCTGAAGGAATGAGTGCAGATTTGATGATTCTCGTCTTAAAATTGTAATAATAATTAACTATATAGAACTAGTGTATTTCTCGAAATCGAGCAGTTTAATTTGGACTATCAGTTGGCATTGCTGAAAGTATAACGTTTAGTTCTAAATTAGTTAACCCGATCTATTGTGATTAACACTGATCATTCAAAACTACTCTTTATTTACATCTGTACATTATGAGATGTTTAAAATTCCCAACCCAAACTTAATGATGTTCTAAAATTTCAAATTATAATTTTGGACATATGGTGCATAAGGTGCTTAAATAAGACCTTTATTTTAAGTCTAATGCCCATAGGTTTCTAGGAAACAACTACGGACCAAGCCCTTTCCAACGGCACCAAAAACTTGAAATTCGGTTGAAAATGTAGTAGGAGTTGCGATAACAAAAAACCCCTTCGCGTATGAAATAAATGTATTAATTGATAAATTAGTTAATTTAAACTTGTTTTAATTACTTTAATAACAGTGTTTTATGTATTAAAAACCACAAACCCGCTTGTGCTAATAATAACTCTATGTCATTCCGTCCAAAATCAAATAACTTTGCTTAACTGTATATATTAAATGTTGTTTTGCCTTCTAGGTTAACCTAAAAATTATGTTTTGAGTTTTAAGTTATAAGGGTAGGCAAGAAATTAAGTAAATTCTTGCCAGGCTTACTCGTATCAATACTCAATTGAAACAATTTTAGTTATAAAAAATATTGACTCAAATTTTCATGCTTAGCAGAAAGTCATAGGTAGCCTGTACCCTATCACCAGACTGAATAAAGTCGTCAAACAGAAAGGTATTTGGAATAATTACATTAGAAAAACGACGAGACGTTGCTTATAGATATCGTTTTAAAAACAATTAAAACCTCAACATGATTAATAAAGTACGAAATATATCTCCATTTGACCTATTTTCTCAAAATCTGCAGCTGAAAAAATATTTCAAAAAATTCCAAGTCAGATATAAACTTCCAAAACATTTTGAGAATTAGGTGGTGGTGGTGTGTATGACCGTGTTTTGAAACAAACACTTCTCATTCAGCCTCGACTGAAGAAGTCCTTGCTGAAGGACAGGGAGGGTCTATTGCCCGAAAATAATTTTAATTTAGGTTTAATTTTTTGAGTTTTTTAGGTCTCAGTTTTCTTTTAAAGGCCAGCTAAGGTTAAAAAATGTTTCATTATTTTCTTGATTTGGTATAGAATATGGACAGGTTAGCTAAATCCCATAAGGGATATTATGATATTTTGGTGTCTACCGTTGTAGTCAACAAGGAGTAAATCGCTTAAAAAGCCTTAAAAAGGTGTCGGTTATCGAAGATTAAACCCCGATAACACCGATCATTGTGCCTGAACGCAATCAATATTTCCACATCTAGCGCAAAATCCAGGTGGCCGATGACAATTGTTGAATCAAAATAAATATTAGGCAGTGGGCTTATTCACCGTACATCCATGTGTGATTCAATTCGACTACTTTAAAGTGGGTTTTAATTTATATGGATTATACTATTTCATTTTTATAATTAAGTGTATTTAAGTATCAAATAGTATTATTGACATTCTTTTACACGCGATTTACGATTTACTCCTTGTCGACTACCACGGTAGACGCCAAAACACCACCATTTCCCTTGTGGGATTTAGCTAACCTGTCCAGATTGAGATGCACCATCCAGTGGACCTAATTTAAAGTTTGATTACCACCTATTATTGCGAGTGAACGTGACCGTTGAGGGAAGAAGGTTAGGAATGTCAGATTTTTCTATGTAGTAATTTGTATTTAACTAAGGTTATAAATTACCAGTTTTACAAAACCTTTCATTTTACACTGAATCATGGCAGCTGAATGCCAATTTAACATGACCCAATTTGGTCTGGGGGGGCTGAGCCCCCGCAGGAAAAATGTTGGGGGGGCTCGAGCCCCTCGGGCCCCATGGAGTCGGCGCCACTGCATGACTCTTAACATTCAATCATGTTAGTGTGCTACATATCAATGTAAGTGCGCTTCTGATAAAATTTGTTCCCAATTTTGATGGTCAATCTTCCAAGTCTTTATTGCTCGTTCAATTATTTTCCAAATGGTTTTCACTTATCGTTGTGCTTGACCAATGCTTACCAACGTCCTAGTGGATCATACGGAATTGTGCGACTTGATGCAACACCACAAGAATCTAAAAACTTCTTTAATTCCTGACATAAATGATAACCCTTGATGTGAAATTAATCTTATCAGCTGTGAATTAGTCTTAAAAAGTGAAAAGTTTTTCATGCAGTTTCTCATGAGATGGATGAAAGATCTTGACAGAGTTACAAAAAAGGGAAGCTGAAAACTCATCAACAATAATAATTAAGAAATATCTATTTCGTGTATTTTAGGGCAAGGTTACTTTGAAGTCTATATTCAACAGATAAAAAGGTTGTGTGTCTTTTTATCAGGTGTCTACTAAACAAAGAACCCATGAAGTCATGACACCATATTTTTTCATCCTGTTTGTACTGCGGTTTATTGTACAACTAACATAGCATTCTAATTATAAAAATTGTGTTTCAATTCCTCACTAACAAATTATGTTATTTTTTAGTGAATTTCCCTATAGGGAATATGCTATTACTGTAGTTGCCATGATAAGACCTAAGCCCGGGACCTTGTCAATTTTAGCGAATTTCCTTTGGAATAAAGCTATTGCTGTTGTTTTCATGGGAGCTACACTTTATACAGTTTAGGGCGACCTCTGCGATTACATAAATTTATATATCAATTTGTAGCATTTTATGTGTACTTTCTGGATACATAGTGGTATTTTTCGGAAACACATTTAAAACTGCACAAACAACGATGTACTAAAAAAATTTAACATGGGCTTGTATGGGAAATAGAATTTTCAATTTTGAGTGTGTTTACACGATAACTAAAGCAAAATTGTCTGATCATCATGAAATTTGGTACGGTACAGGCATGTCAAGTTGGATTCCCTTGGATGAGTTAGTGAACCAGTAAGATCGGCCCAACTTCAGTTGGGAAAGTTGGGGATTTTACCCTCCTAAAGTGGGGTTTTGCCACTTTTCACATAGATATTTTTATTTGATTAACTTATTATTTTTAACAATAATTCATTAACAATATTATTTTAAATTAACAATAAAGTCGGCGCCTATGATATGGCGTCAAACCTTCAAACTCACCCCATTGAGTTTATGGGGAAAATTAAAAAGTGCTGAATATTGATACAATTTGATATTTTCCTACCTAACCATTACATTTCCAAACAAATAACATTTTTTAACATTATCCCATGGCAGCAAACCTACATACTCATTTCTATGGTGTCTATGAGAAAAATACAAAATCTCAAGTTCCTTTGGAAATTTTCTGAGTACGCAGGTCTGCTGTGCCGGGGGTATTTTATTTTCAAGTATATTTTTCTATCGACTGTGACAATGGTCACGTCCACCTGGACTTTGATCAGGATGGGGATTCTAAGCTTTTTTTCTCTTTAAAGCTGATCTTAGTGATTTTATTTTACCGTTTGCCTGCCTATAGAATGTATTTTGAAGATTAGCGTTCATTCGCATCGTAAATTAATTGCTTTAGTTTAAGTTCATTAGTAGTTTTCTTATTGTACAAGGAAATATTATTTTCTACATTGTGGTAGAGACTGAGAAAAATTTCAAAGATGGACAAGGATTGGTTTTTTTAACTCTCTTCAACCAAGTGGCAAAAAGTATCTTTTAGTTTAATCATTTATTTTTATTCATTATCTTACAAGTTATTACTTGCCTGGTCCAATTTATGATTCTAAAAAGACATTATATGGTTGTACAAAGAATGTTATATTGGTTTTGCAAATTGCCTTGTGGTGGAAGGCGTACATTTTTTGGGCCCATGGGCAGGAAAATTTGTTAAGCCGGCCCTGGCTCCCAAACCAAAGCTCTCATTTTACATTCCACATTGTATTTGACATTTCTTTATACAACATCCAATATATTAACTGTGTTTTGGTTCCAGTTTTTAATAGTGGAATGGGTACACTACCGAAGTGGTGAAAGCCAAGCTAACAGACAAGTAACATTCAATGGGAGAAAGATACATCCTTGGGTGTGGAGGTAATATTTATATTTTATTTTTCATAATATATTATCTTATACTCTAAAACAAGCTTTGTTTGTCCGGGCAAAGTTTTTTTTCGCTCCAAGGATTTTTGATTTTTTGATTGAATATGGGGGTTTTGGTCTCCAGAAATCGATTGGAGCTGGTCCCATAGTTGGGAAAAATCCGGTTTTCGCGCTAGAGGCCTTCAAAGTTCCCATGTTGTCCTTATGGAGATTTTATTAATTGAACAAAAATCAGCTAATAACTGTAGATATAAACCAATGTGTTACATGTTTAACCTGTAGTTTAAGACGATTATACCAAAGTGGCTTGGCGAGTGAGCGAAGCGAACGAGCTCGTCTTTAAAATGGAAGAGGGCGAGTGAGCGGAGCGAACGAGCTTTGTGTGAGAACGAAAGTAATAATCCTACCGAGCTCAAGCTCGGTCCCCCTGGTACTATTATCATAAACTCTAGAAGTATAAAATGTAGTGCAAATATTGTCATTGCTCCAGCCAACTTTGGCAATGACAATAGTAAAAGAACAGCCCTGTTTTTAACAGATTAGAGAAATAGGGGGTCCGGCCTATCGTTATTCCTAATGGTTGAATTTTTAATATTCATTTATTTACTGTTTGTTTGCTGTGCAGGTGCTACACTGTGATCGGAGTGTTCGGGTTCGGTGCTGCCTCTAGTCAGTTACTCACCGACATTGCTAAGTACACCATCGGCCGATTGAGACCTCACTTCTGGGCTGCTTGCCAGCCGGACATCGATTGTACCCTGCCTCAATACCAGAATGTCTACATTGAGAACTTCAAATGTTTAGGCGATAATGCTCGGCTAATTAGGGAAGGAAGGTATGTCTGGGCGTACAGTTAGGTTTTTTTTTCAATTTAACATTTATAGGTTATCTCAAATTAGAATTTTTTTAAAAGTCTGCTAATCTGTTTGTGTCATTGTAAATGTAAACACAATTATTACCAGTAATGTAAAAAAAAAAAAAAAAAAAAAAAAAAAAAAAAAAAAAAAAAATATATATCCATGTGGGGGTTTACATATTTGTAGGAAAAACAATTAGGCCTCTCATCTGCGTGTATAAAGCAATTCTTTTTTCTGTTTTAGTACAAACACAAATTAGGCCTATTTTGTATTTTAAAAGATAGTGGTGAAGATAGTGGTAATTTAAAGGTCATTGTTGGTGATGATACATTTATGTTATTGTTTAATAAATTATTATGGACATTTCCTATCACTGATTAATAAAAAGATTGTGCAGGTGGTCCGCGGACCCCTGGGGGTCCGCAAGCCATGCCAGAGGGGTCCGCAAGATATAGTTAAAAGTTGGAATAAAAATATATATTTGTACAGTAGGTAACAGATTTAAGTTTTTTAGCTTTTTTAGTGCTTTAACAAATGCTAACTTTCGCATCTGGTTTTATTCAGCAACCAATGCTAGCACACTGTAGCGCCACCAATGAAACTAGATGGCCAAATAGTTTGTTTTATTCCTGCCTATAGAATGTGCACACAGCCTGCTTGCAGCTGACAAGTGAGCCAACTCACATTTTTGACAGTTGGCTATTTATAAAAAACAAAATTAAATACAAAATTGATGTGTTGTTAGTGCCGTAGCAGATTGTGTTGTTTACATAGGCATGATGAATTGGTACACTGAGAAATTGGTAAATGCGATAAATCAGTAATGAGCTTGGGGTGACAATATTTTAACTGCTGATTCAGACGAAATATAGTAACATACTGGCCTCAGTTCATCTGTAGTGAAATTTTTTACATGATATCCTATCAAAATATGATGGTTCTTTCTATTCACCATATGGACATTATGAATTTTCGATTATCTTTTTCACTTATTTGTATTACTAGGCCAATTTTAATTGGATTATAGAACTGTTGGGGATAGGAATACTTGGAGAACTTCTCAATCGCATTTCTCTCAATCTCAATCACTTACCACACTGCTGATTTTAATTCCGCAGCAGTTTTATAAAACAGTTGCATTTAAAGCTTTCTTTTTCATGGAAATGTACTTGTCATTACAGTGACTAGATGAGGGGGTCCTTGGAAAAATTTGTTGGGAATCCCTGTATACAAAAACATAGTGGTAATGTTTTAAATAATGAAGGAGTTGGTACCAGTGGTTTATCAAGCAGTATTGCCCTGTTTGGTACTTGAATGCTAGTTTATATTTTTAATACTTAAGGAAATGTAAGAAAAGATTGCTTTAATTAATTAATAGTTATGTCAATATAGAGCCAAATTTTAAAATTTTCTTTTAAGAAATATAAATATAAACCCCTTAAATTATTTGAACCCATTGATCAGATATGAGTTCAAAGATAGAAAATCTATCTTATAGGTTAACCCTAATATTACATAATGTGTAATTTATCCAATGTAATAAATCTATTGTAGTTGCAGGGAGTCCAGGTTTAGGTTTGGTTTAATAGTTTTAAATTTAGTGCACTGAACTTTAATAATTATCATTATTAACACTGATCAGTTTTTTTATTTTGCAGGTTATCATTCTTATCAGGTCATTCTTCCTTCTCAGCATACACCATGGTCTTTCTTGTTGTAAGTTATACAATTTTAAAATATTCCATACAAATATTTAAAATTATACCCTACTTGATTCTTCTTGGTCTGATTTCAAATATCTTAAAATATTATCCATTAATGTTAGTTGATAAATACAACCCTTGTGTAGATGACTGTGGTATATCTATATTTAAATTATTTATTGATTGAAACCTTATAAACACACTGTCATAGAAAATTATGTGAATAAGCCATGACCCTCTGACTGATAATTGTCAACATCCACACTCATGATTTGTTCAGAAAAGTCTAATGGGGATATATCGCTACCTGAATATTTTTTATATGGCCGAACACCGATGTGGCATGGTTGTAACATCCACTATCTTTATCCAAACTTTTTATCCTTCTATGATAAATTACGAGGTGCAATGATTTTGCTTGTTACTCATTCATTCCTTAACTATTCTACCGATCATCATAAAATTTCGTAGGACTAAAGCCATTGAATAATTAAAGGATATAGAATTGTTTTTGTCTTTTAAATTACAATTTAATCCCTATAGACATAGGTTTTTATTTTACTAAAATGCGTGTTTTGTAGATGACAATAATTCAACTAGGTACTTTAAAAACAGATTGGTCAATAATAGGCCTACTGTGTGAGTGAGTGATGTGAGCAAGCTCACCGTTATCGAGGAACCTTGATATATCAAACTCGTCGATGTAACAAAGTTTTCCCATTGGCAACCTTAATTCAACTTGAATCTGCCTATCACTCTAATGTTATGTCTACCTCAATACATTGAAAAATTACCCAGGATAACCTTAATATTGTGAACTTTTGAAGCAGGGCTGCACAACCTGAGGACCTGAACATATCGAAGTTTTGACTGCAAAACATTTACATATTGAAGTACAAAAAGAACAACATTGTATTCAAGTATTAAACTCATATATTTTGTTTCCTTTTGCAACCTGTGTCCATTCTATTGCATTTTGTTTTGATAATACTGTTTTAGATTTAATTTTATGGCTGGTTTTTATGATACTGACATGCCCATCTTATACGAAATAAAAATAGTATATGTTAATGAAAACAAATATAATCCATAAAAACAATCACACTAGCCCGGTTTATAGCCCTCTTCAGAGTCTCAGACTACTGTGTATGTTACATTTGTACCTGCAGTGTAGAGCCTACTGGAGGGGTTATCACCTTCCTAAGCACCTGGGCCAGTTCTCCTGCCTCTCGCTATCCTAGTTCACGGCTCTCTCCAGAATCTCAGACTACTGTATATGTTACATTTGTACCTGCAGTGTAGAGCCTACTGGAGGGGTTCTCACCTTCCGAAGCACCTGGGCCAGTTCTCCTGCCTCTCGCTATCCTAGTTCACGGCTTTCTCCAGAGTCTCAGACTACTGTGTATGTTACATTTGTACCTGCAGTGTAGAGCCTACTGGAGGGGTTCTCACCTTCCGAAGCACCTGGGCCAGTTCTCCTGCCTCTCGCTATCCTAGTTCACGGCTTTCTCCAGAATCTCAGACTACTGTATATGTTACAGTTGTACCTACAGTGTAGAGTCTACTGGAGGGGTTCTCACCTTCCGAAGCACCTGGGCCAGTTCTCCTGCCTCTCGCTATCCTAGTTCACGGCTTTCTCCAGAATCTCAGACTACTGTATATGTTACATTTGTACCTGCAGTGTAGAGCCTACTGGAGGGGTTCTCACCTTCCGAAGCACCTGGGCCAGTTCTCCTGCCTCTCGCTATCCTAGTTCACGGCTTTCTCCAGAATCTCAGACTACTGTATATGTTACAGTTGTACCTACAGTGTAGAGTCTACTGGAGGGGTTCTCACCTTCCGAAGCACCTGGGCCAGTTCTCCTGCCTCTTGCTATCCTAGTTCACAGCTCTCTCCAGAGTCTCAGACTACTTTGTATGTTACAGTTGTACCTGCAGTGTAGAGTCTACTGGAGGGGGTCCCACCTTCTGAGGCATGTGGGCCAGTTCATCTGTCTCTCGCTAGCTTGGTTCACGGCTCTCTCCAGAGTCTCAGACTACTTTGTATGTTACAGTTGTACCTGCAGTGTAGAGTCTACTGGAGGGGGTCCCACCTTCTGAGGCATGTGGGCCAGTTCATCTGTCTCTCGCTTGCTTGGTTCACGGCTCTCTCCAGAGTCTCAGACTACAAACATCACTGGAGTGACGTCCTGGCAGGATCTCTACTGGGTACTACGGTAGCCATAGTTGTGGTAAGCTCACTACCTAGCAAACAACATCTCCATATATTTCTGCTTAAGACAATTTTTTGAGTAGTCTTGTCAAAAAGCGTTTGATTTAAATGTTTTTCCTATATTCCAAAATTTGTCGTATTCTTAATCAGTTCAAATTTGGTTATTAATCTGTTTATTGTATTCAACAGTCTTATGCCTCACTGCAAATATTTTTTCCTGGTTGTAATGTAATACTCAATTTTACCAGTAGTAACAATGTTAGGTACTTCTTTGTTATACATAAGGCACCCACTTTTTATTTAATTTTTAACTGAGATCTTTAAAAAACACATCAATTGGAAAAAGACTATTTAATGAACATTGTGTAAAAATTTTATGGTTTTAAGTTCTGCTTGCTCATTGTTTTAAAGTCATCCTTGTCATCGATGATTGCGACGAACGCATAAATTCACCCTCGACCTCGATACATGTAGTCAGCCAAGTTTTACATCATACTGTGGCAGTTAAGGTTGTTATTGATATATAGATCACAAATACTTTCACTAACTCAAAACAAATCACCTCGTAGCGATAAGCCATACGTCCGATCGCCTAGACAGCTATAAATAAACCAAAGTCGTTAACTTCCTCCGCTCTGTATATTGTCACGGTTGATTTACCTAGTGATTAACTGTGTGTATTTCACTGTGAATAACTTTTGTTATTTTTTGTGACATATTTAGCAATAACATTCATAAGGGGTGTCCATAAATTACGTCATTGCTTTTTGGCCATTTTTGGACCCCCCCCCTCCCTAAAATCATCCCATCATCATAATTTGTGTGAACCCCCCCCCCCTCGGAAAAATGACGTCATTTAAAAAAAACCTTCGTTTTAAGTCAAAATAATGCTTATTAAATGCTACATGATTAACTCAAAAAATTTACCAATCAAATCTGAATTTACCTTCGATAATAAAGCCAAAATGACTTTCTCAATGTGAAAATAAACTATGAAACAACGCCTTAAAATAGTCTAATGTATTTTATGGATAATTTTTTTATAATAGTTGAGTTATGTTAGAATTTATCATTGTTTTACTGTTAAAATTTGATATAAAACATCATATTGAAAATGACGTCATATCAAAGCCGAACCCCCCCCCCTGCACACCACCTTACCGTCATTTCGAATCTGGACCCTCCCCCCCTATTTTCAGATGACGTAATTTATGGACGACCCCTAACCTACCCACCGCAGAACGCTGTAAACTTGGCTTGGTTTACTAACCCAGCATCACGGCCTCGGGCAGAGTGGCGTTCACCGCAATTGTCAGTGACACAACTGATTTTTAAACAAGCAGAACTCAAAAACTGCAAAACTTAGAAAAATGTGATTTCACGCAATGTTTAGTTAATAGTCTTCTTTCAATTGATGTGTTATTTAAGGCCTCAGTTCAAAAAAAGTAGTGTAGTGTAAAGAAATGTAAAAAAAGTAGTGGCTTATGTGTAACAAACATGTTGGCTACCCAAAAATATTTGTGTTACAAATGCTATATGTATTAGTTTTGGTTACAAAAAAAAAAAAAACTCAATTTGGAATTTTAAATTTTGTTAAAGGAGAACTGCATGCAAGTTACTCATTAAACTTTTGCATGTGTTTGATTTTTATGTATTTGATTTAGTTGTGCATTCATTATTCAATTCATCGCCTTGAATTATTGGTAGTTTTAGTGTGGTTGCCTGCATTATGTCTGTTTATTGCTTTATACATAAAAAAATATATAAACATAACTGATTGGCTATCTCTTCAGTTGGAATCAGAACTGGTCCATAAATTTCTATGTTTAGAGAGTTCATTATCCAAAATAATTAGGATGGGGGTGGTTCAGATAGTCAAACACAATAATTATTTACTATTTATAAGCACCAAACAGTTCATTGGCTGTCTTTCAACAAGAAATGCTTACACATAATCTAAAGGCTTTGATAAAAAAGAGATAAAAAATAGTACACATTTCTTTGTATTTTTAGACCTTTCATAACGTTTGCCAATTTTCATTCTGGGGACCAGATAATTGACTGCTCGGATAATTGACTTTCTGATAATCATCAACTCTCTATTTGCAGCATTGTAAACATAATACCTGTTATTTCTGTCAAATTTGGGTATTTTTCATAAGAGGATTTTATACATTAATTTGAATAATGCATTTATATGTATTGTATTACCATATATAAGTTAATAGTTTAGTAACTTACATCGTCACCAATTCTTTTTAAGATTTGATTAATTGATTGACTATTAAATGTCAAGTGGCCCAAGTTCCAATCACCTTAAAAGTTTATATTTTACTCTAATCAGGATATGGGGGGGCCTAGGTTAACAGAGCTTTCTTCAATGGCTGTTTATGTTTATACAGTTGGTTAGATGGGTCATCATCATTGTTCTATAATAAACATACCTAAATACAATATCAAAAATGTGTTTGTCAATTCAATAAGTAAACTTTTTTAAGAAGAAAATAATCTAATAGTATCCTTTAATTATTGTATGTTGATGCATCCATGTTAAAATAATATGTTTGCTTTTTGCTTTAACAGGCTCACTGTTGAAAAAATGCTTAATTGATTTTTACCAGTAAGGGGTAAAAAAGCTCATACATATCTTGTATGCGGTTCAAAAAGTAAGGGACAGGCTGTTTTTATTTTAGTTGCTTTTTTACTGCTGAAGGATTGATTTGTTTGGTTATACCTATGTGTTATATTATACGGTTATATTATATGTTAGATCTACAATAACAGCAATGAACGTTTTAAGAACTTATGCTTACTGTAAATGACACATTTGACTGAAAATATTGCAGGTTTTTTTTAATTTTTTATCGAATATTTTCATAAAAATGAACTATATTCAAATTATTACTCATGTTTAAATAGTCAGCCTATTCTTGATGGATAAATTTATGTCTGGTTTGGTGTTAACTATGTACATGTAGCTTTGGTTTTGTTTGACTTTGGCATATTGTGTGTCTGGTTGGTTAGTACGGTATTGGGGGTCCAATACATAAAACCACATATTCAATTATTGTTATTTTACCACAAAATCAAGTAAAAATAATTTTGATTTATGGTAGTCTCGCAAACCGGAACTTTCATAACTCAGAAAGCTTGCCAGAGAAGTAAGTGGGCTGGCTTTCAAGGCCCTACACTCTATGGTGTCTGCTGAAACACGACGTGGAGTGATCCATAGTCTAATATAATATATTATTTGTAAGACATTCATAACACTCAACCACTTCAGGTGTCCCCCTAAACCACCAGGCATTTCATTAATGAGCATACCGGTGGCTTGGAGCGCTGGTGAGAGTTCATTAGCGAGCATTGTGTTCGGCATCGGAGTTCACTCCACAGCCATTAACGACACCGTTAGAATCCTTTTGTTTCTATACCATCCGCCTGAGTCGCTAATGTATCAGATTTGTTTGTAAACTACTGAGTGCGCCACCTCTCACGCGCCCTTCATCAGCGGCAAGCCTCTCATTGGCTTCCAACTACCTCGCTTACGACGTTTACTTTTAAGTTTTTTAGAGCAACCCTGCAGAACAAATTTGGTTTTTATTTTGTTTTAACAGTTGAGGTTCAAGTTTTGTATTATTTACGTTATGGAATAAATAATGGTTTTTTTATAGGAATAATGTAATCTATTGATACTTTTTCCTATGTTTTCTCCTTTTTTCGATAACCCGGAATTTTCACAAACCCAGACACCGTTGAGTCCATTAGTCTGGGTTTGTGAGACTTTACTATTACCATATCTGTTAGTTTTTGCCGTATGCTTGGGCAAAAGGTATTGCTGGGGGTGAAGTCTTATCAATTAACTAAAAGACAACCTCTAAAATAATTGGAACAGGTAAATTTTTTACTTCTATAACATCCTCTTAATTTATTTATCTAGCATATAACACTTTTTTATTTGTTACAGTATATTTAGTTTAGTGGATCAATATTATTTGATACTGATTAATGTCAAGCTTGTAAATATTATTCTCTTAAGCTTACCATTGATAGTCGAGGAAAATGCTTTCACTTTGTAGTAAAATGCTAATCCTTAATAGTTAGTTTCGACAATTTTTAATAAGATTGTACACTCTAGTTTTATAAAATAGAAAAGCACAATATAGAGAATTTTGAGACTGATTACTAGTCACAATTCATTTTACATTTGAAACACTTTGTGTAATAAAACATGCACAGTATTTCAGAGACTATGAAAAAGTATTGTCTTTACAGAACTGATTTTCCTCGACTACAAATGGTCTTGTATTCCACAGACGGTGTACATAGCAGGAAACTACGTGCAACCGACCTCGGAATCACTCACGAGACTGCTGGACTCTTCAGCGTCCATGGAACACCGCATCAAATACATATGAACTTGGTTGAGTGGAAAAACGGGTATTGCTGTGATAGTGGTTTTGTGTAGTTTACTAGTCAAGATGAACAATGAATAACTTTTGTGTTTTAATATTGATATTTAAGAGCTATTGAATGACCTTTGTAAATTATTAGCCACCATGTTGAACGCATATGTGATTATAACATAAAAATGTTTAGATTGCACTTTAGTGAAATAATGGTTTTACCTAAAAGGTAGAAGTTGTGTGTACATTTTGATTAGTATAAGTAAATTCAGCAAAATGATTGTTTTCCACTATATAAATACGTAGGCATAATGAAGAAAATACTATTTCTTCATTTACAATTATGTCTTGTTTGTATCATATGTTTGGATTATAAGTTTACTAAATATCTAAAGATGTAGAAAGTAACTTTTAGAGATAATTACTTAAAGACTTTTATTCATTAGACTTGACATTTCAATATTTGTAGCAAATATACTATTTTTGTAAGAGCATTTGTTTTAAAATACATTATAACCCTAATCCTGATATTGTAATTCCTTATTTCCTTTCCTCACTTCTTTCAGGTGATTGTAATCCACTGTTGGTTTGATAAAAAAAAAACCTACTCCCACATTAAAAAACCTACATGAACCTATGGAATTCTGTTAGGTAAATTATTCAATTGCCTTTGGAATTTGCTGAATATTCAGGTTTGTTGTGGCATAAGTATTTTTTAAGCTGTCCGCCTCATAGATTGGACCGGAAAGTTCAAATAGACTTTAACATCAATAGAGTTCAAGGTTCTGTCCCCTTTTTCAATTAATTTTATCGTTATTAGCTATTGCGAGTAAAAATTGTTATTTAGCCCTATTTCTCAAAACTGCAGGTGTTCTCATATCAAATTAGGGAATGACTAATCTTATTTGCACATCTGTCAGACAGTTTGGGTTCGTTACAGTTTGTGTGCTATCTTATCTGTATCATTGTTCACATGTAGCACCATAACATGTCATGTTGATAACTTTCCAGATGTTCTGAGAAACATTTTTACATTATGGTATACATTTTATACGATATTATGAATCATTAATTTATTAAAATACTGAACACTGTATATTATATTTTCTTAATACTATAAAAATAACTTTTCATAATGATTTCTTAAATATTGGATTAAACTGAATCCACTAGAAGCGGCTTTTATAATTAATTAAACTTCTTAATTCAATAAGGGTTTCGTCTGTTATATCCCTTTTTCTCTCGACCTACTTAAGCATTTTTAAGATTGAGGTATCATTTTTAAAGTTTATTTTCTAGTGTGTGTGCGAATGGTGATTAAAAAGGTCATTTTGTTTCAGGCTTCTCCCCCCTAGCATTTGATTTATTTATAGCATTTGTCTATTGCTTTAAAATGTTGACCACCTTTCATTTTAAGAATTCTGTGAATTGTAACTTAATAGCCAATTAAAGTTCACGCATTATTTCTCCAACTATGGACAAGTCAGCTGGCCATAAGTAGAGGGTAGCTTATTTAAATGGATTGTAGCGGGGTGGCCATAATCAGAAAAATAATGCGAGAACTATACCTAGAATTTTTAGGTCAGATAGTAAACAAAAGTAGATCTGCTGTCGATGCATAATCAACATAAATATGTTGGAAAAAATATACTACAAAATGCGCGTTTTGCGCAAGGGCTCAATAGTCTTAAAGCCCAATCCAAGATGGTGGACACTGAAGAAAAACTCTGATAGTGCTCTCCAAACAAGTGAAGTTTAAGTGGTTAAGAAGCTTTCAACTTCAATTGCAGTTCTGTATTCTTTGAAGAAATTTCGATCAACCACTAAACACATGCAAAATTGACACCAATCGCTCCGCGACTGCGACTGAATCAGCCCTCAGACCAGACACACTACAGTCGCTAGCCGCACCTATCGCAGTCACATCAAGGAGCGACTGTCGCTCGACTATCGCTCCACGACTATCGCAAGAGTCGCTCCAGGAACAACGCGCCTTCAAAATTAACTTTTGGAAATGTAACAATGAATTAACTTACAAAGATAGACTAAGGACCTAAAACAACAAAAACTATCATAAAAAATATAAAAATTGTGAAATAAATACTATAGATAAAGTAATTACGAGGGTCGTCCAGAAAGTAAAGAACGTTTTTGCATGGTTAAATAAAAACAAGAGATATCATAATAAAACTTTATTTACAAAGACATAGGACCTTACTCTACTTTTCTACATAGTCGCCATATTTGTCAAGACACTTGTTGTATCGTGGGACCAGTTTATCAATGCCGACCTTGTACTCGTCTGCCGCCAACAATTTGAGCCAGGCTGTCACGGCGTGCTGAAGTTCCTCGTCGGTTGCAAACACCTTTCCACCCAAAAACTTCAGTTTGGGGAATAAGTGAAAATCACTCGGTGCCAGGTCCGGGCTATAGGAGGGTGACCAAAGATATCCCACTTTAGGCGCTGAAGTTCATGCTGTGTCCATGCTGATGCATGAGGCCGGGCATTGTCATGAATCAAAAACACTTTTGCAGACAGCATTCCACGTCGTTTATTCTGGATGGCGCGACGAAGTCGTTGCAGCGTTTCGCAGTACGCTTCCGAGTTTATTGTTTCCCCTCTCGGCATGAATTCGACGTGGATTAAGCCGTTCCGGTCCCAAAAAATTGTTGCCATGACTTTCCGGGTATTCAAATTTGGTTTTTCCTTCTTTGGTTTTGAGGGCGAGTTGCTGTGATGCCACTCCATTGACTGGCGCTTGCTTTCTGGCGTCTTGTAAGAAACCCAAGTTTCATCTCCGGTAACAATTCGGTCGAGAAATCTGTCACCATCTTTATCAATGCGGTCAAAAATTCAAGGGCTGCCCCCATGAAACCGAATGACACTCCGCACTTCACATTTGGCGGGATTTTCTATTGGCGCCGCCATTTTAAAACGCTCCGAAAACAAACAGCACGACCGCACAGCAACGAGACTCGGCTCACACTGAGGGGAAGGGAGGAGTTTGCGGCAACGCGTGTGTCGCGGTGGTGGGGGATCGGCGCCGCGCGCAGTGCGCAATCGTTCTTTACTTTCTGGACGACCCTCGTATAAAGTATAAAAATCTTTAGATAAAATAGTGATTGGGGTTTCAAGCAAGACAAATTTAAAATATTTTATTACTACCAAAAAATACAAAGCCAAAACAGACCAAACAAAAGTTTAACCATTAATTTTTTAATCTAAAAATTTTTGCATAAAGCTAACATCAGTTTAATTTATTAAGTACGGTATAGATGTTATTTAAATTTACAGTAGAACTGTAAATCTAAATAGCTTATCTGTAACATTTTGATACTTTCTTTGAAACACCGACGCACTCCATGGTGCGTATTTTAAGGTGAGTATGACTGAAAGGTGAGTGTGATGGATCAGATGAGGTGTAGCTTTGTTACTGACAAATAGCAGCTGATTCATTCAAACCTGGGTAGGATAACCAAGAGGCTGATTAATATGAATAATACTAGGAATTGCCAAGAGAAGTATTGGTTAAAATAAATGTAAAGGATAGTATTTGTCTCTAAAAGTTAAAGAAATAATAGTTCCCTAATTACTCACTATGTTTTTCTTATGACCTGAAATTTTACTTGTTTTTTTTGTTAGTAATAAAAAAATCACAAACGAGGTATCTAAGCACGCATCTGATATTTAGGCAATATTCTAGAAGTATATTTATTTAAAATAGGTTATTTTAAATTTTAAAACCAAAAGTGTGTGGCTGAATGTGAGACCTAAAGTAAATAATTACTAAATTTTAACATGATTAAATGTTGTAATGTAGTTTTATTCCATTGCATATATTGTACAGTATATAAGTAAAAAATATTTATTGCTAGACCCATTAAAATTTTAATTTGGTAGAAAATATTTTTAACCAGACACTTTTTGTGAAGAAGTTTATAAGCTGTGCTTTTTTTGATTGTGTAGGTACTGTTTGTCTCGGACCTGCGGCTTGATGACACGCGAGTCTACAAGCCAGCGGCCAGTTCGGCAGACGCGCAGGGCCACGGAGTCAACCTCACTGTAACTGCCAAACCGTAACTCCTATCTTAACGAGCTTTCATAATATCTCAACTCCAATTTTAGCTTTTCAAACTCTCAATGACTCGTTTGGATACTATAATCTTTATGACAACTATATTGATGTGTAGATGGGATTCTTGTCCATAAAAAGGACAACATTTTAAATAGAATTTGACCTCAAATGTTAAGTAATCAAAACAAATCATTAGGCCCTAACTTAAAAAAAAAACATTTCATAGATAATTTTTTTTTGTTATTCAGGCAACAACATCACTTAAACTACTTATATAGATTTCCTTCTGCTACTTAATTAATAAAATAACAAGTGTAAGTGTGGAACCTTTGCCTTGAATTGAGCATAATATTGTGGTGTTATGTCTCGGTACTGCACACACCTAAAATTTACTTGAGAATATTAAATTATAAATTAACTTATATAAACTCACTTGATCTTACTTTTTAATTTCTTTAATGATTGAAAACATGGAGTAATCAATTTATTTTAAATATCAAATTTAACACCAATGACTGACTCAAAATGTTTTCTCAAAAAGAAAAAGGTTTGCTGTTAGATTAATTGGCTAAACCCATTAATTTAATTTGGCAAATAAATTGTGATTTCAGCTTTAAAAAGGGCAAACAAGTAGCAAAACTCACTTAGAAATTCTGTAATAATCATTGCAGTGAAATATTCATTAAAAATCAATAATCATTTTTTGTTTTTACTGGAAACAACTTAAATTTGAATTTATTTAATAAATTTTGCTCAAAATACAGCTTACATTAACCTATTTTAGTGATTCTTCATCTGTTTCTTATCGTAATTGACAAGTGATCTCAGTGCCTCTTGTAATGAACAGGTGTGTGTAGTCACCTGTCTCGTCTATGTTTGTGAACAATGTTGCGTTACACCTCACATCTGAAGACATTACATTTCATCTGAAATGTTACTTCACGGTAGTAACATCTTTTAGTTAAAATTTTATAACAAATAAATTGAAAACACGAGTGATCAAATACTTCCTATGTTACATTATCTATGCAGCTGTTTTAATTTCTAATAAACACTGACACAAAGACAGACTACTTGTGCTGTATACATTTCACTTACTTAGTTCTCTCTCTTGACGTATTTATATATATTGTTTAACAACAGAAAGGTTTTCCATTATGTAGTAATATTTATATGTAATACTTTATGCAGCATAGTTGAACTGTTGATGTGCAATGCTTGCAACTGACCACTTTCAATGAGTTTTTGTTAACTTGAAGCCGTAAAAATAGCTAATTCTACCATTGATTACATGTTTAGCTTTAACTGCTTTCATTTTCCATTTTTGTGCTAAAACTTTCTGGTATATTATAAAAATTCATAAATTTTAATGGGGTTTATTCGCACTATAACATTTTTTATAGAAAAACCATGATTTTTGTAATAATATTTGAGAGGGTCATACATACAAAATATATACTATCAAACCAGTTAGCTCTAGGACAATCATTTCCATAATGCATTGGCTCAAATTTTTCTACATGTTGCATGAATATGATAAAGGTGTAATGTCTTTGAAACTTATTACTCTTTATATAACTTTACACATTTGAATAGGGATGTTTTGGGAAGTATCACCCATGGATGTGCATGACACAAATTTACTTGTTGTTTTGCAGTGGCTGGTTTGAAGGTGACATTAATTTCTGTATTGAAACATCCAATGTATGAAGGTTGGTAGGAAGAACAAATTATTACCTTTTTTGACTTCCCAGTAAATTCTCCTTTTTTGCAATTCAAGATTAGCTGAATACTATTACCAGAAACTTCCCTTTTAATTTGTTTTAAATTCAAAACATTGTTTTCTAAAAATTAAAATCCAACTTCGGTAACGATTCCATTTAAAAATATTTTATTATTTTGTTAATTCTAAAAAAGTTACCTTTTGCAACAAACTATGTATTTTACATGATCAATAGAATGACAATGTAAACTTGTTTTGTTATAAAATGATTATTTTATAAGGGCTTTAATAGCTTGATGGCAAATTTTTTAAGTGATAAGTCATAATCATTTTAAACACTTAATTATGTTAGTAATGAAAGGAATTGAATTATTTATATTTAGATGGTAACTATTTGTGAAAATGTATTTACAATATAAGCTTTATAAACAGATATGTTACCAAAAATTAGGTCATGCAAGTGTTTAACTTGTTAGGCCATCTCATACTCGTAAGTTTATTTTAGTATTTTTATTTCAGAATAGTATAATATATATTATTTATTTATTTTTATCACAGGAGATTATTTTTTTATTCTTTTAATAATGTATTTTTAGTTATACTTCATTTTTTTATGTTACCTTATCATTTTTAGGTGAGATTTTACTTTTGACATTATGCTTAGATTTACAAATTTTCACACTTTTTTAAATATAATGTTAGATTTTTTTAAGTATGCGTAAGTATTAAAGACAGTTAACATTAACTTAACCAATATATAAGAACAATTTTGTAGAGACATTAAGGTTTAAAAAGTTAAGGTTGAAATAGTAGAATAGTTTTACAATGGTAACAGAATTTTAAAATCATTTAAATTTTTTTTTGAATGTGAAATGTTTCTTAGAAACTATGTTCCTAAAGATAACACCTAGTACTTTTTCAAAATCACAAAGAAAAAAATATTTATAAAAATATTCTTCTTTTGATTTAACATTAATTTTTTTTATTTTGTTCTGTTTTTTACTGTCACAAAGCACAAAAGTTAAATTCAGTTTCATCTCCAACTTTACATTTATTTTTAGTTTTTAAATTATATTTTTATGTTAGCCATATGTACCTTGTTCGGCAAGCTTTTTAGTCAGTTTTTCATTACAACTTGTCTAGGAATTTGTTCCTTTTTCCTTTTCTACAATTTCAGTTAATATCCAGGTATTTTTTTTTTTAACTGTATCAGTACAATAAAGTCTCAAAAGTCTTAAACAACTAGACCAAACTCTTTTCATATTGTACTGTTTTTGGTTATTATAAAATAAAGAATTTAGTTTATGTTTAAATTTTTTCAAATTATTTTTTTAATGATTCTTTTTTATTTAATTGTTTACATACTTTTTTCCTCGCATACCTAGTGAGACATGTGAAAGTATCTTTAAGGTTCAACTTCTTCTCTTTAATAATACCGATAACAATAATTTTAGACGTGCTTACAGGTTGACATAACCAAGCAGGGTTACTATGATGTACTTTCAATACGATGTTTAGGCTATGGTTATTTATTAAGTCATTTACTTTCGTTATTTTGTTTGTAATGTGACATAGATTAGACAGTCACACTAATAAGTTGTTTTTTTAGTTAATTTGTCACGCCACAGCTAACATGTGTTTGGTGACTTTCAGTCCTTGTTTGGTTGTGGTTTATTTCTGTTGTTTAACTTTTAGTCGTAGTTTTGCATTGTCTTTGTCCACTTATTAAAAGTATTAAATTTTATATTATCTTTTTTACACAAAACCTTGTGTTCATTACCTCCCTGTCTCCCTTTCCTAAAATAAAAAACCCTAAACTTGTAAAAAAAAGATGAACAACAATATTTTTAAATTTTTCTCAAAGCTAATGAATGTACAACTCAAATAGACCCCCCCACACACAAAAAAAAAAAAAAAAAAAAAAAAAAAATACAATGGCTTTGGGTTTTAACTTCTTTTTGGACAGTGAATCACTAAATCTAAATTTTATCACTAAATCTAAATTACTAATACTGTATACTCTTTTATGGTATTTATTTTGCATGTTTAAGTAACAACACACACAGAACGCCTTTGTTGGGAGGGGGCAGTTGAGCCACTTTTTAGGAAAAGTTGTTCAAGAAAATACGACATTTCAGAACCGATAGTACCTTATAGTGTGCCCCCCCCCCCCCCAAATGTTAGTCATGCTTCGGCTATGTGACACAGTACTTTTTTACAGAAAACATATTGTTTTATCTTTCCTAACATTGGATGTAACAATAGGATGTAATACACCTCTAAGTAACTAACTTAATACTCTACAAACATTATTTTATTTTGCATACCTAAGATATTAGATGGTTTTACTTAAACATTCAAAATCAAATGCGTAATTTTATCTTATCAAAGCAAACAAGGTTTGTCTTAGAAAGGAGAGTGATGCTTAATAATTTTCGGTTCCCCTTGTACTATACTATAAAATAAATGTTGATCTGTTATTTTGTATTTTGTTTAACAAAATTTATTATTCAAAACAAATAACATCAAACATTTGAAGCTATGGCAAATATTGAAATACTATTATTAAATTAATGAACTTCAATTCCATTACGATACAAATATTAAGTAACTATGTTTGAAAAGACTACGTATATTTTCATCCTTTATTTAATAAGTGTTTTATTCTTTTCAAACTGTAAATTCTTTCTCTCCTTACCTTTCTTTGTCCTTAAGAATTCCTAAGCTGTAGCTTTGTGTCTGCTGTGTTCAAGTGTGTTTTGTCTTTTGCAGCAACATATAAGACCTCGTGTGGGTCATGTTGCAAATTAGTTTTTAAATCCTACAAATCTCCCTTTAAACGGAGATTCCCTCCTTGTAACACTATCTTAGTTGCATTTGATTTGATTTGACACAAATTGAAATAGTATAATTCATTGTAAGGAAATGCTCAAAGATTATATTGTAGATTTTTCCTTGAATTACCATCATGAAGTATATATATGCGATTTCCAACTGCATATATATTTTTCTACAATAAATGAAAATGTGCGTAATTTCAGAGTTTTTCTTTGGGTGTGGAGGTGGCAAAAATTGTTATTAGTATATTTTACCTACAATGTGACCTCCCTCCCCTACTATTTTGCTTTAAAATGCAGACCTCAAACAGAAACTTAATTTAAGTCACAACTTTCATCTTGTCATTTTTGTAATAAAATTTGAATTTGTTTACAAATTTTCCATATTCTTGGGGCAGGGCAACGTGCCATATTATAAATGAGGCCTATGGACTTAGTAATTAATAATATTGTCAAAGTTATGACTCACAGTTTATTCTGTGATGACAAATTAAGGATTTACGTCCTACTCAGGCCTATGTATGAACCTGATTTTACCCCGCGAATCAATAAGTTATTACTTACAGTACCTACAAAATAAAAATATACACAATAACAAAAGATGGTACAAGAAATTTTCTAAATCGTTAATGTTGGTTTCACAGTGTCCATTAGAGCTGTCGAGTGCACAGATTACAGATACATAAATATTATAGTTAGCTTTAAGATGTGTGCACAAGAATCATATAAAAGGCGATGTATTTCACACAGTAAAAAAATTCAAGGACTTAAAAAAAATTGAGACCAGGGGTTAAGTTTCAAGGACCATAAGAACCCTGACCAATAACAATTTCTTTAACATTAACTTGCTTTAATTGGCATGAAATTCCCCTTGCAGTGATCTTGCCCCATGTATTTATGCTATTTGTATAGGTTACAAAATTTTAAACAACTCAAAACTAGTTGGGCAAGCTTTTCACTACTGGTACCATTCACATTGAACTCCTCCATGAGTATTCATGGACAGTGGTATAAAGAGCTGCTGGTTCTTTTCACAATCCCCTAACTCTTGGAGCCCCCTGCAGCGTTGTTATTTGGAGTGCTTTGGAATGATATTTTGTTGTGTGCCTTTCATTTGAAAAAGTGCAAAGGAATGATATGCAACTTTCGATAATTATTGGGGGGGGGGGGGCCCAAGGGAGGGAAGGTTAGGATTCAGGATTTGATAATGTCTTTAAAAATATGAATTACAGTATTATCAAATCTTTTGGGATAATTTGCAGATAGTTTTATGTACAACGTAAAACATAACAAATGGGGATGGACAAATCACCAAACTAGAATTTTTCAAGAAACTTTAAACTTTGTTAAGCGAGACGGGATTTTATTTTTCTTGAGATTTTTCAAGACGAGTAATATTTCGTGAATAACTTTAAAAAACAGTAGGCCTATAAATAATCTACGAGCTGCTAGGCCTATTTTATTATCAATTTAACACTGATGTTGGCTACATGATTTTAAAGCAAAGTGAAGTGTTTTATTTTTCCTAACATAAATGTACATCCCAAATTTTTTCATAGTTAAAAGTGTTTTTTCAGTTTTTATTGATAAATTATTTCAATGTTTATGTTTATAGTTATGATTATGACCATCATTTACTATAATTTTTGTTTTGACATCGTATTTTTGAGAAGTATTGTTTAGCGTGACTAGTGTGAGACATATTTAACTGAATATAGCAAAACATAAGACACACCAAAAAGACAAGACCGAAATTGTAATTTAATACTTAACTAAAGACTGGTGTTTCAGTCTGGTAAATTTGCAATTTCAATCTTGTACCCTGGCTCTTATCACCATATATCTTGGTCTATGTTTAAGAGTTCTTTGTACTAAGGTTACTTAATTTTTGTTTTCTGTTGTATTTTAAATATGTTTCTAAATAAAAGTGTGAAATCAGTCTTGCCTGTTATAATTTACATTTTTCATAAGTTATCTATCATAAATCAGGATTTAACAATGTTACAAAATCAGATTAAAATTCTGAATGCACATTTCCTGTGATGTACGAGAAGGGAAATCCCATCTCAATCTCGTCTTAAAATTTTATGAGAATTAAAAAATCCCGTCTCGTCTCAAACTAAAAATCCAATCTCGTCCATCCCTAAAACAACGTAAAAATCAGAAAATGTTTCCAGTGATTCTGTCCTTGTCCCCATGTTTAACCTCAAAATAGAATAATTCTTTTGGCCATTTCTTTTTTACTCTTTGGACTGAAAGTTTATTTCCTGCTAGGTTGGAATCAACACCTTTGATGTGTTGAATTTTGCATGTTGTAACGGTAAGTAATATAATAGTCGTATAATTCAAGAATGGAACTCAAATTGGCCTATCACAATCTTGCAGCATTGGCCATAAAATACACCATAGCCTATACTCAATCACCTGGTTGAATTTAATCGTCAATCCACAGACAAGATTTGACAGTAAAAAATGTTATGGTTTATTTGGAAATCTTTCCTTAAAAAATATTGTACACCTTCCAAGAAAAGTACCACTGGGAATGAGGATAAAAAAACTTAGGTGTGAGCAAAAAAGGAGGAAGGAGTTTTACGACTGTTAAACTGTGTACAGTACACTATATCTGCATCAGTTAAATATATAATTTTTTAATTGATATTGTTCTCATGCAACAGAGAATGTTAGTGAAATCCAATCCTACAACATATCTTTCACGATCTACAGAAAAAAAATGGTTTCAAATACATTTTAAAACCAGAGGCAAACTGTCAAATAATTTCAAGAGCATTTAAGAAAAGTTTTTATTTTCTTAATTTTAAAATGGCTTCTAGTTTAAAGTTACTCGGATTAAAATAAATGACTTGAATTTTCAAAATAGGTAAATTTATTACTTCAGTTAAGTTACATAAACATTTTTACTATAAGGTTCTGAAAACTTAAAAATACATTATTATGAAGTGAATTTTTTATAAAACAGGTCTACATTATACACATAAGATAGCTTTGAAACAACTATAACATACAGGGAGCGCTTTAAAAGATCACAAAATTGGGTGATAGTAAAAAAATTGGCATACAGCAATAATTTTTTGACTAAAAATTTCACTTGCAGTCTTTATTTAGCATAAACGGCAAATGCATACGATTAAAACGCATACCTTAAGCGTTTACAGACCTTAGTTAAAAACAAATTAATTGCTAGAATAATTTGACATAAATCATCTTCACTCAGTAGTCCCGTTCACTCATATGGTGATTACTATAGGGGTTTGGTCCATCTTATGGTGGCATCAAAGCAAATTCAGTTTTTCCATTTGTTACGGGTCCACTACCAGGGTTTTAAAGGTTTGAGTTCATCAGCGGCAATGGTTATTGCTATCAATCATTATTAAACTACAGTGGCGGCTCGCCCATAAGGACTCCCGGACGCCGCCCCCCCAAGAATTTATTAAAAAAAAAATAAATTAATTAACAAAAATATTATTATAAGAATATTTAACAGAATGACAATTGTATAGGTCATAAGTTGAAGATAGAAACAGATCGTACCGAAATAAATGAAAATCGACGACGATTGTGGCTCTAATTCTATCGCGGCCGGCTCGGGCAGGAGCGACGGCCGCCGGACGCCGGCGACGGACCACGGCGTCCTAGCGCTCTTGTAAAATCAAATGGAGACGCGCATACGCGCACCTCACTCACACAGGCACACACAACGGCTGCTTAATGCAACGCTCTGCCCGACGCCCTAGGCTGTGCGCGCCACTGCTCCAGCCACTGCTACCAACCGAGCAAATAATAAATGAAATAAATGAAAATCGACTGTCACAAAAACAAACAGTCAAAAAATGTGACTGTAAGTTCCCTCGCGTTTCAGTCGTCCGTCTGGGTTCTTTTGAGCGTAATGTTGTACGTGTTGGTGTATGTTGTGTTGAAATAGTGAATTATATAGATTTGTGAGGAAATGTAAATGGATGATAGTGAAATGGGTGACGTTGGAGATGAGCAACATTTACACCAGGTAAATCGTATAGTAGGTAATAGAATGGGGGAAAACATTGAATATTAGAATTATTTTGAAGAACCCGGGGATTCCAAGGCCCAATTTAGTTTTAATCAAATGCAAAATTGAACAAAGAGAAAAAATAGTTTTAATCAAAAGTGTTTTAGAAATTTAGGCCAATTAGGCCTAAAATTAGGCCAATTGGCTCTGTGGCTGTAAAATTACAAACTCGTTTTTCTGTAACACTTGCTTGATTATAGAGATTCAGGATCTTGACTTAACTGTTGGTGGTATTTCAGAGATTAAACATCTTGAACTAAAAAGTTAAGAAATATAAAACGAGTGACAAACACAGCAATGCGTGTATAGAATTTGATTAAGTATTTGGAAGGATTGACATTAGATTTGCGACATAAAATAGAACTATAGGCCTACAAAATGTCTTGAGAAATGCAGATTTTTTATTTATATTTATTTATTTATTTATTTTTGGTCTGGATTTCGTTTAGCAAAATCATTGACTATGTATTCATAGTCAATTGCAAAATAATCCCAAAGTGTGATGTGTCCTTTAAAGTCAATAAAACAATTGATTGTGTTAAGGCTTTCAGGTACGATAAAGAATTTAAATCTGAAGTAGAAAAAATAAGAAACTCCCCTGAACTGGATTAGTCCAGTGTGTGAACAATAGCGTAACTGAACCCAGACGTAAACATGGTTTGAAGACCGGAAATATATTGTCGCAAAGGAATGTGACATCTTAACTTCCGGGGTACGTAGCGGACCGCTTTCAATTCTTAGAACACACCTGTCCGGGGCAAAACTATTTCAGTCTGATTTGTTTCCTCAATTCAAAAACAAATGTCACAAAAAAGAAGTAGGCCCATGCATTTAAACATATTCATATCAATGAATAAAATTGACAGAAAACCAATGCTTGTTTTAGGTCTAATTGACCTAAAAATGTCATCTCTGTTGTACATAACTGATAACTGCAGGGTGATAACTTTTCGTCAGCAATTGTGATACAGGTATTAAGATTTTTAGGCTATATTGCAATTTAATTCACCTTGTGATCGAATTATACCTGTTTGATGGAGTAAATATTATTTATGACACAAGAGATATCCGTTTTTCCTGAAGAAGAGACATTACTTATCTTCACTTTCGTAAATATAAATAAAATAATGATAAGAGCCCCGCAAATAATGTTAAACCAAACCGCAAACATCTCTCCAGACAACATCGTTGGAGCAATGCTCCAGGGAGAGGACACCTGGAACTGCGTACAGCGCTTCGTTGAAGCTTTACTTCGAGCTAAAAAGGTTGATCTTGATCGGCCTTAAACGTTACATAACCTGACGAGGAAAGCCCTAGTGGCGTAACATTAAAGGCCTAGCCCGAAGTAATGTGCTAAACAGTTCCAGGCTAGTGTCCTAGGAGACGAGGGGGTTTTTTAGCCGGTAGTCCGTGGGACAAAGAGCCTGCGGGAGTCCGGCACTCCTGAAGGGACAATGAACCTTTCAAAGTGCGTAAATGCATTTTAACCTCCTTCCCACAAAAAAAAAAAAAAAAACCGCAATCACACCAATTATTGTGGGACATTTCCAATATTTTTATGTTCAGCATAAAAATTATCAAGTTTTTAAATGTAAGTGTCAAACGTAAATATCCTATAATGCGTATTACAATTAGTATTCTAATAAGGTTGAGAATTTGTAGTAATGACATTACATTTAGCTGACTAGCACGTGTGGTTGCGTTGATAGGCAAGCCCATGACGAGGACTCGAAAAAGCTCAATAAAGTTTCAAATTTCTTGTCAACAAATGACAATCTGGACGTTTAGAACTCTCAATTTTGGAATGAAGAAAGTAATTGGAAACATAAACACTTGCGCAACTTCCTCATTGTCCATCCGACACACAGGGAATACTATCCATATGAGTTTAAACCACTTTATTAGTTGTTTAGCTACAACTTTTACCATATTTTAATCAGTCTTGTCAGTCTAATGCCAATTTTAACATGAATGTTTTGTCTGGAGGACATCATATGGGGGGCTGAGCACCCCCCCCCCCCAGAAAAAATATTGGGGGGCTCCATGGAGTCTGTGTCCATGTTATTGCTCCGAAAATCAATTTTTTTTCTTGTGCTTGCAAACCCCGACTTTTTTCAGGTGTCATTAGAATTATTACCAGGCACTTTTCAATAAAAATGTAAACATTTTACTGTCACTCAAACAGGTAATTTATTTAACTTAGGTATGGGGAATAATCTAAATGAAGCTGTATTGCAGGTGTCTGGGCAAGTGTGGCAAAGTGTGCCACAGCAAGCTGAAGAAGAAAACGGCTCAAACTTACATCAGTGACTTATCTTCCTTCATCTTCATACATTTGTACTTATAATTTCTGTACCAAATTAATATTGAACTCTAATGAATGGAATTTTTATTGTATCCATCAGTAAGAGTATGTGTTAAAAGTGATTTTGTTAGATTAACACTTTGTGGAATATTGAAGTAAAAGTGTTTTGTTTTCGTATTCTGGTAAACTAATGGAATATTTGAGGTTGTGGCAAATTTTAATTCTAATACTTCTCTTGTAGGTTAATGCTCAACATTTATTACAGTTAATTAAGTCATCTGTAGAAATGGTACATTGTAAAAATTTACAGAGGTGTTCGAACTTTGGTGTCTGAATAATTTTGAGTATGTATACATTATCAATTAACATAAAATACAGTGTATTTACATTCAAATTGTGTACTAATAATGTAAATACTAATTAATTCATTGTATGTGTTATACCTCTGATTCTCTAAGTATAAAACTCAATAGGCAAAACAACCTTACATACTATATGTGTCAAGGGACATTAAATTTTTTAATAATGGTGTGAATAATTTTTTTAAATAAAAACTTGTGATACAGACTACGAATTTGATATAAACATAAACTGTAATTGATCAGGACCGATTGTATTATTAATGAAATTAATTTCGATGAGATATAAATAGAATATTTTAGTATTTATAATTATACATTTTATGTATGAATATGAAAACTATTTATTTTCTTGGAAATTTTATTATGTAACATCTGAAGTTTAATGAAATATATGTTTCAGTGTTGGAGGTCGTACATAGGAAGTTGAGTTTTTTAGCTTCATCTCAGAAGGTATACTGTACGTATTTTAAAAGATTTTCAAGTAAGTTTTAAACGAATATTGTGAAACATTTTGTTGGAAAATAAAATATTATTTTTGATAGTACGTTTCCTACCAAAAATTTAACAAAAGAAGTTTGCAAATTCATTTCTAAAAGGTGCTTTGACCGTTTACAAGCTTACATCAACATTGTAGGCAGTTTATATGAAATGAAGGGGATGGGAGAAAGTTTTTCATTAGGAATAATTAACTATACAGGGTGAATCAGACCACCCGTGCACATACTTTTACGGGAGTACGGTTTTACCTAAAAATGCAGAATAATATTATTCACATATGAAGACAATACTTAGAGCATGATCCAAGCACACAGGGTGTTCCAGAAATGAAGGTCACAGGTTTGAATCTCGAAATTTCCTTACGGAAGACTATATCACATTGTACATTTTTAGAAAGATCTTGCTTAGAGCAACATTTTGGTAAAAACAGAACTCAATCACCTCAATTCGTTTAAAAATGGTGGCCATTAATGTGAATTTTGCGTGTATGGATGGAACACCCTGTATTTTCTTTTGAAACATGTAAAAAAGGAGGAAGGAAGTGTGGCTGAAAAAAGAAATCAGTGGCCAAAGAAAAGTTGGTAGACCAAGAAAGAAGTGGATGGACATTATATAAGAATAACTCAGACTAAAAGGAAAATACCTATAGCATGTGGAGGAAGAGGAAGTAGACGGAAGAGGCTTATCAGCACACCCAGGAGACTGGAGCTGCTAAAACAATGATGATGAATAAGAATCATAAATAGCTTTAGTATATAATAGTTCGACAATTAATTTTGACTCCTATTATACCACTATATACAACTATGAGGCCAAGTTAAAAGGAACTGATACCCATTACTGGTGCACTTTACTAAGACCAAAAAATGTTTTCATACCACACAAAAATACATTGAAGAAATAAAGAAATTGAACGTTTGCAGATGTTTGAAAATCCTTAATATACACTTAATTAACATCGTCACACATTTTTTATTTATAAAATTATTATTGTGAAGTAGTATTTAATAACAAAAAGTAGTGATCAGATCAGGACATATGTTTGTATTTACTTAATGGTGATCAACTATTTTCGCTTAAACAACAACCTCCTCTTTCATAGTATTTCTTAGTTTGTTCAATTTCTTAACTAATTGAGAAATACCGAGAATGTGTTGATACTTAATACCAAGAAATTTATTTAGTATTTCTGACAATAATCAGGCAGATACGGGCAGATAATATTGCCGCCAATAATCATTTATATCTTGACAAAAAGAGACTTTGAATAAATTTAAATATTCTTACGAACTTATTATTGGCTGATCCTGCTATAAGTGTTTCCTGCTGCATAACGCTCAAGGATAATGACTTAATTTATTTTGCATCACAAGATCATTGGGGTGATGAAGAATTACATTACATTTTCAAATAAATGTATATATTTTATTTACAGAAAAAATATTAATCATGAGTGATCTAAATAGTGGACAAAAATAAACTAGAAATCAATATACATTATACATGCTACATACATTATAATAATATAACTAATACAATTAAAACAGGTAACAAATTATATGAAATACACATACAAAATATGATACAGTTTCTAGAATATAAACGAGGCATATTCCATTTATCAGCTATATCGTTGAGGACCATTTCCAAACATAAAACTTGTAATATCCAACATTTCTTGCCGAATAATACATTAAAATTTCACTTGCATCATAGGGTAGGACAAATAAAAATTTAAAATACAAGGTAACATTTTAAGGCATATGTGTGTTTTTCGCATGTGCTGAACAAAGAGAACTCCCTCACTATGTCTTTAGTAAACACTAGGTGCAATAATAAATTTTTGCTCTGGTCGTTTCTTCAGAGTAATGGAAAAAACGGAGAATTGGTTTGAACAAATTTTAAATATTTTAACATTTTAAAATAATTTCCACATGATGTTAAGAGAAAAATAATGTGAAACAATATCCTAAGAACTGACGTCTAAGTTGACATAGGGGATGAAGAAAAATAGTGGATAAAATCACTGTTTGTCATAAATACCCATGTGAATTTGTAATAAATACTAACATTTATTTATATGTAACCTTTTCAATGTAGAAGGGTTTTTAAAATTAATATGAGCAAATATAATGTCGGCTGAGGCATTAATTTGGAATTGGTCTCTCCCCAACTTATTAATTTTTTAATATAAACTAAATAATATCATAGGTGTATATCACTTAAAACTAATAAAATGCAAGTTACATTGTAATATTCTTCAAATTAAATTGCAATAGTAAAAAAAATATTTCAAAATAATGAAAAACAAAAAAGCACCATAAAACATTATACACGCAAATTATAAGAGAAGTGAATTAAATTAATTTAATTGGATAGAGCCTGAAGATTATTAAAATTAAAAAAAGGGTAGGAAATTATACTAAAACTCTTTTTAGTTATTAGAAGGAAATACTTTGATGATTTATCCTATACAGTAGACCCTCTGCTAGCACTTTTCAGCTTAAGCTAATCGCTATTTTCAATGTTTTTTCACAGCCTGGTTTTAGATTCAACTCGGAATTTTAGGTTTTCGGATATGATTCGCCCACTACACTATGATTGCTCGCGGTTTGATCATTGTTGATGAACTATATTACAATGTTTGTTGCAGCTATTTAATGTCATTTTAGAGATAGTGTCTGCTATCTACAAAGCCACATTAAATGGCCTATAATATCAATCCAACATTGTAATGTATGACCATTATCTAAAGCCCACATAACTTGGTCTGGTCTAGTAAACGGCATGAGTAAAACAGCCTCTAATGTATTATATTGATTTCCACATACATTAACTTAAGGTCAGTATTTAGTGCACCTCCATGGACATATATTTTGCATCACTGAGAGTCTACAGTACGGAGGCTTGGAAACTTTCCGATCCTCCGATTTTTGTTTTCTTGGAGTAAAAAGAGAGTCAAACTCGGTATTAAATAATAACAAATATTTTTAACTTTGGCACATTAATGAAAAAATTAATTTGTTTAAACAATTTTTAACATATCGTCGGCTTTCAGAGCACTAACTAGCTAACAAATAGTTGCTTAAAAAAACTAACACAATAAGTAAAATCAAATGACTAACTATCTGGAAGTCTAAATATCACGATTCTAAGTACATAAAGTGTTTACAAATTTATTCTTAGCTTGGCTATTGTTTGTGCGATTAAAATATTGCTTACATCATATATGACTGAATATAACTTTTGACTATATACACTAACATGAATAGACTTCTCACAGCATAGGCGTGTTTGAAACCTAGCGTGTTTGACGGTGGTGCGATCTTCTGCGGCGTACATAAAGTACAAGTGACATATGATAGATAAATCATTATTACCACTCTTATCAACAGGATGGAATATTTTATAACTGAGGGTTATGTTTATGTTGTGGTAAAGTGTTTTTACAGCACTGTAAATCCAGCTGAATAATAACAACATCGATTGCAGCAAATCTGGCGGGCGTACGTTAACATTCCAAATTTTGTTATCAAACAAAAAGCATTGGATAAGAAGTCTATTCACGTTAGTGTACATAGTCAATGATATAAGTAACTGTCATGCATAAAATTAGATTATTTTCATCATTGCTTAAGGACACAAATTAATACATATATATCATTTATAACTAAGTTTTTCATAATACAGGCTTTACTTTAATATAAATGAAATTATATTGAAGAATAATTGAAATAATTATTGCAGAATTATTTCATGACTCTGCAACATACTGCAAGGTTACTATAAATTCGCATATTTATATGATGAAAAAATTTCATCTATCACACAATTTACTTTGCACTTTTCTAATATTTAATGATGAGGAAACTAGGCATACAGTGATGGGTTGGTAACTGACCTTAAAACTTATAAAATTGATGTATATCAAAACAATTGATAATTCCTCTTCATGTGTTCTCCCATATATTTTTCACAAGAATATATCTATCTATTCAACTATTAATGGTTTTTAGTGGAAAAATAAATTTGCCTATGTACAATAACATTAGGCTTTGTTTTCTCAATTCCTGTAAATGCTTAGAGAAAAACTATTTACATGTCCAGCAAACTTATTTTCTGTCATTTTGACCAAACCGTTTTGAAGTGCATGTTACAAAATATTACTACTGACAGTTAAAGAAGATATTATTGTCAGTTTTCATCAGTCTATTTTTGGTTAACCAGATAACTAACCTGGGACATCAAATTAGTTTCATTAGTAGCATTATATGTCAATGAAACTGAAAAGCTCCATATCAGTAACGGAGGCAAGCTTGTAAGACTTTTCAAGTTACAAAATATTTTGCAGTTAACTTTAAAGAATGTCGGTCACATCTACCAGATCCAAAATGTGGTTGATAGCTCTTGTGGTAAAACACTTTTACTACCAATTACAGTTTAAGTTCTAAGATTAAATTATTAAACTGCTAAACTTACTCTGCAGGTGGACTAACGCATAGAACAATATCTACATGAGAACAATTTTATCTTTAAATTAATTTTCTGTAAGGTTGTGAGTGGTTAAGTCATAGATGATAACCCAGAACTGTACCACGGAGCTACAGCTGCTAGCCTTTTAAAATTATTGATGCTATTTTAATAAATATAAAATTTATTTTCAAAAAATAAAATTTGTTTATAAACTTATAAATATGTTTTGAAGGTAAAAACATTCCTCTGGCCACACATCTACTGTAGTACATGTGCAATGTGAAGAAATTTTATTCTTTTTCAAATCAAATAATTATACTTTTAGTTATAATTTTAAGGATTAGCATTAACGATTTTTCAAACATTTGTAATATATTACATCTCTAATTACATTATCTGCACAATTTAATGTAGCAGCTTAAAATGTAATGAAACAATAATTTTTAATTTTCCTTCAAGAAATTGTTAATAAATGCAATATATAACTAAAATACCTGTACCAGTTCGGTTTACAAAGTTTGTTGGACATGTAATACATTTGATGGATGAGGTCTATAAAGCAGTCCGCGGCACTGGGTTCCGCAGAACTAGCGCACTCTCCGCTGAGATGATGGGGAGCTGGTTCTGGCAGTGGTAGTTGATCAGGTGACTCACGCTCTCAAACATTCGGTCCTTGGTCCGCACCTACAAATCAATTTTATAGAAATAATCTACAAGCTCAAAATATTTAAACGTTTTAGTTGAATAGAAATCATAATTTTATGCAGGCAACACTTTGCAATATCAGATTTCTCGGGTCGGTTATAATATATGTTCTTTAGGCTCATTTTAAAATTTTAAATGAACAAAATAAAAGTAGGTTTAGTTTGAAGTTGATGGAATCATATTATTCTTTGAGAGGTACACCCGGGTGAACATTGATTTTGCTACATTCTACTTATATTTAAACTAGTCCACCATGGCACTTTGCAAAATAACCACATTTTCTCTACTAAGGTTGGTTATCTTTGTCTGCATCATGTTCACTGTCTCCATGGACCATGGAGATATTCTCAGGTGAAACATTTCAAGTATAAGACTCATTATCTAACCAATTTGAATGAGGTGGTCAGTTTTTAAAACACACTCACACATACAGTGGACAATATTTGTAATTCAGTACCGTACATTAATTAATTGTAATAGTACCACATTGTACCAGGGGACACCTGCTCGGTAAAATTCTGAAACTTGTAAGACAAGCTCGTTCGCTCTGCTACTTGTCCCCACGACAAGCTCATTCGCTCTGCTACTTGTCCCCACGACAAGCTCGTTCGCTCTGCTACTTGTCCCCACGACAAGCTCGTTCGCTCCGCTACTTGTCCCCACGACAAGCTCGTTCGCTCTGCTACTTGTCCCCACGACAAGCTCGTTCGCTCTGCTACTTGTCCCCACGACAAGCTCGTTCGCTCTGCTACTTGTCCACACGACAAGCTCGTTCGCTCTGCTACTTGTCCCCACGACAAGCTCGTTCGCTCTGCTACTTGTCCCCACGACAAGCTCGTTCGCTCTGTTACTTGTCCCCACGACAAGCTCGTTCGCTCCGCTACTTGTCCCCAAGACAAGCTCGTTCGCTCCGCTACTTGTCCCCACGACAAGCTCGTTCGCTCCGCTACTTGTCCCCACGACAAGCTCGTTCGCTCCGCTACTTGTCCCCACGACAAGCTCGTTCGTTATGCTACTTGTCCCCATGACGAGCTCATTCGCTCTGCTACTTCTCCCCATGACAAGCTCGTTCGCTCCGCTACTTGTCCCCACGACAAGCTCGTTCGCTCTGCTACTTGTCCCCACGACAAGCTCGTTCGCTCTGTTACTTGTCCCCACGACAAGCTCGTTCGCTCCGCTACTTGTCCCCATGACAAGCTCGTTCGCTCCGCTACTTGTCCCCACGACAAGCTCGTTCGCTCCGCTACTTGTCCCCACGACAAGCTCGTTCGCTCCGCTACTTGTCCCCACGACAAGCTCGTTCGCTCCGCTACTTGTCCCCACGACAAGCTCGTTCGCTCCGCTACTTGTCCCCACGACAAGCTCGTTCGCTCCGCTACTTGTCCCCACGACAAGCTCGTTCGCTCCGCTACTTGTCCCCACGACAAGCTCGTTCGCTCTGCTACTTGTCCCCACGACAAGCTTGTTCGCTCTGCTACTTGTCCCCATGACGAGCTCGTTCGCTCTGCTACTTGTCCCCATGACGAGCTGGTTCGCTCTGCTACTTGTCCCCATGACAAGCTCGTTCGCTATGCAACTTGTTCCCATGACAAGCTCGTTCGCTATGCAACTTGTTCCCATGACAAGCTCGTTCGCTCTGCTACTTGTCCCCATGACAAGCTTGTTCGCTCTGCTACTTGTCCCCATGACAAGCTCGTTCGCTATGCAACTTGTTCCCATGACAAGCTCGTTCGCTCTGCTACTTGTCCCCATGACAAGCTTGTTCACTTTGCTCATTTACCAGGCCAGTGGGTGCTTGTACTATGTTTTAAATTTAAGGAACACCAGTTTTAAAATATAACATATTAGTTTATTTCTACAGTCCTTAGCTGATTTTGGTATAGTTTAGTATATGGCTACAAAAAATCTCCATAAGGGCAACATGGAAACTTTGAAGGGCTCTAGGACAGAAACCAGTTTTTCTGTCGTGAGACCAGCTACAATTGATTCCTGATGCCCAAAACACCCACATTCTACTAAATAATCAAAATTCCTTGGGCAGAAGACACATTTTGGTCTTACAAACAGGACTTGTTTTAGAGTATAAGTACCAGGGGGACCAAGTTTATGCTCGTTAAATTATTAAGTATCAATTTCCTTTCTCAGACAAAGCTCGTTTGCTCTGCTCACTCGCCCACTCCCTTTTGAAAATTGGCTCGTTCCCTTTGCTCACTTGCCGGACCAAAGGGTGCTTGCATTTTGGTATAAATATATTGAACCCATGATAACATACCAGTTTATATCTACGTTTATCAGCTGATTTTTGTTCAATTTAGAAGCTACACAAATTCTTTATAAGGTAACATGGGAACTTTGAAGGGCTCTAGGACGAAAACAGCACTTTCCCGAGCCATGTGAATGAGGGAAATTAATTCCTGTTGGCCTAAACTCCCATATTCAACAAAAAATCAAGAATTCTTGAAGAAAAAAAAATTTTCCCCATGCAAACGGTACAGTCTAAATTATACTTTTGTCTCTAAAACTAGATTATAAAAATTAAGTAAAAAATTAGACCTAATTAATTAACCTGATGGTAGTATTTAATTCTTGATTTTGATCAATAAATCAATCTAGATTGAACAGTGTGAACAATGAGTATGGCCATGGCAATCCAGTACAAGTGTGCTCACACAAGCCGGCCAATATTGTATCAAGTTAATTTTTTGTGTTAGTTTTATAAAAACTTTGACAACCTCGCTCTTCAAGTGATATTTTAATGTGTTCTCATAGTTGTTTTGATATTGAGTATTTATAATACTCCAAATGTGTCACCTCTGGAGATGCCAAAGAGACAGCAGATCATGAGGAAAACTCAGCTAATTTAAACCTTTACTTTAGAGTCAATTCAAGTGATTAGGGTACAAATATATTTTTACTCCAATTGCCAATAAACTCAGGAAATGTGTGACTGACCACTCCCTCGGGGTCGATGAGTAGGAGGTGTTTCTTGACGCCACCCTGGAGGCCCGTCAGCACGTACTGGCCCGCGGAGCCCTGCGACTCCCGCACCAGGAAATCTCCGTCCTGAAACAAACAATACCAAACTAAAGACTTGTTGAGGCGTAGTCTGGTTGAGTTTTTAACAGGAGTATGAAACCAATTTTGAAATTGTATGACTGTCTTTAGCTTGGCTGGCTTAGGCATAGGCCTAGTGTTTTTTTTTTCAAATAGCTAAAACTAATTGGTTAGTTTTTATTTTCACTGAAATGGTCTGCTTTTTTTCCTTTATATAACTTTTAATTTTAAGTTTAAAGTTATACAATAAAATTGTGGAGATTATAAAATCAATCTGTTCATAAATTAAGTTTTCTTGAATTTAAGTTGTTTTTCAGTACAAGAATGCATTAATACACATTTATTATGGATTAGGCTAAAACATTTTTATTAACTTACATATTTATCATAAGAAATTAAACTTTTTGAGCTCTATTAATTTATCTCTTCCAGAAAATTAAAGCTTTACTTTAAAGATGAAAACAAATAAAATAATGATTAAAATTGCTTTTGAAAACTGTACCTACCAACAAAAAGCGTGAGTTTTCTAAATTTTGTATTAAATTTACATTAATTGTATTTGCTCCTAGAAAATATGGTCCTAGCTCAATGAAAAGTATTATCTTACGGCCATTGCTATTATGTATAAATTAGAGGTATTTTTTAGTGTAATAATTTGAAAATATGTAAAACAGTAGTCAATGTGCTAAAATATACCCCGTCCCAGCAGACCTGCGTACTCAGCGAATTTCCAAATTAGTAATATTAATTTTTACCACATAAAACTGTAAACCAAATAAAATCACATGCTCATAAATAGGGAAATAAATGTCTATTCTCCTTATGATAAGTATAGGGAGAGTATGCAGGTATTCTGCCATGGGGAACACTAAAATTAGGTTTTTATCATAAAAAAAAAATTATTTTGACCATATGAAGCCATTTACTAAGTTTCATCAATATCTGTCCATTGCTAAAGAAGTTTGCCTATTCTCCATATGATTAACATGGGAAAAGAGTATGCAGGTTTGCTGCCATGATAAGCACAAAAACCAAGATTTTTTACCATAAATGGATGAATCTCAACCAAATGAAGCTGAATTCTAAGTTTCATGGAAAAATATTGGTTAATGAGTGAAATATTAACACGTAAAAATTCTCCATAAGATTAACATTGGAGAACCGAAATACAATGTACTGTCTTTAGACTTTTTAATATCTCGGTAACCAATGGAGATAGAGCAAAGATTCAAAATACTAAATTGTGTGTTTTTTGAGCTAAATCCAATGGTTAAAATAAAAATTTTAAATTTTTAAAATTTACATATGAAAAATGCAAAAAACCCATTTTTGGGGTTTGAAACCCCCCAAAACTACCCTTTCCGGTGAATCGATCTGGTTTACGAACTCATCCGAATAAACGTTGGATTACACATCTCTACCAAATTTGGTGTCGATCAGACCGTTTTTACGAAAGTTATCTTGCCTAGGGACACATACATATATATGTATATAAATTTTAATGACTATTATTTTTTATCTCTGGGCACCTAAAAACGAAAAAGTAACATGGTCCCGGGCTTAAGTGTTACCATGAGACCTACGGTAATAGCTTATTCTTTATGGGAAATTCGCTAAAAAAAAAAAAAAAAAAAAAAACATTACAGTATGCCATAACACTAATATTGTTATATAGTTCAACTTGTTAAAACTTTAACTGAGAAATAAAAATATAAACTATTGCTAACAACATGGAAAACATAATGACCGCAGGGAAGCAATGAATGATCTACATAGGGCAACTTCTCCTTTACATTCTGTTATGGTGAAGTTTTAGTTTTTATTGGAGTAGCGCAATTTGCAGCCTTAACACGTTGTGTGATAAGGAGAAGTTATATCATGGCACCATCCGGGGTTGTAAAAGCTACACCATCTGGGCTAGCAGCCGTAGTGAGGTAAACAAACCACACTCTGCACTTGCTATTCTATGACTCTTAGTGATAGCGCAGAGAAGTTAAAACTGAGGTCTGGCAAATTTCACATGCGTTGGTCACTACCACACAGTGGAATGCATAGAAAGCTGTTTTGTGATACGGTTTTCTTTTTGAGGGCACGATTTTTTAATCATTAAATTAAATTATTTAAAAAGTATCAATCACGTTGAACAAAATAAAAATTTCCTTCATTGGGGTTGAAATGAGTCAAAAAGTCTGTAATGAATCAGCGCCTCGTGGATCACCGAAAATAAATTCTCAAGATCAAAAACAACCCACGGAGCAGCCTGACGGTAGCAAGTGGTCAGTTTAACAGAGCGTAAAAAGGTAAAACAACACCCATATAAAAGCGGTATAAATATAGATAATCCAAGAAATTACCAACAGAAAGAAGAAGAACAAGAGGAGGAGTAGGATGAGGAAAACAAGAACGAAGAGGAGGTGGAGGGAAGCGAGGAGGTAGAGGAGAAGGAGTAAGAATTGTACCTACGGATTAGGTATACTTCACTATTAAGTTAGCTTTTACCTTGCTAAACAGTAATAGGTCACACATAGGCATACATTATTTGATTTAGTTGTTAATCGAGCAAATATTTACTTTGGGAAAATTTACACTTGTTGGTGCGACCCCCCTCCCCCACCACTACACTTACACGCCAAACCACAGTAACATGCTCTTTCTTAGAAATCAAACAGTAATCTCGTCATTTTGAAAAAAAAAAATCATAGCAAAATTCAGTTAGGCAAGGAGCTACATAAAAATGTGATAACGATATAACAATAAGAAACACAAGGGCTCATCTGCAAATCAGTTCTGTACCTGCTTCAACAGCTGTTCCGCCTGCTGCCTGCTGATGCTGCCGTGGAACCAAGCTTCGCTCTGCAGCCTGCTGCGTTCCGACTGTTCCGCAGTCTCTGTAGATGCAGCAGCCGCATTGCTGCTCACAAACGGTTCTAAAAAGGAAGGAGGCCCAATGCAAAAATGTCATTGTTGATATGAAAATAAATGTAGAAACTTAGTATAAAAGCAACGTTTGTTATTGCACTGAATATGTAAAAATCTATAAAAAGGAATCAAAGCTATTCCTAAAATAAAGATTGTCTTCTGCATTAGCTTGTCAGATTTTTATTGCATATTAATTATTTAACACGAGGGATGTAAATAGGGCAGTACAAACAGTACAAATGTACATAAGGGTGCTTGGTAAGTTTTTTTTATTTTTTTTAAAGGATGAGTTAATAATGTCAAATGGGAATTAAAAAATTGCTTTATCAAGAACAATACAAACCAAATAAATTAGAACACATACCGATCAACAACAGTTTAAATTATTTTTATTTTTAAAGGATAACAGGTTATTTTATTTATTCAGTATGTTTTAACTGTAACTAAAAAATTACTGAAACCAATTATAATCTTTTTTATAACAATGCAGACAATGTAGTCACTGTGGATGAAACGTATGCTGCGACCATGCAGTTGGTCATCAAGTGTTCAGCAATCAACAAGTCAAATTTCTATGTTAGTCTTATGAAGTTCTTCATGCCATCTAGCTAATATTGGTTTGTATCTTTTAAAAATCTAAAATCATTTTCCTAAATTCAACAATGCATTGCAAAAAAAAAACATTTCAGTTTGTATAGTTATCTGTAGGAGAAACCGATTTAAAAAATATCAATTGCTGTTTTAGGATTTTGAACACTCACGCATGTCGAAAACGTCCCTCGGTGATCGGTTGCTGTTGATCACAATGTCGTTGACGTAATCATGGGCTCGCTGAGGAGGGCCAATGATATCACAGTTCAGATCAATGAGATTTGTCGATGCCAGTCTCTCTACACAAACAGTGGATATAACTGAAAAGTGTGATATCACACTATTTGGATTTAGCAGTATCTAATCACAATGATAAAGGGTCACAAGTGTTAGAGGTTGACCTTGCAGTTTTAGGTTCAACAAGCTGTTTTTTATGTCTAGTGTTTGTTTAATCTGGAACTCCTCCTACACCTTTTAAAGACATTATATATACTCAATTCAATTTTTTTTAAATTTACCAGTACACAGTACGTCTGTGTATAATTGTCTATATGGGTGTAATTTTACTCAAGGTGTGTTCCCCCTTTTTTTGCAAGTTCCAACCCCCAAAAATAAACATCATTCAAAACCACTCTAAAATATATATTTATTTTATTTGGTGGTTTACAGTGTTAGTAATTGAAACATAATATATAGTATTTAATAATTAATGTGAAATCACTATAAAAGACCCTGTTGAAAACAAAACTTTTTTTATGCAGAACTACAAGGTTTCCAAAATGACCCTGACATTGAATATGCAGTGTCTCAGGACAAAAATATGCCTAGTGTCAGTCTTACTGGGTGACGTAATATGTGACATACCTACTGCATCTCTCAGAATACTGGTTGACAGATGAAGAAAGCAATTACTACAGGGCATTGTCAGACCTACAACTAATAAACATCTTTTGCTACACAGAGCATAAAAACGGAGGTACTGGTGGTAGGTTTAAATGCAAACTAATTAATTAATTTGGAAAATTTTTTTCTGGAATTTGTACTAAGAGTGACCACAGCAGAAATTGAGGACATTTAGATTGTATGCAAATCCCCAGATGGGGACTTTGATAATCTCATCCTCCAATGGCTTGGTGCCAGGACCGTTTCTCACCAAACGATCACAAAAAAATCTAGTGGTATGGGGAGAATTTAACGTTTACCCAGAATGCTCTTCTTGAAACCTCCTCCGCAACTATGGCCTACACATAGCATCAAGGCTTCTAACATGAGGTGTAAACTGCCTGGATGCTGTGGCTACCACTCTGGACAATGAATTCAGGTTGTTAGCCAACCGCAACAAAGCTATGACATATTTGCCCGATAATATAAGTGCTCAACCTTCTTGGCTAAGAGACCTTAAAAAGACCTACAAGGAGAATGTACACTCGCTTAAAAAGAAATTTCTAAAAGTAGACTGGTCTCTGGTAACTCACTAATTTACCACTAATCGCCTCAAGATCAATGAGGACAAGACCCAACACATAGTATGTTCACCTAACTTGGAGTGGGGAAAGACGAGGCTGTAAAACTTGGATTTTGGATTGACAGCCAAGGAATTGGATTGGAAGCGCCAATCCAAAGCGCTTCCTATAGGAAAGGTATGTGTGAAACTTTCAAGAGGCTTGTACCTCCTAAGGAAGCTAAGGTCTGCATAAAAGATTCTCTTGAGCGAGTCCAGCCGCAAAGAAGAATTAGCGGCCAACAAAAGTATTGCACTAGCCAATGGATGCCGTACTAGCTTCATAGACGAAATAGGAACTAAAAATTTTAAGGAAAATAAAGAGCCAGAATCGACTCTACAGCCAGACCACCTTGAAAAATAAAGATTATACATTCACTAAATTTGCCGTATTTTTATTTTATAGTACATTGGAAACATGACACAGAAGACTGCCAACAGATTTAAGAAGTGCGGAGTTTTTGTCGCCTTCAAAACACAAAACACCATGAGTCGACTGCTACATCCTAAGATTGAAGATAGTAACCAATTCGATCCATCCGAAAATTACCAAATCAGCTGCAAAGATTGTTACAACTTCTACGTTGGACAAACCGTCAATTTTATAAAAGATTCAAGAACCACATATCAGCACGGAAGAACAACATCTTCTAACCCTGATGAGCACTGTCACTCTGTTTTCAGAGAACTTGGAGTACTGACAGTCTTTGGTAGGTTTGAACGGCTTAAAAATTTAGGCAACTTTTAGCAGATGAATAAGCATCACAACTTTGGGATACGAAACCTTTGTATGCTATGTTGCCATCGCATATGTACCTTGAAGAACTACCTTAGGGCTGCCATCTCGCATTTTAACATCCTCCCCCAAAGAATGCATGATATGGATCCAAGAGGGTGCTGCGTGAGTTATTGCTAACTAAATTGACCGTTGTATGGGCTTGACGAGCTCAGTGAGGGACCGCTCATTGAATTATAATGTCAAGTCACATTTATGTCAGGACCGTCTCTATTAGATATACATGTCAGTTTGTAAATTTATGTTGAATAGTATGTTTTAAATGTTAAATATTGACACAATCTATCCGACAGTTGTCAATCAGCGAATAACCAATCAAGTATCAAGTAAGTTAAATGTCCTAAAATAACAGCAGAATAATCGCAAAGTCTTGGCTAATCCCAGATCAAAATGTATGAGATGACTAACAGTTTTGTTAGCCTTTTATAATTGCAGTACCCTCCAGACTAGCTGAGCCCCGTTCGTCTGAGACTCCAGGGTCTCCAGGGCCGCTCTAAGTTTTATTTTTGGTCAGAACCAAACAATAATGGGTTTAACTTTTTTTGTTTCAAGTAGAGTCAACATCTTGGTTATTTGTTGGTTTAATTAAATAATAACTTAAAAACAAATATTAAAAATATAATTTTTAATTTACAAATAATACACAATAACCTTTTGAAAGCAAAATCCTGAGTTGACAAACTAAACTAGCCATCTGCAGGAGACAAGAACCCGTTCTGGCATAGTCTAATCTATACAGTCACGAAACTCGTCTTGAAACTACATGTACTCAGGTGTCTCTCAAGTTATTAACACTCCAGCAAGAGGTTTTCCAAACAAATCTGATACATAGATTTGTATCAGATCAACGACTAAAGCGAATAGAATAGAAATAACTGAAATCTAATGGAGTCAGAATTAGCTGTAGAATTAACTCAGATGCCAATCACAATGAAGGCTAGTTAACCCTCACTAGCGCTCTAAGCCACCGGATTGCCAGTTACTGGGGGCAGCCTACGAGGTGTAATGGGGGCCACCTAAGGTGATTTAATGTCATGACTGACTCCCAAATACCTTAAAATAGACTGTTATTAAAATAATAATAGATATTTTTGTCAACGCTCGAGCCTTTCCTTGCACTCATAGGTCTGTACACAAGCAGTCTGCTCAGTATTAGTTCAGTATTAGTTAGTGACTATAAATTACTTCACATGACCTAAATCCGCTTTTACTGATAAAGCGTATACGAGGGAGGTGTATTCGGAAAGTAAGTTCTGTTTCCATTAATCTTTGCAACAGCGCTGTGATCGCAGTTCCCTGCATGCAAGGTGGTCTCAAGCTCTGTGTCAAGCAGAACAAAATGACGCCACCTGCAGCTCATTGACCATTGTGTGTACTTTGTAGCGCTTGTTTGTAATGACAGAGTTGATTAGAAATCCTGCTTCTTGTGAGATTCGATCATTCGTTTTCTGAATGCAAGAAATGAAAAACCAAAACCAAATTACATCTATCGACAAACTTGTTAGGTTTACATACAAAATGCGATGAGCAATTCAGTGCTGAGACGATCGGTTCAACAGTACAAAGAAGGACATGATACAGTGCATGATAAAGATTAAAGTAAACGTCCATCTGCAGGTAGTAATGATCTGGTTCGTTCAGTTGATGAGAAGATTTGTCAGTTTACAACAACTTCTCTTGAACTTGAATTTAAACAAGTTTCACGGCCAGTAATTTATGAGGTCTTAACTGAAATACCCAATTTTTTTAAACTTTGCACATGTTGGGTACCTAAACTTCTTTCTGAATGACACGTAGAACAACACATGGCAAGTGCACTAGATTTCTTGACTCGTTATGACAAGGATGGTAATGCGTTTTTTGTCGCAGCTAGTCGTGAGGGATGAAACTTGGGTTGCTTATGATACCCCTGAAATCAACCGCCAATTAATGAAAGGAATGGAGGCACACTTTTTCTCCATCAAAAGTTAAACCCAAGCAAGTCTTGACACCTCCAAAGGTAATGTTCACATTTTCTGGGATAGGACAGATATTTTGATATTTTGTCAGATATTTTGTTGATTGATTTTGTGCCGGGAATTGAAACAATCATAAATAAGTTTATTGCAAGACGCTGAAGAAACTGCGCCGTGCATGTAGAACAAGTGCCAAGGAATGCTGACAAAAGGTGTGGTTTTCATTTACAAAAATGCTGAACCACACAATGCAAAACTCTCCTGCAGGGCTTTGGCTGGGATGTGTTCAACCATCCTCCGTACAACCCCGACCTTGCTCCTAGTCTTTCCTTGGCTGTCAGCAGTAAAACAGTAACCCAGAGCTGAAAGAACATATTGAATACACAGGCGGCAACATTCTACGAAGAGGTAGGGCCTATACAAAACTTGTGCCACACTATAAAAAATGCCTGGAAACTCACAGGAGCTGTGTCAGAAAATAATGTAAGTATTGTAGATTTGTTTGCAATAAATTTATCTGCTTTATCTGTACTTATTCTTTTTTGTATAAAAACGGAACTTACTTTTCAAACTTAAACTTACCTCAAATTTTACATTTTTACAAGTATTACGATAGTTTTAGGATCATGCAACACCACAACCACAAAATAAAAGTAACCTCCGGATTGGCCGAAGTTTTTGCTATCCAAGGAAGCCTTGGACCCGAAGACCTCGCATAATCAGGATTCTACTGTACATATAATTTAAATATCAAGAAGGACGATGAGTATTTCAGAGATTAAAATAATTGGCAAAAGCCATAAACAAAAAAACAAAGATAACTGAACTGTCCCTCACCGCTGAACAGCACTCTAATTACCTCTGGGTTGTGGCTTGTTGTGGGAGAGGGAAGAGGCATTGGGCAAGGGCGGCACAGGCGGCGGCCCCACGTCGGGTGGTACCTTCCCAGGTAGGTCATTGTAGTACTCCCGGTCGTCCGCCCTTACTGCCGACCTGGAACCGGAGAAACAGTGAGGTTAGTTTATGCAGAAGTGTGTTGTAGGCAAGGGAAGAGGCAAACGGCAGGGGTAGCATAGGATACGGTCTACGTCCGTCAGTACTTTTTCTGAAAATTATTGTAGTACTACCAGTCGTCCACCCTCATTGCTGACCTACAACCGGAGAACTATGAGGTTATTTTACGCTGAGGCGTGTAGCGGGCCTAGGAAGAGGCGGCAGCCCCCATCAGGTCATTGTGGTACTCTGGTCATCTGCCCTCCCTGCGGACCTGCTACCAAAGTTTTAAAAACATAGAATACAATCTATTGAAAATAAAAAAACTTAATATGTCAGGTGTTAATACCACAAAACATGGTACATTAAAAATTATAAAGGGTACAGTAGAACCTCGATTAACCGACACTCTCTGTTATCTGTCACCTTCGAAATGCTCGTTTTGATACGTTTTTTGTGTCATGAATGAAACTTTGTTGAAAGAGTATATGCCATTTTGTTTGAATGCAATGCAAGGACCATGAGATAGTTTAATTATGCATTATTATTTATTTGTACCTCAGGTAGGGGTGTGCGAGTACTTGAGTGGTCGAATAGTTTTGGTCGAATAGTAGCAATATTCGGCTCGGCTCGAGTTTATGCAAAACTATTCGAGTGGTTGAGCTGACAATGGTTTCAGAATCAACAATCCCGCCCAAAAAGGCTTAAATTTCATTATTTATCTGAAAGTTTCAAAATAACGCATAAACCAACGCCCTATACTATCGGTGATTGTAATTAACACTAAAGTACCATCTTTGTTTCTTTACTTGTCAAATAGGCCAATAGGCTTTCTCGACGCCACGGCCACGGCGACGGTAATGGCCGTGTACAAGTTGGCCAACCATAAAGTCAGCATAAAACTAATTATCGTCAACATCGGTGACACACACAGTTGTTACCCAACACATTAAACTCTAAAATAATTTCAGTAAGTTAAATTATTCTTTCATTAAAAAAATAATTATTTTAAAATTACTTATTCATAAAATGAGGTATTTATTGTTTGTACGTTTGTTTTTCTAAGATAGTTGTTAGTTGACAGTTTCATCAGATGACGATGACGCATCGCCAAGACAAGAAGGCAGAACAAAGAAGAATAACAAACATCCTCCCTCGGTGGTTCAAGATAATGATTCCCATTTCGATTGTTAATAAAGATATACAAACGACTAAACGAGTAAAATGATTGTTTACTAACCAATCGAATTGTTAGTCTCAATAATGATTGTTTACTCCTTGGTTGATTTCTTATTATTTAATTATTTTTCCCCATTCTACCATCCTGCAAACTAATCGTAGGTCACCGAGTGAGTAAACAGCGTCGTCTGTTGTGCCAACGAAATGGATGAAGAGGATATCAATCAATCAATCAAAATCTCTTTATTTTCAATATCATTAAGATATGAAATGGTGTCAACAAACAAGTTACAATTAAGTTAAAATATGTGTTTCTTGCTTTACAATAATGGGTCTTGATCAGAGTGCTTCATGGTGAAGTATTCGTCTAGTGTGTACAGGGGTCGTGCCACCAGCCATTTGTGAAGTATTTTCTTGAGGTCTTGATGGTCCAGGTTCTTCAGATTTTCAGGCAGTGAATTAGAGAGTTTGCGTCCCATATAAGATGGTTTTCTGCTGTATGTTGTTGTGTGATGAGTTGGAAGTATGTAGTCCTTTGCTCTTCTTGTACTGTATTGATGGTAATTTTCTCCACGGGGGAAATCCTTCTGGTAGGTGTGGGTGATCAGAATATGAATATATAAATACACTACCGTTAGAATTCCTAGCGATTGGAAAGCTGTTTTACAACTCTCTAGTGGTTCAAGATTAGCCAGTGTTCTAATTGCCTTCTTTTGTAAAATGAGGGTTCTGTTAAGGTTTTGTTTGGTTGTTCCACCCCAAATTGCCAAGCAGTATCTGATGTGAGATTCAAAGAGCGCATAGTAGGCTGTTTTCGCAATCTCCAATCCTCCTACCTACTTCATTCTACGGACAACGAAGATGCCTGACCCTAGTTTTTTACTTAAGTTGTTGATGTGGGGGGTCCAAGAGAGGTTGGCGTCAATGGTAACTCCAAGTAGTTTAGTTTCTTCTTGAGTTATTAGCCCAGGGATTTTAAGTACCGAGTCCTGTCTTCTACTGAAGTTGATGGCAATAGTTTTTTCTGGATTTATAGCTAGGTCATTTTTGAAGCAATATTGGAGGGTCTTGTCTGTTGTTGAGATAATTTCGGAGTGAAGCTCTTGTGTGGAGAATGAGTTAAGGAGAAGTGTCGTGTCATCTGCAAACATGACAGTTTCTACTTGGGGCTTGATTACACATGATGGAAAATTGCTTGTAAAGAGTGTGAACAGGAAAGGGCCCAGTACTGAGCCTTGTGGTACTCCTCTGGATATGGGCTTGGAGTTTGATGTATAGGCACTTCTCTTTCCATTAGTTACAGTTTGTATTTGAACAACTTGCTGACGTCCTTTGAGGTAGCTTGCGACCCATTCTAGTGATTTGCCTTCAATTCCTAGACTTGCTAGCTTTGTAAGAATAAGATCGTGCCCCAGGCAGTCAAAAGCTTTACTGTAGTCCACCATAACCGCTGCTACTAGCTTATTATTTTCCAAGTGGTCAGTAATGGACTCAACCAAACTGATGAGAGCTGTAGTTGTTGATCTCCCTTTCATGAATCCATGCTGGTGTTCGGATAAGAGATCATTCTTTTGAAGATGTTCAATCATTCTTTTAAGTACTATTTTTTCTATGATTTTTGAGAAAGTAGATACTAAGGAAATAGGCCGATAGTTTTCTACTTTGTTGTGAGGTCCTTTTTTGTGTTTTGGATATATTTTTGCTATTTTTAGTAAAGAAGGGAAGTAGCCTTGTTCAAAAGATTTATTGATCACACGAGCGAGTGGAGCAGCGAGTTGGCCAGCACAGTACTTAACAGCCTTTGATGGGACTTCATCTAAACCGCTAGAAAAACTTGATTTGAGGGACCTTATTGTTTCTATTACTTCTTTTGTATTAGTTGGGATGAAGTTCATTGTTTCGACTTGTTGAGCATTCAATGAATTACCCATAAGGGGCATGATAGATTGTCGATCTTTTTGTTTTCTTAATGTGTTGTCTGCTATTTCTGAGAAGTATTTATTTAAGTGCTCCGTAACAAGGTTGGGATTCCTCTCAAGTTTACCATTTATTTCCAGCTCTTCACAAGTGTCGGGTGGACTTTTAGCTTGCTTTTCTGAGTTTATTATATTCCATAAGGCTTTTGACTTATTATGGGAATTACTTATGTGCTCGGCTGTTGTGTTGCGCTTCAGCTTTCTAAGTTCAAGATCATAGTGTTTCTTCTTACGATTCATTTGCTGCCTATCAACATCACTTCCAGTCTTTTCATATTTTCTTACAGCCCTAAGGAAGTCATCTTTAAGTATCTTTGCTTCTGCGCTGTACTTAACGTTGCACGTAGGTTTTTGTTTAATCCGTGATTTTTTACTTGGTCAAGTCTGATCAAGGTTTGATTTCACAACCTTATAAAAACAATTATACATTTCTTCTGCGTCGGGCGCTTTATGCACACTGTCCCAATCTTCTTTCATTAGTTCTGCTTTAAGGTTATCAAGATTTTGATTGGTAAAATGTCTTCTATATTCACTCTGTGTTGTTTGACATGTATTTATCTCTAGATGTAATAGAGCGAGTTGGCCTGTATGGTCAGAGAGGCCAGCCTGATGAATACTGAAATTGACTTTACCCTCAGGCATGTTTGTACATATGGCGTCTATGGATGATTTTGAAGTGCTAGTTATACGGGTCGCTGGGAGGGGAAGGCGCAGCAGTCCAAATGTTGAAAGTTCTTGTTCAAAGTTATTGTTATCAAGGTTATCAGTTAGCCTGTCAAAATTAATATCACCCATTAAAAGTATTTTCATGTTCTCTGCTTGTACTTTATTTAATATATTTGATATGATTTCAATTGCTAACTTGCTTTCTCCGTTCGGTGGTCTGTAAACACCTAGTATATAAAAGGAATTTTTTTTTTGTTGTGATCTTTATCAGCACTGCTTCGCATACAAGTTCTATGCAGTAGTTTTCTATATCAACTACTTCAGTTTCAAGACCTGCTGATTCTTCAATGTACAGAGCCACTCCGCCAAGTTTATGATCATTTCTACTGAAGTCTGTTATTAGTTTGTATCTGCTTAGCGGTGTTGAGCACAGGTTGCTTTTATTAAGTCCATGTTCAGTGAGTATTAGTATTGTAGGTTGTATGTGCTTTAAAAAATGGTTTAATCTTTCAACTTTTTTAGACAAACCCCTTACGTTTTGGTGGAGAACAGTGAATTTTGAGTGAGTTTTGCAGATCTGAGTTTTTCTAATTTTGTTACTAATTCTGTCATCATTTTGGTGGTAAATTATCAATTTATTTTCTTGTCCCTTTCTTTCATTACTGAGCCAATCTCTAAAAAAGTCTGGTTGTTCGGGGATTGTTTAAAATGCTTATTAATATCATCTTTAGAATATTGTTCAGAGCATTGGATCCACTTGGACAACACATCTTCTTTTGGTGTGGATATGTATGTGAATGACTGTGTGTGTCTTGTTACCGCTACGACACAGTGGGGGTTTGAGTTGTAAATCTCTTCATCATCCTTTGACATCCTCACCACTGCAATGTGTGCAGCTTGCTTTCCTTGAAATTCGTGAATGGTGAAGCAATTATATCCCCACTTTTTTAGCTCGTGCTTTTCTGATTGTTTGAATACCAAGATTTGGTGTTTTTCTTTATCAACAGGAAGGGTAGCAATGTTTTCAAAAGGTAATTTTTTAAGTTCTTTACTAATGGCATTGCTTGATGTCATACCCCCTCTGTAAATGTTGGATAGCAGCTTTGCTACAGTGACAGGACACCTGTAAGTGTGATTGAGGGTTTCTGTGGTTTTTGCTATGTTCATGATGTCATAATATATTGCACTACACCTTGGATTTCTATTTATAAATGGAATTTGGTGCTGGTCTCCAATCAGAATTATCTCCTTCACCTTTGCTAATGCTGCTGCGAAAAATATTTCTCCAGCGTGTGGCATGAGTGCCTCATCAACAATCAGCCTCCCATAAGTTCCACCTGTTTTAAGGTGTTGCAACAAAATATAGGTAGGTTAACCAACAAAATATACTGATTAATAAAATTTTGAACATATGCTACATATAGTGTAGATAACTTACACGCTTGAATAGTATTTTAATTTATAAATTTTCATATCATATCCAAAAGAAATGTGTAATGAATTAAATATACAATATAATAATACAAAATTTAAAGTAATTTATTTATATGATATGATAGTAAATATGAGGAGAATAATAAGGATTTCAACTTCAACTTAAATGAAACTTTTTTATTGTTATTGAGTGTTTATTAGGCTCATCTTTGCTCATCTTGATGATATCATAATTACGATCGAGGCTTTTATAGTATCGACCTCGAGCTATCTATAATCAGTATCTATAATCAATGGTTGCATCAAATGGTGTGCTTTCTCTTTGCCGACCAAACGAAATGGCGCAATCAAAATGGCCTAGAAGTATCGTTACAACTGTCAGCTTAGCTAGCATTGATCGTCGATCCGTGTGATAACAACATAAACGCTAACAAACAAATGTGAGCCAAGCGGGTATTTTTAAATTTGGATTCGTTTATTTATGTGATATTAGTTATAAGTTAAGTTTATTAAGTTTCATTTTCATTGTGGATATAGTGATGGATGAAGAACTTGTGGATGACCCAGCGGCAGCGGGACCTTCGCAAGCTCCGGTAGGCCAATTATTTACCTCGAAAAGCAATCTACCAACTAACCCTAGTAGCCGTCCACTTGTAAAAGCGGTCATTTGGAACCATTTTTCAAAAACGAATCCAAACGAACACCAACAGGTGACGTAATGTGATTCTGGGTCGGATGGCTCCGCGTAGAAGTATCCTCAACGTCCTGTGAAAACTGAAATAATAACATGCAAGCTTGGTTATTTGTTTTGCTTACTATCGTTATGACTTAGAATTTAATAAATAAAATTAGGCCTATAAAAATTAATTTTTTTTTTTTTTTTACTGTTTGGGTTTGGCTCGGCTCGGAACCCGAATATTTCACTACCGGCTCGGCTCGACTAGCAAAATCACTATTCGCACACCCCTAACCTCAGGGTAAATTACTTCTAAAACCTTTTAAAACTGCTTGAAGGGTAAGTTTATAAGGACATTTCTGTTATCAGTCTATTCCCTCAACCATTGTAATCCCGGTCCTGAGAATGACGGTTATTAGAGGTTCCACTGTATACTTTCTGCAATTCACAAACAACAAGAACCGAGCAACGTTGTTTATTTGCAACTTACATGATAATCTAAAACTGATGAACCACTAACTTTTAAAACTAATACATGGGGGACTGATTGTTTGCTCGGTAAACTTGTAATACTAGCTCGTTCGCTCCGCTCACTCACCCACGGGACGAACTCAATCACTCTGCTCACTTAACTTGTTCGCTTCGCTCACTCCCTAGGCCTGTTGGTACATACTGCACTTTGGTTTAAATTTAATGAACCATTTATGTAAAAAAGTTATCATACATGTTAATTTATTTCTACAATTATCTATCAGCTAATTTTGGTACAATTGATAGTACGTGCAATTATAGTAACTTTGAAATGTCCACTAGGATAACATGGGAGCTTTAAAGGACTGTGGAACGGAGACCAGACTCTTTCCATTCATGATACCAGCTCCAGTACATTGGCAATTTTAATTAGTGTTTAGTTAAAACATAAACAGTTAAAAAATCCATGGACGGAAAAAAAGTTTGAGGGTGCAAACAGTGCTTGTTGAAGAGTTCTGTATAAAAATAATATAAGATTTGAATCACTTTTACCACGGGCAATTTTATTGGAACTCATTATGTTACTCACGAAGGTAGGTTGGGTAGGGTGAGGAACTGTTTGAAACGCAGCTCGAATGCTTGTCCGATGGTGGTGATGACGTCTTGCGCCAGCCCGCCGCCGCACTCCAGCACGTAGCAAGCTCGCCAGTCCCGCGGGTCCTTAGCCACGTATGCCACAAAGTCCAGCGTGTCCTAAAACACAGAGCAGATGTGGCACTGTTTGAACCGCAGCTCGAATGCTTGTCCGATGGTAGTGATGACGTCTTGTGCCAGCCCGCCGCCGCACTCCAGGACGTAGCAGGCTCGCCAGTCCCGCGGGTCCTTAGCTACGTACGCCACAAAGTCCAACCTGTCCTAAAACCCACAGCTGATGAGGAACTGTTCGAACCACAGATCGAACACTTGTCTAATGGTCTGGACTGGTAATAGGTTTTCTGATCCATCCGAGATCTGCATTTGGTGCCCCTATTTATGGACAAGGTCCCCCGCAACCATATGTTAAAAACCATATCTCGTAAACTAAGTTAGATACGGAATTTAAACTTGACAAAAAAATATGGAGGGTATTACCAATATATATATAATTAAGACAAAAACATTCGAGTTTTGACATTAAAAAATTTTTTATGTTGTTTTAAAATGAAAGAAATTTTAAATTTTCAAAACAAAGTGTGTTCTAGAAAAGAGTAAACATTTTATAAAACTTATACCAATTACGGTATTAAAACTTTTAAGTGCTGTTTGTGTAAAAATGTGTGTATGTTGTGTTCTTTTGTATTTTTAACTTCTGACAATGCCAACATTGACAGATTAATTCCATGGCCAGCTGTATCCTCAGCCGATAGAACTATGTAAACAGATACAAAAATATCAACACTAGGTTGTAGCAACGTTTTGCAGTCAACTGAACACAAAATGTAATATGGAAATACAAGTATATCAACTTGTTGCCTGTAAGCCGTTTTTAATACATTTTTCCTAAAGAATGTCCAGGTAAAGCATGGGGACCAAAACAACCAAACGATATGAAGGGTTCTACTGTACTGGCAAAATAAATTGAGTACGCACAACAAAGAAAATAATATTTCTTGAGAAAACTGGATATTATGAGACAGGTTTCACTGACCACATCTCCCCCGGAGGCGAAAGATATCCTGGGCATGTCATGTGACGCCACCACCTGGCCACAGTCGAGCGTGCGCAGAGACAGGCTCGTGCTGGAGATGTTGAGCTTCACGTTGGTGCCCGCGTGTTCCATCAGTGGCTGCTCTCCGATGCTTCGGGCCACTCGCTTGTCCACCTGCACAGCAACATACAATGACACCTCGTGATACTACAATAGATATCCATCTATACTTATTTAATGTGCTAAAGTTTTTTCGTGTTGAGAACTCCTCGTATTATATAACTCCTCCTATTTTCAACAGATTTTCAATAGTTGTTTCCGCCTAAAATTGATGAGAATCATACTGAAAATAAAGGCGCTATCCACCATTGAATTCTTAAAATTTCCCAATCAAAAAAACATTGGGATTGAATAAAGCATTTTAAACATCCGTTAATGTACAGCTGTAAATAAATGTAGTTTTTGGCGATCCCTGATATATTGGATTGGTAGGATGTCATTGATTTAGAACTAAATGTACCTTTTGTGTTGTATCTCAATAAATTGCTGAATTTCGAGCAAAAAGTACACTAGTACATATTTAATACGCAGCCTGTTTTTACACATGCAACTTGTCATGCAGTTTTCAACAGATTTATTTATTTTGTGTCATTGCATAGAGTTTGGCATGAAGTTGTTTCTTAGGTAAATTGGAAAATTAACATCCAGACAAAGAGCCCTAATAGCCCATAAAATTTTGTTATTTTCTCATTTAATTAACATTGGTAAGGAATTTTTTATAAAATTCAAACTGTATTGAGCATTTATGGTATAACATAATACAGTACTGGTATAGCTATAGTGTAACAAAAGAACACATTTTAAAAGCAGAATAAAAGCGATGAACTAGTGAAATGTCAACCCAACATGATTAATAAGGCATGTTGCGCTGCACTGGAAACTCTCTTAACTTAAATCGGTAGGTTGTCCCGAATTGTCTTAAAATAATTTTAGTTATTGTCCATGTGTGAAAGGCAAACCACAATATTATATAACACAATTTTTTTAAAGTCTAAAATAAACCTAATAGCAAACATTTTATTTTTACACTTTGGCTAGTAGTTTTTATTTACCTAAGGGGTTCTTGTTTTAAGTTTATAAGGTAGGAACCTTTATCGCACCAATGATCATACTTGGAAAAAATTATTATTCTGTTAATTTCTTAGTTTAACAAGTTTTGAAAATGACATTTTTGTTTGTCTTTGACACAGAAACTTTACCTAAATATTTTATGACAGTTCAGGGAAACACAGATTTATCATAAACAATATTTCTTGCAAAGCACATAAGTCTTGATAAAGCCTTTGTTGGAGATTAAAACCACCATTTTCTTATACCAAATTAAGGAGTTATTGTGTTATTAATTTAACAATGTTGGAAAGAAGACAACTGAGTGGTCCTCCTAATGTGTCCCATTCTATTTAAACTTTTTAAGTTTTCAAATAAAAAAATAATCCCTCTGTCAGTTTAAAAATCAGTCAGTTCAAAATTATATAAAACACTACGCTGTAAACATAACATGTTTAAATTTTTTATAGAATATCACAACAAAATTTACAAAGAAAAAAACAAAAACAAAAAAACATGCAAGAATTGCTCAAATATATTTTGTGAACATTAACTTGTTAATGTTGTTTATCTTAGAAAGGGCAATAACCATGTTCAATCTGCCAAGAATATGCCTGGAACAGTAAACTTTTAATGGAACAGGTAAATGTTGCAGGATTACACATAAAAGCAGTTTGGGAATGAATAGCTTTGGTTGGGTTAGGCCTAACAATTGACAAAAGATAAAACAAAAATAAAAATTACCTTGCGCTTTTTATCTACAGTTTTCAACCCAGCTGCTTCACATACTCGATTTATACATTCCCTGAAAAGCAAAACCAAATAATTTAGAATAACTAAGAAAATTAGTTGTAGAAATTAATTTCAACTAGGGGCTTGTAGGGGCAAAGGCCCCTAAAATTTGAATGGTGATGCTATCTTAGAAAGTAAGTTTCAGTTCATCACCTTCTTGCAAAATTACTGTGTTTCTTCTCAAGCTGTCCTGTGAATTCTCATGCTTCGATTTTCTAACAAACTTTTCTGAATCTTAATGAAACTTTTCAGCGGTATCAAATCATGGAATAAACCAATAATCCCCTATATTGAAATACAGTAGCCTATTTTGTGGAAAAAAGAAAATTCATTGCTATATTATATTGCCGGACGTGATAAAATTAGTTTGAAACTTAAAAATGTACATGATAAATTCGCAACTCAGATAAATAAAATAATTAAATACAACATGACAAAATTGTTAGTAGTCGGTTTGAAAATATAATATTACGTACTTAATTAAATAAAAAAGTAGCACAATAACAGGGAACTCCTGTATCCAGGACCATGGTGCCCCCCATGCCCCCGTGCCCTCCATATTCCCCAGCCCCCCCCCCCATGCCACAGGTCTCCCATTCTCCCCTTATGGCCCTTTGCTTCCAGTACCTCCCTATGACCTTGGGGCCCGCTTGGGCCCATGTCCCAGTGCCTCTGTGGCCCCATGCTCCCATGTCCACCATTCTTCCCTGTGCGCCCCATGCTCCCTATGTCCCCCGTGCCTCCCTTGTGCCTCCTGTGCTCCCTTGACCCTATGCCCACCGTTTCTCCAAGTGCGCACCGCGCCCCCTCTGTTCCCCAAGCCTTCCCTGTGCCCCCTGTGCTCCCTTGACCCTATGCCCACCGTTTCTCCAAGTACGCACCGCGCCCCTTCTGTTCCCCAAGCCCTCCCTGTGCCCCCTTGACCCTATGCCCACCGTTTCTCCAAGTGCGCACCGCGCCCCCTCTGTTCCCCAAGCCTTCCCTGTGCCCCCAATTTCCCCCGGGGCTTGAGTGCCTCCCATGCCCCCGCAACCTCCGTCCCCTCGTGCTCCCATACCCCAATACCAGCTATTCTTCCTTATGTCCTCCATGCTCCTGTGCCCCCATGCCCGTCGTTCCTCCCCATAACTCCAACATGCCCCCTACCCTCCATGCCACCGACGTCCCTCGTTCTATGATTGTAGTATATTTTGTCTGTTCGTTCAATGAAGTAGAACATTGATTGATATATTGTTCGTTTTCCCACAATCATTCACATAAATAGCTCCTCTTCTTTATGGATTAACATTAACGGGCTTTTATTGCTTTTTACTACCTACGTAAAGAAAGGAGCAGAGAATGAATGAAACAAAAATTCCTCACACAGCGGTTAACCAATGTTGCATTAATAATTTTACATAACTTAATATGATTCAGTCGAAAATAAACAACTCTTAATAAAACGATTCAGCTCTAACCTACTAAACAGCCAATATGTAAAGAAGTAACGGTATTAACTGAATAAAACAATAAAGACAATATATTAACCATTACATCAACTATTCCAAGGCTCTAAGTCACTTTTAATTGTGGTAGGCTATATTCAAGCTCATTCTAGACCTGTTTACTTAATGATATAGATGGGTCATGAAGAAGATATGTAATGTGGATATCATAATTTTTTTCATGACTAAATGTTCTATTTTTATTGTATAGTGCATTGCCAATTTAAAAAAGTTATAATTAAATGGTTATCTTAACTCAAAATTTTTGCTCAATAGAGTTTATAATCTACTATATATATTTATCAAATACCACCCATTCACGTGTATAAGAGTATCTCCATAACCATAGGGTATAGAATTTTGGCATGGATGTTGCTTTTCGCTCAAAAATGCTCACTAAGAAACGGTGTTGCAAAATTCCTTCAGGTCTCCGCCCCACAGACTTCAAAATTTCTATCTAATGTTAGTCTTATGGCCAATTTGTAATACAAATCAAGGAAACAATGAATCTAAAAAACTAAAGGATCTGCAAGTTAAAATTTGGCATGGGTATTCTTCTATGCTCATAGGTGCTCACTAAGAACCGGTTTTGAAGAATTCAGGGCTCCGCCCCAGAGGACTTCAAAATTTCTATCTAATGTTATTCTTATGGTCAATTTTTTATACAAAGTTAGGAAACAACAAATCTGAAAAACTATGGGACCTTCGGTATTGAATTTTGGCATGGACATTGCTCATAGTTGATTAATAAGAAACGGTTTTGCAAAATTCCATCAGGGCTACTCCGCACAGGATTTAAAATTTCATCTCATGTTATCCTTATGGCCAAATTTTAATATGAATCTAGGAAACAACGAATCTGAAAAAAAAAAAAAAAAACGACCTAAAGAATTGACAATTTGCATAGAAGATCTACTTTGCCATAAGTACTCACTAAAAATGCTATAGGAAAGCTACTTCAAGGATCCACCCCACAGGCCTTCAAAATTACTTTGAGGCCTCTATGATTTCATAGGTGCTCACTAAGAAACACTTTTGCAAAAATCCTTCAGGGCTCCGCCCCATAGGCCATTGAAATTTCAATATAATGTTATCCTTATAAGGAATTTAAATACAAATTTAGAAAAAATGCATCTAAAAAATTATAGGAAATGCGGAATTGAAATTTGGAGTGATCTCTTGGTCCATAGATGGTCAATAAAAAATGTTTTGCACATTTCCTTCAGTGCTCCACCCCACAGAACCTCCAAATTACTATAGAGCTTACAGGGTTGAGATTTGACATGGACATTCGTCTTTGCTAAGTTCTTTAGGGCTCCACCCCATTGGACTTAAAAATTACTCTATGACCTACTAAGTTGAAATTTTAAACAGACTTAATGCTCATAACAGGTAGCCTACTAAGAAAAATGGATTTACAAATATAGATTTTGAAGGCCTTTAGGATCCACCCCACATGACTTAAAAATTATTGAGATATTATCCTTGTGGCCAATTTTAAATGCAAATCAAGGAAAGAAGGAATCTCAAAGACTGTAGGACCTGCAGGATTAAAATTTGTAATCGGCCTTCCCTTTTTTCATAGGTGCTCACTATACGTAACGGTTTTGCAAATTTTCTTTAAGGTTCCACCCCACAGAACCTCATAATTCCTATGGTTCTAACGAGGTTGAAATTAAATGTAGATGTTCCTCTTTATTCATAGGTGTTCACTAAAAACGGTTTTGAAAATTTTCCTTTAGGGCTCCACCTCAAAATTACCATAAATCCTACTAGGTTGAAAATTATTGTAAATCTTCCTCTTAGCTAAAAGGAGCTCACAAAAAAATTTTTGCAAATATAGTTTTTGAAGTCATTTAGGGCTCCGCCCATATGACTTTGAAAACTCTAGGGCCTTTATGGGGTTGAAATTTAACATGGGCGTTCCTTTTTGCTCATATGGACTCAAAGAGCCCATAGAACGGCATGACCCATAGAAGAAACGGTTTTTTCCAAATTGTCTTTACGGCTCCACCAGACAGAACCTCAAAATTACCATCGATCCTACGGGGTTGAAAGAAAAGGTTTTGTAAATATAGTTTTTGAAGTTCTTTAGGGCTTCACCCCCACTGGACTTAAAAATTACTAGGGCCTATACGGGGTTGAAATTTGACATGGACAACCTAATTTGCTCTTTCATCATAGGGGCTCAATAGGAAAATGTTTTGCAAATATAGTTTTTGAAGTTGTTTAGGGCTCTGCCCCACTGGACTAAAAAATTACTATATTGCCTGTATGGGGTTGAAATTTAACATGGACGTTGATCGTTACTCATAAGTGTTCACAATGAAATGGTTTTGCAAATTTCCATTAGGCCTTTGCCCCACAGAAACTCAAAATTACCATTGATCTACAGGGTTGAAATTTAACATAGACGTTCTTCTATGCTAATAGGTACTCACTAAGAAAAGATTTTGTAAATATAGTTTTTGAAGTTGTTTAGGGCTCCACCCCACTGGACTAAAAATTTACTGTATTGCTAATAGGGTTGAAATTTTACATGGACGTTGATTTTTACTCATAGGTGACCCACTAAGAAACAGGTTTGCAAAACCTTTAGGGCTCCGCCTCACAGAATCTCAAAATTACCATAAATCCTACAGGGTTGAAATTTATAGTGACATTCCTCTTTGCTAATAGGTGTTCACCAAGAAAAGGTTTTGTAAAATTCTGTCAGGGCTCCGCTACACTAAGTCAATATTTCAATAGAATTCTTAAGGAGGAAGATTTTGTTGCTCTTGAAAGAGATTTTTTTACTGTATCTATAATATTAATTTAACCACGGGCGAAGCCGTGCGGGCAACAGCTAGTAAAAAGATATTCTCTGGAACACATGCTAAATCTCATGTGTAGATCTAAAAATCTTCTTTCCATTAGATTAACATTGAAACTTTGAGGTCCAATGGGGTGAAGCCCTGGTATCTTCTGATACGTTTGGTAATTTTCCTTACGTCCTTGCCCCTTAAGCTTTGAAATGAGTCATCATATGTTACCCTACCTATTTTCTAACTCGAGATATTCCGTGGGGGCCATTTTGCTTACGGAATTATAAATATATATATATATTCAATTTAATAATGGTAATAGTACTAAATTTGCTAAAACAATTTGGTTATGAAAAAATTTTATAAATGTACAATAGTCCCTTCCCACAGAAGATCCATGGTCAATTACTAGTACTATAGTATTAAACATAACAAAGGTTTTCTTTGGAAAATTATGCCCCTCAGTAATCAGACCATGATTTTTTTATCTTAAAAATTCACAAAAAGAGTTTATAATCTTTGACGAATTAGAGTACGATGTCGAAAATTAAATTTAAATTACTGGAGAGGAGAAGTTTTTAACGAACATATTTGAACCATCAATATATCACTAAAAGTTTTATATAATTTGAACATTTCAAATTATTGTTTCATCAGGTTAAGTGGAGTATGTTTGAACATGCATTTTCTAATTTAAAACTTAGTACCTATATGAACGTAGGCTGTGGAAAAATAGTCTCACCGAAATAGTTAAATAACTATCAACATATGAATATCATTACTTGAAAGTTCATGGTAAATTTACTGATACTTACTTTGCAACCTGAAATCTTGTATCAAAGTCAAGACTCTTCATGGAAGTGTTAACCTCGAGACACCCGATATACTATAAAATAAAAATTTTAATTAGTTTAAATTGAATTTCCAAGTAGGCCCTAATGATACAAAAAGTGGATTATCGTTTGATTAGATTTACATAGATCTATAAATTTGTCTATATTATTGGTAGGATATATTGGATATTTCAAAACCAAAAATATGTCCAGACTATTTATCCCCCCCCATTGAGAGTTGACTAGTATACGTGTTGCTCGAAATCGAGCAATTTATTTTAATACAATACAAATGTTGCTTTTAGCTCTAAATCAATGACATCCACCCAATCCAATATTGTGAGTATCTGTAATCACCAAAACAACTCGTATTTACAGCTGATTATTAACACATGTTTAAAATGCTTTATTCAATCCCAATGTTATTTAAATGGGAAATTTTGAGATTTCAATGGTAGATAGCGCCTTTATTTTCATTCCGATTCTCATCAGTTTTTGGCGGAAACAACTACAGACCAAGCCCTATCCAACGACACCAAAAACTTGAAAATCGGTTAAAAATTGTAGGAGGAGTTCTCAAAACAAAAAAACCCTTAGCGTATTAAATAAGTATAGATTAGCCGGTTTTTTTTTGGCCAACATCTACATTACTTGGAGTATCAGTAACAGGAAGTAAATGTAAGTTGGTTTAAATTTTATGTATTTGCACTTAAAAAAGAGCTTAAAAACAATAAAAATCATGGCTCTGAAATCAGGGAATAGTCAAATCAGGTTATCTAACTCTAGTAACCACATTTATTTCCTAAAACATACTTATCATCAACCAGTAATGCGATAAAGACATTTACACTATTGCTCATATTGCTAGCTTTAAAATGCAACCAATCTCTTTACATTATTATCAAAAACCAAAACTCTAAATGCTGTCTCCATCTTATCTATCATTCCTAATTACATTAATCACCCAACTTCCTGTCAAGAGCAGCCTCTTTGACAGCCTGAGCAGCATTAGTCATCACATTCTCAAAAACTGTGAGAACACTCTAGTGTAAAATACACGTACCCTGACGGCATAAGTGACTCCTTTCTTGGTTATGAGGTGGTCAGGGTGCAACCACCCTCGGGCCGGTTTGCTCATGAAGTTGCCGATGTTGCCTGATGTCTCAGGCAAAGGGCGTGGCATTTTTCTAAAAATCAAAAATGTTATTAGACGAACTAAAATTTGATATCTTATGGTAGTTAGTTTTTGACAAATTTAATGTTCACTGCATTAGACCTTTAAGAAATACCGTAGTTAAAACGTTTTGAATTCAAAGATCAGTTTGCTCATTAAAAAACAGTTTGGAGAGTGACTTTTTAGCACTTATTTAGCCTATATAATATTACTTTAATTTATTACATTTAGTTTGGCAACAGTTGGTTTTGGGCATCTCATTGCGCCATCTCGACTTATTCATATTTGTTTGATCTTCTTAGATTAGAAAATCAAATTTGAAGTAATTGTAAAATTTAATTGACAACAAAGAAACACCTGTTTTATAAGAGAGGGTAACAAAACTAAATTTAGCTGACGAATTCGGAGGTGCCAACCAAATTTTTTTTACCTTGAACATCACATTCTAAATTTTACCAGGAGCATTCCAAACTGCACCTTTCATTTTTTAGGAAAACCCTGTATTTATGAAAATCATGTAAACTCAATAAGATCAGTTTAACTTGCGATGAATTGTTTTATTACTATCATTGCGTAGGCCTATAACATTTTAGAATAGCTCCTACTCTAGCAGTGGTGGATCCAGAGAGGGGGGGGGCGCACACCCCCCCCTCAGCCAAATTAATTATACCCCCGTCGCAGCAGACCTGCGTACTCAGCGAATTTCCAATGGAATTTCAGATTATTTACTTTCCCCATAAAAACACCATAGGATCGAGTATGTAGGTTTGCTGCCCCTGGGTGTTGTTAGAAAATCTAAGTTAATCAATAATTGGTGAATGTAAACAAAAAATTGTGTCAAGCTCTGGCAATTTTTTATTTTCCCCATAAACCCCATAGAGGTGAGAATGTAGGTTTGCCGCCATATGGGTTTTGTATGCAAGTATAAGTTAAACCTTATATAGATAATGTGCATACCAAATTTGAATAAGTTATGTCAATAAATAAGCAAGATATAGGGTTTTCTTGATTTCCCATAAGAATAACATGGAAAACACATTTTTTGATTTGCCCCGTAACCAGTTATGCTATAATAAAAATTCAAAATACCAAATTGTTTGTTTTTTTAAGCTCTTTTAAATGGTTTCGGTTAAAATTGATGAATTTAAAAAATTAAGGTCCAAAAATGCCAAAAACCCATTTTTGACCCCTTTGAAACCCCATAAAACCCCGTTCCCATAACCTGACAATGCTGGTTCGCGAACTCATGAAAATAGACCTGGTCTTACACCTCCATACCAAATTTCATCAAAATCGGAGGTCCTCTTCAAAAGTTATCAGTACCACGGACACATAGATATATAGATAGATATATAGATAGATAGATAGATAGATATATATATATATATATATACATATATATAAAAATGAACGAATAGTGTTTTTGGCTTCTGGGGACCTCAAAATGAAAAAGTAAAGTGGTCCCGGGCTTAGGTCTTACCATGGCTACTACCGTAATAGCGTATTCCCTATAGGGAAATTCGCTAAAAAATATTTATAAATAGTATTAAAAAAATTAGCTGGTAGCACTAGTCTGCGAATCCCGACTACCCAACGTCAAAGTGCGTGTATCCTCATTAATTTGCTTCTTTTGTTATCAAGGCGCAAAAATGCGTTGGAACGCACAAGACTCAACAGACAGAGACAAAAATTGCAACTTGCGACCCCCCCCCCCCCCCCCTTCAACACTTCTCACCGTCCGTTGCCGAGCGTTTCCAAACGTAACCAAACCGCAGTGAACGAAACCTTTCTGAAAGATTCTGAAGTAACCCGATTGATCACATGCTGGAATTGTCTTATAAAGTGCAAAAGAAATAAAGACTTTTAAACTGATGCTTGCAGATCAATTACATACTAATGTAATGAATCTAGTTAATTAACTGACACTATGTTTATAATATTTTCATTCAATGAGTATAACATTTTGTGAGTTGAATGCAGATGCAGACGATAACACAGCGCCACGCGCCGTTCAGGTATCATTGTCAATCCTCGGTCATTTCATCATTCATTTTGAAGTCTAATACAAATAATTGCAAGACTGTCGTGACACTCCGTTACTTAGGTTGTCCGCCGGAACCACCCGGAGACTCCAGTTACACAAGGAACAGTGGCTTTGGAGCGCTAGTGTGGATTTACTAGCGCTCGTAGTGGTTGGCGTCTGAGTTAACAATACAATCACAGGTGATCACAGCTATTAGCGCAACACGAACACAGCTGACAATAATGCCACTGAATATTGTAAAATGCTGATAACAAACAAAATTGTAAAATTTAATGCCAATCGTATGATTAAGGTGGAAATGTATTTCCGAATTGGTTGCCGCTCATTGGAGTTACGAGTTACAATTAAAGTTCTGGCCCATAGTGAGAACGGCTGGGGACTCCAGTCACGCCGGTTCCATCCGGATAAAGCGCTAGTTGCCCCACGGACAACATTAATCATGCAGCTTCAATACGGGTGTCGTGACTGTCTCCCAATAAGCAATTAGACTCTAGACTGTGGAGGTGAATTCGGCCTTTGTTATCGAGGTCGCTCCTCACGGTGACATCAACGCTGTAGTTTAGACAACTCACTCACGTTAGTGATGTCAGCTCACAAACTTCGTTAGGGCATCATCGTCAATCTTCGCTGGTATTTGGTTGTGAAGGAGTGGGGGGTGCTATTCTGTTTTTACGTAGCGTCTAGAGTCTTGTTTCGTGGGCCACTGCCGGGGAGTGGTACGTGGGATGTATTTGTGGGAGTGTATTTGGGATGTATTTGCAAAGAAAACAAAGTGACAAAATGTATCTTCCGTTAAAAAATACCAAGCGAAAGTTGTCATTCAAAAGTAATTATTTCGTTGAATACAGGTTACTTTACCTCCGTCCTTTGTCAGCTTTTGTGTTAATCCTACAGGACTACCGCGGTTTCAGAACTACTGTTCCATCATCAGGTCAGATTTCAAGATAGTAAAAGTTCACCATGTCTGTCGTCACACATTAAAAAATTACATTGAGTCACAAATCACACACACACACGAGAAACAAGACACGAACGGACATACATTTTTGCGCACTGTTCAGCTTGTACCGATCAGTCGGTGATCACCTACCGGCCGGTACAAGTGCATACAAAAATCTATTTCCAGTTCATGAAAATACTAAATTGCATCAAATTCTGATATTTTTCATTTTTCCCATAAACCCCATGGGGGTGAGTAGGTAGGTTTGCCGCCATATGGGCGCTGTAAGTACCGTAAATATAAATTAAACCTTCCCTAGCCTAGTAAAGGTACATACCAAATTTGATCAAGTTATGTCAATAAATATGTGAGATACAGGGTTTTGTTAATTCCTGATAAAAATAACATGGAAAACCTATTTTTGGATTTTCCTCGTAACCTGTTAAGCCATGTTAAAAATTCAAGATACTAAATTGTTTAATTTTTAAGCTCTTTTAAATGGTTTCAGTTAAAATTGTTGAATTTGGAAAATTGATGTCCAAAAATGCCAAAAACCCATTTTGACCCGTTTTAAACACCATGAAACCCCGTTCCCATTACCTTATAATGCTACTTTGAGAACTCATGAAAATAGACCGGGTCCTACACCTTTAACCCAAATTTCATCAAAATCAGAGATCCCTGTCAAAAGTTATCAGTACCACGGACACACACACACACACACACACACACACACACACATATATATATATATATATATATATATATATATATATATATATATAGGTATATGAAAATGAACGAATGGTATTTTTGGGGACCTCAAAATGCAAAAGTAACATGGTCCCGGGCTTAGCTCTTACCACTTTACCAGGGCTACTACCGTGACAACGTATTCCCTGTAGGAAAATTTGCTAAAAACAAAATAAAATTGTGAATAGCCAACCCAGGACCTGGGTTTTTATGTACACTAGAGATCGCCTCCTGATCAAAATTCGACCGAAATTTCATTTGATCTGGACCAAAGAAGTTCAAAAAACATTTTATATCCTAACTGAAACATTTGTTTTTCTTGTTTTACTATCAGTTGTATTAACAACAGCTGACTATTGATTCAATTAACTATTTTCTCTCCATAAGATTAAAATTGTAACTTTGGAAGCCTGTGGGGCGTAGCCCTGGAGTGCGATGTGAATTAGAAAGGGATTCTGCTCATCTACAGGACTATACTTTTCTAACGGTATGCATGGATTTGTCCTACGATGCACACTAGCTGAGAAAAAAGGAGGAAACGAAACATGCTTGCCTATTAATTTATAGATAGATTATCCTCAGAAGTAAAGTGCTAGTGGGGATCATATGAAAAATTTTAAACCCCACGGGAAAATAATTGCAAAAGTGAAACTCAATCTTCTCTAAATTCAATAGGCCTAAGAACTATTTAAAGTACCTGTACCGTACCCATATTTTGGGTATTTAACCGGGCCTGGGGTGGATACCCAATTTATAAATACCTACCCACTGCATATATTTACCCGGCCCAAAACACTAATAGTTAATGATTAAATCAACTAAAACAATCTTTCTTCTTTCTTGTAAAGTTAGTAATTTTTCAGAAAGGCGTTATTGTTCCTTCAACGATGATACATTTATATAGAATGTTTTATTGTAAAATCTGCTATCAAGATGGCCTAACGTAAAAATGGAAGTATCACAGTAAAGACGAAATCCGTCTGACAGTAACTTCCATGTAATATCGACTATCAGGCGGCAATTAACAAACACGATCAAAAACAGTACAGGAGTAATAAGTTATATTTTGGAAGAAGTCTGAAATGGATCGTCCGGAAATCAGCAATTGAAGTGAGATATTTTCCAGTAATTGAACAAGAAGGAACTAGGCCTATACCGGTAGTGTCTATTTTAACTGTGGGAAACTTCCGCGACTGAATGTATTTCCTGAAGTACAACATCCGGAATATTCTGCAGCCTTACCATCCGAGGCCGGATTAAATGGTTTCTACTTTTGTAAATGAAATGAAAATAAATGTTAAATACGTTGCCTAAATATATTGCAAAAAATAACATGTGCATTCTAACCTACTTTATAGGCCTAGTCTATCTAAATAAATAGCCTTTTAAAGTAAGTTATAATCACCTAGAGACCTCATTTAAAAGTTAGGCCTTAATTTAATTAAGTTACCTAAGTTAAGATATAAGACTTTATATAGCATTAGGCATATTACATGAATTGACAAGTCATAAAATTATAACATCGAGTTAATAAGTTCTAGTCATTTTTAATACATAACAGTTGGGCCTAATCTTGATATATAAATAAATACAATAATTAAATTAATTAAATAAATAGTTACCATTATGTAAGATGAATGTAGGAAATACAACCTAAGAAACATTACCATGCTGTATAAATATGTTCAAGAGATAAAATAATACAAAAATTTAGGAGTTTAGATTGCAATACATTTTTTGTCTCAACAATTATTACAGGTAGGCCTAAGTTACCCTTGAAGTGTTTACAAGTTACCATAAAACTTACTGGATTTCCAAAAGTGAAGGACTCTGAAATAATTCACAAGTTTGAGAAAATTGATAATTACTAGTATGAATTACTGGGTAAACAGTGTAAACTGAAAACTAAACCACACAGTTAAGATATGAATCATAATATTCACGTAACATTGACAACAAAAATCTGACACTTTTATAACTAATTTGATGCACTTCACACATCGCTCGGCAGACATCATCTGGTATCATCAGTCGTGTCTGTTAACTTTTTTTTCCGTTCCAACGCAGGACTGCGGAGAACATTCATACATTATATTATTTTATTTTATTTATTTATTTGTTCCAACGGCTTGTTGCCAGTTTACAATCCTATACTATATAATACGAGCAATGCCTGAAGGGATGTGTGTTCCACGATCTCGAAATCTTGCTGGTAGATTTTGCTTAAACTTTGCATTTAAGAGTTTTTTTAAAACGTATAATAAGTAAAATAAGTTAAAAAACAGCCTCAACCCCAGGAAAATCCAATTTTGTCTAAAATTAAGTTTAAAAATCGTATTTTTTATAATTTGTTTTGTCGGTTGCTATTTTGGCAACGGAATAACAACTAAAAGTAAACAAAAATGAAGATTAATTCTAAGCAGTTTTTTAACATCTGTTAACAGTGAAGAGTATGGTTAAATTTAATAGCTTGATTACCATGACGCTATAACAAAAGTGAATTAAAATAAACGAGCAAGGCTCGGTTATCCTGGTACTATAACACAATCAGAGAAAAGAACAACAAATCATTCAACTATACATGCAATTTGACAAAAAATAATGGTGTGCAATAAATAGAGTTCGTGAGTTGCAATTTCTCTGCGCAAGTGCGCAGTACTACATGCAGTAACTCTAGAAAAACCACAAAGGACAGTAACCTTTATTCAACTTAAGAAACAAGAAAATTATAAATAACTTGTCAAGATTGGTACATGCATTAACAATAAAGAGTTAGTGAATAGTGGTTGACTGTTCAGTAATGCATCTTAATATTCTCAAACATAAAAGGACAAATACTGTAGGCCTAAGCATTCACTAAAATACAATGCAATAATAATGAATTTATGCAGACTAATTGATGCATGCAAATAATAAATTAAAGATGTGGAGTATCAACAAAAACGTAACAGTTACATAACAATTGAATCCTAGACTACTACAGAACAAACATGCTATAAGAATGCCACTAATTGAGTTAATCTAGGCATTTGTTGACGATCGAAACATCAGGGAAATGGGAGCTCACCAGAAGAGGCCATGCAATGAAGTGAGGACCCTCTCGGTTCGTGGAAAGCTGTCATTGAAGAAGTCGACCGCTTCAGACACCAGGTTGCCAAATCTTTGGGTGCGGACCATTGTTCGGTTGTAGCTGTGTAGCTCCGTGCATGTTGATCTCTAGCAAACAACTCTTGAGACCTGGTGTGCCAGTGGGTACTCGTAAACACACCATTTCCAGCAGGTTTGGACGGTCAATGTTTCCCAGTAGCAACTTAAACAGGAACATGCCATCTTGTATGCAACTCCTAGCTTGAAGAGAAAGCATGCCCATTTCGTCCGCAACCGTCTCTACCAGGACCTCACAATAGGGCGAACCCCAACCACTCTGCAGAATCCTGAATATTCTGCATTGCCAGTATATGCCCCCGCTGAAGCTTATTAGCGCACAATAAACTGTCCTCAAAACACGAGGATCATTAATCCCTTTCGTAAAAAACCACAAACCCAAAACAAAACCCACAAAACATCACAAAACCCAGCATGCGGGAGGCTCTGGGGCACACTTCCGTGCCCCAGGAAAGAAAGATCTGTAGTCATCATGACGCCAAAAGGTCCTTAACCACTGTAGAACGCTGAACAGGGGCTGCGCATAGATGATACTCAAAAAGTTTATCCAGTTGACAATTCCTCCTAAAAGATATTACAATGGACTTTTTGGTGTTGATCAGCATCGAATTTTCTTCATACCAGGTTTCCACAGCTGACAAGTCCTGTTGGAGGAAGTAACAATCTTCCACATTTCGAATCTCTCTGAAGACTCTAAGATCGTCAGCAAACTGGAGACAGTCACTTTTGATGACACCAACAAGATCGGCAATAAATATGTTAAAGAGGTAAGGGCCAATGTGCGAGCCTTGTGGGACCCCAGACAGAGACCTGAATTCCTGTGATGAGGCAGACTCGTACCTGACTACCAAAGTACTGTTGGTCAAGTAAGACGAGGACCAGTCCAGGAGAGCTCCAACCACTCCATACCCACTGAGCTTTATAATTAGAAGTCCGCGTGGTCGAGCCTGGACCTCTGGTCCTAGGACCTCTGTAACCAGGTTACTGATAGAGGAGGATGATGGGCGTTAAAACGCACCAGTGGGTCTAGAGCAGCTGAGACATTGGTCGAATGAATTGATGATAGGACGAGATCAAGTGTCACGTTTTTTGAATTCTTGATGTGATTTAGTTGCCGAAATGAGAAGGTATCTGCTAAGTTGAAAAAATGTCTGTTTGAAGAAGAAGTAATACTTGTTGGATCGTCCCATATTAAAAATCACCACAAATCAGGATATTTGACAATAAGGAATCAGAAACGAGCAACACTTTCCTCAACGGTATCACAAAACTACTTGAAGGTGTCGACAGGTCTACTGGGGGGTATATAGACCGCTGCCACAACCGTGTCCTCCTTATTATTAAACAGGAAACAATAAGGTCGCTATTATACTCTCCATTTGTGAGAGCTCCATTTGTGAACCAACGTTTACAAGCTGAGTCACACTCCAATCCATCTTCCGGCATCTAAACCTTCTTCATGCACACCTTACATATTGTTAAATCTGGCATAGTGGCATATGTTTATTAATTGATCGAACAGAAAAGTAATAAAGTGTCTCGATGTGTATTGAATATCCTTTAATATTCAACAGTTTAATTTAGATATCTGATAAGCGACAAGTTGATTAACAATGACTACCAAGTCCGTACCCACTGGTAGCTACTCGATCCACCATCAGTGAATACAGTACTTGTTATAGTATTTACGGTTTCTGAGTCATTGGCAGCATCATTAGCTATTTTTATAGGGGGGGAAGGGGGCTCCAAAATGGATCTATATATCATCAAACTAATTCGAAAATTTTTACGAAAAAATACTTTCTTCATATACTATGGTATAGAAAGTAAAAATTGTTTCACACTTTCTGTTGTCCTTGCCTGAATCAGCCCATTTGATTCATTTAGTTTATTTAATTTTGTATGTCTATGGATTCTCAGACCATAGCGGAGTCGGTGTGTGTGTGCATGACTCTCACTATTTTGTATCAGGACTAATATAATTTATTGAGTGAAGGTATGTTCAACTAACTTTTTAAAATATATTACGTCTGTCTTTTGAATTAATCTATAATGGTTGATTATTTAATAAAGTTCTATTTATTTTTAAGTAGTTTAGTTATGCCATGTAACCTCAAATAGGTTAGGTTTTTAACTTTTTGTTGTTGTGATCCTAACTATTTAATAACTTGTTTCCAAGATGGTTCAATTATTACTTGAAATATAAGACTATCAAGATCTTTGACTTAAATTCCAATCCAGTAATTTTTATTTTAACCTAGCCTTTTAGATCTGGAAGGCATCAACGCTAGACTAAGCCTATTTTCTTAATTGATTTAACTAGGCCTATTCTCGAGGCTAAATTGAGTGGTTTGGATAATACACTTTTCTTGGTTTGTTAATTATTTTTTTTGGAAGCCTATGAGTTAGTCTGTCAGTGTTGTGCTAGGAATTCTAACATTGATAATATTGCTGGAGTAGGATAATGAAATTTCGCATTTAAACCCATGAAGTGCTATGATATCAGTGGCTAGGTCGTTCTTTAGTTCTTTGCTAATTGTTCAATCACATACTGTAATCATAGGCCTACGTTTCTTTAAGGCTTGATGCTTTTAATTGATTGGCTGGGTAGCTGAGTGGTTATAGGCCTAATGCTTGCCTTTGAATCTAATGGTTCCCGGTTGGATCCTGTGAACAGTGAGTAGTTTTTTAATGGTTAGAAACTAGACTCAGCTACCATTGGTGGTTTGGCTATTAATTAATTACACTGTCTACAGAACCAGCTGATCTTAGACAGTAAAATAACTAGGCCTACACAAGGCATCACACATCACACCCATTCTAACTACACTCATCATTCATTCATATTTGGCTTAAAGTACACCCTGGTAGCATTGGTGTCGTAATAAGTAGTTTATAAAGTCATTAACACAGATTTTATGATTTCTTCTATAAGTACTACCTCTAAGCAAAAGTAGTAGGCCTACTTAAAGTGGAGTTATACTACTTGTGGTATTTTGTATTTTGTGTCTATCTACGCCAGAGGCATATTTTAACGTTTTGACGGGGAACGGTCTAAACCCCAGTCTTGTTACTATCTAACATCGACCAGTTGTTAGAAAGCATCATTAATTAATAGCCCAATGACAAATGGCATCTGGGTCCGGAATCGATCGTTTTAAAAAGCGACTAACCCTCAGGATCGAACCGGCAACCTTTGGATTCAAAGGCGAGCACTATCACCACTCAGCTACCCAGCCAGTTTATTATTTATTATGGTATTATTTGTCAATCTGTAGTATTATTTGTACTCCACCTACATATTTTTATGTAAAAAAATTACTTTTTTCATTAAGCTTAGACAACCATATCCATTTTTCTGGGTTATATTGTCTGATGGTTGCAAGTATTGGGAGGGTTGTTTAGTGAAATAATTTCAGGTCCACGGAAATAAAGAAACATGGTTATGTAGGCCTACCGTAAGTGAATTAATGGTTGTTAATTGTTGACATTTTGACAGTTAACTAACTGTGTCAAGAGGCAATCTTTTTAATTGTCAACTGCAAATATTTCCTGCTATAGGTAAATTGCCTTCCGTGAAAGTCAACAGAAAAAATCTAAGATACCGTACCAATTATAGAATCACTGAATATACTTCCCAGTTCCCGTTTATAGTCTTTGTCCTGATCAGTTTTAATGACAAATATTCCAAGTTAGAAGAATTTATAAATAAATTACTTAACACGTTGGCTACCGAACGTCACACATATGTGACGTAATGTTAAAAGAAAACCTTAAATATAGACCAGCGTCACATATATGTGTCGCTCAAGGTGTTTCCAGTGTACTGACGACACATATGTGGGACGCTCAGGTCAAATCCAGTGTACCGACGACACATATATGGGACGCAGTTACTGTTCAGTTAAATGACTCGCCACGACCATTTGGTCCACTGAATCGATCTAAAACCTGTTTATCAGTCTATAGGAATGTGTGACACACAAGTGTGTCGCTTGGTCTCTGGGTATGACCTCAATTTTTATTTTTTACAGATTTTCAAAGTTGACCATCTTGTCTGCTCACATGTTGCCATTAGTGTTTTTTTACTACACATTCCAGATGGCGTTTTTTTTATTGCGTGACACATTGTCCTGCATATTTTAGTATTTTTTAGTGTAGTAAAACTATTTTTCATTTGTTTCCCAGTCATCCAACTCATGACACACATGTGGGACAGTCGGTCTATAGCAAACAAACATAATACAAAATATTACTACAGTAGGCCTATAGACCAATGTCACACATATGTGACGCAAAAAAAATGCTAAAATAGCACTCTAATAATTTTTTTTCCAAATTCTATGAGCAAATATATACATTATACATCAAATTATATAAAAATAGCGAAACAAAATTTTCGGTCTCTGGGTTAGTATTTGTCACAATTACTCGGTCTGTGGTGAGAGTATCGAGTACTAGGATCGGTCTGCTGGGAACTCCCGAATTTCTGACCGTCGGTAGCCAACGTTTTAATTTTACAATGGACTTTTAATTTTGTGTGAAATGGCTAAATGTGGATTGTCTAATCACAATAAAACCGTAGGCTATTTATTTCTCAATTGCTAAGCCTGTTGGGTTAGAATAAGTAATGAACAGTGGTCGTGAACGTTAGTATATCTAAGATCATTAAAAATCACCTTGATATAAAGAACCTCAGTGGTACATTGAAGATCTTGTGGTAAATTTTATTTCCTGATGATACTTTAATTTTTGAAAGTGGTACCAATTGGGAAGAAGCCCGCTCAGCAACTATGAATGACCTTGCAATCCTAAAAAAGTGGTTTGATCAGAATTTTCTCTCTCCAAACACTTCCTAGACTAAAATTATGCCCTTATCACTAGATATTCTACAGACTATTCATACCAAATTTAATTACGGTATTCATTCTTGTGGCAACACTCTAAATACTTACTCTCTGTTCATGTGATAACATTGAAAAAGTGTCTTCTTATAAATATCTTTGAGTTGTGTTTGATAATCGAATGACGTAGAGGAGTCACATGATATATTTAAATTTAAGACTTCAAAAGTTTATTTTTGCTTTTAGACATCTTAGAGAAATTCTTCTCCGTGAAGAAGTTAAATTAGCATACTATGCATACATTCAATCCCTACTTTCCTTTGGAATAATTGTATGGGGCGGATCATTTACGACGGTTTTAAATCCACTTTTTACTCTCCGAAACAAATTTATCAAGGTTGGTTTCAGCAAAAAATCACGGCACTCCACTGAAACACTTTTTTACGAAGTTTCATACTTACCGTCAGACAGCTATTCATAAAATCTCTTTTAATTTATATTTACAAAAACAGACTGACACTTTTTTTAAATATTTCTCATTCATATGAAACCCGTTATTCACAGAACATTGGTATAACTACAATGCAATTAACTAAGACTTTTTCAACCACTAACTCATCTTACATTGCTGGGGCTTTATAGCGTAATGTTATGGCCAATCCGCTGGGTAACCACATTTTTTATTGTTCTTTAGTCTTTGTTTTTAAAAAGAGCGTAACACAATGGTTAATAGAATTAGGAGTGTCTAGGTCCGAATTAATCATTACGACTGAGTGCAGGAGGGCCTGACCCTACTATAGTTTCCCTCAGCTGCTTCTTCGATGTCCGCCGCAAGCTTAAGCGTTCCTTAATCAGTAGTTTACATAAAAATATATTTCTTCAGCTCCATGTATCATCATTCTTAAGTATTTTTTTTTTTATTATTACAAATATAATTGTTATAGATTTTTTATTTATTCTAGGCTATTGTATATTTATTTAATTTTTCCCATAATGTTGCTCAACCTTAATAGGCTGTCTCATAGCGACTGAGCCTACGCACAGGCATCTTGCCCATGAAGGCTTATTTCCTAGGTTTAATTTAGCTTTAAGTTTTTTGTCTGTTGATTTTCTTTTATAAGATGCTATATTGTATTTGTTGTAATATTTGGAAATAAACTGTTTTTTTTTTTTTTTTTTTTTTTTTTTTTTTTTTTTAATTTGAATTAAGCCATTGACAATTCCAATAGAAAAAAAATCAATAGAAGGATTTATAAATAGCCTACTTAAATAACTTAATGTTAGAATGGGTTATTAATTTTTGTTAAATGACTTAAATGTTGGTTATCTAATCACAATAAAACCGTATTTATTCCTCAATTGTTAAGCCTGTTGGGTGGGAATAAATAATGGACAATGGTCATAAACCTCAGTATTTATATCGAAGGTGGCAAAAAATCACCTTGATAAAATGAACCTCAGTATATTGTAGACCTTTTGATATTAAGCAGTTTTTTTTACATTACCCTTCGAGGTTCCATTTTGTAAGTTATTTCATTTTGCTAACTTAAATAATGATTATAATTGTAAAGTATAGGCTCTTATTCCTCCAAAATGTTGGAAGCATAATTTAATTCCAATATGAACTAACATTTAAATTCCCTCTACAAAAAATCTCCCGTCTGTGCTCTAAATCATCCCGTGACCTCATCTTTCGGCTTCTCTTTAACGTCAAATCACTGGTAGCGAAGGCTAATAATAATCCATGTGCATGTAGAGGAGATAGTTGCTTGGAGAGAAGTCTGGGCTGTAAGGAGGATGCGCAAAAATGTCCCGTTTGATCTGGTTGAAAAGGCCCTTGGTTTTTTGGCAGCGTGAATACGAGCGTTGTGCAGGAAAACAATGCCTAATATCTTGCATGCATAGTCAAATTCTAATATAGGCTATGCCTATGTTGAAAAAAGATTGGAATTCTCTACAAATTCATTTTGAGAAGCTCTACTAATTGGTGCACAAATTTTACGTGGGCTGATCGGAAAGTAAACTCCGTTTTTCTATAAATAAAACACAAAATTAGTAACAAATATTTATTATTTACATCTTAAAACTCTGTCTTACATTTAGTTTTCAATATAGTTTCCATGGGCATTTGAACACATCATATCCATGAACTAACTTTAAAATTCCCTCTGCAAAAAATCTCTTTTCTGTGCTTAAAATCATCCTGTGATCTCATCTTTCGGCTTCTCTTCATTGTAATATTGCAGGGAGCCAAGGCACTTTTCCAAGTGCATGAAGAGGAGGTAGTTGCTCGTATCTAAGTTTGGGCTGTAAGGAGGATGTGCAAAAATGTCCCATTTGATCTGATTGAAAAGGTCCTTATTTTTTTTGACAGCGTGAAGACAAGCTTTTGTGGAGGAAAACAACGCCACAGTTGTTTAGCTATTTTTAATGACCGAGCCTAATCGTGAACAACTCCTTCATTCATTACTTTTGGCCCATAAACAGCACAAAGTTCCTTATGAATTGCTGCCCAATACTATTTAGGTACGGAAAATGGAACCACGGCATGCACCACACATTGGGTGGGATTCTCAATTTTGTAGCACTCATTTTCACAAGCAACTGGAAAAAACTAGCACTTGGACAGCCTATACTCCACCATGGTTGGATGCTGACTGATGTGCCATGCACACAGGTGCAAGAATGGCGGCCCTACCCCCACAACTTCCCGCAGAAGGAGCAAACAGAAATTATCCAAACAACCCTCATAAAATAAATTTGTTCGAATTTCCAATAAATTTAACTTGTTTCAGTACTGAATGTTATTTATTTCTTTTAGATAATGTAGGATATACAGATAATATATATTCTTTATTTACAGATGTTTCTTACTCGCTCAGAGTATGACCGTGGAGTCAACACTTTCTCACCTGAAGGAAGATTATTCCAGGTTGAGTATGCTATTGAGGCAATCAAGCTGGGTTCAACAGCACTCGGGATTTGTACTTCAGAAGGTGTTGTCCTCGCAGTAGAGAAGAGGATAACATCACCCTTGTTAGAGCTAACCACAATAGAAAAAATTGTTGAAGTTGATAAGCACATTGGTAAGAGTATACAGCTTATATAATTCATCTTCAAGAGATCCAATTACTAGACATATTAAACACTTGCTACTTAATGTGCATTGATAGGATTTTCTATTCTTTATACAAAATGTACTATATCGAATATCAACCAAGATGCATCGTGGTTCTGTGTAAATGTGATTGTAATACCTTTCTTTATAATTATCTTAAATACATATTTTCAAATCACACATTTGTGAGTTTTCAGAGCGTATAGTACTCTAATTATTGTCAATTAACCCAGCATTAAATTGGCTTTCGAGCTTTAATTTGTTGTTTAAATTGTTTTAACAGCGGCCACAGAACTCACTGAATCAATTATTGAGTCTTTGGATAGTAAGCAAAAAGTAGTAGCTGTTTTTATGGACATTACTGAAGCATTTGACTTATTGAATCACAAAACGCTTATATCAATTCTATTTGACCTTGGTATTCGGAAAAACGCACTTAATTGGTTACAGACTTATTTATTTGATAGAAAGCATTATGTTGAAGTAGTTTACTAAAGTAAAAATAAATTAAAAATATCTCAACCATCTAAAATTATAACAGTAAAACATGGAGTGCCGCAGGGCTCTATCCTTGGACCCTTACTGTACATTTGTTACACTGGAAATTTTCCAAAATTATCCACCAGTAGCTAATTATACCTATATGCAGATGACGCCAACCTTAAAATATCTGGATCTTCACAAAATGAATTAGAGTTGAAATCTCAATCAGACTTACTTTTATTGACAAAATATTTCAATGAAAAGCAGTTGTTACTCAATCCAAAAAAGACAAAATTCATTAATTTCAAGACTCTCCAATCAAATAATACCATTGCTCCAACAATCAAAATTAACAAACAAAATATAACTGAAGTAGATTACATCAAACTTTTGGGATTAGAAATGGATAAACACCTCTCTTGGAATATACATTCTGAAAAAGAGATCTCTAAAATATCATCCGGCATTTTTGCCTTGTCAAGATTAAAAAAGTTTTTTGACATTGACTCTTTAAAGACAGTCTACTTTGCATATATTCATTCTATTATTTCGTTTGGTATATCTCTCTATGGGGCTACATCTATTAACAATCTGGATACAATTTTAAAATTACAAAAGAAAGCAATTAGAGTCATTTTAAATCTAAAACCGAGAACCTCAGTAAAAGAACATTTTTCATCACTGAAAATAATGACTGTATATGGTCTTTATATTTTTGAAACTATTTTATCACTGCAAAACAAATTTGACAACTTGAAATTTGTTTGTGATAATCATAATTACAACACAAGGACCTGTGGGGAAATTGCCCTAAATTCTCATAGATTCGAATTATATAAAAAAAAAACCAACATATGCAGGTTCCAAATTTTGTAATAAACTGCCACAAGATACAGTGAAACCTTGATAAACCTCAATATATCGAAATCCTTGATATAACGAAGTTTTCTCATTCCCCTTAAACCTGCCTATCAATCTAATGTTATTTCTACCTCTATATATCGACGGATTAGTGGGGATAACCTCAATATAACTTTTGGAGCGCTGATGCACGACCTAACCACCTCTACATTTAGAAGTTTTGACTACAAAACCTCAACATATCGAAGTTAAAAAAAGGACAAACAGTTGAATCATTGAGCTCATCCATTTTCTTTCATGTTGCAACCTGTCGCTCTACAGACGTTGCCTTTTTCCGTGCCTTGTGTTCGCAACTCTGTTCTTGTTTCCCGCGTTTGCAGTAACTTATTGTGATAGTGTTGATCCATTCAATACCTTAAGTGTCCGTTAGCCCTTTGTTTGAATACATTTTACATTATTCCTGTGAGTTCTAATTTTACAACCCCGTGTTTGCTGTATGTAAAAGTATAAACGTCTTCTAGTCCCGATTGATGCTTTTCAGCCTAAATACATTTTGTGTTTGCAGCACTGTTTAATGTTTTATGTCACCACTTATAGTCTTTGTTCTGATCAGCTAGTGATAAAAATTCCATAGAAGGCTTTATAAATATTAAACAACTTATAATGTTACAGCGGACTGTTATATTCTTTTGTGCAATAGCAAAATGTTGGTAATGTAATCACAGTACACCTGTATTTATTACTCAATTTCTAGGCCTATTGGAAAACATAATACTATTACAAGGAGGTCGTGAACCTCAGTATATCGAAGTTTGTAAAAAGTAACCTTGATATAACGAACCTCAGTATATCGAAGACCTTGATATTAAGAATTTTTTACGTTCCCCTTCAGGTTTGATATATCGAGGTTCCACTGTATAAAGTCCTCTGACAGTCAATCTGCATTTAGGAAAAGACTAAAAATGTTTCTCATCAACAAGGCTGTATACTCACTGGATGAGCTTTAATGAAATGAGTAACATCAGCCTGTCAATGTTGCATTATGTTTTAGCCTAATTAGGAATAAAGATGATTTACTATTTGACACCATTCTTGTATATTTTGTATATACTGATGAGTAAAGAAAGTTTGAATTGAATTGAATTGAAAAATTGAGTTTGGAATTTCACTGTCCTTTTTGCAGCGTGTGCTGTTAGTGGCCTTATCGCGGACTCGAGGACTCTGGTGGACAGGGCCCGGGTGGAGTGTCAGAACCACTGGTTCGTCTACGATGAGAGGATGGGAGTAGAATCTGTGGCTCAAGCCGTGTCCAACCTGGCCATCCAGTTTGGTGACTCTGACGAGGATGGTGCTGCTATGGTGAGTCATTAGATGTTGTTCAGGAAAAGTCTGAATATATATTCTTTTTTATTCTATTTTACGAATTAGTTGAAGGACAGATGGTAAAACTTGATAATTTCTAGGGATAATTTGGTTGTTGATTATACTGTCAGGGTTTTTAACCTTAACCTAAAACATAAAAAAAATGTTAGGCCTAATTCTGTCTTGCTTGCTAAACATAGGTCAAGAATGGTTTGCTGGTGGCTAGGGACTTAAAAAATTCAATAAGATTCAATATTAAAAGCAACTCATTGCTCTTCATTTCGGACAATATTTATTGCAATCCTTTCTAATTTTGTCATGAAACACACACAACTCCCCAAAACGTATGCGAGTTAATAACTGTCCTGCAACAACATACTATTAGGCCGTACTCATAATTACTAAAACTTAATGAACCCTTAATCACAAGCACATGACCTAAACAAGAAGACCGTATGTGAGTAGCGGCCCATCGTTAGTATCAGTTAATTACCGTACTTAATTTATTTTGTTGAAGCTTATGACAACATTATGAAATGAAAAGATTTCTCAATAATCTGTGTGTTGATTTATTGTTTCAGAGTCGACCGTTTGGTGTGGCCATCCTGTTTGCTGGTATTGACGAGAAAGGCCCCCAGTTGTTCCACATGGATCCGTCCGGAACGTTTGTCCAGTTTGATGCCAAAGCCATCGGCTCTGGCAGTGAAGGCGCCCAACAGAGCCTCCAGGAGGTCTACCACAAGGTAGGCCCAACATCATCCCAATGCTGACAAGTGAAGGCTTTGATAACTTAGAAGGAGTTTAATTAATCATAATAAAAGACAGTGCAAAACACCTCAATGCCCTGCTAGCCCTGACCCATTCAACCAGTATTTTGTTGACTCATTTAGACTTATTGTCAAGGGTACGCCACCTCATCCAATTGATGCGGTAGACCATGTAACACTCCCCCATGAGCCACCTGTTTGGGTTAAATGGAAAAAAATCACTCCAAATGACATTGTAAAGACGGTCAACAACTTCAAATCCTCACCGTGTGATGACATTAATGGAATGTCGCCTATTTTTCTGAAAAGTGTCATTGAAGTGATTGCTGTCCCCCTTGCAAAGGTCCTCAATTTATGTTTAGAGCAGGGTTATTTCCCTAATGAAATGAATACGTCAAGAACTGTGCCTGTGTACAAGAAGGGTGATGCTGAGTTGGTAAATAGTAGGGATGGACAGGTCTCGAAATTACGAGAAATTTTCGAGAAATTTTTAATCTCGTTAACCGAGATGAGATTTTATTTTGATCGAGATTTTTCGAGACGAGAAATAATTCGTGAATAACGATAAAAACGGCGAATTTAATACTGCGAAATAAATTATTTTGAAGCAATGTGAAGTGTTTTATTTTCTTATCCTCCTCACAACTTCAAACTTAAATTGCCATCATAAACGGTTAAACTACGGTTGGACTTCCAAGATTTGAACTGGACTGGAGACGGCTCTACGGCTGCATCTGCACGGACTGTTAGTGTGGTACTGACTGACACTGACAATCAACAGTAGTGGGCGGAGTCAACCAACATAGCTTCTGATTTATAAAATATTTCATTTGTTTGATAAATCTTTAGAACATTGGGAAAACTTTATAAACAATAAACAATCATTATTTGACATTTAATTGCTTCAAGATGATTATTTAAAACTGATTCAAATAATTTTTGACAAATTTAAGAGCTGTTTTGACATTGGCAGTAAGAATAGTAGTGACAATCAGATGAATGACAAGATAGCCAATCAGATTGAATAATGCCTAACCTCAAATATCCCACGTAATACAGAATTTAATTTACTTTCACACTCTTAGCAGAGTTCAGCTATTTTAAGCCATAAATGCTTAAAATCGGCTGATGGTTGATTTTATTTCAAGGTTTGGATACTAAAAAAAAACTGAATAGGCCTATTAACAATAATTGTTACACAGCAATAAATAGGTTGTGTTAAATACAAAGAAAATCAATGGTCTTACCAGAACCATACAGGCTTCATGGCTACACTAATGCTTGCCTTTATTCAGTTAGGAGCAAAATAAAAATCTTTCCACTAGCAGACGACAAGTTGAGGGAATTACAATTACATGAATTCGAAAGCAGTGAAAGTTATGTATACTGGACTTGAATAGTTTGGAGATATGACAATAAATAGCAAACAAAATGAGAGCTGAAGATTGTCTTATGGACAAAGACAAAGAAGAAGAGATTGTTTTAAAATTAAAATCCTCCAATTGAAAGTTATTTCTTGTTAGCCTTTCGGCCTCTAGGCTTGTGATTCAAAGTTAGTAGGCCTATGCCTACTAGAAATCTGTGAGTGAGGAAAAGCTCTTATTTGGAAACATTTTAAAGTAGGTTAATAGTGAAAAGTGAAGTAAGTAACTGTAACAGAGGATTCTCTTTTTATGTTTTACTAAACGTAGGTCGGTAGGGTTTATGGTGAGCCTATATCTTCTCAACCTTTTTATTGGGTACATTCCTTTATAGGCCTAGACCTTTTGTTAAGAAAGTGACTTTTTTAACTTCAGTTTATTAACATAATCAGCAATTTACAAAGAAATATTTGTTCCTTCACATTAATCAGGATTAACCATGTTACAAAATCAGATTAAAATCCCGAACGCACATTTCTCGTGATGTATGAGAGGGAAAATCTCGTCTCGATCTCGTCTCGAAATTATTTGAGAATTCAAAATTCTCGTCTCGTCTCGTCTCGAACTGAAAATCCAATCTCGTCCATCCCTAGTAAATAGTTATAGGCCTCTAAGTATTATTCCAGTTCTGGCCAAGGTGTTTGAAACAATAATTAACAAGCAGTTAATTCATCTCTTTGAAAGTAATAAGTTGCTAAACGATACCCAGTATGGCTTTAGGAAGCACCGTTCAACCATCACAGCTGTAAAAGCTTTGACTGAGAGCATCTATGATGCTTTCGAAAACAAAGAGTTGGTCCTCCTAACACTGTTAGATTTGACGAAAGCTTTTGACTGTGTTTCCCACGAAGTATTGCTGAGAAAACTTATAAAGTATGGTGCTGGAGGTGCTGTTCACAGGATGTTCAATTCATACTTCAGTGGTAGACATCAAGTAGTCTCATTGCAAGGGGCGAAGTCCAACACAGTCCCAATCACAAGTGGAGTTCCGCAGGGCTCGGCTCTAGGACCTAGTCTCTTTCTAATTCTTATCAATGACTTTGACGTGGACAGCAATGATGCCCTTCTATATGCTGATGACATCACTATAGTCAATCGTAGCGATAATGTGCTAGCCGATAATGTGTGGGGTCCGACTTTTGTTTTGAAGAAGCCAGGAATTGGTTCAAGCTCAATGGCCTACAGCTGAATGAAGGAAAAACATAGAAGCTTCTTTGCACGCTGTGGACTCGTCCCGAAGCCAAGTTGGAGGGTAACAATAAGGCAGTAAAACTGTTAGGCATAACTATAGATGATAGGCTAACTTGGAATGCGCACATTGATGAACTGTGTAAGAAACTTTCCCGCATCAACTTTCTCCTGAGGAAGCTTAAATCTCTCGTAACACCGGAGTACCTAGTTCTGGCCTATCATGGTCTATTCCACTGCCATGTGAGCTATGGTGTAATCCTTTGGGGTCATGCCAGTAATGCAAGACGGGTGTTACTCATGCAGAAGACCGCAGTGAGAATAATGACATCAAGTGGCAATAGGGATCACTGTAGGCCGCTCTTTGAACATCTTGGCATCCTGACTATATACAGCCAATTTATCCTGGACTGTCTTATTTCGGTAAGGTCGGATCCTAGGCTTGGCAGGTGCCTAAGAGAGCAGTGCCACAGGTACAATCTGCGCTCAGGGAGAAATATTGATGTTCCAAGATGCAGATTAGACAAGACCAGTGATGGTCGAATCCAGGAATTTCGAATCTCGAATCCGAATCCGAATCCTAAAAAATCGAATCTCGAATCCTCGAATCTCGAGTCCCGAAACAAGGATTAAATTAACAGATTTATTCTTTCTCTATAATGTCAATGTCAATCTTATTCTTAGAGTTAGTAAATAAGAGTCATTATTAAGAAATAATATTTAAAAGCCAAAGTACAAGGGAGTAATATCTTTTTAGGTTGGAGACAATTATTTTCTCAAAATCAATTTTGATATGCCCACTTAATGAAACAGGTTATATACCTTTATAACTTTAGATTACATAACCATTTTTTGCTATATAAAAAAGGAGCGTATGATGAAAAAAATCAATAAAAAACAATGAAAGTTTAAAGTTATGAACTTTAAAATATAATATATGTATTTGTAGGTAATGTTCAATTTAAAAAAAAAATATATTTAGTGAGATTTAAAGTTTTTAATTTAAAATTTATATTAAATTATAATAAGATGCTTTTAACATTATAAAACAGTAATTCAATTAAAGATTGATTTATTTGACAATACTTTGCCACTTCCCCTTTGATTGGAAAGTCATACAACTTTGGTTGATGTTTTGTTTAATTTGTAAGAATTAAACTAATCAAACGAGCCATTCCTTAGTTTTATACGACAATTGGTTCAGGAAGTAGCATTTTGTAGTAGGAGCAAAAAACACCCCTCTTGAATAAATTACTGCCGGACGTCAACAATAGATAAGCTGAACAATAGATCGTCTTGGGCCGCCCGTGTTTTTGCCGCTTGTTTACCTCGTTAGCGAGATCGATCGCCGGCCGCCGGACGTAAACAACTATTGTTCGGCAGTTCCCGTCCCGATAAATTCCTGAGAAAAAAAATCCCGCCCGATGATCAGGACAAATTTGCTCCCGAAAATTTTCCCGAAATTTCGGGTCCCGTCCATCCCTAAATTATTACTCAGACACAGTGCGTCGGCAGCTCGGCGCCGCGCCGTGATGGCGTAATCTGTCGGCGGACTGAGATTCGATTCTTGCTTCTACTCAGTTGAGGAGTATTTCACCACAAATATGGACATTTAAAACCGGCCGCCACCAAATGACTGTAAATATTATTAGTTTTAGTGAAAAGTTTAGTTAATGACAAGATCCATCCAGACAACTGGTCCACGATCGCTTGGATATGTATCATGTATGTATCATGTATCATGATGCTATAATGTTTTCCAATAGCTTCTCTGTGTAGGGCCTACAGAAACAGTGATCATTTTGTGATGTCTTAGAGGTATTGCAGCAAGCCTACTTTGTCTTATAAGTCATCTTCACCAGTGTAAAGCACCGAGAACATACCTCTGCAATCCCCTGTTTCAGTCGTAGTTTTTAATGCTTATCCTTAAAAAATAAATATGTTTTGTTATAAATTAAAGTTGGATCTAAGGCTCTCTACCTTATATATATATCATAGAAATAAATTTTATGAGTAAAAAAATCGTAAAAGGAAAGGAAATTGAGTTAATTTTCTTTGTCACTGACAGTTATATTTTCATGTCTTTAAACATTTAAGGTATGATAGCTGTAATGTAAGTACACTTGTCTTCTGACTACCCCTTCCAATTCCTCTCTTCCGATTAACTCTTCTCCTTTCTTAACTGTAACGTAATGTCTGCCTTTAAACTAAAATATATATATGTGCTCTTCCCCTCGTCCCTTCTGATAGCGAGTCCAAAGGTCAAACCCCATACTCACCTTCCCCACCTGCACCCAGGCCCCACCACTGGTGGGAGTCAATGTAACTCAGACCATAGTTCATGACCATCATGGTAGTTCATAATCCAGTAGGGAAAATAATTTCATTGTATATTAACGATTGGAAACGAGTAACTCATGGACTCCTGATTTTGAACTGATGGAATAATGCAAGCTTAAGCTGAAGGTGTTTAATGCCAGCAGGTCTAGCCAAATATGATAATTACGAGCAAGCTTTTCCTGGAAACCAAATACCCTCGTATCCTCAATGTCGTAAATAGAAAACAACATCGGGGAGCACAGCAGGCCTTTATAATACGTTAACGCGGCTTTCTCCGATATTTAACTAGTTTGTGTATGTATTACTGTTGTCTCTAAAATATCTCAACCCATAAACGACTTTGCAACACTTTGGTAACAAGAAACCATAGTAGCATATCTTAAAATTTGTTTAAGTACTGGTGCATTTTAAAAGTTATTTTTAATAATTTCATTTTGCAGTCAATGACGTTGAAGGAGGCTATAAATGCAGTACTGACCATCCTCAAACAGGTGATGGAGGAGAAACTCAACTCTACAAATGTGGAAGTGGTGACCGTCACCCCAGACAAGCTCTTCCACATGTTCACCAAGGAGGAAGTTGAACAGGTATTGAAAATTGTTGAGTTTTCAGTAAAAGCCAAGATCATACAAACTAACTTGAATAGACTTATCATCCATTGCATTTGTTTGACACAGAATTTTTTGCGCATGTTCATGTATGCTGCGCCAGAATTTCCGCAATGAATGTCATAATTTTTCAGTTAAGGGCTTTTTTACACTGAGCGGAAGGAGATGCGGATACGGGTCGTGTTCAGTGTTTTAGCATTGATTTAAATGTAGCCTGTTTACACGATGCGGATGCGGTCCACATGTTGGGTAGAGAGTGCGGGCCCAGCATGTACATGTCAAAACTCAAGTGCAGGCCCGCGTTCGCACAAATTAGTTTTGTACATTTGAGTCTAGTGGCGCTGTTCAGACGGCACGGATCAGGACGCTAGTTGTCCGCACTTGCAGGGACGGGACAGTACTGTCATACCACACCGTTTGCTCCTTTGTCCCATTAATGGAGTGTCATATATTTTTATACACCAAGTCATATTCTTAATTCACATTCTCTTATTCTTTTACAACTTTGTATTCAGTAACTTAACTTACTTACCAGAATTAATGGCTGGGTAGCTGAGTGGTTATAGTGCTCGCCTTTGAATCTAAAGGTTGCCGGTTCGATCCTGAGGAAAGTTCGTAGCTTTTAAAGGATCGATTCCGGACCCAGTTGCCATTTGTCATTGGGCTATTAATTAATGATGCTTTCTAACAACTGGTCGATGTTAGATAGTAACAAGACTGAGGTTTGGACCGTTCCCCGTCAAAACGTTAAAAATGCCACTGGCGTAGATAGACACAAAAACAAAAAACAAAAACAAAGTAAATATATTAAAGTTAAAAGAACAAACCTCAGTACCCTTGAGAATATCATTTTATTAACACTTCAGTAAATATTTTTTATGATGGTATAGCCTCTGGATCACTTAATATTTAATAAAATGGTTTAAAATACTTGTTAACTTACTACCAAGTGATCCTTAGATTAGGTGTAGACTACCTATGGTTTTGAACATCAAGGTGTTCATTTTCAAGTCTTCATCATCAAGTTAAAAGAATTATTCCTCTTCAACGTTTGAATTTGAAGAGGTCGTCAAATGTTAAAATTTACACAACACAAACACACATGAAAACATTACATGAAAATACTGGCCAGGACTAAAAGACGAAAAATTTGTTAAATGAAACGCCAGTAACCATAGGTCGTCTACACCTAATCTATGGATCACTTGGCAGTAACAGGTATTTTAAATCATTTTGTTAAATATATTTGATTGAAAAACAAGTATTGTAATGATAACAATTATAGTACAGTAAAATATTTCTCATCTGAATTTTGGTAGGCCCTATTTCAAAAATTAAAATATATTTCTTATCTTATACTTTTTTATAAATCACTACCTTTTAAAAAATGTGTCGTAGCGTTATCCTGTTGAACAGTAAATGTACACATTAAAAAAGAAAAAAAAGCTCAATTGACAACAGCATAAATTTTTACTTAACCTGCTTTGCCAATGTTCGGAACTGATGGGTAAATTTTTTTCTTAACAGAAATTCATTTCGGGCTTTTAGCTAATTTAATATACAATTAGTGAATTGTAAAGATGAAAGCCCCTAAGTAATGAACCCAAAATAAAAATCTAAAAATAGAATATTGGGGAATTTAAGTAACTGGTTTTTTGATAAATTACATGTTATTTTCTTAACCTCTCGATTTCCTACATGACATAATTACATGTTTTAAAATAAACAAAGCATAAATGTTTTTGCTTCCCATTCTATTATTTTTGTTTACATTTTCTGTTATTTCTCATTGCCTGTGGCATTTTGAAGTGAAACTAGGAGTGAGTACTCGAGTTTTCGAGTATCTGTTGAGTATTTTGTGATACTCGCTGCTCATTGCCTGTGGCATTTTGAAGTGAAACTAGGAGTGAGTACTCGAGTTTTCGAGTATCTGTTGAGTATTTTGTGATACTCGCTGCTCAAGCGAGTACTTGTGACTATTCGTTAAAGTCAAGTCGAGTAATTCAGTAGTTTGTAAATTAAAATATATTATTACTTAAATGTTTTCTTTTGAATTAATCCCCATTCCTTTGAATTCTAAAATGTATTTATTGCAAGTATGAAAAGACAGATTTGTCAAGATAATGAAATACTTCTGTGTGAAGCAGACAGCGGTGCAATGGATTCGACTGGTGACAACTGCATCAGCACGGACGGATTGTTAGGGGTAGTGAGACTTATGGAGAAATGCAAGAGATGCAACTTTATTTTTCTATACCGTACTTCGAACACAATATCCATTGAATTTTCACTGTATGACAAACCAAACTCGACTGAATTGAGGGAATGCCCGGACATACAGGTGCTTGGGTGAACAGCGCAAAGACCTGCGTCCAGGTCCGCATCCTCATCCGCGCCATCAGGAAAGGCCCTAAGTTAGTTAGCTGTAAAAACACATGTACAACATAACAGAGACATTACTTGTTTGTTATGGGGAGGCAATTAGTTTATAGTGTGCTGCAGTGATTAGGATATAGATATTTTATTTTTCAATACCGGTATATCAAAATAATTTCACTAATTCAAAACAAAACTGGCTGGGTTGAGTGGTCATAGTGCTCGCCTTTGAATCAAAGGTTGCCAGTTCGATCCTGAGAAAACCTAGTAGCTTTTTAAAAATTCGATTCCAGACTCAGCTGCCATTTGTCATTTGGCTATTAAGTAGTGATTCTTTCAAACAACTGGTCGATGTTAGATAGTAATAAAACCAGGATTTGAAGCGTTAACTGTAAAAAAATGCCATTTGTGTAGATAGAAAAAAAACCTGGTAGCAATGAGTCATATGTCCGGCAGTCTGGACAGCTTTAAATAGGTGAAAATGAATCAATCAATCAAATATCTTTATTTGCCACTGAAAAGATTGTTACAGATGGATAGTGTCAGTTATTTTATTTTATTTGACATAGTCTAACAAGCATAAATTGGTCTTACCTACTAAGTAGTCATATTTTTACACAGATTGTTAACTCTTCAAAATGAGTATGTTTTACACCATCTACCTAGTGCTCCACCCACCATGACTGCAACTGTATCCGTCGAGTATCGAAGGGGAACGACTCATACTATCCCAAGTAGGCTATGAGAGACGTTGAAATATAAAAACAAGATAAGTTGTTGATTTAACAACTCATTTTATAAAGTTGTGTTTTGTCCTTTAGGCTTTGGAATCAGTTGCACCACTTATCAAAGATGAACCAGGAACGAGCGGGATGGCATCCTCCCAAGCTAAACTTTAATGTGCTGTTTCAATATTTGGTTACTATAATTTTATAATTGTAAGGTTTATTAATTAATAAAAAGATTATTCGTATAGCTGGAGAGTAGTTTTTAACCCTTTCACTGAAAATGCTATCATTCTCTTTCTAATTAAATGTAGATTTTTTTAAATGTACCCGCCTCTATTTAAAAAAAAATCTCTTATCAAGGTGCTTTTTTGAAGTCGCGTCCGCACTGGCCCAACACATAGCCGAACCTTTGTCTGTTTGTTGCTATTTACTTTTAATATAAATTATATTCTTGTTAGTTGTTCTAAAAGACCAAATAATGTTTGTTTGTTTGTTGACCAAAAAAGTTCGCAACGAATGTTCAGCCAAGTGTGGATGCGGTTTTTAAAATCAGGTTTACTAGAAAATGAAAAAAAAAAAACGGTAGGTGATAAACATAGACAAAAAACATCTTATCCCATAATCAGATGACCTTCTTCTACATACAACCTTACAATACCTTTACAATACCTTACATACAACCTTAGCCATTTAAAGGGCGGTTTGCAGCATTATACCAATGTAAACAGAACCAAAAAGTAGGGACATCCCATGTTAAAAAATTTTAGTTTTGCCCCCGAAAACCAGAGTAAAATAAAGGGCTGATGCTAGGATTTCGATTACTTCTCCTTATCTTAGGAAGCGCTCTTTCTACCTCTTAAATGTCACAATGAGCGTATTTGTTTGCAAAAAATCAAAACAATAACAAACGTCTGTAAAATTATTCTAGCCATCTGTTTCCATTCAACCAATCAGGATGATCCATGAATAAATTATGTCTAGGTGGTGCTAACTGTGTTTCGGGGGTGACGTTCTCACTTCCCCATAAGGATGTCCCTACTTATTCGGTTCTGTATGCTTTGATTATACTCTACTGAGCAAGACTTGATTTGATGTCCGTATCAATTTAAGCTTACCTTGAAGGTTTTTTGAGCAACTCCTGATGAACTGCCACCAGAGAGACCAACTAATACACACCTCAACCACCAACTGGAGGGTTTAGGTCTATATAAACAGGTTACTTTTACCAGGAAATGGTGTGAACTTTAGTACAGGACTCTCTCGTTCATTCAACTCGTTGACATTGGTACTTAGCTTCACCAGAACTGATAATCAGGATATTATTACCATTTTTAACCAAATAACTTTTTCATTCTAGAGCGCTTAATCCCCAATTAGTTATATTCTCAACATAGTAATGTATCAAAATTTGCATCACTAGTCACTGGGCGTTTTTCAGTCAGCATACTTTGACGTAATTGAAAAGGCCATGTAAGTATTCGCTCTGAATTGGGAAGAGATGGGGGAAAGTAAGTAAACATCCGCCTCCTAAACTGCCATGAAGCATTTATGTAGAAAATAATTTATTTGAGCTCTTCAAGTTTTATATAATACAAATCATAGTTGTTTTCTATTTAGAACATAACCAAATATAAGCCTTAATAAGAACAGAAATCATATGAAAATACAAAATTACAAAACATATGGTTACCTAACGCATGAGATTAATATTACACGTACCTTTAGGTGACATAAAGAATATGGTTGAACAATGTGTTATTTGTCAATCTTATCAGCGGTCTAATACTAAACAGTCATTAAAACCAAGTCCAGTTCCAGATCTACCATGCGAAGAGCTGGGAATCGATTTATTCCACATAGACAATACAAACCACATTTTAGTGGTTGATTATCATTCAAAGTTCGTTGAAATAATAAAACCAAACAGTGCAAATTCAGAAAGTGTAACCAACAGCTTGACTCAAATATTTTGAACCCATGGTATTCCAAGCCCAATACATTCTGATAGCGGCCCACCCTTTTGAAAGTGCTAGTTTTAAGGAATTCTTTGTAAGGTACAACGTAAAGCATGTTACAAACAGTGCATGTGGAATTTCAATTGATTGTTTAAATATGAATGAATAGCTGAAAAAGGTATTGATCGAAGATTAACGTAAAGCTATTAAAAATTCGCTAATAAAAGAATTAATGCCGGTGAGTCAGCAAAAAAGGTTGCCATAGAATATGGAGTGGGGAGAGTATGGGGATCTTTATTTCCTGCGTTGTTAGTTCCTATATTTTAAGATGTCCAAAGTTTCAGTAACTTACGTTCCATTTACATTTGTAAACCCTAATTGGTCGCAGTAATGGTGAAAACGATGCTTCACTATGGTCTCCACTTCATCAAAATTTTTCAAAATCGGAATTGGCCATCCGCCACATTAGTTCCAATGAACGAGAATGTACTGAACTTATATCTGCTGTGGAGTAAAAGGTTTTAAATTGGTTTTAGATTTAATTTTCACCCTGTATTCAGTTTTGGACCATCTAATATTATTTAAAATTGCTTTCACATATAATCTAAAAAAGAAAAAATCATTTGAACATAGACTTTTAAATTATTAACAACCAGCTGGGTTTGGTATAAAGTAAATGTCTTGATTATAAATAATACAAGAACGATCAACATTTAAATCAGATTATTCCTAATTCATGCATATTTACAAACAGTAATTTTATTTTGTCGGATCAGAGTAGTGGGCTTTAGTTTATAACTTCCTTTAACTAATAGCTACCGTTCTTCAAACTTATTGCTTAATCATTTGAATTTGTAATATCTGATTGATTCTGATTTACTCGGCCGAGCTGTCAGTAGCCTAACAGGTGGTTTCAATTTGGAATATTTGCTTGAATAACGGGTTTGTAAATGAGACATAATTTTGTAGTAAAGTTATATTTAATTTAAATATCAAGATGAGAAAAAAACAATTCTCTAAGGGTTTTACGAAAGTTCAAAAATATTATTACTTACGTTTGTGTAACATTTAATAAAAATTAATTGAATTGAACCAAATTTGGTAATTAATTCCAAATAGGTTTAGAGCAGGGCCGCCCCACGGGGGGGACTAATGGCTCAGGTTGCGCCATTGGAAAAAATTTTGGGGGGAATTGAAAAAAGGTTTTTTTTAATGTTATAAGTACTAATTTGCAGTAGTTAAACAATGAATCTTATGAACATGTCAATACAAATTAGGAGAGTCTTTGTCTGTCCTTTTTTTCTGGATCAAAACACTTAGGCCTAATGTTAGCCCCCCAATCTTGACTATTATTGCGGCATTGTCGGCTAGGGTAGAACGACTGAAGGTCCCAGGGTCAGAAATGACCTGTAATTTTTGTACCTCTTTTGCAGACCACGACTGAAGGTCCCAGCCCTAATGAGGGTTCGAGGTGGGACCTTCAGTCGTCCCCTGCACTTGGGGATTAAGATTATTTGACGAGGGATGACAGGGGACATCGCTTACTTTCGTGAGCAACTAGCTCAGGCACAAATCAATATTTACATATTAATATATGGATAATGATATTTTTAATATATAAAATATAATATATTGAAAATTTTGTTTGTTTGTTTGGACAGACATTATAAATTCATCTAATTGAATTTGAAAGTTAACATATTACTCCTACGAACACAAACTGATATTAATGAGGTTATTATTATTTATTCAATCAAATTGGTGTTACTAATTTAATCAAGAGCCTATGGTACAGTTTAAATTATACTTAAATTTCTGTGGTGAAGCACGAGTACTGAAGTACTTGTACTTTATCTATTATGGCTCATAAAGAATTATTTCGGTATAAGTACTTTGCAATGTATTTTCCTTTTAAATAAAATGTATTTGATTCACTTTTTGTTATAGTGTCATGGTAATTACGCTATTAAATTTACACCACCCTCTTTCCAGTTAACGACTATTTAAAAACCTGCTAAAAATTCATGTTCCTTTATTTTTTTTTACTTTTAGTTGTTATTTTGTAACCAAAATAGCAACCCATAAGAACAATGTTAAAATTTACAATTTTTAAACTTAATTTTAGAGAAAACTTGATTTTTTCTGAGGTTGAGGCTGGTTCTAAAGTTATTTTTTGTCCAAAAACAGTCTTGAATGTAAAGTTTAAGCAAAATCTACCCACTAGATTTCAAGATCGTGGAAAAGACACCCCTTCAGACAGTGCTCGTATTATAGTATAGGATATTGACCACTTGATTTTGAAATTTGTTGAATGAATCCTATATTAGCCTAAACTCAGAACTTACAAATTTGTAGCATGAAGTTTGCCTTATAGTAATGAATGTAAAATTTACCCAGAATATTTCATTATCGTCTCAATGTTTTAATTTCACTTTTTTCATTATTTGTGTAAAGTATATTATGACAAAGAAAGTCATAATATTAAAATCGTCCGGTATTTTGTTTTCAAAAATATAAGTTTCAAAACACTTTATTCTATCACAGGGAATTAAAGAGCTTACATCAGCGCTTAGCACGCACCTGAAAGACTACACTCACACAAGAGGCAGTCTTTCATTTTATGAAATTGAACTATGCAAAGAAATAGAATGATCGCTTTCGTCTGCAACGTCTGGTGACGAAGGAGCCCCGGAGAACCGTGACAGTGACAGTGCAACGAGAGCCCGCGGCCTCAGGTGCCGTGGTTGTCAGTGCCGCGCCCACCCCCTCGCCACACCGCGCCGCGGCCTTACCTGCGTTGCAGGGGACGACTGAGGGTCCCAGCACTAATTAGGGGCCTGGCCTGGGACCTTCAGCCGTACTCTACAAAATATTTAATTATTAACGCTCGTTGATTTTACCCTGGGACCTTCAGTCGTACAACCGTCGGCTAGGTACTCCGTACCCCTCCCCATTGTTGACAGTTTCTCTCAATCACTTAAAGTTTCGTCTTTTCTTAGTGGTCTAGTGTCTTTATTTTATTTAACTTATTTTATTTTCAACGGCAAGCAACCAATTACAAAAATATGTCATCGTACATGTTTGATCAATATATTCTGCCATTTCCGCGGTTCCGCGTCTCTGGCGAACACTTTTCTGTCAAAGAATCGTCACTAAGAGAACTGATATTACAAACGGCTCGGCGAGAGTATAGACCTATATCGTCTCTGAATAACGCAATAGGCAAAATCGACACTGGGAATTCCTAAACAACGTAGCCTTTAAGGCCACAACGGTGTTCATGATGGTCGCTGAATGAATGAACTTATGATTATTTCTAGCTTACAATTTTTTTACGATAGCATGCATGGTGAGGTGCCGTGAACTTATAAACACAAAATTTACCCAGAATATTTCATTATCGTCTCAATGTTTTAATTTCACTTTTTTCATTATTTGTGTAAAGTATATTATGACATAGAAAGTCATACTATTAAAATCGTCCGGTATTTTGTTTTCAAAAATATAAGTTTCAAAACACTTTATTCTATCACAGGGAATTAAAGAGCTTACATCAGCGCTTAGCATGCACCTGAAAGACTACACTCACACAAGAGGCAGTCTTTCATTTTATGAAATTGAACTATGCAAAGAAATAGAATGATCGCTTTCGTCTGCAACGTCTGGTGACGAAGGAGCCCCGGAGAACCGTGACAGTGAAGCCACATGACTTCAAAATTACTATGGGGTCTATAGGGTTGAAATTTGACACGGACATTCTTCTTTGCTCTCTTTAAGTGCTTACGTTACTATGAAACGGTCTTCCATATATAGTTTTTAAAGTCCTATAGGGCTCCGCCTCACAGAACTTCGCAATGACAATCAGGCCTGGGGCGGAGGTTGAAATTTGACATGGTCATTCCTCTTTGCTCATAGGTGCTCGCTAAAAAAAGGTTTTGAAAAAATCCTTCAGAGAATCGCTCACTACTTAAATGTTTCAATGTAATTCCTAAGGAAAAAGATTTTGTTGCTCTTTAAAGAGGTTTTTTTACCTAAAAAATTTATTCAATCATGGACGAAGCCATTAAGGGCAATAGCTAGTTAACAAATATGTTTAAGACACCTTAATAAATAGAGACAAATTAGACCAGTGCTACGGTGCTAGTTCTTAAAGTTTTCATACTTTTTCAACCTTTTTGTCACATTATTAGTATGGAGAAAAGGCGTAAACTTTGACAGTTTTAAATTTTTTAGGGATGTAAACTTACAATAAAATAAAAAAATAGGCTTATCTTTAATTTTCTTTAAAAATGATTAGTCCCATATTGTATTCCAACATCCCTTACAAGTTTCGCATCAATTGTGAGCAGAGTTTGTTGGCCGGGTGGCACATTACTCATAGAGATACATGAGGCAGTCGAGAGTAAAGTAACCGAGACTGGGGTGTTTGTTGTGTGAAGGCTGATAATAAGATAGGATCTGGTTGATGGATTTGTCCACTGCTGCTAGCCAATGAGTAACTGTGGTTTGTCACAGACAGCTTAATAAGCTGCGGCCTGCCAAAGGCAATGCCCTACTTTCCTTATATGCTTTAGAATAATATTTATTGATGGATGTGGCAAGATGTGTCATAAGTGGCTTCCTTTTGTGAAGAGGAGATGTAGAGTGGTAAAAAATTACTAGGTTAGTTCATTTGTGTAATATTTTTACATTAATTTTAGCAAATTTCCCTATAGGGAATACGCTATTACCGTAGTAGCCATGGTAAGACCTAAGCCCGGGACCACTTTACTTTTTCATTTTGAGGTCCCCAGAAGCCAAAAACACCATTCGTTCATTTTCATATATATGTATATATATATATATATATATATATATATATATATATATGTGTCCGTGGTACTGATAACTTTTGAAGGGGACCTCCGATTTTGATGAAATTTGGTATGAAGGTGTAAGACCAGGTCTATTTTCATGAGTTCGCGAACCAGCATTGTCGGGTTATGGGAACGGGGTTTTATGGGGTTTTTAATGGGTTTTTGGCATTTTTGGACCTAAATTTTCAAAATTCATCAATTTTACAGAAAACCATTTAAAAGAGCTTAAAAAAAACAAACAATTTAGTATTTTGAATCTTTAAAATAGCTTAACTGGTTACAGAGAAAATTCAAATTAAGTTTCCCTTGTTATTCTTATGGGTAAATCTTTAAAAAGTTATATATCGCTTATTTATCAACATATCTTAATAAAAAATTTTATGAACCTTCACTAGGTGGTGAGTAATTAATATTTGGTCAAAAACCCTCATGGCAGCAAACCTACATGCTAAATCTCATGGTATTCCCATGGAAAATAAGTGTATAATGGGAGCAAGAGAGATGGAGATAATAAAGTATCTGTTCCTAATCAGCTGATCAGCTGTCTTCTGCATATTTGTCAAATTTGAAATGTTTATGTTTTGTTATTTGTAAACAAATCATTCCTTTTGCATGGAAGCTTTGGATGTGCACTTTTATTACTGTTAAAAAAGTCATTTATTGCAGTATAAATATTAATATATAAATTATTAAATAAAAATAATTTACTCAGAAATATAATGCCATTAAATATATTTTATTTTCTTGTAAAGATTATTAATTATATAAGATAGCCAAAAAGTTCTTTGATGTTGAAACAATAATTCTTTGGAAATTCGCTGAGTACGCAGGTCTGCTGCGACGGGGGTATTGTTTTCTTGAATTTTTTAAGAATATTTTGTAATTCTTGACATTTTACTAATCAAAATATAATGCCTACATACTCAATGACTTTTTAATTCAAACTTGATTTTCGATTTTGATGTTATTCTCATAGTGTGCAAACCAAAGAACACAAATTGTGTACACATATATTAACCATGTTATGTTCTATAAAATAAGTTGATAAGCAAGTGTATAAGCTTGAAAATAAGATACTTAGATACTTTAGTTGAAACACCGACGCACTCTGTGGTGCGTATTTTAAGGTGAGTATGACTGAAGGGGTGAGTGTGATGAGTGTGATGGGTCAGATGAGGTGTAGATTTGTTACTGACAAATATCAGCTGTTTATTTGTCAGGATCATTAATTAATAGCCCAATGACCAAAGGCAGCTGGGTCCAGTATCGAACCGTCAAAAAGCACTAACTTTTCTCAGGATCGAACCGGCTACCTTCAGATTCAAAGGCGAGCTCTTTAACCACTCAGCTACCCAGCCAGTTAAGTTGACAGCAGTGGCTAAATAGAACAATTGACTTCCCTTGGGTTAACTTTTACAGCAATAGGGTTGTAAATAATTATAGCCCTAGAACTATAAAATCAAACCGCTATTTCTGGTATTCAATGACATGCAGAAAACAGACAATTACAGCCCGGTGTGGTAAAAAATTCAAAATCAATTTTGAAATAAAAATCCCTCCAGCTGATCTTATTAATATATTGTGAAATGAGTAATTGAACATACTTTGAAAAATATCAAACAAAATGTTTATCGAAAATGTTTTGTCAATTTTAATTAGTCATTTATAATTTTTTTTTTTTTGAAGCTCCATCATCTCTAGGCTGGATTTTACAGTAAGTTTATGGCAACCAATCATTGTAATTATCCAGCACTTGTAAATACAAAAATGCCTCTCTCCTCTGAATGGGCTAGTTGTTAAAACACAGAAAAATGTTTGTGCTGCCCCTACTTTGTTCTGTTTAATATTCAATATAGTCACACTTCACCTTGTACCTACCTATCATGTTCCTTGTGTAGCTCCCAAGTGGCTTAGTAGCGTTGGGGTTGTCCATATGCCCATCATGTCTTCCGGGACATCTTATCTAGGTTGATTGGGTTGGTTTGTTAGGGGGGGATGGGATTTCATGCCCTAGTGCAAAACATTCTTCCAATGAATAAATTCAAATTTAGTTCTGTAATGTAATTGTCTATGTAACTGAAACTGTTGATTTTTCTTATTGCAGAAAATTTCTAATATTTGCTTGCAAAAAATCTTTGCCTTAAATACAAATTAAGTCCCTCAGAGAGTGAGATTCACAGTGACGTTACAATATGGCAACCGTACTTCCTTTAGTTCTTTCCTTTAGACTAGACCTACTTGATGTGTGGGGTTCCGTTTGTACTTTCATGACGTCTTTCAAGGAATATCAAGCAATAATCAATCTGTTTTATATAGGCCTACTCAGGTTCTTTGTCAGAATTCTATCACCTCCATAAAACATATAAACTACAATAAAAATCTTAAGCAAGGAAACTAGATGATTAAGCCAAACTTCAAAGAAATGTCAGTCAGACAGGTCCCAAAATCATTTTGGCGTTGTATCAGGGCTTTGATTGGAAGAATTTCTACGAGATTTGGGTTTGAGTTTCCAAAACAAAAATTCCTCCTATCTTTCAGTGTTTATTCGTAAATGTGCAGCACCGATCAGTTAAAATAATAGATTAAATTTTTTCCCAAATTTGTTGAACGCAAAATGTCAACCGCTCGCTTGAGTCGCAGACTCGGCTCCCACGTACCCTCCCGTATCCACTGTAGTAACTAATGAAGAAGCCGGCCGTAGTAGCGCAGTGTTGTAGGTTGTAAGGCATCCACGATTAGACCTAGAGTAGAGCACAGTTTATGAGCCTCGGCAAAGCTCCGTTTTCTTATGGCAGCCTACAGTAAATTACAGCCTGCCGAGCCCCAATAGGTCTCCGAGTTGAGGCGAGCCACTCACCGCTCGGCGTTAAGCGTGCGTCATTTACATAAGTGGGTTATTAATATATCCACCTAGTACTGGGGGAGTCTCTTGGCATCTGCGTGCTTACAGTAATGAAAATAAATCAGGATTAAATCAGGTAATGGGTTTACACGATTGTAGGCCTACAATGATTGACCTGGTGTACAGATGTCAAGCCTGTACGAGGAGCTGGTTCAGTGTAGAAACCACAAAACGTCTTGTTACTTTGAATTTGTTGTCAAGATTTAAAAACAAATAACACTTCCACGATACCAATGCTTAAACAGTCATAAATCTACAATTATATTATACGAGTAGATAAGATTGAATCAGATTAGAAACATTGTGATACAGTACTAGTCACAACCAAAATGGGGGTTTCTTTCTTTAGGCTGTCCGCATCTGTTCACTACAGTCTTATACAACTATTTTAAGACGCAAATTCGATTTAAATTAAACCCGTATTTAAGTTAAATATGAATTCTGATTTATCTATAGTGAGAGTGATGTCTTTAGGAGATATATGCTATTTAATTCTTATGTCAGTATCATTTATAAACCCAAATGGCCCTTTGGCAAACAGCTGGATCCAGATCGAATTTTCACCCTTTAAATTTTTTATTCAGCAGAACTGATGAACCTTACTTACCTCTGAGCTGTAAAAGTATTAGTTTTGTAACAAACAAACATCGTTTCATGAGGTTAATAGAATATGTAGATATTGTGGTAGAAATGAGGAAAGTAGATATTTCTTATAGATCACATTTGCATTGTGTTTTCATAGTACAAGCTAAACTTGAGAAATTTGCTTGTTAACAAATTTTAAACTTAGATACCGTACCTAAGCCTTTAATTAAACGAAGAAATAAGATTCTGGTTTTATGAATTCGTAAATAAACTGCACTCTTAAAAATCTCTATAATTTTAATACTCCAAGGGATTTTTGTGATTGACACTCCTTCTACAATTATCAACAGATTTTAAGTTTTTGGTGTTGGATAGGGCTTGATGGTCTGTCACCATTTCGGCCAAACATTGATGAGGCTTCCTTGGCTATTACAGTCTTTTAAAGTTTTAATATTAATCTTATGGAAGAAGGGTAATTAATTAAACATTGAAAATATTATTCATTACAAGGGACTAAAATGGCTTTTTGCCGGCCTCGAGATCATGTTTCAAGTTTGAGACGAAGCCTAAAACTTAAAACGATCGAGACGTATTTGTTCGAATTGCGAGCGGTATTTTTCATCATCACACTACACTAAGCAATCACTGTTTATTTTTTTTTTATATATTTTCATTTGCCCATAACAAACAAAATACAACCTTAATTTAATCTAGCGGGATGCATTGCATTTGTTTCCAGTTGCTAGACAAACACTTCAAATATGCTACCGGTTTCCACTGGATTCCAGTGGTAAGTTATTGGGCCTAAAAGTTTTAGTCCTAGACCTCATAAGCATGATTTTTGTGGTTTAAAGTGAGGGTCAAAAACAGGTGGTATTGATGTAGTGTGATGAAAAAAAAAATGCTAGCAGATCAGGTAGAACAAATGTTTTAGTCTTAAAACATTTTAAAAACTAATTGGGTCCAGACGGACCACGCATCAACTGAAATTTCTATCGAATTTAGATCAGTGGACGATTTCTAGTCTATGAAAACGGGAAACAATATTTGTTGCTGACTTGGCCTGCGTCAGCCTATTAAAAGATTTTGGGTGGTCGAAGGCTCTAACTCGGCTAATGAAGATTTGGTGGAATATAATGTCATAATGGCCGAGAACGCTCCACTGCTGCAGCCCACGTACTAATTTGATTGCGGTTAACCACAAGCTTCCGCGCTACTTATATGTAATTTTTACCTCCCGTCAACCCGACACTCGTGTTTTAAGTAGGAATTACCCCGGGGCATATCAATTTTCAAAATACCCCCGCGTTTGGCGACCCCGGCCGGGAACCGGTGTTTAAATATGAGCGGCCGGTGTTAATAGACTGGCCCGGTGTTTGTAATTAATTGTACGACTGTGGTTGTCTGGGCGGGGCGTGGACGGTTCCCATTCGGCGGATTCTAGTTTATCTGTCTGCGGGGGCAGAACTTTCATCTGACTGTATTAGTATTGGTAACGCCGCATGTGTTTGTTCTACGGGCGCCGATTGCTCACTGTGCTACAAGGTTGTAGGCCGACTCCTAGTGATGAACTGATAATGTGTTTCTGGCCCTCTCTTGCTAGTTAACAATCTTGCTCTACTAAAAGGTTTACAGCTTGGTGTTTTGATAACTTGATTTAGTGTGTTTGTTTAAAGTGTAAACACATACATATCCCGCCTCGTCCGAGTGACCACTTCACAACAGCATAGGACCAGTCAAAATTTCTTCACCTAGGTATTCCCTAGGTGAAGAGATTGTCATAGAATTATTCTATCTTCTTTCTTCCGGAGAAGGATCTAGGAAACGGGCAACTGGATAAGAGTGGGATTTCGAAAGGCCCAATGGAGAATGTTTGTGAATATTTGGGATGGTGAAGGCGGCGGTTAGGTAAGGTTATAACTTTCCAAATCGAAAGTCTATAGCCAGGAAAAAATCACCTATTGAGTAAAAACAACGGAGAAATAAAACGTTTCTTAATCTTTTTTAAAATCGTAGTGGAAGGTTTTTTTCTTTAATGTTTCATGACAGCTGATGAAAAATTTTTGCCCACGAGTAGCTGAGTTTCTTTTCAATGAGATTTTAAAATAAAATGACGTATTCGTAAACCTAATAATAAATATACATGACGATAAAAAACTATTTAAAACAAATTAGCTTAATTCTTTTAATTTGTTTTACGTTATCTGCGAATTGATGTTGATGTGTTCAGGTTTATTGGACTGCAAAGCAACAAGTTTGATGTAATTTTAATTGTAATTCACTCATAGTCAACAATTAAAAAAGTTGGAATTAGCAAATATAGACACAATATTCAAAGATTGCATTGTATTATTTTAAATAATGTTCATAATGTTTTAAATAATGACAAAACCTTCTTTGGTCGAACTGTTAACGGGTTTTAGTAGTTCGGTTGGTAATAAGTAGGCAAGGATGTGTCTAAAAAAATAACACTAGATTTGAATAAAACATCCAGACATTTTGCAAAAGAAAAAACTGGCTTATATCCCTCCTCTTTCTCTTAAAACAGGCCTAAACAGTTAAAACAGACGTTTTTGTTGAAAATTTTTTCAAGTAATTTGAAACATCTCTCCACCCATGAGGTCGCTGCCACCTGTAATTGTCAGAACAAGTGGGCACAATAAATTCCAAGAGTCACCCCTAGAGTGTTCTGAGCATATCAAGCGAGGCGCGAGACGCCGGGGACTTTCTCCAGCTGGCGGGCAGAGTTATTGACGATCATTTATGTAAATGACAACCCAGTCAGTGGTGAATAGTCATAAACTGTGCTTTGGCCCGTGGTGGGCCGGTGGGGAAGCTACGACTGTCGGGGCCAGTAAACTATCGCCTAGTCTAATGACTGCTTAGCACTGCCAGGATAATGACATTACTCACACTCACTATGAAGTCTAGCAAATACTATTAGCTGTAATTCATTGTTCAGTTGGAACTATGTATTATAAGCCACATTGTGGAGTGTAATTAATAATGGCAACTTAAAAAGTTCAGGATGCACTAAAAGGGACACAAGAAGCAGAAATAGAAGGCCAAAGCTGTAGCAGAAAAAATTTTTTTGGGATGGGGGGGGGGGTTTGAGTTCCACGGTTACGGGAAGTAACTTAACTTTCAAACTTTCATTTTAGCAAAATTCTTATAATCTAATGTTAAAGTAAGTTAGGAGTATCAGATATTTAAATAGTATACTTAAAAGTCGTTAAAAATATTAACAAATAAACAATAAAACACAGCAGTAATTATCGTTCGAACTAAATTCTACTTCTTCTTTTCACTTCAATCATGCTAATTTAAATATCACTGCGAGATATAACAATGACATATCTAAAACGGATTAATTTTCAACTCAATAATCACCACTTTATAGGGCCTAAGCACTTGTTATAAGCATTTTTTCACTCTGTCCTCAGTCTATAATAATCACTTGGTTCATAACAAAATGAAAAACTAAGGCATCTTTCGTCGGAGTTTCTGTCTCCCCTTTGGGACTTCAGTGCTATATATGCCGCTCACTCGCTCAGAAAGCTTTGACCACAAAAATATACTTACAATAAAAATTATTGTATTGGCTTTCTTGTCTGATTAAGGAGGTTATATTCTATACTGGAGACAGCACACAATGCTAGCCTAGTGTGATTTGTTGCCACTGATTTGCTTAGGTTAGTTGCACTGGAAGTACCAATTTGAATTATTACCGAAATGAACGGTCAGCCGAGGGAGTCAAACGAATTGTGAATCAAATCTTTTTTATTTTACATATCAGTCACAAATTTACTTTTACATCAATTATCAGAGCAACTCAAGTTAGTTGCAAAAAATAACATAACAAATAATTTGAGTCCACTTTTTTACTGCACAACTATCAAAATAATTAACTGTTATAAATTTCATAAAAGTTGCAACAAATAAAAATGTCAGAATGTAAAATACCGTAAATAAGTTATTTTAATTCTGGGAAACTAAATTAATTATTAAATTATTATTGAAACAACAAACACCAACAACTCTTATGTTATTTCCCTTGGTACACTGCAATGAAATAATGGTTTAACCTAAACGAAACAATGGGAATGAAATCAAATCACATTCCTTTATTGTGTGATAACGAACTAAAAAATGAATGATGTACTTATTCATCATTCCCAGAGAATATTCGTCAGCTTATCACTACCGTTCAAAGAACAACAAAATGGTACTTCATTGTTACCAACCCAGCTAAATTTGCCAACATGCTTTTTCGCCATCAACAACAAAGCGGTGATCCCTCCAGTAGTCCAGAATAAGAATATAACCATAACCTCATTGAAATTGCCAAGTAAAATGAAGGTTAGGTTGAGATAAAGCTGTTGATGCAGGAGCAGGCATAATTAAAATAGATTTTCACTGTTTTGTTTGACCTACCTTACTGAGCTTTTACGTCGTCGTATAGGTCAATTAAACCGACACAAAGCTTTATGATTCTAATTGTCAATAGGAAAAACTCCTAACTGCACAAAATGCACCCGATTGGAGCGAATAAGTTGTGATGAGTGGATTGACAGGCTAAGGTTATGTCAAATTCCAGCTCATTCATTATGGTTCACTCTCTAACGCGATCGCTATGAAATGGCTTCCGAACAGTTGACTAACTACGACTTTCGTCATAACTTGAACATTTTAATTAAACAAATAAGTATATTGTTATTTTCTTTGTTTTAAAGTATATTCCTTACGATAATTTAATTTTCAAACGATCTGTTATGGTAAAATTTTACCCATTTTTTGGATCGTTTCCTCAAAATTTCGGGGGGGGGGGGTTTCGACCCCCTGACCCCCCCCCCCATTGGCTACGGCCTTGAAAAAGGCATTTAAATGGAAACAGGTTGTATCATCTCAAGTACCGTAGTGAATGACAAATCAATAGTGTGACATATTTAAAGACCTCGAGCGCTTTACCATATGAAGGCTATCGAAAACAAAAAAATTGTCTTTGTTTTTCCATGCAAAACTACAGTGGAAAAAGTTCTTAATCAGCTTTTGTGGTTCGATATTGACTTACGACAGGAAAGTAATGTGATACTGTAGTTGTGAATTACTGCATTTAATATAGGGTTAGTGTATACAAACTTAATTAATCTAGTTTCGTTTTTGGGATCCCAATTTTAATTGTAAACGTGGAGTTGTGTTTAGTTGCGTGCGGTTGGTCCTTGGAAATAAAAGGCTATAAACCATAGATAATCGGTGATTTTCTCATAAAAATGTTGGAAAAGGAGAATTTATGTTTAGCCATATATTTAATATCTATTAAAAAATCATTACTTTGCACAGTTCCAATACTTGATTTAGGTTGTGATTTACATAATTAGTTTTGATCTAAATAAAAATAAACCTAAAACAATAAAAATAAACAAAACAATGCATGATATGTATATTTGTTGATATTTTAATTACTCTTTAATAAAATTTAATTAAATGTTATTTTGAATTTAACTTTAGTTTAAATGATAACTAAACTAAGAATTAAGCAATAGAATGATAGAAGTTGAACCTGAGCTCATGTGTAATAAATAGTAGTAAATATTTCGAATCTATGTATTGAGTATCTCTCATCTTGAGTATGAAGCACAATAAGTTATGCAAAATAATGCAAAAAATTTAAAACGAACTAAAACCAATAGCAGGTGGAAGCGGAATAGAAGCACGAGAGCATTGGAGACTTCAATGCTCAGTTGGAAGTTGAACTGAAGTTCCATATTTCATGAAATATTTAAAATAAGCCTACCTCTCCAGGTTAAAATGAAGAAGTTGAAATTTTAGGAATAAATGTTTTCATCATACTGCATGCAGAACAGCAGTTTTCTGGCCTGTAATAAGTCCGCAAAGTCGGCGTTTTTGGTAGCCTTTTAAAAATGCACAGAAAAACATCTGTTTTTTACGTGCCCTAACCTCAAAAGTTGTTTTTCCTACGACTGCATGGAAATAATCACATTTCCACACCTATAATCCGTACACAAAACAGTTCAGTTTAGCTTTTTATTTCATTCCCGCATGCTTAATCAAATATCAATTTAAGGTCAGCTGTTTGTCATTGTTGTTTAGTAATTCATTGCTAATTATTTTATTTTAGTTTGAGGTTATGTGTGACAGTTACTTATCTTTTTGTTCCAGCAGAAAAAAAATCAAACATAACCTAAATGTCATTTTGTATAAAACAATTTCATCTGTTACAAGTATGGAGGTGGGAAAAATCTTGTGAGTATTGCGAGCACAGACAATGGTCGGGTTCACGTTACATCCACCGCAATCCACCGCAACCGGGATGCGGTGGATTTTTTGCGGTTAGCACGTGAACGTCAACAATCAAAATCCCGGTGGGTTCATAAGACAGCAGCAAAATGACGTCACCAGGATCCACCGGGATTTATCAGGTGGCCATTGGGATTTGTCACGTGACTATCTAAATCCCGGTTGCGGTGGATGCGGTGAATGAACGTGAACCCGACCATTGCCGCCCTCGAAATGTTTGTCCACACTCAGCTGACGCTTCCAGAGGCCATCTACAATTCTCGAGCAGCACTGAAGTACTTTCCGTTCTTAACACACAAAGAGCTGGTTTTATAATAAAACCATAAACATACTAATCCAAAACAAATAATGTCAATGTAAACAAAAACCGGCATGCAGACTAAATTTTTAAAGCAAGATTTTGACATTTCATTCGGTTCACCTGTACAACGGTTTCAAGGAATTCAACTAAAAACCCGTAAACAGATCATGAAATTTTTATTTTTATTTCAGTTATTATTTTTACACTTTTGCATTGTGATGATAAAAGTTGTTCATCACTTGGACGGAAAGTGTTTTTCTGTGCTTAATCGCTATTTTGTGCGTATATAACGCGATTGCGGGCAGAAAAATCACTTTCCGCCCCGTCCTATGGATGAAAACTAATATTTCGCATTTACAGTATACTCATTTATAAAATGAAATTTCAAGGCTCCAAAGATATTTTTCATAAATGCCTATCCTAACCTACAAGCAAAAAAAATCCTTTCCTTCAGGAAAATAAAAACATTTTTAGGGAGTAAAAATACTACCACCAATATGGTTAAAACCAATTTTTAACTTAGTTCAATATATATGTGTGAAGCAAAATGATTTTTAAGTAATTCTTTTTGCAGGGGGTTCTGGGTGAGCCTTTCTCTATAGGCGAAGTTTCGCCCTATCTTACAATTCATTCTAAAACGGATCCACATCTGATAATCAACTGTGGACATTTGGGTCGCTGGCATCGGGAATGTCGCCGCCGCCGCGCCGGCGTTGTAGAGGGCCACGTATTATTTAGATGTCAGTTGATTACGTTCTGTTAATTAACGCGGAATGTTCGGACAACATAATTGGCGCGTCCCGGCCCGCCTCCCATCTGGCTCTGGCGGCACACAGAGTAAGTTATACGACGGCACACAGAGTAAACAGAACGGCACGATATATCGGCGGTATTAACATGTTGATTGGGATATAACGTCGACCACCGGCCCTGCGCTCCATACGCTTATCTTAACGCCGGTGTTTACTCGTGCAAATGGATTCTATTCTAATGAGAGAGATACGGACGAGTGCTTAAAGACCTATTGAAGTAGCGAACTGAATTCTGCGAAGACTTGAGAGTAAAATATTGCTCCGGATAATATAAAGTGACTAATTAGGGTTTCGCAAAACGGATTTAATTATTTCTTTCCTGGAAATTTGCTTAGCTAGGCAAATATTTAGTGTAAAGTAATCAAACTCTTATAAATCGCTTAAAAAGGCAGGTGTCCTAAATACTTCTCTTTAAAACATGCGGTTATAGAAATGCAATGTGTGGTTGTGATTATGTAACTGTAAAAAGTAGTAATACTTTAAGATATCCTGTATAGTAATACTAGTAATATATCCTGGAGCAGCTTGTCCATCAAAAGTCACTTTATTTTAAGTTTTAGCAATACCACATAAAATATTAAAACAATTTCAAAATAAAATGTGCGATAAAAATGACGTTTAGAAATGAAATCATTCATTTTTATTCAAGAATAACGATTTATTTACAACTTTTATGATACCACTTACAACTTTACAACTTTATGATACTAAAAAACAAACAAATAAATTTCAAGTAGTTTAATTTTTGCTAATCATAAAAAACGAGGACGCAGCTTGTTATGTTGTGATCCATAAACCATCGCTGACAAGAGAGAGTGTGTTGGGTTTAGACGGAGCACAAATCATGCGATCGTTTTGTGCGTGCGTGCGTGTGTGAGCACCTGCTAGCAACGTGTCCGATAGATTTACGTCAATGGACGAGTTATCGATGAGGAGGAGGCAGTCCATGGGTCATATTACACCTGATTAGATACGAGGAGTATGAAAGGGGCAGGATTAGGTCCCGAACTATTTAGATCATCACTGGTCAAGATGCAGCTACGAATTAAATATTATAACAAACAAATAACTTGTATATTACATTAGTTTCAATCGTCACCATTAATTACTTATTATCTTATACTCTTAAACAAGCAATGTTTGTACGGGCAAAATTTTTTCCCTCCGTCCAAGGATTTTTGATTTTTTGGTCGAATATGGGGGTTTTGGCCACCAGGATTCGATTGGTGTTGGTCCATGGCTGGGAAAATCCGGTTTTCGTTCTAGAACCATTCAAAGTTCCCATGTTATCCTTATGGAGATTTTAAAATTGAACAAAAATCAGTTGATAACTGTAGATATGTGCTATATCTTTAACCTGTGGTTTAGAAAAATTATGCTAAAGTAAAGTAGCCTTCAGCTTGGCGAGTGAGCGGAGCGAACAAGCTTTATGTGAGAAACGAAAGTAATACATTTACCGAGCATAAGCACGGTCCCCCTGGTTCTATAAAGTAAAGAATATGCATAAGTATGTACATTGATCTCAAAAACAGCTCTAACGATTTTCTCCAAACTTGCTTGATAACTTTTTTTGTCATACCTAAATAATGTTTATACAGGTTACTATGCTACGAAAAGTAAAATTTCATTAAAACATTGAAAGAAATTCTAAGAAAATTTACATTGTTCTTATGGCGGCACAAAAGAGTTGTTGAAAACAGTTTTACGACGAAACAGTGTCAACGAACGAATCACATGCTCCGGTGTAAAATGTCTTGTTGCATTGTATTCTGAAACTAGGTAAATATGAAGGAAATATTATAAAACCATTTATACTATTTGAATAGCATTTTATCGCGTCGAGTAAGATTTTTTAGATAGTTATAAATACAATTTAACAAAACAAATAGTGATCCTGTTTGTTTGGATACCGTACATTTAAATGAAAAGGGAAAACAATAAATTCTAACAATAAAAAAATCAGCTCATAACTGTACAAGTAAAATTATATGTGTTGGTGTGTCAACTGTAAAATGTGGTTCAACAAATTAAATATTCACCAACAAGCATTATAATTGAACAGTAAACTATGTATGCAGTATGTATTAAATAGTAAACATATTCCTATATATTCAGTGGCGGCTTCAGGGGGGGGGCCATGGGGGCCATGCCCCCCCCCCGAGAATTTTTTGACAGTAATTTTTTGGGGGCTTAAAAATAATACATTATATTTTAGTTACAAAAATTATCTAATTATTATGAAAGTTTCATATTGTTTAGGTGTATTTAGCTTTAATTTGTATCAATTGGTATTAATTGAGATTAAAAACAACATTAGGCCTATTACATTTTGGGGAAGTTTTGGAGGTGCTTAAATTCAGAGTTTGCGTACGCGCGCAGCAGACGACACGGACAACGGGATGAGGGACGAGAAGACTGTGACATTGCGACGTTGCGTACTAATGCCATCAGCTGATCGGGATTGTTGACAGTGGCTTCAGGGGGGGGGCATCGAGGCATGGCCCCCTCCCCCTCAAGAAGTTTTTGCTAGTAAATTTTTCGGAAAAACGTTAAATTCAGTGTCCGAAACTTGCTTGTTATTGGTTTTAAGATGCTCTTATTGTTATAGCCATCAGGCTATTACGATTAGGCCCTTCACCAACAATCAACTAAACCTCTTCAAAGTTAATTTAACAGATGTTTCAATAATCATGCTTGAAAGTACTAGTATTTTTTTATATTTGTTTACCTTTCATTGTAATTCCGTTACAAAAATGGCGAACAGTAAAACAAATGTTAAAAATTACATTTTTAATGCTTAATTGTAGACAGCATTTGATTTTTCCTTTGGTTGAGGCTATTTCTAAACTTATTTTAGGTCAAAACACTATTAAACGCAAAGTTTAAACAAAAAATACCCGCTATATTTCAAGATCGTGGAAAATACATAACCATTTAGACACTCCTCGTATACGGTACGATTTTACGCTGCGCACGGCAGACGACACGGACAAAACGACGAGAAGGACAGTATTTTTATTGGTGGTATTATGGATTATTGTGAAAGTCATCGTCTGGTCGAGATTTTTGAGTACAGTCATAGCCTTCTTTTTATGAAAATAACTCCTGATAGGGGAAAGGAGTTCAAGTCAAAGAGTTAATTTGCGATAGTCATGACAACATTATGACCCATGGGATTTGTCTCTTACCGCTAAGAGTATTTAACAAATTAACATCGATATCTGATTTATTGAAGCTGTTTTTTTAATAAAACACAAAAAGACTCTAATACATTAACTATTTACTTTACTTTTAAATAAGTCTGTTTAGTGTTTAGCTCTAATGCTTAAGAAAAGCATAGGCTATAATATAAAATCAAGAGTCTCAACATTATAACTCAGACTAACTGCAGAAGTTTTCGTGATGCATACTTGGTTTCAGCTGCAACCCACCAGATTGTCCAAATACTGAAAACGGAATAAAAATACCCCATTTCATGTACATTAAGAAAATTCCCTTAAAAACAAGTTGTGTATTTATGAAGATACATAATCACTCAAACCTTGAAATTAACAAATTGTTAGACGGGATTTTAGTAAATCTTTATACAAACAGTGAAAGTTTAGAAAAATTTTAAGAAAGAAAGATTTTAGTAAATCTTTATACAAACAGTGAAAGTTTAGAAAAATTCAGAGAGATTAGCAGTATTTCTGTAAATTTTCCTCTTCTTTTACTGACGTTATGTTTCAATGAAATAGCTAAAATAGTTTTTTTTTTTTTTTTGCAAATCGTTTTAAACTAGGCTATAATCCCCCATATCCCTTTCATCTAGGAAAATAATAGGCCTACTATTAATAATACCATCAGTGATCAGCAATTTCGGCATATACTCCCCACCATCACCCTTTCCACCCCCTACCCCCTTCACCCTTTCCACGGCCTTCCCCCCCCCCACCACTATGATAGGCAATGCCCCCCCCCGAAAATCGGCTCTGGAGCCGCCACTGTATATATTAAATTTTCTGATAAAAGTGCGCATCCCTCCTTAATTAGACAGTTTAAGACGGGAGAGCGAAGCGAACAAGCTCGTCTTGGAAAGATAAAATACTTCTTTGGCTTGACAACCAAGCGCTTGTGAATAAGGTTATTACTTCAAAATAATTGTATAGATAAATATACAGTTATCATATGGAAAAAGTGAGCTTTTAATTCTGCTCTATACGATTTTATGCTTTTGATTTTTTTTTTATAATTCTATTCAGAACCTTCTGCGTTTGAAAAGTAAATATAAATGCTCACTTTTTCCCAAGCCTACACACATGAGCTAGTAGTAGGCCTGGTTTTCCTAAGGAATATCAAGACCTGTTTTAATAGATTTTATCCTACACCTTTATATTAGTAATCTTCACACTAAAAATATCGATCTAGAATATCAGCTTCCCTCACATGAAGTTCTTAAAACCAAATTTATTGAAGTCGTGAATAAATGAGAATTCCGTCTTAACAAGTAGTAGACATTTAAGCCTTTACAGTTCTCGTTTTCAGAGACCCATTTACTTCTAAAATAATATTTAAATCAATTACTGCTTCAGTTTTAATAGCCCCCTTTCTAATTTAATCGAATGGACATAACTTTCAGTATGGTATATAATGCAATAGTATGACATATTTTATATATATTTGACATTTTGACATTATTTGACATTAGTCGTATGACATATTTGACATTTCCAGCCTGCCTACTAGAGTGACCGAGTCAACAATGGCATACGAATAATATTGATTTTTTTTTTTTTTTTTGGAAAGAATACGATTGCAAACTTATCGCAATATTGATCGCAACTAAGTTTGTAAACGAATGAAATCGTCTGTTTTTAGTTTCGTAATGTGTTTCCGAATTTATATGCCTTAGCCAGACAGCGATATTTCTTTGCTGTAGATTCGCTAAGTTGGCAAAACTGATAAAACATTTTAGACAAACGAATCTGAGTTGGGAGACATTTACAGCTGTTTAGTGTGTTTATAACCGATTCTGACAAGACGTTATGTGAGAGGTTAGTGCTTTTGATGTCTTTATTATAATAATTTATGTCGAGCGTGACACGGGTGACCGAGTCAACCAACCCTGACCGAGTCAACACCGTTCTACGGTAATATAGATTGTCCTCGGTCAACGAGCCAAATTGAACTCTGTCAAACGCAAATTGGACTTTGGGTGGTCTTACATGGGCGAAATGTGTTTAACTCCCGCTTTCGCTTATCGATGGTTCTTCGTTGACAAATATATTATAATGACTCATCTGAGGGTTTCGCGGGAAGTCGTACTTTGTAGAATATATAAATTGTAGAAAAAATTACAAGGGATATTATATTTTCTTATTTTTAAACCTTGGTGGCTGGCTAAATGAGCTACATATATAAAAGGTCGCGAAATTCTCAAATATTAAATGAGTGCACTTAAATAAAAATACGTATCGAAAAGAATAAAAATAAAAAAGTGTAAGAATATAAAAAATAACACTGCTGGAAAAATCCTTTTTCCAAGAAAGGGAGAACAGCGACAATCAAAATTAATACAATATTTAGGCCTAGTAAAAATTCAGCAAAGACAGACTAGAAAACTGTAACCCCCAAATGCCAAAAGAAGCCATATTGGGTCCAGAAACTCAACACCGACCGAGATTGAGCCTGTTTTGCATGTCAAAGATGCATTATATGTGGCATCTGTCGCCACACAATCGGCGGCGGGGCGGAGACCGCTAATTTGGAGCTGAAGCCCAGCGGGGGAGGTGGCACCCCGCGGGGCCCCTCGGTCTAGCGGCACTCTACCGCACTGGTGACACAGTAAACAGCCACTCACCGACCTGTCATCAACCGAGGGCTGAGCTGACCGGCGACGATCAGTGTAGCGGCACACTACCGCACTGGTGACACAGTAAACAGCCACTCACCGACCTGTCATCAACCGAGGGCTGAGCTGACCGGCGACGGGCAGTGTAGCGGCACACTACCGCACTGGTGGCACAGTAAACAGCCACTCACCGACCTGTCATCAACCGAGGGCTGAGCTGACCGGCGACGGGCAGTGTAGCGGCACTCTACCGCACTGGTGACACAGTAAACAGCCACTCACCGACCTGTCATCAACCGAGGGCTGAGCTGACCGGCGACGGGCATTGTAGCGGCACACTACCGCACTGGTGGCACAGTAAACAGCCACTCACCGACCTGTCATCAACCGAGGGCTGAGCTGACCGGCGACGGGCAATGTAGCGGCACACTACCGCACTGGTGGCACAGTAAACAGCCACTCACCGACTTGTCATCAACCGAGGGCTGAGCTGACCGGCGACGATCAGTGTAGCAGCACACTACCGCACTGGTGACATAGTAAACAGCCACTCACCGACCTGTCATCAACCGAGGGCTGAGCTGACCGACGACGGGCAGTGTAGCAGCACTCTACCGCACTGGTGACACAGTAAACAGCCACTCACCGACCTGTCATCAACCGAGGGCTGAGCTGACCGGCGACGATCAGTGTAGCGGCACACTACCGCACTGGTGACACAGTAAACAGCCACTCACCGACCTGTCATCAACCGAGGGCTGAGCTGACCGGCGACGATCAGTGTAGCGGCACTCTACCGCACTGGTGACACAGTAAACAGCCACTCACCGACCTGTCATCAACCGAGGGCTGAGCTGACCGGCGACGATCAGTGTAGCGGCACACTACCGCACTGGTGACACAGTAAACAGCCACTCACCGACCTGTCATCAACCGAGGGCTGAGCTCACCGGCGACGGGCAGTGTAGCGCCACACTACCGCACTGGTGACACAGTAAACAGCCACTCACCGACCTGTCATCAACCGAGGGCTGAGCTGACCGGCGACGGGCAGTGTAGCGGCACACTACCGCACTGGTGACACAGTAAACAGCCACTCACCGACCTGTCATCAACCGAGGGCTGAGCTGACCGGCGACGGGCAGTGTAGCGGCACTCTACCGCACTGGTGACACAGTAAACAGCCACTCACCGACCTGTCATCAACCGAGGGCTGAGCTGACCGGCGACGGGCAGTGTAGCGCCACACTACCGCACTGGTGACACAGTAAACAGCCACTCACCGACCTTTCATCAACCGAGGGCTGAGCTGACCGGCGACGATCAGTGTTGCGGCACACTACCGCACTGGTGACACAGTAAACAGCCACTCACCGACCTGTCATCAACCGAGGGCTGAGCTGACCGGCGACGATCAGTGTAGCGGCACACTACCGCACTGGTGGCACAGTAAACAGCCACTCACCGACCTGTCATCAACCGAGGGCTGAGCTGACCGGCGACGATCAGTGTAGCGGCACACTACCGCACTGGTGACACAGTAAACAGCCACTCACCGACCTGTCATCAACCGAGGGCTGAGCTGACCGGCGACGATCAGTGTAGCGGCACTCTACCGCACTGGTGACACAGTAAACAGCCACTCACCGACCTGTCATCAGCTGAGGACTCAGCATAAGTTGCATGTAGAGCAATGTGTCACATGTAGAGCAATGTGTCACATGTAGAGCAATGTGTCACATGCAGAGCAATGTGTCACATGTAGAGCAATGTGCTTCATGTTGGTTAATGTGCTATATGTAGAGCAATGTGCTGCATAAAGGGCAATATGCCTATGTAGGACAATGTGCTGTATGTAGAGCAATGCGTCACATGTAGGGTAACGTACTGCATATAATGCATTATGCTGAATGTACGGAAATATGTGCTGCATATCTAGGGCAATGTGTCACATGTAGGGCAATGTGCTACATGTAAAACAATGTGCTGCATGTAGAGCAATGTGTCACATGTAGGGTAACGTACTGCATATAATGCATTATGCTGAATGTAGGGAAATGTGCTGCATATATAGGGCAATGTGTCACATGTAGGGTAACGTACTGCATATAATGCATTATGCTGAATGTAGGGAAATGTGCTGCATATATAGGGCAATGTGTCACATGTAGGGTAACGTACTGCATATAATGCATTATGCTGAATGTAGGGAAATGTGCTGCATATATAGGGCAATGTGTCACATGTAGGGTAACGTACTGCATATAATGCATTATGCTGAATGTAGGGAAATGTGCTGCATATATAGGGCAATGTGTCACATGTAGGGCAATGTGCTACATGTAAAACAATGTGCTGCATGTAGAGCAATGTGTCACATGTAGGGTAACGTACTGCATATAATGCATTATGCTGAATGTAGGGAAATGTGCTGCATATATAGGGCAATGTGTCACATGTAGGGCAATGTGCTACATGTAAAACAATGTGCTGCATGTAGAGCAAAGTGTCACATGTAGGGTAACGTACTGCATATAATGCATTATGCTGATTGTAGGGAAATGTGCTGCATATATAGGGCAATGTGTCACATGTAGGGCAATGTGCTACATGTAAAACAATGTGCTGCATGTAGAGCAATGTGTCACATGTAGGGTAACGTACTGCATATAATGCATTATGCTGAATGTAGGGAAATGTGCTGCATATATAGGGCAATGTGTCACATGTAGGGCAATGTGCTACATGTAAAACAATGTGCTGCGTGTAGGGCAATGTGCTGCATGTAGAGCAATGTGTCACATATAGAGCAATGCGTCACATGTAAAACAATGTGCTGCGTGTTTCTGTGGAGCTATAATTTCTTTAAATAATTATTTTGACTTGTGAAAATTATATATGCATAATCTCTGTTTAATTTTAAGGATAATTTCATCCAACACATTATTATGATAATATTTTAGAAAAAAAAACTTGGTTTAACCCCTCATTTTAAAACACTGAAGGGACTGTTTCCCTATAGTTAACAATGGATTGTCTTCACTCATTTTTCTTTACTCCTAAAACTTAACGCATATAACATTTTAATTTAGGTATTAATTAATTTGTAAAATTGCATAGTTTCTTATTTGATCTATTACTAGCATATGTTAGGTTAGGTTAGACCAGCGTGCGATCATCGAGGGGGTCGGGTCCGGGCGCCTGCGAGAGTGCGTGTGCCAAAATATTGCAGATATTAATGGTAGTTTGAAAGGCCTTTTCATTGCCATATCTATGATTTAACTAAAGTATAGATACTTAGATTGTTACTAGATCAAGATTTTGAGCGATTTACATCGACACTTCGAAAGTATTATTTTAATAGATGAATAAAATAAATTAAAAAGAAACTTAGCAAGTATTCCCCTATGAAAGAATCAGGTAGGAAGTATGAGATGCGAAACTCATGATGCGAGTCGTCTCTCCCCAGGCTCATCACCCGCGTAATAACTCTGCCGACCGTGAAATGCCCTCGCACTCCGTCGGCCAAGGCGACATAAGTGGTCATGGGATGTCCTCCGTTTAACTGGCTCTAAATCACTGTAATTACCTCATGGGTGGTTACACAGATAGGCTCACCGATTCCTTTTGCTGAAATCAATTGTCGGAGAAATTAATGCTGAACAGATAAAAAATGTTAGTATTGGGGAGAAGAGAGTCTTTCAATACCTTATGTGCGAAATTACATACCTCATTACGAAACAGGACGAAAATGTGTTAGAAACTATAGTTAGAGTGAAAGATAGAATGAATTCAAACTTCTTAAAAGTTGTTATAATCCCCAATACGGATGACATGGGCTGTAAACTGGAATAATTAATTTTAAAGTGGTATATATCATAAGTGTCTATTATATAATTATAACTCCTTTACCTGTGGAAGGATAATGGGTCGTCATAACTTAAGGTGAAGATCTAAATCAACTAAAGCTAATTATTGTTGTTTGATTTATCATCGAATACAAGAATAACTTTCCCTTCCCCAGCCCGTCGACTCGTGATATACGTGCATTGTTGAGGTCAGGCGAATAGCGTCATCAGCACCGCGAGGGAAATGTAACGGCGATGAAACTGAGTCAAGTAGGTAACTCTTTTGTGAGAAATATCTAAATGTGAGTGTTAAACAAATTAACTTGTTACAATTAAGTTCTGCTCTTCGACAATGGTTTGAAATATGTTCAGTGTGGTCTACAGAGTTTGGAGAGAGTGCAATATTAAAAGGTTCCATTAATGTAGGCCTATTAATTTGGTGTTAAAATAACATTTATTTAACAAATAACAAATGTTTTATTTTTTTAGGCATAGTTAGGACTATATAGTCCTCTCTACGACACAGTATTTGAGACAACACAGTATTGTCAAAAGTAATATCCCCGGCTGGTTGTTTTGAAAACTATTATTAACACATGGTTTGGTGTATTTACAAGAGTTAGTCTCATAAAATTAATTTTTAACATTCTTTTACGAGAACGCGTCACCTTATGGTTGCAAACGGTACTGCTTTGGACTTTATGTCTCACAAATTTGAGAAAATGTATAATCATTGGAAAATCATATTGGAAATTACATAATCATATGTAAAAAACTTTAACGGAATTATTTTTTCAATATTGACATTAAAACCAGCTCCAGTAGCTCCGTGCCTCGGAGATGCACCACGAGCCCAGTAGCTCCGGAGATGCATTGCCAGTCTTGGAGCTCATGACTGATCATCTCCGTCATTAGGCATCAAACATCTATTTATCAGCCGAGACTAAACCTACACTCGATCCGAGCGCTTTTTGTGGCCAGATCTCAGGCCAATTAGTACCCCTCGTGTGTGAACGTAATAGGTTGTATTCCACCTCGGGCCGCGCTTTGGTGATCACATCCCCGATCGACCGGTTTCGACCGTCTGGGCCCCAAATTGAAAGTTCTCAAACGTGATTCCGTGAGCGGAGCCGTTCGCCAACAGCGACGGCCATGCGACTAATGTCGGCTGATTGATTAGAAAGAGTGCGTTTTCGAATAAAATTACACGTCCAATGCCCGATTTGCATAAAGCCTTTACATATTTTATGAGCGGGCTTTGTAGAGTGACTTTATTACGGATTAACAAGCGCGGGTCGTGTCGAGCCAAAGTGTAATCGATACCGGCCCTAAGAGAAAACGCGTCAATAAATCATCGGTGTTTGGCTCCACCGGATGATGGTCAGACCCGCGACCCGGGCCCTGGACGTCACTGGAGGAAGATTTGATGTAAAAACTGAGGGGGCCGATAACGCCTCCAGAGCAGTACATCCGAGGGGGTTGCTGCTGAGTATTTTTATATTATAAATTAACCTTAATAAATACCTTAATAATAACCTTAATAAATGTCAAGACTATATATCATTTATAGGTAAGGTCTTTTATATCATTTATAGGTTAAAACCCACAGCTTCATATCTTATCCAAACATACTGTATATGTAAATGAATTGTTGGAGCTCGTGAAATAGGGTACTCAAATTAAATATATAACGCACTGAAACAGATGTTGATTCACTTGAATACATTTTACTGGTGAAATACAGTAAATTAATGAATATCTGTAGTAGAAAAGACGCAGCCTAGGCCGTAGCCAGGAAAATAATATGAAGTGTGGTGACTCATCTTCCAAGGCATGATAATCTTAATCTCGGAATTAGATGTATGGGTTTCCTACGGTATTTTTAGTTCCCTACACCCCAATCAACCCCTTACTACATATTTGATGTTTTGGAATGGAATTAAATTGCTAATTACCTAATGCCAAAGTCATTTAGAAATCATTTGCTGAGTATCTCTCTGGTAGATGTGAGTGGGCTGTTACGAACAGCCATGCACGAAAATGGAGGACACGTCGGCAGAGGTTTACGTGAATACCTCTGGCATTTACTGGCAAACTGCACTGTATATGCTGTATATGCCAAAGCGTACATGTATGTACGCGTCTTATGTATATGTTTTCTAGCGTTGCTTTGAGCAATCTAACAGTATTACCCGTAGGAAATCTATGGGGATGTTTAATCTGTGGCCGAGACTTGGTAGCTGGTCTACTCTGAAGTATCGGTAGACGCGCGCCACTTGACCATGGCAAGGACCGTCGTGGTAGTTGCTTGTCATTGATATTGAGACTGATAGACTAGAGAAACAAACTTGATACAGAAGAGGTGCGCGTGTTTATTCCGAGGAATAAACGGAGCATTTTACATAATCAAACTAATGGTACACAATTAATTTGTAATGAGAAGCAATGTTCGTAGGTGGTTATTTATTTGTCAGACAATTTCATACAATATTACTCACCACAGGGGACTTTGACAGATTAGTCTCAAGAGATTATAAAAGAATATCAATCGAAATGGATACACTAAATGACTGAAAAATTCTTTGGAACTGTAACTTGGAAAAGTTTAAATCGTCATAAATAAAAGTAGCCAATTCCAATTTTCACTGCGATTGTTTATATAATTCAAGTTTTTACTAAATTAAAATGTTACGTTTTTATACTCCATTACAATCATAGTGTTTATTTGCACTTCTGTAATTACGAGAACTTCTATAGTTACATGATTTTGACTCTTCAACTAAGAACAATTAAATTGCTACCCCAAACACCAACAACCATACACAAAATATATTGTTGTCAGTTTTACTTTGTGTCTCATTTCATAACAGTTTATGATAAAATTCTTTGATATCTGAAATTGCACTTGAATGAATAATAAGCTACATATTTTATATCAAATGTGTCGGGCATAATATACAAACGCTACAAAATATGTCGGTCCTCAAGTCGGAAAGAAGCGCAGCTACTATTCGGAACGAGAACGTAGTGGAATGAAAATAACCGGTTTAACCTCACATACCGCGTATATACTGGTCAGTTTATTGAAATTCTTTGCAAATCTCTCTTCGTGGCCCTCAGCGTTTAAAGGAATTAGTGAGATGGTCTCACAACCTTAATTTGTTTGGTGCTTAGGAGATAAAATTGAAATCTCAGACCTCTAATAAAGTATGTAGTATATGTAGAGCGACATTTAAACTGAAAAAGTGATATAAACTTCAAACGTTTAAAAATTTTACTTCGTCACTTATGTTACGTGGTGTTTTAAATGTGGATAGTTAATACAAGATAGAATTCAAGTCCATCCTTAACAATTACTGTTATTTAAATCTTGTAATTCAAGTGTTGGACGCTTAAAAGAAGTAACTAATACCATAACCAACTGAAAACTCTTTATGGATTCTTAGGTGTATACAATGTTAAAGCAAAAATAAACTATTCTCATCGGTAGCATTCGACGCTACACTAAACTGATACAGCAGTACATTATAGTTTTAACTGAATTCCTCAAACACAACGCAAATAAGAAAAGTTACCTTCATCTTTTAAAACCAATAACAACGGTAATAAAGTGGTTATATAACATCTGTATGAAAAAATGTACAGTTGTTAGTTAATGTTTCTACTTGGTGGTTTGTACAAATTTGTGGATGTGTTGCACACAGTTGTTCTTGTCAGCGGCGAAGAGTATAACCACAGTTCGTATTAACCACATACGTTATACTTTAATCAGTAACAACTGTTTGGACACATTTTGCGCTTGCTTTCAGTGCCACCAGAACCTATATAAATTGCTTACTTCTCTCGTTAAATCAATATAGATAGATCAATACTTTATAGTCCAGTCAATCTGTGCTTTTTAGGGGAAAAAATTAGTAAAAGTTTGGTTTTGTCCCCAGTCAATTACTACCATCGAGACAAGTCTGGAGCCAAAAGTCCCCACCCCTACCCCCCTTGCGTTTTCCCCCACCCCCCTTAAAGTTTGAAGCTGCTTTCAATGCAGAGTTGCAGTAAATTTATTATATTTCATAAACTAATTAAGATAAAGTCACATATTTATTATTTTCTGATTCTTTGGAAAATTTTCTACAATAAAGGTTATTATCGTATATATGCTATCTAAAAAAAAATATGCTTTTTTAGCTGTTTTTTTTTCGAAAAGTGAAATTTTTTTACGTGAAAATTTGGAAACTTGATATTAAGACCCTTAAACTGTATAATTAGAGCACATTTGGCATTGCCAATCGCTTTATCTATTTTTAAGCTTTAAAATAATATATAATTTTACCATATTTTATGAAATAATCTGTCCACAATGCGATTTTGATGCAAGAGTAACATGCTTGTCTAAAAGTCTTATATCCTTGCAGTCGATCTAACATATGTCATACTATAAATTAGGAAAAATTTATCTAAAAGTATGATTATTTTTCTATAAAATACTAATAAATAGGCAAGTCTTCAGCCGAAATTTCAGAACCCTAACCCTCTATCTTCATATTTATACTCTCCCCTTTATTTTAGTATAGGGTGAGTTTCTTAAAGTGATCCAATACCTAACTTTTTTATTCTATATCTGAAAGTATACTTCTTATGGGGGACCCCATTTACTTTTTTATTTTGCTTTCAAGTATGTATTTCACTTTTCAAAATTTCCCGCCAATTTTTCAATATGGCGGCCAGCTTTAAAATTTCTTATGAAACACCCTACATTTTATTTTGTATTTGAAATTTCCATGTGATTTTAAGAAATTTTTATTATTTGCCATTTTTCTCTAAACCTAACAGTTAGGGAGACAGAGGCAATTAAAATTAATTTTTAGTTCCATAAGAATAAAACTTTATCTGCCCATAACTCCAAAACCATTGATTAAAATAAAAAATACTCAAGAAAAGAAATGTCTTAAATTGATGTTTCAAGAACAATTAATTCATTAAAATTATCATTTAAGCATAAATTAACTTATTTCCAATATGGCGGGCAAAAAATAAAATTTCAAAATATTGATGTTTTTATGAAACAAAATTTCTTAAAACATCAATTTCAGACATTTGAAATCTTGAGTATTTTTATTTTAATCAATGGTTTCGGAGTTATGGGCAGATAAAGTTTGCCCCATGTTATTCTTATGGAACTAAAAATGAACTTTAGTTGCCTCTAGCTCCCTAACCGTTAGGTTTAGAGAAAAATGGCAAAGAATAAAAACGTCTTAAAATCCCATGGAAATTTCAAAAACACAATAAAATGTAGGGTGCCCCATAAGAAATTTTAAAGCTGGCCGACATATTGGAAAAATGGCGGGAATTTTTGAAAATTGAAATACATATCTGAAAGCAAAATAAAAAATTAAAGGGGGTCCCCCATAAGAAGTACACTCTCAGATATAGAATAAAAAAGTTATCTATTGGATCACTTTAAGAAACTCACCCTGTATAATCTTTACGTGCAGTAAATTAAACGATTCTGTATCCTAAACCAAATAAAATGAATTATTATACTTTTTTTTTGAAATTTTTAAAGGCCCTTAAAACATAGTTAACCTCCAAAAATATTTAAAATCTTGAATACCTTAGTGTAATTTTATATTTCAAATAAATGTTTGTATATAAAAAAATTCAATATTCTGATAAATGCTATACAATACAAGAAATATCATTGATAATGATTTAAAATACATTTTTAACTTTTAAGCTTTTAATAAGCTTCAATAATCTATATCTATAAAAGAGGAAGTATGTATATATATTTATAAATATATATGTATGTTGCCTATAGACTCCGAAATCGCTCAACAGATTGCAACGAAACTTTCAGGCATTATTAAGCATTATTCAAGGATGGTTTGTGTGAAGTTTAGTGCAAATCTGTCCAAAGGGCTCTGACCCAGAGGGCATACAATGGTGCAGTGTCAGGTTTTAGAAATTTAGTGTTTACAAAATAAACTGCTGTAATTAAAAAAATTGAAAGTTTCATTCAAGCAGATGCTTATAATCATAGAAGTAACCAGGTGTGAGGTGTAATGTTGATGTTTGTGTTATCTTTATGGCTCCGCCCTACGGAAGCTCACAATTACACTAAAAGTCTACACGTGGTGAAATTTGACATGGACGATTCTCTTTGTCCATAGGTACACACTAAGAAACGATTTTGCAAATATAGTTTTTTAAGCACTTTAGGGCTCCGCCTCACTGGACATTGAAATTACTTTAGGACCTCCGGAGCTGAAATTTGACTTGGACGATTCTCTTTGATCATAGGTACTCACTAGGAAACGGTTTTGCAAATATAGTTTTTTAAGCTTTTTAGGGCTCCACCCCACTGGACTTCAAAATTACTTTAGGGCCACCGGGGTTGAAATCTGAAGGACGATGCTCTTTACCCATAGGTACTCACTAAGAAACGATTTTGCAAATATAGTTTTTTAAGCACTTTAGGGCTCCGCCTCACTGGACATTGAAATTACTCTAGGACCTCCGGAGCTGAAATTTTACATGGACGATTCTCTTTGCTCATAGGTACTCACTAGGAAACGGTTTTGCAAATATAGTTTTTTAAGTTTTTTAGGGCTTCACCCCACTGGACTTCAAAATTACTTTAGGGCCACCGGGGTTGAAATTTGAAGGACGATGCTCTTTACCCATAGATACTCACTAAGAAACGATTTTGCAAATATAATTTTTTAAGCTCTTTAGGGCTCCACCCCACTGGACTTCAAAATTACTTTAGGGCCACAGGGGTTGAAATTTGATGTACGATTCTTTTTGTTCATAGCTACTCACTAGGAAACGGTTTTGCAAATATAATTTTTAAGCACTTTAGGGCTCCGCCTCACTGGACATTTAAATTACTCTAGGACTTCCGGAGCTGAAATTTTACATGGACGATTCTCTTTGCTCATAGGTACTCACTAGGAAACGGTTTTGCAAATATAGTTTTTTAAGCTCTTTAGGGCTCCACCCCACTGGACTTCAAAATTACTTTAGGGCCACAGGGGTTGAAATTTGATGGACGATGCTCTTTACCCAAAGGTACTCGCTAAGAAACAATTTTGCAAATATATTTTTTAAGCACTTTAGGGCTCCGCCTCACTGGACATTGAAATTACTCTAGGACCTCCGGAGCTGAAATTTTACATGGACGATTCTCTTTGCTCATAGGTACTCACTAGGAAACGGGTTTGCAAATATAGTTTTTTAAGCTCTTTAGGGCTCCACCCCACTGGACTTCAAAATTACTTTAGGGCCACAGGGGTTGAAATTTGATGGACGATGCTCTTTACCCAAAGGGACTCACTAAGAAACGATTTTGCAAATATAGTTTTTAAGCACTTTAGGGTTCCGCCTCACTGAACATTGAAATTACTCTAGGACCTCCGGAGCTGAAATTTTACATGGACGAATATATTTTTTTAGTAGGGCTGTGCTCCACTGGACTTTAAAATTAATTTAGGGCTTCCGGGGTTGAAATTTGACATGGACGTGCCTCTATGCTCATAGGTGCTCTTGCATTTGCAATTACGATCAATAAGATACAAGGCAAACTTTGACTATTCTGGGTTTAAATTTGCAAAATGCCTGTTTATCCTTTGGCCTTACAGTAATATTAATATATTTACTTTCTATGCCATTGACTTTTTTTGTTATATTAAACAACTTAAAACTTAACTTATCTTTTTTTTTGTTATATTAAAATAGCTTTATTTATGTAAACAACTTAATTTGAGCGCAGCAACGCGCGCCGGGTAACTGCTAGTACATATCTAAGCAGTTAATTTTCTCTAAGGCTTCTGGAGGATAAATAATTTCAAGCGAAGTGTTCACATCCCCCTTTACGGTTCAATTCGTAGACTAATATCGTTAGAAAACAATATCGTAATATCAACCAGTTATGAAACCATTGATAAGGGTGAAAAAATTTGCATAGTAACAAACTATCTCCTATCGACTATGTACTTACATACTCACAAGTCTCAATGCAAAAGTCCCCGCCCCTATTTGTTTTGCTTTCCCTTCTCATTTGTCCCTTAAGTTAATTTTACATCTGTTGAATGATTAAAAATAAGTTTTTTTTTTACCCTTTGGTGTTTTTTCGCTAAAGGTTCGGAGTTTACTACTGTCCTTCAGCATGTCCTTGTTTTATATGTGTTTGACAGTTTATTCAAGAAGAAAAACAAAAGTAAAAAGCTACTATTGACTAGAGACTAGTCAGTATGAGGGAAAATTCATTGTTATAGTAAAAGTTTTCCATGTAGGTAGTGCCACTTAATACCCAGACTCTAAAATTTTGCCTAGTACACTAAAACGGTCTAATTGCATAAAAGCCTCTTTTTCTGAGGAACCATGATATAATTTTAGGTGCTATAATATATAATTTTAAAGTGTTTTTACAGCACAAAAATATTTAAATCGTTGTCATTCACTTAAAAATTTATTTGAAGGCCTTTTTTAAATTTATTTACTTTTATTTTATTTTTAAAAATTTATTTTTACAATCGATTGCAAAAATCAAATTTTTCTTAAAGATATCACATGGAAGATAAAGAAATTTATAGTAGCAAATTTCTCACGGAATATTAAAATATTAAATATAAAGAGTTATCTCGTATAGTTTTGAAACTATGGTAGATTTATTAAAACTTTGCATTAAAATTCAGATTTAAACTTTAAGGGTGGGTGGGGGAAACGCAAAGGGGGTAGGGGTGGGGACTTTTGGCTAGAGACTGGTTACTAAGGTAGTAAACCTATGAGAGAAAAATCATTGTTATAGTAAAAGTTTTCCATGTAGGTAGTGCCACTTAACACATAGCCTCCAATATGTTGAATTTAGAATGAAACACTCTAATTGCATAAAAGCCTCTTTTTCTGGGGAACTATGATATAATGTTTGGTGATATAATATATCAGTTTAAAGTGTTTTTATAGCACAAAAAATTTTAATCGTCATCATTCACTTGAAAATGTATTTGATGGCCTTTTTAAGCCATTCATTTTAGTTTTATGTTATTTTAATTTCTTCAAAACCATTTATTTTTACTACTAATTGCATAAATCATATTTCTCTTAAATACATCACATGGAAGCTAAACACATTTATTATAGCAAATTTTCCACGGAATCTGAAAATATTATATATAAAGAGTTATGTCATATGGTTTTGAAACTATGGTAGATTTACTAAAACTTTGCATTCAAATTCAAATACAAACTTTAAGGGGGGTGGGGGAAAACGCAAGGGGGGTAGGGGTGGGGACTTTTGGCTGGAGACATGTCTTGATGTTAGTAATCGATTGGGGGCGAAATCAAACTTTTACTAATTTTTTCCTCTATCGACTATTTTTGAGCACAGGTTGACTGGACTATTACGATAGTAAATGAAAACATGTTTTCAATAAATATACTAAATTTAGTATATACATATCTTGACTTGTTTTAAACGTTTAAATTATCAATTATCAAGTATGAAACAATATTGACAGGTAATGCCTCAGACACAGACAACGCAGACGCCTTGTATATTCTCTTAGTTGTAAGGACGATCCACTAATATTTTGTAATGAAAATGTAATGTTATTTCTGAATAAAGCCAATTTCTACCAGCTAGTCCAATTTACAATCTTGACGGCAACCTCTATCAACGTATTCAAGAAACATGTTTCTCATTAAAAACGCTTGACATATTTTAGGCAAAATAGATGTAAAATGTGTGGTAAAATTGTATGTGTGTTAGTTATATATATATGTAATCTTTTATTATTTGCTTGTAATTATTTATTTATGTTTGTGAAGACGAACGTTTCGGGTTGTTAAACCTGTAGTTGTCATTTATTGAAATAAATAAATAATGTAAAAAATACACTATGAGAATATCGTAGCTAAAATGATTGTATAGGCATAAATACGATTGAATCGTATTTACACTTCTCTCGATAAGAAGAAGAAGAATTATGAAACAGTTTGCTGTTTTCCTATTTTATTTAACTAGTGTACTTGTTGCTCAAAATTGACTATTTTTTATTCAATACGAAAGTTAAGTTTACCCCTAAACCAATGATATCCGACCAATCCAATATTGTGAATATCAGTAGTGACCAAAAACTAAACTTACTTACAGCTGCACATTAACAGATGTTTGAAATGTTCAACCAAATTCCAATGTTACAGATGGCTCGGTGTATCTGTGCTCATGGCTTTCGATAAATATACTCTAAAATTGACTTTATTCACGATTCGTCTCACATTGAATGCAAAATTTTTTGATCTTCATGACGACCTAGATACAACAGACCGATGTTTTAAGATAAGTAACCCCACCCGGTCCCTTGCCCATCCTCTTTCCTCGAAAGCCACGAGAACAGATACACCGAGCAATGTGTATATGTTCTTGAAGACGGCCGTTTTGTGTTGCTATACCTGTATTTGTTATTTATTGAAATAAATAAATATAAAAGGTACACGATGAGAGTACCGAAGGTACAATGACTGTAAATACAATTGAAACAGTCTGATGTTTTACTATGGTATTTTATTTAATAATTAGAGACTCATGTATACTAAAAAATGGACCACCGATTTAATGTAGGTACAATAGACTGGAATGTAGTAACAGTAACTGATAATGCTAAATTTTGAGGGTGTCACCCCTCGGTGACACCCGGGGGCCGCCGCGGCGCCCTGGGGCCGGGGCCGGGGTGGGATTTGGTCTTTTTCTCCGGTGGCCGTGTCGGCGGGGCCGCCGCTGGGCGCTCACTGGGTCCACTCACTCAGTCGCTCGTCCGCCAGCCTCTGATAGACATCTCATCTCGGGTTGTGCTCCGTGCCGGGCAGTGATTTCAACGGCCGTACTGTGTGGTGTCGTGGATGAGTGGGGGATGTATGAGGGATGGAGGGATGAGGGGGTGGCGATGAGGCAGTATGAGGATCCCCCGTCGTTCCCCAAATCTTCTCTCAGTCTTGGCTGCCCTTATCGTCATCGATCACATTATCAACTTTAGGTGAGCGCTTTTCTTTATGGCTTAGTGAATATGTTGCAGTATTAAAGTTATACGCAAAACGTGAGTGATAAATTAATATGAAAGATATTTGCTCGAATACCTGACATTATTAATATAAAAAGAAGAAATGAATAGGGCCTACCGTACTTAAAAATTGTGAATCAATTAATAAAAAAATTATTGAACAAAATATTTTTTCTATGTTTTTTTTTATATTATTTTTACTTAAATCTATTCAATCGAATATACTTTCAAACCTCTTTAAACTTTCTTAAATAGATATTATGCATAACAAGAAAGTTTAAACTTTATCGAGTCGTATTTTATTAATAACTTAAGGCTCTCATAAATAACTTTTGATAAATTAAAAAAAAATATTATAAAAACAAAATTTCATAATTTAAAATTAATGCGGGATTAGTTTTTACTAACGTGAAATTAAACATTTTTTTAGAGTTGTAAAACTTATCTATATAAATTATCTAAATATTATTATAACTGAGAAAAAAACTTAGGCAAAATTTGTCACCTGTTTCATGGGTATTGATGAGTTTTATTCCACTTTTATAGTCGTATGAATTGTTTACAAAATAATTTGTCGACAAAATAAAAACTTTAGAAAGTTACTCTAATGTTTTTAGAACAATTCAGTTCTTCCACTGACTTCATAACATCATATAGTTTCCTCTCAAATAATTTCATACATTATGCAATTTAAATCCATTCTGCTTAATCTATTTATCTTAGAGTTTAGCCAAAATTATGTTTGGTCCAACATACATGAGTGTGACATTTTTATTGCTTTGTTTTACACTCTACAAATTAAACATGTTATGCCTACATGTTTTCTCGCAACTGTGGAATATGTGTGGTGGTGTTTGCAATATAGAGAAAGGAATATAATAATTAAAATTCAATATAAAATGTTATATTTCATTGGGTAAATACACTCATACTTTTTAAATCACAAATAAATCAGCAATCATAAAAATAACAATGTAAAAAGCTTTTCAACAAATATTTGTTTAATTTGTTATTTTAAGATTGTAATGACATTGTTACTTCGTTTTTCTGTTAGCTGTTACAAGTCCAACGTAACAATTAGAGCTCTTCAAATATATTTTTTCAAAGCAGGTCTATAAAGGTATTAATATTATAAATTTGTCAATCCTTTACATCTTCGGACATTCATTCCCGTTGAATCTATCCTATACCATTTATAACCGTGGAATGCTCTTTTGAACCTTTATTTGTACTTAAATATCCTTAATATTTATTTAACATAATTTTCCAGTAAAATTCAGTAATAATAATAATAATGCCAAAACGTGTTTAATTGATGAAAAGGTGTGAAAAAGCTATTAGTATATTAAACTTACACAAATACTTTATTATTACAATTTGACTACATAGAATTATCTTTAAACGTAGATGTTCATTTTCTAAGTTGAAAACATACTGCATTAGTAAAATAATTTTAATTATATTTAATAACATGAAAACAATAAAATGATTACATTTAATTCTACGAAGATGTTATTTTTTTATTTTTTTACAAATGAATCAATTAGGTTTATATTTATAATAATTTACTATTTATGTAAAACAGCAAAATGTTGTTACACTATTTCTGTGAGTAATGCAGTAATGTAAATATTAGGCCTACACCATTTATACTGAAGGATATGAAATTTTCAAATCCCAAGCTTACGTCAACCATTACTTTTAAGTGTAAGGTGTTTTACAACAAGAACAATGAACTGTGCAGAGAAATGTACATCATACTGTGCAATATAGTAGGCCTACATATGAAGCAAAGTAAATTTATTTCGATACTATAACCAGTTAAGTATACTTTTTAGTACTACCAACCATTTGAACAAGATACTTTCATGATAACTTGTTTAAATTAATTGCTTAAACACGTATAACATTATTTATTAATTTTATCATTACTGTCAATAACGTTTCAAATTTACATAATTTTAAAGTGTTTATCTGTATCCCGTATCGCCGTTCTCATTAGTAATTCTTCATCTATATTACATCACTTCTCGGGAAAGATATTACGAAACCAAAATAAGCGTGGAGTGTTTTCCCTCAATAATGTGAAATTATTTTGTGGTCGGAGTAATTTACAACTGCTTATCCAAATACTAACGAACGATTTCGGACCCGCGTGGGTGAAAGACGCTAGTTAGAAACCAGCTTAATATTAAACAATCACGAACTAGGAGAACGTAACTCGTCATTAGTTCGGCTGTTTATGGTGAAGGCAGGATCCTCGATTATTAATAAGACATTTAGAAAAATATTTCTCGAAATATATTCGACGTCTAGAAATCGCCACGAGATCATTAATTCGTTTACCTTAGCTCTTATACTAAATGGAAATTAAATATAAACATTTTAAAATTTAATTTAAAAACTGAATCAGTTACATAATTACAGTAAATATCTAGAAGCCCAACATTCCATTATACCTCCATCGTAGTTTTCGATATTCCTATCTTTTATGCGACTATCTATTTAACATTGCATGATAAGTAACAAATCAGCTTGTTGCTTAATAAACGTTTTCAGCTAGTTCTGTATTAGCAGGTTTTATTTGTACTTCAAATGACAGTCCAGTTATGTCTAGAATTGAATTTAATGGTATTAAAAATAGCACATAAACGCATCAATTTATTATAAATGAATGAATATCAACTAATTTCCGTTTGAATGTAAATTAAATTACAATAATGTAAATGAAATGAGGTATCTAATCTAAATATTTAAAACAGTATAAGGTAAAAAAAAAAAAAAAAAAAAAAAAACATCTTTGGACAGTTCGTCTGGAACATCTACTGGCCCAATTTACAAGTTACTGGGGTGGGGCTGGGGGGGGGAGGAGTTACCAAAACAAACGTTTTCAGTCTTATATTAGCAGATTTTATTTGTACTTCAAAAATATTTTCGTTAAATTAAACGGGAAAGGCTTCCAGTGGACCTCTTTACATGCAGTTTGTACCAAAATTTGCTATATTAGCAGGTTATACCCACTTTAACGTTATTCTACTTCTTTATATTACAAAAATCGAAATTTTCAAGCCCTTGCAATGAATTTATTTTACAACCTTTCAACCATCCCGATTGTAAATACAGAAGAATAGCAAAAGCCTTAGAAGAATTTGGTTTATTATAGCCAGTGTCTAAAAACGTATATAATTACTGTGTAATGTATTACTTTTTAAATGGAAAGAAAAATACAATTCAGTTTGTACTATTTAATTTACTCAATTTTTCGATTCTGTGGATTAAAAAATAAATAAGTTTTGAATGTTAAGTTATTTAAAGTTACTTAATGAGGTAAAACGGCTGATTAATTGAAAGGAAATAGCAATAAAAAGTACATTTCACACATGTCTCCTACTATCTGGATAGTGCTCTACTAACCATGACTGGAGCTGTATCCGCCCGCCAAGTTTCGACGGAGAACTACTCATGTAATTGAATGCAATAACAATAGTAGTTGGTTGAGAACTTCCGGATTGGAGTGGTTGTATAATAATGATCATGTATTTAAATTTTGTGCAACGAGGCTTAGAAACATACATTTCTGCAGTATGAGAACGTCCCAGAAGAAATAGTCTAGCATTGGTTGGATATTTTATAACGATTTGAATAAAATAAGTATAGGATTCAAAATGATGTATGGTTTGACAAAGGCCAATAAAGTGTTCCAAGACTTTCTCCAAGGGTCGTCTCCCCCGGATTCTTTAAATTACGTCTTCTAGTTTGGCCGTTCCCCTAATATGTCAAACAACTTATCGTGTATTCAAAACTTAAAATATTAGGTGTAATAAGGATTTACTTCCTGTTGTAATATTTTAAAATCTCATTAGTATTTTCTGTAACTAAAACCACGCCGTTCATAAATTTTTTCAGTCATGAATCTAATGTTTGGTGGATCTAAAAGAATAAATTATCAAAAGGGTTTTTATTTACTCATAACAACTACATTTGATTTACTATGTTTTCACTGTCAATATGACAATGTAATATCTCACTCAGGTTCGATCCACAATTAATTTCCACATGGTAATAATCAACAATGCAACATTGCAATCTCAGCAACAAATCCCGATCCGCAGCAACAGCAACATCCCAAGTGTATCTATTAATTCCACCGTTCGTTAGTATTGTCTAACGTTTGTTATTGTGCTGTCAGACGTCCGTATTTATACCCTGGCCGCTAACTTATTATATCCCAATAAAACCCACAGCCTCCCAAGGCCTCGCAGGTTATATGGCGGTTTTACAACTTAATAAGAGGCCCCATTCCCGATCTCGGGTCCTGGCCGAAATAGTTGCAAGGAATGAATTCGAAAATTTCATAACCACGTGTTTGGACTGATGAATGTTTAATGGGGATAACCTAATGGTGCGATAGAGTAAGTTTATATTTGATATTTGTCTAAAAAGTAAATGCATATTTTTTGGTAAAGTTGGAATTTTAACTTCTTGGAAAGTTATCAAACTCGTAATGAAATGTCAATAGGAAGGGTTGAAGATGGAATCTGATAGGAATGTACACCCATTTAATAGCACCGAGATATTTATATCAATAACAAATTTTGCCTCAGGTCTATGTTGGTCTTGTTGAGTTCATGCCAGAGGCATTATTAGATCACAAAGTGTATGATGTGCCAGAAACGCTTTATACGGTAGGCCTATGCGTGTTCGAAACCACAGAACACCAGCGTGCCACCACCTCAGATGCGTGTTCCACCTCAGTTTGATGGTCTTGATAGCTCGAGCAATGAAAACGTGGTTAAATAAATAAAGAAAAAAAGATTTTAGGGTTACCTACAGTGAACAACCATCAGAATCATCTTGCCCAGTTATAAATCAATTCACTCATAGCCTAAATAGTATAGGTTGGCTTATCGTTATCTTTTTGCATAGATATAAAAATCTATGAGTTTTAATATTCTTTTTATTTTTGAATGAAAAATAGAGAAACCATCTCAATGGTCATGCCATGAAGTTTATTAGGGTTTCTACCATAATAGGTGTGTTTACAACTCATTTTTAACATCAAAGAAACATTTAGAAAATAATAAGAAAACCTCATAAGCAATACTTATCAAAAATGTAGGTTTGTGTTAACAATTTTGTCTGAACAAAGGAGTTGTTGTTTGAGCTGTAATAATTTAACACATAAATCATTCAAATAAGCAGACCAAGATTGAATGATGGAGAGGAGGTTGTCCAAGGTGGGGGAGGGGGGGGGTGAGGGGATAAATGAGGGGAGGGGGCGTGTCGCGGTGGCTGGTAAACAACTGATTGCTATGCATATTGAAAACTAAACGAGACCATTTGCATTGGCACACGTCACGATTGAATCATAAAACATTTTCTTATGACAAAGTTTATTTCGCAACTAAAGATTAAATTGCTCTACAGGTAGGCTAATATGAGTGGCACAAATACGCAAGTAGTAATAATAGTTATGAGAAGTATCAGTTTGGAAAATTAATTTTAAATCTTAATTATAGAGTATATTGGTAAATACATTGTTATTTCTTACTCGTTCGGGTAGCTTTACGAAAAAATAATATGCACGAATAATGGAAAACATTGTTTAGGTATATAATTTAAAAAATAAAATCTGTTAACCGAATAAACCAAACTTAGGCGCTGATGAACTTGAGCTGAAGTACTCTCAAGGCAACCTTTCAACGGAAAATCTGCAGTATAATAACCACGAACAAAAATTGTAGCCTAGCCACTGTATTAAAATAAATTTTGATTTAATGATACCCATTATAATAAACATTATATTTAAACTAGTCATTATGAATTGCTAATCAAACCTAAATGCTATATAATAACTAGCATGCTAATTTTCACGGAAGAGCTGATTATCCAATAATTAATTGTAACTGAATATTAGTGCAAATTCATTCGTCAAGTTACGTGGCGAGGGTTATAAAAACAGATAATGACATTTTAATAAATAGTTTTAAAATTAGTTATTACTTTTATTTTTTGCAGTATGTTGAGAAATGTTGTTCATCACTCGGACTGAAAGTGTTTAAAATGTATTTTTTCATAATTTCAGAATAAATCTTTTGTTGCACTTGCAAAAATTAGCTAAAATTCCCAACATAAAATTCAAATCAAACCAGACCTTTAAAATCCCCTCGTCACCTGCTTGTCCGGTGGGGCTTTCTCGTCGTATGCAAATCGTAAAATAAACTCTTATCTTTGCCCACTTTACGACATGCTTTATCTCCCCGCAGCATGCGCTGCGGACGCGGTCGCAGCAGCCGAATTGACACGCGCATTCCTGGCGCGACTCGTCCATCGATTTAAGTAGGATTGTAGGGAAATTTCGCTCGGTAAACGGCTGATGGTTGGACAAAGGAGTGTTTTATTGGCGGAGGTATCGATGCTATCAGCTGTCAGCCACTAGCACTGCCTGGCGACGGCCGGCCGCAATCCTCGTACAGCCAACCTTGGGGACGACCTGTGGATGTACGGAGTATAGGAGGCGACTAGAAGAGTGAGGTTAAAGTAAACAAATAACACTGACCTTGAAAAAATAAAAGTTCTGTTGGTGGGTTGTGAGAGTAACATCTCCCTAATATTTTTTCTTTTGCTGGTCCATAAATCTCCAAAGATTGGCTCTGAAAATAAGGAGTGGCTGGATATCATATTAAAGTCTACTAAAATTAAATTACTCTGATAAACCTAGACACTAAAAACGGATCACTAATAATGTTTTTCTGTTTATTAAATGAAAGTCATAAAAGAACCTGTCATTTTATTTTATTTTTTCTCTTTGTTAGGTAGATATAGTAATCTAAAGGAGAACAAAAAATAACATGTTCAACATATCTTCAGCTAGACTTGACCTATTTATACAGGGTGATTTATATAAGAGTGCCAACTGTTTTACTAGAAGACCGTAAGTGATATTGAAAAAAGTTAAATGGTAATTCAGTGCGCTTTTGCTTCTTAATTTTATGGTGATTTAAATTTGATGAAAAGTCCGCGGTTTTTCCAATATTGCGGCCACCTTAAATATTTCAAATACGAACCAACTTAAAAAGATCATTTTAAGACAATTCCATTCTTAAGTATTTTATTATACTGAATAGTTTATTACATATACTGTATGAAATTAAATTTTGTCCTGTGTTATTCTTATGGGACTAAAAACGAACTTCAATTGCCTCTAGCTTCCTTAGCGTTATAGGTTTAGAGAAAAATGTCAAATAACTAAATTTAAAATAAAAAATGACGTAAAATATTAAAAATAGCTAAGTTGGCCATCACATTGTAAATAATGACGGTCTTTTGAAATCTCTATAAAATTCAAATTCAAGAGCCCACTGGAGTTACAAATTAACTTTTTTCGATATCTCTTACAGTTTCCAATTAAAACAGCTAGCACATTTCTATCAACTACCCAGACCTATAGTATAGAAGAAAAGACACTGTTCGTCTGAAGCGAGTTTATGCAACGTATAGTTTGTCCAAATGTAAACGCTAAACATCACTGATTATATATATACATTGTTAACAAAAATTAGTTCTAAAATAATAGTAACACTTGAAAATAATTTATAACAATTGATATTGACTATGTAAGTTTTTAAACCTTTGAACATTTTAAAACCTTTGAACAGAATATTATTTAAAATAGCTACCAACTAAATAATGTTCCCCTTGCATGCACAACAGATCTGTTATCGCTTCGGCTTCAATGAAGTAATAAAAACATACTAGCAGGAATTGTGTTTCATAATTCACGTACTACAATAATGGTGCAATTTCGAACTTGGATATAACTGTAAAACGATTTATAAGATAGTTATTGCATCTTTTCCATATAGTGGGCTGTTATAGTACAGAACTGATGTGGAACTGGGAGGGGTCGATGGAGCTTTAACCCTTTACAAGGTGTAGATCACAATAATAGAACTATAGAGTGTAGGCTTACCTTTGAGATTTTTTCGATAAAGACATGGAGATTTTCGTTTGAAGGTTCGTACCTTATTAATTTAATACCACCCAATTGTAACTCGTTTTATTCATTGACTGTTGACAAGATTCGTAACATTTTAATTTTCAAGATTTTAACTCTACTGCGGATTTATATTTATGATTAACTAATCAATGGTTATTAATTTGCAATGATTAACAATGTACATTACACTGTAACACAAGTAGTCGTTGCCACAAGGACATGTCAAATAAAAACAGCTCTCAGCACAAACATAATTAGAATTCCTTCATAGTTCATAGTTAGTATCTAGTTTATTAATCGTAACTTCGTACCCAGATGCCAAGGTTTATGTTAATCTTTTTAATCCAAAAACGGCAGCGCAGCCACAAACGTGTAACAAGGCTCAGTCTCTAGAAACAGCCAGCGATTACTATTTTAATGCTTTAAATTGGCTGTAAAATGCAAACTTTATGTATCACCACCCAGCAAACAACTTGCCGTTGAGCTTTTTATGGCCTATAATTTTAAAACATAACAGGAATGTTTATATAAGCCTTCTCATTAGACGGATCAGTGAGATTTTGTATTTAGTATATAAATCCGGTTGAGGTTATGTCTGTTTTATGTACTTGTAAGTATTCAGAAGGTTTTTATACGTGAATTCCTCAACGACTTTAAATAGCTCTAACGTAATAAAACCTTACTCTTGGATACTCTGATAATATTGTTTTCTATATTAAATAAAAATATGGCAAGGATTTTAGAGGAGAGAGATAATTAATTGGCAGTTCTCCTTGTCTCAGAAACCTGCACTTTTTGGTTTTTCATGCAAGTGGAATTTATGGCTTAACTTGATTTCCACAAAACGGGTGAAATAAATCGAACCCCGGATGGACCCGCTGGGTGATAAACCAGAGCAATAACTGTTGGCTAGTTTCTAAAACCTCTATAAAATTGAAGTTCATTGTTGGAAACTTAGTCCAAAGTTTATTAATTGACAACCATAAGTTCACAAAATTTATTGATGTAAACGCAACAGATACCATAGATTGGAAAAATTGTTATTTCGTCGAAATCTTTGATAAATATAGTTACCAATTCAGGTTTTCAACCAGTGTTGTCAACTGTCAGGTGGGTGGGGCTTGTCGTACTGTCGCTATAAGCAATTGTGTTACGTGGTTACATGAGGAGATTATTCGGTTGTTGCGGCCGGCCCTGCACCATGACACATGCCCGCGGCTAACGTGGATATACTACACCCAGACAATCATCATAACTCAATACCGTCACCGGGCCGCGATAATGCTCTGGTACTGGTGCTGTTACTGCTGTCGGGCGATATGCCACTGGAAGTAAAACCGAGGGAGGATTCGTACAATGGGGTGGTGCTAGCAAGGACATAATGTATAGTTTTATTCTGGGTATTAAGATAACAAATCAGATAAACATTAAGAATCAAAACAACAAACATCACAACTTACAATAGAAACATAATCATATCACAACAAACAACAAAAACATCAAAATTCATAAGCATAATATAACAAAAAATCTCCATCATGTTAGAAAATAGTTCCAAGTTTGACTATTCAAGATTTTGTTTGTACGCTGGTGAAGCATGTGGATTAAAATAATTAAAGTATGTAGAGTTATTGCTTGCTTGGCATTCGTAAAACGATTGCCACAGGCTCAGTACTAAAGAGAGCCTACCAAATACTATAAGGAAAACGGAATATAACTCTAGTTCTTTTATAATGTCTCTTGAAGTATGTTCTGTAGGATAATAGATTTAATAAAGATATTGGTAAATATTCTTAAACTTAGGTAGATTTGTGATTCTATTTTGATGATTTTTTAAGTTTTTCATCTCTATAAAAGATACCTTCTGAGTTATGCCAAGGCGATTGCAATTTTCAATGAAAATTACAAATAACTCTTTGGTGCTAACTAACTTAGTTTGGGACAGCAATTTTTCCGGCACGTAGTACATAGAGGCTAGTGGAAAGGGCGCCGCGAGTCATGATAACGCTGTACAATGTTTGGCCGAGACCAACGCGCCTCGCAAACGAACATCTCCCATATCCGGCGATCCTGTATATGCCGACTCTCGCCGCTCCTCATCCACATCCACACTCTGGCCATGGATTGAGCAATTTTTTTCAATCTCTACTTTTTAACGACATAAACAACAAGAAAGCCATTATACACCGTATGTCGCCTATACTGTTTCGGTTCAAGAGCAAGAAATGTGCCAAATTCAATATTTAACACAAATAATATCAAAAGAGAAAAATTTGTTGTAAATTATTCAACAAATGATTTTGATTTATTATGGTTTTCATCCTATTTTATGTGTAACAATTTCCTAACCTTCATTTATTAAGCTCAGCCTGTAAAACAAAGTTCGTTATTTTCAAAAAAATTGAGGAAGCATGTTTTTACACTTAACTAACCCTATAAAACAGGATACATTTAGGTATAAACAAGGATTTACATATCATTTATTTGGCAACTTACAAAAATAAACATTTATCATCTATAGAAAATAAGTTAATGACGCCTTTTGTTTCACAAGTTTCGTTATAGTAGCAGCCATTAATCATTAGCTCAGTTGCAAATTTCCAGCCAGAATCAGTTTTCAAAGTGATGACTAGAACTAGTTTTCAGAATGACAATGTGTAAACTTGGTGACTACCCAACAACAGAAAACTTACATCGCTACAGTCGTTACATCGCTTTGAACCTTAAAGAGTGTGACATTTATCTAATGTACTATTTCAATCAAACTATGATTGCATCTCATGGTCCATCCCTAATTATCAATCCAGCTACTACTTATTGGTTGTGTGGTGCTGCTACTCATGTAATAAACCATATTCTAGTAAAACCCTTTTAAAACAAATATCTCCCTTTTATTTTTGTAATTTTTTATTATGGTTAAGTTTTCAAGTTATTTTTTTATATTCACAGAAAGGTATGTAAGCTTTTCTATAAAGACTGGGTTTTTATTATGAAATATGTTTACAAATGCTTTAACTAGACAAGCTCGGAGAGTGCTGTACTTTTTAATAATTATCGCAAATCTCGAAACTACAACAAAAGGTACAAAAATAAAAACTACCAAAAGGAGTTTCGTAAACAAATCCGGAAGATAACTCCCTAAATAAAGACTCCATAAATATGGCCCTGGCAATAACAATATAAAGAAGAGATGGCTATAAGATAAGGAGCCTCTAACTGTGGTGTTGCGGTGTCTGCCGTGGAGCCAGAAACCCTCTAGAGTGGCATTCCACCGGTAGCCACCGTCGTTAGCATTTTTAACAAACTTACAATATATTATACGTAACATCTACTAATTACAAGAGACCCTTAGGGCTTCATCTCCATAGTTATTTTAATAGAAAGGGGAGGAGCCGAGACCTGTAACACGGCCCGTTCTAATATCTGTTGAGGATGTTTTACTGATCGTTGTTATTTAACGACTCGGAAATTATCGCGGTCGCGACGTTTAGCTGTGTCTAGAGCGTGTTGAACAGATTCAATTATAATGTTGAAAACTAGTTTTAGTTGAACACATTTGATGCAGTTATATAATAGTTAAATAAAAATGTAACCTTTCATAGTAAATTAGAAAAATTAAAAGTTAACGTATTATATGAAAACAATTAAAATCAAAATCTAAATGTGAAAATAAATTTTGATGACGATTGTATTTAATTACTGTCTATGGACTTTTTCTTTTAAATGAGCTACAAATCCTTAAACAAACGTATATACTCTCATAATATTTCACACCTGCTACGCAAAAACCTACTTTTAAATATAATTCTTTTATTCTCTCGTTAAATTCAATTGGTACTACGAGGTGTGTGTTTAACATACTTGATTTAGATTATAATATTATACTGTATATTTAGAATAGTATAATGTTAATAACATTGTTTAAAAAAATTCAATTTATTTGGTTTGCAATTGCTGTAAAGTATAAGAATTACAATCCTACTGAATTACATACTAATATTTACAACAATGGCCTACAACAATGTCCTTTGTGACTATTTAGCAAATGCTATATTGTTATTTTATATGTAAGTGTGGGCTTTGTCATATTACGAGAATGCGCTTATGTTTTATGGATCTGACATTCTCCAAAGAGTGATTATAAAAGTCTGAAGCGCATTGAAACCCAGTGAAAATGTTGTCAAGAAACCAGTGGCATTCCGCAGAACCAGTCGTAGCCGAATCAAGCTGTCTGACATCACATCCAGACCTGGTTGGCGGTTATTCCAATTTAGCAAACTGTAGGAAATTTCTTATCGGTTAATAACTATAGGCGAGAGTCGGATGAAAAGTTTAGTTAGGGTCATTAGTATGGTATACGACGAATAAAATGTTGTTTATTTAAAAATCGAACATAAAAGGTAAAAATTAAAATGGGTAATAGATAAATTATAGTGTCATTTGTCATGTTCATGATGGTGCCGGAGTTCAAGAATCAGAACTTGCTGGGTAGCTGAGTGGTTATAGTGCTCTCGTCTAAATCCAAAGGTTGAAGGTTCGATGCTGAGGAAAGTTAATACCTTTTTGTAGGTTAATACCGGACTCTGTTGCCATTTGTCTTTAGGCTATTGATTAATTAATATTTCTAACAACTGGTCGATGTTAGAAGGTAACTAGACTGGGGTTTGGACCACCATCAATACGTTAAAAAATGCCACTGTGGTGTATAGACACTAAATAAAAATCCATAGGCTGCTGTACAAATCTAAACACAGATGTAGACACTAAAACTATTCTTATAAAGACAACTAGCTGATACCTGGCATACTTTTCAATCCCAACCTGATTGTTTTCATTTTATGGGTTCATGTTCGGGTTTCCCATTTCTTGCCTTCTGAGCGAGTGCAATGGATGTAATTGCTGCAATAATGCTCTCATTGGACGCGTGTTCAGGCACAAACAACCTATATACCATCTACAGGTTATCTATGGTTAAAGATATTTTAATGTGTTATTTTATGTAATCAAAACGGTAGGTTGTATGCCATCTGGTGGTCTATATTATCTGGCAGGGCTCCTTGGTGGCTATGGGACGGGTCAGTCCTTCTGTTCCTTTTGATCCTCTGTATGGTTCTCATAACTGGTCCTCGGTGCTCACATACAATATGATAATTATTCAACCGATTGCATATTTTACACTTTCTAAAGGCTTGTAAAAGCACATGAAAAACTTAATTACTTTTCCATCATTATCAGCCCAATGAAGACAGCTAGTGTTAAATTGTAACTAGTTCACAAAATGCTAAGGAAATTTAATTTTCAGAATATGGTAACCACATACTATGGTTATGCAAATAATTATTTTCTCGAGTACTAGCTTCCTTGTTGCTCTAGATAGAGCAATTACATTCGAATTTTGTCATGCCATTGGTAATAATGTTACTTTTAGTTGTAAATCAATTACACTCGACCAATTCAATGTTGTGATTATCAGTAACCCAAAACTACACCTGTACAATTGATGTTAAAATGCTCAACCCAATCCCAATGTTATTCCAATAGACCCTATGTATTGAAAAGTTATCGGTATAAAATAAAATTAATGGTGAAAGGTGTAATGAAATTTTGTAACAAATTTCGTACACTTAGAAAATGCCTTGCTATCAGTAACAGAAGACCCACTAAAAGTGTATACAATGTAGTACATGTATTACCATATCAATAGTTGATTCTGAAAGAAGTATCGATACGGATATAAAAAGTAAAAATTACGGTAACGACGATAGTGCAGAGAGAGCCAACTGGAGAGGTATAGGGTGCATAAATATTAGGAAATGGCTTGGAATCTCATATTCGCGTACGTGCGGTGAATACTGGCGCGGCGCGGCGCGGCGGGCCGGCTCTACTTTTACACTGTTACACTTGCAGATTCGTTCAAAAAGGTTCAAACAATTCAAATCTGTAACCATATATTCCTACAAATTTATTGGACTTGTATTAGGCATTTTCATAGTTTTTTCACTGCTTAATTAATACAATTGTAAAGTGTTATAATTTTATATTGTTTGCATATTTAATGACATAAAAACGAAGACTTTAATGTTATCTATTAAATGAAACAAGCTAACACAAGTGCAATGACTTAACTAATTTACTTGTGTACAATATTAGTGACAAAAACTATATTTATCCTGTAAATGTGCAAAACATGCTTTTTATTAAACGATCTACGAGGATACCGATGGATTAAAAGTTACTTTGTCAAGTGGCATGTTTACATCTAAAAAATGTCACTTTTAGAAAAACAGTCTACAATTCATATATAATAAAAATATCTTTATGTTCAATAAATGTAGCAATGTAAATAATCGGAAATAGTTTTTATGGAAGACTCACTACGAATTTCGAATGCATCAAGTAAATCCCACAATCATACTCATTTACCATTTACAGAGTTACATTAAGGAACGTTCGTAGTTCTATAAATTACCTATTCAAGTCAAAATAATTATTTAAAAAATCTTAAGAAATCTACAAATATATTTTCCTTGAAACAAGGCTCTTAGATGTTGTCAAATCTTATTGCCCGGCTTAGCCTTCAATACACGCGATTGAACGAGGACGGAGGTGAGGGAGGGTGGGTAGAGTGAGGGCGGAAACGTAGTTTAGAGTTAAGAGCAAGGTTTGTTACATGGACAAGACACTCTCTAATTGTAGGGCCCTAGACAGCGACTTGACACAACTGCGAGCACTACATGTGAAAGCGCGTTGCTGACACATCTATAGTCGGGGGCAATAGAACAGGCGGGTGAAGGTCAAGCTAATTAACATGTAGTTAAATGAGAAAAAATCAGCTGGCTTATTGGAAGATTTGACCTTGACACGCCTGTTCTATTGCCCCTGACTATAGTATTTACTATAGTAAGATTCACGAAAAAAGTCCGATGGAAATTTTAACAGCTGTGTCCCCCCTCACCCCCTCTCGCCCTGCAATGTTGTCATTTGCGGTTATGTTTACCATATGTATTACAGTATAAAATGTGTTTCAGAATAAATTTGGCAACAGTGTATTGACTCTCATCGGACTATTTTCGTGAATCCTACTATAGCCTCGCCCTACAGTAGTGAGCTACAACAGGTCGACGATATACCAAGAAAATCATTTTTGAACTTCTCAAAAGACATTTTACAGCAAACCTAGTCTAAAATACTAGTAGTACTAGGCACTTGAACCAGTAAGTGTATATAACTCAAAAGTTGGACGATTAATTTTTAATTTTTATTACAAAACATTATCTTTATGAATAACTAGCTGTTGCCCGTCACGGCTTCGCCCGTGATTGAATTTATTTTATAGGTAATAAAATCTTTTTAAAGAGCAACGAAATCTACTTCCTTAAGAATGACATTGAAACAATGAAGTAGTGTGAGTGGAGCTCTGAAGGAAAGGCCGAGAATAGAAAAGGCCGAGAGAGCCTATGAGCAAATAGGAACGACCATATCAAATTTCAACCCTGTAGTAAGTTCAAATTTCAACAGTCAATATTGAAGTCATGTGGGGCGGAGCCCTAAAGAACATAAAACACTACATTTGCAAAACTGTTTCTTAGTCTTAGAGAACTTCAAAAACTATATTTACAAAACCATTTCGTAGTGAGCACCTGTTAGCAAACGGAACATCCACGTTAAACTTATACCCCCTAGAATCTATGGTAATCTTGAGATTCTATGGGGTGGAGCCCTAAAGGAAATTTGCAAAATTATTTCTTAGTAAGTAACTATGAGCAAAGAGGAACGTCCGATTCAAATTAAAAACCCCGGAGGCCCAAAAGTAATTTTGAAGTCATGTGGGGCGGAGCCCTAAAGAACTTCAAAAACTGTATTTGCAAAACCGTTTCCTAGTGAGTACCCATGAGCAAAGAGAAAAGTCAATGTTGAATATCGACCCCGGAGGCCCTAAAGTAATTTAGAAGTCCTGTGGGGCGGAGCCCTAAAGAACTTCGAAAACTATATTTGCAAAACCGTTTCTTAAGGAGCATCCATGACCAAACCAAACGTCCATGGCAATTGTCAACCCCGGAGGCCCTAAAGTAATTCTGAAATCCAGTGGGGCGGAGCCCTAAAGTGCTTAAAAAAACTATATTTTCAAAACAGTTTCTTAATAAGTATCTATAAGCATAGGGTCCATGTCAAATTTCAACAAGTAGGCTATACAGTAATTGTGAGATTCTGTGGGGCGGAGTAATTATTTATTTATTTATTTTTTTGCACCTAAGAAAAAAGAGATCACTCCAAATTTCAACCGTGCAGGTTTCCTAATTTGTATTTTAAATTGGCCATGCGGATCACGTTATGAAATTTTGAAGGCCTGTGGGGCGGAGCCCTGAAGGAATTTTGTTCAATCATTTCTTAGTGAGCACCTAAGAGGCAAGATGAACCTGTGTTTAAAGTTTCAAGTAGGCTAAATACGTTTGGTAGTTCCTGAGATTTCATGAGTCAGTCAGTAATCACTCCCCGTCAGGTTTAGCTTGGTCGCTAAGCTCACTCGCCGCAACTATCCTCTAGTTTTTTATTACAAATACCCCCTACTAGCCCCAATAATTTAAATGAGAACAGCTGTTTACAAAATTAATATTCCTTAATGTAATCATATGTTCCAAAACAAAAATGTTTCTTCCATAAGAATAACATGGTATGTAACTTTGAAGACGTGTGGGGCGGAGCCCTGTAGGAATTTTGCAAAATCGTTTCTTAGTGAGCACCTAGGAGGCAAGACGAACCTATTTTCAAAGTTTCAAGTAAATCCGTTTGGTAGTTCCTGAGATTTCGTGATGAGTCAGTGAGTGGGATTTCGCTTATATATATAAAACTAGCTGTTGCCCGTCACGGCTTCGCCCGTGTGATTTAATTAATTTTATAGGTAATAAAGTAGAGTAACGAAAACTTCCTCCTTAAGAATTACATTCAAACAATGAATTAGTGTGAGAGGAGCTCTGAATGAATTTTGCAAAACCTTTTCTTAATAATAACCTATGAGCAAATAGGAACGGCCATGTCAAATTTCGACCCCGTAAACCCTACAGTCATTTTGAAGTCATCTGGGACGGAGTCCTAAAGAACATAAAAACCTATATTTGCAAAGCTTTTTCTTAGTGAACACCTATTAGTAAACCGGAACATAAATGTTAAATTTCAACCCCGTATAATCTATGGTAATTTTGAGGATTTGTGGAAAGGAGCCCTAAAGGAAATTTGCGAAATCATTTCTTTTTGAACACCTATGAGCAAAAAGGAACTTCCATGTCAAATTTCAACCCAGTAATACAGGGCGAATTAATTTTGAAGTCATGTGGGGTGGAGCCCTAAAGTACTTCAAAAACTATATTTACTAAACCATTTATTAGTGAGCACCTATTACCAAAACAAAACATCCACATTAAATTTAAACCCCTTAGGATCTATAGCAATTTTTAGGTTCTGTGGGGTGGAGCCCTACAGAAAATTTTCAAAATGATTTCTTACTGTTGTGCACCTATGAGAAGAAGACGAACGTCCATGTCAAATGTCAACCGCATGGGCCATAGGGTAATTTTCAAGAACTGTGGGGCGGAGCCCTAAATTATATATAAAAAAAACAATGTTTGTGGAAAATCGTTTCTTAGTGAGTACCTATGAGCAAAGAGGAAAGTCTATGTCAAATTTCAACACCGGAGGCCCTAAAGTAATTTTGAAGTTCAGTGAGGTGGAGCCCTAAAGTTCTTCAAAAACTATATTTGCAAAACAGTTTCTTAGTATGTATTTATGAGGAAAGAGAATCGTTCATGTAAAATTTCAACTCGTAGGCTATATATAAATTGTGAACTTATGTAGGGCGGAGAAATTTATGTACAAAAAAAAGATATGTACAAAACATACTTTTTTCATTGAGCACCTATTAGCAAAGACATTTCAACCCCACAGGTTTCTTAATTAGTATTTAAGTTTGGTCATGTGGATAGAATTATATTGTAATTTCGAAGGCCTGTGGGACGGAGCCCAGAAGGAATTTTGCAAAATTATTTATTAGTGAGCACCTAAGAGGCAAGACAAACCTGTGGTCAAAGTTTCAAGTAAATTCATTTGGTAGTTCCTAAGATTTCGTAAATTCTGAAAAATTAAAATGCAATAAATACTAAGTTCAATTCTACTTTCTTCAATACTAATCACACATATGTTAGAAGTTTATAAAACTTAAATGCCACAATAAATTAGGTTAATTTCACTGACACACAACTAGTCGGGAGCAATAGAACAGGCGTGTCAAGGTCAAGTATTTTAATAAGCCAGCTGATTTTTGCTCATTTAACTACATGTTAAGTAGCTCGACCTTCACCCGCCTGTTCTATTGCCCCCGACTATAGTAAACTTTTGCTCTAACAGCTGATGATTAAATAAATTGCAGACAACTACTGAAATTTCAAATAGTTCTCATCTGTGATAATGTAAACAAAAATCCAAAACAAATTATTCTTCCTATACGAACTCCATGCTAACTTTGACCTTCTGTGGGGCGGAGCCCATTGGGAATTTCGTAAAATCGCTTCTTATTGTCTGCCTACGCTATAAGAGGAATATGTATGCAAAATCTCATGCTTCTAGGTGCTAAGGTTTGGGCTGTGCGTTGATCGGAATTTCGCATTTATATATAGAGATATATAGATTTAATTAAATATTATATATCGTAGGCCTATCGCAACGCAATGGACTGACATATTTTGATGATTTGTGATGTTTCCAACCTCTACTTTAGTAGGCGCAATATTACATTTTATTTTCCCAAATATGACATAAACGTTTATTTAACAACTAACTAATAATGGTTTCAAAGCTCTGTTTTTATATGTTGTGTGTTACTGTACACCTACAAAGCCAATAAAGACCAAAATAAATAACATAGTAGATGAACAAGGTACTCCAGGGCCCCATCATTATGTCCCCAGGTTTCCCAACAAACACAAAGCAACTGCAGCAGCACGCGTCCGCACCTGGCCACAAAGCCGTAGTTTGAACACCTGGGTAATTTTCGTAAACTCCCAGCATGAAAGCTATCGTTTTTGCATGGACAAAAGAGAGGTATAAAGCGGTTGTCCACGGTCACGTAGATGATGAGTCGCCGGGTCCAGGAAGTGGCGGGAGAGGAAGAAGAAGAAATAGGCAGAGAGGAAGAAGCCTTGTAGCGGCAGTGTCTAGTTACATGTAATAAAGTGAGGGACCGCACAGCCGCCGGCGCCGCCGTGTTGAATGCTGATCCGCGCCGGCCGCGACTCCACAGACCTGTTACACTTGCGATGCGGGGAGAAACAAAACTGTCGAGTTGCGTGGAGAGTGGATAATAAAGTAATTATGGAACAACACTACGTTTTATCAAATTCAATTCTGGGACTAAAAACACAGAAAAAGCTAAAAATCAGTCATTCACCAATAATTCAATGCACTTAAATATATTTATCAAATATCCAATTATGTATCAGAATATTACCTAGCAGTTCTTTTCTAATGAAAAAATTAAATAACCTAAATATAAAATTTTATGTTATCTCGTAAGTTGTCTTGTGACTTTGTACAAATATTACACATATAACATTTTATATATTTCGGTGTATTAATCAACTTCATAGGAAATTAATCAAGACAAAGCACTATAAAGAACGAAAGTAGTAAAATAATTTAAAATGAAAATAAAAGAAAACTTAAAACAAAACGTATAGATTTATAGACTACAAGACAAAGAGTAGGCCTAATCAAAACTAGTAATACTCCTTTGGTGCAATGTAGAGATGTACCTAATAAATAAATTGATTACAGTGTGAAACATTTCCTGTGTAATTGATATTCCCGGTGCATAAGAAATAATGGAACAATAAACAGTAACAGTAAATCAATTAATATGTTAATAAACCTTAATAACAAATTAGGAATCCCTATTGCGATAGAATTATGAATTCCACAGAAATTTAGAGGGAAAATAAATCCTTTTTTAGATTTAGTAACTAAAAATATAGACACAATATAAGAATAATTATGATAAAGGACAACTAACTGGTGTTATAGGATAAAGATGTGTTTTGTATTTGTAATAACGCATACTAATTTCATCATCATGTAAATTCTCAAAAGTCTAAACAATAAACCATAACTCAAAGATCAGATGTGATTTTGTTATATAAATCCGTAATTTACAAGCAAAAACCTTCCGTTTCGTCCAAGAGGAATTTTTCAAACCTTGTCTGAAGACATCATCTTATTCAGAATCTTTCGGACACATCATAATCTTGCCAGAAAAAAACACCGCGTAACCTAGAGGGACGTATCCAACACTCCTCAACACCGAGATGTGTCCAAACACTGAGACGCGCCCGTCCTCCTACAGTCGGTTGAACCTGTAATTTCCCTCGTCCCAGATCTCTCACCGATAACTCTCCGATCCTCCGACCCCGCTATTAGCCTACCGATACACTCATTATACTGGACTCCATATTCATCAACTCTTAAATAAGAGATTATTAGAGAATATGCGTATCTTATTGATTTTAACGCGCCGCGCCGCGCTGGTTGACCGTCGCCGTGTAATGGACGGACCAGCTTTGTAGCTAATTAATTTACATTTTGATTAGTTTTCCACTCTCTCCGCTGCACCGGGGGGATCTGGTTTTCTTGGATGGTTTCACAAGTTAACGAGGACAGCGGACGATGATGTGATAAATATTGTAATAATTCAGAACATTGCATAGGGATTTTGGAGGAATGTTGTATCAAAATTGTTGTCGTCAGAGGACTTTTGATTATCATTCGTCATATAGAATCAGGCCTATAAGCATAAACAGTAATCAAACATTATTTAGCTAAGAAACATTATTATTGTACTGCAAAAGACACTCAAACTACCATACGAAAACCAACGTAGTAGATGTAAATGTTATTTCCAGAATCCAAAATTTATCAAATATTAATCTTATTAAAGAAATGGCACTATATTTTATACAATAGATTTTTCAAAGTTGATGGTGTACAATGTTGGGGAAGCTAGGGGCTTCTTTAAAGTACCAATTTAAAAGTTTAAGCTCGATAGCGGGGATTAGTTTCATAACTCATAGAGAGATGACTCTTTTATGATGTCAAATAAACCAATCAGCAAGTAAAGCAATCATTGGACAACACAAACAATTCTAACATAATGATTGGGTACCAGGAAAATGTAGTGTTGTCAGTAGTCGGGCAAATGGACCAGATCACTTCCCGTGGAAGTGCGCTTGGGCGCAGGGACGCATCATTGTGCGGTGTCATTGTGAATCTGTCATTGTGTGCCATTGTGTCATTGATTGTGCCGATGTCATCACACACTGACCGTCGAACCGTGGACGCGAACGAGCTCGACGACAGCGGATCATCCTCATATCTTGGAGCTTAGGGGTGGGGCTGGCCACGGAACATGGGGGTAGGGGGACGGAGAGTGCATAGTGGAGACCATTTTGTATTTCCAAATTGTGGAAATCCAAAGTTATAGTAGGCATAATAACTTACACAGGTCTAATGAATCAATTAAGCTTTTGATCAGATTTTGTTAAAGTTCTATATTATGTTCATTTGTTCCATCAAAATTATCTCAAGTTATACCCTTAAAGGATCAATCGGTAGCCTAGGACACCAGTCATTTAATCGTATTTGAAATTTAAACTCTGTATTGTAGTTTCTAAATAATTGATCCTGAGCCTGCAGAAAAATAAACCAACGCAATACATTTGTTGATGCACATGTACGCTTATTTACTTATTTAGAATATCGTGCAGATATCAGCTTGGATTAAATCATGTTATGTATAAAGTAAAATTAGAGAGAAATGGCCAACTTAACAACTTCTTATTTCTAAATGATTCATTTCAATGACAATGTATTAACATGAAACAATATTAAGTTGAATCAGTAAAATATATATATATAAATTGTGGAAATCCAAAGTTATAGTAGGCATAATAACTTGCACAGGTCTAATGAATCAATTAAGCTTTTGATCAGATTTTGTTAAAGTTCTATATTATGTTCATTTGTTCCATCAAAATTATCTCAAGTTATACCCTTAAAGGATCAATCGGTAGCCTAGGACACCAGTCATTTAATCGTATTTGAAATTTAAACTCTGTATTGTAGTTTCTAAATAATTGATCCTGAGCCTGCAGAAAAATAAACCAACGCAATACATTTGTTGATGCACATGTACGCTTATTTACTTATTTAGAATATCGTGCAGATATCAGCTTGGATTAAATCATGTTATGTATAAAGTAAAATTAGAGAGAAATGGCCAACTTAACAACTTCTTATTTCTAAATGATTCATTTCAATGACAATGTATTAACATGAAACAATATTAAGTTGAATCAGTAAAATATATATTTGGTAATATGTTACAATTTACAAGTAATCACGAACATAATACAAAGTTTTACGTCTCACAGTGTGATATGACAGTGGAAAATTTAAAACAATTATTGAAGTCGGAGGACCACTCAAAACTAATTTCACAACAAACCCAGATATCAATTGAGTGCACCAAATTAATGCTGTGTTTTCGCCAAAAGTCGGACAGGAGTGGGCTGATCAGCTGATCGACAGTCACTGATCCGACAAGCAACACGCGGAGATCCAGCTGTCAGTCTGTATAATCTGTGATATGCGCCACCGCCACCGCCACCGCGTCACTCGCTATAATCTCTGCCTCCTGTATCTATACGACTTATGGTTATAGCTATCTTCACTCTGTCACTGTGTCGTTCTTATACTAGTTGGTACTTTTAATTAATTTTGAAGTGTTTTCCATGCATCGAATTATAGGCGACCTTATAATTAGGCTACACAAAATGATAACTAATAATTATCTAATTATGTAATGATATATTTTAGATCAAAACCCTGCAGGCCTACCAATTAAAACATTTATAATATAACAGTGACCTTAATGTTCGTGAACATTTTTATTTTGGGACAAGTAACTAAAGGATAAGCATTTGAACGGTGGATAAAGTTAAACAATTATTTTAAGTGATAATCTCTCTTAAGGTTATTTTGGACTACAGAATCCAAAAAGGCTTGTTCCGTTTAAAAATAAGCTTGCTCGCTTCGCTCACTCGCCGTTAAAAGTGGTTAAATATACATAAGTGTTGAAACTGCAACACGTGAGTTATATTTCTTCAGTTTTCACCTGGTTTTACTATTGTTAAACATTTGTAATGTTTTTATAATAAATTGCACATTTTAACAGCTACATTACTGCTTTATTAGTTTACTTTGTATACCTAAACAATCATTATAAAGTACCATTGAAAAGCAATAAATTATTTGTATTACATTGTTATTTAGTAAATCAGTAACTGTCTACAAGGAAAAACCACATGTTCAACTGGAGCACCTGCAAGGGTTCAGTAAACTGTTTTCAGCATTTCTTTTGTTTTGACTTTTACTTTCATAAGACTAAAGTTAAAATTTCTAGAATTTAAATTTAAGATTACAATGAAATAAGTGTTTTTCTAGCATTGTTACTTGTGTACATATAATTTTTTAGCCCAGGAATAAATTTATATAAAATGGTGTTATCCGTTTTTGAATTCAGTGTGCATATATACATACATATATACCTTACTCGTATAGGATATATACGGTGTTTGAAAGCCGCCATATTGGATTTATTTGTGCTAGCAGTAATTTTAAACTTGTCCTCACCGCCTGACATATATAATTTTCATTATATATCATATAATGTTTGGCCAATTAACTCAGATTAAAGTGCGTTTTGAATCTCATATAAATAACTTTCTCCTTTCGCAATATAAATTCGGTGTTAAATATTAGAAAAAAACTTGCAAATTGTTTTCAAACTATTGGACAAAATTTGTTTTTCCTCCAAAATTTAGTAAAATCAAAAAACCTTTCATAAAAAACCACTAGCAAAAAATATCCTTGATTAGCCCTTTATTTAGAGCTTAAAACCATAATTTTATGATTTCAAATAAAGGACTGACGTTTTCTTTTCATAACAGTTCTCATGGAGAAAAGCTCAATTTAGGGGATTGACCTAAATGCCTTATTATTCTATTCTCTAAGACGAGTAAGGTATGTATGTATATGTATGCACACGGATCTCAAAAACCGCTCTAACGATTTCCTTCAAACTTTTGCAAATAACTTTTTTCTGCTATAAAAAAAATGTTTATAGAAGTCTTTATGCTGGGAAAAATATTATTTTGTTATAATCTTGAATTAAAATTCTAAAAATGTTAACATTGGCCTCATGAAGTTTAAAATTAATACAAAACATTGCTGAAAACAGCAGCTGACTCAACTGTCAAAGCACGAACTACGTGCCACAGTATTAACATATGTTTTTCCATTGTAGCCAATACATGAATTAGTGAATAATGTTATAACAAAACTAACTTATTAGTTTTTTATAGTACTTAGTTTAATACTGATGATTATGAATATTTTGTTAAATAAAATTAAAGTAAATAGATAAAACAACGAAGCAATACGTAGTCTTGCAACATTAAATAAAAAATATAACTAGCAACAACGATTAAATTAGCTGTTAACAGTAGAAGTAAAATCTTCGTGTTTCAGTTTCAAAAACTCATACCACAATGCAACACCCTTAGTCTTACGGTACATTAAATACATCCTGAAAGAAGGGTAAGCGACGCGAACGAGCTTGTCTTGAAAGAATAAAGCCTTTTATGTTACGTATTTCAGCGTATAGTCTTGGACTGATATTATTATGGTTACAAAGAACTGTTTAAGTTTACCGAGCAAATGCTCAGCCCTCACGTACTGTTTATTACATAAAAATAACATTACTATACCGTGTGTCCCAAAAGTCCATCACACACCCCCCCCCCCCTATTAAATTTTCAACGGGTCAAATAATTGGATTAAACTATGGGAAAGTTTCAGTGACCAAAGGACGAGTCTTAGAATTTAAAAAATCAAACCTTCGCCTCCAAAATGGGGTTTTGTGGGGCAACTCGCAACACAACAATTTTAAACACGAACCCCCAATTTTTATGTTATTTTTGGATTGTACACGTGTTTTTGAGACTATTTTTCTATGACATTTTTCTCCAAACTTAATGGTTAGGGAGCTACAGAGAATTGAAGGTCATTTTTAGTCCCATAAAAATAACATGGAGCAAACTTTAATTGCCTAAATCTCCCAAACCATTTAGTCAAATAAAAAATACTCAAGTCAAAAAATATCTTAAAATTGTTTTAAAATATTTTTTTCATAATACAAACATAAAATTTTATTATTTAATTAATTGGCTGTAGCTCCCTAACCGTTAAGTTTGAGAAAAATTTCGAAGAAAGAGTCACAAAAACACAATTAAAATAAAAAAATAACATACAAATTGGGGGTTCGTATTTAAAATTGTTGAGTTGCCCCCCCCCCCCCAAAACCCCATTATGGGGATGGGGGATTAAGTTTTTGAAATTCTAAAATACTCGTCCTTTGGTCATTGAAACTTACCCAATCAGGTAATCCAATTATTTGCAACCGTTGAACATTTACCGGATGGGGGGGGGGGTTTGGGACACTTGGTATACTAATGGATTGATCGAAAATTTTTGTCAGTAAGCTAAAATTTAATTACAGTAACGGAAAGTGTATGTATACTAATCATATAACTAGCCGCCTACCTTATTATTTTGTTTTCAACTCATGCATTCACAAGTGGAGCCGATTCACAGAAGTAGAAAACTCGCCTACAGCAATATCGAGTTTACGCGGGTCCCAGGACATAAACCATATCAGCCAATTAAAGTACAGATTTACCTCCGACGATAGCATCTTACTGTGGGTAAACTCATCATTAAACCTCCAGACCGCGCCGGGGCCGGGACCTGGCCGTGGCGTGGGGAAACCTCCACACCGCGCCGGGGCCGGGGCCTGGCCGTGGCGCGGGGAAACCTCCACACCGCGCCGGGGCCGGGACCTGGCCGTGGCGCGGGGAAACCTCCAGACCGCTCATAGAATGGGAATGTGATGGGCTATGAGTAAATTTCGTCCATCCTTCGTGTTGGATGGACTCAGAGAGCAAATTACAGTAAAATAGGACCGCATAATATAAGTAATAATAAAAAATAATTTAAAAGGAATTTTGGTTATTGAACATTTAAAGCTTTGTGGTTTGTGTGGTAATGTTTTTTTTTTTACTAAAACTAATTGTAACGTATACAAACAATTAAAGTAAAATGAGATCAATGCAACCTTTCGACCATTAAAAGTTTTTATGTCAAAGATATTACCTTATTATTAGTGTAAGTTTTACTCCACCATAAAATTCTAATCTAATAAATGTAATATCTTTGGAAGATTGCAGGCTATTTACAACAATAAATTTAACGATGGTCTTTGTTAGTTGTCCTTAATTTATGTGCTACTAATGACTATACCATAATCATGTTAAACTTGTACTTCAAATACCAATTGACAATTTTAATAATGTTTCTTTGAAATGAGTCCGTTGCCTTTTACTCTTCTACTCTTTATGATTTAAACCTTCATGTTAAAATCATAGAGTTCCAACTTACTTCCTACTAAGAGATTTGTCTAACAATGGTTCATGTATACCCCAAACAAATCTAAACGTGTTACTCTATTGTTATTATTGAATTACGTATTGGCATACTCATTAAGTTCTATAAATATGCTTTTGATATGAGCTTACAACCTGAATATATTTGAGTAAACTTTCCTATTTGAAACAAATGTATCTCAACCGTCTGAGCTACACTTCGAAACACTCTCTAGAATAAATTAAAAAAAAAGGCTGAGCAGGGTTGCCAATCGTGACTCGACTGACGAGTCGCAAAAACTGGTCTCACATTAATTGGTCGATTCCGAGTCTATTTGTAGATTCCAATCATTATTGGAAGCTGAGTGGCGGCAGTTTCGCTCCAAATTGGCCCCTCAGTGATCATTGGCGATTGGCCATTGGTGAGGGAACGTGGGCACAAACACTGGACTCAACAACACAACTACTGAACGTAAACACCTTATCTAGTTTTTTTCTTCTAATGACGTTGACACTTTAACGTTGAAATAACTATTTTTTTACGTTCGAATGTAACTGACTGGGCAGCCGAGTGTAGTGCTGTTGTGAGGGGGAGAGAATTTAAAAATCTTGTTTTGTTAAAGACGGACATTGCATTACAAAAACATATTTTCCTGCTACTATAAAACACGTTAAGTTATAAATCTACGTTTTTCAATTAACCATGAACAAAATGTAATCATGAAATCGTATGCAATATCAATAAAATTACAAATAATTGTTAAGACAATGGGTATTATACTGTTTGTTACTTTTAGCTTGTCCTTGTTATGTGTGGCTTAGTGTTGTTATACAGTTAGGCCTACAGTATTTAAATTAAAGTTTCGTATTAATTATTTAAATAATTTGTGAAAGATATACTGTTTAATCCATTCTTTAATTATAACAAAAACTGGTATTAATTATTAGTACCAGTAAGGGAACACTAAGTGTACAAGCTAAACAATGCCGTTTCCTGGTAAAATTAAATAAAAAACCTTCAATTTTCAACATTACTTTGATCATTCAATTTACAGTAATAACGAAGTAAACCTACATGGTATTGTTCTTCACACATGTTTCAACGTTGCTGGAACGAAGAGGGTTTAAAACAGGGGTTTAAACATTTACAACAAGGGACGGCTTGTTAATACGGCGTTAGATCTGTCAGACGATAAGAGCCGAGAATTCTGATCGACCTGTCGTGATAACAACATGTATAACATGTGATCAGCCACCACATAACTCGGTATAACTTCGCCGGGCCTAATAATGATGTGAACCCGATACTTCAGTTAAAGTGCAATAACTTTTCAAGGTTAGCTTGTTCTACAAAACGTAACAACTTAAACGCAATAATTAACTAAGTCGTTCAACAATATTTCAAGTTAAGAATTGAAAAAATTAATATTATACAGTAATTTCATAGTCAAACAGTAGATAAATGTACGTGGCAAAGAATAAGCAAACCCCAATACATCTGTCGTCCGAAAATTGTAGAACAACAAACTACTTATGAAAGATAAACAACATAATTGGAAGGGTCATTAAAGTAGGCACTATAACTCGAAGCCGTTGAAAAACTGCTAACGAGAAAATTAAATTTACGATAGAAATAATGATAGTTCACGGACAGAGACGGTGGCCCCGCCCCCAGTATTGTCCCTCGAACGGCGCAGCTCCTCCGAGGGCAATCAGCCTGTCTAATTTATTCATCTATAACTTAACTCATTCAATGGATCATACCTCACTTCCTGCGGTTTGTTTGACCTTCATATCATTTTTCATCTTTTGTGGGACTGATTATAGGGTGGCGAATTATGGGTCCATAACGGGTTAGAGCGAATGAGCTTCCGATGACAGGCTGATTGGCGAACGCTGCAACTGGTTTGTACCCGAGGTGGTTGCCCAACGGGGGCACTGGACACTGGGCACCGGGCACCGGGCATGTCGCCGGTCGTGCGGGCAATGGCTTGGACACGGGTGATCGTCGTAGTGACTACGTTGTGTCATCATTGACCCACTCTGAAAGGGTAGTTGATTGCTTACAGGCGTATTCTTTACCTTCAAGAAAATTAATAACTCGCTGTATTAACCTTAAACTTCTATGTGTCTAAATTTTTTGTATGTTATAGTTTCCCATAATATGTGTCCCGAACTGGCTGGGTAGATGAGTGGTAACAATGTTCGCCTTTGAATCCAAAGGTTGCCGGTTAGATCCTGAGAAATACACACTGATACACAGATACACATTAAATAAGAATGAAACATGAAATTAAAGTTCCATATTTTTAGTATCATTCTAGAAAACAAACAAATAAATTGGGGATGGGGGGTTATTATTTTCACAATTTTAACTAAGCTAAATACGGTTTGATATTATTGTTATTCACGAGAAGGCATAGGCGATTCATATTTAAAATATATATATATATATATATAAACAGTATAGACAGTCGATTATCACCGATCGTCAATTGTCCGAACAGACAAGTATCCGAATTCCTGAACGACCCACTAATTCAGTGTTCAGGATTGAAAACGCCCATAGTGAAACGGCAAAAAATAGCGCAATGTAGTTTTTACAACTACAAATAAATGTGTACTATTTTCGTGTAAGAAAGCCTATAGATTATTTTAAAGTATTTTTTTTTTGTTGAAAAAACGATTAATGAACTGATCAGTGGTTAGGGCCTATTCTAAATAATTTTCTTGTTTAAGTATTGGCACAATTATTTCAGTATCGAAACCAACCCCAGTCCCAATTAGCTCGTGATATCGACTCTCTACTATATTATACAAAAAATAGAATGAAACAATAAAATTAAAGTTCATCTAAAATATACTAAAATTTAATATAAAATATATATTTTGGTAATATACGTTACTTTTAATTCACTAATATCGCCAAAAATACACTGAAATCCCTATTTCCTATAGGGAAAATTCGCTGATACAAATTACAAAAAACAATGTATATTTAAATTGAGATTGCAATTTAAAATTGAACCTTAATATATGAACCTTATAACCTTAATATTGAACCTTATAATTATGAAACCATTATAATATGTACAGACTGGATTGTACATATAAATCTATAAAATATTACTTTAAATATATAAAGTATAAAAAGCTTTGGTTAGCTAACCTTCAAATTTGAAACTATACCCAATAAATACTTGTTAGGTTGAATTAAAGTTTCCGTTATGTCTGTGAGCATAGGAAGATCACGTGCCCGTAGCAAAACTCCAGAATCAGCGACGGGGCACTGTCAGCGATGTCTTGTTAAAAGTTACGTTTAACTGTTTGTCTCTCCCTTTTACACCTTTATCTGTGATTGTTAGTGAATAACAGGAAAGATTAAGGAAAATTCAATAAGTTTTTAATAACATAACAATTTGTTTACACAAATCAGCATTCACATAAAAAATAACCTGGAATCAACATGATTTTTCAAGACACAAAATTACTTTTAAAATGCACTAAAACAATTATAAAGTGCTTTTTACGTGTATTTTTTTTTTTTTTTTTTTTTTTTTTTTTAATATCCAGTATTATAAAACTGGAAAGGTGACATATATACAGATGTAAAAGTAAAGGATACTTATTACTATATGGTGTACAAAATCTTTTTAAGAAAATAAGCCAAAATATTTCCAGCGTAAAAGAAATTGTTCAAAGGATTGTTCAAGAGTCTTAAGGATTCCCTTAATTGAAAATCCTAATAAAATTATTATATGCTTATGCAATATCAAAGACGTTCAGCGATACAAAAGAATAATGGTGAACGTATCAACTTGTCGACAGATTTACTGACTTGGCAGTCGGCAGGCTGCTGTCTTTATTTTGTATTTCAGGAATGCGAAAAGCATCTCTTCATGAAGTGTATGGATTCAAGTAACGAAAAAATCAGTTTTATACAGTATATCATGTTAAAAAACTAATAAAATTGTTTTTATTCCAAATGATTAACTTAATTAATCCTATTATTTAACACATTCTTCTTCAATCACATATTGGAGGTCGCTTATAGCTTAAAGGATATTCAGAGGTTTGTAAATTTGGTAAGGGCGTAGACTTATATATTCTCGATGGTAATCCAACTTCTCTGAACTAGTAGTTGTGATTGTGCCAGTGTGCGACCTCAATTACATAGTAATAGCAATATAAAAAAGGTAGGCCTACTTGTTTTAACATGTCCTGTATTAAGGATTAAATATTCAAAAAAATTAAAAGTGGGAGGAATATGGATTTCAATGTAAAGTATCCATTTATATATATATTATGTATATAATACCTGAAACAGGTTTCTGTTAACAAAACTCCTCCTTTATTTCTGGATCAATTTAAATAGTTGAGGTGTCAAAAGATTCGTCTCATTTCGTATTTTTGCCGTAAGGTTTTATATATTTTTATATATATATTCTTATTAAATACGCTAAAGTTTTTTTTGTTAAGAGAACTCCTAAAATTTTAATCGATTTTCAAGTTTTTGGTTTTGTCTGATAGGGCTTGGTCTGTAGTTGTTTCCGCAAAAAATTGATGAGAATCGGACTGAAAATAAAGGCGCTATTGAAATCTTAAAATTTTACATTCAATTAGCATAGGAATTGAATAAAACGTTTTAAACATAATATGCATTTATAAACCTAATCTTAGAGTAATGCAGCGAATTGCGTCGTAAATGTATCTCTAATAATTGATACTACGGCGTATGAAGGACATACCCTATTTTCGCATGCGTAGTATAAAAAAGTATACAAATTTGTTTGTTTTTTGGCCCATCATGTGTAATCATGTACAAATATAAATACAAGTAGCTTATTAATATCTTTAATCTTTCTTTATAAACTGTTGTTTTGACCCATGTCTAATTGATTTAAAAACTGAATTAGCTTCTTCAACTCTGGCATGTTTGTATACAAACATATTTTATATTTTTATCTTTCCATCGTATTTTAAATTGACAATACACTATGGGGCTGCATGTATTTCAAATGCATGATTTATAGGAATAACACCCTTCTTCCAAGTTAGCAATGATTGGGTGCTAAAATACTCTCTCATCCAATCTCACTAATTGATATGGGACCAGTTTCGCTGCTTGTTAGCTGGGATCCTGGATCCTGGAACCAGTCACAACAACTGGCCAACCAGAGTCACGAACTCGACACGGAACAGCCAGCTGCTGTACGTGTAATGATATATTAGCATATCACGTATACTAATATATCATTTTTCAGAATAAAAAAGGGAATATTGATATAACAAGGAAGATTAAAGGAAGCTTCAGCCTTTATCTGGTACGATGTTAAGTAATGAAAACTGTAGTATGTTTTAAGGCAGTTATTGTTTTGAAACAATATTGCTTTTTTAATATTTGTTTACTTTGCAAAAATGGAACACGTTTGATTGAATTAAATTGAGTACAAAAACGATTTTGATAGGAAAACAAGATAAGTACAAATAAAATAGGTAAAAAAATGTAAAAACGTATTTTATTATTGTTTCTTGTGACGAAAATATTTTCAACGTTTTCATAAAAATATCTGAAAAAGACATTACACTGTAATACTTTTAAAGGCGTACTATGTACTCTCAGAAGCTGCTCTTGTACAGTTGCAATGTGTCGAGAGTTATCTTGTGCAGTTTCCTATTATTCAGTCAGGAAAGTATGTCAGACCCAGATAGATGTGTACAGCGTCATCGAGGGCAGCTCTACATTCTTTCTGGACCATTATTCCCACTCTTGACATATCAGTGGTGTATCCATTACATGTCACTCCTACTTGATACATGACATGTATCTGCATAAAAATGTCCATACAATTGATAAAATATATGATGTAATATATGATGTAGAGAACAATTAGATATGTATACCTTTGAGTCATGTTCCAGTCTAATATTATAAATTTAGTTTTTATCCGACAGATAGGTACTTATTTACAGATAGAAGTTATATACTCAGAAAACAGTAATGCAATAAGTCCAAACGGGGTTTCACTATAATAATAACCTGCAGTTTCCACATATTTTGGTGCCCCATAGATTATATAATAATTTCAACGACGAAATGGGTTTAAAATTACATTTGTTAAAAAAATTAAACTTTCCAACTCAAATATTTAATTATTATTTTGAACAAAGCAGATTTGATGATGGAATTAAGTAATCGTCATGTTTGCGCAAACCAAGTCGGCGTCATTTCCCGAGTGGGAGTCCAGTGAGATGGTATCGTCGACGGTGAAGCTGCACTTTAATTGGCCGATATGGTTTATGTCCCGGGACCCGCGTAAACTCTGCGGTGCGGCGGCGGCGGCGCAGCGTAGGCGACGAGCGGACTATGTGATTCTGCCTCGTTTGAGATAATTGAAGTTGCATTTAACGTGCAAGGTAATATTTATAGAGGAGTCCTATCAGATTAACCAACCAGGACAATATATTTTTCTTCTTGAATTTCTTACGTTATTTTACAATTTCGAAAGAATGGTTAGTAAAATATTAAATGTAACTAAAAAACTCAAAATAAAAAAGATTTTAAAAAAATAGTGTGGTAGATAAATTTAAGTAAACTCATTCCGTAATTTGTTAATCTTGAGTGGTTTAATGAAAATGTTTATAAAATTTATTATAGAATAAAAAGATAATATGACCACGATGCTGCCTTTAAACAGGCTACTCTTTGAAGCTATTGCAAAGAATGAAGTTGTTGGCATCATCTGTATAAAATTAGCAATAGAACAATGTAATTGTCAATGCTGATTATTTCTCAATACAAACTACATTTTTGTGGTTTAGAATATATTGAAACTAACATTTAAATCATAACTAAAATCACGTGCAAAACTAAATTAGTGTATTTCATGCAAATTAAATGTGTCATACTAATACTTCAACCAATAAAATAATAGGTTCGGGTACAGCTAAGCACATTTTTTACCTTGGGGCCGTTGTAGTTAAATAAGTAGTTTTCATCACAAAGAGCCAAAGTGGGGGTTTTTTTTAGCGCAATCGGGTTTTTAAAAACAATTAGGCATCAAAAATACACTTTTGCTCTGTTTATTTTTTATTTGTTTATTTTTCAATCTTAATGCGTAATTAGACTTTTGATTGTTAGTAATATTATTAACGATATTCCAGCTGATTTTTCAGTCCCAAGACAAATATAAGAAACGGTTTTGATACAATGAAATTAGAATATTCTAAATGCGTTGGTTTTGGTACTATTGAGAGAACAAAAAGCAGGCTGATTTTGTGCAGAATGCTAAAGAAGCTTTTCCGTATAGTAATAGATAATAGTAATAAATAGTTTATTTTCTACAAACTATAACCGGAAAACATTTCATAATACTGAATATGAAGCCTGTAGAGTAGGCTAAGATTGTAAATAATTACCTTCAACTGAAACTAAATGTCTTAATCTAGTTACTTTTTAAGTAGTTGATAAAAGTGCAAGAATCAACATAATAACAGAGCATGAGGACTATTTAGATTTGCATTTTGATTAAGCTATAAGTGGGCTGTTTCACTTCTCGTGGAATTAATTCATCTCACGCCCAAGGTAATTTTCGTAATATGTTTATTTCGCATTTTATACCTCACTAGTATACGTGTTGCTCAAAATCGAGCAATTTATTTTAATACAAAACAAATGTTACTTTTAGCTCAAAATCAACGACATCCGGTCAATCCACTATTGTGAATATCTTTAATCACCAAAACAACACTCATTTACAGCTGATTATTAACAGATGTTAAAAATGCTTTATTCAATCCCAATGTTATTTAAATGGGGAATTTTGAGATTTCAATGGTGGATAGCGCCTTTATTTTTAGTCCGATACTCATCAGTTTTTGGCGGAAACAACTACAGACTAAGCCCTATCCAACGACACCAAAAACTTGAAAATCGGTTGAAAATTGTAGGAGGAGTTCTCAAGACAAAAAAACCCTTAGCGTATTAAATAAGTATAGATTTTTGGCCAAAATAGTAATTTAGGGGTTTTTTTTATCTTGCATTTTGCAATCTGAGGAACAATTTAATATTGATTGTTAAATTCTTTCCTTTTTCTAGACATGGTTCTAATCAGATTTGGATGCTACTAGTCAGACCAGTAATAGCAATAATTTTCCCAATTTCGTATCTTTTTTTTAAGAGTGATGGGGCGTTAGTGTTATTATTTACCCGAGAAAAAAATCCGATTGAAAACAATGCAATGTAATTAAAAAACATCATGAATAGCTAATAATATAAATAATTATAGGAAAAACATTGAAATTAATTAATTTAATATATGATATTTTACGATTAGGATTTTTATTAAATTTCTTAAATAATCACTGAATAATTTTGTACCAACGAAAGGAATTAGAAGGCAGTTTAGGCTATGATTTATGCGTTTTACATATTACTTTACTTAAATAATGGTTTTGTTTGCAAAATGAATTTTTTGTTTGTAAACTAGAAACATTAATTTCTGAAACGAAAGAACGACTCCCTTTCACACTTAGATAGTACCTGTTTTGTATTAATGTACATCACATCGTCAATTACTTCACTCTCACCCTTCGATCACACTCTCCTTTAAATACACACCAGGGTGCGTCGGTGTCTCGAATAAAGTTTCTAACAAAATATTAACTAGGGGTAATTTAAATAATACCCTAGTTATAATAATAATTTACAGGCAGCGGCCGTTACTCAGTGGTAGAGCTCTGGGTTATCACCCAGCAGGCTAAGGTTCAAATCCTAACTCGCGGAAAAAAGATTTTTCGGCGCTCCCGTGGTCGGAAGTCACGTTTAGCCGTTGGTCGCCTTCATAGAAAACAAAAATTGCAGGCCTCTTAGGTGAGAAACTATCAGTTAATTGTTGATCCATATCCATTAATTAATATAACGGAGTTACACCTTTGTCGTTCAAACTGGAATATTTATACACAAAATGTTGTTGCAAATTTCATATATTATTGCCTAAAACATACTTCTACATGTCGCAGATTATTTGGTATTTCAATCAAATATGTTCACCAGCGAGTGCAATCCAAAATGTAAAGAGGGACTAATAATTAGTCGTAATCATTTTATCAATGAGACGCAAACAATTTAGTAGAAAAACGAAAATAAATAAATGAATAATACAGAGGCGTATGAAGAAAGTGGCAATGGTGACATGATTCCCCTGGTCATTCATTATAACCTCATTTCGTAAAACAAACACAGCTGCACCTCTGTGTTTCGAGAATTTAAAACAGGTTCGCCGATAATAAATCGAGCGAAGTTGATAAATGGGGCTACTCAATTAACGATGATACAAGGGGATGTATCATGGAGCAGAGAGTAGGATTATCATTGAATCTTGGTGAAGAATCCTTCCCCGTACCAGAACCCACTTACCGATGAACCGTTGTGTTGGTAAACGTCATACATCTTGTACACAACTCGTACACTAATCATCGGTACCAGAATGTTTAACCTCAATTAATTAGACGTTTTCCTGAATTTAAAACTGTTATTTTTAACACACATCGCTAGTTATTCTAAAACACACAACTCTAAATAACTTTAACTGCAATTTTTATTGCCTTGAAAATAATATTAGAATTTAAATGAGCAATTTACTTCAGTCAAGTTTTTTTTAATCCCAGTTAGTTAATTTATTAGTTACCGTCAATTTCATTTATATTTATAATTACATTTATAAGTATATTTGATACAAATTGTTTGGAATCTTATTTTTACTACTATATTTATTAGTTGAATTATGTTTATCAAGAAATATTATCAGACAGCTAATAAAATAATGTACAATCTAATTTCTGAATGTTTTTTCAGGTAAGACTTGAGTATTTCTGCAAGCAGACTATGGAAGGTTGGTATGTAAACAGAAAAAATATCAAAATACAAAACATTCAACTACAACAATAACAAAATACATTCTTTGAAGTGTTTATATCTGTAATATTATCTTTTATTTCATCCATGTAATAATGAACTTTTATTTCAATTTATAAAGTTAGACAAGTTCAATAAATAGTCCTTTATACAGATAATTTTATTAAGTATTAAGTATCTGATATTAAGTAGCCTAATTCATGTCTACAACGCTTTACAATAATATAAGCAAACTTCGTATATCTTAAAATACCAGTTAAACACCAAAACAGAAGAATTTTTGAAATTGGTGCATTCAACTGTCTCTAGTATCAAACACGTGCTCTGATATAAAACCACGATAAAACATGTCTAAACGATGTGGATTGCATATTGTAGCCAGTTACTGACTGACAGTGATAGAATTTGACGATTTTGGCCAACAGGAGTTAAGTAAGTAATGTTACTATGACGTCATATTGTCTCTTGTTTTATTGTGAGCCATGTTGGTTCTGTCATTCTCTCTTTTAGCCTGATGATGATGATCGGTATGTTCGGTCGAAATCGATTATCGTTTTCCATCTTTTCATATATTTTGTTTTTAATTTATAGTAAAAATAAACTAGATAATTTGCCGTGCTGCAAAAAAAGAATTGCTCAATATAGAGGTTATTGAAAACTAATAGATTTCTCACAGGTGGAAAAATGAAGAATTATAAAAAAAACCGATGAATAACTGAATTTGTATCTTTTATAATAATTTTATTGGACCAAGATTTTTAGGTGCAATATAACTTACTCGCGAATTTGAAAGGGGTGCAACTACACCCATAATTGTTCCCTTTAATTCGACACAATAATCTTAAAGATAGTTTCAGCTCTTTAGCGTTTCAACCGTGTAATTATATATAAGGATAGGATCATCATTTTTTAAATCGTACTTCTTGCTGGCAATTGTGACTATTTATTTATTATTTATTTTTTAATAAAGCTAAAAACACCGAGGTAATTTGTTACATTCCACTTTAATAATGGTATAAAACATATTAACAACGAACAACCCGGCTGTTAACTACATTAAGAAGTAAATGTTTGTTTTGCAGCTTTAAATGGGGTTAAAAAAATGTGCTAGAGTAAAGTACTTACTGGCATGTATTCAAAAAATGCTGAAAGGTGAGTGAGTGAAGCGAACAAGCTCGTTGTGGGGTGAGTAAGGGGAGAGAATCAACTCTTATTGAAAAGCAACAAGCCTTTGGGCTTGGTATTCCAGCGTACATAAGCGAATTGTAAGTTTTAGAAGCACATGCTGCCCATTCAATTGAATATTATTTATACAACCCGCGATAGGTATTTAACCGATTTGTCTGCCGATGTCTTAGCTCTATCCCCGCGCCGCGCCGTACTGTATCACAGCGCAACATGATCACAGCAGTGCCGTATGCCGCCCACCCCTGCACACCACATCGACGCCTCTTCGCTCTTTCACCTTGTTTATTCTGCCTTCTGCTGTTTCCCTGCATCGATTATGGTTTACGATATGCATACTAATTGTTCCCATTTGATTTATGGGCGAGTCCGGCAAAGTTACACTTACATATATTAGAGCCCACGACGCGACGCCGGGCTCGGGTCGAGGCCACGGAGGGTGAGATGTACTTTCGACAGCACTGCTCACTATCAACAGAGACAGTAACGTGAGAATTAAATCATATGACATAGGTAATAATCATGCGTGTGGTACTATTTAGGGTCGTATTTTATGGTGCATAGTAGGTGCCGTTTTACAAGCGCAACTTTCCATAAGTGAGTGTAAAATAGGTAGGGTATGTATACAGTAAGAGTTTAATTAAAATTTACACTTTTTGTTTGCAATACAACTAGCGTAAGATTGCTTCCCACATTCCTTTATAATTTTTAAAAAATAATCAAAGTTAACTCAATTAATTACTAAAGCATGCTGAAATCACTCTATCTGACAGGTCCACTAGTTGAGTTAAATTCTATAAAGTATTTTGAGTTTTGTAAGTAGCCTATTGCCTCAGACAATCAACACTGACAGCTAGGTATTTTAATAATTTTCTTCATAACATATACAAGAATTTTGTTTACAATAACAAGGAGCTAAGTCATCCTTAGCTCCGTGTTATTGCAAACTTTGACTCATTTAGGAAAAAAACCTAGGCTATGAGAAGGTGGTAGCAATATATGGATATTAGCATCAACATCTATTTTCATATTAGTGTCAGTATGTAGTAACTTACTTTTCTGTGTTCTATGCATTCTGATGGAGACTCGTCCATAAGAACAATTACTGTGCATATGATGTAGATTACGTCTTGTACAGTTTGCAAACAATGAAATTGCATATTGAAGTAAAATATAAATCAATTTGTTTCAATTCACTAGACTGTTTAAACTTCAGTGTGGTCGCACTCAACAGTGTTATACTTTCAAATGTCTTTATAAAGGAAGATCATAAATAACCATGTCGTGGATATGAATCAGGCATCGGAACAGGTTCCCGACGCGCGGTGATAGATGAGTGGCCGCGGGCAAGATATTCTGCTTGTTTCAAGAAATGCCAACTCGGCCTAACAGAAAAGCCAACATTTGAATTTGAAATGAATAATTGCTGGAACGAAGTTCTTTCTACATTCCAAAAACATCAGTTCATGGAAACAACGAAAGCAGGAATGACTTGTTCGATTCTAGATGTTTGTGTAGGCAGTTTGAACGTTGAGATTTCAGTTTCTTAAAAAAAATTAAACTTCGTATGTAGTTGTGACAATTTTTGCTCAGAAGGTCCAATATTATTTTACAGGTGGGTTGCATTTCCAAGGAAGCCTAATAATAACTTAAAGGGTAAATAATTTTTCAGGAAATACCAATGTGAGACGATTTACACTGTCAATGCCCAAGATTTCTCCCAAGGGAAAGTAGGCCTACATCAAACATCATTTTGAGTTAGATATGAAATCAGTTAATATTGGAGGCACACTTACTTACCACTTCTAAAAATTGGCTCTATAAATTATGTACCGTACAGATTAGATTAGAATGGGCCCACTGATGAGAATTACAAGTAATGTTACTTATAATTCAAATTTCCAACTAATATTAGATATCACTACAGCATAGCAAAACTAAATAATTTTAACCTTCACATTTTTCTTGTACCATTAATCAAGTTATTGAAAACCCTAGGAAAAAGCAGCTTCCTTCATAAATTTAACTAACAAACTGTAAAAAAAACAATAGTTCCAGATAGATGGTTCAATTTTAGACTAAACAGTCCTATGAAATTTATATCTGTATAATAAGATTAATAAAATCGACTAAACCATTCTACAGTATGAGTATATATTTGAAAAATGAGGCGATTCTTAAATAAAATTGGCTGAGATTTTCACTTATAGGGTTTAATCTATCGCCTAAAAAGCATAAAATGACATAAGGTGGTCTGTAAAGCGTTTTTTGTTCCGCTGACCGTCTTGTAAGTGGTCGGACTGCCCCTGAATTATAATCAGCAGCCGCCAGCCGCAGCCGTCGACAAGGATACTCGCCACTCCGCTAGCAGCATTATAACTGGATCTTTGCAACCGTATCGCATTCATCACAGTACTTTAATGTTTTCAAAGAACAAAGAGCATTGTTCCGCATTTGAACACTTTGGCCTACAATTGTACCTGGTTTGTAGTAGGTTACAAAGCGTGTTGTGTGTGGGTAATAAAAATGCAAGGTATTATGGTCCAATAAAAATGTCATCATTTGTGAAGCTGTTAAGAAATGATTTAAATTACGAAGCATATTTGTAGTTTGTCTAGCCTTTAACCACCATTTTACGTTGATCTTCTTAGTTACTCGTATTTTTCAAAGAGCACCTTCTTTCACTTCGTTCATGTACTCGAGGGTTGAGTCCGTTCCTTCCGCTCACTCACATCTACTACGTATGGTAAAATCCCGAATAAAAAATAGCTTATGATGGTTTTTACTCCATCACGTAACAAACAAACGAACAATAAAACAGATTTTCCTATGATTAATATACTATAGCAAATATTTAAATAGCAATAACAACTTCGTGACCGGTCATTTTCAATATTTCATAAGCAATATTGTCGATTATTTGAAATTCGAAAGTGACTTGACTTAAATGAAATGGAGTACAGTGATAACCTTTGAGTAATTATTGAATATAACTTTCAATTTGATTGGTTTGAACGTCTGAGTCGCAGAAGATTGTCGTATTGAGTAAATCTTGAGCGCGGCGACAGCGGCAGCGGTCTTCGGTCTTGCCGGACAATGGGCGATGCGTCACCGGCCGGGCGATCGATCTTCGCCGATCTTCGCTATCTCAACAATGCCAACCGACGACCAGTCATCCTTGTGCGACTTGATTCCGGTAATTTAATTCCAATAAAAGGCAAGAATAAAAAACAACGCAAATAAATTTATTGAAATTTCGAACTTTAAAACATTTAGACTGCATCAACTATTGATAATAAAAATTCAAATTTTTTTCTGATTGCGGGTTGTTTTTAATCCTACTGGATCAATCACGTAAGAATGCGTCAATTTTCTCATTTTTTGTTTAGTAATAGAACAAAACGTTAAAATTTACTAATTGAAATAGTATCCTTTTCTATCTCTCGTGTTTTAACCACAAAATATCGCAAATAAGCAATTGAAGTACTACTTACATTTATCATTATATTAGACAATATTTCTACTAGTTTTATTAATATTATTCATTCATTAGGCTATTCATGCCGTAGTTCTTAATTTATGTGATAAAATATTGAATCATGATTCTTAGTAAAATGTGTACAGGTTTAAATTTGGAGTAGTATTGAGTAAAACTTATAACCTAATACGTTACACTAAACCAGCATGTTGGCAGCGTGGACTGGTTAATGCGACTTTTACTCTGGTCCACCGCGTTTTATACTCGTAACCGGTGCCAAGCGGATGCAAGTTTTATAACCTTATTATGGAAATCCTAAAGTTATATCTTTAATGCTTACTCATATACAAGCAACCATGCTGACCACCCAGTACAGGCCATTATTTGTTATTACAGTGATTGATTTCAACACAATTAGCAAATCCTTCAACATTACTGATTTACAACGTTTAAGTATTTAATAATAAATAGGACTACTTATTAATTGTTTTGAGATGGCTAAAAGGTTAACATTATTGTTCTACAAGATTATAATGTTTTTTTTGTTTTTGTTTTCTTACTTATTCTTACCAAAGGGATTGGGATTTAAAGACACATAATTTACAGAGTATCAAATCGGTGGATAAAAAAAATGCTAATACCAGAAATTATATTTTTGAAAAGCCCGTGAATAAATATAACATTTTAATACCATGTATATATAAAAAAATCAATCGATAAAATAACTTGAAATTATCCCTTTCTTTACAGGACCTCAATCTCAATCCCTATAGCTCTCAATATACCAGATTGGACCAAATTCGGCTCCGGTGACGACCGACCTCCAGACGCGTCTCAAACAGTTACTTCATTTTTGAAAGAGCGAGATTATAAATCAGTAGGCGACCGCGCAACGGTACGAACAGGTCTTGAACGTCATTCCAGTAAATCAACAGCCGGTTAATGTTACTTAGCCGGGCCGTTCGTGGGCAGTACGTAACCTCTATTGCCGCTTGTATGTCCGTATTTATTAACGACCACTTCCATTCATTCCGCTTTACAAATTCGAGTCTGATCGGAGCCAATACTCGATTGCAAAAAATCAAAATCGGTCCGAGCGGACAGGATTGCGCGGCATTAAACAATACCTGACACGGCGCGAGTGGGCCGGCCGCCGCGCCGCGCCGCGTCATAGGCCCTTTCTCTCCTTATACTATAGTATATGGAGAAGGTATTGTTTTCGTCAACATTTTTTTAATTTGAGTTGTCGGTGAATTTATCCATTTTGGTGCCCCTTAAGTCAAAAAAGTGGTTTTTAGAGTGATGCCTGTCTTCATCTGTGTGTGCGCGCGTGTATATGTGTGTGGGTCAGGATGTAAACAGAGCTAGAGCATGCCCGATGGTCATTCCAATGGTCCGATTTTTATGAAATTTATTATGCAGATCTAAATAAACAATAAGTGGTTTTTCCATTTAAAAATTTTAGATTTAAGGGTAGTTTACCCCTAAAAACCCTTACAAACGTGAAAAATCATAATTTACTAAAAAACGGCTCAAATGATTGTGATTAAAATGTTGTGGTTTATTGCGATTAAAATGCTGAATAAAATGCCACCCGAATCTCCAAGAAAATTCGCGTTTAAAAAAAATAAAAAGCAAAAAGAGTTTAAAAAATAATTTTGTCGGATAAAAAAGAAACTGGTAGCTTGAAGTAAATGTTATTTATCACAATTAAGCTAGGATCAAAAAACTAAATTATCCAGTATTTTAAATTATTGCTCTGCTTTAAGTGGAGTGGAGAAAATTCAATTTTTCGTTTAGTGGTAAACGCAGTTTTTAAAGGTCACAGACGCGTGTAGAGTCGAACTCGTTCGTGCTTCTCAGCAGCTGATAGCTATCAGACTTAGCCATCAAGACGTTTTTTTGGAGGCTTTTAGCTCCTTTTTTTCTATTGTTCGGAGAAAGTGTCAGTTATCTAATCCCATTTATTTATTTACATCTCAGTTAAAAATGTCACAAACATTTGCAAAGTAAATACAAAAACTTTATTACACCACACAAGCAAAACCCGTTCAATCTTTTCCACATTATGACTTAAAATGTAATTTGTATTAACTCACTTCCAAACACAAAAATAGTGTCACCCCATACTTTATTTTGCTGTGTATGTGAGTTAAAATAGATAATTTTGTAATACATTTCTGAAATAACTTTCCCAGAAATGTGCATGAGATAGTGAAAAACGAGATTGATGCCGATGATGCGATATTGCACTTGCTAAAAGCTTTGAAAACTACTCGGGACTGAAATTGGATTCTTAACAGCAATCTTGTGTTTCGCACCATAGTTTTGAAAGATTAATCTAACTGTTTTTAATTTTTCATCTTGAAGTGTAAGTTCACTATCGCATTAGAATTTATCTAAAATTACTTTAAAAATCTAGATTTTGTGCAGTTGTTACTAACCTCTTATTGTAGGCCTATAAGAAAATGATGTATAATTTTAGGTGTAAATAAAATAATAATTAACTCTCTTTCAAAAATTGTTATTATAACGATTTAAAATTCTACTTAAAGTAAAATTTTATTTGAATACAAACCTTAGTACCAACTTTTGATAAAAAATTAAAACGCAGCTTATCTCGTTCTTACACAGAGCATAATGCTCTTGTTGAAAAGAATAATCAATTTCATACGTGTATTGAAATTCTAATGACGAATGATGTGTTAAACATCATTATTGACTTATTTTACAGAATTAGGAGTCAACAGGAACAGGAATTTAACAATTACTTTTAACAGTTTACATATTATATTTTACGATTATTTAAATTCGTTTATAAAAGTATGAGTTTTACACAGTAAAATCTGGTCAAGTATTTGATCGGAAATTACTCATCTATTTTTAAGAGTATTATAAAATAATTCCATTAAACGGTTCATAACAATTTAAGGTTTCTTTAAAACTTTGTAACAATTTTATATCTTTATACAAAACGTAGGTAATAAACTCTTTTATAGTGTCAATATAGTTGGTTTAATACGTAAAATATTGAGATTTGTGAGAAACTGGCAAGTTAATTCGCCAGTTAGTGTTAATGCACTGTTAGTTCTGCATTTTCAAAGTATTATGATATACAGTGCGATAATCTAGTGTAACTATACTTCATTCTCGCCACAACTGGTGTAAAATTCCTCAAATAAAAGCTAAAATAATCTATTTAATGAGCGACACGTTTATTTGCGAAAGTATCTCTTTATTCAGTTCAACCGATTTTAATGATTTTTGTGTGACTTCATAGCGTTCAGCGTGGAGTTTTTTTTTCTAAAGTATATTGATAAATATCGTCATTCCGTAAAAACGGGAGTACCATTGAAGTTTGATATTTCTCAGTTTGATTAATATCGATAAGAAAACTAATTATTGAGATTAAAGTTCAAAATCTGTAAATACTAAACACAATGTAACAGCGAAGGCGTATATCTCATACGAAATATGTTATATTAAACCATGTAGGATGCACTGGTAAAGGAATTGCGAACAGTAAAAACTATGTAGACCTACTCTGTTGAATATTTTTCATAAAATTTTAAATTAAATTAATCCATTTCGAGCGACGTGTGTGCTAATTATCAAAATGCTGCAAAATTTCGATTTTTCCACATTCAATATGCACTGCTGTATTGTGTTCCAGGGACTAGCACCAGTTATCGGACAGGGGCTGTTGAATATGGCACCGGTCTTATTGCCTTTATCTGAGCTGCGCCCAGCTGTGTGTTCCGATAAATACAACTACAGTAAAGAGTTTAGCACTGTAGTTCTTCCATTTCGGTGCATCGGCCTGGGGGGGGGGGGGGTTAAGTAAATGGTAAATGGTATATAATGTACATTATTAATACGTTATAGGAGCTGATTTGATAAATAAAATTGCTAAATTAAAATAAAATTTTGCAGAATACGATAAAGGTGTAAGAATTATTATAAACTAATAATCATAACATTAACCCGAATCGGACATAAAATGTAAAATATTTTTAACGTTCTTAGATATTAGGTATCGAAAATGCATTTCGATCATTGCTACAAAATATTTTGTCAATTACATCTAGAAACAGTTTGAAAGATTATAAATAAGTAGGCTATCTATGTAATATTCGAATAGTGTAGCATTTTAAAGTTTATTAGGGCTATTATTTCGAGAGTTTGTAGGATATAAAGAAAAATTACAATCATTATCTAGTAACCTTTTAAATATTGAAGGTGTGAATGTTCTCCATAATTTGAATAGAAGTAGTGACTAGACTATTCTTTAAACTTAATTATAAGGCACTTCCCACATCTTGGTTTTATGGCGATCGTCTGCCGAAGGGTGAAAATATCCAGATTTCCTCTTGTCAGAAGAATAAATATTATTATTTTTTTTTTTTTAACAAGAGGATATCTTGATATCTTTACTATTCTTCTGGACGATCGCCATAAAACCTATTGGTGGGGCAGTGCCCAATAATTGAGTGTAGTCTAAATATTAAACACCAAATCAAAAAATGTCCTCCAGAGCTTAACTGCGTCTGTCGTATTCTCTTTTAGCAATCCATCCAAAAACAAATTTGGAGGTAGTAACGTTTAATAAAATATAAAACTTATAGGAGACAACGTATTGAGGTTTTCATGGAGTAACACGTTTCATTGTTCGGTAATTGACAGAATCTACATAAGTTTAAGGTATTCAATATATTTAATATTGCTTTGCCGGTGAGAACATGTTTATGTTGCCGGCTCGGCCTTGTCCCCAGCCGTGCCGCTGAAGCCCGGCGCTTGACTGATGCTATCTCGCCTGACGCCTGCCGGGTGTTGGGTGTCGGGTTGCGTGTGAGAGTCCACGGACTGCAACAGATCATTCAGGGACTTTAAGGATATTTGTAACACAGTGACAATAGCCGTCACTTTGTCTATAGCTCAGCATGTTTATAGAACTAATAGAACTTATAAGTAAATCATGAATGTGGTTTGAGACTAACCTCAAATTTTGTATAAAGGTACACGAAGGAATAAATCACTTTATTGGTGTAAATAATCCGCATCTTGAAATTAGCTGTTATTAGCCAAAAATAAGATTAATACCTTTTTAAAACGGTGGGGCACTTTAATTGAGTTAATTTTTTTTATTTAGTTCTGAAAACATTGTTATTTTTAGGTATAATTCAGTACCCCAGTTTATCTAAACACATACAAAAAATAAGTATTATATAGAGATGTGCGAAAATAGGTATAAAGAAATTCAATATTTTATATAATTAGCAGGTTTATTAAACAAAAACTCATAGAAACGTCTAAATCAATTTACACAACATCTAAAATTACGATTTTTTAAAAGTAAATTATAACTCTTTACTCGTAAGGTTAATTGCTAAAGAGGAAGTAGTTATAAAAAGAGACTTTGGGAACGAAACGTCAATAGGTTGGAGGTTGGAGTGAGGGATGAGGTGGCTGTAGCCAGGAGCCGGCCGGAGCCGATATTTTGTTACACCCGCATGTCCTCAGGAGAGGCGTTTGATTCCGTGAAACACAAAGCCATATAAAAATAGGATAGCTTGGTATAATTGGCAAAAAAATGTCAATATTAATACTTATAAATAATTAATTATAGTGACAATATTTCGTCTATTTAAAATTTGTTTATAATAATATAAATTCTAAATATTAGTTAAGTAACATTACGACCTACAGTACTTACGTTTGCAATATTTAATCAATATTCTAACAAAACCCAAGAGAATATTTCCATTGGATTTATAGAGAGGTAAACAATGTTACTCTTATTTGAGAAATGAAATTCAAACCGCACGAATAAAATGGACCAAATAAATTATACAAAATGCCTCTACTCTATATTTACTATTTATATAGTTGAAAGATAATTAACCTTTCAAAGTGACAGGTGGGAGGTTGGTGTGGGCTGAAAGGAAGATTATTGCTTAACATCGTGAAGTGTAGGCCACAGTTATGTTGCTTCTTTATATTGCTTTATTCTTCGAATCATTGCTTTAACAAAAGTAGACTATGCTTTTTAACAACTCTAATTATTTGATAAAACCTCGTTAAAAGCTACTCTTGTTTTAGTATTAACAAAGAATAAGAGTTTCAAATATACAATTTTACAAAAATGAAGTATTGCAGTGCTATGAATTACTTAAAACCAAAATTGATTGAAATGGTCCAAATAAAATAGGTCGGGTAGGCCTACTATCAATAAGGCAATACTTTGCTAATTTTTATTTATATTTATAAAAAAAAAAATTAAAAGTACACTTTGTATGATATTACGTTGCACTATATAGTACAGGGTAGTTATAAATTAACCATTTAATAAATAAATAAATAACCATGCAACTTATAACTATGGTAACTATTTTATTAAATAGCACATTTTAAGAAGTTTTTATCACATAAAAAAATACTTTTACATAATTATTTTTAGAAGAACTGTAGTCTAAAACATTTCCATGTGCTCTTCATGGTTTGTACGTAAAGTTTTGCATTCTGAATTCAATCTTAGACCACGTTCTTTTCAAGGCATCGCTGGGGTTATGCCTCCAATAACCTCTCTAAATGTTCTCTTAAGTTTCTCAATGTACTAACCCTTCCTTGCGAACATTCTGTCGTTGTCTTAAACTCAGTAAAAGTATAAATGGTCTAAGTATATCTAGGGAACGCAAAAACCACAAAATTTGGATATTTTACTAGTTTTTAATTAAAACCTTTATTGTTACTAAAATTTATTAAGTTCTTAAATTACTTAAATTATTTTAAAATTATTTATTAGTTTTTAAATTATTTTTTAATTAATTATTTATTAAGTTTTAAAATGCGTCCAATCACTTATAACCACCCTGTATATTTATTGTGCAACGTAATTCTGCTCTCTAATTTTTCATTTGTTCGAAGAGATTATTTAATAAATAATCTTTAAAAGTTATCACTGATCATGGTTTTTAAAATTTATATTTTTGAAGTCATAAATGTAGATGTGAAACGTATCATGTCCTGACGTTGTAATGTGCATGCCTAATCTGATGTAAACAGGGGATTTGCAACAATCCACATTCTTGTAATACGAGACTCGAGGTCAAGCCGAGATTATGTGCGCTGTAGCGCTTCTCATATCAGCCTCACTACGGCAGTATATCACACACAGCGCCACGCCACATCACTGTATCACGTCTCACTATATTTCACTTCACCACAACATCTCACTCGAACCGCTTATATCACACTCGCACACTGTTCCACACCGCAACATTTCACATTTCCCTAAATCACATCTCTTTATATTCCACTTCACAACAACATCACTAATATCACACTCGCACACTGTTCCACAACGCAACATTTTCACATTCCCCTTAATCACATCTCTTTATATTCCACTTCACAACAAAAACATCACTAATATCACACTCACACACTGTTCCACATCGTAACATTTCACATTTCCCTAAATCACATCTCTTTATATTCCATTTCACAACAAAAACATCACTAACATCACCCTCGTACACTGTTCCACAACGCAACATGTCACATTCCCCTTAATCACATCTCTTTATATTCCACTTCACAACAACAACATCACTAATATCACACTCAGACACTGTTCCACATCGTAACATTTCACATTTCCCTAAATCACATATCACTGTATTTCACTTCACAACAACAACATCACTAATATCACACTCGCTCACTGTTCCACACTGCAACATTTCACACTTTCCTAAATCACATCTCACTATATTTTACTTCACAACAACATCTATACTATCGAACTCCCAAACTGTACCACACCACACTACACTTCGCTATATCACATATCTATATGAAGCATTACACATTACCACAACAACATCGACACTATCACACTCTTGCATCACATGGCACTATACCGTGTTGCACTAAGTTGTCACATCCCAATGACAACTTAGTGCATTACAATTTTCTACAGCAACACCAATACTATCATACACACAGTACCACGCCACACTACACTTCGCAGTATTACACATTACCACAACAACGTCGACACTATCACACTCTTGCATCACATGGCACTATACCGTGTTGCACTAAGTTGTCACATCCCAATGACAACTTAGTGCATTACAATTTTCTACAGCAACACCAATACTATCATACACACAGTACCACGCCACACTACACTTCGCAGTATTACACATTACCACAACAACGTCGACACTATCACACTCTTGCATCACATGGCACTATACCGTGTTGCACTAAGTTGTCACATCCCAATGACAACTTAGTGCATTACAATTTTCTACAGCAACACCAATACTATCATACACACAGTACCACGCCACACTACACTTCGCAGTATTACACATTACCACAACAACATCGACACTATCACACTCTTGCATCACATGGCACTATACCGTGTTGCACTAAGTTGTCACATCCCAATGACAACTTAGTGCATTACAATTTTCTACAGCAACACCAATACTATCACTATCATACACACAGTACCACGCCACACTACACTTCGCAGTATTACACATTACCACAACAACGTCGACACTATCACACTCTTGCATCACATGGCACTATACCGTGTTGCACTAAGTTGTCACATCCCAATGACAACTTAGTGCATTACAATTTTCTACAGCAACACCAATACTATCATACACACAGTACCACGCCACACTACACTTCGCAGTATTACACATTACCACAACAACGACACTATCACACTCTTGCATCACATGGCACTATACCGTGTTGCACTAAGTTGTCACATCCCAATGACAACTTAGTGCATTACAATTTTCTACAGCAACACCAATACTATCATACACACAGTACCACGCCACACTATTAGTGTAGTAAAATTCAGCCAAAATGTAGCTGGAAAATGAAAAACAAATTTGGCTAGCCAATTTTTGCTGAAAAGTGTTTTATGTCATCCCCTGACCTCCCTCAGAAAAGTCCCATGAAATCCACAGTAGACAACATGCCTAAAAATGATGGGATGTCCCACGTGAAGTCAGAAATAAATATTTCGTCTGCCAATATGTTTATGTAAATAAATTAAAGCTCTTAAGTATTAAATGCCGCAAACCCCATATCAAGAGATTGCCTGAGTCGAAAATGGCAGCCTGTCAAACTTGAAATAAAATATAATTTTAACCTAAACGCTTAAAAATGTAACAATATTCGAAATAATTGACCTTTTGAGGTGCGGTTTTGCGCCAAACGTTTGTTTTTACAATTACCTTTGAAAATGTCGATAGCTTAACACATGCTTATCATATTATTACTCTTGAACCACCCTCTACATGGACTTCCCAAAGAGGAACTTCTGAAAACTCTTTGTTAGTCCATAGCCATGCTGTGCATAGTTTTAAAGGTCTTTGTAAGGAGAGTACATAGCCGATAAGCAGACATCAAAAGGTCAAATATATGACAAAGTTCTTCCATTTAAAATTTTTAATGATATTACTTTATTTTAAATTTTGAATGTCTGCCATTTATCTCCCGACCGTTATATTGAGGTCGGGTATACAGCCTTGTATTCTACATTTTAAGAACTTTAATTTGAATTCTATAAACCTTCTAGAATGTATTTAAATTTATTAGATTAATATCAAAATTTGTTGTAACTCCATAGTACTAACCCCTCATTTTTACCCCCCTTAATTTACTCAGAAATATAATGCCATTAAATATATTATATTTCCTTGTAAAAATTATTATTTATATAAAATAGCCACTAAGTTCTTTGATGTTGAAACAATAATTCTTCGGAAATTCGCTGAGTACGCAGGTCTGCTGCGACGGGGGTATTTTTATCTGTTGTGGTGTAATAGTTGTTAAATGAGTTCCAGATTTAATTGAAGCCCAGGATTGTGTGTGGTTATTTCCAACAATGATAATTATTTCATGTAAACCCAGTCAATAATTATGTTTAAACGCCGATTTTAAATAGGAAAGGTCACTTATAGTATATCATTTTAAAGCATAGAATGTAGGGAAGTTTTGGTGATATTTGACGGTTAGCAGCTTGACGAATAAAAAAATCTTTAGCAAGCTATCCTTCTTCTTAATTTTCCATAAAAATTGTTTTCAAGTACATTTTAAAATGCTTTAAGAAAGCCTAAATGCGACAAACTGTACTTATTCCAATAGACAAATTAGTGTACTTTCTGGTAATGTCCTTAAAAGTGAGAATAAATTTGGTAAAAGGTGAGAAAAACGAGATTTTTATGAAGAATGTTAAGAAATTTGAAAAAAAATTTTAAATGACTTACTGGACGGTGGAATGAGATGTAACTGCCTAAATTGCGTATTTTTGCTGCATTTGATAATCATGATAACCCTTAATATTTTATGACACTGACTACCAAACACCCTGCATTTATAATAATTTTTACAAGAGCAACGTTTCTACTGCAAGGCACCGACACCTTAACCTTCTGATGTTAAGGTGTCGGTGCCAAGTAAAATTATTCTCACATTAGGCCTATACTTCAGATCGTGCTGTGATCGTGCACATTAAATTTCACAAGAAATGTCCACACTAATATTAATATTAACCATAACACTAATATTTACGTTACATTTCCCAGCCACTATCGTCCTACAGAAATACCCATCTATATAACAATTAAGTAAGTAAAATTAAATTTTAACAAAAATAAATAAGTTGACAAAAAGCATTTTTCCAATTTTTAAAATTACATCCAAAAGACTGAATGATAAAAACAGTGCAAGTGGTTGTTTTTTTTTAGGGTCATACGATTAAATTCTGTTGTGACACACAAATGTTTTTCCCTTAAATTTTAGATTTTAGATTCAGTCATGATAATGTTATTTAGAGACGGGTGAGAATTTTCTCACGGGAAATTCCCTTGACACTCTAGCGAGGAGGCTGCCGCGCCAACCCGGGGCCTACGATAACTCCGGGCCTGCATACTCCCACCACTCCCGCTGCCTCGGCGCAGAAAGAGGCCGACTTTAACATGCGCTCTTATGGGAGAAACTGCTTTACGCGCTCATAACGCTCACATATTTTGATTTCAAACCTTTTGAGTGGTATCACTGTTTTCCTTACCTCAAGCCCTATTGATTTATGTAAATTCCAGTGCTCTATGTTCTAAAATATTGTAATAAATAGACAATTTATCTGAAGAAATCAGTATATATAAAACTTTTAAAATAATATTAACTGCTTGCTAGTTTATATTCGCTTTTGAAAATTCATATGCCTTAGCTTCTGGGACTTTTTTATTGACTAGTAAAATTAAGTAACTTTTCCGTGAACGCAGTATATTATATAAATAAAAATAGCTATTATTGCACAGTTTTGAACTGCGCAACAACAACAAAATTATTAAACAAAACAAATGTCATATTCAGACTATGGGCATTGTTGCTACCTACATTAATAAATAATGTGCCACGTAAGAAGTTTGATTTCAGTTACAATTTATATAGATAAAGGAAATGTTTTAAAATATAATTTAATGTCTGTACATTTTTGCGGAAGGCGCCAAGAATCCGTGGGAACGGAAGTCCTCTCTATCTCCTGTTTATTTTTATCTCGTCTTCCACTTTTTGGAAAAATATACATGTGATTATTCAAAGTTCATTGACAGAGGTGGACTCATGAGACCTAAACCTGATTTAGTAAATATGTTGGTGCTAATGTTACAACTGTTTAAATATCTGACGAGCTGCTCTGATGAAGAGGATTTTTGGAAAAGACTTCTCAAAGGTAGTTTTTTACCATTTGTCAATAGAACTCATCAATTAAATTATCATTGTTCAAAATACCAAATGTAAATCTTGTCACCAAAATGGTTTATTTTTACTTATGAAAGTAATTTACATTTTTCCCAATATCTTGCTGAACAATCACACCAAGATAATGAAGGACAAGGTATTACACAAGAGATCTATGAAAAACTTTAAGTTAAGAAGCTATCTTCACAGTAAAGAGTAAGAATAATATTTTTTGTGTTATTCAAAATTGTTGTTAAAATTTTATTTTTTACTCCTCATAAAAGCCTTGAACAATTGATTTGAATTTTTAACCCCTAAGTGACACTGACGAAATCAGCACTTTATGGGTTAAACATCGAAATTTAATTGAAGCTTTAGTTTACTGAATTTAGAACATTTTTCAAATTGAGTAAATCGAATATGAATAGAAAAAATAATTTTATAAGCCAATAAAAGATAATTTTTGCCTTTTTACATTTTTTAAAATACTTAAATAAATTATTTCTTATTGTGTCTTGATGCCATATTAAAGCTAAACTATCTAAGTATGTATGGTAATTTATTCGGTTCAATTAGCAGGTCGTATATAGTTTTAATGATGGATAGAAGTACGCGAAGCATTGCGCGTCAATGCAATTCATATGGGACTGGCGCGCCGCGTAGGCCGCTTTGTGATGACGTCACGCCACAGAGCATGCAGGCCCGGAGTTGTCGTAGGCCCCGGCCAACCCCGTGATCCCCCTGACTTGTGAACGTTGCCTAATATTTTTATCTTAAGTAAACCAGTGATAAATTTTGAGCGGCTACTTATCTCTTAGCTTAAATTACCTCTTAATGTACCCGGTATCCCCATACATTGCAACAAATGAATCTTATTAAAAAGGGGTTCAAAATTTTAAAATCTTTATTGTAGGTGTAAACAAAAATATCAAAACTATATTTTCATATTTCATTTAAGTGATCAAAAATGTTTTAGTTATCTTTTTTATATATCGAATAACTGTTTTAGTCCCATAAAAAGGTCAATAGGTACCAGTCTCAGTACTAAGCAAAAGCAAGTCTTAATGTGAACATAAGTTGAACTTGCAGAAAGGAATTAACGTTTCATCGAGAGCAAAAGTTGGAATATAGTAAATATTTGAAATAAATTTATTACAATTATTCCCCCGTCGCAGCAGACCTGCCTGCCCAATTAATTTCCAAAAGAATTTGATATTTTTTATTTTTCACATATAAACACCATAGGAATGAGTGTGTATGTTTACTGTCATATGGGTGTTGTGGGCAAATATTAGTTAAACCATACCAAGTGAATGTACATAAAAAAAGTTTACCAAGATATATCAATAAATAAACTAGATACATGGTTTAGTTTATTTCCCATAATATTAACATGGGAAACCTATTTTAGGCTATTCTCCGTAATATTTTAAGCCAAGGAAAAATATAAAAGACTAATTTGTTTATTTTTAAGCTCTTTTAAATTGTTACAGTTTAAAGTGTTAAATTTTTAAAATTTAGGTCCAAAAATGCCAAAACCCCACTTATAACCCCTTTGAAACCCCACAAAACCCCGTTTTCTTAACCCGATATTCTGGTTCATGAACTCATAAAATAAACCTGGTCTTACACATTCATACAAATTTTATCAAATTTGGATTTTTCCTTCAAAGGTTTTTTTTTTTTTTTTTTTTTTTTTTTTTTTTTTTTTTTTTTTTGAGGGAGAGGCGGAAAAATGCATTACGCACACAGGTGGCCAGCCTGTAGTGTGGGGCTCCCCTAAAAAACGGGTTTACCCACTAAAAAACCTCCTCTACTCTTTAGGAATCTAACCTGGAATTGTTTGTCACATTACGTCAGGCTAGGCCTAAATTTGGCTTACGCCCGTGGGGCTCGCTCCTTATCCAGCCGCTCGATCAAGGGATCTGGGCCACTTCGCGGTCCAGATCGGTTTTCTTTTCCAGGAGGATGCCCCGGACGAACTGTGACAAACAATCCCAGTTGCCCTCATCCTCCAAAATCTTTTGGCAGACCGACTCCACCGAAAATACACCAAAGATTTGTGTGGCCTCCAGGCGGGGCCCTTCCCAACGGGGACAGCGGAAGAATGTGTGTTCCGCATCGTCGGGAACACCCGGGCAATAAATGCAGTCCGGTGAACCGGTCTTTCCCATCCGGTTCAGGTACGACCGAAAATAGCCGTGACCTGTCAAAAATTGGGTCAGGTAGTAGTCCACCTCCCCATGCCGCCGTTCCACCCATGGTTGGACCTGCTTGATAAGTCGCGCAGTCCATCGTCCTCGGGTGTCGTGCTCCCAGCTGTCTTGCCACTGCTGGAAGGTTCGGGAGCGCTCTTCTGTTCTTGCCGTGTCCTTGCCGATCTCGCCTTGTCTCTGATAAATCGCTTTCCTCTCCCCTGCCAAGAGCTTGACAGGGATGACTCCGGCGACCACCAGGACGGCAGGCTCGGACACTGTCCGGTAGGCGGAACACACCCGGAGCGCAGCTTGACGCTGAACCCGGGCGAGTCGCAACCTGTAGCACTCCTTATCTAGAGCGCCTGCCCACACCTCTGCCCCGTAAAGAAGCACGGACTGGACCGCGGACATCAACAGACGTCTTCTGCTGGATCGGGGACCCCCGACATTGGCCATCAGCCTACTAAGGTAAGTCACTACCTTAGCGGCCTTGTCCGCCGTACGGAAGATCTGATCCCTCCAGCTTAACTTGGTGTCCACCATAACCCCGAGGTATTTGGCGGCACGAGTTGATGTGACCACCTCCCTTCCCACTCGAAACGGGACGACGGTGTCGATCCTCTTCTTCGTGAGAATCACGATCTCCGTCTTACTGAGAGCAAGTGAGAGACCGTGATCGGACATCCAGTTGTTGACCACCCGCATAACTCGGTTCAACTTCAGTTGGGCCAGCTCAACGTTGCGTGCAGCAATGAGAGCTGCGACGTCATCGGCGTACCCAACCAAAGTGGTTTCCTCAGGCATCTCGGACCTCAAGAGGCTGTCATAGGCAACGTTCCAGAGATCCGGGCCGAGTATTGAACCTTGTGCGGCACCAGAAGTGACTTCCATCGTCCGCGTTCCGTCCCTCGTGTCATAAATCAGGCTTCGAGAGCGTAGATAATCCTCGATGAGCCGCAACAGATATGCAGGAATACGAAAGGTGTTGCGAAGCGCATCCAGCATATCGACCCCACCTCGCAGAGTTGAAGGCATTCTTGACATCAAGCGTAACAAGAAGCACTACTCGGCGGGAGAAATGGTTGTGGCTCTCGGCTCTCTCCATAGCTCTCTGAACTTCGGTGACAGCGTCGATCGTTGACCGTCCCCTTTCTGAAGCCGTACTGACGGGGGCATAAGTCCCCGGCAGCTTCCACGGCAGAAGTCAGGCGGGAACGGATCAGCCTTCTCGAACAGCTTTCCAGCCGTGTCCAACATGCAGAGAGGCCTGTGGGACGACGGCAGCTCGGGATCACCTTTGCCCTTGCTGATCAGTACAAGCCTGGCTGTTTTCCAGGGAGCCGGAAACACCCCTTCTACCAAACAGGCATTGTACATTCTCAACAACAAGTCAGCGTTGATTAAAAATGCTTTCTTTAAAAGCCTCACTGGGAATCCCGTCCAGGCCAGGAGCCTTGTTGCTCTTCAGGGAGAGAACGGAGGTTTCTAGCTCCTCGAAAGTGAAGAGTGGAACGTCCCTCTACCCGTCCGAAGTCAATCGGCGGTCGCTGTGGATGTTCAGGAAACAACGCAGCGACGATCCTCCCCATGGTGGCGCCCTCCATGATGGAAGGTGGAGAGCGGGCGCCGAGTTTCTGTGTTACAAGTTTGTAACCCAGGCCCCAGGGGTCGGAATCGACGTCGTCACGAAGTCTCCTCCAGCTATTCGCCTTGCTCCTGTTGATCGCCTGGCGGAGAGATTTTCTCGCAGCTTTATAGGCCTCCGACTTACGAACTCTGTCTGCGGGGATTCTCGCTCTTGTGGCGGCTCGTCTAGTTCTTAAACATGTTCTTCTGAGTTCCGCAATCTCTTCAGTCCCACCAGTAAACGGGTTGTTTTGTCGCGTCGGGGTTTCCTTCGCGGCATAGACTGGTCGCAGGCCGAGACGATCAGTTCCATCGTGGATGTTACTAGTGCCTCGGCCCCAGCCTCACCAGGATTCCCCTGCGCTCCCCGAGAGATGACTTCGGTGAACTTGACCACGTCCAGTTTGTTGGTGTTCCACCGGCGTGGCCCTTCCCGAGATGCGGAAACTCGACGATTTGCCTGATCATGCAGGTCAAACACGACGTATTGGTGGTCGCTACCCGTGTAGTCCTCCACAACCCTCCAGCCAGAGATCCTCGGAAGGAGCGACTCAGACGCAAAGGTGACATCGGGGATCGTGCCTCTCTGCCCGGGGCGCCGAAAAGTAGGTGTGTCGCCCTGGTTGAGGACGACAAGACCGGCCCTGGCGATGAAATCCAGGATGTATTTCCCCCGGGAGTTGGTAGAGGGCATTCCCCACTCGACGGCCCTGGCGTTGAAATCGCCACCAACGACGACATGCCCGGTGGTGCCGAGAACGCACTCCTCTAGGTTATCTATCTTGTCGCGGAAGTCCTGGACGGCCTCGTTGGGTGTGAGGTAGCAACTGAAGATAGTCACGTCCCCACACCGAACCCAGACGAATCCTCGGCCGCGCCCGTGACTCCGCACCAAGACATCTCGTGTATTACGTGCCCAAAATGCAGCAGTACCGAGGCTGTCCGAGATCCAAATGTTTGGGTCTCTGTCCCGATACTGTTCGCTGATAAGGAGCGCGTCAGCACCAAGTTCTCGGGCGAGCTGATTAAGTTCACCACCAAGTTCCTTCAAAGGTTAGTACCACGGACATATTCATATATCCTATTATAGATATTATAGTTATCTAATAATATACATATTGTATATCTAATATATAATATAGTAATATAGATAAAATAGTATATTATATAATAATAATATACATATATATGAAAATAAACGAATGGTGTTTTAAACTTCTGGGGACCTCAAAATGAAAAAGTAACATGGTCCCGGGCTTAGGAGTTACCACAGCCTTTACCGTAGCCTAATAGCATTTTCCCTATATGGAAATTCGCTAAAAATGTAAATTGTTTTAAAATCAGTATTAAAAATTAGAACTTTTTGGTATTTATGTTTTATGCACTTAATACAACTAGGCAATAGGTTTTGTTATTCAATGATTAAGCTTATGACGTATGTTGCTTATTTATGTTGTGCAGGGTACAAGAAGAATAAAATAAAATAAAAAATAAAATAACAAATAATTGATTAATATACCTAATAGTTACTATTTGCTGAGGCATAATGAAACAGTGCAATAGTTAAATCTTAACACAATTGAATCAAATAATTGCTGGAAAATAGTATTTGATACCAGTTAAGTTTTAACATCACTTCTAAAAAATAAACATTTGATAACAGATGCAAAAGCGTTTTAAGCCTTAAAGGGGTCAAAACAAACACATTGTACGAACACTTGTCGGGGTCTGATTAGATCAGAAGTACACGGCAGTGTGGGAGCTCCGCCTCTGTTGCTGTAACAAGACGACACCCCAGCACACAGCAGGGCAATGGTACACCAGTACTGCTACTCGGCCAACCAACGGTCTAGCGGCAAATGTCAACAGCACAACTAACTGAAAATTGGCCGACAATCGCTCAACTAGCAACACGAGAACACACTCTATTTTGTTGTTGCTCGATCAAGGCATAATCAAGGCCTTAGATAAACTTTTCTTTATCTACGGCTATTGCAAAAAGCGCCAATAATGATATTTCAACTAACACCATAAAGCGGTAGGCTACATTATCATTAGACCACAGTCGAACCTGGTGCTTAATGAGGTCTTAAACTTATGAGCTTCATATTAAAATACGCACGTTCTAGACCAATGAGAGTTCGGCATTATACAAAAAGTAGTGTTTTATGGAAATCACGCAATTCGCACAGCAGCTGATTGTTCCATCACGACACAGTTTTTTTCTTTCTTCATGTGCCTAAAAGAGTGTCGATCATAATATGTGAGTGGGAACGACGATTTTTTCCGGTGACGTAGCTACATTTTGGCTAGGATTTTGGATAACATATAATTTATCGATATATTTATTACTATGATTTACCAAATTTAAGTTTAACTGTCTTTAACGGTTCAAAAGATATTCAGCAAAAACTTATAAAACTACAGCCGCCATTTTGAAAAATTGGCTATAGCAGTCGAGCGCAGAGTCGGAGAGTGGTAGACTTTTCATAATCGTTTTTCTGGGGTAATTTTATATAAGAATCAGTCAAAATATATTAGTTTGCAATTACTTCCGGGTTAAGCTATTTCTTAAGCTAATTTTACTAGATTATAGTGCATACAACGATTGTATGCAGCATTTTAGCCACTCAAGAAATCTTTAGAACCCCCTTTAGCTTCGCTCGTATTCTAATTTAGATATTCAAATGTTTTATGGTAAGATTTGCTTTACTTTTAATGATTTGACATTGTGATTTAATAGTAACTAGTTAACATATATACTACTAGTTAATATATACTTCGATATCGAGCAATTTAATCTGGACTATGCCATGTTATTGCAAAAATGTTTGCATTTATTTTTATCAAATCAACACCATACCAATCCAATAATGTGCTTATCAGTATTCCTAATCGTCAAAAGTACACTTATGTAAAAATTGTACTTTGTGCAGCTGTAAACCTAAATATTAACCTGTGTTAAAAAATAACCCCAAGACGATTGTTATTCTAGAGGGAAATTTATGTCTGATTCTCATCATTTTTTGCGGAAACCACTACACTTGAAAATTGTAGGAGGGGTTCGGTTAACAAAAAAGCCCATAGCGTATAAAATAAGTAAAAATATTTAGCGAGGATAAAATATGTTATTCACCCATAAATAAAGCCACGACCGGACTGACCGAACATTCTTGGAGAACACAAAAAAATCAACAAACGTTACTAACTCCTATACTCATTCCTATGGTGTTTATGGGGAAAATACAAAATCTCAAGATCCTTTGGAAATTCGCTGAGTACGCAGGTCTGCTGCGCCGGGGGGTATTTAACAAATTTTTATTTTTTAAAATTTTTATTGTTTTAAGTTATTTTTTATTTCTTTAGTTTGTATAACTGACTATAAAATTACAAAATCAATTTCACTTGGTGTAAATAGGCTAATTTTCCAAAACCCGTTAAGTCCCACTTACAGTTCCAAATCACGTTATGTCCAACATAATTTGTAAATAAATTAAAAGTTTAATATTTTTAGGATTAGGAGTAACAAGTAAATAAAAATAATTGCAAAAATAAGGAAAAAGAATCGATTTAATGCTTTAATTCTTAATGTTGTAAGATGTTTTTTTTAATTTCCTGAAAATTTTCATGTTTTGGACATAACGAGTTATGGAATTGGGCGACTCAAAAATGTTTTTTGTATTGAACATACTAACTCTCTACAGTAAGTTCGTAAATTTGAAATCATAGTTACTGTCATAATGGAATAAAATATGTTTACCAAATGTGAAATTGCTCTTAGCTCTTTTTTCTTGAGCAATTCAACATATTTTGCTAAAATATTTTATTAACAATCGTAAAAGTCACCAAATCTCTTTAAAAAGCATTGTATACCGATAGTAAATATAATAATGAAATTGTGTAAATATTATAAGGAAATGTAAAAAATAGTACGGTATTACGAAATTAAAATATGTAAATATGTAAACTCTAAATCAGATGGTAGGTCAGTTTAAAGTACAGCGCCCTTGCCATTACAATATCCAAGTATCCTGTTTCACATAAAACTCTATCAAAGCTTTTAGCTGTTGCAGAATTGCATTAGCGGAAACAACTTTTTCAACCCCGTTTCGCCCAGCATTCATAGTAACAATTTCTATAAAAATTCTTCTGTAACGAACTTCAGTAGCAAAGTTTTAAACACGAAATGATATTATGAGTGATAATGGAGTAAATATTAGTTTTATTTTTCCATACAAGTTTTACAAGATACAATTTTAAAATGAAGTTATTAATAAATTGATTTATTATAATTAGTGAACTTGGTGGTTTACTTAAATATTGTGCATAGTTTTATAGGTTTATGCTTTTATTATATGTGATTTATTTTGATACCTCTATTCGTCACATATTATTCTGGCAATAGGAATAGGTTATGGACCAGCTACATCAGGGCCCATTTTAGCTTAGTACCACCCCTAGGCCGCATTATGCTTGCCGCCCCCTCCCCCCCCCCCCCCCCGCCGACACCCCGCGCCAACGGCACTGGAGATAAGAAATAATATTGTCTATCTATAAATAAAAAAAATGTGCTGGTAGGCCTAATTGAAAATTAAATCTTCAAACTTTCTAGGTCGATCTTTCCCGGGAGAGCTGCTTAGATTGCCCGCTCTACAATCCTATAATAAGTTGTCAGTCATATTTTATCTTTTTGTTCTGGAGTTAAGGTTCCGTTCTACCTGAGTCCGAATGCCGTCTCGCGGCCGTAGCGCTAGGCGAGTTTGATGGCTGCAGAGGTTTACGGCAATCGTGTTTTAAAATTAACTAATTAAGATAAATATTGACTCTTAACTTTTTCTAAAAGTAGAAAGAATTATCTCGTCTTCTCTGGTTTTAGAATTTTTAAATAAAATTTCTAATTTCAAATATAACTGTCTATTAAAATAATCTGTTTTTATAATTTTTTAAAGCTTATTTAACTTTACAATCTGTTCTAAATCAAGTTGAACAATAAGTAAATATCATATACGAGAAAGAGTAATTAACAGTAAAACCTGAACTAGCCGCTAACCGAAAAGTTAACAACAATTTATATTCAAATCTAAAAGGCAAGTCCAAAATTGAAGATCTTTTTAGCCTGTAGACGAAAACTGAAGTTTCCTATTAGTTTTGATGAAATAATTTCCAAAGTGTAACACAGGAAATTTAGCACCATTATTCGTCTTTAACCTTAGTTATAGCTCTAGGCTGCATATTTAGCAAAAGATAACACGATTATAAGAAACTCTTGCTTTTGCATCGAAAAAACTGAATATTTGAGACAGTTATAGCTGAAATCGGAAATTTCATTAAAAATTTTAAAACCAGAGAAGACGAGATCCGTCTTTTTACTTTCAAAAAAAGTTTTTTGGGGAAAACCCAAAATATTAATGCCGCCGTCCGATTTCCAAACGGTGTTTGGAAAACCAACAACACTGTCTTATAAATTATTAATTTTAAAACATACGGCATATAGGCCTATAGCAGTTTAAACTAAATATATCTACATAAGCTTATTTTACAAACACGTTTTATTAACAACAGTAAGGTTAGTCTACTGCACTTAAACGCCGATTTTTCAATATTTAAACAGCCTTTAAAATATAGTATGTATTACTGTACTTTCAAATTTTATGTTTAAACATTTTTTCAAATAAAAAAGTTCCATAAACAGTCATTTAAATAAAAGTATGATTCCTACTGACACAAGACTTATAGGCTGTTTAAAAATTGCAAGTAAGATTGCTGTGAACATAGTTTGGCGGCGGTCAACTTTTAGTCGTTTTACCTTAGGCCTACAATGAAATGCATAAAAATGTCTTAATCATAGCTCTTGCTCTATTTCCTCAAGAATCATAAATCATCAAATTGTCTCAATGAGAAACACCAACAAACGACAACTGACACTACCAAACCAAACTAAATACTCCAGACGCAAATCGCAAGTGAAAAATGAAGCGTCTCTAAACGTCAAAAATATCAATCCTGTTACAACAGATAGAACCCCCTTCCTCCTTTGACGAGCACCGCCCACCTTTCCGTTCCGGTGGCGGGCGATATAGCGCTTGCCTGCCTGCCGCTTCCCTTCACGGGCTGAGACGAGTAAACAAATAGCCTACGGATCTATCTCTATATTGAAGCCGTCACAAATTAATTCATTCAACATAACTACAAGTTCTGTTACGAGGATTATTTACAATGTAAATAAAAATTCCAAATTCTTTTGCAAACACCGTTATGTTATTTTTAATTTATTTAATTTTAGTTGAAAAAGAAAAAAAATAATTAATTTCGAAATTTGCCGCCCCCCAAAAATTTGCCGCCCTAGGCCGCGGCCTACTCGGCCTATTTAGAAAATGGGCCCTGAGCTACATGCAACTTTACAGAAACCATTCGCAAACATTACAATATAATATACTGTATGTCAACTGAAGTTATTTTGATAGGAAACATCAGTGAAACCAGATTGATTATCAAGTGTGGATTAACTTTCCCTGCGTGCAGAGGGGAATGTACAACCACATTCCTATGTGATTAAACATTTTTATGGTGATAATTTATCAATAACTCATAGTGCGGCGGCTCCCGGCTCCCATTGGTTATGTAAAGTATTTAGATTAAGACTAAAAAAAAACTTTAAACTCAATGCAAATTTTATGAATTTCCATACTTTAAAAACCATTTCAACATCACCCTGTATAAATTTGCACTGTAATATTATTGTTCAATGTTTTTAACAAATTATTACGTGCAATAAAACAAACTGGTTTCATTTTACGAGTGCCCTGTTAATGTCAACCTAAGCCATCATATCTGCCGGATAAACATTCCTAGGAAATTATGTAAGACATTTATGGATGTTGGCAAGATGGTAAACTTGATGGTACACTGATTGGAAAAAATAAAAATTAACTTTGAAAAGGAGGATAATAACAGACGTACATTACAAAAACTTTTTTTGCTTGTTAAAAATTTACAATGAAAGTAACATTTTAACAAAAGAAAATAAATCTATATAGTAATAGGCAACCCTGATTCTTTTACCCCTTTTTCTCAGCATGCGTGCATTGCAGATAAATCCACCATACGTGTTAGGTGCATGCTCCTGTAGGTGGTCAGAATCCCATTATAGCTCACATTGCACCCCAGGGCTACTTCGCCTTGCAGTCCTTTCAAAGTTCCACTGTTAATCTTAGAAAGGAGTTTAAATGCTTGTATCATTGTATTTTTACAAATGCTAGGAAGTCAGGAAGAACAGATGTCTCAGCTAAACGATATTTTTAAACAAATTGGAGGGCCCAATCAAAAGAAATTTTTGGTCGAATGAGCGATTTATATTTACTGCAAATACAAGCATCAGTTACATAAATCACACAAAAAGTTTCCCTCCAAAATTAACAAGTTAAAATAATCTAACACTTCTTAAATGAAGGTTCATTTAAAGCCGGGCGTCTGACTGACCGAACATTCATGGCGAACACAAAAATTCAACAAACATACTAACGAACAATTACCGGCCATGATTTACATTCTAAAAGTTTAGCAACGCACTAATGTTGTTCGGAAGAACTCTGTCCGGCGAACATGTTCAGCCAGTGCGGACGTGGTTTAACATATAGGAACATTTTGTTAGATATCCAATCAGCAGTATTTACAGACTTGTTAAATAGTTTATGGAGTGAAAATAAAAAAAAATCTGTTTTAATCTGGACTTAGTCTAAATATCATCTGCATGTCCTAGAGCGCCGGCCCAGCCTATAAGATATGTAAATTATTTGTGTAGGGACTAATTTTGAATGTCTATGCAGATAGCACCACATTCCTAAATATAAAGGACCCTTTGAAGTTGGAAGTCCAAAACGTGCACCATCTGTTGGCAACTTTATAGCAAGTAAAAATTTATTTAAAAAATACAGATTTTGTGTTAAATATTGAAGAATTTTTCTATGTTTGATACGTAGGCCTACATGTGCTGGATCATCCTTCAGGATTGATGCCGATATTAATAGATTTTCGAGTACGTTCGCTTCAGGATTGATGCCGATATTAATAGATTTTCGAGTACGTTAGCTTTGTGGTTTTAATATAATTGTATTGCCCTCATCTTACTTCTCTTCAGAGAACATTGCTATTGAAATTCTCTCAAGTAAAAAAGCGAAGAGCAAAACAGCTATTAATATTTTGAAATTGTCAACTAACTCACGTATGAACATCGTAATTTAATATTCCATTATAAACTTCTATTATCATCGAGGCGGTTGAATTAGATTCAGCAATTTTATTTGACAGCAGATAGAAACCTCTTTTCTCCATTAGAGTGGTTCAATAAAGAAAGGAAAACATTAAACAATTTAGGTAAACAATAGAGTTCTATATTTGAAATACAGGGAGATTAGATTTTAAAATTGGCCAGTAAGGTGAACCTTGTGTAAAAGGCCCTCTTTATCACTTTGTAGTCCACTATCTTATTTATTCTAATGCAGAGATTTTCTTGCAAAAAGGTTGAAATTTGAACATTCAAAGTTTTTGTTATAAGGTGTTCTTAAAGACAGCATGACTAATTTCCCTCTTAATACGTTTTTCCAGTGGCTTTCTGTATTAATACCACTTTATTTATCAAATATGCCCAAATGGTTCAAAAGTTACAAGTTTTTGTGTAAACTTATGGCATTAGCAGGTCTGTAGATGAATTTCACAAACCGACACTTAAGAGTCATCTTCACCTTTGGGCCAGTAGCCCATTGTTTCGCAGTCGGCAATGTTAAACATACGGCTTTTTAAGCAAAACATGGTATTTTATTCCCCTGTTTCGGACGCCGTTTTTCAACTGATTTTCTTTAAACTTGGTAAGTGTTTAGTTGAATAGTTATATTAGGCAGCTCATACCTCGAATGTTTAAAATTTAACAAATATTAGCCTTCTAAGGAAAATCGAGTTACTTTTGCGACGTCACAGAGAGTAAAATTTGGTTAAAGTTTTCAAATTTCGAGGTATGAGGGGCCTAATAGAACTATTGAATTAAACACTTACCAAGTTTAAAGAAAATCGGTTGAAAACGGCGTCCGAAACAGGGGAATAAAATACCATGTTTTGCATTAAAAGCCGTATGGTTAACATTGCCCGATTGCGCAACAATGGGCTATTGGCCCAAAGGTGAAGATGACTCTTAAGACGGTAACATCAATTGTAACCATCGATTGCGACGTCATTTGCCCAATGCGCAGTAGTGTTTAGACATTGAAGTATAATCGCAAGTAGGTGAGCAACAGAGCACCTGCGGTGATGATTGATGCCAGGCTGGGTCGCCGCTGCCGAGACAGACAGGATTGGTCGCGGGTAACCAATAGCTCCCGGTGGCACGGGTGGGTGGGAGTAGCGAGTAGGCAAGCTCGCATTGTAATTTGATTCGTCATCCTCGGTAGGCACTAGGCAGCACTGCTGAATAAATTACCATCCCTGCTGTTGACGCCGGCATAAGCTCTCAACTCCCCAAGATTGGTGACAAAGTTTCCACTCCAAGGTCAATGTATCTTTATCTTTAATTTTCCGTCCTAAATTAACATGTTAAAAGCAAGATAACACTTTTTGAAAGTAATACATACCAAATACATGAAAAGTCCATAGGTTTGTCCTTCTGATGAACACATGCAACTTTGATGATATCAAGCACAGTAAAACAAATCAATCCGTCCAAGATACCACAACTTCAAATAAAATTACTTTCCTGTTTTCAAAATGATTTATTTATACCATTATATGTATATTTTTGTGACAAAAATGTTGATTTACCTATCAAAAGGAAAGAAAAGTATTAACAAAATATTGTTTCACATGAAAATTAAGAAGCCATATGAAACTTTCTTTTTAAATTTTACCAAAGGACGCTAATTACATTAAATGACTAAGCTAAGGTAGTTTTACTATTTTTATGATAATAAAAAGATTATGTTACGTCGGCTTGACTTTATCATGTGCCGGCACCTAATTCAGTTTACCAAGTGCCCGCACGATTTTCTACCCATAATATTTGTACAATTACAAACTATATGATTCTTTGAAAGATAGCGTTATAAAAGAATTAAAAGAAAAGAGAGGAGGAATCACGTAGTGGGTGGCGCGTCGTGTGGGGCCGCCGGCAATTTGTTGATAATACAACATCAGCACCAGCAGGCCAGTCGGTCGCATTAAGACGTCTTGTTAATGGACTGGACGGTTGCATTAAACAGCGAGGGGCTCCGCAGGGATCAATCATGGGGCCACTTCTATTAGGCGACTGTCCGTCTACCTTCCAGCCGGATGGCAATGAATCAATCAGAGCAGCCTGACTTCATCATTCATCTGATCGTTAATGTTTTGGGTTAGCGGGTGAAAAGGGTTGAGCGGAAGAGCAGTGTTGAGCTAATACAAGCTGATTTGGTGTCCCTTTTACAATGTTCTAACCTTGATTGCTATATTGGTTACTTCGATGAGACACGAATATGATTCGCGGGAATGGAAAAATATATCTGCAGTTTAAAAGTAGTAAACAGAAATTCTTGCTTCCTGGTACGTGATATACACTATCATCGAGTATCAAGGAGTACAAGAGTCACTTTTGCACATCTGTATAAGTGAAATAGCCTACAATACGCTACCAATAAAAGGAGTCACCCAGACCAAGGTTGATTTCACTGGAAAGTAAATTCCCCAGTGTTCAAGACGGAATGGGAGCAAACACTACCACTAGCCAGTGACCAGTCGTGGCGATACATTAGTCGCTGCTCAGCCGCGGTGTAATGTATGAAGGAAGGCCGGGACACGACTTGTCCATTACTGGGACTAATTGTCCACGGACGTTTATGTATCAGATCAGATATGCCGCGGTATCAGCATACTGCTACTCCGATCGTGTTATCTACTCCACATCCTTATCACTTCCTGATTATAGTACCGACTTGACACTCTTGCCGGGGATGAATATTAATTTAGAAAGCAGCAGGATTGGTTGGTAAAGAATGTTTAAGGTCGTATCCTCATGAACTTTTGTGTACGGGTGGTTTTATTTTATACTATATACATATACATCAAGATGTTAGTATAAATATAATTAATTAAACGAAATATTAATTTTTGTTGTTTTTGCCACTGAATTGATGGCTTACTAATGGCTTACATAACTTTATCGTCTTCAATCATAATGGTAACTTGATGGGTTACCAAGGTGTCATCATTGTGTCATGATACATCCAGATGAGCAAAATAACAAATAAGGGGATGAGACATCCCTTGGACTGGGTTTTTAGCAGAATTTTCTCGTCAATAATCTTTGTATGAACATGACACGATGTTACTGAAAGCTTGTTAACACATCAAGTCTAGGATTTAAGGAGATAAGCGTAAGTAAACCACTTGCAAACCACTAAAATGATATTGTACAATCAAGTATTTTTTTCTCTATAAATATACGACATGTCTCAAAATCGGACAAAAACTGTTTAAAGTAGACAAATGATTAATATGACATAGTTGATTAAATTACAAAAAGTGCTTAAAGTTGTGATTCCAAATGTTTGAGCTGTATTTCCCTATGACATAATCGGCAACAAACAAAGCGACGAGACGCAGAGGAGTCGTTTCCAAGCCGATAAGATTGTCGCCCCGCTCTTCACACAATAGACATCCGCCGCGCCGCACCGCATGATCATACTGATCTTTCTGTATCAGTCATTGCCATACTTAATGTTCAATATCTCACAGGAACTTATTTACAATCGATAATAATAATCGCTCGCATTAAGTGTGATAGATATTATCTGCATTACCTTTTACAATTAATTATCATCTTTGTATTACGTAATTATCTTTGTATTTATTACCTTGAAGTCAAATGCAATTATTCTAAAGATCTTGTCTAAACAGTGAATATAATATTATTGAGACATTAACTATGAATAATACTAAACCATAAATGTTGTTGGAATAATTTTTTTCTTGTAGCTTAAAATATGTATGAAAATGTTAATAATAATATTACATTTAATTGAATAATCTTTTGCTTAGTTTCTTGCTTACTTAAAAACCAATAATTTTTTCAGTAACATTTTATTTGCCAGATGTTAGATAGTGCAGCTATCAGATATAACAAAAAGTTATCCGCCTTCCAAAAGCCACCTCTAGACTAAACGATAACGAGTTCGCTGCTTGCTGCTCGTTATTTTGAACTCATCATTAATCTTCATTCTGGACGTGATCTGATTAATTTATCTTTTTTCATGGTTAAATGTTTTGTTTACTCTGAGATCTGTCAGTTGTTCAGTGGATCAAGTTTTACTGTCTCCTGGAGCACCCTTATAGGTTTATTTTTTCTAACTTTGAAACAAAATTAATGAATGAGAAAAATAATTAATACATAAGTAATCTTTATTCTACTTTAAGGGTGTTTTTTATTTATTTATTTATTTTTTTGTGGTAGGCTACAATTAAAACATCAAAATATTAATATTTAATAAGGTAACTTAAAGACATGATTTTGCTCTTGTAGAGATTTTGAACTTGTTTTGGAAATTAAGTTTTAGAAATTAAAACTAGTTTTTCTAGAATTTCAAAACCAGTGTTTATTTTAACAAACATATTTTCTTGTTGTCATTTACATTATTACTCATATACCGCTTTTACTGGTATATACTTACTTCATATAAATAAACATACAACTTTTTAATATGTAACTTACATTTAATAAATTATTCAACTTTAGGTGAAATCAACGTGATAATTTTGTCTAATATTACGTTTTTAACATTTAGAAAATTGTGTATCCCTGTTGAAATGTCTATAGTTTTTTTCATTATGATGAAAATAATTAGGCTTAATTACAGTTTTTCATAGAGGAAATCAATTACCTAGTATTTATACATAAAAAATACATATATGTGATAAAGTTTTAGACTTTACTTGATGATAGTAACAAAATAATATAAAATTAACAACTTAATTTTCAGCAAAAGATTTTATTTTTCAGTGTTGTGTCAACTAGTTTAGAGAATATTTGGTCTAAAATACAACAAAATTTCAAATACAACTTGTCTGTAATTAATTTCACTAAAATGTTGCAAACATACCTACTTTATGTGGACAGAATTATCAATTACAGTTCTGACTACTGGTATAGGTGGTGTTTGTAATGTTCGTTTGTTCTGTTGAATAAGATTAGCGAATATAGTTATAAATCTTACTGAGGTTCTGCTTAGTCCCATTGTAATTTAACATTAATATGCTGTAAATATGTTTTGTAATTAAAGTATGACAAGTATCTTCCATTAGGATGCGATTAGGAGCTGTAAATGTTGGCATATTTATGGCCGTGTACGAGGGGATTTAATGTCACTTTTAGCATCTGTTTAATGGGCACGGTAATAGCAATGAGCAATGCAATTCTAGTTCTGGAATTGTAGTTATGTTTATTGCTGGCGACCGGATGATTGGACCAGGAGTTATCACGTGATCGCACTGATTGATATTACAGGGGCCCTCGTCACATGTTCAAAATAGAATAAAAATTAAAAAGTTCAAGTTTGTGCAATATCAGAATTGCTTAAAAATTAATTGATGAAGGAGTATATGGTCGAGTTTGAATAACATCTTAAGATCTTCATTAATTGCAAGATTAGGCCTATGTACATTCAGATACAACTAAAAGTTATCTTCCCTTCAAAAGCCTCCTGTTGTATGATTGGTTGATAGCGATCAGAGAGGTGTAGGCATATACAGCATTTATACGTTTAATATCCATTTATATTTTTATTTAATAATCACATAGTTAGTTATGACCTACAAGACACTTGTAAATCTTCGATTGAAGAATTATTTGATAAAAAATATTACAATTAGTTGAATGAAGTGACTTTATTCAGCTTTATTAGATGTACGACAAAGCTTCTTAGTTTTTTTAGCTTACATAAAAAATGCGGTGAATAGGTAATGACTTCAACATTCGGTCGATAAAAAATTTATTTATTTTATTGATTATTAGTTCAAACACAAGCTATGTACTCGTCCTTTGTACGGTTGAGTCAATAAATAACATAATAAATTTTTAGTAATAAAAAATGGCAAAATATTGATTGATAATTATTAGATTTAATTTAGAGATAAAACTTTCGTTGGTAATATTATTCTTGTAAATATGTTAACGAAGTGCTTCCTTGTAAACGATGTTTTCGTGCATGGCTCTGTTAAAACGCAGAATTTGTGAGGTTTTAAATTTCAATATAATTTTATTTGCGAGCTGTGAAATCAATCTTGTATGATGGGTTTTATGCAACAGATCACATCAGTGTGAAGAAGATTGATTGATGAGTTGTTTCAAACCTGTTAAAACGTTTAGTTTTAAACTTGATTGATCTGAAAAGAATTTAAAAAAATTCAGTTGCAGCTAAAATAATTTTGTTAAGACAAAGTTATTTTACACTAAAAATAACTGTATCGTTAATTGGAGTGTATTTAGTATAGCCAATTGAAGAATAAAATTATTATTAATTTAAAATTATTCCTTCCCCAACCTTGATATTTTTAAATATTCATATTTTTTGCCAAATCAGTTCGCTATAATCAAATAATACAATCAAAAACATATAACATAATAACATTTAAGCTTTATAAATCAATAATACAATGACATGTTGTAGCTGCAATAAAAAATTAATTATGAATACAAACAACACTATCTGAAATAGTAATTGCATTAATAAAATAAGGAAGGAAACGAAGTAGTTTGATAAAAGCGACCACTACCTGAATAATAATTCTACTAAAAAACATTATAATAATGTTGTTTAACTACCGTAGTAGATAAGAAAAAGATATAATAAGAACAAACTTAATCACACAGAGAACTCTGTATTAGTAAACAATCTTCAGCAATTAAATTTAAACTATGAACCACTTTATAACTTTGAACTTACATTATTCAACTGTAGTTAAGACCTAATTTGCAAACTAGCTATTCAATTTAAATATAACCCATCCCAAATGAATGGTTAGGTTGAACAGTAAACGCACTCGTTTACAATAAGGCAATCGTTAAATTATTGGCAACAACAAGTTTTAAAAAGTAAATGAAATAATTGTGTAGTGAGTGTAAAAGTGTAAGACGGGACTCCATATGGTCAAGAACAGAATGTTGAGGTGCCGTAGTTGGTTGGTGTGGTGCGTGAGTTGCGTGGTGGCCAGACACCTGCTCCCGATAGGTCGGCACGCAACGCGTAGGCGAACACACATACCGCAGTCCATCACAGATATTATACCGCAGAAGAGGGAGCGATCACATACTAGTGGTATCGTCGAGGATTCATCAATATAACAAGAAACTTTGGTAACATTACACATTGCAAAGTATGTCGATGACATAGCCATACTTTTAACAAATAAATCGCTTTCAAATTTATAAACTGACAGTTTTATACAGTTGACAAATCTCTACCAGCACTTAAACAGCTAAAACTTACACGTTAATACAAGTAAAATTAATTATCTATAATCGGGCTTCAAAATAATCTTTCATCAGATAATCTATTGATGTTTTTGAACGATTTCGTGTTACCATTTACAACTGACAATAAATATTTAGAATCTTTTAATTGTATGTGGATTCCATACATAGACTCCCTTTGTTCTAAATTATCATCGTTATTTTATTACATCTTTTTTTTTTTAAATTTCAAGATGATCGCGTAACGACTGACATACGGCATCATTTTTTGGGGGGATCAGCTACTGAAACTGCAATCTTGCGTGTATTCAACCTGCAATAGGCTATTCATATAATGACAGGAATAAATAGTAGAACATCTTGCCAAACATTTTTTCAAGTAACTATTTTTTTAACTTTGTATTCGTTATTTGCTAAATGTTAGTTTTTCTACAAATTTAAATTTCCTTTCTTTCGAACCGGTGCAGACTTACATAGTCATAACACTCGTAATCGCGGCATAATCATAGACAGACATTACAAAGACTGACAAAGGTTAGCAATTTCAGCAGCCAGTCATCAAAATATTGGATCAAAATGATTCAATAGGTTATCAAATTACATTAAATTACAAGACGTGCCTAAAATTCCTAAAGTTCCAAGCTTTATTAAAATCACTCTTGAGAGAAAACGCTTTTTACTCAGTTGATGAGTACAGTATCTGTAATATCAGGTATGATTGATGAATATTATTGTTTGATTATTAATAAAGATATAGTTTTTTTCGGATTTTAATACCTGAATAGTTTAAGGAAAAATGGCAAAAAATATAACCTAAAGACTAAGGAAAGACTGCTGTAATACAAGTTATAACTGTCAATCTGCAACAAAAAATCGAATATAATAACTGAATATAATGTAATATATATTGTTGAATATAATGGTTTTACAATTATAACAGCTACATCGTCAAATAAAACTATCTTTCCGTAATTTACCTATCACAAAAATTAAAATATCTGTACCAAGAAAAAAGCTCACAAGCCTCATATAACACAAACAATAAAAAGATTTAAAATAGGTCTGACCGCACCACCGCCAATAAGTCGGGATGCAGACTCTAGGTTCACTTGTTGTAACACAAGCGGCCTCGTCGATACAAGAGTATGTGGGCAATGACATCTGGCAGGAACGCTGGACACAGGAACGGTGGAACGCGAGGACCGAGATGCGATCAGAGATAAGACAGGCGGGATCTCGTTAATGTCACCGGCGCTGATAACCGCTTATCACGCGGTCTTACCTGTCACACAACAGCTGATTGCGATCACGCTGCCGCCGCGTCGCGCAGCGCTGCAGCAGCATAGAGCTGTAAGCCGACTTTAAAAAAACATAACAAAAATTATATCAGAATTTTGTACTTTTTTTGTACCTTTTTGTACCGCAAACAGAAAATTTTGTACCCCTCTCCTTCGGAAGTTATAAGCGATTTAAAAGTCGGCTTACAGGTCTATGCCAAAAAAAACAAGTACTCAAAATTAAAAAACAAATTATACCACATTTTTGTACTATTTTTTAATATATTACTAATATATATATATATATATATATATATATATATATATATATATATATATATATATATATATATATATATATATATATATATATACATAAAAAAAATTCTTCTCTTTGTCGTCTGTGTTGCTTTGCGCTGTGGATCCACAATTCAAAACAACACAGACGACTAGGGAAAGAAGGGTTGGATCATTTAAAAGGCTATTAAGGTATCTTAAAATTATATTAAACGACCTGGGTGTGGCGTTAATAGGCCTTTAGGAGCCGAAAATACCCCGTGCTGCGCTCGGTATCAGCTTAAGACTGGATATAAAAGATTGTAGATACTATCCTGTACACTTTACATGGCGTTTATCTTAAACCTGTTATTTTTTTGTATTTGCTTAATTCGATAACTATCCATAACAAATTCTAATGAATGATTTTCGATAAAAACATCTCCCTGATTGTTACTAGAGATAACAAAAGTATTTTGCCTGTACTGTGCTAATAAGACAATGTAAGTTGATTTTAAGACCATTATTCTATTCCTTTAGGTTACGCAAATGGCCTTTTTACTATAAATCACGAGATTAAATCGCCTGATCCGAAATAAATTGCAATAAAGCAGTTTTTCAATCCCGCTCCCGCGGAACAAAGAAACCAGGGAATAAACTTGTTTTTCTACTGAACTACTGACCGTACGATCATCAGACTTGTACTGGTTTGTTCGGCATTGACTTCTTAAGATGATTATATGATTAAAATTATTCCGTTGCTTTAAATGCCTTTGTTATTCGCCGAGCGCCCTCGAGGAACGCACGTCATATAGAGTCAACGAGGCGGGTTCATGGCGTCGCTGCGGGCTATATTTCTCTAATAATTAAATTAAAACAGCTCGAATACTGTGTGTAATACATAAATGGTAGATGCTAATGCTCGATAATAACTGTGTGAAACCAAAAATGATTATCCGATACGAATAAAGACAGATTTCTTTGTTAGATTTGGTTTAAGTTACCATTACAACTATAAAATATTGTTCAACTTGGAATTTAATAGTTATTTGTTGTCCATTTCGAAAGATGAGGTCACCACATTAGGGAATTAACTTTCTATTGTTGTAATCTTACTCTAAATACCATTTTGGATTATCCTAATACGAAATATAACTTAAGTTTCACAACTCTACGCACTTCATTTGTTCATTAGACAAAGACAAATCACGGTTTTCTTTATTTTTTTCTAAATTATATTACTATCTGTGCATAGAAAGTATCCAAACGACTTGCTTACCACTTTATAATGTGGAAATAAAAGCATTAACCACATTGTTATTGCAACTAAATACGGCTTAGTGCACAAGAGAAGGTAATCCGGCAGAACCCAGGTTTTCTCAACTGTACAAACAGTCATGTTTAACAGTATTTTTGCGGGCTAACACATATCCGAATGATGGTTTAATGCTTTTAACCACCGAGAATGCACTGGAATAAGTAGGAATTGATAGAAATATTACTTCTACGTCACGTGGAATGTGAGAAATTAACCTCTAAAGTCGCCTTTTAGCGCGTTGTTAAAAATTGCATGTTTATATCATTTATCCTTTACCTCGCTCAGGTGGTTGTACAATATTGTTATATTATTGACTTAAACGATACATCCCAGTAAGGAGAATCGATTCCATTTGATTAGGATCGGTTTTGAACCGCCTAAACCTGCCTTTCGCAATAAAACTCTATTTTTTTTCTTGGTTTTCGAGGAATTCGCACTTTAAAAGTGCCCTGACACCTTACCTGTAAGGGACTAAGAATTGAAATTCATACAGTCCTCTCGGGCGTCTAATGGAGAAAAGAATTACGCAAAACCCATCTAAATCGGACAATAAACTCTAAAGTTATTTGCGAAAAAAGACTAGGGTGTCATACGCAGTGACGTCACAGCCATGGCGCGCAGCAGCCGCACGACCAATGGGGTGAGACACGAGGTGGTGTCGATATATATAACTTTTGGGTTTTAAGGTTAAAACTGATTGGTTTATGGGTACCAAAGACCCCCCTATCAATTTCCCCTAAAAACCCCATTGATTTCATTGAAAAAATACATAAAAACTCATTTTACAGCAAAAATAAGTTTCCTAATTTTATTTCAATTTACGTATCGGATTTAAACGACTTTTAATTGTCTTACGCAACACGTGCACTAGAAAACTATCAATTTTAACCATTTTTAATTGCTACAGATTCATTAAAAACCATTTAAAATCCGTTTAAGCCAATTCTACCGAGATTTTTATCAGTTTTTGGCCTATTTACATCTTTTAAAGGCTCCGAAGGCCTCCTAAGGCTAAATCATCTAATTTTAAGATACCTTAATAGCCTTTAAAATGAACCAACCCTTCTTTCCCTAGTCGTCTGTGTTGTTTTGAACTGTGGATTCACAGCGCAAAGCAACACAGACGACTGTGAGAAGATTTGGTTATATATATATATATATATATATATATATATATATATATATATATGTATGTATGTATGTGTCCCTAGACACGATAACTCTCGTAAAAAAGGTCCGATCGACACCAAATTTGGTAGAGATGTGTAATCCTACATTTATTCGGATGAGTTCGTAAACCAGACATATCGCTTACCGGAAGGGGTAGTTTTGGGGGGTTTTGTACCCCAAAAATGGGTTTTTTGCATATTTCATATGTAATTTAAAAAAATTTTAAATTTTTGTTTTGACCATTGGATTTAGCTCAAAAAAAAAAAAAAAAAAAAAACACACACAATTTAGTATTTTGAAGCTTTGCTCTATCTTCATTGGTTACCGAGATATTAAAAAGTCTAAAGACAGTACATTGTATTTTGATGCTCCAATGTTAATCTTATGGAGACTAAGGATGTGTTAATATTTCACTTATTAACCAATATTTTTGGATGAAACTTGGTATTTAGCATCATTTGGTTGAGATTCATACAGTTATGGTAAATAATCTTGGTTTTTATGCTTACCATGGCAGCAAACATGCATACTCTTTTCCCATGTTAATCATATGGAGAATAGGCAAACTCCTTTACTTATGGAGAAATTATTGATCAAACTTAGTATATGGCTTTATATGGTTGAAATAAATTGTTTTTATGCTAAAAACCTATTTTTAGTGATCCCCATGGCAGCATACCTGCATATTCTTTTCTATTTATCATAAGGAGACTAGACACTTATTTCCCTATTTATGAGCATGTGATGACATTTGGTTTACAGGTTTATCTGGTCAAAATTAATATTACTAATTAGGAAATTCGCTGAGTACGCAGGTCTGCTGCGACGGGGTGTATTTTGTTGTACAAAAAGGTACAAAAAAGTTAAAATATGAGGCATAATTAGTTTTCAATTTTTTATAAATTATAACTACCAATGAAGTTAGGTACAAACTTTTTGTGGTACAAAAATAGTAGAGCAAATTTCGTATAAATACTTTCCCAATTTTGAGTACTGTACTAGTGTTTTTGGCGTAGACCTGTAAGCTGACTTTATAAAATTGTCTATAGTGCCATTATTTGAGAGGTAAAAAATTTTTTATTTGAAGAGTACAAAAAAAGTAGAATAAGATAGCATAATTTTTCCCGAAATTCTGAACATGTGTGTTTTTGGCGTAGACCTGTAAGCCGACTTTGTTTTAATTGTGTAGCCTTTATTTTTGCGGTACAAAAATTCTTTTTGGTGGTACAAAATGGTACAAAAATAGTACAAAAATGTGGTATAATTTGTTTTCAAATTTTGAGTACTTGTGTTTTTGGCATAGACCTGTAAGCCGACTTTTAAATTGCTTATAACTTCCGAAGGAGAGGGGTACAAAATTTTCTTCTTGTGGTACAAAAACGTACAAAAATAGTACAAAAATTTGGTATAATTTGTTTTTCAATTTTAAGTACGTGTGTTTTTGTCGTAGACCTGTAAGCCGACTTTATAAAATTGTCTATTAGTGCAGTTATTTGAGTGGTACAAAATTTCTTATTTGCATATTTGAAGGGTACACAAATAGTAGAATAAGATAGCATAATTTTTTTTGAAATTCGGAACACTTGTGTTTTTGGCGTAGACCTGTAATCCGACTTTGTTTTAACTGTGTAGCCTTTATTTTTGCGGTACAAAAATTCTTTTTGGTGGTACAAAATAGTACAAAAATAGTACAAAAATGTGGTATAATTTGTTTTTTAATTTTGAGTACTTGTGTTTTTGGCATAGACCTGTAAGCCGACTTTTAAATCGCTTATAACTTCCGAAGGAGAGGGGTACAAAATTTTCTTTTTGCGGTACAAAAAGGTACAAAAAAAGTACAAAATTCTGATATAAGTTTAGTTATGGTTTTTTCGAGTCGGCTTACAGCTCTATGCTGCTCCGCGCTGCGTCTTCTGCTGCTCCCATGCCTAATCTATCTATATATTAATACGCAAGCATGTTTCTTTTCCTCCTTTTTTCTCAGCTTCTATGCATCGTAGGAGAAATCCGAGCATACCGTTAGAAAGGTATTATGCTGTAGATGAGCAGAATTGCATTTTAAATCCCATCCACCCCCAGGGTTATGCCCTACAGACTTTCAAAATTTCAATGTTAATCTTATGGGAGAAGGATAATTGATTGAATTATAAGACAGCTGCTCTAATAACAAATGCTAGCAAATCAGTAAAAACGTATGTTTCAGTTATAAAACATTTAAAAACAAATTGGCTCAAGATCAACTGTATTTTTGGTCGAATTTCGACCAGTGGGCGATCTCTAGTACTTATTTAATACGCTAAGGGTTTTTTTTTGTCTTGAGAACTCCTCCTACAATTTTCAACCGATTTTCAAGTTTTTGGTGTCGTTGGATAGGGCTTGGTCTGTAGTTGTTTCCGCCAAAAACCTATGAGGATCAGACTAAAAATAAAGGCGCTATCCACCATTGAAATCTCAAAATTTCCCATTTAAATAACATTGGGATTGAATAAAGCGTTTTAAACATCTGTCATTAATCAGCTGTAAATATGCTTAGTTTTGGTCATTAAAGATATTCACAATTTTGGATTGGTCAGATTTAGAGCTAAAAGTAAAATTTGTATTGTATTAACTGCTCGATTTCGAGCAACACGTATACTAGTTACTTCAAATTACCTAATTACTCAACAAAATAATAATATTGGAGCTACAGACGTGGATAATGACTGTATTGTTTACGATTTTTTACACTATCTCAGAGGTATAATTTGCTTTCTATAAAACGAATATTTTTTACTAAAGAATATAAGGCCTTGTTCGCCTCATCATTAGATGCATGAGTTTTATTATTATTATTATTATGTTACATTACGTAAAATTATGCAACGTGGTGTTTCGGGAATTTGGCGCAATATAATATATCAATTAATTCTTTGAGTATTGAAGAAATATTGTAAAAACTTAAAAAATAACACATAATTTTCGATGTTTTTGATCCACCAAATATTTTTTGGACCTTATACAAGAAAGTCAATAAAAAGCTAAATTCTTATGATGCTTTTTAAAAGTAAGTCCAAGCCAAATTTGTATTTGAATGGACTGTGTTATTAAAGTAAATAGAAAGTAAATAATAATTTGTCTCATTAAATATGATCATTCTTAGAATACAAACTGCTAATGACATTACTGTAGAAAAAAACACATTAGCTACTAAATAACCATGTATAAACGATTCAGGATTATTTGAGTTTGAACGTTTAGTACAAAAATTATTCAAGCTTGTTTTTTATGCTAATACAGCTCTAGGATGTACTGAAAATTGTGAAACCTCAGAAAACAAGTAAGAAATTTTAACATCTTGCAACATCTAGCTGACGATATGTCCAAAACAGTCCCCGCCGTCGCCGCCGCCCCGCTCGCACGTACATCGTTATGATTTTATCTCGCCATGTTGCTCCCACAGACAAGCCGTCCACTGAGGACTCCAAATTGGAGACATTAATCAAACAGAGAGTCAACGTTATCAACAAGATTGTGTCTGCGGAGGTGTCGGACAAGCTTCTGCGGCTTGATGTCTTCATTTGCCTCTGTGATGTCTAAATCAGAAATATTCATCAAACGAAAGTACATTATTGTTATCATGTCACCGTTATCAACAACGTTCTGTCGGTGGAGTTGTGGCATGTTTCTGCAATTTGATGTTTCCGCTGGCCACTGATGAGAGGCCTTCTGGTAGGCTGGGGAGGCTTTCTCGTTGGTAACATTTCTGCACGATCAAAAAATTATAATATTTAAGCTAAGTTAAGATAGTTTAGGTGATCAGTTACCACATACTAAACATTGTATATAACTATGTTATATGCAAGATATGTATTATTCGTATTGTTCGTCTCGCCGGTAATTGTACAGGGATGAAAAGATATTCTATAAGATTTCATGTCTTCACTCACTGATGATATTCTCAACTAATTGGATACATGAATCAAATAGCCAAGTGACAGAATCAACAACTAGATTGTGTCTTGCATACAATAACTTGAATTTGGAGCTAGAATATTAAGTGTAGATTGTGGGTAAGTCTACAGAATTAAATTCGTTGTAACTGATTGTTAATACTATCAATAGACTTTATGTTTTTACTCATTATTGACTTTAAATAGAAGTTCTCTGAAGTTTTACTAAACCACCTATTGTTAACAACTTGACATTTAACTTGTTATTTTGTAAACGTTAAAATTTAACATTAATTTGGCATTTAAAATTTAGAGGTAATTTTTATTGTCCTATTTTACCCAAGAGCTTATCATTAAAATATTTTAGCGGTGAGTATCAGCACAGAGATAACAAAGGTCATATGAGTAGAATGGTTTCAAAATCCACATGGATGGTCATATATATGTCGTTGTTCTGGATCGAGGTTAACCGATGTTTATGCATTTGCTACATGCGACATTTGCAACTGTTCGTCCTGTTTACTGATGTCAGAGAACTATCTGTGCAAAACGATAGTAATGGCTTTTTAATGGTATTCCCTTCAATTGATTTTAGTCCTAATGTCAGCTAGTTTATTTAACATTAGTGAATAAAATCAGAACATGCGAATGACATTGTTTAGCTTCGGGGGAAAAAATGTTGAAGAGGAATTAAAAATTATATCATCAAATTAAAATCTATACAAAATACAAACAGGTTATGGCGGAGAAGTTTTATTTTCTATACGATTTAATTACTGTAAAACGCTTGGATTGATCAATTTAATATTCGTATTAAAATTCATAAAATGCAAATTTAAAAATAGAAGTATAGTTGTAAAATCATGTTAAAGTAATGAAATGAATTCTTGAACAACAACAATAGTTAAGACCAGTGAATATTTCAAGGTACTTGAACAAAATTGTTGAATAAATTTATTATTGTGAGTACAGTGTATTTAAAGATTTAGAAGTAGTGTTTATTAAACAATATAAAAAATATCAATAAAATAAACTGGGGGATCCTTGTAAAACATTTTTTATCGCATTGCGACATATTTTGCCACTAAGGCCATTTCCAAACAAAACAAAATAAAATGAAATACAACTAAAAATAAACTTTAACTTAATACAATATTCAGATAAATAAAATTAATCATATGTTAAATTTTTCTTCCTGGAAATTTGTCGAATTGCAAATTTGGGCAAGGCAAATTTGTCAGCACTATTTAATATTTATAGTGTTTATTAAATATTTAAATAAGAATGCATTTTGGCCCTTTTGTACAGAACCAATAGATCTATTGAATAAGCAGACCTAGTATATAACCAGTATACATATGCCTTGTATACTGAATGAATCAGTTTATTTAATTAAAACAAAAGCAGTGTGAATTTATGTTAACTATTATAAAATTTAGAAATAAAAAAGAATACAAATATTACTATAGACTACTGTTAATAATTTCATATTAATAATTAAAAAATAACAAAATTATGTATATTTAGATCATAAAAATAGAAGAAAAATATATTTAATATTGTAACTGTCTTAAATTTTATTAATGATGATTAAAGTTAAGTGAAATGTTATAGTCCAAAATATATTTTACCATAAACTTCAGCACAATATTGTATTTATGAAAGAATAAAAGTTTACTCATCATGACAGTTTCTCACTTTTATGTTACAAGTTTGTAGGGCTAATTGACAAATTAAATTGCTGGTGCCCAATATCCCTGCTAAACGGACATTCCTCTAAGGTGCTTGTAGATGTGAAGTCATAACATTGTACTCCCACAACCATTTCAGATTGCGCCTCAGTGTCTGCAACGCTTCGTTATCAATTTGCCAACTCCATCGCGTCCCCGTAATGCCCATCATTAGACGGCATTAGCCGCTGCAAGGCTGAGCCACGGACGGAGTCGCCCACGTCACGTTGTTATACTCGGAAATGTCCAGGCGTGATACCGCTGGTAGGGAGTTTGTAAGATACTTACAGCCTTAAAACTACACTCATATTGTGCCCACAACACTTCTTATAATAACCCTCCTAGAGTTGTACTTAGATTTTTCAACACATTTATATGGCCTGAGAGGGTTGGCACTCTTACAGTGTTCTGCCATAGAGGTACATTAATTTTTGCTGCGAATCACAGCTAAGCTAAGCTCAAAATAATTTTCTTAGTGAATTGTTTAAAGTGTGCAAAATATAGTTTCTGAGATATTTTAAAATAGTTCATCCCCAATGAAATAAGAAGAATACCAGGTAAAATTCCAGGGAACTGTTGAGGGATCATTAGTGTATTCCATTACAAGGGCCGAAAATGGCGTTTTGCCGGCCTTAAGATTGTGTTCCAAGTTCTAGAGAAAGTCGAGAACTTGAAACGATCGAGAGTAGACAAAATATTTTTGGTCGAGTTCTGAACGATATTTTTCATTGCACTACATCAATATCAACCCACTCTAACAACGAAAATCAGGCTTTTGGAACTTAGGAGGTAGTTAGGAAGGAACCCTGGTTTTGGCCAAACATTTTTTACCCTATATCTTATTGGTTTCGGCGTTGAAACCAATATAAACCGGTATCTGATGTGAAGAGGTTGCCTAGCAACCGGAAACAAGCAGTGCATCCCGCTTGTTTAGTTTGTTTGTTATGTTCGAAAAAAAATATTTTTTCACTTCCTTAGAATTGATTGCATAGTGTTACGTGCTAAAAAATATCTGTTAACACTTGATAATGGGTCAATAAGACCCGAAACCGTAAACACCTCCGGATCACTAGACAAGCAGGTGTTGTAAACCATGTTTTTGCTAAAAATATCGTCAGTAACTGGTCAAAAATGCCATTTTCGGCCCTTAAAACAAAATATAGGCCTACTATTTCATCACACTACACTATGTAATAAATTTAAACAAATGAAAAAAAATTCATTCGTCCCTAAAATTAAAACACCGGGATGCACTGCATGTGTTTCTGGTAGCTAGGCAACCACTTCATATCAGCTACCGCGGACCATTGGATTCTAGTGGGAGTTATAAAGCCAGTGGATTCCAGTTATAAATCCGAAAAATTTTCTATCCTAGACTTAAAAACAAGATTTTCGTTGTTAGGAGTGAGGGTCGAAAACAGGCAATATAATTGTAATGTGATGAAAATAATCATCCCACCAGAGGCAAACAGAGCCCTTCGAGGAGATATCTCTGGTTCTGGTGATTTTGCGGTTACGAGCACAACTCCATCTGTGGCTAATTAAAACTATCTAGGACTTTACGACTAGCTATAGAGGAGTAAATTTACGGTTTCCACAGGCCTATAAGTGAAAGCATTGGATAACGAAGATTGGTCAGAGGTTATCTGGTATTTAACATAATCAGTGTAAATTTACTCTCAAGTAGAAGTTCTATAATTACAACTTCTTGTTCTGCGGAGACCGTTCCATCGACTACTATGGAGAGACGTTGGAATATTAAATGTGGCTGTGCAGAAGAAACAAATTTCTCTCCAGATTATCAGATTTCTAACCTCCAGTGAAGCTTATGGAATGCAGAACATTATCCAACATTTATGAGACCAAGGACAGACTGTGACATGATTTGTCCATTAGTGAGATACAAATTGTCCATTGATGTTTATGCATCAAATCTTATATGTATATGTATGGCGAGTATCAGTTTTTGTACTTCGCTTCTTATCAGGACATTAATCGACTAGGTGAGCAAGTTGCTCAAAGGAAATTGAATGGTTATCTACTTTTGAATAATATGTCAATACTTCTAAATTCTAACTGTAATACTATGTTTGGCTATTTGGTTCTTTTTCAATACTAAGAGGAAGCTATGTCACTGTATAAAAGAATGCAGTAAAATAATTAACAAAAATAACAGTAAAAGTACTCAAATAATACAAGTTTGCCTAAACTCACACATGATAAATGATTTTCCCCTCCTACATACTCTCTATTGTTTATCAACAATACATCGTGAGTAACCAACAGACTCCGCCGCATTTGTCTGTGTCTCTAACCGGTAGTTAGAAACTCTTTAGCCGCCAGTGCGTGGATTGCCAAGTTAAATTTAAAAAGACTTTTTAAAACTAAACGACTGTGAGTTGAGAATATTGATCGCATATAAAGTTTTTTTCTCTTCTAAATGCAAAGAAGAGTGTGTAGAATGCAAAAATGATTTTAAAATAAGCTAAATCGATCGTATTTTTACTAACCAGTCTTTGTGGTAAGACAAATTAAGGAGTTTGTTACTACCTCAAGACTACTTTTGTACCATAATACGCTTCACTATTTCCTCTATTAGCACGTCCACCAATTTGTTGATAAAGTTTATAAAGTAACAAGTTTATGCCTTGCCTGTGAAAGTCTCAATTGATTTTTAATTAGGAACGGATGTAGATGTAAGTGTAGTAAATGCACAGCTGATCATGAGGCAGATAATAATAGAGGAGAAACGTCTCCCTTGCCTGATAAGGAACCGGTTACACTTTTACCAAGATGTTTACCTAACCCTTCCTAACGCCACAAATTTGAATGCATCTTATTCAGTTTGGTTCCCAAATCAGTACTTTATGAGATTTTTTTTATTTTAAATTGTCTCTTAAAATACCTTTCAGAATATGCTTTTTTCTTCCTATTACTTTTTAAGTTGGAAGCTTATTATACTTCTTATACTAATTGAATAATTCAACTTCAATTTAACTTTTCCTACCACCCATGAATCATAACTCCCTATATCAAAATTTGACTTATAACACTTTGACTAAAAGTAATTAAATATAATTAAAAAGAACTATAAAATACTCGTTAATTTCATTATATTTTGGTAGACATGAAGTACGATAATTTCCATCTGAATATATTTATGTCTTTACACATGTACTACTCACTCTATTCATTATGTACTTTTCATTTAATTTGCCTTAAATAATTGAGCTTAAATGTTTCTCGGTTGTTAAACCTATATATGCAGAAGAATCCAGAGCGTTACAAGAATAGAACTTAAGCTTTTTTACTTTATCCTCAAATAACGTGATTTGAACTTTACAGAGTTTCGCCATTGAATTTCCGAAAACTCTATATATTATAAAACCACGTTTAAATGCAATAACAATTTTACAAACTATAAAAAATAATTAGGATCTGGTACGGTACTAAAAATTCAGTATTGGTATGATATAATTTAACTCAATTATCCACGCTCGTCAACACTAATTTTTTTTCATAATGGTTAGCCTCTGGATTACTGGATGAACTAAATAGAAGGTTTAATTACCTGTCGTCAAGTGATCCTCTAGTCTTGATATCGACTACAGCTGTTTCACATTCCAAGAATGCATCATCAGGTCAGAACGTCAGTTGCCACTTTTTAAAAGCTATCCATCTGAATTGATTTCGTCAAAAATAACATTAAAATTACACGGACACAAGCACACATACATAACACTGATTTGGCCAAATTTAACGAAACGGGAACGATCACGAGCACATGCGGCGCCGACGATTGATGAGTCATGACTGCAGTGCACCGGTTGTAGTGGCCCCGCCCCCTTCTCTCTTATCAGGTCCTTTTATTTGGGCTTGGTCATCTAAGATTTGAATGGCAGTGTTGTAAACAATGTTTGATTAAAATGATAGTTTTTCATTGAGGACATGGTCGGGCTCTATTTTTGATGCTCGGTAAATCTCGAATTCAGTTGTAAAATACATTTGAAGAATTCGAGATAAGAGATATGAGATAAGAATTCGAGATAAGAGAGAAGGGGGCGGGGCCACTACAACCGGTGCACTGCAGTCATGACTCATCAATCGTCGGCGCCGCATGTGCTCGTGATCGTTCCCGTTTCGTTAAATTTGGCCAAATCAGTGTTATGTATGTGTGCTTGTGTCCGTGTAATTTTAATGTTATTTTTGACGAAATCAATTCAGATGGATAGCTTTTAAAAAGTGGCAACTGACGTTCTGACCTGATGATGCATTCTTGGAATGTGAAACAGCTGTAGTCGATATAAAGACTAGAGGATCACTTGACGACAGGTAATTAAACCTTCTATTTAACTAATTTTTTGTATCAAAGGGGTGTTAAGCCCGTTTAATAGGCAAATATTAATTAATAAACTCTAATAATTAGGTGTTAACAATTATGTAGTACTTATATGGTTTACCAAACAGTCATGAAGACAAGAGCTATGGATAAAATATGTCAAATGGTGAAACGACATATAAACAAATACTGCTCTTGATACCACTGGCTGTTTGATGAATATTTCAGATTTAGACATCACAGAGGCAAATGAAGACATCAAGCCGCAGAAGCTTGTCCGACACCTCCGCAGACACAATCTTGTTGATAACGTTGACTCTCTGTTTGATTAATGTCTCCAATTTGGAGTCCTCAGTGGACGGCTTGTCTGTGGGAGCAACACGGCGAGATAAAATCATAACGATGTACGTGCGAGCGGGGCGGCGGCGACGGCGGGGACTTTGGACACTTTCTCAAAATGTTGCATTAACTTGTGGGAATATTGCAATGTAGACTTGTATATTTTTATATTACTCTTCCTTATCTTAATTAAAAATTTTTAGGAGACTTTTTTAACATAATATAAGCTAATAACATAATTATATGGTATTTTCTTTGTTATAATATATATAACGACTTCTAAAGTGGTATAAATCTTTGTTTTCTGTTATTCAATTGTTGCTGGGACAATTAGTTTCAATACATTAGTGAATCATCATCAGGCCGTAGAGTATAGATGTCGGTAGTTATTCATACGAAGGTTGTCACCAGATATGAAATATTAAATGTTAATATGAAATATGAATATGTTTGTTGTTTAGTATGAAATATTAAACAACAAACATAACTTTTTAAGTTATTATAAATTTTTTTTAAGTGTTTGAGGGCCGATTATTTGCTCGATTAACTTGATTGATTTATTGTAGTCATAGTAATATTACTGTATTAATAATATGACAGAATAAATCCCAAACCCTAAACGGGGTTTGTTATTTAAAAACTAGCTCGTTCGCTCTGTGGACTTTTTAAGGTAGGACCGTTGACTATAAATACTAGGACTGATTGCGCTGCACTGTGGTATGAGTTTGATGAATCTGGAACACTCTACAAGTTATTTAGTTGTTTTATACTCTTTCTTAATTTACATTTTTTTACTAAATAGTCAACATCATCAGTATAATGAGAAATTATTTTATTATAGGTATTATTCAGTAATTTCGCTCCTGGCTACAATGAAAAAGCCATGTATTTAGTAGAGCTTGTGATTCTTGTTTTGACAAAGCTGTTTCAGCAACTCTTTTGTTTTGATTTTAAACTCCATAAGACCAAAGCCACACTAGATTACTCAGTCATGACTGCAAAATGACCATCATGTTATTTGGGCCACCGGCTATGACATAGTAGATTTTAAAGCTCTAAGATAAAAATCACCTGACCACAACAACTGTCAATATCGTGCTCGTTCATACGTTTTTTATGTTTATTAACTAATAACCTCAAACTTTCCTTCAATATTTTAATAACTCTTAAATAATATAGGCCTAATATAAATTAAATAATCTGTTAAATTACAAATACAGAATTATCATTAAATATTTGTAATCTATGATTTTTAATTTTGAGGCAACGAGATTATGTTTTGAAATAATCATAACAATAAACGTTTTACCGCAGGTCTCCAGCTACTGTAGAGGATTGCAAATATTTTTCACTATGCAGAGGCCATATAAAGGTAACTTCATATTCGCCGTCCGCGGGATTACATTAAATAGTTAAACAGAAATGCATTAGTATATTTTCATGATTCAACTCCAAACAGTAGGGGAGCAAAACCAGCAAATCATGTTTTCAACAATAACGCTGACCTTTAATGGTTAAATGTAATAGTGTAATGATTAACATATCAGAAATATAAAAAACACTCATAACAGAAAAATATTGCATTGACTTATCAAAATAGCCCATTAAGTAGTGGAGTGTTGAGACCGTACAGTAATTAATATTTCAAAGCATACTACGACCAGTTTTATGAAAACGGCAATTAAAATGGGTCTGAAATCAACCTACTCTTAATATAAAAATAACTTTGGTTGAGACCCTGAAATTTTATTATTTTGATTATTGTGACATGATTTACAATGATTTACCTACGGACCTACCTATGAACTACCAAACAATTACAATGCGCACAAAAGTATTGTATTTGATTTATTTTACATTTGCGGTGTACCCTATGATCATGTTACTATGAAGCACTTTTACATATGAAATTAATAGAAGTCAGAAAATATCATATTTTAATAATTCTCTGGTACTATCAAGTGGTCTTCCAACTAATGTATCTAGCAAATACATTTAATTTTACAGGCAATAGTAGTATGAGAGAAACTCGCCATAGTGGCTTTTTACTATAAAGTATACCTGCACACAGATCATCATTTTACAACAGATCATCTATATATTAATAGGCAAGCATGTTTCTTTTCCTCCTTTTTTCTCAGCTTGGAATCGTAGGTTAAATCTGCACATACCGTTAGAAAGGTATTGTGCTGTAGATGAGCAGAATCTTGTTTTAATTTACACCGGCCCCCAGGGATACGCCCTGCAGGCTCTCAAAGATTCAATGTCAATCTTATGGAAGAAGATAATTGACTGAATCATTAGAAAAACAAATTGTAGAAAATCAGGAGGAACAGATGTTTCAGTTAGAAAATATTGTTTTAACAAATCTGGTACTTATAGTCCACATGAACTGAAAAAAATGTTGGTTGAATTTTAACCAGGAGAGGCGATCTCTAGTTCGTTTTAATAGCATCTCGGTTGTGGAATGCAGTGCCAGCTGATTTGCGAAATGTCGAGAATCGATCTCGTTTTGTGATATCGTTAAGTGGTTGCTCTCGTTTGATTCGTGGGGACATAACAAAAATAAAAATTTCTCATAAACTATACTCTTACTATAATAACTATAACTCATAACTATACTCTATAAACTATAAACTATACTTCTCCAATACTTTTGTACTAAAATTATTCCTGAGATAAATTGTTGATTGTGTGTTTGAAAATGATAATATTTTGAAACAAAACTCTATTGTATATTTATTAAATTGAATCTTTAAGTCTTGTGTGTTTTTTAATTTTAAGTTTTCTTTGAATTATTAGTGTTAAAATGCTTTGCTTACCGAATTCTGGTATTTTCAACTGAAGTTCAGTGATAGAGAGGACTATATAGTCCTAACTATGAATAAAAATAAAGCATTTGTTATTGTCATTTTAAACGAAATAAATAAGCTAACAATATAATGACAAGTTCTAGTTTTAATTCAGACACTTAGGCTAAGGTATTAGAAAACCTTATTACACAAACCCACAATTTGGATTTATTGAATTTAAGCACAACATAGAAATGTTTATTAAACAATCTGTTTATCTTTAGGTAATTGTTTATCTGTTTATCTGTTAGGTAATTGTTGAAAAGGATCCATAGTAACTTTTCCTTAAATTAATAAAGGCTAACGTACTTTATAATAAAATAAATGTACATTGAATCTAGGCCTATTTAAGGTTACTTTTGAGAGGCCTAACTAAACCTTATTTTAACCCTGTTTTCAATATTTAATCTTCATTTACCGTACAATACGAAACTCGTAGTTTATTACGTAAACCATTATTATGATTTAAGCATATGAAACTTCCTTTACGTTACGTAAAACCAGATTATGGTAGGCCTTTAGGTAAACCTTGTTTATTCCTATGATGCTTAAAGGTTTTATTTACAATAGGCCTATTTTTTAATATCTTAAAAACCAACAACGAAACGTTTGATTATATTCGGCTATAGCTATATAATCTAACAGTGGCGGATCCAAGGGGGGGGCTAAGGGGGCTATAGCCCCCCCCTTGAGGGCCAAGGTGGGGCGCCGCGACGGCCCGGAGCGGGCGCCGGCCCGTGTCGGGCGCGGGCCGGGTGATGGGGCGCCATCTCAATCGGTGGGGCACCAATTCTGAGGCTTCCAGAGTCCCTCTGTGTGTATGCCGAGTCTTCGTATAGTTACGAGGCGGAGATGGGGAGTGACGTATTCCATCCTCAAGTTTAAGGGCCCTTTTACATCGCGTCGAGCGACGCCGCGAGGGCTTGCGCCCGCCGCGTGTCGCTCGAATCGCTGTATACCTTATTGGATGACGCGCGACAGACGACCGTCAGGCGCCGGGTATAAATGCTCCTATCTAGTGCAATGTACTTATTTTACGTGCCTTGAAAGATGCGATGTATAATAGGGGCCTAAGTGGAAGAGAAATGGAAAGGAGATATTTTCACTCTTGTTGAGTCATTTCACCACTTTTCTTAAGAGTTGAAATTGAGCCACTCTTTCAGAGTGAAAATTCACTACCTCAAAAGAGAAACTTTGATCACCCACCAAAAGAGTGAATGTTTTCGTCCAAATTTGTGTGAAAATCAATCCTAAAAGGAATGATTTTCATTTTTAAAGGAGTGAAATTAACTACTCAAAAGAGTGACTTTTTACTAAATGAAGAACTAATATTCTTTCATAAAAAGACTTTTTTCGTTCAACCTAACCTAACGAATCTTTCCAAATTAGGTGGTTTACAGACCCTTGTATAATTCTTGGCTTGGCTCATCAAGCTAGTTATTGACAATTGATAGTAAGATTATAAACATGGGTTATAATTTATGTAAGTTAATTAGACAGACATTGGCATAGGCCAACTCATGAGAGTAGTTTATCAGTGAACACCATAAGGCCCTAGGCTACACGTGTGAACTGTACTGGTGCTTATTAAAAGCAAAGTAAAGGTATAGGCTCTAGTGTTCGAGTTTATTGGATATAATCTTCAATCTTCCTTTTTACCACTTGAACCACTAACCAACCACTATAATCATAACGAAGATGGCGAAGGGAAAATCTTACTCCTGTGCTGTGAGAGGCTAGTCACTCATGCACGTCACGTGACTCCAGGATTCATACGAAATAGAACGAAACCCGTTCTTTTAGGAAGTAAAATTCAGACACTCTGAACTATATCGAATTTTCATTCTTTTAATAAAAGTATATTTCATCCTTTTCGAAATACATTTTTTCTACGCTCATTTTGAGTGAAATTTCCACTCTTTAAGAATTTTTTTGAATTCTTCCACCTAAAGAACGGCCTATTTCACTCTTTGGATTTTAGCGTGTGGTGGAGGCGAAGGGGAATCAAAATTACAACTAGATGTTGTATTTAATGTTTGGTTGCATTGCGCGCGCAAACTTTTCCTGTCACAACACGAAATCAAGAACAACAGACAGTGCAGAGCGAAACGCAATGCTGTATGTGTAATGTCTGATAAACCCTTTGTGATGACTACCTATTGATTCAAACGAAATCATACTTAATTAATTATTAAGATTCATTATAATAAATAAAGTAGTTCTAAAGAAGGTTATGTCTGAAAAAATAATACTGGTTCATTTTAAAGAAAACGGTAATCTGATTAAATAAAAGACGACGAAAAGAAGTCTAAATTGACGTTCAAGTTTTTATCAAAGCCAGAACCGTGTAGATTTGAACCTGGAGAAAATCAACTTGAGGTAAAATTCGTTAAAATAATTACTAATTCAAATAGCAATCATACATTTTTGCAAAAATAGGCTACTTATAAACTAATTATAGTATATATCGGCACTCGATCCCTACTAACAAAAAAGTATATTATTATACTCTAATATTATTGATGAGGTATATTTGTATTATGTCTATATGTATGTACACAAGGATATCGAGAAAGGCTCCAACGATTTTCTTCAAACTTTTCAAATAAAGCAGTTCTGGGATAAAAATGATAAGGCCTATATTTACAGGTTTCAATGTCAGGAAAATCTTCTTTCGGGTACTTGTCTATTGTTATATAAGCCAGCTAATTTTTTATGTTATTTTGATCTGCAGTATTAAAGACCATATAAATTGAAAGAAGACTATTTACTGAGCATTGTGTACAATTTCACTTTTTAAGTTTTGCGGTTTTTCGGTTCTGCATCCATAAGGTTAGAAATGTCACCGATGATCGCGGTGAACGCATTTCCGCCCGCGGCATGACACGGGCATGCATCAACTGCGCGAATTGACCTGAGCCAGCACTGAGAAAAATCGCAGCGCCAGATTGCATGTAAATGTTGATTTCCCAAGATTTTTGTTGTGACCCCTATGCGGCTGTAGAGGGCACCTAGAAGTTGTAGGGGCCTACAGTACAACAATTTTTTGGCTAGGGTTCGACCCTAGATATGACTTGTGTAAACAGCTTAGTCCAACTTTTTGTGGTTACCAACAGAGTAATGTGGGTCCCACAAACCAGACTAGGTTGCACAGATTAGTGACGTCATAGTTTGTGCCAGATCGCACTAGTGGATGTTAAATACCCTAGAGGTTCTGTGGCACTTTGCTTGCACTAGTCATCCTGCGGTGCCCCCATGTCGGATGTGAGCTTTGGTAAGACCAGGCTGTTGTGGACGACCGCATGATGGAGAGACGTAACGCCCGATAAGGCTTGGGTGCGCAGCTAACCCCCGCCAAGGATGTGGTAGGCACAGGATGAAAAGATTCCCGTGTTTGACAGGTGACGGCGCATGCGCATTTACGTTGCTTCTATTACTCACATAATTTACTAATATCATCAGTCCGTCTTGAATCGCGGTTGCACAATGTTGGTTTCTGACGTTATATATATTGTGTTTTTTTATCATTTAAGTGTATGAAGAAACAAGTAACCTTGTGAGGAATGGGATCTCTCCTAGAGGTAGGATAACCTGGTTGTGTTAAAATAATAATTGTAGGTTTAATAATCGCTGCCACTATAAAGTTAAGAGTAAATGGAATGTATAACCTTTAAATTCTATGTATGTACTTTAGTACTTACAGAAGCTTTTGGTTCATAAATCCCTTTGGGACTTTTAATTGGTGATACTGAACTGGAACTTAAACCAATTGTGGACGTCAGAAACAAAAAGTCGTTATTTTATGAAAATGTTTAAGTTAATTAGGATTATGGATGCGTTTGGTCATGGTATCTATAGAAAAATATCTCTCTTAGTAACTATGAGGAAATATACAGTTTGTTAAAAGATGACTTCTTCCGTTGTGCATTAACTAAAATGATTTAAACAAGATTTGACTCTCGCTGTTTCACCAGAGAGCTAATGTAAAATTGCTGTTTACATGTTTTTCTTGTATAAATTAACATAACACTGTTTTTCAAATGGTATTTTTTTCTTTGTGGCTAGGCTTAGTGGAAAATCAAAATTTTTAGTGATACAATTTTTATTGTATCCCCCCCTGTCAGAAAATACACCCGCAGCAAACCTGCGTAGATACTCAGTAAATTTAAATTATATCATATTCATTTTAGTACTTTTATCTAGTGGTGAACATCACTGTTGCAAATAATAAATATTAACATTTTAAGTTAGACATGCAGATGCATAGGTCATCAGACAAGCAGGTCCAGACACCACATACATTTATTTTCTATTAGAATGCTTGGGATTTAGTTTGTAGGTTTGTTGCCATGGGGTGCGGTAGGAAAATATAAGTTACTCCCCCCACCTACTGAATGTAAAGTGAAAATTGTTCAAAATCTGGTAAAAATAAGCGGTATACCTTGCTAGATGATTGTTAACTCTCTTGCGAAACTCCATGGGAGATTTCTTGGATTAAAATAAAAAGAAAAGTACTTATGAACATATGTCCTAAAATGCTTCGTAAGGTACCAACCGACATTTTGTTTTTATACTAAATAATTTTTATTTACGTAACGTATCATTGTATTAAGTTCATATTTGGCTTTAACGTTTATCACAGCAATGTTCATTTTCAGGAAAAATATTATTATAAATGTTTTTAGATTAGCGGCCAGCCTAAAATGTTTAACTCTATTACTATTTATTTTAACTGACAACCATTTAACATGACAATATGATAAAAATGAGATGAATAGACATTAAACAACTAAAAAAATAATTAATTATCATAGACATTAAAAATAGTTTGGCCTATAATTTACAATATTGCTCTTTTCAGTTAATAAAAAAATAAATAGCAAAATGATATGCGTTAAGTTATGAAAGTACAATTAACAAGTGTAATACAGTGAATAATAAAAATGATAAGATATGATTTAATGTATATACATAGTAACAATCTTCTTAACATATAAAAGGTAAAACCCTTACTCACTCATTCATCACTAATTCTCCAACTTCCCGACTAGCTAGAGTTACTTAACAATAAATAACAGAGTTATTGTAATTTTTGAACTAAAATAACCAACTTTTGTCTTTGTTAGGCTGAAAAATTGATTTATTTCTAATGCATATAAATCTAAGTAGGCCTACTGTAACTCCGTAATTTTGCAATCATAAGTACAAACTAGATATTATTGTTTAGATAATTTTATTTGTTAACTTTTTTCTCATTAAATATTTTGATAAAATTTACCTGTTTTGAGATATTTTGGTTTCGAAATTTAAAATGCCCACAATTTTAAAAATATGCGCCGAAAAAATATTTTTTATATAAAAATTAACATTGTTTTGATAAAAGTTTATGTAAAATTTGCACTTCATACAATAATCCATTGCTGAAATAATTCTATACCAAAAATCTTAAATATAGGAAATTTTTTTAACTACGGACTGTGAAATAAGCACATTGACACCTGATAAAATGATTAAACTTTACAATAACAACATTCAGCGCGAAAAAATTCTGGTGGTGGACTCAAGAAATAAAGTGCCCACCTCCTTAAAGGGTGTAATTTGCAGGCCGTAGGATTTTTTGTTGGTTACCCCTAGATTGGTCTAGTGTCATGACTTTAGGCACTAGACTGTACTTGGCGATCCACCAGCTAGAGAGGGTCGCGCGCTATCCGCGGACGTCGGGGCCCACCAGCTGGCCTGGATCAGACACCAGACTGTACTTGGCGATCCACCAGCTAGAGAGGGTCGCGCGCTATCCGCGGACGTCGGGGCCCACCAGCTGGCCTGGATCAGACACCAGACTGTACTTGGCGATCCACCAGCTAGAGAGGGTCGCGCGCTATCCGCGGACGTCGGGGCCCACCAGCTGGCCTGGATCAGGCACTAGACTGTACTTGGGAATCCACCAGCTAGAGAGGGTCGCGCGCTAGGCCCGGGTGGGTGGAAGTACCAGTCATGCTTGCTGTTTCCTACAGATTTAATGACTGATCAATGACGTAATCAGTTTTTGACGTCATATGCATAACCACAGATGACTGGGGGTACCCACTAGCAGGGGCTTGTGTCATGACACTAGATCAGTCTAGGGGTAACCAACAAGAAATCCTACGGCCTGCAAATTACACCCTTTAAGGAGGTGGGCCCCTTATTTCTTGTGTCCACCACCAGACATTTTTCTCAGTGAGGTAGCCAGGGATGCATCAACTGCGCGAAACGCTCCAAGGGACGACCAGAGACGTGCATTAACTGCGCGAAGTGGTGGGTTTATTTCAGTATCATATCATAAGACAACATAGGGTTTTAATATTTGCAAATTAGATAATTTTACATTAAAATTATACGAAAAACCAAAATATGTTAATTAATTTTTTTTGTCGACTTATTTTCTCTTGAAAAGTTTAGTAGGCCGCTTGTCAATACCAACTGCCTTCTTCTTGAGGCTATGGATAAATTTATTGATGGAAAATCTGTTCACCTGATTAAACGGAGTAGCTTCATGGTTATGTTCATTTCCATTAGGGGTGGATAAATAAAGCCTACTTTTACAAAGCAAACAACAAAATATTTACAATTCTCACACTTTCAAAAAACATATAGGCTATTTATGAAAAATCCAAGGCAACGTGGGTGATGTTGTGCCTTTAAAATCTACACCGTAATGGACCGAAATAACCAATAAAATAACATGGGGAGTGGAGTTAAGAAAATCACTTGAATATTTACGAATACAAGTACCAAAGCCAAGAGTTTGACCAAACTTTGTGATAAATGGGAGGTTGGGGTGAACCTGTAAACTAAGAGATTTCTTCCGCCGCCAACTACCGTATACCTGGCTCGGGCTTCGCGCAGTTGATGCACATTTATGATAATAAGAGCAATGAAAGTTGGTACATTGGCCAAACTGTTGTTTGTAATAAAATTTGATTGGCGATTTAGTATTGTTTTCCAAAGCGATGGGTGAAGAAATGACCTGAAACTGCTATTTTTAACACTTAAATTTCAAAAACTTCTCGGGGGAGGCCCCCAAACCCCCCGCCGGTCTGACCCGCCGATCGGGGGGGAGGGGGGGGGGCGCAGACCCTCCGGTTAGCCCCCCCCTTTTTAATGTTCTAGATCCAACGTAGTAATCTAACGTAGGCCTATGAAGTAAACCTGAGGTCATTTTTAGTTTATTTTGTGTCTTTCTCAGAGTGAAATAGAACATGATTGTCATACAATGTTGTTAACATGTTGGAATACTAACTTAGCTTAGACTACATAGTCACTTTGATACTGTACTTGAAACAATTTAAGACCACCTTACATGATCTTCCAAAGACTCAAAAGTAAGCTTAACAATGTCAGAATAAGCTGTTGGTCGAAACAATCAATGGATCTAGATTCCATTGTTTTTTTCAGATCTTAGGTTCAAAATGCTACAACGTTAAAGTTAGTTTTTGGTAGGCCTAAGTGTTTTTTTTATATTCTCAATCTTTATAGTTCCTGGAGGGTTAAAAGTTTCACATTTTACAACGTCTATTTATTTATTCTTCAGATTAATTTTTAAGGAAAACACTTTCATAACTTTAAATTTGATCAAGTTGTGACGGTATAAAAAAGACGACATGAAACACCAACAATAGCACTATAGACTCTCGTTCACAACATCAGCTGGGGACCAGACAGCGATGTAAAAACTTAATACGTCATAGCTTGCCATAGCTTGCGGCCCAATTTCACTTTGTTAATGTTTTTTTTTCTGTTAAAAGCCATAAAACTATATTTATTTATTTATTTCATTTATTACAAAATGCTATAAAACAGCCTAGGCCAATTATATTATAGCATTAATATAAAGCAAGTAAAATAACAAAATTCAATAAACTATACATTCACATTCTTATGGAGACTAGTTTGTGATTGGTTCAGTGACCGTCTTCAAGAAACAACTGACGAAACAAGTGAAAAATACAACAATGACTTTTTAACATGCCAGCTATAACAACTATAAATATGTTAACAACAATAACAACGACAAGATAACAACAATAACAGTAAAAATAATAACAACAACAAGAAAAACAATTGTAACAGTAAATAAATAATATTCAAATTTAATAATTTAATAAATATATGCTGTATATCATACATAAAAAAATTATTAAGTAGTCTACCTGCTGAAAAATTAATACCATAATAGTTTTTTTATAAAGATTATATATTGCAAGGTCAAGGTGGGATGGTGACCACTTACCCCACGCACTGCATTGCGTGACGAACTAGTTGTCGATAGGAGGTGTCGATGAGCAGCACACGCACACACACGCGCACACGCACACTAAAATGTGTGTCTGGCATTGTACAGTAGTTAGAGTGGGGAAAAAACCTCCACTGTATACAGTGCATGAGTTTAAATGGGACATTACTGATATTTTAAATTAGTAAAAACCATTTTAAATATCATGACATCGTTTTAGTCATTGTTTATAAATAGGCCTATATTCTATAAAATGTCGAAAAATGTCTAGAAAATGGTTTGTGATCTTTGTTTATTGTGTTAGAGAGTTGAGTCTATGACCCATGTACATTCAATACTATCCTGATATTGTTTCCTGACGCTGCTGCACATGTAATATTGTTGATGACCATAAATGATTGTAATTTTTCTCGAGGATAAACATTTATTTAATAATTTTCATATTCTACAGTTAAATATATTCTCGGTATATGTATAATAAAATATAGTTCCGTACCTGCTTCTAGTTAGCCGTTAAAATAACGTCATTCCAAATATTAAGGGTTATTTATGCATAACAATAATAAACAATCAGAAAGAAAAATCTAATATTTTATTTTGTAAATTTCACACTAGGTTGGTAATTAAACTAATACTCTGTAGGAAATGTCTGGAATGAATAAACAGACATAGTTTCAATCCATGTTATTTAATTACTATAAACTAATAAATATATTACTTCCCTACAGTCATTTTTCGAGATTAGAATGTAGGAAATTTTAGAAGTAGGCCTACTTTAAAACGTATATTTTAGAATTGTCTTGTAAAATAGAAAAGTTTAATCAAGCCCATGTCGAGTATTTAAACTAAAACTGGAACAAAATTAAATTGCAAGAATATATAAGCACAGTAAATTTATGAAAAAAAACCATGCATACACAACGACTTAAACAATTCAACTATAAATAATTCTGAATTTTATTGTTTTTATAAACAAATCACTGTTAAAAAGAAATTTGACTTAGACCACATTTCAGTATTTTATAGGCCTACACAACTCTGACAAAACGATAATGAGCATATATTAAGTTGCATCATTCTTATCAATTAAACTTTAGTTCATTTATCAGATTCTACCCTGAATCTTGTCAGTTGCTTGTCAACCCATTCGAGACAGATTTAATTAAATCAATTTCGAAGCTGTTGTTAATCATTTGATGTATTACATGTGAATATTGATGTTAATTTGCAATTCCTAAATAGATAATTCACTGAACAGGCCTCAAGTCGTGTTCAGATAATATGCAGGATAAATTATTCATGTGAAATTATACCTCATTAGCAATGATTGCGATTGGTTTAGTACCAGGGGTCTGGTTTAGTGATTGATTAATTGATTTAATGACATTTATGTAAGTTTAAATATTCCATTATTTAAAAGCAGCACAGATTAATACTAACATTCATAGTATAGAGCATTTAATGATAAACCAGGGACGTTTTTGGGGTTGTAAAAATTATTAAAACTATACGTTTTTATAGTCATTTTAATATTAAATAAAATTTTATATTGAATTCGTGTCTTAACTAACTGTTAAGAAGTCATAAGATATTTGACTACTCTTTATATTTATAATTCAGTTTTGTAATAGATTGTATTTGAAATCCATTCTATTAAGTCAAGATTATTAATTCTTATGCATAACTCTATATATTATTAACTCTCATAAGCAGGGCTTAAAGTGAAACTTTTCGCTTGAGATAATCGTAAAATGACCGCGTTATGAAAAGCAACTTTGGGCTCGTGTTATAAACTATATTTCTAGTACTAGGTAGTAATGATTAAGTTATTAAAAAAATATTCATTTACACTAACTGTATTTACACTTACTGTATAAAAAACAAGGATTTTACAGCCAATTACTTTTCACACGGTAAAATCCACTAAGTATATAAAAACAAGGATTTAACAACTAATTTACTTTTTACATAATAGACAAACCACTAACTGTATAACAAACGAGAATTTTACAACTAATTTACTTTTGATACAATAGGAAATGCTCTAACTGTGAAAAACAAGGATTTTACATCTAATTTACCTTTCACTCAACAGGCAATCCGTCTTTTTTTATCAACACCAGTGGCATTGGTAGGAAAGTACTAAACGTTTTTAGAGAAAACGGTCCAAAGTCAATGGGTATCCTGAGGAATTCCAGTGCAAGGCGCGGACGCACAACCAACTTCTAATGATACTTCGGCTACCTGTGTTGCGTTCCTTATTCCTTGTCAAGTTTTCTGCTGGACTAGATCGCACTTTTTTTTAGAAAAATGGATGTTGGATGAAATTGCACTGGACGAAATAGCACTACACCGATTAAACAACATAACTCCAACTACTGACATGTAGCAAGAGCTACCAAGGCATTGTACCCTCCTTTCCCATCAGATAGAACTCACTAATTGATGATGAACGAGAATTGGATGAATTTCCATGGTCATACACCCCTGCTGCCATACAATTCAAAAGAATGGAATGTAATAATCTCGCACTTAAAATTTAGTCTGCAAAGTAGTTTTTGTTTACATTGTCCTTGTTTGTTTTGGATTACAGTAGTTCGAATGTCAAACGCAACATTATAGGTTAACGAAAACATATATAAAGAACCAATGTTTTTTCAGTGCATTTTAAAAAGACTGTGACAATCGCCAATTTTGCGGACTAATTACAGTCCAGAAAATTTCTGTTCTGCTTGCAGTATGATAAAAAACCTACTGTGTACCATTTTATTTCCAATAAGAGCGCAAATGTCTGAACCGCCTCATTCACACCATTTAATGAGGAGGAAAAAAACGTAAGATCATATATAGATTAATATGCATCTTCAATTATAAAATTAGTTTTCTGTACATTTGAAAATCAAACAAAATATTAGAAAGTAAATGAGAGATAAAAAAGTACGGTAGGAATTTTAAATTCTAATAGTCTAGCATCACTGGGGTAGTAAACTAGTAATTTATGTATTTTCGAAGCTCAATTTCATATTCAAAGCTCCCAAGACAAACAAGCAAACTGTAAACATCTTTCAACGCAAGATCCACGACTCAAACAACTTTCCCTTGTCGTCTGCGATATATCATGGCGGCTTTACTCATACATATATCAACACCAAGAAATCATTTTTAAACCTATTTTTGTTGGCTTTTCAAAGAAAACCAATTTACTTCTCACAGTAGTTTATGTCGGTAACAGTTTTGAGATACAAACTTCGCATTATTTTCAATTAGCAAACACTATAATAATGTTTCTTCTTAAATTCAAAATTGTAATTCAGACCGATGTAATTTTTAATTTTACAGCCAATAAAAATTTAAATTGAAAAGCAAAATCATTCTAGAGAAACAAACTAACAATCTTTCAGTAATATAGGATTATTTTTCTAATGATTATTTGGGGCTATTTCGTACTAGGTCCTATGAAGCCTTATAACTACCTACATATATTAGGCCTACGTTAAGCCGTTTTTTTTGTTTATACAACTGTTGCATTACTTGCATCGATATACATCGTTGTCTATTTCTGGACCAATTCTAACGTTAAATCTGTCAAAAAGTTTGTTTCAGTCCGTAGATTTTCAATAAGGTTTTAGATTTTAGATATTTCTAATCTGCATGATCTGTCATTAAAACTGCCACTTTTTCCATAAGGTTAATGTAGAGAGTATTGTTTAATTGAATTGGAAATTAAAACAGAGAGTAAACCATGCAATGGGAGAACACATGTTAAAATCAGAGTAGAATCAATCCAACAATTGAAATGTCAACAATGTCTGTGAACAATGTTTAATGTCTGATTATTACCAATTCAATGAACACTTTAAAATGTTTTGCCACCACTTTATAAAATAAATTCCTTAAACTGTGTTCACATACTGTGGTCACCCACGATAGTGCCAATTCGATACTTCGGTCCGACCTATCGATGGTATGCGATTATGCCAGTCTACCGGCTGTAATTTCTGTTGGATAATTCGTGGCGCGCAACATCGCGCTGTGTAGATTGGAGCTGTCAATTACTAGACCACTAATGCAAGCCAACATGTGCTACCTATGCAAATCCATTTCCGTGGGTGTTGTAATGTATGCAATTAAATGATTGTAGGTAACACAGATTATGTTAATGGTGGACCATCTGTGAGACTGGCTTGTAGTAGAGGTTCTTAAATAGTAGTAGTATGGTGGCCGAATCCTTTTACGATTGAATTACCTTTTGTAGAAGTTTTGTAAAAAATAATGTAACCTCAGGCACTAAAATAACAACATATAATTAAGAGTTTGTTAAAAAGTCAAGCGTATAATAATAAACACTAAAATAGATTGACCTCTTTTTACTTGCAACAAAAATTTGGTTAAATTAGCTTACGAAATCGGACCATTAAGTGTTTAATTGTTTATTAAGTGTGCATAAGTGTTTAGTGTTTAATGTAGGCGATAAAATTAAATTGTAAATAAAATATTTGTTAAATCATTATATAACTGGTATATTTTATACACTAATTATTTCATAATAAAATAAAAGAATACATAATCTCTTAGGTTTTTTTAAGAAAAAATGACAAGTCTAATCAAGTTTTCCAGTTGTTAGTAGTTAGCCAATAGTCTTTAAGAATCACATACACACATAATTATATTTTCCGTACATTTTGTTAAAACTCCAATTTTTAAATACCTTTTTTTACATAGTTTCAATTAGTATAAATTTGACTACAGTACATCGAAATCGTCCTGCCAATCTATTTAGAATGTTAGTAAATTAGAGATGTTAATAAATACAAACTTTCCCATGCAGTCTATTGAAGGGGTTTCAAAGGATTACTCTACTAATTGATATTCCAACTAACCGTATTTACTTATTCAAAGTAAATACAAAGTAGTATTTGTGTTCTACTGATGTTAACCAGCCATCATTCTAAATTATTTACTTCCAGAACTATCTGAACGATTTCACAAATTTGATTGAGAGCAAAATACAAAACATTTAAAGGAATAAATATTTAAAATTTAAATCGACAATATGAGACAATTTTAATTTTAGAATATTTTATGTCATAGCATTTAAAGGTCTCATTATGTTAATAACTATATTATTACACATTGGCTACATTATGGTTCTGGTTATAGTAGTATGCACTTTTTAAACTGTCATATTTATAAAACTATTCTATCAAAGTGGTATACTGTAGACTACTTTGAAATTTACTAAGAAACATTTAATTTGATGTATATTTACTGGCAATATTTTTGACAAAAAAATGTTAATTGGAATTAAAGTGGTTAACTTAAATGTTACCTAGAAGATTTACAGGTAACCCAAGGCGCACATTTTGAAGTTTATTGAGTTTTTGCATAGCTAAAAACCTTAAGAGTTTTTGCATAGTTAAAAAACCTTAAGAAGTCACCTGTTAAATCTGAAAATAACAATTTATCACCAATTGTTTTCATAGTATTCGATTTCTTTATCAGGACAAGACCTAATGGATCCCTGATATTTTGCTCCAGGCCTCGCATTTCCTAAGGACAGCTTTGTCAAAGTCACAATGGGAAAGCAAGAGTAAATAGGCATAAAAATGGCTACTTATCCGTTCAATTCTGGAGTGTTTATTTAAACCGTTGTGAAACAATTAATATTATGGTAATACTGATTGATATTCAAAACTGGTTTCCAAAAATCAAAATTAATTAAAAATAACTTCTTCCTTCAAGCATCTTAGCATGAATCTTTAAAATAAAAATAAAATACTTTACCTATATGTTCGGTTTTGCAAACTTCCTCTCAAACTTTTCAAATCAATTGAGGCAAATAGACAATCAGCAGGTTCACCAAGCGAAATTGACAATTGAAATTAAATTAAATTTGTTGTAACATTAAATTATTGATAATTTATAAAAATATTTTTCTCTTAGTGGGTTAAAAATGTTGTAAAACCTTAAACAAATAAAAATAACAATCTTGTTTGTATTTGTTTTGTGTGAATCTCATCACCAGTGGCATTTTTAAATGTTGATGGACAAGGAACGGTCCAAACCCTGGTCAAGTAATGTCATTGTAATATTATGCAACATAGTAGGATAGTAAGCTGTCGCCGACCTGATTAGATAGCATTATTAATTAATATCCAGTGGCAAATGGTAACTGAGTCCAAAATCGACACCATCGGGTATCCCACCGGCAACCTCCGAACTGTCAAGTGAGAACTAGAATTTTATTTTGTATATGCTCTAAAAATAAATGCGAGTTTGAGGAAGTCCGCAAGGACCGTAGTCTCATTAATGCAATGCACTGGTGGACGGGTGTGCTCGAGATCGTGTTTAAATAATGGATCCGTTTTCGTGTAGGTCTCTCCTCAGTTGATGGTGTTCTCATTCTATCGGCAAACAAGGAGCTTTTGTCTATCGAGTATAATGCAACAACAGCGCCCTCAACTCTGCTCCTAATGAGTCGCTCGATTATACGAGTCTATCTCAAACGTTTTGTCGCCATTCTACTATATGTAAACTGAGAATAGATATTCACAATTTTATGAAATGAATTATTTTTTATGGAAATTCATAATTAAATATTTTTGTTGCTAATGTAGCAAGGCAGGATTCAAAATAACTAAACTGCATATTAAGTGCAGACATTATAATGGTCTTCGTATAGGATCCGTCTAGAAGGCAGTAACGTAATTTTTTTTATTTTACTTGTCTCAACATAGTTCATTAGTAAAAATCTTCCAATTATAATAGCATTTGCAATTACGGTAACTTAACTTATCTTAAACTATATTAATAAAAAATACATTGCTAAATTTGACAACAAATTAAGATTATTACACAGGAAGAAATAGGTATATAATTAGAGACGACCATTGCCAAATGCGATACCAATACAGTTTACATTAATGGAATCACTTAAAATATGTATTTTAGCAACAAAAGTAGCCTAACTATTTGAGACGTATTTAAACACTCGGGTTTTGAAAATTTCAGGATTCCCTGTACTAGGAAACACCGTTGAGTCTGCCAGACACTCTCGAACTTTGTGGAAGAACTTTCAGTATGCTTTGGTGATGGTTAGATATTGAATTGTTTTTAAAAGTTGTAGATTGATCTTTTATTATGGAATTTGGAAATGATATTCATAAAGCGAACAACTCTGACGCTCTTTCTCAATATAATTTAATATAGTTTCTGAGACTACTTAATAGTTTAAAGAAAAGTAAAGAACCGGCTCTACCATATAGGGGAATTTTAGGGCTACCACAGAGAAGTAATATTAGAAAAGTAATATGTATTACTTACTCTGTGGGGCTACTAAAGGAGACACATAGGACACCAAGGTAAAAGGAAGCCCCTTTGAACTTTCCAGCACCGACATTCACAAAATGTTCTCGATCGGTACTGAAATCATCAGGGCACCCCAGACTAGCGCCAAAGTATGAGGTACACTCCCGATCAGCTCCAAGGCTATAGAGGTCCCACGAGTTGTCAAAGGTTACAGGTGACCAAGAGCCTGTGCCAGTTGTCAAAGGCTACAGGTGACCAAGAACGACGCCGAAGTCCCACAAGCTACTAGTTTGGTGCTGAAGTCAGAGGGCCAAGGTCCGAGAAGAGCCTCCAATGACTATGATCAGCACCAAGCCAAGGGAAGTTCGACCGAACGTCAAGAGGGCATTTGTCAGATCCATATATCTGATCTGCAAAAAACATCTAGAGGAGCTTCCGATCGGAATAAGGGCCCAATGGGAGCCTCCGTTGGGTACCAATGCCCGAGAGGATTCTCCAATTGTAACTTAGACCCTCCTACTGGCACCAAGGCCTAAGGGGAAATTGAGATTGGCACCAAGGCCAAGAGGTATCCTCCGATTGCCACAAAGCCTGATAGGAGACTCAGATCGGCACCAAGGCATGAGAGGCACCCAGGGTTGGTGTTTAAGTCTAAGAGGCGCCTTCCTTAGGTGCCAAAATTCATAGTACACCAAATGGTACCAAGGCCCGATATCTCTTAAAATTCCAATTGTGTGGCAGTTGAACCATGCAAGATGCGCCTAGTAAAAGTCTCGTCTAGTGCGAAAAAACTCTTGAGCTCTGTTTCCGACTTGTCATCCAAGTTGATATTTTTAATGTAGTTGTTCTAAGTTGTATTAAGTGTTGTGTGTGTGTGTGGCAGGGTCAAGTCGCTGGTGGTGGCGCTGGGGGCGGGCGCCATCTGCGCGCGGGTGCCGGGGCTGACGCCGCGCCAGAGGGCCATGTGCCGCGCCGCGCCGGACGCCATGGTCGCCGTGGGGGACGGCATCCGCCTCGCCACCGCCGAGTGTCAGCAGCAGTTCAACACCCACCGCTGGAACTGCTCCGCCATCGGCAAGGGGAACTCCTTCGGACACGTCGTCGTGGTCGGTGAGTGAATAAAATACTGATCCAGAATCATTACATCAATTATTTAAAACATCCTGTTAGGTTTAATAGGTTCATGATTATTAGATCTAAAATCAGCAGCCAACCTCAAAAAACTTTTTGTATTATATCAAAATTGCCCAAATCTGATTAAATTTATTGATTATGTTACAAAAGTGCTTTAGACAAACTATTTTCAATTCTAGTTTGACTTAACAGAGTTCATTCAACATACAATTAGAAGTCCCCTACTGATTGAATCCTATGACCATTTTGATAATGTATGATGAATGATTTTAACTAGAGTTGCTAGTTTATCGTTTGGAGATTAAGATTGTGATGAGTGATACGAGATAGTTTTAGGATCTACGATTGATTTGTTCTTTTCAGTGTTCTCAAAATGTGTTTTAAGGGCAAAGCAGACATTTCACATTATTTATTTTATTCCAATATTGTTAAAATCAACATGAGTTTTTTAATTTAATGTCAAAATGATAACAATAATACTCATATACCCGGTCCATAGTAGAGCTGGCCATTTTAAAAGTCCATCAGATATCGCATGAAGTTAAATTAAAATGACCTAAGCAAATTGTATTATTGCTAGTAACAAAATATTTTTAATACATTTTTATAATGTAATTCAATATGATCATTTTAATATATAGACTAAATATGGTTTGTTAATTGACCAAATCATATGAGATTGCTCGTAATACAAACTAGGCATTTAAGTCACAATATTTTCACCATTACCTTTACTGGTTCAAATTATTTGGTGTTCAGAAACTACAAAGTTTAATTTGTTCACAAAATAATTTTACTGTATTGGACGAACCCTTTACTTTAACGTTGAGCTTTGTTAACAGTTCCCTAATATATATAACATGGCTGGCTGGATGGAGAGGGGGGGGGGCAGGTTCCCTAACAGCAACAGGCGTAATCTGTAATTTATAGTGATTGCTTTTCCACAATGCCCTGTTACAAATTACACCCCGGAATATCTGTGGATCAGAAGGTGTGTAGAAGTTGATTTTATTATAACGCGTTGAGACCAAACAAAGACTAATCAATAAGAGTGGCCGCAAACCAGTTTACAATCGACGATTAAAATCATACAAATGTTATTTTATGAGGGACGGGGAGGAGAATGTGTTACGATGAATATGTTGTTATGGGTGTAGGCTCAACTGATCTCTAATATGTCCTGGTCGACTTCTGGTTGACATATTTTATATACAGTCCAGTGGAATTACAGACATCATTATTCAATACCTACAGAAAACTTTAGCTTTTTCTTTTTAAACAAATGACCATTTCATTCCTTTATTTTCATTCTTTTTTATACTGCGGGAAAGCAATTAAAGAAAACTGTTAAATTTTAGCCAAATTCTGCGATTATATGACTAAATTAGAATAGCATATGAATTAAAATTACTGTAACAAATAAAAGCATGAGAAAGCATTTGAACTTACAATAGTCTTTGGCCATTATTTGTTTTTGTAGGAGGCACAGGCAAAATTGTGCAGGAGAGGCTTAGATTCTGAGGCTGCTACGATTTACTATCTAGACGGTCCATCCTTTAGAGCTGTCCATCCTTTTTCATACCCTCTATTTTTCTTTTCTTTTCTATACATAAAATGTTTTAAAATGTAAATTAATCAGATGACCAATTTTTCCCCATATTAAAGTATGTTTAATTTCTCTTTTTAATCTTCAATAACAGTCAACAAAAAAGAGGAAAAATATTTTCTGGGAATAGAAAATGAAAAGTTGCAAATTTTTATGTTAATATTTAACACCTTTGCTTATATTTAGTTTTTTTTTTTATATTAATTTTAGGCCTATGAAATCATGTAAAAAGTAATGACAAAGATCTCTCTACGAAATTAAGTTGATTTGTAAGACTGGCAGATAAAATTTGTTTGTAGTTTATATTATTTTACATAGTTTCAAGAACATCCACGATTAGCGAAGTGTTAGTTGTTGATGTGTGTTGACAGGCAGCAAGGAGGCGGCGTTCACGTACGCGGTGAGCAGCGCGGGCGTGGCGTACGCGGTGGCGGCAGCGTGCGCCCGCGGCAACATCTCCTCCTGCGGCTGCGACCCGCGCCACAAGGGCCGCAAGGAGGCGGCGCCTGCGGGCTGGAAGTGGGGCGGCTGCAGCGTCGACGTGGGGTACGGCATGCGGCTGGCGCGGCGCTTCCTCGACGCCAGGGAGATAGAGGCCGACGCCCGCAGCCTGATGAACCTGCACAACAACAAGGCCGGCCGTAAGGTACGTGAAGGGGACAATGTTATACATTACTTCTTTATTCCAACAAGCATTGTAAAAATAGTATACCATTTTCAAAAACGATGTGAGACCTCTTAAGGGAATCTTTTTAACTTTCCAATATAAAATGAAGCAAAAGAATGCTGGGTCAGGGACATAACCATCCAAAAACAAAATCCAATATTTAGAAGACTTCAACTAACAAATTGTAGCCCGAGGACTTCTCATTAGAGATTTTCCAACGTGTGGTTAGGGTATACACAAACACTATTTTAATTGTCTATAATTACTGTAAATACGTTGTGATTCAATTGTAAGCTATTCTAAGTACTGTAATGAATAGCTGTTGTTATTAAACACAATGCCTTTTTCCGGTTACGAAACACAAAATTATACAATATTGGCTAGTAATGAAATAGCTTTGGGCGTTTACTTTATCCATTTACCGCATGTATATAATCTCTTCATTTTATATCCACAGAATAAGCTAAATTCCCTGGATTTCGTAATAAAAGTTATTTTGCAATTAGCTTGGTTTCTCAGTAAATATTAAGGTGAATAAGGAGTGAAAGACGCACAACGTTAAATGAAAATGTCTCGAAGTGTATTGAGAGCCTTTGCCAAGAAGAAGAGTATTTGGAACTCTGCTTGTAAAACTCTGAAGGCTATGTTTCAAATAAATTTGAATGTGTATCTACTCGTTACTTTGTTTCGACACCCCAAGATGTATTGAGCCCAGCTGTTGTGCACCTTGCAGGCGGTGAGACAGAGCCTGGTGACGGAGTGTAAGTGCCACGGAGTCTCGGGATCATGCACGATGAAGACGTGTTGGAAGACGCTGCCACCGTTCCGGGTGATCGGCGACAACCTGATGAGGAAGTACTGGAGGGCGAGGCCCGTGGTGGCGCTGCCCTCGCCCAAGGGTCTGGTGCTGTCCACGCGGAAAGGGAGGTGAGTGACGTGTCAGCCCCTGGATGCTTTCGATCAGTGTTAGAAAGCTAATTATAACTGGCTGGATAGCTGAGTGGTTATAGAGCTCGCCTTTGAATCTGAAGGTTGCTGGTTAGATCCTGAGAGAAAGTTAGTGCTCTTGTTGGTTTTATACTGGACCCAGGTGCCTTTGGTCATTGGGCTATTAATTAATGAATCCAGACAAACGAAACAGCTGCTATTTGTCAATAACGAAGCTACGCCTCATCTGATCCATCACAATCATCACACTCACCCCTTCAGTCATACCCACCTTAAAATACGCACCTGAGAGTGCGTCGGTGTTTCAAGTAAAGTCTCTAAATTAATAGCCTGATGACAAATGGCAACTTGGTCCGGAATCAAACCTTTAAAAAGCTACTAACATTTCTCAGGATCAAACCGGCAACCTTTGGATCCGAAAGCGAACAATACAACCACTCAGCTATACCTGACCAGTTGAAATGAAGATATCACACTTGGTTATTTAACGAACCTTACAATACAAACCATATTACACTGCTAAGGGAAAAACTGTTCATGTGAAAGGTTCAAGTGATTAAAAATATGTTTTACAGTGATTTCTGGCAAAAAGTCCGTTAGATTAACGGTTAAAATTCAAACCTTCTATTTGGTTTTTCAGGTCAGCCCTGTCTGGAACATCTCCCAAGAAGTCAGACCTGGTGTTTCTGGAGCAGTCCCCCAACTACTGTGAGAGGGACTTATCCACGGGATCGCTAGGCACTGTGGGTCGACTCTGCAACCGCACCTCGACAGGTGAGGGAGGAACTGTCAAATACCTTAAAAATATAAAGTTGTTTTTAACCCGCCACTGCACGTCACAATCTGTATATACCAATAAGCCTGTGCGATAAACTAAAGATAGGAAGGTGCCATACAGTCACATTGACTAGCCAGAGGTGGCCTCTCATCTTTGTGAGTGTAAGTAATGTCGTCGCCCGTGATCGAGCCTGACTGGCTTGTGAGGCCGGAGACGATAGCTACTTTGAGTCCAGAGCTCCACGGGAAGCTGCCATTCCCTCAAGTTAAGTAGTTTGTTAAACAGTATAAAGATTAAAACTAGCGTAATCTCCATTGCCTTTTAAAATTAACTCTTGACTTTAAGGGATAAAAAAGTAATATTCTTCTAATATTAGATTTCTTGTCTAAATTTTGTCTCTTTTTACAAACTTAAAGCCTATTTTGTAAGTAAACCATAAATATTAACAACACTCAATACTCAATATTTTTCATTTCATTGAATATTTTTGTGAAATCCGTTCCCTTCTCTGAGTTCCTTGCTATATAGTCATGCCTTTTAAGCCCCAGTATCAAAAACCCTTCTTTCTATCTTATACTCTCATGTTTACCAACAATACTTACTTATTCCTTCTAATTAACTGGCTGGGTAGCTGAGTGGTTAAAGAGCTCGCCTTTGAATCTGAAGGTTGCCGGTTCGATCCTGAGAAAAGTTAGTGCTTCTTGATGATTTGATACTGGGCCCAGATGCCTTTTGTCATTGGGCTATTAATTAATGATCCTGAGAAATGAAACAGCTGATATTTGTCAGTAACAAAGCTACACCTCATCTGATCCATCGCAATCATCACACTCACCCCTTTAGTCATACTCACCTTAAAATACGCACCACAGAGTGCGTCGGTGTTTCAAATAAAGTCTCTAATTGATTACAATCAACACTCCTATTGGCTGGTCTTTTGATTTCATTTAATTTATCTCAGATCCTTCTACTACCCCTTTTGGTTTACTTTAAATCACATTTATCTGCCTAGCATATCATGGCATCATGTTCATCAAGAATCAATATTGTCAACCCCCGCAGCGTATACCTCTTGCTATCCTCCACGTCCCGCTCCTCCTCCCGCCCGGACACATCACCACTACCGCCACCTCCCTTGCTATCCTCCACTTCCCGCTCCTCCTCCCGCCCGGACACATCGCCACTACCGCCACCTCCCTTGCTATCCTCCACTTCCCGCTCCTCCTCCCGCCCGGACACATCACCATTACCGCCACCTCCCTTGCTATCCTCCACTTCCCGCTCCTCCTCCCGCCCGGACACATCACGGCTACCGCCACCTCCCAACCGATGACTGATGACTGATGTCCCACAGGCACGGACGGCTGTGACCTGCTCTGCTGCGGCAGAGGCTACAACACCCACCAGTTCACCCGGGTGACCCAGTGCAGGTGCAAGTTCCACTGGTGCTGCTACGTCAAGTGCGACACCTGCAGTGAGAGGACTGAACAATACTCGTGTAAATAACCTTCTGCTGGTGCTATGTTGGTGTCTCCCTACCAAATGACCAGAGACCATTGTGAATTTTGTGTAAGATTAATAATTTAAAAAATATATGATTTATTAATTATGTTGTATACTGAGAGTATTGACAAGTCTGCTTCAGAATTCACAGGTTTTCAAATGAAATACTTACTTATTAATATAAAATCTAATATAAAAAATTACCAATATGTAATGTAAGGTATATCTAACGCAAACAGTCTTGTTGTAATAAAGTCTCTTAAAGTCTCTCTAAAACAAGTTAAATAGTCGAGTGCTCATAGTTGAAGAGAAATGTATGCATAAAAAGTTTTTTTTTGCGTGAATCGAAACAAAGAATAGCCTAGTCCAGGAAAACATTTTAGTCGAGATAAATTATATGTTAGAAAAATTCTTCATTGTTGTTTGACATATATACAAAATTGTTGTTTATTTTTCAAAACAGATTATAAATGTTGGCTTCTGGTACTGATTATTTTATCTTATGACTATTCTTATACCTAAGTACGATAATATAAAAAATTGTGCCCAAATGTTGTGAGGGTCACTTTATATTAGTTTTTATATTCTAGGAATAATCAATAAACTCTAAAGTAAAAATACCTGAAGACAATACTCATAAATGTATATGATTCTTTATTTTCACCATAGGAATTAAAATAAATAAATAAATGCGAGTGAAAACTTATTAAGGAGTTCATGACTTTTTAACATATGATTCTATAACATTTCTATAACATCTATTACGTATTCAAAACAAAAATGTACTTGGTGAACGTTTCTAAGACATGTTCTACATTTTGCGTCATGTAGGCCCTAACTGATCCTAACTTCCATTAATGACCAGACCAAGAAGATCCAAGCTCTTTTTTTATTTTTTTCACACAGTAATTGGAAACCAACGGGTTTGCTAGAACATCTATTATCCTTTTTTATTACTTTTTTTCTTTCATTTGTAGTTAAATAAAAAAAAAACTTGCTTATCAGTAGTCCTAAAAACAATATTTAAACTATTATGGTCATACAAATTAATTCTAAGCAATAGTCTATGACAATCAGTTAACGTACGAGTATGTAATGAACATAATATAAGTTTTAAAATATACTTGCTACTGCGTGTACGGTATGCAATGTAAGTATTATTTTAATACCAACTTAAAACAATATATTAGTAGAAAATGTCTAAAATTGCTTAATTCTTACTGTAAATTGATACAATTGTCTGTGTGATTTTTAGCAACGTATTTATTAAAATAATTGTATTCTATATGTATAATTTGATTATGTCTAGATGAGATGGAATCACAAAAGAATATTTGAATCGTTTTAAATAAGTGTACTACAAAACCATACAGTAATAATGTTCGACAGGTCCATGGTTGCTATTTAATGTATGTTTAAATAATTATGAACTTGCATCAGAATTATTAAGGCTAGTTAAATCAGGTATGAAATAACAAATTGCAAATTTTTGTACACAACCTAACCAGTAACTCTTAAAATTAAGTTTTGTATAAAGCACTGTATTAAAATATAATTTAAATGAATTGTAAATTACATCTGTTTATATTGCATAGGTTTTATAACTAATAAGATGTACAAAATATGTAATATATTATTAAGTTATTTTTTATAATGATAAAATGAAACCAAAACATGACAGATCAGTTTGTAATTTAACAGCTTTGAACATTATAATGTAATAATAAATATTTCTTAAGTTGTTTATTTATTTAATACAAATCATAAAATGCAATATGAGTTTGGTTTATTTCCTTTTCCCAAGATTACCGGTAGTCAATGAAATGAAATAGCTTTATTCCTCAAAAAATTACATATAGCCAGTATAGCCAGTTACTCTTCTCGCCATTATTGCTTTTACTCAGAATCGAGTATAAGAGTGTAAAAAACACAAAAATCACACGAAAAAACTTAATTGAAATTTACATAAACTTAAGTTTAGTCATTTCTCTTTAAACATATATCTTACAGCTCCTGATGTGGTCTCGAAAACAATTATCATATGTATACAGAATTACATTATCTTAAATTAATTACTTACACTGCTATACATAACAGAATGAAATACATTTTTAACCATTTCCTAGAAACGTTATAAAAGTAAAACATGACTTGTTCAAAAGATTACGAATGGTAATGGAGTTTAAATAATAGACCAATCCACATTCATTATTAAAACGTTTTATAGATAAAATTTCTTAGACGGGTGTTATATACATTTTTAGGAAGGGTTCAAGCCTCTTGATTAGTAAGATACATAACCACAAACGCGACTCTGCTATTTATTACCAAATGTAAAGTTAGACTTAGACTGGCTGCAATTTCAAACAGACAGGCTTGCTGAAGGTAGGCTTTCAAACAAAGAGGTTTGCTTAAGGTAGGCTTTCAAAGCATTCTCTCCTTACTAATGAAATTCAACACTACAGGGGGGAATCATTTTTATGAGCAGGAAATCCTACAATATTTAACCCCCTCAAATTATCGCTTGAAAAAAGTGAACAGGCAACCTTTTTGGAACATCTAATATTATAACTATAAATTAATAGACAATTTTCTAGTCCCTCTCCTGCTTCTTTTGCCCGTTTGACCTTACAGATGTAGGGGGGGGGGGAGGCCAGAGGCACTAAACACTTTGTGAGGCGGCTTTAAATCAATTAAAATTAATTAGCTCGATAAGAGGCTAGGCCCACGCGAGCGGCGGCGGCGGCGGCGGCGGCCGGTGGGCGGTAGCGGCAGCACAGCGGTGCACGGAGCACATGTGCACATACCTGCACATACCTGCACACCATATAGTGCATACAATACGTGCATACTGCTACTGCACATACCAACGATACATGATTACAATGTATACATACAATTCACATTTTTAAAATAAACCCTGAATATCCCATTCCGGTTTTTAATTTTCAAATTTTCGATTCAGTTCGTTATCAAACTTTAAAGTAGATTTTTTGTTAATGCTGCAAAATGAGTGTAAAAAATCTCTGACGTCAAAGTATTGAGTTTTGAAAAATACATTTCATCCAGGGATTTTAACTTACATTTTTTATTATATTGATTTTGGTATAATTATACAAAATCAGTTAATCGTTGATAAATAATAACTTCTCTATAAGTTTTGAACAAGAACTGTCTCAATATCCCGGTATTTTTACTTTTAAGTAAAATGTAATTACAATTCGACCTATCGAACATTAATGTTAAACGGGTAATGTAAATACTTTTTTATTTGGGTCAAAAAATATAATTTACTTAAAATAAACTGTACCGTTCGTCAATATGGATATGATTTGGAATGGAGATTTTTTTATGATAAATGTAGTTTTTCCACAATGGAAAACGAATAAAATGTTATCAACTTTCTAAATGTTCTTTATAGTTTTAGTAAAATATTTACAAAGAGTTGATCTCACAAAAGGAGTACATTTAATTGGGATTAAAACGATTTTTTTCTGAACCAATCGAACAAAAAATAATGAAATGGTATGATGAGTGGCAAAGCAAAACTTAAAATTGCCTCTTATGAGAAATAAATACAACATAGATTCACTCGAATACCTAATAGAATGAGGCATGGTTAGCTTTAGAGGTTCATGTTCTTGTATGAGGTTGAGGTTCAACGTTAGAATGAGTTACGTACATAACTGTTTTTGCTACAATTTTAAAGTAGAACAAAATGTCCAGTTAAAAATATCAATAATTTAAAAATATTTATATTAATAATTTGTAAACGCATTTATGCAAGTGGAGCCTGCCGCTGGTCGCCCGGGAGATAGGTAGGGGGAGGGTGGCAGAAGAGGGAAGGGAGCGGTAGTGCAGTAGCCGTTCACCAGATGGCGATGGTGTGGAGATGTGACGGCAGATCAGACACAACACGCATCTACCAGGTTATAGGCTACACACTGTACCAACACACCAACCAAACGAGCTATATACTACCACCTTGTGGACGCGAAAATACTAAAAATTTAGCGTTTTTCTCATTTATTTACCGTCTAACTTTTCTTATCTTGTTATTTATGATTGGATGGATACATTATACACAATTCAGGTGTTCCTAACATTATGATAATAGTTACAGTTTTCTACATATTTATATTTGAAAGTTTTAAATGGTCTCAATTTGTATAATATAAAATGGCAGAATCGTCAAAATATATAGGTGAAGAGGATTGTACATACGTTTTAGTCATGCCAAGATTCAATTTGATATCCCCAAAACGTTTTGAGAGTATAGTGAATAAAGCACACATTACATACAGCAGACAGATATAAAACTAGTCATCAGAGACCCATGATTAAATTGTTAAATATGCCCCTCGCGATGCAAGGATTAAATATACAATTTGTGCCAAAGTGTTCAGGGCCACCAAACTTGTAAAACATGTACTTTTGTACCTAATGCTGTAGATATATCCATCGTTAAAGTTGGTAAAACCCCAGGGGGGCGATCTTTTGCCGATGTTCTGGGTCAGATTAGATCGCAGGCCAAACCGGAAGAGACCGACACCGTTATCAAGTCTATTCGGCGAACCCAGAACGGGGATGTCCTCCTCGAACTGGGGAAGTCGAGTGACAAGATTGGTTTTGCCGCTTCCCTCAAGACTGCACTTGGGGACAAAGGCTCAATCAAGGCCCTAGAACCGAAGTGTTCGGTCGAGATTCGGGACCTTGATGCCCTCTCCACCGAAGAGGAGGTGACCCGTGCGATTCAGGTGGCACTCCCGGAGATACTGGCTGATGGAGTGAGGGTATGGCTGACTAAGCCCAACCGAAGTCAACTCCGGATGGCTGTTGCTGAGATGGGCGAAAAGCACGCCAATAAGCTGCTTAGCCTTCAGCACCTCAGAGTCGGTTGGGTCAGTTGCAGGCTCAAACGGAGGGTGGTAGTTTCGAGATGCTTCCGCTGTCTCGGTTTCGGCCACTCCTCCCGAAACTGTAAAGGGCCCGACAGGAGTGCCAACTGCTTCCAGTGTGGAAGCCAGGGCCACAAACGTAAGGAATGTTCCTCGAGCCCCTCCTGCTTCCTCTGCAAGGATTCAGGCTCCAGTGCCCTCGGTCACTTACCCGGGTCTGGTCAGTGCGGTGCCTTCAGAGCCGCACTTGAACAGGCAAAAGGCAGCGGCCGGTAATTCGCATCCTCCAGGCCAACCTTCATAGATCCTGGGGAGCTGATAACCTTCTAGATCAGCTCGCCCGAGAACTTGGTGCTGACGCGCTCCTTATCAGCGAACAGTATCGGGACAGAGACCCAAACATTTGGATCTCGGACAGCCTCGTTACTGCTGCATTTTGGGCACGTAATACACGAGATGTCTTGGTGCGGAGTCACGGGCGCGGCCGAGGATTCGTCTGGGTTCGGTGTAGGGACGTGACTATCTTCAGTTGCTACCTCACACCCAACGAGGCCGTCCAGGACTTCCGCGACAAGATAGATAGCCTAGAGGAGTGCGTTCTCGGCACCACCGGGCATGTCGTCGTTGGTGGCGATTGCAACGCCAGGGCCGTCGAGTGGGGAATGCCCTCTACCAGCTCCCGGGGGAAATACATCCTGGATTTCATCGCCAGGGCCGGTCTTGTCGTCCTCAACCAGGGCGACACACCTACTTTTCGGCGCCCCGGGCTGAGAGGCACGATCCCTGACGTCACCTTTGCGTCTGAGTCGCTCCTTCCGAGGATCTCTGGCTGGAGGGTTGTGGAGGACTACACGGGTAGCGACCACCAATACATCGTTTTTGACCTGCATGATCAGGCAAATCGTCGAGTTTCCGCATTTCGGGAAGGGCCACGCCGGTGGAACACCAACAAACTGGACGTGGTCAAGTTCACCGAAGTCATCTCTCGGGGAGCGCAGGGGAATCCTGGTGAGGCTGGGGCCGAGGCATTAGTAACATCCACGATGGAACTGATCGTCTCGGCCTGCGACCAGTCTATGCCGCGAAGGAAACCCCGACCCGACAAACAACCCGTTTACTGGTGGACTGAAGAGATTGCGGAACTCAGAAGAACATGTTTAAGAACTAGACGAGCCGCCACAAGAGCGAGAATTCCCGCAGACAGAGTTCGTAAGTCGGAGGCCTATAAAGCTGCGAGAAAATCTTTCCGCCAGGCGATCAACAGGAGCAAGGCGAATAGCTGGAGGAGACTTCGTGACGACGTTGACTCCGACCCGTGGGGCCTGGGTTACAAACTTGTAACACAGAAACTCGGCGCCCGCTCTCCACCTTCCATCATGGAGGGCGCCACCATGGGGAGGATCGTCGCTGCGTTGTTTCCTGAACATCCACAGCGACCGCCGGTTGACTTCGGACGGGTAGAGGACGTTCCACTTTTCACTTTCGAGGAGCTGGAAACCTCCGTTCTCTCCCTGAAGAGCAACAAGGCTCCTGGCCCGGATGGGATTCCCAGTGAGGCTTTAAAGAAAGTATTTTCAATCAACGCTGACTTGTTGCTGAGAATGTACAACGCCTGTTTGGTAGAAGGGGTGTTTCCGGCTCCCTGGAAAACCGCCAGGCTTGTACTGATCAGCAAGGGCAAAGGTGATCCCGAGCTGCCGTCGTCCCACAGGCCTCTCTGCATGTTGGACACGGCTGGGAAGCTGTTCGAGAAGCTGATCCGTTCCCGCCTGACTTCTGCCGTGGAAGCTGCCGGGGACTTATGCCCCCGTCAGTACGGCTTCAGAAAGGGACGGTCAACGATCGACGCTGTCACCGAAGTTCAGAGAGCTATGGAGAGAGCCGAGAGCCACAACCATTTCTCCCGCCGAGTAGTGCTTCGTGTTACGCTTGATGTCAAGAATGCCTTCAACTCGGCGAGGTGGGTCGATATGTTGGATGCGCTTCGCAACACCTTTCGTATTCCTGCATATCTGTTGCGGCTCATCGAGGATTATCTACGCTCTCGAAGCCTGATTTATGACACGAGGGACGGAATGCGGACGATGGAAGTCACTTCTGGTGCCGCACAAGGTTCAATACTCGGCCCGGATCTCTGGAACGTTGCCTATGACAGCCTCCTGAGGTCCGAGATGCCTGAGGAAACCACTTTGGTTGGGTACGCCGATGACGTCGCAGCTCTCATTGCTGCACGCAACCTTGAGCTGGCCCAACTAAAGTTGAACCGAGTCATGCGTGTGGTCAACACCTGGATGTCAGATCACGGTCTCTCGCTTGCTCTCAGTAAGACGGAGATTGTGATCCTCAAAAAAAAGAGGATCGACACCGTCGTCCCACTCCGAGTGGGAAGGGAGGTGGTCACATCAACTCGTGCCGCCAAATACCTTGGGGTTATGGTGGACACCAAGTTAAGCTGGAGGGATCAGATCTTTCGTACGGCGGACAAGGCCGCTAAGGTAGTCACTTACCTTAGTAGGCTGATGGCCAATCTCGGGGGTCCCCGATCCAGCAGAAGACGTCTGTTGATGTCCGCGGTCCAGTCCGTGCTCCTTTACGGGGCAGAGGTGTGGGCAGGCGCTCTAGATAAGGAGTGCTACAGGTTGCGACTCGCCCGGGTTCAGCGTCAAGCTGCGCTCAGGGTGTGTTCCGCCTACCGGACAGTGTCCGAGCCTGCCGTCCTGGTGGTCGCCGGAGTCATCCCTGTCAAGCTCTTGGCAGGGGAGAGGAAAGCGATTTATCAGAGACAAGGCGAGATCGGCAAGGACACGGCAAGAACAGAAGAGCGCTCCCGAACCTTCCAGCAGTGGCAACACAGCTGGGAGCACGACACCCGAGGACGATGGACTGCGCGACTTATCAAGCAGGTCCAACCATGGGTGGAACGGCGGCATGGGGAGGTGGACTACTACCTGACCCAATTTTTGACAGGTCACGGCTATTTTCGGTCGTACCTGAACCGGATGGGAAAGACCGGTTCACCGGACTGCATCTATTGCCCGGGTGTTCCCGACGATGCGGAACACACATTCTTCCGCTGTCCCCGTTGGGAAGGGCCCCGCCTGGAGACCACACAAATCTTTGGTGCATTTTCGGTGGACTCGGTCTGCCAAAAGATTTTGGAGGATGAGGGCAACTGGGATTGTTTGTCACAGTTCGTCCGGGGCATCCTCCTGGAAAAGAAAACCGATCTGGACCGCGAAGTGGCCCAGATCCCTTGATCGAGCGGCTGGATAAGGAGCGAGCCCCACGGGTGTAAGCCAAATTTAGGCCTAGCCTGACGTAATGTGATAAACAATTCCAGGTTAGATTCCTAAAGAGTAGAGGAGGTTTTTTAGTGGGTAAACCCGTTTTTTAGGGGAGCCCCACACTACAGGCTGGCCACCTGTGTGCGTAATGCATTTTTCCGCCTCTCCCTCAAAAAAAAAAAAAAAAAAAAAAAAAAAGTTGGTAAAACCCCAGACGTGTAGGCCAACTGTATTACATTTGAGAATGATTTAACCAAGCTGGAAGCTCCTGTTGGTCAAGGGGAAACCGCTCGATCAAATGATTCACCCGGTCCAAGAAGGAAATGAATCGTCACAACGGGGTTTTAGGTGATTCACTTGTTGAATCAGTAGTATCGTGACCTAGTTCGAGAATAATTTATCCTAAAGTAAATAGAACTTTAAGAATATTAGGTCTACAATTATTTACTTTTTAATTCTTAAATGTTTTTATATTTCCTAAATAATTTATATACAGTGCAATCAACATAAAAACATTTATAGAACTGATAATCAACTCTAGTTCCTAAGTTATCCCAAACACAAATTCGTTATAATTATGATATAAAGTCTCGAAACATTTCGATATTGATACTATAACAAATGGACTAGTAAGAAAAATTGGACAACACTTTGCAAAAATACATTAGAGGCTCATGAATATTTTCAAAGCGATTATTGACACTGCGCATTCAACTAAGATGCAGCAGCTCATCTGGAGTCATAAAACATTTACAAGCATAGTTTGAAGTGTGCATCATATAAAAGGTCTCTAATAGTAAAGAGCAATGCTGCAAATCCACTGAAGTAGTCAGAACAAAATTTCTATTCCAATAACTTCCGACAAAGCCAACATTTTTTGCTCATAATTAATGGCAAACTGTTTGGAATACGAATACTTAAAGAGAGAAAAAAACACCCTAAGTCAAATAATTCCTTAATGGACTCCTGTGTTTTGTCGATTCCACTTGAGCGTAGTTCGAATAAATGCTTTATAAATACATTGCACTAATTACCCTATACGTTATTTAGCGAGTTTTAGTTATTTAATAAAATTAAATAACAAATTTTAAACAGTTCCCAATATTTCAAACACTTGGTTACTTAAATAATTAATATCAGACTTGAAAAGGAATAAAAAATATCAAAATAAGGAACATGTTTTTTTCTCTTTACACTGCAGAAGTTGTTGAACACATTACTTAAATATGAATAGTTCGGAGGAACTGGCTTACCAAACTTAACACACAGACGTCGAACGAAAAGTTAGTTTTCACCCGATGTTTCTAAAACTTAGGATGAATCCTATCGAGCCATTGTAGAAAGTCATGTTTTTCCGCCTAATCAATACATTTTAACAGAAAGTCGTAATTATTTAATACAGAATTAATGCCCAAACACAACAGAACGACAAAAAGATAATTTTAATGAATTAAGTAAAAAGTAAACACTTGTCGGAGACAGACTGCCTGGATGCCTCCCTGCTGTGCTGACGTCAAATATGCTATTAATTGTGCGACCTATCATTAACCCTGGGATCAAAAAAGAAAATAGAGTGACATTGGAAGACAGATTTATACGCCAAATGCCCCTTGTGTGTAAAACACTTAATGAATTATGCAGAGGACATTGTGATATGGAGCATCGTCGACCGCATCGAGGCTGGATGAAAACCGAAAAGAGGGCATCACGAATTAGTTTTATATGAAACGAAATAAATTTTACTGAAGTGTATTGTGAAGTGTCTGTTGCTAGCCTGTAGGTATTAAAATTTGGTCTGGGGTTCTATTGAAGCCTCCTAATTATTTGAAATAAAAATATGTCTAATTGAAAAAAATTAGGATTTTCATTCAACAACTTTCTATCCATTATGTTGCTTCTGTTTTCCTAACTAATAAGTTAAGCTTACAATGTTAAAAATATAAACTATATAAAATGGACGGTTTAACGGTTCTCCGTCGTAACTTAAAAGCTGCTGTATAATTCACAATACAGTATTGAAACCCTCACGTTGACCATGTACTAGAAATAACACCTTCATGTGGTTTGAAAAGTGCATAGTAATTTAAAATCAACTTGTAGTCATTATTGAAACTTATTAAAAACTTGAAAACAGTTTTTACCGGGAAGGCAAAATATAAATGTCCATAGAAATGAAAAAGTGGAAAAAGGTTTATCACTTCTAATGGTATAAATATCAATGATCTTTAAATTTGCCCGATTAGGACCTGGTCAGATAATCAAGTTTTGCGCCTTACACTCAAGCCAAATTTACAAGCATCGTTCTGTCAGTGGACCAATTCATAACGGAACGAATCAATTTATCCCTGGGTGGGCCAAACCTGTCATTAGGCCCTATTTATGAGTCTTCTCCTGTGAATGCCACTTTATCCCGGTGCTGTGATGTTTCCCTGACTGATGACTTCGCAGATTACATTGTTAATACAAACCACATAATACCTGCAAACTGATTTTGAATTACTAACCTCCGGTTTAACGGGAATTTTTCCAAGATGAGAGTAAGATTGCAGAAAAAAATCAACTAACGAATTAGTAAATAGTTTACAAGCCATGTTATTATTGCTATGGGTCTTTTCCTTATATGTTATTCTTAAGTGTATGAACAAAAAATTTATGTTGATCGTATTCCCCTGCGGAATTAGTTTTTTAACTGTAACAAACGTTAAACGATAAAATGTAAGCAATCATTGTTCCTATCTTGATTCTAATTATATTCTTGGCTGAAAAGCTTGCGGATAAACTGTGCTTATTTTTCTGAGTGTTCCAAGAGTTGGAAGTAAACTGTAGCTTTATAATTTTTTATGTTCATCAACCAACAAAAAAGGATCGTAATAATAATTTGGCATTAGCAACGGATTATTATTATTTATTTTATTTTTTTCTATGGTTTTTTGGGTAAAGCAACAAAACAGCAATAGTTTTGTGGAATAAAGTATTTTTAAACTAACTGCATTCACTGAGATTGATTATATGTTAGAAGTGTTATATCGGTTTGTTATTATAACGACAATGTCGACAATAAGGCTTAAATGCAGTGTCTGGTGATCCTAATTTTTCTAGCTCAGGTTTGCCCTACATACTGTCAGAAAACTCGCTTTTTGTATACGTGGGGTCCCTTAGCTCCGAATCCCTTAGCTCCGATGATGTAAATATCCCAGTTTTCCGATAGCGTGTTGAGTCCCAATTTTCCGAATACTTTCGGACAATTGATATTCTCTCGCTAATTCATCGGAGAACTGGGACTATTGCGGTTGTTCGGAAAACTAATATTTTAAACAAGAATATTCTCTTAGCTCCGATTCCCTGTTCTCCGATGAATGGATATCCCCCCCTCCCTCCTACTCATCTCCCCTACACCCCTCACTCTCCTCACGCAAGCTCTTCTCCTCCGCCGCTCCCACCACCACATGGATAGCTGCCAAGGCAAGATGGCGGCATTGGTGGCGCGGCACGGCGGGTCAGCGTCGCTCGCACGCGCATACAAGAACCTTTCTCCGTCCCCGATGCAGCGGCGGCGTAGGTGATCGAGCCACGATGCCGCTCACCTCGTGTCTGATAGCGTTAGAGAAGTTTAGCCTAGCTCACGCTTCTTTTTCTGCATTTCTTCGGTAGAAATTCGGTAGCCGTTCGTCCTTCTTCAAATATTTTAATACAAAATATTACTTAGTACTTAGTTACTTTTTAAAATCACTTATTGCTTACTTATAAATTAAATATAATAAATATAAATATACTTATGGATTAAATAAATTGTTATTTGTTTACAAAATTAATTTTTGGATTGACTAGCAACTAGCCAACAGCAACTAGCTTCCACTAGCTCCTGTGATGAGTGTGTTAACTGTGAAGAGGTATATAGTTGGTTGTTTGGGGAAATTCAATAGCTCTATTACCGTGACACTGTATCAGAACTGAATTAAAACCAACGAGCAAGGCTCGGTTAACCTGGTACTTTTGTTTTAACAATAAAAAGGAATAACAAGATTTCAAAATGTCCTCCAGAGGTATTTCAAAGAAATAAATACAAGAAATACAATTTTCGAGTTGTGTAAGAAAATGGTTAGTGGGAGACAGAGGAGATGGTGGGTGAGACCCTGTTTTTTTCAAAGACAGGAACTTGGAGCTTCATCTGTACGCTATTAAGTTGAGAGTGGAATATCCTGATTTTCAGAGGGTGATGCGAATGCCTTTACAAAAGTTTGATGAACTTATAGATAGATATAGAACTTATAAGATATTATAACACCCTTAGTAAAAAAATCAGATACAAAACTACGGAAAGCAATCACCTCGTAAACAAACCTGGGAAATTACGCTTCGATATACCTAAAACAAAGGGTGGTTTTGTTATTTAGAGTTCCGCCTAGTACAATTTTTACCTTTTTACCAGATGTGATGCAGCCATAAACAGAGTGTTTTTTTTTATTTTTTTTATTTTTATAATAATAATAATAATAACTATTAAGTGTGACTGTACGTCGTACGTAACAAAAGTGTTAGCTAATTTGGATTGAGTAAAAAAGTGATTGAATGTTTAATCTAACCCAATATTGAATATGCTGACTTACAAAGTGACAGTGACAGTATATGGTCTCAAAATGAAATTTTTGTATCAATCAATATCCCCAAATCCTCAAAATTTGAACTTCTTATTAAATATTCATTCCCCATTCTATAGTTGAATGTGATAATGTTGTCGAAAGTTTTCCTCGTTTGTGTCATTACAGCACATTTTTACGGCGAACTTCGCAGATTGTTTTTCACCCCCAAGCAACTAGTGAATAGGCCTATATATCTTTTTGTAACTTATAACAGTCATTTACGGACGGACGCAAGTAAGTTTTCGGAGTAATTTACGTTGTCAATCAGTTGAAGTTTACTATCGGTAGGCTATGTGAAGTCTTCCTGTAGCAGAAATCTTATCATAATTTCCCTACACAGACATGCAGAAGAAACTTGTTACTCCAGTGTAGGAGCGTGTGCATACACAGTGTATTTGTACTTATTAATTATTTATATTTCCTTCTCTTTATCAAATGTAGTGTGTTTTCAAAACTGTTAAGTTACAGAAGTAAGAAATATGTCCATTTACAAGTGAAATAAATTGTAATTATATACATACCAATGTTATATGTTCATTATGTATTTATTTATTTGCCTTACAGGTTCTTTAAAAAGTTGGCTCTTCAAATCATTAGGTCAAAGATTAGGAGCTTAAATATATAAATAAGTTAAACAACAATTTATAAATAATGCTTGATATAATACAACCTTAATTTGTATTGTTTATTATTATATTTATAAGTGAAATAAATAGAAACTATCCTTTCTTATTATTGTAAGCGTATAGAGGTACTAAATTTGAGCGATATATGTAAGTATTTAATGTGTTAACAATATTTGTCCTCTTTGTTGTTATATTTCAATTGAAAATAGTCAAAACTGGAGATTCTAAGGAATCTAAAAAATGTTACTTGTAGTACGGCAAGTAGTAGGATGTATTGTTATACCAAAAATATTTATTCTTTCCATTCGTTCTGTAACATTATATATGGCAAATCAAAGATATACAGGGTGTTTCAGAACTCCCCACCAATATTTCAGGGCATTGTTCCTGGGTTAGAAATATATCAAAATATCATATTTAAATTGTACGGAAGTCTTTAGTTATTCACACAGCCGCTATTTTTTTTTCACTTGATAATTTTTATATCCGTAATGGTTCTATTAAAATCATATTTGGTAAGAAACTTTATCATACCAATGTACATTGTCAGGAAAAAAATTATTTTTTTCCACTGTATATTTTCAAAATGGCGGCCATTTCAAATTTTCAAACTCAAATATCTCAAAATCTGTAAATGTTATAAAAATTTTACAAGACACAAAAAAGTTGACAAATGTAATTATCTAACCAATGGTACCAAGTTTGAAGGATCTAACAGCAAATAACGGAGTTATTGCGATTTTGCTCCGTGCAAACACTGACTTTGCTGTTAAAACGGCCTTAATTTGCATTGATTTTAATGCAATCAATGTTTTCACGGAGTAAAATTGAACATCTTAAAATCATTTTGAACATCTTAAAAAAATCAGTAAAATCTGAACATTTTACATATGCATAACTTACCAACAAACATGTAAATGTCTAAGAACCTCATTTAAAATAATGTACCATCATAAAACATCAATTATCACGTGATTAGTTTTACTAAACATTTAAATACATGTTCATTAATCTCCGTCATGTTATTAATTTAATAAAAAACATTTTGGACCAAACTGGAAAATTTTGTTAGAAACGCATTTAAAAGAGTCTAAGACATTTTTGTGCCGAGACATTTTTGCTTAACCTAAAATGCTCAAAGAAAAATTGTAAATTTGTTCCGTTTTATTCTAATGAGGAAAATCTAAATTTCAACCGCAAATATTCCCTAAACTGCTAAAATTACGCGTACAAGATCAAATTGTAAAGTTTTCTTAAAAACCGTGTAAAACTAAAAAAAATTATTTAAAGTGAGGGTTTGTATTTGAAATTACTCTCTGTGGATAGACCGCTTTACCTATAAAGGCACAATTGGTTAATATTATGAATTAGTTTTGTATTTCTTAAAAAGGGTGTAAACATTGTTCCTAACGATTTTCACACAATTCAAATTGAAATTGATTGAACAAGCTAAGATGGTTGGAGAAGTTCGCAGGGGTGTAGATTGTGTAGTGAAATAAATACGAGAACTAATCTTCAAACTTGGCGGAAGTAGAGTGAGCTAGTTGAACTACATTACCGACATTGTTATTACTGTTACTGACGCAGGTGGCGCGATAGGTCTGTTTAGATGGGCCGGCCACCAATGCAGCCATCCCTTGCGGTCACCTCTGTGTCTGTGACAACTGCGCAGAGGTGATCGCACAAATGGACAACCGTAGGAACAACCGTTGTCCGTTTTGCTTGGGGATGTGCATCGATTTCTTTAAGATTTTTCAACATTGTAAATGTTTTTTTTTTTTTAGTTCTTAAATTTTTTAAGTCTTTATTAATTTTGTGTGATATAAATATAATGTTTCCATATTTACTCAACGTGTATTTCTTTCTCTACAACTCTATACACCTCTTTGATTGTTAATGTGTAAAAAAATTAGTATTCACGGTTAAATGAAAATGTTTAGTTTCTGGAAAAAGTCTATCAATTCTAAATGAAACTTTATTTTGTATGCAATATATTTTTCCACTAAACAAAATTTAAAATTTCCACTTGGCAATAAAAATCAACAATTCGATTGTTATTTTTTATTTTTATTTATTTTTTTGTTTTAACAGTTCTTTACAAATGTTTGGCCAGTCAGTCGAATTTATCTTATCTTAGTAACAATTGATTATTTGTCGCAAACAGCAAAATGGTTTTGCGTGGTTTTACTTTAAATTATGAATTAGTTATTCCTTAGGGACATAAATGTGAGTGATTAGGTAAACAATATCCATTGCTTATGTTTGATTGTAAAAAATACACTGAGTGTTGTAAAAATTTCACGGCCTTGGTTGCAAAAGGACAATAAAAAAACTCCTATTTTAAAAAGGTTGTTATAATTGTATTTTAATATGTAGCTCCAATTATCTCGTTTAAGTTTTGATTGAAAACTATAATAACCAACCCAGAGTTTTGCACAAAAATGTCCTAGGGTACAATTGTTGGTGGTGAATTAACTATTTTAAATTTAAATAGTGGTTTATTCCCAAATAAATTACTTTAACATTGAATTGGAGGGAAATCCAGGCCTTTATGTAATACAACAAATTCCAAATTGCAATTAATCTTCATTCGTATTTGCAGTTATGCAACAGTAATTTCAGGAAACATTTTTAATCTAATCTTCCAGAGATCAAAGAAAATTCTTATACAGTTAACAAAGACATCAAAATAGATGTCAAAATAGATGTCAGTAATCACTCTATTATTCAGTCTCAGATTGTAATCTAATCTGAAAGTGGAGCGCTCTAAAATATAATACTGTCAAAATTGACTTGAAAACCAGAACAATAATTACCATAATAAAATATTAAGACATTAAACCATTAAATAACAAAAGACCTTGGACATTAAATTGACAAAATATACTTTAAACTAATACAAGGCTTACAGCTAAATAATGTATCTTTCATCCGAAGAATCACCGCAAAAGCACAATAGTTTTGCACAGGTGACACGGTCCACTGCTCCGAATGCAAATGTCAATGTCCAAATGATGTTCACAAGATGAGACCAAAGAGATGATAATAATAGTGTCACTCACCAAAGAGGTTCAAGGTTATAGCTCAAAATTTACATTAATAAAATAATGTATAAATCCATAGTAATAAAAAATAGTATAAATCCATCAAAGCAGACTTGGAAAGTCAGAGAATTTATAACACAGTGTTTTGTTTTATTTCACTATAAAAAGAATTGGTAAAACTATTTAGGTTTTCTATCATAGGAGTGTTTCAAGCTTATATTCTATCCCTCCCTTCTGAATGTAGGCTACACACTAAATTTAATCAGGCTACATTAATATGGATGAAATATAAAGCCATTTATTTCCCATTAGGCCTATAGTAAAATAACTTTTTTTTATAGCTGTTCCGGCTTCGCCGGCGGTTGTGATTTAATTTCATACATAATGAAATCTATACTTATTTAATACGCTAAGGGTTTTTTTGTCTTGAGAACTCATCCTACAATTTTTAACCGATTTTCAAGTTTTTGGTGTCGTTGGATAGGGCTTGGTCTGTAGTTGTTTCCGCCAAAAACTGATGAGAATCGGACTGAAAATAAAGGCGCTATCCACCATTGAAATCTCAAAATTTCCCTTTAAATAACATTGGGACTGAATAAAGCATTTTTGAAACATCTGTTAATAATCTGCTGTAAATAAGTATAGCTATTGGCGATTGAAGATATTCACATTATTGGATTGGTCGGATGTCATTGATTTAGAGGTATAAAGTAACATACTGTATTCAAATAAATTGCTCGATTTCGAGCAACACGTATACTAGTATCTTTAAAAAGCAAATAAATATTCTTCCATACGAATTTTATTCAAATTTAAAGTTCTGTGGGGCGGAGTCCCAAAGGAACTTTGCAAAACCGTTTCTTAGTGAGCACCTATGAGGAGCACAAAGAGGAACGTGTATGAAAAATTATAACCCCGTCAGCCATAGAGTTTTGAAGATTTGTGTTCAAATCATTTATTTTAAAGCCGTTGCCCAATTTTCTTTGCAATACCAACCTGAAGAATTTTTTGCTCTTCAGTTGAGCTAGTTTGCTACGTTCACTCGCAACAATGAACATCTGCACTTAATTTAAAATAAAGTACCAGGGGGACCGAGCTTATGCTCGGTAAAATTGTTACTTTCGTTCTCACACAAAGCTCGTTCGCTCCGCTCACTCGCCCTCTTCCATTTTAAAGACGAGCTCGTTCGCTTCGCTCACTCGCCAAACCGTACTGCACTTGTGTAACACATTGGTTTATATCTACAGTTATCAGCTGATTTTTATTCAATTAATAAAATCTCCATAAGGATAACATGGAAACTTTGAAGGGCTCTAGCGCGAAAACCGGATTTTTTCCAGCTATGGGACCAGCTCCAATCGATTTCTGGTGGCCAAAACCCCCATGTTCAACCAAAAAATCAAAAATTATTGGAGCGAAAAAAAAACTTTGTCCGGACAAACGGAGCTTGTTTTAGAGTATAAGATAACTTGGGATAATACTGGTTACAAAACGGTCAATAGACGGCTTTTGTTTTTATCCTTCTTTTCATTTTGAGGCTCATAATGTTTATTAACTTTTATTAATTTTTATTATTTTATTTTCATTAATTTTATGTCACCAGTTTTAAACTAAAAATTTTATGGTTTTTGGACATAAAATAATATTTCTCCACTATATTGTTACTTCTTTTGAAGACTAAATTGTAATTTTTATTCAGAATTCATTACGATAACATAATAAGTTTAGAAGAGGTCATTTCAGTTTGAAATACAACTTAAACAAGAGCAAAGGCGTTCAGTTAAACTTATGAAATCGAAATGTACATTTCATTGTTTATAAATAAAGCATCACACTCGCTAATCAGTCATAGGTCTACCCACCTTAAAAATAAGCACTTAAAGTGCGTTTGTGTTTCAAGCAACTATCTGAAGTATTTCAAAAAAACAATTTTTAATTTTAATCGTGTAATAAAATAAAGGGGGCAAATAAATGGAATGTAATGTGGTCGTAGGCTAATTTGTTTTGTCATTTTAGTAAAATTAAAGAATTAAAGAACCATTTAGCACGTGACAACAACACATTAAGTGATCATCAGAGGTAGGGCAGTAGGCCTACACGTAACTAAAACGTAATAACTAACACCTGTGAATTTTTCAGGTAAAACAATTAATTGAATTAATTAATTTATTTGAAACGAATTAATAAAATTTAAATAGAATTACTTAATATTGAAAGAGAATTAGTAAAATTTAAAAATAATTAATAAAGTTGAAGCAGAAGTAATAGAAAAAAATCAACAGTGAAAAAACAGCTTAAGCGTCCGAACGTCTCAAGGGTTGCAGGAGAAGTGATGTAGAATTTCCCATATAGGCCTAGCAGTTCTCAGTTGCCTGTTAATAGACCACTGAAAAGACGGACCAATCAAAAAGCAGCTTGAGACTCGAAGGTGTCAGGTTTCAAGCTTCACTTTACCCCTCCACCAACCGTACGCCGTACTACTAGGCCTCATTCACGTGGATGCTAGAACACGGAGTCCAGCTCTCACGTGCAAGGTTTTATGTTTGGGAATTGGAATTAATGTCAGTACAGATATTGTTTACAATTCAACGATTATGTATTTTCTTCTGTTCTTTTTCCAACAAACGTAATGATTGTTAACCAGGTAATAAGGCAGTAACCTTATTTAACTTTAGTTGTAAATTATGCATTCATTTCCACAACATCGATTAGACGTATAATTAAAAAAGTAGGCCTAGTTCGAAATATACTGAATTAGACCTACGGTGAATTCTTTTCAACTCACGTGGTGACATTTGCTTATAAATATGTGTACTTTTTTCTTTCAACTTACCGGCATATATGTTATTTCTGTGGTTTAGGCGCCTATACAGCCTACTTTCGTATAGGCGAAGACACAGTCTAAGAAAAAGTTCAACGAGACTTTAAACTTCATAGCCTACATATTAGCCTATACGATGCAGCTATGGTTCTTAGCGAATTTCCCTGTAGGGAATGGGCTACGCTATTACAGAAGTAGCCATGGTAACACTTAAGCCTAGGACTATGTTCGGTACGAAACTTTTGGGTAATTAACAATACTGTACCACCATCGCAGCAAACCTACGGTAGGCCTACTCATTCCTATGGTGTTAAGGGGGGAGGATACCGAATTCCTTCGGAAAGTCTTTAAGTGTTCAGCCGAGTGATAGCCAATAGTTATTAATAACCAACAAACACGATTCTGTAGTTCAAATTATTCCAAATAATTACTTCATTAATACAATCAGTTTTAATTCCTAAAATTCGAATTAGACCCATATGATTTAAGTCATACATATTCTTAGGGAATAGATCGTTTTATCTCTGGTCGAAAAAAATACATATTAAACTTTATTTATAATACCTCGCCATGAAATGCATTTAGATACTTTTATAATGTACTAAAACGTATTTTAAAATTGTCATAGGAAATCCATCCACAGTAGGCTACTTAATAACTTAAAAAGACTTTAAACCAACATTCACTGAAACATTTGGTAATTAGGCCTACAATTACACCAAAAGTGAACAAAGGAAATTTGTATGTCTCTCCACAAATTAATTTTAACGTAAAAAAATCCGCTCAATCAGCACAATAACTAGTAATACAATTTCTCTATTAACCTTGATACTCATTGAAATGATTTACCGCTAAATTACCACCAGAACATACAATTAACACAACACTTGATACTCAGGTGTCAAGACACGAGAATGTCAGTTTGTCTAATCGTGTGAAAACTCACGTGCAAAAATAGCTTTAAACGCGGTATCGCTCGGAAAATACTGTTATTTACAGATTAGGTTATCAACCCCTTCCCACAATACACAAGTAATGTCCGATGGTATTTTTCTTTCAAGGGGCTGTTATTTTGTTTTTTAACCATAGCCTGGTACCGCTGACATTGAAACATTGAACCATACTTATAGACTGGTATCGCTGAATCCAAAATTTATATCAGTTTTCACTAAATTTTTAGTTACATATTTATATATCCGATATTATATGTAGGTAATATTAAATTTAATTTTTGTGTAATGTGGGGCAATGTTTTATTGCAATTTCAATAAATTACTGTAATAGTAAAAAGGTTGTGTGAAGTATTACAACACAGTAAGATGGAAGTTAAGTTTAATTATTTTTTAATCTTTACTTTCTTTTAAAGAGAATATTATTAAGATTGGTTCTCAAAACAAAACATTTTACATGTACAGTACTCACTCTCAGAGAGTTTCGTTCTCTCAGGAAGTACTCGCCGAGGTGTTTACACAACTTGCGAATTTTCCAAGATAGTTATCCCAGACTGTTTTATACAAGTACTATCAACAACTGTCTAAGATTTGTATGAGAGTAACTAACTAACTCTCCGGAGTGAAAATTTCTCACGTGTAAACCTAGCTTAAGAACACGACGCTTTTACGGTGTGTCAATAGAGTTTGGCACTCTTTCCCCGCAACTCCTTCAATCTACATTGGATGAAACCCTCAACACACCGGATCCGCAACACACCGCTGAGCGAGAACCGGCCATGGGCCAAGCGGCGCGGCGCGGCGCGGAGCGGAGCGCAGATGGCTGGAGAGGGGGTAACGGTGGAGTTGGGGGGAGAGGCCACGAGCGGTGGCCGCCCCTACTACTACCGCCCCTACTTACTACAACTCGCCTCTCCTACGCATCGCGTTCATTCTATCGGAGCTATGAGTGATTTACACTATCGGAGCTAAGGGATTTCAACCGAATGCGTCGGAACTGCGGGAAAGTGTATTTAGGACAGACGGACAGCAGTTTTCGGGGCTATGAGTGATCGCTGTTGTCGGAGAACTGAGAAAATTAACGCTCATCGGAGCTAAGGGATTCGGAGCTAAGGGACCCTCCCTTTGTATAACATTCACACTATTATGTTTTAAGTTGAATCCTGTTAAATAAAGGTTAAAACGCTCACGTAATGCTAGCCAAATTCTGGTAAAACCACAGTACATTATGAACCATTACTAGTTCTATTTTGCAGCAGGCTCCCCAATCTAAACATCGTGTGACCACAAGATGTAAATAGGTTTAAGAATATCCTTTACAACCTTGTTAATATCGAAAAACAAACAAGATTTACGGTATCAGAATTAATTTGCATGGTGGAGGTGGGCAGAAAAGCTATGAACCCGCACATAAATGTTGCACTAGTTACAATTTATAGCCTCGCCCAGTAATGTAAAGGTTTATTGACCTTATTTTATTGAATGAAACTTCTTATGGAAAGTAAAATTACTTCAAATTATTCTTTAGTATGATTGCGTTTTGAGTCAGTTAGTAAATTATTGGGCCTATCCTGCCAAGAGGTAGAAATGTAGCCTCTATACTGTATAAACAAATGTTATTAAACATTGACCATAATTAAAAGTAAACTCAATCTAAAAATAAACTTGTTAATTTTTTCAGAATCCTAATAAAATGTCAGAAACTTTATTAACATAATATCAAAAGGGCTCTCTCAATTTAAATGCCTATTCATATTTTAATTTAATTTTTTATAGTTTAGGCCTAAGTTATTTGTAGTTATTACTCATTCAGTATTACTTTTTTAATATTGTTTGATTAAACCATCATGTTTAGAGACACTGCAGGACTTCGCAGTATACTTGGTGACAAATATGATCCGCTTTTGGGTCAGAAAAATGTGTCAGTATAATCAGAGAATGGAAATATAACTCAGCATCGCAGCTGTCGGCTTAGGGCGCAGCGGCGGCCACCCCATGAGAACTGATCCCTCTCCGGGCAGTAATGTCGGACATTAATGCCAGGCATTAATGTGTGAATTAATGCCTTGGTGGGTGTGAGTCCATTTAACAATGAATTGTAGCTGAAGGGCAGACTTAATCAGTATAGCATTTTTAAACGTTTACTACTACATGTTGTATTGTGGACTAGTAATTTTTACGCTGTGTTCAGGAACGAAAACTGCATATATGACACTGTTATTAAACTGTTGTCTCAAAAGTTTTAATATTACAAAATGTGTTTCAAATTATATTTTAATAACTCAGTGTTATATAACGACATATATTACATACTCCAATAAACAAGGTGAAATGTTTTATCACAAATTAAGAGTCTGCAGTACCTCCACCATCTTGGGTTTCAGCCCCTTAAGAACAATGTTAATTATAGGTGTCTCTGAAACACGTTATTGCATCGGATTCGCATGAAACTTTAACATGTTCACCATAATGGTATGGCGGTTCATGTGATTTGGACGCATTTTTTATAAACCTCCTAAAAATGGTTTAACATGGTTTAAAAATGGTGATGATATATATTGTTTTTTATACGTTATTCGATTGGATAATATTTTAAATTAATTTTCTATCACGGCAAATGAATGGTAACATTTAAATTGACATCAAGTTTTTTAATTTTCAGACGAAAAACAAACTCAAAGTAATGTTTCAAATTATTTAACATTGTTCTTATGGGACAAAATACCGAAATGGCGTAGGTACTGCAGACTCTTAATACTTTTGGTTGTTATAATATTAGAACCTTTTCATTGATTTTTATCTAAAAATAGTGTATTAAGGCCTAATTTTCGTAGCAAAATAGGTATAATATTACAATATGAAATAATTCCGATTGAATAAACGTAAACACTGCTTACTGATATTTTAAATTGTTCTTAAATATATAGTAATAATGTTTTTTAATCCTTTAACATTTTACTGTTGATATCTGAGAACATTTTCTATAGCTAGACGTTTAGGTGCCGAAGGCTTTTTTTTTGTCAATGGAAAAGAACGCAAGATGTAGGCTGAAAATAACTGAATAATTCTCTCATCAGTATCTTGGACACCAAAGTAATTTGATTACATTTGGAGCCGATCAAAGAAGATTCAAAGAAGAGACAAGTAGAGGCATTTTGGGAGTTTCAGGACAAACGCAAATTCAGCGGTTTTTAATCAGTGGTTACGTATTAGTGACGTGTGATGACGTATGTGTGACGTCATACGGTGACGAGGTGGAGTGTGTGACGTCACGGGTGTGACGTGGTGGTGTGACGTCACTGATTCGTAATCGGACGCCAATGCCACGTTATTCTGAATGAAAACCAATGTTTAGCGTTGACCCCGTCTAGCTAAATTTGACGGCGACTTCAAACATGTCCAAACATGTTCAAGGTCACTCAAACGAAGTTTTAAAAAATATTTTTAATTATAACTTACAAATATTGAACAAAATGTTGAAATCAATTGGACTCGTTAGAAACTCCATATTCACTCTCGGCTGTTATCTTCAAATGCAGCGGAGGATCACGACTCACGAGACGAAACAGTAATCCATGGAAGCTTTCCAAATCAGCCAAGTTTGACAGAACCACTTGAATTTTTTGTGAAGGATGGGTGGAATCGGACTGACCTAAAGTTTCATTGACAAATTCGAGTGTTATATATAAATCTTGCGGATCATCACCACTTAACAGACGATAAAGTTGTTGATAGCATATTACTGCATCCATAATGTCGAATTCAGAGGCGTCAAGTTGGAACTTCATGTTTCTGTGGAGTATGTTGTTGTAGAGGTTGAGTGGATTTAGCTAGTAAAATACCATGAACCATTAACGTACCCTACCTACGTACTGCACAGAATACGGTGGGAAAGAGTTATAAAATAAAACAAGTTCAAACATGTTCAAGGTCATTCAAAAGAAGTTTTAAAAAACATTTTTAAGTATTAGACACTTTAGTAGTTAGAAATCATTTAATGTTTTTCCAGTTTAACATAACATCACGGAGATACATCATCCCCGGACTTCGAGGACTCTTGCTCTGTCTTCACAGGTAGCTGATCACTCGAAACATATGGTGAAGATGATGCTATCGGAGATCCTGGCGGTGATTGTGATGAATTTGGTTCTTCAACCGTTATATCGTCAAACTCAATTGTAATGTTTAAACGGAGAGGTGGATCACCACTCATCAGACGAAACAGTGTTTCATGAAACATTCCCAAATCCACTTCGTCCAACAGAACTAGATGAAACTTCATGTTGATGTGGTTGTAGGATAGCGGAGTATATGAATGAAGCTTGTAGTCAGTACTACATATACAATCTATAACGTCCCCTACCTACGTACCGTACAGAAGACGTGTATATCCTACGTACCGTACAGAAGACGTGTATATTTTTTGTAAGGTTGCGGTGATGGGCTGATTACTTATGATGAATAAATTTAAGTGGGAGGGGGAGCTATAATGTCTTGAAGAAACTATGTCAAGGTCATTGGTTGGAGTTTTTAAAAAAGATTTATTTACAAATAACAGTAAAACGTAAGACATACATAATATGAGAACTAACAATGCTAAATAATAAAGAATGAAAGAATATTTACAAAGCTATGAACTTAGATCATTTTACAAAGGTGTGTTCAAATGGATCGTAATTTCTGTAGAGTTGTTCCCAGACGGTCCATGGGAAACTATATAAAAAATTCCGGGTTTGATAGAGTCCAGGTCTTCGTTCATGAGCACATTGACAAATCGTCTCGGAAGGTATACTTGGAACTTGGGTTTGTCTCCTTCCTTGTAGGGCGAATCTCCAAGAACAGCGACGACAGCTTCACCAACCGATGTGTCCATTTTTTTCATTGAATGTACTGCATAATGCTTCTTCTCTTGAAGTTCGCTGCATTTCTTTGTTGTTAGAAGGTCAGATTTAGAATGTTGGTTGAATCTGTCCGCAAGAGCTTGCAATGGAGAACTTGAAGCCATAGTGGAGATGATGTTTACTGGATGAGATCCTGTGTTAGAATGATAGTAGGATGGATCTACACCGGTATATAAGGATTTCCCCCTCCACTTGATATAAGTCGACCAATCCTGTATGCTCGCGACAATGCGCAGTTGGAGATTTTGTGTTGAGGATTTTTCACACCGATACAAAGACCATTTAAGTCCGTAGCATAAGTTTTATCCAAACTAACGTTTGTTATATCAGACGTAGTGTACATTCTGATCCAATTAGATTTTTCTTCACCAGCAGTAAAAATTTCGTCATACTGTTGACAATAATGATACATTATGTTATCCAGCTCTTTGTATTGTGTAAATCCTTCGTTCCATGTGATGTGATGAAGGTATTTCGTTAGCCACGAATTTGTTCTAGCACTTTTTCGGTTTAGTTTCTTAAAAGAAAACGGTGGTTTAAAAAGAAAGTAGTTAACGACATTTGTATTTATGTCAAAAAATGCTAGTTCTTTTATGATAAATCTGTCATCGTTGTTTCTGAAAGCTTGGAATTCCACCACACACTTCTTAGACATGGAAACATTATCAACAAAACGAACTGTTCGGTCCATTGTTCGTGAGTAACTAAAGATTACTGAGAGAAAATATTAGGTTGCTTGACTTTTATGATCATGTCAATTCTTAGTTTCAGTTTGTATGTGCTGGTGGTGGGGGAGGGGTGTTTTTAAGATTCCCAATCTTTCCTGTTTTTACAAAACCTTAATACACATTCACAGAATGCTTTAGGGTAGCACATTGAACATGAGCGGGTAAAATCATGTACATTAAACTTGTAACACATGTCCATACAACAGGTGAAGTAGTGTTGAGTCTTGTAGATTTTTAACATCTGCAAAGTTGGGGGTGAGATTGTAAATGATTTGCAATTGCATCTACAGTAACTGAAGCACTCACATATTCTACATGCTATTCCGTCAACTTGTAAATTTGGACATATAAAACATTTTTCGCTGCAGCAATAATTATTCATTTTGCGAGTGTTCTTCAATGTGAATCTTACAATCAACTGCATCCATGTAGCAACATTTGTTTAATATATAGTTGGTGAAAAGAACAATAACATGTGTAAACTGGAGCTGTTTCAAGGTCACGTAATTTTGTTTTTAAAAAAGTATAAGTAATACCTACAATAGCACCTTTGCAAAACTGAGCTTTTTCAAGGTCATATAATTTTGTTTTTAAAAAAGTGTAAGCGCTACAAATATGTGCAAACCTGAACTGTTTCAAGGTCACGTCATTTTGTTTTAAAAAAAGTATAAGTGCTACTAATGAGGGCACTTTACAACACAATCACTCAAATCATGCTACAAATATGTGCAAACCTGAACAGTTTCAAGGTCACGTCATTTTGTTTTTAAAAAAGTATAAGTGCTACTAATGAGAGCACTTTACGACACAATCACTTAAATCATTTTTACGACTTTTCTTGATTTACAATGTTCTCCTGCTGGTTCTTTGTTGGAGAAACTTTCACTGTGGTTTCTTCACTTCGACGATTATTAAAGAAGAATACAGTTTTCCTGTAGAACGACACCTCTTGAGGTAATCTGTTGTATATAGACTGGTCTATCGGTCCATATAGCAGTGGCACAGCTGGATTTGTGTTCACCGAAGTGTTCAGATAATCAAATATGAGAGGGGAATATGTAGTAAGTTGCTGGATGTACCGGATTATTACAGGTGTTAGGTTTGACAGAGTTTGAAATTCTTCCAAAGTCATGAGGATCTTCTTGTTGTGTTTGGAAAGATCTCTAAACCTCACAAATTGGGTACCTCGAAGTCTTATATTATCGATTTCCAAATTAGAATCTTCGAATCCAATTGCAGTTTTTCTTCCTGTCAAGTTGTTGAATAAATAGGCTTCAATGATAGATACGTATTTAGTAAATTTATCCCATATATCCAACGTGAGAAGCAACGAGGCTTTTCCGCAGTGATTAATAAGTACTGCAGGATTGAAGTTTAACGATTTGAAAACCCCAACGGTGACAGATTTATCCATGTTTTGATTCAACGGGTACATTAAGCGTAAAAACACATCCATCAACACTTCCATATTTTCTTCATCATCATCTTCATTGTCACATCGTTTCCTTTTTCTCTGATCGTTTCCTTCCAATGATAAAAAATCAGACAGTTCTTTCTTAATCTTCTCGGTAGATGTTTTGGAGTTTTCAGTTGGTTGTTCTTCGTTTTTTGCTGGCTTTGTGTTAGTAATCGGTACTTTGTCAACCGGTAATGGAATATGTTCTGATGGATTAGTAGGTAAGTCTTGAACTATTGTTGACGAAGATGGAGATTCTAGTGAGTTTTTGTCAGTTTCAAAAGAAACATCTTCAGTTGTTTTAGTAGAGTTCTCGCTAGTTTGTGAGGATGCTGGTAAATCATGTGCCGATATTTCAGACGCAGATGTCATAGCTGGTGGCGTGGTCTCGAGTGCTTTATATCCTGACGTTGATTCATCGTCAGGAATAGTAGATAGTACACTGTCCATGTTAACCATCAATGTTGACTTGCTGGTGTCAGGATGAATACTAATGTTTTCTCACCGAGCAATCTCTCTTTTATAATCTGTGGTGGGGGTAAATATGTGTAAGAGCTGCATGCTGTCATAAAAAATCTAAATTATTCTTCTAACCACGCCTGTTAGTGGTGTGTATGTTACAATTGTATCATGTAGTATCAAACAATAAGCTGTAGTTTGGTCAGGAATATTTTCTTCCAACTCAAATTCGATGCGAATGTCTACTGTTGACGACTTTATTGATTCGTTTTGTTTCGAACAATCTATGACTGCTATAGGTGCAATATTCTTGAATGAATCAGGTTGGAGGAGAGGTGAGTTTGTCCTTCCATAGTAAGATGACTGAAATCTTGCATACATATCATATAGAATCCCAAATCTGTCCTTAGAAAACATAACATTGAGGCTGTCATATGGAAAGAACTGTGAATTTAAAAACAGTTTAATGTTTGTAAGTTGACAGTGGTCAAATTTGCTTGCGTTAGCCGTTATGTTAGATCTTTTATTTGTTTGTAGAGCGAAAATAATATATCTTGGTTTTTCTAGGTTACTAGATGTTTTCACAGCCCACGTTTGACGCTGAGTTGTTGGCAAGACTGGCCATTCATGCATTTCCCAGCTTCTAAATGGAACCACAATATCCCTATCAGATTCCAACATCCGCAATAGGCTTACTCGCCTTTCATCGGCCAACCGTACATGAGGTACCCTCCAAACTATTTTATCCAAATTCAATTTCCATTCAAGTTTGTCAGGTGTTGTTTCACTATCGGCTTCTATAACATCTGTATCATAAGACGATCTCAGTAAGACCAATTCTTGTTTGACATTAATGATTATTCTTCTGTAGTCCTCAGCGAATCCTAGTAAAAGCCGCAACGGAATGCAAAAGTCAAAATAGCCACTTGCATTAGGTTTTACTTTGGTTGCACTAGGTAATATCCACCCGGCTGTTTTTAATGCGTTTATTTCATTAGGTGATAAGGATACCAAACCTTTAAGCGTACTGCTCACACCGACTTTTTTAGTCGAATCCACTACAATGCCTGATATTTCATACCGAATTTCTTCAAACAAAAAGGCCATTGCATTGTTAATAAATGGCACTTTAGATGGCGTAGATCCATTTTTTGCCAAAACCCTTCCTTCAATATAAATATAACTTTCAGATGGTAAGGTATAAGCATCTTGATGTTGTATTGGAATTCGTATCTCATCATTATTTCCTAATTTCGATGAAGCGTAGGGGTTGTGTGTGTGAAACTCTTTCTCCCATAGTGTTTCGTCGAAAACCGGTCCATGTTTTATATCCAGTATGTCCATTTTCATTAACTTTAAAACCGAGTCCTTCTAAGAATTTAGTGTTCTCTCTGGTTAACCTCTCCGCGTTAGGAGATATACTGAAACTGTTCGAATGTTGTTTGGTGCTATATCCAAATTCAAGTCCCATCGTTCTTTTATGGTGCTTGTCTAATGTGTAAGCGCAATGTAATAACTTCTCCTCTAAAATCCACAGCGTCACCGTCTTGATCTAGTACGTTCAATACGATGTCTGAAATGTGAGTGGTGTTTAATGGAAGATATATCAGATTATGAGGCTTTTCAACAATCTTAAATCCCGGCGGAACGGTTGGATAGAATGAATGTAAAATATGTTGGTTTGAACCATCTTTGTAGGCCCCTTGAACAATATTACATGTAATATTAATAGTATTAACCTTGATAATGTTTACAGTTTTTGGACTCGTGTGAAACATATTTGGTTCAAGGATTGTGTCTTGGGATGGAAAACCAAGTAAAGGGCCAATCGATGCCGGTTGAGTTAGATCCAAATAAAATTTACATTTTATTTCACACTTTAAATTGTTGTTATTAGCCCTTAGTTCAATTGCATCCTTTCCCAACTTATTTTGGAGCTCTCTGTTTATGTCAGCTATTTCATAAGCACCAGTTTCAATCGCAACAAACTCAGGTAGCTCAGTGAGATCCTTAGCCGTTTTATTTTTTGTATAGTGTAATTTGTTGTTGACACCTTCTATTATGTTTGGAATTGAGTTATAAGTTGTAAAATCCAAAAGTGCAATCTCCCACTGTTTATCTTCTCTTAGGTGTAATGGTGGAAATAGTGAACTCCTCAAAGTTGACGATGTGCCTGTAACTGTTACAGTACAGGAAGACATCTTATAGTTGACTGACGCTTGTGGCTAAAAAGTCCAAACATAAATGTCCGCATACTGATGTTTCTTCTTTTTGTCTTCTATCGTAATTAAAATACACTTTAGGCACTGAACCGAAATATTCGTACAATTCTTTTGGAGGTGGAAGGTTCCCAAAACTGTCAAAATAAAACACAGAATCGGATAATTTCTTGTAACAAACCCAATGGGTACCAGCACCATGAATATCATCAAGATTTACGATTGCGGCTTCATTTTTCCAGATTTTTCTCGGCAACCCGTTCCGCATAAACACACCTCTGAAAAAAGGTATTTTCAAACATGATGCATAGCGTTCAAGCTCCTCGTTGTTCAAGGCTTTATTTGGCAAAATTAATTTGTTGTTATTTAATATGCACGGTATGGTCTTAGGTATAATCCTTTTCCGTTTGACTTTTTTTTAGAACATGTTGAACACCTTTTCCTTTTACGATTTATTTTCTTAGTAGTGCTACTTCTCTTCCTTGTGCCTCCACCGGATGTATTTTTCCTTCGTGTTGTCTTTCCTTTCCTCCTCCTCGACCCTCCTCCAACTGCTGTTTTGGCTTTCATAGCTGCTGTCACTGCTAATGCAGCTGCTCGTTCCCCAACACTTGCGTCACTAGATTTTACTCTCTGCCAAGCTTTCTCAGCAAGAGCTCTATCAGCGATTGATCTTCTTTCCGAATCTGAGTAATTTGAATATGCAATGTCATGCGCTTTGCAGGCTTCGTCCAATTTGTTTATTCCAGGATCTCCACGGGCTAAACGCTTCCGTAATTTCGTACCCGGACCACAGTATTGATAACCTCCAGGTAAATGTAGCTCTATTGGAAGTGCGTCGATAGCTGTATTTATTAGTGCACCTGAAGGTAAAGTCGCAAACGCTTTCTTGAAAAGACCTACTGCTGAACTAGTGAGTCCACCTCCTCTTCTCATGAGTGACGGATCACTACTAAATGGCTTCCTCCTATGCATGATAGTTTTAACGTGTTAGTTCCTTAGTGGTCAGCAATGGTAATGGTTTTTCTAGAACGCTCTTCGTATTATATATTGAATTCACACTGTTTGTAGGGGTTTCACTGCTGCCTCCGCGTGAAAAGGCGAAAGGATTCCTCCCAGACTGTAATTTATCTATTTTTTCATAAATATCTTTCTTTAGTTTGTATATCTCTTCCAAAACAAATATTCTATTTACAACATCAGTATCATTTTCCGCATTCGCCACATTTATAATTTTTTTATATTTGGCATCAAACATTTCTTCACCATTCTTGCAATTTAACGTTAATGTATGAATAACCCCAAGATTTACTGCTTCATCCTTAGAAATGGGATTCGCAATGTTGCACAAACGTTTCCCTGTTAGATCATAGTTTCCATCTCTAGTCAATTGAAAACCTTCACCAGGTGGACCCCTCCAAACCTCTCGGGCCAAAGAGCTTTCATGACGACCGAACTTGTCAACACTCATGTTTAGACTGAACCCTTAAGCTATGTATCCTCTACTTTTTAATTCTTCAGTTAAGGCAATCATTTCGTTATCCAGCCCGTTATGTCCAGCCTGAATAGATTCATATAATAACCGCATTCTGTCAACGAGCTTATTCACATTATTATAATATATGATGTTTGTATCATAGGCAGATTTCATAGACATCCCTTTACCTTTGGCTTTCGAAGGTTTTCCTCTAATATTAGAAAATAGCTTTGCAATTACATCCTTGTACATATCTGATTTATTTCTATGAATAGGTGCATTTGAAGAATAACCTTTTCTATGGGAATTAGTTAACAAACATATATTTTTAAAATTATTTAAATCCCTCTTGGAATATTTATGGGGAGACGACTTAAAGATTAACTCAAACAGTCCAGCGGTGCCTTTAAAAGTTTGATCTTTTACTTTAATATTATCTTTGTCATCCACCTCTATCACACTATCTCCCATTCGAAGACCATCTCTATCCATGCGAGCTCCATATACATGGTATCTTGACGGTTTCCTTGCCCCATGTAGCATTTTTAAAATATATTTTCGTGAAAGAGGTCCTTTGTTCCCAATTTCTTTACTTAAAATGCTGATATTTGTAGGGGAATCTGCTTCTTGTAAACTGCCTACATCTTGAGTTTCTACATCTGATTTACTGCTTGCTTCATCTTCATCTTCATCCTCTTTTTCCAATGAATGCGTTGACCTACTAAATAATTCCGAATCGATCTCTGAGTTGTCGGTTTCTGAAGATGAGTTTGCTTTAATTACTGGTTTTTCTGTTTCTATTTCTTCTTGATCCGTAAACTTAGATTTGTTAATTTTTTCATTTATTTTATTCAGAGGATCTACAATGGGTTTGAATGTTTCCTCTAAATATTTATTTCTAGCCACTAATCCTTCTTTTAGTAACAGGTGTTTCTTCCGTATAGAGTCACTGAGAACTTTTATTTCACTAAGCAACTCCTCCTGATTTGGCATTATTAGTTTCGAGTGTTCTCTACAACGTCACAATAAATACTGAAGATTATACATTTAGATGTTAATGTAATAAGACAAATTTATCGAAACCTAATCTATAACGACCGTTATTCATAGCCCTCTCTTTATCCACAACTAAAAATCCAAACTTTTCTTTCCATGCTCTCCCACACAATTCTCTAAACTTTTCAAATGTCATATCAGCACCAACGTGGTCGTTGTATATGTGTTTGAGATTTTTTTCATCCTGTTTGAAAACTATTAAGAAGTTAACATTGTCCCTAATTAACTGTTTTGGGATTTTACTGTATGTCTGACCAATGTAAATAGAGTCGATATGATTATGCCTTCCCATAGAAAAGTATGTTCTTATTCGGTCATGATTTTCAGAAGAAACATCGTCAAAAATAAAAATTGAATACGGCTCGGCATTGTTGGGCTCTATGATCTCACTACTTGCATCAAATTTATACAATGAGACATCGGGCACATCATTCATAATCTTTTCCAATAACAGATATTTTGGTTGATTGAGAGACTTGGAAAAAATATATACATTGTTAAAACTTAAACCGTTTGGCTTTGTTATTAAATTGAAAACAACGTTGGTTTTCCCACAGTTTGAAGGTCCACTAATAATACATCTCATTGTGTTGGGCAATAAAGTGCCATGCTTACTTACTTCCTTATCAAAGATATCCGGTGTCAAACAATCAATGTCATTGACGTCAAGTCTATCCTTTTGACAGATTACTTCCATGATAATAGTTATACTTGAGCAGTCTATCCGAATGCTGCGACCTTACTGGTTTTTCCATTTCAAAGTAAGTCCTTTTGATCTATCCAAGTATCTTCGGTCTTATCAAATCCCAACCATCTCACTAAAAGCTTATTACCTCTTTTCCTTAAAATCTTCTCAACCAAATAAACACTACCAGTTTTAGATTTTAACAATTCGTGGCCATAAAATCCCCCCTGCAGTATTTCTCCTTTACTATCCTTTAAAATGTATGTTTCTGGAAAGGTTGGTTGCACTCGATGCACTGTGAAAACTTCATTTGTCCAATTGGGTAGGTATCCTTTGGTGAATATCTGTTTATATTTACTTATTCTCACATGGTCTCCAATGGAAAATTTAAGAGGAGGCTTCTTATCTAACCGCGGCGTAGTATTTTCCTTTATGCGTTTCAAAACTAAAGATTCATTTTTTTTGTTCACCTGATTTGGTTTCATACCTATAGTACGATGTTTTGTATTGTTGTAATCTTTGATTAGAGTTGGAAGAATATCAAACCACACATAACTTCCTCTTTCTGAAAATTTCTTGTACATCAATGTTTTCAATGTGCGATTGAAACGTTCTACAATGGAGGCTTTCTTTTCACTAAAAGTAGAATAGTGATTTATTTTATTTTTCTTCATCAGATCAGAAAAATCTTTGTTAAAAAATTCTTTGCCGTCGTCTGTCTGTAGATGCTTTATACGTTTTCCTATTGCTTGCAGTACCTTTCTCATAGCTTCAGTAACCGAAGGCCCATTTTTATTTTTAAGGGGAATAGCACTGGCAACCTTTGTAAAACAGTCAATAACTGTTAAAATGTATTTGAAACCTTTGTTTATTCTACTGTATGGTTTCATTTCTACAAGGTCAGCTTGATATAAGTCATTAATACCCTTCACGACCGTTGATCTTCTGGGAAAATTTCTTCGAACTGGTTTGTGAAGTTCTTCAACTATAATTTTTCTCTCTTCCATTGGTCTGCTTCATTCTTCGTCCATTATACAACTGAACGATAATTGTAATTTATTCAATTATACTTGTATGAATTTCAAAAGTCAAATTGATATAAAAAAGATGAGTTCAAGGTCATCCAATTCAAGTTTTAAAAAACTTTACAGTTTTAAGTCAAATTGATATAAAAACATGAGTTCAAGGTCATTCAATTTAAGTTTTAAAAAACTTTACAGTTTTACAGTTATTCTTTACAGTACAATACAGATTTTGTGGATGTCCGTTTCTTTTTTGAATGTCTTATTCAATCCATTTCTGTTAATGAATAGTGCCCATAAGGGAGTGTGTGGATCTTATTTTGAAGGATCACACGCTTGTCGTCTCTGGCTGACAATGACTTCTTTTTTACTGTCATACTGTACAAATTATGCTTAAAACTCCGGATGGTGTTGAAAGTTGCATTGTACTCAGCTCCTCTAAATAAACAATTATAGTAATGTTCGAATCTCATGTTCTTCATTATATAATTTTTTTTAATTCCTTTTGCCTTTTTAATGATTCCGGCTTCGTTTTCATCCGCCGTGTCATTTTCTGTTCTGCCTGTAAACATCCTTAGGGCATACATCTTTGACATAAGTGCTACAATTTCTTCTAGGGGCACACCAGAAGTTTCATCTTTAAACTTTCCTATCACCTTTTTGTTCACGCAGTTGTCATAGGTTGGATGGTCAATGGGGTAGTCTGAGAAGTCAAAGGAATTCCTGTGAGGAAACACTCTGAGGTCTTCATACATGTCGAGTGTCTTGATCCAGTAGACGATCCCATCAGTGTCCATGTAGCATATTCCAATTTTATCCCGTCCGTAATAGGAAACCATCTTGTTGTAATGGAAGTCATACATATGGGTCTTTGAAATGTCGAGTATACACATTCCTACATAAAGAGGTCGATCCATGACAACATTGGTTTTGTCCATGCAGACTGCTACAAGATTTTCATTAATTACAATAGAAGTTTTGAAGTTAGGCTTTTGAACTAATTTTAACATTTTCTTTTTGTCAGAGACCAGTTTAAGATTCATGTGATTCCTTTTGTTTTCGAGACATTTTCCATAAACTGCGTTATTCATCAGTTTATAAAATTCTTTATGGAAATTTGATGTTGCAGCAGCTCTTCTTGCAGTATTAGAATCAATATATTGTTTCAACCAAGTCTTTTGTGTAAATTGAAGTACCCGATTAATTCTAACAATTTTTATGCCCAGTTCAATCGCTTGTTGCACAATCCAGTAATGTGCTATGTAGTTAGTTTTATTTTCAAGCGTTGTCATCAACTTGGGATGTTTGCCTCCTGGAGGAATCTCGGTCCTTGGTAGGAGAGGAAGATCATAATGATGGTCGTGAAGATTTTGTGGGTACTCGAAGTCAAAGTCCAAAATGTATCCAATATCATTGAACTTTGGGATGTTTACGATGTCTCCTAATACAGTAGGTTCTACCCAGCAAAAACCACCGTAAGGCAATGGCATAGACATGGCATAACCATATAGGTTATTGGCGTCAAAGTAGCCTAGATATACTGAATCTTCTCTTGGATTATAATTTGGAAGATGTTTGTTATTAGCTTTGACATAACGTGTAACTGATTGTGTTAGCCCTCCTCGAACACCATCTTCAATCATGAGAACCATGTCAATGTCCGTCAAAAGTTGGAGTTCACATTTAGTTTCTTTCATCATTGCCTGCCATGCTAATCCCGGAGAGGTGAAATAATAAAAACAGTCGAGTCCATAAGCTTTCAAACAGGAATTTCTAAACTCCTCCATTACATCACAAAGGAGAGTTACATCAAGTTTCACATAAAAATCACTGTAATCTCCGAGCGTAGACATGTTAAGTTCTGTCCATACCTTAACAGCATGATCATAATCCTCCGGATCTACTGGTGATTCATTGAGTTTACTATAAAACATTTCTGGTGGAGGTAGTTCAGTCTCGTCAAATCGGGCAATGGAGTCTATGTAGTCGTAGGGAAATACTCCTTTCCTTAATACAAGTTCCAACTTATCTTCTGAAACAAGTTTCCTCGTTTCTATCAAGTCTCCTCTTTCCAAATTCTTTGAAAGTGTCATCAAACTGAAAGGCATAAATCTTAATGAATCTATGAACCTTAATTTTATATTTTTTACTTTCTTCGAAAAGCTGATAAATTTTTCTGTAGTTTGTGCCAATACATCTATTTGACCTTGGTCTCGACCGAGCTCAGGGATAATAAAGTGAGCGTCGTATCCACTTAGGTTGTGTAATACAACAGGTACAAAATTTGGGAGTTTGAAATTGATGTTGCAGGCGTTGCAGGCAGCTCCTCTATAAGCGCCTGTCAAATGATCATGGTCATGAACCTTGATGTTATCTTCAGTAAACTCCTTTTTGCACAAGTAACAATTGTTCTCCATTAAATGACACAGTTCTTGAAGTGGGTTCAGGGTTTCCATTGGAACGATGTGGCTATAGAGGGTGGATACCTTTTCAGCAATAATGTACAGATCGTCAACAAATCGTTTTGCAGCTTCCTCTCCCCGGTAAAGTTTTGGCGATGTTGGAATACCATAGTGCTGGAGATGTTCTTCGGAAAGTGTCGATTTTACCAAAAGACAATAGCTGTTTGGTTCATGTCTTTGATATTTTCCACTGTCGGGTGCATCAGGATCTATATTTTCTACTGGTATCAACGAAGATTCAAAATCTGCGTATATGACTATTGGTATTCGATATTGGTGATGTATGTTCTTAAACTTCAGAACGGAATTTCTCGTGGTAGGCAGGATAACCTTTACTGCCGCATGATCTCCACAAAGCTTAGAGTGTTCCGTCAGCCAACGATGACCTCCTCTAATAAAAGGGATATTTTTAAAACAGAAACATCTTTTACAAACTGTTATTTGACTGTTCCTTTTGGTAAGTTGTTTGTGAATCAGTTTATTAAAATCTTTTATATACACATAATGTGAAACATCACCATCTGTTAGTAGCAATAAATCTGTATGATCTGCAAGTTCCCGAGTCACTACTTTCAAAGGGTAGACATTGTTTCTACTGTCGAGTCCAAAAACATTAATAGATACACCTGGATTGCGTTTTTCAAAACGTGCTATCTCGGCCAATGACACTGGGTAGCTTAGCCCATTAAAATTATACCTACAGATTAGTTCTTGATACCTTCTATTTGGTCGTTCCGGATGTTTGGCACCTTCATTCACTAGATGTTTTGCTAACATAGAATATCTGAAGCATTCATTGTCATTGTTTTGAACATTGATGCATGACAAAGTATTTTTTATCTTTGCTGGCAGTGGAATATAACTGCTGCCACGATCTCCGTATCCACGTTTATGAACGCGTAAATCCAGACTGTTAATGTTGAGCAAGGACCATCCAGATCCTCGAGCTTCATGTTCCGTTATTTTGAGTAACAGTTCCTGCAAACATTCCTCAATAATTTCATCAATATTTGAGGTCACCATGATACTGCGGTTTCTAGAGAGAAACCCTCTGTTGGACAGTTCTCCTTCAACGTTATTAAAAGTTGTATCCAATAGCAATCCAAATTTTATGAAATTCAATCGGTGGAGTTCATAATTTAGTTTTTCAACAATGACATCTTTTACAAGAGTCAGGAAATGTTGTAGTTCAAGCGAATTGGTATTGTTTATTCTATAATGTCGGACAACAGCTCTCTCAAATGCTTCCACTAAAACTTCAACTCCCAACGTAGAATCTTGACTCGGAGTTCCTGTAGTCGAAGGTTGAGACGAGTCATCAGCAGAATCCATCACATCTTCCCTTGGGGGTGCAGCTTCACTCGGTGTTCCTGTAGTCGAAGGTTGAGACGATTCATCAATAGGATCCACCACATCTTCTCTTGGGGGTGCATATGCGATGACACTTGGCCTGTTCTGCTCCGTAGAATTTTCGGCAAGGAAGCGCACAAAATCCGGATGGTCTTCACAGTCGGGTGGTGTATTTTCCGTAGCATTATGATAAATTTCACAATGCAATACATACAAATCTTCGTTAGAGAAATCTTCATTACAACGATGGCAGTAATACATCGTAGTTGAATTGCTGTTCCATGCGCTGTATGCAGTTCCAGAAGTAGGAATGAGAACCAATGCTTGAATTTTCTACTTATATATCAAATGCTTACCTCAGCACTAAATTCCTATTGGTTCATTTTTTGCTGACATCAGCACCTTTAATCTCATTGGCTCATCAAATTAACCTGTGAACATGAATGTATTTTAAAATCATTATTGCACGAACCTTTCTAGCGACAACATCGTAATGGAGCAGCCTGTACAGGTCCCTGAAATATCCTCTACTACACCACCTTTTCAAATATTGCCTACGGGGAGGCAAGTCACCGGTGAAAATCAACCCGTACAAGTTCATTCTGTAACAAGCAGAACTAGTATAACATCAAGAGAAGTGATCGCTGCGTTGGAAAGATTAGTGGGAGCAGATTATTTGTCCGATGAAGATGCCAACGCAGAGTAGTTACGCTCCATAAGGGTTTACTGTGTAAAACCTATACAAAACAGCCGTTTTCACGGCTACCAATTTTTCACTCGTTTGTAGCAGCAGCTTGTAGCAAATATAAAATTAAATAAAAATACAAAATAAGTTAGCTCTGCAAAGTCTTTAAACGATTGAGTGTAATGGTGGCCTTTAGAAAGGCCGTTTTGAAGTAGACTAAAAGTCTAACTATCGCTTAAGTATGCGACACCATCATCATCCTCCTCATCGCTGCAACCGTCAAATAGTCTCCGTCTGGCATCAGGAGCATCAGGTAGAACAGGGGTCGTGTCTCCCTCGCCATCTTCGATCGGAAGGAAATATTCGATGCTGTCGGCTTCGGACTCTGTGACATGGTAAGCAACGGTCAAATCAATGAATTCATCAATGTCCGATGCGAAAGATGATGTTTCAGCTTCATCGAAGTTGCTGAAAACTTCCATGTCAACATGAGGATCGTCGTCTGGCATAGCAATTACTTCCTCAACGACCACACCAAACTCTTCATGTAGCACATCTTCCATCGTGTCTTGCAGTCGCTTCCAGGTGGGAGGCATGTCAAGTGGTGCCATGGTGAGTAGAATGAGAATGAAAATGGACCACAACATGCGCTTAAGTGCGACCCAACGTACCGTACAGAATATTCTGGTAGCTTCTTAAATCGCATACCAATTTATTTTGCTGACCTACTCAAATAACTAATGTTTGGTGATAAAATTAAATAAAAATACAAAATAAGTTAGCTCTGCAAAGTCTTTAAACGATTGAGTGTAATGGTGGCCTTTAGAAAGGCCGTTTTGAAGTAGACTAAAAGTCTAACTATCGCTTAAGTATGCGACACCATCATCATCCTCCTCATCGCTGCAACCGTCAAATAGTCTCCGTCTGGCATCAGGAGCATCAGGTAGAACAGGGGTCGTGTCTCCCTCGCCATCTTCGATCGGAAGGAAATTTTCAATGCTGTCGGCCTCGGACTCTGTGACATGGTAAGCAACGGTCAAATCACTGATTTCATCAATGTCCGATGCGAAAGATGATGTTTCAGCTTCATCGAAGTTGCTGAAAACTTCCATGTCAACATGAGGATCGTCGTCTGGCATAGCAATTACTTCCTCAACGACCACACCAAACTCTTCATATAGCACATCTTCCATCGTGTCTTGCAGTCGCTTCCAGGTGGGAGGCATGTCAAGTGGTGCCATGGTGAGTAGGATGAGAATGAAAATGGACCACAACATGCGCTTAAGTGCGACCCAACGTACCGTACAGAATATTCTGGTAGCTTCTTAAATCGCATACCATTTTATTTTGCTGACCTACTCAAATAACTAATGTTTGGTGTGAGCAAATATCTCTCAATAGAACCATACATTAGGAAACAGAACACAGAAACTTAAAAAAGTGGTTATTAATGTTAGTTTGTTTTGAGTTCGTTAAATCTTTTAATTCAATATAATAATGTTTTTTGTTGGTCGAAGACTAAAAGAGGTGGCACTGATAGTGTCAAAACGAGTGAATGTTGGTTTGAGGAAATATTTCTCAATAAAACAATTCATTGGGAAACAGAACACAGAAACTTAAAAAAGAAGTCATGTTAGTTTGTTTTGGGCTCGTTAAATCTTTTAATTTAATATCATAATATACTTTGTTGGTAAAAGACTAAAAGAGGCTGCACTGTTAGTGTCAAAACGAGAAATGGTGGTTATAGTGTCGAAACGACAAATATAAAATTAAATAAAAATACAATATAAGTTAGCTCAGCAAAGTCTTTAAACGATTGAGTGTAATGGTGGCCTTGAAAAAGGCCGTTTGTGTCCGCCCTCAGATGTTGTGTGAGGTGGTGCCGTCGGTCCGCAGACTGTGCCCTTACGGGCATTTGATAATGACGATGACCCGTCCGCCGATCTTAAGTAGGCGCCGAAGGTCTTTCAGCACCGCGGACTTTAGAGGCATGTCATCCTCCAGAGGAGTTGGCGGGACCCACACCCCAGGTTCCAACAGCCGGAGCCGGACTGTCTTCCCGCGGGGGTCGGCCGCGATGCTGTCCAGGTCCTTGGCCACCAGAGCGATGTCCGATCGGTCCCGGACTTCTCTTTGCAGGTTGGCCCGCTGGTTCCATGGCCATTCTGCGATGTGGTGGCTCCTCGCCGTCTGGTGGTGGACGATCTCGTAGGCCATGTTCAGCTCATGCATTTTCATTTGAATGGTACGCTTAAGTGCGACCCAACGTACCGTACAGAATACACTGGTAGCTTCTTAAATCGCATAAGCTATGCTGATTCATCATTTCATTTTGCTGACCTAATCAAACAACTAATATTTGGTTTGGGCAAATATTTCTTAATAAAAAAATCATTGGAAAACAGAACACAGAAAGTTATTTTATAAGTTCCTTAAAAAGAAGTTATAAATGTTAGTTTGTTTGGGAGCTCGTTAAATCTTTTAATTTAATATCATAATGTACTTTGTTAGTCAGTCTAAAAGAGGCTGCACTTATAGCTGCAAAACGAGTGAATGAAATGGTGGCCTTGAGAAAGGCCGTTTAGGACCAGCTCCTCCAGCTTAGTCGGACTCCCACATCGGCGTTGCTTTTCGTCCCTCTGTCTTCGGTACATTCTTTTTAAACATTAAATATGACCCAGTCTTGGGTATTGGCATCATGAATTTAGGCAGTCTTACCTTTATAATTTTATGTTCATCTAGAAAGATGACCATTCTATGTTCTTTGGTCTGTTGCAGAAGTTTATACTTCTTCGACACCTTCAGTCTTTCAAATTTTGTACCCTCAGCGAATGGTTCCAAGTCGAAACTTGCTTTGGGTCTTGCCGCTCGGTTGTGTGTGGAGCACAAATCCTCGCCCAGCCTGCAGTACTTGCCACACGCCTCGCCCTTCTTCGCTCCTCTCTTCAACTCGTAGGTACACCGTGGAGCGTTCTTCACCCTGGGCGCCAACCGTATTTTCGGTGTACCGGAGGTCGAACTTCCCGTCGAAAGCTTGGGGTCAGTCCTTCTGATGTAGTCCCTGGTCTCTTCATCTGACGACTCCGAGAGGTCGGGACCAAAGTTCAGCGGACGTGCGATGTACTTCGGGGCGCTCGATGTGGGAGCCTCGTCTGCCGGATCGAAGATGGACTTCTTTGGCAGGATTGCTTGCACAGCTGCAGTAGTCTCTGAAGGGTCCATGTCTCCTGGCTTCAGTGGAATCAAGAGCGAATGGAAAATACCCTAAGGTACAACACCAACGTACCGTATAGGAAACAAGGATAGTTAAGTTGATGAAAGACTTGTAATTTTCTTTACTCAAACCTTAAGCGCATTTAAAATAAACTATGTTGACCGAAAAATTAATGAAATTTACGGTCAAAATACATTACTTTGAGCCGCTATCTACTTGGCGTTGTAATTATTAACACATGAGGTGCTGCATTATAATAGTAACGTAGCTACTGCATGAGTGCACAAACGACTTGAAAATTTGGTGGCCTTTAGAAAGGCCGTTTTGTCCAGGGTGGAAACTAGATCCAGTAGGCGAATCCCTTCGGATAGCGAGGGTCCTGGCCTGGCTCGTCCTTCTTCAGGAACCTCGTAGAAGTGCTGGGCCACTCCATTGATCTCGGCAGCTGGACCCTCAACGTCTGCGTCGAATCCCTCACGAAAACCAGTCGACCTGATGTCTCGGTGTACAGCACTTCGTAGAGGCCTGGATCGAGACGCCACAGCCGGTGAATTGGAGGTGTGGAGGAGCTGAACCGAGCCAGTGGAGCTGCAAACCTCCGTTCCAACCTTGCCAGCTTCTTCTGCGGAGTCGTTGACAGTATTTCGGCCCAGGTGTCTTGGATAGGCGTGACGAGCTCCCACTGTCGAGTCATCTCAGCCAGAATCTCCTCCACGGGCGGCAAGTCTGCCCAAGTTACCCGCTTCTTGTGGACCACGCCGTCAGAATTGTCGCTGGCCCTCTTCAGGATCGGGCGAGGAGCAGAGGTCGTTCCAGTCTGGTCCATCTTGGCTCTTCAGCGGTGCAGGAACAAGTGAAGGGAGCTCGACAAGCTCTCGGGTTTTGTCAACTCGCTCTGGCTTCCTATTGGTGCGCATGAATTACACTTACTCAGCATTTTTTCCGTGGCCTTTAGAAAGGCCGTTTCAAATGTCGGGAGGAACGGGAACCAAATACATTAGCCCAAAAGTTTTAATCGTTTAGGCCAGAACATGTTTAGCCCGATGAAAGTTCTAAAACAGTATTCTGTACGGTACGTAGCTAGGGGAAAGAATCGAGTGATTTTGACCGTGATGTTTAAACTTTTTCCGCCAATCTTTATAGAACATGGTCGGACATTGTTAGGGGAATAAAATAAAGTAGTTTGACCACGACGATTAAATTTTTTCCGCCAAATATTTTGTGTGGATGCGTGGTTGTAGTTAGCGCAGTAGAATAAAGTTATTTTGGTGACAAGGTTTGAAATATCTTGCCAGCTTCATCGAGTTCATTCATTTTGACACAAATAATTTGCTTTGAGTACGGTAAGTAATGGAAATGGCCCTACAGCAGTGAAGTATCCCGCCAAAAGATCTCGTGACCGGTGAAATTTACAAAACCGATTTCTGTACGGTACGTAGTAAGGGGAACAAAATGAAGTTGTTTTGACCGCGAAGTTTAAAAGTTTTCCGCCAAACGTTATTTACTACGGTCGGGCATCGTCAGGGGAGCCAAATAAAGAAGTTTGACCGTGAGGTTTAAAAACTCTCCGCCAAAGGTTAAGGAGACACATCCCTTTGTGTCACTATGATGCATAACAAATTTCGGTACACTTTTGTTGACTGAAATCGGTGGTAGTTAGTTGATAAAAATATAATGTGTTTAGAGCTGAAGACTTAACATTATTAATCCAAAACTTTGTGTTTTAAGTCGGTAGCAATTAGGGGGCCGATAAAGCGGTTTGACCGAGACAATTAAAAGTTCTGGGCGAAAGTAAGTGAGTGAAGTGGCGTAATAAATAAGGAAAAAGAATTGTATTTTATATTCATTTTTGTATAATAATAATAATAATATATTGCACATCGAATAGTCCATTAGTTTTCGGATACGAATTAGTTCAGCCTTCGACTTGATTGCAAAACGATTAATATTGGTGGCCTTTAGAAAGGCCGTTTTGTGGTATCAATTAAATTAAACTGATATCCACTTAGCGGTGACTCGCTGGCTCAGTTGTCCATCCGTTGGCACCCCAATCTCCAAGTACGTCTTCTTCGGACTCCGATGTGGAAGAGGTACGCCAGTGGGTAATGGCGTTTGCACGACGGTTCTCCCCAGAAGCAGCAAGGCCACTCTCTCTTCCGCATTGAAGTCCAGGAGACAATAAAGCCCGGGCTTGAGCTTCCACAGGCGGTGGGTCTTGACTCCCGGAAACGGTGATTTGGGCCGGCATCGTTCACTGGGCGTGATGGGTGAAATCGGCCTGCCTTCCGTTGTTGGGACGACCCCGGGAGCCGGAGCTGAAGTTGGTCTCGCCTGCAGAACATATTTCTTCGCGTAGTCTCTCTTCCCCCCAAGAATTTCTCGAAGAAGACTTTCGGCTCTCACGGCGTTGGAGGAGATGACAACCCGCTGAGGCAGAACTGGAGTGGGTGACGCCGGCTTGGTCCTCGTTCGATTCCGCACCGGAGATTTGGGGTTTTTAGCGGGCAACTGAGCAACGGGGTCCCTCCGAGGCATAACCATCTTCTTGGGCCGAGTAGGTTTCCTCAGAAGCATCGGTGGAGTCTTCTCTGTGGCTGGCATCCTCGGGATCTGGCTGGAGTGATGAATAATTCCGCAGCGTGGCCGTGGGGTAGTCATAAACTCTAGGTCGCTTCTGATTGGCCCAGCCGCTGAGCCAATGAGAGACGTCGATTTCTCGCTGAGTCAGCGGAAAAGTTGATAAAACCAGGAGCTGCTCTCGCCACAGCATCACTCCGGATCGAGCCGTCACGGGACCATCCAAGAAGCAGCTCCGACCTCTCCGGCCGACTTTTGGGACTCGGCGGACACCATCGGAGACACCGGGCATTCGGCGTTGTCTTCGGAGAAGCGCATCCCTACGTGGTATACCGCCTCGGAGCCAAAGCCAAGCGTGCACCCAAGCAGGTCAACTCGCTTGCGCCGCTCGATGTCTACGGAGGTTGCCGTCGAGTCACCGGGGTTGAGCGCCGCCCCTGTACCGAGGAATGTCGCCGTGCCTGGGAAAGACTACTCCGTACGAGGGCGAGAAGTTTCGGAGCCGCTGTGAGACGTTCCCTGGGCGTCAAGATCAGTTTGATCACGGGACCGTTAGGTCCCTTCCCTCGTTTGCACTTGGCCTCTGCGCTTGCCTTCTTTACTGTCCTTTCTTTGCATGGCTTTTGCGTGGGTTCTTTCTTATATTTTTACTAACTAACACTCAAGGGTACTTAAACTATGTTCCCTTACCTGATTCCTATCACACCCCCCAAAAACAAACATACCCGGGTGGTTCGCGCAGTGCGGTTTCTGCGGTCCCCCACACCTTGGTTCACTCGGTCGGCTGGCCTGCCCAGCTACGATGAACTGCCCCTATACTTGGCTGGTCGGCTGGCATGTCCGCTACAGTCAAGTTCCTTTTTTTTCTAAGTCCCAAATGACCTTGAACATGTTTGAACCTGCCCGGGGTAAAAATATTAGTTAAAGTCCGGGGAAACAAAATAATTATTAGTGGCGGAATAAATAATTTAAAGTGTCGGAGACTTACAGATGAAGCCCGCAGTAAAAATTTTGAGAGAAAGCCGAAACGGCCTTTCTAAAGGCCACGGTAGTAAACAGGATAAATGAAATAATTCAGAGAGAAAAGTGAAATGATGGTGTATAAAAGAATAATGAAACTGGTCAGAAATAAAAATAGAATATTTGCATCAAATAATAATAATTGTTAAGCGGGGTTTGTAGAGAAATAGAAAGGGGAAGAATGTTATTTATTGACCGGGTAGTTAAAACGGCCTCTGTGATTTGTTGAATTATAAAATCGGTTGAATAATTGTTTAATAATTATATTTGATGAAATAAACTATGTTTTGACAGTAAAGTGTAAGTCATTAACGAAGAAAGAGCATTAAAAAATAACCCTTGTAAAATAATCCCAAGTGAACGAATTATGTTGAGATCTAGTCCTAAGGCATTAGCAATTACCGCCGTTTGCAAGTTAATGGGCGAAGGAATTAAGGCTTACTAGCCTGATCGGCGCAACACCCGGGAGGGTTTGGGGGGGCGAAGCCCCCCCAACTAAGGAGGGGGTCTGGGTGGGGCGAAGCCCCCCCAGCGCGCTTATCTTATCTTATCTAAGATCTAAGATAAGATAAGAGATAAGATAAGATAACAGATAAGATAAGAGATAAGATAACCTCCCAAGAGGGACCACCCACGTCGAAATTATAAAAACTTCGTTTTTGCTCGTTTTTCTTCGTTTTTTTTTGCAAAAAATTGTAAATTTATGTATATTATCATTTTAGACAATTATTTAACACTTTTTCATCATAAATAAACGTAAAATAAAATGAAAATTAGGCCTCTCTGGTCTCTGCTTTAAGTTCAATAGCGTATTAGTGACGTCACACCCGTGACGTCACACACTCCACCTCGTCACCGTATGACGTCACACATACGTCATCACACGTCACTAATACGTAACCACTGATTAAAAACCGCTGAATTTGCGTTTGTCCTGAAACTCCCAAAATGCCTCTACTGTTATTAATCAAAGCGGCAAGAAAATTAAGAATGCATGAAACCTGCAACTATGTGCTATTTCCGGTTAACGGAGGACAAAAGTAATCAACTAAATATAATCCAACAATTACTTAAATTAACAATATAAATACAAAATATTTAAAACGACCGCTATGCCTATAATAATTGTCGAAAAATTCATCGTTATGTCATTTTAAAGGAAGTTTTAATACTCAGGGCCGTAAGAAATCAAAGTTTTCTATTAATGATTGAATGATTAATAAACAACAAAGTAGGACCGGTATTTTCAACATTTTTTTGTTTGAAAATGGACGCGTTCTTTCAGAAGGTAGTTTAATAAATCTTTCTATAATCGTTGTGTTTATTTCACAGTGTCCAACATTTTAAAATTTTCTTTCAAGTGACATAGAGATGAATATCTTTCGACCAATATTATAGACGCAGAGATTTTTTAAATTTAGCATTATTATTATGAGAATACAAATTAAAATTATTTGAAGGTGGCTGCACTGCAGACTCTTAATTAGGTGACAGATCTGTCTGTTACATTGGCCAACCTGTATTCTAACTGCATTGTGGGGCTTTTACAATTCGCTGGGCTGATGGAGTTTGATTTTGACAGCTATACCTCCACTTGAACAAGGTTTGCAACATACCAAAATCTTCGCTTGAAGGTATTCTTGGTGGAAATTTTGTATTGCCACTTTACCATTTGTTTGTTCCCTCAAGTTATTCTACATAGAACTCAGTGTTATTTTAGTATAATAAATCAAATGTTTTACGAATAAAATTATCACCCAATTATTTGTTTATATAATCAAGTTAAAATATTTTTGATATGCATTTCTAATGGTTTTAATATTAACGATCTTCCGAGTGTTACAAACATAAATTGTACAACTGGAATGTATTTTAAGTATAGTCATCATTTTAATAATAAAATTATGTTAGGTTGGGGTTTCATACAAGCTCGACGATCTTTCAACCTCCCATTCTAAACTTTGTGGTAAACCCATTTAAAAACTATTAAAGGTGTTTTAATTACAGTTTACTTTGGCTAAATTAAACTATTCTATAACATGCCAATCATTGCTAACTTTAATGACTATAAATTCTAGTTTAACTAGAATGACAACATTTTTTTATATTACGTTTTCTACAGGTGAGTTAGTGATCTATTGTTATCTATAAATATCAGTGTAAGTACCCAACCCAAAGTCCTGCGATATGTCCGAGAAACAATGCCTTGAAAGGTTTAATTGCTCTCGACTAATAAGGTATCCTAATGTTTCAATCTTCAATAAAATGATGGCTAAAAGCCGTAAAGTATATTGACCTATAAAACGCCTACTTTGATAAGTTAGAGGTGCATGTCTATAAACCACCATTAACTGTTATACGACAGGTAAAATGTCCATTAAATAGTCAAGAAATTGGGGTTATGTACTGTATTTGGGAAGATACTTAGAAACTCACAAACATCTGCAAACAAATCAAATTGTATATGGATAACATTGTAAATAGATACATACGGTATCTACAATATTATTATAAAATTTTGTAACGCTTTAAATTAAGCGAAAAATTATGAACAAAATATGAACAAAACGTTTATGTTGGTTTGTACAATCTCATCATTACTTTAACTATCGTTCTTACAATAACCAAAAACATATTAATGTTAAAATGTGTATAAGTTTGAATACGTCTCGTAAAATTAGATATTTAATCATGGTATTTTAAAAGTTTGCTCGTTTATAACCATCATTATTCGAATAAATCATAAGTCATTTATTGCCAGATTTAACAAATATTACAATTTGCATTAGCAATGTCAATGATACAGTGCAATTATTACATTGTTTCCTTATTCTATATATAAAAATACTTTAACTAAAATAAGAACTTCTTTGTGTCATAAATAACTTTCTAAAATTATAAGGGAAAGTATAAAAATGTACAATTGGTTTCTCCCAATTTAACAAAGACATCTTGTCACTCAATATTTTGTTACTCAGAGAAATGTTTGTATGATTTTGACTTATTTAACTTGCTCACTATTTACGTATGTATTTATAGCACAAATATCGTTCCATCTGGGTTTAAACGTTCAGTAGGCCGTGCGTTTCCCGAAAGCCCACGTCCACTTGGTTGTCGCGTCGTCGGGCCGGGCCGGGGCCTAAGAGCAGTTTCGTGTTCCACGGGAGCCAAATTCGTGTTGTGTTACATCTTTGTCTGGTGTCCACCTTCGCACTTCGCTCTCTCTTATCTGTGCCGACTTCTCTGTTACAAACAGCGCTGAAAATAAACCCCCTGTAGAAACTGGTCAGCAACTTTTCAGTGCAGACAAGTATTTAAAATTAATGACGATATAAGTAAGCCGTTTAACCTAATTGGTGGTAAAACGTGCAGATGAGGAAAACTCACTGGTATGTTTTCCTCACAATCGATTTACATAATGAAGAAATGAATTTAATTTTGTATAAATAAATATATTTTTGCTTAACACATTTGATTTGAAAGGATTGTAAAATGTCTCAATTTGTCTAAATTACTGTTGAATAATCTCTTTTCATTAAAAATTAACCTTTGGCACCCTTTGGAAATTATATTATATTAACAATTAGTAAAGTTTTATAGACCATTAAATTTAGCATGTATATTAGTCTACGATAGGTTATATAGGTTTAAAGTACCTGGAGGCCGAAAATTTGCTGAGTAAACTCAAACAGTAATATTCTTTATAGTACTGGTTCTGGAACTCACTCCACTTTACAATGAGCTCGTTCGCTTCGCTCACTCACCTTTATACCTGTTTCGATGTAGACCTATTGGTGCTGCAAACTGGCGTATATCTGAGTCAATTGCTTTTCCGTTGTCACTTCTTGTCAATTTGACTTTTGAACAGGGTTCATTCCCTTCTGTTCTGAAATTAGCAGTTGTGAAACCTTTATGGAAAAAGGGAGATCCAGTTATTAAAGATGATTATTGACCAATTTCTTTAAGTTCACAACATTTTCTAAAATCCTTGAAAATATCTTTTTAAACCGCTTCAATCCATTTTTAATCTAAAAAAGACGTCTTGTTTCAAAACCAATTCGGTTTCAGGAAAGGATTTTCAACTGTAGACTCTATGTATAGTTTCATCTCCAATGTTTCTAAAGCTCTTGACAACAAAGAAAGTGTTTTCGGAATTTTTTTGGACTTAAGCAACGCTTTTGATATGGTTGACCATAATCAGCTAAAAAAAAAAAAAAAACTTTATCTTATTGGTATTAGAGGGAAATCAATGGATTGGGTGTCATCTTATCTCATTGGTAGAAAATAGTCAGTGGAAATATCTTTTACCGATCAAAACGGTTGTATTTGCAAGCACCAGTCTGAGGAAATCGAAGTTCGATCTGGGGTGCCCCAAGGATCGGTTCTTGGACAAGTCTTCTTTTTATGTTTCATTAATGACGTTGCTCACAGTATTTCGGAAATTGATCTGTGTTTATTCGCTGATAATACTTCCTTCAGTGTTTCCAATAAATGCAGAGCATCACTTGAAATAGATTCATTTATTAAATGTAATACACTTATTCAGTGGTTTAACGATAACAATCTTCTCGTCAACACAAAAAACACCAATTTATCGATTTTTAATTGAAACTCCCTAATGGATTTTTTTCCAAGTCAGTAAGTTCGAGCCGTTTTTGAGATCCGTGTGCAAACATACATACATATAAATATACCTCACTCGTATTAAAGTATAGGATACGTTTGCTGATATCATTTAGATTAATTTTTTCATCCGACATTGCATTTTACTTTAGCGTAATGGTCATAAAAATATGTCTCGTTATTTAACTGAGAACACAGTCTTGCTGGTTAGTCTTCTTGTTTACTTAGTGTCCATCTATTCAACTACCGACGAAGACGATAAACTAAACTTTATTTTAAGCAAAAAAAAATATATATATATATACTGAAACAAAATCTTATATTTTTGGTAATTCTAATCACATGCAAAATGAATTAAAAATAATGGTTGTTTTTAGGTATGAAATAAATGCCTCCTGTAGTTCAAACTTGCTTAATAAACCATTTTTCCAACAACTACTGTATTTGTTAATGCAGTGTTTAATTTCTCCTCACGTAAAATGAATTATTAATATAAAGTGTACATTTCTACGAGGCCAGAGTTTAAGGAGGAGTTATGTCCTGTGTCCAAGATAACAACACAAGTTTTGGCGCCGCCGGCCCAACACCTACAACGCGTCAGTCGACAACGTTAAGTATAATCATTTTTGTTTACTCTACTTTCTTCTAGTGTGGGTTTTCTCATTCTTCTTCCTAACGATTCCCAATAAATATAAACCGTAAACTTGACGTGTTAAATGAGGTGATATAAGCATTGTAAATAAGTTGCCAACGGCACCGGCATGCTGTACCTTGGACTTAGTTAAAATGCAAATTGTGTGATGAAACACGGTGTTTAAAATTGGATCAATCTAAAACATAAGTTTTTTTCAATAAGTTTGTGTAGCAATGCTGTAGTAATACGTAAACAATTCAGAAATAGGTCATATGCAAGAAAACTTAAGAAATTTGGGATTTTTTTGTTTTGGTTTTGTACAACGTTTATAATTGATTGAATTGCCAACGATTAATCGCATTTTACTTTACATCTACAGATACAGATACATATCATCTTCGTACATATACATATATACAACATCCGTAAAGATATTGAGCTAGTTTTAGATTTTGTTACAGGAATAATTTCACTTAGTAACATAGTAAAAAAACCTCTTTGAGGCTATCTTTTTAAGTATAGGCCAAAAGTACACTTTTTGTCATCTTTAGGTCTGCAAGTTATTTTATGTTTAGAATATTTGTTTATAGTTCCCATACAACCTTATTTTCAAAGAAATAATTGTCTCCAGGTATGGAACAGCTGTTGAAGACATTAGTGTAGTATATTACCTGCCGTTACATGTGACATATCACTTTAGACAAATAACCATTATGTCACAAGCTTCTAATATTAAAAAAGTTATTTATTTATTTTAGTTAAAACATTTTGTAAAGTACTTCGATCATGGAGATTTACACATATGCCAGAGTCGTTAGGAAAGTACACGTTTTGAGAACGTTATTGCCTACCTAGTGTGACTCCGTTCATTCATCCATAGGAAATTAGCCAATATTTGATTAGGTAGTGCCTAGCCTAAGGCAAGTCACGCCTCAGCCAACAATTTCATTGGACGCTGTGATTCATTTTTAAAGGTTTTTGCATTCCGTTCTAGCGTTTTGAAAGGTTTGGACCATTTGTAATAGTACAGTACTACTTTATCAACAAAACAACAAACGACACTCACATTGTATAATTGGATGAATCTTATCATGGTGAGGAACAAAAGTACCAATCATTTTATGGGTTTTTATAATACATTTACGTGGTTTACAGTACAGCTGCTAGTTACACATAACCCTAAATGTGTTACTCGCAGGAAATGGACAGCTAAAAATATTTATTAAACTAATCTATTTTAGATTGAATAACAATAACAATAAAATTAAAACACAAAATGGGTTTATTCATAAATTGTAGTATTTCCTAAATATCTGATACAAGGGATTTGAGGGATCGAAGTGAATTAGCACTGTATTTGGAATTTGGTAACTTTGGAAAAGTTTTCTAAAACTTACACTTGTTCTCAAATTTAACAAACAAATTTGGTTTCAGTAAAAACACATTATTAAAAATGCATTTTAATGAACTATACAGTACAACTTGGGCCCCAGTACACTTAATATTAAAAATGTTGAAAAATGTATGTCTATTAATTAAGCGTAATAGGTTATTGTCAAGTGTATTATCTTGGATCAATTCATATAACAATAGATGAATGGAAATACTGTACAGTGATTTACTGTACCATGGTGAGTTAATAGATGAAATTGTTTTCATTAAAAATTGTATGTTAAGTGTACGGTAAACCAAGTTGAAATCAACATTTTACTTTAATTAAAGGAAAGAGTCGCTTTCCCAGTCAAGTTTAAGTTAAACTCGAGTTTTAACCAAAGTTGACCATAAAACGTATTTACTAACGTATTTCCTAAAACGTTGACCTAAACAAGGTAAAGCGGCCTTAAGAGAGATTTGACTTTCGTCAAATGCCGAGCTCTCATTGGTCTAGGGATTTCGTTGGGACTGAGCCACTGAACCTGTATCATAATGTGGCCTCTGCAGTGTTAATTAAGAGTTCCTTATGCAACGGGTTTATTTGATTCATAATGTGTCCCTTTATGATGCTGATTGTAATATTGATGGTTATTACAATGGCTGTAGATAAAGTTACTTAATTTCAATAATCGGAAGTAGGTAAAAACTATTACACTAAGTACACGAATTAATCAATACTTTATTACTTACCATAATTATTTATTTATGATGTCTGCAATGGTCTGCAATGATGCATAAATCTTAAGTGAACAAGAAAAATTTATATACCTATACATAAAAAATGAAAACAATAATTGAAAAAAAGAAAATTCTAAAAGGATTGTAAAGCACTGTACTGCATATCCGAGCTTCAATTACATGTTTTGAAACGTTACATGTATCAACGTTCGTACGTACGATAGCATGTTTGCGTTAATTGAATAGAAGACCACATAAGTCACAGTATGTTAACAATGTGCCTTTAAGCACGTTATTCAGGCCTTATCTTAAACACACATTAATCTTTTAAATTTGTAAATTTATGATTAGTTTTGGACATTGTCAAAATATATAAGGTAACTGAAATAGGCTTACATACAGTTTATACACTGAAAATAAAGTACAATGTTTGAAATTAAATAAGAAATTGCACGACTATCAAAACTTAAAAAGGAATTTAACCGAACCTCGACTAAAGCAGAATAATTAATTGAGCAACGCAAACTAAATTTAAGACAGAAAACGTTAATAAGGCAACCATCAAAGAATGAAAATGCTATACAATTTTTTGAAGGTACTGTCAAAGAAAGAGCTCGCCTTTGAATCTGAAGGTAGCCGGTTCGATCCTGAGAAAAGTTAGTACTTTTTGATGGTTCTATACTGGACCCAGCTGCCTTTGGTCATTGGGCTATAAATTAATGATCCTGACAAATAAAACAGCTGATATTTGTCAGTAACAAAGCTACACCTCATCTGATCCATCACAGTCATCACACTCACCCCTTCAGTCATACTCACCTTAAAATACGCACCACAGAGTGCGTCGGTGTTTCAAATAAAGTATCAAAGTAAGGTAGGTTTTCTGAATTTGTCTGTGATAAAACGGAATGCTTAAACTGACGAAGGTTTCGATAGAATAATGGAGGATGAAGTCAAGCTCCCTCTGGGTTGTAGGGTTTAAAACCCAACTTAGGATGTAGAGTTTTTGTTTTATTCTTATTTATTACTGTCTGTGCATTAAAATCGAGAAAACAGAACGAGTGTCTTATCAAGTGTAAGAGTATTTATAAGGCAACAAATGACCTGACACTGCGGACCACTTCGGGTTATCACTAGAGACGATTTAGATGTCCAAGTTACGGTTTGGGCGGCCTGATAGTGATTTGTCACCATACTAATTGATTCTATTAAGCGGACCGATAGAGGGCAATGAAGGGACTGGCAGGGTCATATTTTAAACGCGAGATAGGCCGCTTCACTAGGTCTAGGCGCCTCCAAGAAAACCTGACTGATGGTTTTTTCATAATTATCGTGCTCTTAGATTTTCTTTTTGCGTTAATTTGGTGGGTGACTATAATCTGTGGTGGCCAATGAAAAAATTTCGCCATAGCTATAGTCGTTCTTTTCTGCTTAAACCGGAAACCACTGAAAAATTGTATTTCAACCTGTATTGAAAAATATTCTTTTGAGGTTTTAATGTTAACATAGTTTTATTTTTATTGTTCGCGGTTTCTTTAAACTGTCCTCATTTACTGATACATGTCCGGTCTGAGGACATTAATCCTATACAACTTTATATCACTTACTTGTATTTTAAAGTTACTCAAACAGCAATATGTTCACATCTTCATAATTGCATTAATGTGTAAGAAGATGTTGACGATTGCGTTCTCTGACATTTTTACAAAGCATCGGATATTATTACACACACCATGGACCTTTTTACACCATTGTCCATAGCATTATAAATCCAGACACATTATAGCTGTGAGAACATGGTCTGCAAATTTCCTCGAATGCCTCGCCTTCCGCACCAGAGACCGGGGCCCGGCAGGTCCGATGACTGGCGCTGGCGCGTGTCTAACGTCACCCTCCGCGTTGCGGTCGCGGCGTGACTGGCCTAGCGGTGCAGCAGTGGGTACAGCGGTACAGCCAGTCATGGTAAATCTCCTTGGTTGGCTACTCGCTAATGTTCAAAGGTTTAATGGTCCAATTATATAATGTGAAGGCTAGGCATGTAGAGCAACAAAGAAAAAACATAGCTATGTTCTCAATTTGTGAATTTTTTATTTTTTTATTGTGATTTCCGACAGTTTAAAGTACAAAAGTCACATTTTTACGACAACCATGAACATTTGAAACGAATAACATATCCATGCCATGCCACGCGACAGTTTTGAGCGCAAATTGCATTTGGGTTCGTACCGTACGAAACAGAGTAGGGTGTGGTTTCGTACGATACGAAACCTAAAGGCAATGAGCGCTAAAAACTGTGTGTTATTTGTTTGTATTAATTAAATAGAAGACTATAAGTCACAGTATATTAACAACATGCCATTGACCACGTTAATAAAAGCTATTATTATATGAATGACGTTTAGGCCTACTTTTTAGGCCACGAACAGTAGAATAAGGTGTTTATTATGCTTATTCAAAAGGGTTAGAACTTCCATCAAGCTGACGTCACCTACAATCTGACAAAATGTTCTGAAACAACACGTCCACGTAAAGCTTATCTTTCCTGTTAATGAGTGTAGAAGTCTCAATCTACAACAAGATGGCGCGGCGTCCATAAGCAGTAAAGTATAGTATCCCATAAAGCGCCCACTCTGATGAGTGTTTATGGAGGTGCGTGTGCATCAACACCCATTACACTTTTTATGACAGGTGAAATCTGTCAGCCAGGAGAGAGGTCACAGGAAATGGGCTCAAGTGTGATGTGCAGTTTAGGTTACAACCTCTCGTTTTACCCTTTTCAATGAATAATATGAGTAAACCCTACCATCTCTTGTTCTAGCTAGTAAGAATTTTTTCGCATTTTCCACCTTCCACATATGTATATTTTTACTTTTATCTTTATTTTTAGTTCCTTGATTTTTTAAATGGATACAGCGAAAATGAGCCAACCCTCTAGTATTCTAATCTCAGAATACGTTTTTCTGCATTACACCCCTTAACTTATATACAGGGTGGTTGAAAAGTAACTTGCATCCCCCATTAACTTTTTAACCATTTGAGATGTTTGAAGTTGGTTTGCGGCAACCGAATTGGACATAAGGTTATTGTACCCCCTGATATCCAAGAAGGTTGCCGCAAACCGATTTAAAAAATCACAAATATTAAAAAAGTATGTAGGGTGGTGCAAGTTACTTTTCAACCAACCTGCATACTCTTAAATATATATTATCTTATATTCTTAAACAAACACTGTTTGCTCGGGCAACATTTTTTAAATATAAATTTTTAGGTAGAAAGGTAGAATATGGTGGTTTCGGCCACGAAAAATCGATTGGAACTGATTCCATAGCTGGGGAAAATCCAGTTTTCCTCCGAGAGCTCTTCCAAGATCCAAAGTTATTATAGAGATTTTTTAGCTACTAAATTGAACCAAGTCAGCAAACAATAGTAGATATTAAAAAATGGTGTACACTTGTTACATCCTGTTGTTGAACAAATTTGTACAAAAGTGCAGCACCCTTTGGCCTGATGAGTGAGCTCGTCTTAAAAAAGGAAGAGAGCGAGGAAGCGAACGAGGCTAGTCTGAAAAAGGTAAGTGGCGCTTAGTAACTCATACCTCGATAACAAAAACCTTAAAATAAGCTCAGTCCCCCTATTTCTATATTATAAAACATTTTTTTCTGTCCAAGGATTTTTATTTTTCGTTGTATAATATTTTGTTTTGTCCAGGAGGAATCGATTATTTGGTCCCGTTTTTGTCCTAGAGCATTTCAAAGTTCCCATGTTATCCTTATGGAGATTTTTGTAGCTACTAAATTTAAAAAAAAATCAGCTAATAATTGTAGATAAACCAATGTATTCTGTGGTTCAAGAGAGGTAAACCTGCAACGCCCTGTGGCGTGGAGAGTAAGCGAAGCGAATGATTTCTTTAAAAAAAGGAAGAGGGTGAGTGAGCGGACTGAACGAGATTTTTCTGAGGAAAGTGACGCTTAATAATTTTACTGAGCACAAGCTCTGTCCTTTTGTTACTTTGCATTTAATCCTAAACATAATAGATCAGTCATCGCTTTTTAATTAGATTAAACTTTCCTTAACTGTTATGAATCCTCATTGAACATTCATCTTTCGCCCTTATTATGTAAGACTGGGCATATACATAATAAGTTAGGTTACGTTAGGTATAACGTATGCATATAAAAGTTGTATGTTAGGTTAGCCATTTAATTTATGAAGTAAAAAGCTTATTCATATCGAGTAATAAATCAATGGGGAAATATTTTATTATGTTCCTAACATAACTTAAATATAATGATATCTTTAAACTTACTCAGCTAAAACTGTTGTGAATAATCTATGCGACTCCTTTAAGGGAAATGTATAAAGTTGAATAGCTATAAAGTTACAGCGTAAAGGAGATTAGGCCACAAAACTCTAATGGTTCATAAAATCCGCGTGCTGCAAATTGTTATGGCTGTTAAGTAGGCCGGTAGGCCTACACGCTGAGATACCGATTGCGACGTATTTTTCCAATATCACAATGGGTTTTACATGTGTTGCGGCACCCCTATAAATTAGCTTTGTGGTCTAGGGATTTATTTATATTTTTTGTACAATACTATTACCTTAATTTGGATGTATTGTATGACACCAATAAGCTGCTTCATTACAATGGCATTGTTTATATGCTTTATTAATACCCCCGTCGCAGCAGACCTGCGTACTCAGCGAATTTCCAATGGAATTTTGGTATATTTTCTATTACCACATAAAATCCATGGGGATGAGAGTATGTAGGTTTGCCGCCATATGGGTTTTGTTGGTAAATATAAGTTAAACCCTACCTAGTGATTGTACATACCAAATTTTATAAGGCTATGGTGTTCTTTTTATTTTCCCCATAAACCCTATAGGGGTGAGTACGTAGGTTTGCCGCCAAATGGGTTTTCTAAGCAAATATAAGTTAAACGCTTCCTAATGAATGTACATACCAAATTTTATCAAGATATGTCAATAAATAAGCAAGTTAGAAGGTTTTGTTGATTTCCCATAAGAATAACATGAAAAACATACTTTTTGGATTTTCTTCATAACCATTTAAGCTGGGTAAAAAATTCAAAATACTAGATTGTTTGTTTTTTAAGCTCTTTTAAATGGTTTAAGTTAAAATTGTTGAATTTTCTAAATAAAAGTAAAAAAAAGCCAAAAACCCATTTTTAACCCTTTTGAAACCCCATAAAACCCTGTTCCCATGGTCCGATCATTCTGGTTCGCGAACTCAACCTAGTAGACGCTGGCTTACATCCTTGTACCAAATTTCATCAAAATCGGAGGTTCCGTTCAAAAGTTATCGTGTTAACGGACACATAGATATATATATATACATATATATCAATTTGAACGAACGGTGTTTTTGGCTTCTAGGGACCTCAAAACGAAAAAGTATCATAGTCCCGGGCTTAGGTCTTACCGTGACTACTACCGTAATAGCGTATTCCTATAGGGAAATTCGCTAAAAATAAAATACGTTAGCAACAAATTAGGTGTTAAAAACTGCTGAAATTATAATCAGCTGTCATATGGTTTTGGTTTTGTTTTTGTTTATGTTTAGGTTTTTTAAGTGGAAGTTTAAGGGTAATATAAAAATGGATTGTTTTGAATGTTTTTTGATAAAATAAAGTTTTATTTGTGACCACAGATCTAGTTTTTCAATTGGAGTTTTTTTAACAAATGGCGACCTATTGACAGGATTTTGATTTTAGACTGGTTAATTATTAGTTCAGTAAACAGTTATGGAAAAGTTAAAGAAAAACAGGTCTGTGGTGAGAGCTACAGTTACAAAGTTGTTAAAATGTATGGAAAATGAACAAGATGAGCAGGAAATAGAGACGAATTATATGATTTTAGAGAAGAAATTTAACTTATTAGAAGACTTGGATAAACAAATATATGACCTAATGCTTGAAGAAGATGTAGAAGAAAGTGACTTATTGACTGAGGTTGAGACTGCAGAAGACTATGCACATAAATTCTACAGAGCCAAGATTATTTGGGACAGACGTGTGAAGGCAAAGAACAACGACACTGAGAGTACTGGTACTGATGGTAGTTTGAAGTCTAATGAAAGTTCAAACTCAAAACGTAAGTTGAAGCTTCCTAAGTTAGAATTACCTAAATTAGGGGGTAACATTAAAGACTGGTTAAACTTTTGGTCAATGTTTCAAAAAATTGACACGGATCCTAAGATTGCGAATGAGGATAAGTTTCAATACCTCATACAATCTACAGTACCAGGTTCCCGTGCTAGACAATTGGTTGATAGTTTTCCACCAACTGCTGCTAATTATACTAAAGCGGTAGATAGTCTTAAGTCTCGTTTTGGGAGAGAAGACCTTCTAATTGAAATGTATGTAAGGGAACTATTAGGGCTGATAGTCCAAAACTTAAATTCTAAGACTAAACTTCCTTTAGAAACGCTTTATGACAAAATTGAGTCACAGCTTAGAGCACTTGAATCCTTGAATGTCACCTCAGTAAAATGTTCAGCAATATTGTATCCTCTCATTGAGTCATGCCTACCAGAATACCTTTTAAGGATTTGGCAGCGCAGTGGTACGTGCGATAGGGATGATAATTTGAAGTCGCAGTTAGACAATCTCTTACTGTTCTTGAAAAAGGAGGTAGAGAATGTAGAACGCGTAAATATGGCTGTGACAAATTTTGGCATGAGCTCTGGGTTGAAAAGTAGTTGTAATAATCAAAGTAGACACAGTTATGTTAAGGACAAATCTAAGCTGTCAACTCATGAAGGGTCTGTACCAACTGCACATGACCTAGTCAGTTTTCACGAGAAAAATATAGAATCTCCATGTGTGTTTTGTGGTAAGGAAAACCACAGAAGTGAAAATTGTCAAAGTGCAAAAGGTTTATCTTTGAAAGAACGACAGAGGCTTTTGAAAAGTAAGAATGTCTGTTTTTCTTGTCTAAAAGTAGGACATCACTACAGTAGATGCAGGTCAAATGTCAAGTGCCACAGTTGCGGGAAAAATCACGTAACATTAATGTGTTACAAAGACCAACAAAAAGTTAAGGTGGATTTAAAGTCCAAAATTATTCATGCAAACCTAAAATCAAGTGATGTAGAGTCAAGCAGTCCCTCTGTAGAGAATGCATTATCTAACAACAGTTTTGTAGATGTTAGTCTGCAGACTGTAGTAGTCACATTACGAGGAGTCAACAACACGAGAAAGGTACGTGCACTTTTTGACAGTGGTTCTCAACGCAGTTACATTCTTGAAAGTACTGCCCAAGATTTAGGTTACGTACCATTAAGAAGAGAACAAATTGTACACTCTTTGTTTGGTGGAACTTTATCCCAACCTAAAAACCACAAAGTTTATAAAGTTAGAGTGCAAAATGAAAATGGTACTTACGCGTGTAACTTTGATGTGATGGATGAAAATACTATTTGTAATGATATATCTCCTGTTAAATTTGGGCCTTGGGTAAAGGAACTTGAAGAAGCTAACATACAACTTAATGATTTTGAAAAGGGTCCCATAGAGTTGTTGATTGGCGCAGATGTTGCTGGGAAACTTATGACTGGTCGTAACCTAATCTTGAAATGTGGGCTTGTTGCTGTGGAAACTCTCATTGGTTGGACCTTAATGGGAAAGTACCCAACCACAAGGTCTACATCTGGTAGCAGTACAATGACTGTAACTACACTGCTCATTAATAAATTTAGCATTTCATACTTATGGGCATTAGATGTACTTGGAATAGAGGACCCAATGGAAAAAAAGACACGTCAAAGACTGGAACAAGAGGCTGTTGAACACTTTAATAAAACTGTGTCAATCAATGATGATGGGAGGTATGAAGTTGAGATGCTTTGGTTAGAAGAGCATCCTCCTTTGCCCTCAAACTACAAAGTTGCGAAAAGGAGATTACACAAAACTGTAGACAAATTGCGTGAAGAAGGGCATTACGACGGTTATAACAAAGTATTGCAAGATTGGGAAATGGAAGGTATCATTGAAGAACTTCCCCACCATACTGAAACACTATCAGGACATTACCTACCACACAAAGCGGTAATAAAACCAACCAGTACCACGCCAATAAGACCAGTCTTCGATGCATCAGCGAAAGAAGAAGGATGTCCTTCGTTAAATGATTGTTTGGACAAAGGTGCTAACCTTATTGATTTCATTCCTGATTTATTGATCCGATTCAGACTAGAGAAAATAGGTGTGATAGCAGACATAAGAAAGGCTTTTTTACAAATTAGCCTCAAGGAAAGAGACAGAAACTTTTTGAAGTTCTTATGGATCGATGAGAAAGATTGTTTAAAAGTTTATCGTCATACAAGGGTAGTGTTTGGGATTTCATGTAGCCCATTTTTGTTGGGTTCTGTCATTAATAAACACCTGGAGGTAGCGCGGAAAAATGTAATTGAAGGTATTTCTTCTTATCATCAAACAACCATCAATAAACTAATGAAGAGTTTTTATGTTGACAATTGTGTAAGCAGTGTTTCTTCTATGGAGGAACTGAACCAATTTATTGATGAGTCAACTAAAATATTTTTGGATGGAAAATTTGAACTCAGGGGGTGGGAATTCACTAACGAAAAAGATGTTGGGAATAACATTCCTGTTTTGGGACTAAATTGGTGTACTAGTGAAGACAGCTTGAGCCTAAAACCTGAGCTAGTGACTGTTAATGATTTGCCTAAGGTGACGAAAAGAGTAATACTCTCTGTAGCGCATAGCTTGTTTGATCCAATCGGATTTTCATCACCTTAGGCAAATGTCTAAGGTTGCAAATGTCTAAGGGTCTCTATGATGTTATTACTCTTTATTACTATGCAAAGAAACATAAAAAATAAACAAAAATGGCTGTGATTTTTTAAAATTACCATTTCTGTACCAATTTTATCATTTAAAGTATTCTGTACAACTACAAAAGTGAAAATATTTATTAGGATTTTTATAGTCTCCGCCAACTGCAGCAGGAAATATAAGGTAATAGAAAATGTTATGTACTTCTATTTAAGTTTTATTTCATTGGCGGAGTGAACGCCTTTACTTTAATACTGTAAGTTGGTTATTTTAATATTTTGCAGAGAGTTTATGACGAAAAAATACTTTAAATCCCACACCACATTTGGAATGAAATATATTGTTTTATTTGTTTCTATTTGTATTTTACACAAAATTTTTACTGAATGTCCCAGCTCCTTAACGGTATATCCGACGCAAGGTAATTACCAACTAGTGTTGAAAGTGGTAAAGAACGCTTTTTAAGTGTAACGCGATATCCTAGCTCCTAAACAATATCCGACGCAAAGTGATGACCAACTAGTGTTGAAAGTGGTAAAGAACACACTTTAAGTGTAACGCGATGTCCCAGCTCCCTAACTATATCCGACGCAAGGTGATGACCAACTAGTGTTGAAAGTGGTAAAGAACACACTTTAAGTGTAACGCGATGTCCCAGCTCCCTAACTATATCAGACGCAAGGTGATGACCAACTAGTGTTGAAAGTGGTAAAGAACACACTTTAAGTGTAACGCGATGTCCCAGGTCCCTAACTATATCCGACGCAAGGTGATGACCAACTAGTGTTGAAAGTGGTAAAGAACACACTTTAAGTGTAACGCGATGTCCCAGCTCCCTAACTATATCCGACCCAAGGTGATGACCAACTAGTGTTGAAAGTGGTAAAAGAACACACTTTAAGTGTAACGCGATGTCCCAGCTCCTTAACTATATCCGACGCAACGTGATGACCAACTAGTGTTGAAAGTGGTAAAGAACACACTTTAAGTGTAACGCGATGTTCCAGCTCCCTAACTATATCCGACCCAAGGTGATGACCAACTAGTGTTGAAAGTGGTAAAGAACGCACTTTAAGTGTAACGCAATGTCCCAGCTCCCTAACTATATCCGACGCAAGGTGATGACCAACTAGTGTTGAAAGTGGCAAAGAACGCACTTTAAGTGTAACGCGATGTCCCAGCTCCCTAACTATATCTGACGCAAGGTAATGACCAACTAGTGTTGAAAGTGGTAAAAAACACAATTTAAGTGTAACGCGATGTCCCAGCTCCCTAACTATATCCGACGCGACGCAAGGTGATGACCAACTAGTGTTGAAAGTGGTAAAGAACACACTTTAAGTGTAACGCGATGTCCCAGCTCCCTAACTATATCCAACGCAAGGTGATGACCAACTAGTGTTGAAAGTGGTAAAGAACACACTTTAAGTGTAACGCAATGTCCCAGCTCCCTAACTATATCCGACCCAAGGTGATGACCAACTAGTGTTGAAAGTGGTAAAGAACGCACTTTAAGTGTAACGCAATGTCCCAGCTCCCTAACTATATCCGACGCAAGGTGATGACCAACTAGTGTTGAAAGTGGCAAAGAACGCACTTTAAGTGTAACGCAATGTCCCAGCTCCCTAACTATATCCGACGCAAGGTAATGACCAACTAGTGTTGAAAGTGGCAAAGAACGCACTTTAAGTGTAACGCAATGTCCCAGCTCCCTAACTATATCCGACGCAAGGTAATGACCAACTAGTGTTGAAAGTGGCAAAGAACGCACTTTAAGTGTAACGCGATGTCCCAGCTCCCTAACTATATCCGACGCAAGGTGATGACCAACTAGTGTTGAAAGTGGTAAAGATCACACTTTAAGTGTAACGCGATGTCCCAGCTCCCTAACTATATCCGACGCAAGGTGATGACCAACTAGTGTTGAAAGTGGTAAAGAACACACTTTAAGTGTAACGCAATGTCCCAGCTCCCTAACTATATCCGACGCAAGGTGATGACCAACTAGTGTTGAAAGTGGTAAAGAACACACTTTAAGTGTAACGCGATGTTCCAGCTCCCTAACTATATCCGATTCAAGGTGATGACCAACTAGTGTTGAAAGTGGTAAAGAACACACTTTAAGTGTAACGCAATGTCCCAGCTCCCTAACTATATCCGACGCGAGGTGATAAATCGACGGCATAAATCAAATATTCAATTCCGCCTGCGATTACTATTAGCCTGGTTTTATGTTCAAGATATTCATTATAACTTGGACACTTGTGGTTTACCGGGCTGTACTGAAGTTGGATTTATTTTTAAAAGTGAATCAATCAGTTTTTTTTATTTATTTTTTTTTGTCAATCAGTTTTTGATTTTAATTTCATGTGCAATACATTATCATGTAAAATACAAAGTGGCCGAAAATCGCTGTACCTTAAAAGTTTCATCATGTCGGAAGTCATGTGTAAGCGTTGATGCAGCAATGAAAAACTGTTAAAATTAAAGGGGCTTACCATAAGACGTGTCACCTACCACTTTCACCCTTTTACTACATTAAGGTGAGTCTTTCTTCAGAGTTGTGTGGGTACATTATCGACCACAGCGATAAACCATCAGACTTTTATTTTTATCGTTGATATTTGAGATCTACTGTCCGTCAACTTGACTCATTGATGGCATTTTTTTAAAGTCGTTTCCAAATTGCTTTGCATTGTAACGTGGAATTGCCATCTTAGAAGGTTGTGCTCTAGAATTGGAATATTCGACTGAAGTCTCCACAGCACCACATCACTGGTTACTCTCTCATCCCTCTTATTTCTTATTTCCGCCAAGATGCCCAAAGAAGCAATACGATCAAAAAAAAGGGCCATCGTTTACGGCGAGGGACAAGACAGCAGCTACTGAATAGTTACAGTGGGCAAGAGGTGGTAGAATGTCCCCCTTTATTTTTGCCACTGTTCTTCATCGCTATACGAAGAAATGTGATTTACTGAAAGCAATATAAATCGACTAGTCAGCCACTCTGTACATATGTTAATAGCAATAAATTTAATAATGAAATTCATAATTTAAGATTTTAAGTTTAAATTTTTTAAAGGCAATTTTAAAATTGTTGGTTTGAAGTTTTTAAACATAGTTTATAAGCTATAGTCTTAACTGCAAACTAAAAGAATTTTTCGACAGTCTTTCAATGTGGTCTAGTCTTTTAATTTTAAATAGGCAGTATCGACTTTTCATTATATTTTAAATGATTTAAATAGCCTCAAGAACTAATTTTAAATATACCTTTTGATACAGACTATCACCATAGTTTAAGAAAACATGAGAAAATATTTTTGCACACACGATTCACTTTTTACAACAGTCCATTCGATCTAAAAAATGAGCGAATATGAGAAACTCCTAACACTGGACGTATGTACCCATAATATTATTTGCAATCAGACATAAAGAAACATAAACTACAGCCGAACACAAGAGCGGACCAAGACGACCGCGACGTTGTCGTGAGAGCGTTTCCCGTTGTTTCCCGGTTCATCCGAAACGCAAGGTGGGCGCTCGCCTCGCCAGCGGCGACACGCTGAAATATGGGCCGTCATCTCTTTGGCTTTCATTTGTATTAATTTTCTAAGGTGCTATGTAACGAAGCATGTAGGTTATATTTGTAAAGGTTACGTGCTGATACCGTAACTCATTTAGGTTATAACTTAGTATAACCTAAGTTATACTACAGCGTTGAAGTCAATAATTGTGCAACAAATTAAATGTTAATGTAATTGAGGATAATCGTAAAAATATTATTGACTAGCTACTTAGAGGAAAAAATATTCACACTACATGTCAAATATGGTGAGATATGACGACAATGTATTGGAACCAGCCAGACTGTACCGTGGAGCCATAGTTTCTTTATCAGTTTTCGATGGTTTGCATCTTGATTTGAATGTGTTTATAACTAACCTTGGTTATAGTTTCAAGAATATCAATAGTTTGGCCTATGTTTTTATCATGCACGAAATCCACCATTTACATGCAATAAATTAAACCTATAGTTGTTTAATTTATTTTGAAAGGCAGAATTGTGAAATTCATACGTTAAAAAATCCTTGTTTGTAATTAATACTCAATATACAGTATAAATAAAAAACCTTGTTCATTACTCGGAGGAAATGAAAATAGCCACTCCTGCTCCTATTGATGAAATCTACTATTATAATTTTTTTTAATATATCCTCAAAGGATTATCTTGCAGAAAGGTTCATGCAGAACATGGCTGTTAAAAACCCCGCTATCGATTTTTTTCTTTGAGGTAGAAAAAGCGACTTTTTGAAAATACAGAACAAAGTCCCTGAAAACGTATGTCCAAAAAGCTTCGTCCGTCTGTTCGTTTATATGCAATGTTTTCATATAATGATAAATATAACCATCATAGCTTAAAAATTAATCTATAGCAATAGAGATAAAAAAATTCGAAGTAAACTAAAATAAAATAGAGGAATATGTAAAATTCAATTGCTTAAACATTTACTAAGAATAGTTCAAACATAACACTAAAAGAGAGATTTTTCTTTCAAAACCACTCAAAATATATGAAATTTAATTCATAAAGAGTTCTTTGGTTATATATGCAAATATTTTGTAATTAAGATAAATAATATCTAGTAAAGTACATTCATCTCGCAGGAGCAGCCTTAGTTCACTTTTGGGTGGACGGATATTTCTAAAAATTAAACAAGGCGACTCCCAGATCGATTATGATTTTCCCAACCACCGTTCCAAAACAAACGAAATCCCCAAACTTGTTACTTGCTCTGTTGATTTGGTTATATTTTTAATTTTGTTATTTAGATCCTCTAAATGATACTCATTCATTGTTATAACATTTAATAGACATTTATTTATCTTGGACGGTTTTAACTGTCTGTAATTTTCAAAGGATACAAGTTGAGAAATTTAAGGTTAGTTTTAATTGAGTCTATGCATAGAGAGGTGATTTTTTTGTGGTCTACGTTACAGCTCTGTATTGATCAAAAGGTTAAATGGACAAGTCAATTTGTCATATTCACAAGAAAAACTACTGTACTATAAAATTATTGACATTTTAAAATAATTTTTATCAAATGCTATACTTTTTTATGCTAGACATCTTGAAAGTTGATAAAAGAATGACTGCCTAACATTTTCAGAATCCAAAATAGTTAAAAACTAACAGCATTTTAAATCTTTGTTCATAAACGTTTTTAGTATCAGATTATTGTTGAAATTGTCGTACTGTACATGAAAACTATATATTTTTAAATATACCTTGAAATAAATATTAAAAATATCAAAGCCACGAGGTTAATAATATAACAGGGATTTTTTAACTAACCCCGTCATTTGAACAATGACGGCGGTGGAACGTTTATGTCAAGAGATTGCCGCCATGAAACTGAAGGATATACGTAATTTATTTCGTATACGTATGTCGTTCTAATGCGCAGTTAGCTCAATAGTATACATGTTAGCACATGCTAGTCACTTATGGTGGCATAATATTTAATATGAGTAATACATATACACCAAAAGAAATCATTTACAAAAACATTTTACTTCGATTTATCAAGTTAATTGTTATTATATTCTAACTTTCTGTACTGTGTTGTTATACTTCATACTTTATTCCATTTTCGATTGTTTGGTTTTATACTAAATAATATATATATATACATATTTGGTATTATAAATCATATAATAAAGTTAATTCAATTTTACGGTTTATGAAAATATAAAAAATAATTTAAAAGAAATTACAATTGGAACAAATACTTAAATAACAATTGAAAAATTTGGATACAGCGTTGTACATTTCTACATTCGGCGATTTTGAAACACGGATTTCACATCTCCAGTCTGAGCTAAAAGCTCCGTCAGAAGTGACGCTTCATTTCTAGTAACATGTTTTCCGCTGTTGAAAAACAGACCCTACTGTGCTGTGCTGTGTTCGGGAGTCACTTCTGTAAAAATCAAGTTGTCCTCTGCGTTTTTATTAGTTGAAAATAATATAAAAAGTTACTAACAATGCATTCAAATTTACTTATTTATGTTTCTAATCATTTTGTAATTATTGCTTAATTGCATGTTTTATAACGTTTGACGCTAGTAATTTTCCTTGTAAGTTGGAATCAAACAAAACTCAAGGAGATGCTTGGGTCCGTATATAGTTTTCATACTGCACTAACAAAAAATTAAAATAAAAGCAAATTTGTTTGTTAAAATTAAATAAAGATTTTGAAAACATATAAACTATGAGAAAAATGTTTGAGTAGCAAATAGAATATTACCTAGCGGTAGAATGAATCTTGTTTACATAGTCTATGATAAAACCAAACCAATTTCAATACTTTGTAACATTATAGTTACGCACAAAACAAATCTACAAATTATTGGCCTACATGTTGAAATTTATATAGAGAAATTAGCCCTGGTTCAAGTTATCTGTATTAAGGTTGTGCAGCAAACAGTTTTCTTCATATTTTGCCTTAAACTATTTCTCACGTTGTAAATAGGACTAAATTTTTATTTTTTATTTTAGACAACTACTTTAAGAGTAATCTTCACCTTTGTGCCAGTAGCCCAATGTTGCGCAGTCGGCAATGTTAAGCATGCGGATTTTAATGCAAAACATGGTAGGTATTTTATTCCCCTGTTTCGGATGCCATTTTTCAACAGATTTTCTTTAAACTTGGTAAGTGTTTAGTTGAATAGTTATATTAGGCCTCTCATACCTCGAAATTTTGAAAATTTTACAAATATTTCTAGGGAAAATCGAGTTACTTTGCAACGTCACAGAGAGTAACATTTTTTCATTTTCAAAATTTCGAGGTATGAGGGGCCTAATTACCAAGTTTAAAGAAAATCGGTTGAAAAACGGCGTCCGAAACAGGGGAATAAAATACCATGTTCTGCATTAAAAGCCATATTTTTAACATTGCCGACTGCGCAACAGTGGGCTACTGGCCCAAAGGTGAAGATGAAGGGCTACTAAGATCAGAAGTACTTAAATCTGGGCCATTCCCTATGGACACTCCCAAATCAATTGCTTTGGACTGATCGAAGACGTAACTTTCCAGTACATATACCTACTCAACAACATTGATTATACCTACGATAATGGTAATATTAAACCTCTTACTCTCTCAATACTTATTATTAAGCTATAATTTTGTCATATCTTCACCTGTAGTTAAACTACTCTTTTAAAGATGTCTAATTGGATTTAATCAATTATACTGTAGTCAATGAAAGTTTAATGTACAACCTTGCACCATTAGCTAAATATCCAATATATTATGTCCAGGCAGACCTCCCAGGCATGATTTGATTCGTTTGTGTTTCGTAGAGGTCTAAATGACAAGGCAGATTTATGGGTGGCTCGAGGGCGAATGCGTAAGCTGCAACTCGGTCTATATTTCTGCTCTGGAGGTTTCAGTTCTTGGGAGGCTGATGCCGGACGTCTGCGGCTCGACAATCAATTATTTTGAATAATTGACAACAGTAAAAGACAGATTTGATCTGTTTAATTTACGTAACATCCTGAATTAAGGATTTTAAATACCCTGTGGTGGGACCTATCTAAATAGAATAGGTACGTTTGTGAAGACTGGGAAACATACATAAAAAATTGATTGGTTGTTTGTAAGTATAAATCATCTTGCATTAAATTGTGGGTTACTCCTGTTATTTAAGCTACTCTTTTTATATACCTTTAGACTAAAGACCCCCCCCCCTCCCTCACATCATCAATGAAGAACAAATTATTAAAGGGTTGCTAAAACGACTGTTCATAATAAGCTTTAACCCCGATTTTGGGCTGATTTTAGGCAGCTTTGAACCTCTATCACTCTCCATCACCTTTTTTCAATAGTTTGATAATTCCAATCTACATTAACTAACAAAAATATACATAGTCTTACAAAACCATGTCAATTGTTTAAAATCATACGTTTTCCTAATAGGTTTTCGTCTGGCTTCACGGAGTATACATACACATTACAAATGTTATATTTATTTACTAATGTATATACGCATACCGGTATATACATTTCTAAGTAATGGTGTTTTTGGCATTTGGGCCCCCATAGGAAAAGTAAATAGGCAAAAGCTAAACGGTTAAAGGCTTAGGTCTATCCTTCGTCACCATATCATAAAGGGTTTTAAAACAGATGAAATTCGCTTAAAGTCCCCCAAATTAAAGTAGCTTTAAATAGTAATATCATCCTTATAGCATGTAACCAGCAGCTGATATTAAATATCAAAATGTGCAAATTTTTTCTAAATTTTACTAATTTACATAGTTAAGCTGTATTTAATGGTTCAAAAGATATCCAATCAAAGCCTGTACAGTAAAACTACAGTCAAAATTTTTGAAAAAATCGTCCATAGCAGGCAAACGCAGCTTCGAAGGGTGATAGTCTTTTCACCATTCTTTTTCTTACTTAATTTCACATGAGAATCGATCAAAATAGTTTTGTTTGCAATTACTTCCGGGTTGACCAATAATTTGTCTGGACTATAGATTCTTTTCTGGGACTTAAGTTTTATACCTGGTTTACAGCCCTTTGATCTGCTAAGGTGTATTGTAATGTCTACAATTGCTTTTTCATTTATCTAGGACTGTAGTGTGTTTTGGCAGCATGAAGAATTTTAATTTAGGATCCAAAACTCACAATTAATTACATTATAGTCACCATCCTCGCCGACCCCCATCCCTCTCGGGATGGTCCTGAACGTCCGGAACACGCCACCTTAGCAAGGGGAGGGTAAAGATTTATGTCCTTATGTATCTGCCTGGTTTTAAACTAAAAGAAATAAAATTTTAAACTACTTTGTTGTTTAAATATAAATTTAATTTTAGTTTACTATATAGGCTATTAAAAATATGAATAAAAAAGATTTTAACACGTTGTACATTTTATAATTATTTTACTTTTGAATTATATTAAATTCTTCATTAAAATCTTTTATGACAATTTCAAAATTCAAAAAACTTCCATTGCCTGCTACTTCTGGAAAGGTTGTCCGATTGAGGTCAGGGTTAATTGCCGCATTGTGTTCTGTTAAGTTAGACCTTTAATGTTAGGTACATATTGCCGTATGCTTTTTTTAAGCTACATATTACCTTTAAGATTTCCTTGTGACTCCTAGTGGGCCACGTTCCCCGTTGGGGCTAAAAAATCACATTATACCTCAAAATGAAGTACTAATGGCCAAATATGGATGTTTGAAGTTCCATTCCTCTAAGTCATCCCTTATAGAAAAAATAAGAGGAAAAGGCATTAAAATTCAATAATGTTTATACTGAAATGGGGCCAAGAACGCGGCTGCTTTCACTGTCATTATAAAATAAAATACGATATTACTCGTTATTCTCAAATCGTACATAGTGATATATACGAATTCTATGCAATTCTATATCACTGTAAAGCTAAAATAATTCTCTACAAACTTCAAATTTACGGTTTTACACATAAACTTCAAACAAAGGAGCTATACGGGAATGTTTTTATATGATGTAAAGAAAAAAAAATCAATTTTTATGTTTGTGTCGATTTTACCACAATACATTAAAGTTTTTGTAATGAGTGGTAATGACAATTTTTTAGCAAATTTTATCAGGAACAAAATAAAAGCAACGCCACTTCGATTGCTTTTCTCCTTACGAATCTGTAGTTGATTTTATAAGATACTGCAACTATAACTTTAAAGGGGGATTTCTCGAGACTTTAGTGAAAATGCACACCTTATCATAGTCTATCATCTGTGAAAAAAATCAGCTCCTCCGGAATTACCTCCGACACGGACCTATTTGACTAGGCTATTATATGCACTTTGACAGTTGGATCAGCTGTTTGTATTACTTTGTTTTGATTTTGAACTCCATAAGACCAATGTTAAATTTTTTAACATTACAATTAGAAATTATACAGAAATAAGATTTTTTCCTGACAAAGAGACCTATACTTATATTATTTTTATCAAAGAACTAAGTTATTTACAAAGTTTGAAGAAAATCGTTTGAGCCGTGTTGAGATCAGTGTGCAAACATACAAATACATTACTCGTTTTAGAGTATAGGATAACTCGCCTACGGCTCGATGGGGGCTCCGCCCCCATGCCCCCTTAAAGGTTGCCCTAAATTTGTAGAATAAATAAAAGTCAAGTATGAAATAGGTTGGTTCCACGGAAGAGCTAGACATTAAAGACAGCAACAAAACGGTTCAATACACAAAATTCACAATCAATAATAAAAAAAGGTTTCAAAATCTCCTATAAATCCGTTTTAATACCCCTTAGTAAAAATTTAAATTTAAATTTCGAAATTACGCCCCTTTTTAAGGGTGAAGGGGATGAGATGCTACATAATCTCAAAGGGCCGAGCTTGTAGAGCATCTAAAAATAATATAATCCTGACAAAACATATACGGTATGGCAGTACTTTTACCGGATCAAACAAAATCACAAAACACTATAAATTAGAAAATTTATATAATTTCGTATTTTCACAGTTGTTTTAACAACTACTATACTAAAATTGACCAATGGCTGCACCTATAGTAAGACCTAAATATGGTCATAGTATAATCTAAATTTGTGGCTTCTATTTGCTAAACAGTAAACGAAAAATGTTGAAATAGAGCAATAATTGTTGTGAAAGAATTTTGATATCGTGATAGTACGCTCCTTTTCAAGGGTGAAGGGGGTGAGATACTGCCAAATTGCAAAGGACCGAACTTGTAGAGCGTCTAAAATAGAAAAATTACTGGTGAAATATAAATCAATATGGCAGTATATTTTTCAGTATAAAGTAATTTACAAACACTTTACATGAAAAATATCAATCATTTAGTGTTTTTTTCCAATTGTTTTTGTCTTAACTTTGATTGAAATTGATCAATTGCTGCTAAAATAGTAAGAACTAGTTGGGTCTATAATATTTACTAAGTTTGAGGCATCTGTGCTCCATAATAGTAATTAAAAATATAAAAATAGCAAATTGTTTGTGGAAGAATGTATAAAGTTTGAAATTACGCCCCTATTTAAGGGTGAAGGGGGTGAGATACGCCAAAATGTCTTAGAATCAAACTTGTAAAGCGTCTATAATAGAATATAGTAATGGCAAAACATATATAAATATAGCAGTATATTTACCAAGTTAAAGTGAATTACGAACACTTTACGTGAAAATTTTTTAAGAATTTTGTGTTTTTACAATTTTTGTGCACTAAAATTCGATTGAAATTGGCAAAAAGCTACTAGTATAGAAAGAACCTGTTGAGGTCATAATATAAATAAAAATGTATGCATACATATTACATAATAGTAAATAAAAATATCAAAACAGTGCAATTTTTTAGAAATTTTTTGAAATTCTGAAAGTACACCCCTTTTTAAGGGTGAAGGGAGTGAGATACGGCAAAATTGCATACGACCGAACTTGTAGAACGTATAAAATTAAAATAAAAATATCAAAATAGCGCAATTTTTTGAATATTTTTAGAAATTCTGAAAGTACACCCCTTTAACGGTGAAGGGAGTGAGATACGGCAAAATTGCATACGACCGAACTTGTTGAGCGTCTAAAATTAAATCAAAATAAAAATATCAAAATAGCGCAATTTTTTTGAAGATTTTAAAAATTCTGAAAGTACACCCCTTTTTAAGGGTGAAGGGAGTGAGATACGGCAAAATTGCATACGAAAGAACTTGTAGAGAGTCTAAAATTAAATATAGTACTGGCAAAACAATATATCAATTTTGCAGTACATTTGCTAGAAAAATGTAATTTACAAACAATCGACACAAAAAAATGTTAAGGAATTACCGTTTTTTCAATTTATTTAGAATTAATTTTGTTTCAAATTGACCAATGGCTGCAACTATGGTTATATCTAGTCGAGGTTATAATATGTACAAAATTTCAGGCATCTGAGTGTCATATTAGTAAATAAAAAATATTAAAATAACAAAATTTTTTTAAAGGAATTCAGAAAATTTGAAAGTACGCCCCTTTTTAAGGGTGAAGGGGATGAGATACGGTAAAATGTCACAGGACAAAACTTGTAGAGCGTTTAATTCCCAACTAACGATTTTTCCTCAGATTTGAGGTAGGACCTCTCGTTCAAAAGTTATAGCCAAAATAGAAAACCCTTACATATTCAGGTTACCCATGTCATCCCCCTTTTATTTTTTTGATGGGGTTAAAATTTGAAAATTCAATTTTTTGGGATTTTCCCTTTGTGTTGACCATACAAACTACGTGTGTACAAAATTTCAAGTTTCTATCTCATCCGAAAGTCCAAAATACTTTGTATACATGATCAGTCAGTGAGTGAGTCAGTTTCACATCGGGTTGTATAGTTATTAGACTCGCCTACGGCTCGATGGGGGCTCCGCCCCCATGCCCCCTTAGGGGTTGCCCCTGAGAAGTTAAAGCCCAAATTAGAGTTGTCGTTTAGTCATAGATATATCTAATGACGTTATAATTTGAATGCCAGAGCTCAAAGTTCAAGATTTCATAACACCTTAGTGTTAATGTGGGGGGATACATAGTACTAATAAGAAAATATCCTTGGAGATTAAAAGTAAAAAAAACAATAATAAAAAAATTAGTCTTCCAAAGTTTGAATTAATAAAAAGTCAAGTTTGAAATAGTTTAGTTCCACATAAGATCTGGACAGCCAAGACAGTAACAAAACCATCTAATACTCTAAATTCACAATCAATAGTAAAAAAAGCTTTAATAATCTCCTATTAGTAGGTTTTAATACACCTCCTTAGTAATAGTTTTAAAAAATTGAGCTGTGAAATAAATATTATTTATGTAAATATTCTAGGTGTTATAGGGTATTAGGTACTATAATCATGAAGTCTTAAAGTCTTTATATAGTCTTAAAATGAAGAAAGTTGCAACTTAAGAACCATAAAATCGGCGTACATTATGCATTTTCAACCAATGGTAGTAAACCAATGGTAGTATAGAATACCAATTGTGAAATAATGGCCAAAAAAGAATTATTGGTTAAATTAAAATATACTGAAAGAGTTACAATAATTGATAAGCATAGAATATGTTTCAATTACAACAATAATAGGGTTAATCGAGACTTTAGGTGAGAGTACTGCATTGAGGAAGTTTGACGGACAAAGTGGCAGCGAGAAAAATTACTATTGAGTTTAATTCAATTGGTTATTGTAATATTTCTCAGCCTGATGGGTCATCAGATATGTAGATAGTCTTAAAAAAAAGTCGGAAGTAGGTCAATGTTAGCGAAGGTAAGAATGGAAAGTCCAATCGTTCTATAACTTAATATGTTCAATCGTTTCCTAAACTAAAATCTAAGCCTGATTGGACAGCAGCAAATAGGTCAAAGACCGGATGTCAAACGTGTTGGGACACGTTCAACTCTTCAAAGTAAAACTGCACCAGAACTATCAACTGAAGCGCTATATTCAATCTTGGGATTCATATAGAGAGACAGCTTACAAATAGTAGAAAAACTAAGTTATAATTACTGTATTGGGTAATTTTTTGTGCGAAAACATACAAGAAATTTTCCATCATGAGAAAACTAAAGCCTAGTAAATATAATAAGACCTTAAATGTTATTAGCAATTAATAAAGCAATCAAAGCGGACAACACCTGAATGTAAAGATACGCTTTCGATTCAATAAACTTCATTTTCAATAATGACACAGCAATCAGAGGGAAAACCATACGCAAACAACTAAGCGCCCAATATAATCGGGAAGAGGTGTAGTTAAAAGATATCATTTAAATACAAGCGAGAACTAAGCGACTATAATAGCGCTCCAGGCGACATATTTAAGAACCAAAGTACTTCCTTACCGACACCTCGTCTTTTTTGATTTTTTCTAATTTGAAACTTGAAAATTTGTAGTTTTTGGGCATTACCCTGGTGAAATAAACCGCTCTCAATGCATAATAACACTATCGTCTACATAAGACGTTCATGTTTATATAGTTGTATCAAACACGGGTGTAGTTGAAAGAGATAATTTAAACACGAGCGAGAACTAAACCTGCAAAGTGATCTACGATACCACGCGGTGATATACGCTGATACGGCTGAACTAAGATACCGACAAATCTATATTTTTTAAATTTTTTATAGTTTAAAAGTAAAAAAGTTGTAGTTTTATGATTTTCTCCAAATTGAAACATCTCAAAGAATATCCATGCCAAATTTCAAGTCTCTATCTTAAACGGTCGCTTCAGGAATTTAAGATCATCAGTGAGTGAGTCAGTCAGTCAGTCAGTTACACATGGGGCTGTATATATTATAGATATCCGCCTACCATGCATTTATTAAGTTATTGACAACTTCAGATAGCAAACAGCAAATGCTATTGGTTGAGAAGCCTTTGCCTTTTGACCTTTGACTCAGACGTCACAGTGTACGAGGCAAAGACTTACGGTAATAGCGTTTGGAATCCGATGAGCCAAGTCCTCCCTAGCTACTCCATAAAACACGGTGGAAGTGGGAGTATTTGAGAATTCAAGAGGACCAACTGTTGCTGACTAGATTGATGTAGAGCGCAAACAGATCCAGATCTTTTGAAGAGAAGCGTTGCCGTGCGACATGAATGGGCCTCACTTACCACCGTCACAGCGCCACTATGGATTTTTCAGCGGGGGTAGCCGGGCGGGTGGCGTGCGGAGCGGCGAGACCGAGAACTAGCGGTTGTCGCGGCGGCCGGTAGGTGGCAGCAGCGGCGTCCGTCTCACAGGGTGACAGGGCGGCACTCCGTGGAGGTTAGCTGCTGACCCGAGTACTCCGTCCTGGCGAGATGAACTTCTTGTGACGAGGGTCGGTGTGGACCAGCTGTCGACGTCGTGCGAGAGGCGACGGCATATAGGCGAGGAGGACGAGCATGTCGGGCTAGTGTCAGTGTCAGTGGTGGCCGCTGTGTCGATCGATCGCCGCTGTACGCAGGTGCGACTCTCCGCCGGGCCCAGTCGCGAGTGAGAGTGCGGAGTGAGTGCGTGGGAGAGACATGCTGACAGGGGGGACTCTACGACGAGAGGAACAATGTCCAGAGACCCTTACGGGGGCGCGCCGCTGAGTGGGGCCGGGGGAAACCGTTCGCCGAGGAGCGCGCGTCGTCTGGGAGAGCTACCCACGGTAGACAGATCGCCGTCCAGGAACTACCCGTCCGCGATAAACCGAGGCAGCCCCGTCGGTAGGAAGGGCCGAGGGGGAGCGACGTCCCCGGAACATGTGGGGGCGGGCTACCAGTCGATGAGTTCCCCCTACTACGGGCGCGAGGAGGAGTCGCAGAGTCCGGTCATGATGGACGACAGGGGACGGACCGGGGGGCACCACCGAAGCCGTAGCGCGACGCGGCCCCCCAACAACCCGATGTCCGTGAGGTACCAGTCACTGGACCGCACGGGGGCGGAGCCCGGAGTACACGACCGGGAGTTCATGCCCATCCGGGAACCGAGGGAGCGGTCGCTGGAGCGGACGTCGGCGCGGGACCGCAGCCTGGACCGCGGCATGTACCTGGAGGACGACCTGTACGGCGGACGGTCGGCGCGACAGTCGCCCAACACGCACCTGGGCCGCGACCCGCCAGGGGGCTCCTACATCGGCGAGCTGCAGCACCAGAACAGCGACCTCCAACGGGAACTGGCCAACCTGAAGAAGGAGCTGGAGCTGACCAACCAGAAGCTGGGCTCGAGCATGCACAGCATCAAGACCTTCTGGAGCCCCGAGCTGAAGAAGGAGCGCGCGCTGCGGAAGGAGGAATCCGCCAAGTACAGTCTGATCAACGACCAGCTCAAGCTTCTAAACTCTGAGAACCAGGTACGACACAGGAATCGCACTTGCATGCACACAACATTTATATTTTTTAGTCTGTTTGTATAAAAATAAGTCGATTAAAATTTTATCTTTTTCGCTCTGTTTTCCTTCAACAGGTTCTTATTTCCATTTACAACATTACATTACAACTTTCATTTCTGAACGCGAGTATATGCGTTAATCTAGGCAATTTCAAAGTTAGTTGGTCAGATTTTTGAGGTTTCATTTACGTGACCGTGGCTCGAGGGTGACCTACTTGCCCCCTCCCTTCCCTCTACTACAGTCACTACCCTCAGATCAATGAGCCGTTCCCCTCCCGCTACCCCTCGCTTTAACCCCCCCCCCAAACTACCCCGTGCCATCACATTACCCACTTTATTTTTAGTTCGTCCAATAATGAAAAAGAAATTCTTTTTATCCTGATGTTGTTATAATTGTGATGCAATGATTAATCCTGGTGATGAATATTATTACACAAAACACTTTTCGATGTTCCTACTGTATATGTGTTAGGCCCATTATATGTAAACCAAATAGTTTAGTTACTTATCAATTACAAATTAGTCCATGGATAAATTAACAAAATTTGGAAAAGAAGGTTACCAGATTCTTACAGATAGCTAACAGAAGTTAGAAGTTTCTTTGACTATAATTGTTAACGACTTTAAAATATCTTAGATAGTGCACCAATACGTTTTGTCGCTTACTTAACCGAAGTAACATTTTAATACACAACCTTGTTAAGTAAGAATAATTTCATAGAATGTATTAGTCGAATGACCATTTCCTTTTCTCATGAGTTTGTTTGAATGTGTTTGCGAGAGGGTCGTATTTCAGAAAGCACATTACAGTAATTTTACGTTATAACCATTTTAAAACTAAAAAGAATTGATGATTATCTGGATTGACAGTGCTGCCAAAGACTATCACAATATGAACATAACCCTCCGTTAACAAATGTTTCATCCTTGGTTAATGAGAGTAGTAATACTGATTTACCTATTCTACTTCATGTATTCCTCTAAAGATCAGGCCACCGTAAATTGGCATCTTCAATCAAACCCGCCTATTATACAGTACTATGAGAAGCATACTTATGTAAGTGTATATAGTTAGTGATAATGTACCATACATACTGGCTGGGTAGCTGAGTGGTTAAATAGGCCTATTCGCCTATAAAAATTCTAAGGTTGCCGGTTCGATCGTGAGAAAAATTAGTAGCTTTTTAAAAATTCGATTCCGGACCCAGTTGTCATTTGTCATTGAGCTATTAATTAATGATGCTTTCTAACAATTGGTCGATGTTAAATAGTAACAAGACAGTTTGACTGTTCCCCTTCAAGATGTTAAAAATGTCACTGGCGTAGATAGACTCAAAATAAAATAAAAATATTGAGAAGTTTGATAAGGTATGGGCTACAAAATACACGTGTGTAAAAACAAAGTAAACTTAGCATTGATGTGCATATCTTAACGAAGGTTTTGGGCTTTTACAATTAACCATAAGAATATGGTATAATGTATTTCAGTAAGCATTTATGAATAAAAGTTTCTGTCCAAGCGATTTTGTAATTCTATACTTTTTGTTACTTCAGTGTAAAGTTTCCCCGCTGTTAAACTGCATAAAAGCTGCATTGTTCGAACTGGGGCAAAAGCTTCAGGGAGCGGAGTATTGCTTTGTTTGATAAAACACATTGGTTGCGCCAGTATTAAAAAATGCAATAGGGATTGAAGTAAAAATTATGTAAATATTTAAAAGTTTATCGATGAAACTTATGTAGCCCTACAATGTTTTTAATGTTATATTTTACAATATTCTTTTCATATTTATTTACAATAATAGGATTTAATACTCATGATACATTCAATCAAATACCTTATTCGTCAACTGAAACACCGATATTTTGCAAATCACGGGGGCAAATAGAGGTAAATATCTAGCAGATTTTTCTAAAATCCCTAAAGAAGCAAATCGTTGTTTCCAATATCAATTATTGTTAATGCCAGAATGCCGCTGTATATTTATAGTCTAGTTTTTGGGTTGATTTTTTATATAACTTTCTTGTTTAAATTATGGCATTGTATTAGTCCTATTTATTAGTAATCGGAAATAAAAATTGTCCTCCTAAATATTTACAGTAGATCCGACGCCTTCGTAAAATTTGATCAAAACTTAATATGAGTTCACAAAAATTACGTTTTTGAACGTAAAGCAGCAAACGACTTGACAGAGACGGTTGAGGGGGGTTTATTTATTTATTTATTTACGGATCCACCATTTTCTAGATAATTAGATAGGTAGTGGTTACTTAATGGTAGATTGATACAACTACCTAAATCTAGGCTATATTAATAATGGTTCTTCGCACTGTTTTCACTGCATATCCCAAAAAGTTGACTAAACAATAATTAATAGTAACAACTCCCTATTTATAATTACATATGTCCATAAGTAGGCTAGGCTAATCCATATCTCACAATACACAACATCAAAGATGAATGTCTATTCAGACAATATTAGCGTAAACATAATTCTAATTGAACCATCCAAGAGTGAGAAATTAGTTGCAGCAGTGTCTTTCAATAATTCAGTTCAATTAATAACTTGTGCAATTTAACTTTGGTAAAATAATTCAATATCAGTTTTCATAAAAAAACCATAAAACGATTTGATTAAATTTGCCACTACATACAACGCATCATTCTAAAAAGTTCAAGACAAAATTAAGTTTTTTAGATCATCATATTCAAAATGAGGAACTATTTATTTGGCATAAAATTAAATATTTTCGAAAAATCAACAAATATATATCATGTATTTGCATTTATTTTTCATTGGCAAACCATAATGAACTTGCCTTATGGGAAGTGTTAGTAGAATGATTCTCCTAGTAGTCTATAATGTTTTATTAAACATCAATGTACATTACGTACATTAAGTACATGGTAGGTCTAAGTAACCAATTATTACTTATGTCCAAAGTCCCACCTTTTATTTATGACATTGGCGTAGATACTCGTTAAATGATAATAAACTTAACAAAACCCAATAAATCACAAAAAGACTTTACTTATTAGCCTACACTGGATTAAACCAACAATCCTTGAGAGTACAAAATAAAAGTAGTTCTTTCTCAAATTTCGTCAGGGCCTGATTGTCACTCATTTAAATGCATTTTGTCCGTCTGGCAAACAAATCTCATTGTTTCGACAAATCAGTGAAGAACTGTCCTGTACTTGTTTTTACGCTGCAGACTGTACCGAAGCAACGTGATGTAGGTTCTTATTTTTATTCCTAACACATAAAACGATCAAACTGTTTTCGCCTGCGAAATTTTATTGAAAATTAAATTTCAATAACTTCCATTTCAAAAACAATGATGTTACCTTAAGTAAAAAACCTATATAGAACAGGTGATTCAATGCCCCACTCGCCATTTCAAAATTCGGAATGCAACCGGTCTTAAGTGTGGACTTACTTCTACCCCTCGAATTTTAACAGAAGTAATTACTTGTAAATATGTGAAATTCCTTTTTACTAATACTGGTATATATGGGATTCTTATACACTGTATTTTAAAAGACAATTTGGGTTTTGCTTAACTTTATACAGTACACTCTCGTTCATCGGAACTAATGTGGCGGACGGCCGGTTCGGATGTCAAAAAATTCCGATAAAGCGGAGTCCGTCGTGAGTCATCATTTCCGCCTGTACTGTGACCTATCGTGTTTGTATTCACTCTTGTTTTTAAGATAACACAAGAGATTTTATGAAAATAAGGCACTCAAACTTTGAACATGGTAACAATGAACCTAAAGGAATAAAAACAACGCGGGAAATAAAGATCCAAAATCTTTATTCTCATATTCAATATTCATATTCCAGCAGTCAACTGACTTCCACGTAACACATGTGCGGTCGCGACGAGACAGACTGAATGACAGTTTGGGAAGCGGTCGACGAAGATGTTCACTTCCTGCCCCTTCCTCTTTCTATTTTTGTGCAAATACTCCACGGCCTCGTAAATCACATCAATGGGTACAGATTATGGAAAACGCCTGATGACTTTTGATGCAAAATGTGATACTTCACTGTTGTGCGGATAGAACGAATGGAAATTGAAGGCGCTAAAACGGAAAAATTATTTATTTTGTAAGAAAAAAAATTAATAATATCCAGATTTTCAGTTCCGATGAAGCAGAGTTCCGATGTCGCCGAGTCCGATGAACGAGAGTGTACTGTATTATGATCCAATTGATGTTTTGGTAATCTAAGGATTTGGTTGAAATGTAAATGTAAAAAATTGTGATTAATTCACAAGTATTTTATATCAACTATAACCAATATGCATTTTAACTAACAGGTTAACCACCCAAATAACACAAGATGCAGATACCAAGATATAGGGAATACGTAGAAGGACGACAATGGTTAAAGTAATGAAAATTTTAAGAATGGGTGAAGTTTATAAGAGGTTTTTTTAAAATACACACTTTTTAATATGCTTAAAACTATACGATAAAATGTGTAATGTCATAAAACAAAAATATAAATGAAATAATATGATAAAGTTAATACTGTAGACTACAGTGTAATAAATACTGTAGACTATAAGTTAAGTAGTTTTATAAGAGACTAAAGTACCGTATCAAAATTCATAGAAGAATAAAAACATAAAGTTGAAAGTAAAATTACAAAAAAGTAAATCACAACTTACTAAAAACAAAGACTACAACTAACATGGGATGTACCATCCAATACAATTTGTTAAAGGAGCGGTAAAGTTGTTCCAAGCTATGAGTCTGCCAGCTTGAGGAATCAATAGCAATCATGGGCTGGGTGGGCCCTCCACACTCAACCACAGAATCGACAGTGCGGACATAAGTCGTCGCGGCTACGGTACATTACACTGTAGGCCTACACACACCACTTCCACTTCCCAGTTTTATTAAAGCTTTCCTTCGGCGATATTGGACTGTTCATTTTGATCATGGTCGATTTGCTCGAGATATACTGGTCAATCTAGTGTGATTGAATTACTTCGGAGAACTAGGTCAGTTATTGAACATTTCACATCATCGGTTATGTCTTTTGGCTTGTTCTAAGAGATTGCCCCTTAGTGAATTTGTTAATACTATTGCCGTTACTGTATTGACAGAGTCGTTCAAAGTTTTGTTAACCGAATAATCCTTCTTAACATTAAGATATTTGGTTTTCATTGAAGCGAATTTAGGTATACACTAGAGATCGCAAACTGGTCAAAATTCGACAAAATAGTTGATCTTGAGCCAATTAGTTTTAAAATGTTTTATAACTGAAACATCTGTTCTTCCTGATTTGCTAGCATTTGTTATTACAACAGCTGTCTTATGATTCAATCCATTATCCTTCTCCCATATTGAAACAAGCCTGTAGGGCGTAGCCCTGGGGTGGATTGTAATTATAATGTGCTTCTGTTCATCTACAGCACAATACCTTTCTAACGGTATGCGCGGATTCCCCCTACGATGCACAGAAGCTAAGAAAAAAGAGGAAATGAAACATGCTTGCCTATTAAATAGAGAATGTTTTCTAAGTAATGCAGTGGTTAAGATTACTCTCTTGAATGGTTTTCCTAAAGACTTAAACTTGATTAACACTTGTTTATTACGTAACCGATTGAGTTAAAACTTAAAATTTATTATAGAGGGCTTAGGGAACATTTTTCTATGCAATAATATTTAAAATTAAAACAAATCAGATGAATCCGATATTGGCGAAATATAACTACTATCAACTATTAACTACTATCAACTATAACTACTATCAACTACTATAGTAGTTGATATAACTACTATCAACTATTATAACTACTACTAAGAGAGACTTTTTTTCTGAACTTCAAGCAGTCTGCTGTACATTCCGGACTAAAGAAAATAACGACGATTGGGCTATATTTTGGAAATCGTCAATGAATGAGCCGGAGCCCGCCCTTTCCCGGTGTTGGAAGGGGAGGAGGGGGGGGGTGCAGCTGCCGGCGCGGCGCCCACATGGGGCGAACCCCACAAAACTTGGACCACGGGCAAACACAAGGACAAGGGCGGTTAAAGACTGTCGAAATGCGAGTCAGCTGATCCCCAAACGGCTAGAATGGTAGGAAATTCGACCAAAAGTTCTGTTGATCTGTATTCAATTAGTTTAGAAATGTTTTAGGTAACATGCTTATTACCTAGTCTAAAGTGATGCATACCTATTTCAAAAGTGCAAGAGTCAAGTTGCAACACGAAATACAACAATAATAATATTACTAAACAACCATAAGGATTACTGTGTAGTAGAGAAAGATCAGCTCGTCTAACTACACAAAAAAATACACGTTTTAACTTACGAGAATACATGACAGTGATGACAAAAACTGGAGAATAATACAGAAACGCTAACAACTGGTGATAACAATACGAACATAAAATCAATAATGTACAACAACTAATAATGTAACAACAACAATGATGTAACAACAAAATAATTTAAAACCGTAACATTAAAACAACAATGCAAAGATACTCGACAAAATAACAATAACAACGTGAAAAACTTTATCAAACAACAATTTACAACAACAAAGTGAAAAATGCAATAGATAAAATAAAATTACAGTACAGATTTTCTTTAAGATACAGGTACATTTCCTGAGAGTCTCAACTGATGTGTTGAAGAGGTCGATGTGGGGTGACAAAGTTGCCCATTCTGTGTAGTCATGGGACCACACTTTAATGTTGTTAGGTGTTGGCACAGGCTTGAAGGGCGAATGCACTCCGTGAGCGAGTTCCTCCAGGCATTCGAAAGATCATCAGAAAGACCACGAGCAGCTCAGGGCAGACATCACCACTAAGAATACTCATAAGGAATGTGACGTCAGCCAATTCTCTTCCCAGAAGTAGAGATTGAAGTCCCATTTGTTTCGATGTCGTTGATGGAGTTTGCGATGTATTCGTATCCCAGCTTGAGGCCGATAACGCGGATCAATCTTTGGATTTTCTGTAGACGGTGAATCTGCCCAAAAGAGTGGCAGACGGTCAACACAACAAACCACTGCCTCGTTTGTGCTGTTCTTGAATATTGCAACATGATATGGGCATATGTGCACGGGCCTCCTGATGGTAAAGATTTAGATTGACAAGTAATAATTTTAAACAATAAGTTTGAAAAGTGGTTCCATAACATTTTGGTCCATTAAAAAAATTCACAATATTGGAAGTTATTGAAGTTTAGAATTTAAAAGGTCTTGGTACAATACATTTCTTAATGCTTCCTACGAATTTAGTGTTCTCAAAAATAATATTCTATATAATCCAAACAGGCCACAATCACAAATTTAGTCTCATCCAACTTTAATCCTAAAAAGTAATGTAACAATCACTTTAAATATTCCGATAAATTTTGCCGTCATCCTAGAAAACGAGCACAACTCACCTCTCTTAAAAAATATAGCTCATTTAATTACAGAATGATTAAAAATGTTTATGCTCAATAAAAAATTCCAAAATCATTGGTTGTTAATGTAATTAACAGAGTGCAGTACAAAAAATAGAACTATTTACTAGATAAAAACCTTGTTTAACTACACACAAAAAATTTTAGGATGCGCCAGAGATTTCGATGGAAATTTTGGCGATAAGGAACGTCGCGAGGGCAAAAAGGGAGCCCCTTCACCCCTTCGCCGAGGAATATAGCCTCTGAATCATGGACGGTGCCCATCTTGCCTTGGCCGAAAACTCTGTAATGGTCATTAACAGCTAAACACCAAATCAATGGAGTCCTATTGAGCCTTGTAGCTATGGTTCGTATTACAAGCACAACCTAATTTAACCTCAACTACAATACAATAGCTCAATAGTAGAGAGACCCTACTGTTTATAATCAATAAATAATGATAAAAATAAAATAATTATTAGCTTAAAGTGTTCCTGTTTGATTAAAAAGCAGAACTTAACTTTACTCACCTAAATTATGGTTGATGGTTTACGAATTTCTCTTAAATAATGAATATAAGTAACTTTTTTTAATATTGTTTAACACCCTAATTACTGTGGTACGTTACTAGTTGTAATGAATTTGGATAATCATCGTAAATAAGATACCTACCATTGTTCCACGATAGTAAATTGTTTCACATGCGAGACGAAGTGGCAGGAGACATATTGTGCTATGCAGGTTTCCATCAGAACTGTGGAACTACTGCTTCCCACAGCGAGACTCGACATGGACTCGACTCGCGGCCAAAAGGGGAAATATTTTCACATGCATTAATTAGTTATTATAAGACAGTTATTCGGTAATTTGTTGGATGAATAACTAACTCGAATAGTTTGAGGTCTTTCTTGCGAATACTGGAACCTTAAACTATTATAGGGCACACATTAAAAAATTGAAGATATCATTTGAGGCATATAATTTTTTATGTGGTCTTGCATCTGTTTGAAGCCACACAAATCAGCTCATTCTCTAACATCACGAAACGTGTTCAGAGTGAGGCGTCATATCATTCGCATAAACACGTTGGACGATGACCAAGCGTCAATGTTTGATGTGAAGCCTCAGCCCTCAAAAGTACCAACAGATCGTGCTCAGGATTCCATTTGTTACCAGGTACTCTCACGAACGCTGGTTAATGTTGGGTTATCAATACTTATATTAGTTAAATGTTCCTGCTTATTTTTCATTCAGTCGTACACGTTCAGATAATTTCCCTTTTGTGAATCTGGTCAGTTTATTTGTAAGTGATAAGCTACTATACACCCTTACGCATAAAATACTGTACGAACTTTTTATTTGCTTTTTCACTTTTAACGAAAACTACACAACAATTTCAACAACTCATGGATTGTAATTAATACTGAATTGTTACATTGGGCAAGTTCACAATTAGAGAAACCGACGCGCGTAAAGGGCAACCTTAAAATCCTGGAGTGATGTAGACCTAAATTTTTATGCTACTATCACACCAATATTTTCAAGCAAGCTCTATCAATGATTTTATTGACGTTTCAATGAAAAGTACCCAACATTTTCAAACAACGTTTTAATAAACTAACTAACAAAATTAATGATGTAATCTATATCTATCTATATATTAATACCATTGACTATGTACACTAGTGTACATAGTCAATGTTAATACGCAAGCATGTTTCATTTCCTCCTTTTTTCTCAGCTCGTGTACATCGTAGGAGAAATCCGCGCATACCGTTAGAAAGGTATAGTCCTGTAGATGAGCAGAACCACAATCCAATTCACATCGGACGAAAGGGCTACGCCCCACAGGCTTTCAAAGTTTCAATGTTAATCTTATGGAGGAAGGAGAATTGATTGAATCATTACACAGCTGTTGTAAAAATAACTGCTAGAAAAACAGGAAGAACAGATGTTTGAATTATAAAATGTTGTTAAACTTCTTGGGTCCAGATCAACTGAAATTTTGATCGAATTTCGATCAGGAGGCGATGTCTAGTCTATCTATATATTAATAGGCAAGCATGTTTCGTTTCCTACTTTTTTCTCAGCTTGTGTGCATCGTAGGAGAAATCCGCGCATACTGTTAGAAAGGTAGTGTCCTGTAGATGAGCAGAATCACATTATAATTTCTATCGGCCTCCAGGACTACGCCCTATGGGCTTTTAAAGTTCCAATGTTAATCTTATAGCAGAAGGATAATTGATTAAATCATTAGACAGCTGTTATAATAACAAATGCTAGCAATCCAGGAAGAACAGATGTTCCAGTTATAAAACATTTTTTTAATCCAATTGGCTTAAGAATAATTGAGTTTTTGGTCGAATTTCGACCAGTGGGCGATCTCTAGTACTTATTTAATACGCTAAGGGTTTTTTTTGTCTTTAGAACTCCTCCTACAATTTTCAACCGATTTCCAAGTTTTTGGTGTCGTTGGATAGGGCTTGGTCTGTAGTTGTTTCCGCCAAAAACTGATGAGAATCGGACTAAAAATAAATGCGCTATCCACCATTGAAATCTCAAAATTTCCCATTTAAATAACATTGGGATTGAATAAAGCATTTGAAACATCTGTTAATAACCAGCTGTAAATACTTGAAGTGTTAAAAGAATAAAGAAATTCACAATACTGGATTGGTCGGATGTCATCGATTAATAGCTAAAAATAACATTGGTACTGTACTAAAATAAATTGCTCGATTTCGAGCAACACGTATACTAACTAGTAAAATTTTAATACTTATATTGTGATTCTTTGTTCAGTCGATCTAAAAATGCTTTAAGTTAAAATGGTTTTATTATCATTCAAGATCGAACACAGTTAATCTGGATTACCCTATGTACGAACAACACGCGATTAATTTATACAAAGGGTAAGATGGAATAGGAGTAATGAGATATTATCAGTCCTGTTTGTAGCGGCGCTATTGGCTGGTGTCCAGTCTGATCTGACGTTATCTGTGACTGTGTGTCTGGAGCTCAGCGGCTCAGTGGCGGCATTGAAATGCCAGATCACTACTGCTGTCTGGTGCAGTGGCTGCAGTTCAATGCCAGATTATTAATGATGCCTGGAGCAGTGGCGGCATAAAAATGCCAGATCATTAATGATGCCTGGTGCAGTGGCGGCATAAAATGCCAGATCATTAATGATGTCTGGTGCAGTGGCGGCATAAAATGCCAGATCATTAATGATGCCTGGTGCAGTGGCGGCATAAAATGCCAGATCATTAATGATGCCTGGTGCAGTGGCGGCATAAAAATGCCATATCATTAATGATGCCTGGTGCAGTGGCGGCATAAAAATGCCAGATCATTAATTATGTCTGGTGCAGTGGCGGCATTGAAATGCCAGATCACCACTGATGCCTGGTGCAGTGGCGGCATAAAAATGCCAGATCATTAATGATGCCTGGTGCAGTGGCGGCATAAAAATGCCAGATCATTAATGATGCCTGTTGCAGTGGCGGCATAAAAATGTCAGATCATTAATGATGCCTGGTGCAGTGGCGGCATAAAATGCCAGATCATTAATGATGCCTGGTGCAGTGGCGGCATAAAAATGCCAGATCATTAATGATGCCTGGTGCAGTGGCGGCATAAAAATGCCATATCATTAATGATGCCTGGTGCAGTGGCGGCATAAAAATGCCAGATCATTAATGATGCCTGGTGCAGTGGCGGCATAAAAATGCCATATCATTAATGATGCCTGGTGCAGTGGCGGCATAAAAATGCCAGATCATTAATTATGTCTGGTGCAGTGGCGGCATTGAAATGCCAGATCACCACTGATGCCTGGTGCAGTGGCGGCATAAAAATGCCAGATCATTAATGATGCCTGGTGCAGTGGCGGCATAAAAATGCCAGATCATTAATGATGCCTGGTGCAGTGACGGCATTACAATGACAGATTACTACTGCTGTCTGGTGCAGTGGCGGCATAAAAACGCCAGATCATTAATGATGCCTGGTGCAGTGACGGCATTACAATGCCAGATTACTACTGCTGTGTCTGGTGCAGTGGCGGCATAAAAATGCCATATAATTAATGATGCCTGGTGCAATGGCGGCATTACAATGCCAGATTACTACTGCTGTCTGGTGCAGTGGCGGCATTAAAATGCCAGATCACTATTGATGCCTGGTGCAGTGGCGGCATTACAATGCCAGATCACTACTGCTGTCTGGTGCAGTGGTGGCATTTCAATGCAAGATCACTACTGCTGTCTGTTGCAGTGGTGGCATTAAAATGCCGGATCACTACTGCCGCTGGTGCAGTGGCGGCATAAAAATGCCAGATCACTACCGCTGTCTGGAGCAGTGGTTACATTAAAATGCCAAATCATTGATGATGTCTGGTGGGCGCCTAAATATCGTCTTATATCGATTTCTAAAATACGCGTTCTACAGATTTTTACCATAATTTTGAGTTACATTAAAGTTTGACATTTTATTAATGTCCTCGCTCTTTTTTTTAAGAAAAACTAAAACTCACGTTATTTTGAACTTTGAATAATAAACATTTTAGTGTGATCAATGCAAATTAAATACTGATAAACTTCAATGTCTGTTGTACTCATTTCCATTAAATATATTATAGTAGACTACTAACAACTTTCCAGTTCATGACAAATGTGTAAAATATAGTTTTTCCCCATTCAAGAGAAAAAAGAGATACTACGGGTAACTAAAGTGAGACTCTGTTTATTCCCCATCTCCACGAGTAATATCAGTCCCATTGTTATTCATGCAATAATAACTTGTTGTGTGGAATGTCGCCCAAGTTGCGAACAACGCTGCAATGAAGCGCTTCTGATATTTTGTTTTATTTAAAAGATTATATGAACTTGGAGTAGCTTCATTTTAAATCCAAACGTCCCTCTATACTCGGCCTATCATAACACAGATTAATAGACCTTTAGGTTAACCTTTTAAAGGTTTGTCATACTGGGGTATTAAGGGAGGAGAGAAATAAATTAACTGCAGTTCTACGTGATTTATTAATTATTTGTTATTAAATATTATTAATTATTTCATTATTATTTATTATTAGCTATTTTACTCCTTTCAATGATATTACATTACTATATAATTTTCTTTGAATCAATTCTTTCCATAGGTCTATAACCCGTCTGCTTGCATTAAAGAGTTGTAGTTATAAGTTGATGTGAAAGAGTTAACAAGATGTAAAGAAGATATGTTATAAGAGTTTTAACCAACTTTCCCCTCCAGTTTGTTTGGAAACTAACAACAACAAAATAATATTTTTGACAAAATATTCTTTGTTTTGACGTGGAACGGTCCAAACTATCTTGTTACTATCTAACATCGACCCGTTGTTAGAAATCATAGTTAGTTAATTAATAGTCCAATGACAAATGGCGACTATGGATCCGGAATCAAACATTTGAAAAGCTACTAATTTTTCTCAGAATCGAACCGGCAGCCTTTGGGCTCAAAGGTGATCACTATAACCACTCAGCTACCCAGCCAGTTATATCTAGGTTTATTAAACATATAACCGTATATTTATAATCTAACAAGGTCTGACAAGGCTAATTGGCTCTGTAGGTGATAGAACTTTAGTTTAATTTTCATGCACTTGAGTTTTGTAAAATCCTTTCTATTTTTCGGCGCTTGTCAAACTAAGTGTCTGAAGCCTTGCACTCGTCTCTTTACAAATTAAGCACTGAAGTCCGGAATTGTTTTTATTTATGCTGGAAATGAAATCCTCCCTGTCACTTATTTTGTGTCGATAAAGGAATCTCAAAATTATTAGTGTTTTTTTTCGCTTATTTTACCACAGTATAGTTGTTGAAAATATCTTTGTCATTTTATTATGTACAGTCACTTTTTGATTGATATGTTACACACTAAAATATGTGAACAAAACAAAACAATTTACAACATTTTTAATTACCTACCGTATCTAAAAAAAACTGAAGTATTTCCAAAATTATTCGAGGAATATAATTTTATTACAAAATTGTAACAAGATAAAAACAATAACAAAAACATAATTTATCTTAGTCAGCTGATCATCTGCTTGACAATATACATCACGCCCCCGTTGAGTTAAGATTCCTCCTCCTCATTTCTTAATCTAAGTTGGTCTGAATGTTTTTTAAAAATACGTCCACCAGCTTCTATTCTCCAAACATTCTTCCCTAATCTCTTTATTATCTTGCCCTTCTTCCATACCATTTTGCCGTTTGTGAAATTCGACCAGTAAATAGATTGATTTACAGTAAAGTCTTTTACAATTTGTTTACTCTTCTTATCAGCCATCGTCGCTGTATACTCTATTTCTTCAGCTGTATTTTATGGACGCACTAAATCTAGTTGACATCGCATTGCACGTCCGAGGAAGCGTTCTGCTGGAGAAACACCAGTAGTGACGTGTGGTGTAAGTCTATATTTAAAAAGAAAATTATTTAGATCCGCTTGTAAACCTTTGGAGGATTTTTCTTGTGTCAGCTTCCTGAGTGTGTTCTTCATTGTACCCACGTATTTTTCTACCTGGCCGTTAGAAGAAGGATGATGTACAGGAGTGACACATGTCGGATTCCAAGTTGTTTGCAAAAAGTAGTGAAATCAGCTGATGTAAAACACGTTCCATTGTCAGAAACTATAGCTCTTGGAATGCCATACCGACAAATCAGTAGTTTCAATTGTTTAACTGTCGTCTCGGCCAGTGGCGGATCTAGAACATTAAAAAGGGGGGGGCTAACCGGAGGGTCTGCGCCCCCCCCCTCCCCCCCGATCGGCGGGTCAGACCGGCGGGGGGTTTGGGGGCCTCCCCCGAGAAGTTTTTGAAATTTAAGTGTTAAAAATAGCAGTTTCAGGTCATTTCTTCACCCATCGCTTTGGAAAACAATACTAAATCGCCAATCAATTTTTATTACAAACAACAGTTTGGCCAATGTACCAACTTTCATTGCTCTTATTATCATAAATGTGCATCAACTGCGCGAAGCCCGAGCCAGGTATACGGTAGTTGGCGGCGGAAGAAATCTCTTAGTTTACAGGTTCACCCCAACCTCCCATTTATCACAAAGTTTGGTCAAACTCTTGGCTTTGGTACTTGTATTCGTAAATATTCAAGTGATTTTCTTAACTCCACTCCCCATGTTATTTTATTGGTTATTTCGGTCCATTACGGTGTAGATTTTAAAGGCACAACATCACCCACGTTGCCTTGGATTTTTCATAAATAGCCTATATGTTTTTTGAAAGTGTGAGAACTGTAAATATTTTGTTGTTTGCTTTGTAAAAGTAGGCTTTATTTATCCACCCGTAATGGAAATGAACATAACCATGAAGCTACTCCGTTTCATCAGGTGAACAGATTTTCCATCAATAAATTTATCCATAGCCTCAAGAAGAAGGCAGTTGGTATTGACAAGCGGCCTACTAAACTTTTCAAGAGAAAATAAGTCGACAAAAAAAAATTAATTAACATATTTTGGTTTTTCGTATAATTTTAATGTAAAATTATCTAATTTGCAAATATTAAAACCCTATGTTGTCTTATGATATGATACTGAAATAAACCCACCACTTCGCGCAGTTAATGCACGTCTCTGGTCGTCCCTTGGAGCGTTTCGCGCAGTTGATGCATCCCTGGCTACCTGGCTCAGGTCAATTCGCGCAGTTGATGCATGCCCGTGTCATGCCGCGGGCGGAAATGCGTTCACCGCGATCATCGGTGACATTTCTAACCTTATGGATGCAGAACCGAAAAACCGCAAAACTTAAAAAAGTGAAATTGTACACAATGCTCAGTAAATAGTCTTCTTTCAATTTATATGGTCTTTAATACTGCAGATCAAAATAACATAAAAAATTAGCTGGCTTATATAACAATAGACATGGAAACCTGTAAATATAGGCCTTATCATTTTTATCCCAGAACTGCTTTATTTGAAAAGTTTGAAGAAAATCGTTGGAGCCTTTCTCGATATCCTTGTGTACATACATATAGACATAATACAAATATACCTCATCAATAATATTAGAGTATAATAATATACTTTTTTGTTAGTAGGGATCGAGTGCCGATATATACTATAATTAGTTTATAAGTAGCCTATTTTTGCAAAAATTTATGATTGCTATTTGAATTAGTAATTATTTTAACGAATTTTACCTCCAGTTGATTTTCTCCAGGTTCAAATCTACACGGTTCTGGCTTTGATAAAAACTTGAACGTCAATTTAGACTTCTTTTCGTCGTCTTTTATTTAATCAGATTACCGTTTTCTTTAAAATGAACCAGTATTATTTTTTCAGACATAACCTTCTTTAGAACTACTTTATTTATTATAATGAATCTTAATAATTAATTAAGTATGATTTCGTTTGAATCAATAGGTAGTCATCACAAAGGGTTTATCAGACATTACACATACAGCATTGCGTTTCGCTCTGCACTGTCTGTTGTTCTTGATTTCGTGTTGTGACAGGAAAAGTTTGCGCGCGCAATGCAACCAAACATTAAATACAACATCTAGTTGTAATTTTGATTCCCCTTCGCCTCCACCACACGCTAAAATCCAAAGAGTGAAATAGGCCGTTCTTTAGGTGGAAGAATTCAAAAAAATTCTTAAAGAGTGGAAATTTCACTCAAAATGAGCGTAGAAAAAATGTATTTCGAAAAGGATGAAATATACTTTTATTAAAAGAATGAAAATTCGATATAGTTCAGAGTGTCTGAATTTTACTTCCTAAAAGAACGGGTTTCGTTCTATTTCGTATGAATCCTGGAGTCACGTGACGTGCATGAGTGACTAGCCTCTCACAGCACAGGAGTAAGATTTTCCCTTCGCCATCTTCGTTATGATTATAGTGGTTGGTTAGTGGTTCAAGTGGTAAAAAGGAAGATTGAAGATTATATCCAATAAACTCGAACACTAGAGCCTATACCTTTACTTTGCTTTTAATAAGCACCAGTACAGTTCACACGTGTAGCCTAGGGCCTTATGGTGTTCACTGATAAACTACTCTCATGAGTTGGCCTATGCCAATGTCTGTCTAATTAACTTACATAAATTATAACCCATGTTTATAATCTTACTATCAATTGTCAATAACTAGCTTGATGAGCCAAGCCAAGAATTATACAAGGGTCTGTAAACCACCTAATTTGGAAAGATTCGTTAGGTTAGGTTGAACGAAAAAAGTCTTTTTATGAAAGAATATTAGTTCTTCATTTAGTAAAAAGTCACTCTTTTGAGTAGTTAATTTCACTCCTTTAAAAATGAAAATCATTCCTTTTAGGATTGATTTTCACACAAATTTGGACGAAAACATTCACTCTTTTGGTGGGTGATCAAAGTTTCTCTTTTGAGGTAGTGAATTTTCACTCTGAAAGAGTGGCTCAATTTCAACTCTTAAGAAAAGTGGTGAAATGACTCAACAAGAGTGAAAATATCTCCTTTCCATTTCTCTTCCACTTAGGCCCCTATTATACATCGCATCTTTCAAGGCACGTAAAATAAGTACATTGCACTAGATAGGAGCATTTATACCCGGCGCCTGACGGTCGTCTGTCGCGCGTCATCCAATAAGGTATACAGCGATTCGAGCGACACGCGGCGGGCGCAAGCCCTCGCGGCGTCGCTCGACGCGATGTAAAAGGGCCCTTAAACTTGAGGATGGAATACGTCACTCCCCATCTCCGCCTCGTAACTATACGAAGACTCGGCATACACACAGAGGGACTCTGGAAGCCTCAGAATTGGTGCCCCATCGATTGAGATGGCGCCCCATCACCCGGCCCGCGCCCGACACGGGCCGGCGCCCGCTCCGGGCCGTCGCGGCGCCCCACCTTGGCCCTCAAGGGGGGGGCTATAGCCCCCTTAGCCCCCCCCTTGGATCCGCCACTGGTCTCGGCAGTCATAGAGTTGACTTTAATTATTTCTACCCACCCTGAGTATGCGTCAACAACTAGCAAGAACATGCTGCCTAAGAAAGGGCCGGCGAAATCAACGTGCATTCGGTCCCACGGCTGTTTAGAAGTCGGCCAACTATTCAAAAATTTTCTTTGGGGTTGTCGAGGAGCATACATGTTGCACAAAGCGCATGTTTGAGATATCCGTTCGATAGACTGGCCTATGTTAGGCCACCAAACATATTCCCGAGCAAGAGACTTCATTTTCACGATGCCTTGATGGGTATCGTGGAGATCTGTAAGAATTCGTTCTCTGTGTTTTGTTGGGATGACTGTCCTTACTCCCAACATTATGCAGTCATTGTGAATCGTCAGTTCATTCTTCTTCATTTCATAAGGTTTTATTTCAGGGCTAACTTTGGTTGGCCAGCCGTTCACGATATAAGTTTTAACCTCACGGAGAAGTTGATCTTCTTCAGTTGCATCTTTTATTTCCATGAGCGTTAGAGGAAGTGCATTTAAGCTTTCTGAAAAAATCAAACCAACCACTGTACTAAATCCTTCATCAGTTTCATCGAAATTGTCAATTTCATTAAGTGGTAGTCGACTGAGGCAATCAACTTTCCCGAACTGTTTCGTCGGTATGTGCTCTATTTTAAATTTAAAGTTTGACAGAAACAAAGCCATTCTTTGAAGCCTACATGATGTAGTTGTTGGAACCCCTTTCATCGAACCAAATATGGCTAACAGTGGTCGATGATCCGTCTGAATTAAGAAGTCACAACCCCAGAGATACAGGCGAAACTTCTTTAGTGCATACACTATAGCCAGGGCTTCCTTTTCAATCTGTGAATAATTTTTTTCCGACGATGTTAGTGTTTTTGAGGCAAATGCAATGGGTTTATCCGTTCCATCAGGGTATCTATTAAAAATTGCACATCCGACTCCAACTGAAGATGCATCTGCTGCTACAACCAATGGAAGAAAATTTTAATTTTTGAAATAGCTTCAGAGCATTCTGTTGACCAATTCCACTTTACATTTTTTCGCCTCAATGCATTGAGAGGTGCACAAATGTCAGAAAAATTCGGAATGAATCTCGAATAAAAATTCGCCATTCCTATAAATGTCTCAAGCTGTTTAACATCTTCAGGTTCAGGCATGTTTAAAATCGGTTTTATCTTGTCAATATTTGTCGAAATTCCTTCTTTGGATATGGTCAGTCCTAAATAGTTGACCTTATCTTGCAAAAACTTGCATTTTGCTCGATTCAGACAAAAACCTTCTTTTTGGATTCGTCTTAATACCTCATCCAATGTTTTCAGATGTTCCTCATCATTTTCACCTGTTATGATCACGTCATCGAGAAGGAAAGCAACATTTCTTAGATTTGATAACATAGCATATATTCTTTTCTGAAAAATGGCAGTTGCAGGAGCTACACCAAAACACAACCTGTTGTAACGCATCAAACCAAATATCGTATTTATCACAAGGAGGTTTTTTGATTGTTCTTCCATAGGAATTGAAAGGTAAGCATCTGATAAATCGAGTATAGTGAATTTTTGCCCCCCTATTAATTTAGAAAACAGCTCATCATGTGTAGGTAATGAAAACTTTTGTGGCTCCAATGCCTGATTCAATCCAGTAGAAAAATCTGCACAGATACGCAAAGCTCCATTAGGTTTCCTCGCAATTACACAAGGTGCAGCCCATTCTGAGTGTTCAACTTCTTCAAGTACACCATTACTTATTAGGCGATCTAATTCTTCACGTACTTTGTCTCGCAATGCTAAAGGAACCGGCCTGGCTTTCTTGAAAACTGGAACAGCGCCTTCCTTTAAATAAAGTTTAGCTGGAACTTTGGAGCACTTATCGTCACCTGGAGAAAAAAGGTTAGCATACTTTTCACAAAGTTCATTTACTCTTCGTTCGGAATCCTGAATTTGTAGAGTATATGCATTGTAGTTCAGACTTAATTTTTGCAAATTCGAAAGAGATTCTGTGTGTAGGCGTAGTTTAAAAATCCAGTCTCTTCCTAAAATGTTCTTTATTCGACAATATTTCTTTAAATGTTGTCCCGCACAAACGTAGCACGGCCCCAAGCGTACAGCATTACATTCGGTATTCCTATTGCATGTCGATAACGAAGAGGAAGAAGCCACTTGAATAGTTGACAAGGTATTCGCCAAATCCAAAACTTCAGAAAGTGAATCATAATCTTTCTTCATGAGAGATGCTTTAATGTTGGTATCACTTACCCCCATCACAAAAGCTGTGATTAAAGCTTGCTGATAAAAATCAATTGGAAAATTGCAATCATTGCTAGTTTGCCTTAAAGCATTTGCAAATTCTGTCAAAGATTCACCATTTTGTCTGGATGAAAAGAATTTCACACGCTCTGCAACTGCTATTCTTTTAGTTTTATAATTACCTAAAAGTAGTTTAAATAGTTCTTCATACTGGAATTCGTCAATGGACCTTGGTTTACAAAGGTTCACAAGAGTTTGTAGTACATTGGTGCTTAGGCAACTTATAAACAGTAAACGTTTATTGGTCGCATCTTGAACATTCGAGAGTCGAAGGTTGGTGACAAACTTGATGTGCCATACATCAGGATCCATGAGGTCTGGGTTGAACTGCTCACATTGGAACCTCAAATTCCTAACAATTTCTTGAGGAATTTGCTCTTCAACCTGTTCCTCCTGATTCACTCGGGTTCTCTTACGTTTACCCGATCTCTCAGTGGTCATTTTCGATTTTAAATCTCGTCGCCAATGAAGTATTTCCAAAATTATTCGAGGAATATAATTTTATTACAAAATTGTAACAAGATAAAAACAATAACAAAAACATAATTTCTCTTAGTCAGCTGATCATCTGCTTGACAATATACATCAGTAACTATACCATGATTGCATTGAAATAATCTGAGAGATGATTAAGAAAATAACTTGCTTATAACTTATATACTTTACAAAATAGTAGATGCAGACTATGAAGAGCAAAACACCCACTACTTGACGACGCCCGAGTTGGTGTTATCAATTTGTTCGGTTGGCAGCAATGACGATTTGGCGCCGTTCCAATCAGCTGGTAGCTGTACCATCCATCTAGCGGCGATCTTTCCCAACTCAGCTTATAAAAGGTTCTCTTTTATTCAGTGGGAATGTGTTGCATTGCATTTGATATAATGAAACTATAATTATGTTATTCACGATAACTTTAAAAAATCTTCCGAGAGGTTGGGCGGATCTGATTTTTAAATAATATAGGAGAAAGTTAGGGATAGTGTATATCTGAGCACAGATATTAGCTGGGAATATTTTTCTGGCACAACTCTGAGCAGAGTGTTTGGGGTTTACTGTTACTAAAATATTATGAATAATTTATTCCTAAATTTCGAAGGATAACCCCTTGACCCTCAGCCCCCCCCCCCCCCCGTGACTAAGGCTTAAGAAATTTCGGTAGTTAAAACCAGGGATATTTTGAGTTACTTATAATACGTCAAATTAATTTACCTGTTGAAAATAAAACTAAAATTTAAATAAAGACCTAGTACTTATCATTGTAAAATTCATTTGAATCAAAAACATATTTCAAGTTTCTGGAAGGGCCTACTGTGAGATAAAAATATTTTTTATTTCATTTTACTGCACCAGTGATCTGAGCCAATGTATTGTATGAATGCGTTTCAAGAAGTTGTCTTTCCATTGTTACAGTAGCAAATGTTGGTGGCGACAGGTCTGCTGTAAAGTACAGTACAAAGTAACTATTGTAAGCAAAAATTAAAAATTAAAAAAAAATTAAAAAATTAAAAAAAATTAAAAAAACAATTAAAATTAATTAAGCAAAAATTAAAAAAAAGTAAAAATTGTAAGCAAAGTACAGCTCCGAGTTGTGTTATCGGTGTTAAAATCATAATATATAAATGGTATATATATTAAGTAAAACTCTATTATATATAAAACTCTAAATATATATAAAACTCTATCTGTATTAAGTATAACTCTTCAGCACTTAACCGCCTTATTTATGGTAGAGCCATGACCCATAGTGGTTCACTCTAATAGAATTTGGCGGAGGAATGAGCATTTTAGGAAAATGGCGTATTCGATGGGAGGAAATCACCCGCACTGCAATTGCTTCACGGTCTTGTTTTCAGCATAATTCGAGGGCACAGGTGCAAAAATCATTTAAATATGGTAGAAACGGACCTATAAAATAATTTGAGTATTTTATTAAACTCACAATGGTAAGGAAGTACATGTAAGTTATACATTTATTCTACTGCAAAAGTGGAACTGAGTAATTAGTATTTCTTAGTCAAAGCATCGTCTGATTATCACTGTTTGATTATTTTCATTGTGAACTTTATTTATTTTCATAGAGATTTTTTCATTTGTCAAGTTTTCTTTGCATTTATTTATAGATTGATTTAAACATAAATTAAAAATTAATTATTTTCAATTGAGACAATGTTTTAATATTCAACAAATATCCGTTAACATTCTTGTTTACGAAGTTGATAAATTATTCATAACTGTATGCATTGCGGTCAAGGCATCTTATAATCTTACACGAACTCTACTTAAAGATAAATTAAAGTCTATTAATTATTCTTTTGCAGTAAATTTTTCGTATATTAAATAACTTTAAATATAGTAATAAGCTTCTAATGGAAATAGAAGAATCTATTTGTGCTAAATCCTAATATCCGGTAAATAAAAAAGTAAAAAAATCCATGATTGTTTTAATTTGTTATAAAATGATAGACTAATATTTTTTATTATTATATCCCTATATGACTTTATTTCTTACTAGTGGCTCATAGAGGCTAAAACCTCTAAAATTAAAATAGAATGAACCATAACAGATTAGGCCTACCAATTCTTGACTACGAAAGTTAAAAAAAAAAATAATTTTAATTTATATATTTAAACCGTTTGAAAAGGCCCCCAAAGCACTCTTTACAATCCTATACTATTATGACATAGCACCCGTTTGTAAATGCTTCATTTTCTCTGTTGTTAAATTTATATCGATCTATGAAAAATGAGTTTTGAAAGAAACCATAGTCCAATTGAGATATGACGGCTTTTAACATAAAATAGAAAAGCAGCAATGAGAACAAATATGACCGACGTTCAACATCCATTTCAGAGTCAATAAACTTTCAATACACATCGCACCAAATTCATTGTCTTTTTGTCCTAAAATTTAATGGATTTTTTAGCTCCTGTCAGATTTTTTTATTTTTTAGTCACCAAATTCAAACACAGCAACTTAAAGTACGGTAGATCATCTTCAATTTCAGTCAATATTCGTCCCTCCTAATCAAGACTCTTGGTTTTGTGTAAACAAAGCAGACTTTCTTTCAATCAATATACATAGAGAATCTTTAATGTGAACCTTTCAGAAAATCTTTCTTATATATTTCCCATTTTGTTGTAAAGTTTTTGACCTGCTTCATTTTCCCCTAGTATATGTAGTACAAACGTCTTTGATTTTAACTCTCTCCTATAACTCATCTGCAATCTATGAAGGGACCAAAAGACACGCAATAGAGCATTGTGACCTTATTGTACGTCCTTGGTACTTATTAAAACATATAAATCCGTAAAAACGTTTGTATTATTTTTATAGGCCAGTCATTGGGTTTACTAGGAAAAAAATTTGTTATGCCTACACAACACATCAGGTTGAAATAAATAAATAAATAAATAAATAAATAAATAAAAACGTTTGTATTATTTTTATAGGCCAGTCATTGGGTTTACTAGGAAAAAAATTTGTTATGCCTACACAACACATCAGGTTGAAATAAATTTAATGACTTCAATATTAACCGTAAGTTTTCCAACCTAAATCTTGAACGAGAACAATCTGTAAAAACGAGATTTCTCTTTCGCAGCTGAACGCCATTTTGTTCTGAAATTTTAATGAACCAGCTTTTAGAAACTGTGATGTTTCCTTGAGCGCCTGCAAAGTAATCTTGTTAAGGGCTGAACAATCCTTACTTAACTTATGTAAAGGCTCTATTCTTTTACTGATTTTTCATTTTGGAGGCTACCAATAAAAATTACGAGTTGTCGTTGAATGTTTCGCCTATCTGTTATCACATTTTAATTTCAACTGAGCCTTTAGAAAAAAGTATTCATGTTAAATTTGCACCTTTGTAAATGCTATTTACGCATTTCATTAGAATTCTTTTGAAAAAATTCTATGCCTATTTATAGTATTTTAAATCTTTAATTTCAAAAGACGAAAACATAAAATTTGCTGTTGTATAACTCTCATACCGCAATTTTTATAAACCGAGATAGCTTGCAAAGAAAATACCAATGGATTAAAAAAAAAAAAAAAAAAAAAAAAAAAAAAAAAAAAAAAAAAAAAAAACACATCTTTTGGACAGACTGGTAAAGAAAGTTTCATTTGACGTAGTAGTGCACTCCACCACGAGAGCGCGCACAAGACAATAACCTATTAGTCAGGATACATTCTGAATTCGTTGTAGATGGTTACCACGTCACCAGCAAAGAATAACTCTTCCGTCCACCCAAAACACTACAAAATAACACTTAACCTATGACAGTTTTCCATTTCTGGACCTCACAATTAAGCCATCTTCACCTTTGGGCTAGTAGCGCAGTCCGCAAAGTTAACCTATTACTGAAAACATGGTATTTTATCCCCTGTTTCAACAGACGTTTTTCAACAGATTTTCTTTAACCTTGGTAAGTGCTTAGTTGAATAGTTATATTAGGTCCCTCATACCTCAAAATTTCGAAAATGTTATATATTACTCTCTGTGCCGTCGCAAAGTAACTCAATTTTCCTTACATTTAAGTTTTTTTCTACTTATACCATTTATTTTTACTGATATATCAGGTATGAGGGACCTAGATCTTACCTTACTCTACATTGAAACATACATTTTACCAATAAATAAAAAATATAAAAAAACACCGTCCGAAACAGGGTAATACGCGGAGGTATGTTTTCAGTGTTTTTACAAGGGTGTGAAGATGACTCCTATTGTAGGAACACTTTCATCCTCTGCTCATTTTTAGTGCTCATTTATATCCCCGAGTAAACAAATCTGAAAATAGCGCAATACAATGAGGACGTTAATCACTAGAAAAGTGCAGTTAATTTTTGTAAACGAAATTTAAATTAAAAATATCCATGAGAATAACATTAGAAGTTTGAAATCCCATACGACAAAGCCCTAACATTAAAAGTATGAATGACTTTAAAAAGTGAAGATTCTCATTAAAAAAAACTTTCCGATGATAAAAAATAGGTATCATTTGGTTCTAGGTAAGTTATGTTTGAAGGTTTTTATAACGATGCAATACTAAATAAGGGAGGAATTTAATACCTCTCTCTCTTTCTCGCACTATGTTTACGTTCCGTTGCGCTATCTCTATTATTTGGAGTCCTCAATTTCAGTTTATAGCTCTCCCACTGAAAAAATTGTTTGCCAATTTTTAACATGGGATGTGACCTTCTTTTTTGTATCTTTGTCTTCCATCAATATATTTTCTACACTGGTGCAAGAAAATTTTTTTCTTTTACCTATAAACTTAAATCTATTTGACAACATAATTTGTTCAAAAGATTAATAGTTAATCTCTATCGCCCAGAGCTAAATATTAAACATAATTTTCTTCTACATGTAAAGCCATTTTGAAAAATGACTATTGGTATATACCATTTTATAGTTTTACTGCACCAAGTCTGTGTGCACTTAAATTGTAATGTAACTTTTTAAAGTTGATCATAAAATAAAATGTCTTTTAAAGATATTTGACTTATGAATCAATATAAATATTTGCATTTTTATCCGACAACACATGATTCTAATGTACGGTACTCGGTGACATCCCACGGTCCCCATACCACCGGGAGTGGTTGTGACCGGTGGATGTACCAGTAGTCTCTGATCGCTGGTCGCGGTCGCGGTCGCGGCGGCGTCCCAAGTATTCCGACATGTGGCGGCTGCCAAGACGACTCCGCACTAATTCCCACTCTGAGTCACTTCCGGCTGTTTAAATGTAGCTGCAACACATGTCCACGAGTGACATTTCTTCCTCGTTGCGTGTAAAAACTAATAACTTTTGTGTAGCAAAATATAACTTACTCTAATACCCAGCAGCCGTAGTTCAGTAAGCTCTCAGACCTTACTGTTTTTAACTCAGACCCAACGTGTCTGAGTTCAACTCTCGGCTAGGATTGCTAGGAACAACAAGATTGTACGGGAGCTTCAACAGAAGTCAAGGGCCGTCGTCCACCTGCATATAAAACAAAAATTAAATGCGTTTGAGGCGAGGAGAACTTTGTTCTTCAGGACCAGGAGGTATTATTGGTAAATCGAAAAATAGGATATATTAAGGTTTTACGTTGTTTTGTGTGGAGTTTTAATCTGCTTTGAGCCATTTCCACCGAGGTTCTGACAATTTTCTGGAGTTATATGAGCGAAATGTCTGTTCCCCTGTTAAGGCAGATAACAGTTAAATCCACAGTTTTGTTACAGCTCAGAAGCTTTAACAACACTACTAAAAAGCAAGACCACAGCTGGACTTACTGACTGAAGTTTTCGAGGGTAAAATACGAAACACGTAATCGACTCCTTTTCTCAACAGTGAGGTTCATTCTCCAGTTTATTTTGCTCTCCTGAAAAATTTGCCTGCTCTGACTCGCGTCCGTCCGGCTCTGGGGTAGTGAACGGTCAGTTAATTAATTGCTGATCTCTGTCCACCAAAAGCAATACATTATGTTATTTGTTTACTTACGCTATAATGTATGCAAGGTGGATTCAAGCAGTATCTGAGTACATCACGGAAATAATATGTTGATCTTTACACCAGAGTTTGTTGATTATTTAACATGCACTTGAAACTTTAAAAGTCAATATGTTTAAGTTTGTAATATAAGTATTTAAAAAAAGTTTGTATAAAAATTCTTAGGTTTTAGGGGAATCCCATGTTTAAAATGCACTCATTTTGGGAGGAAATACACCATCTCCATTAAAATGAACTTCCTTCTATAAGGACGGATCGACCTTATTGGTTTTATCTCAGTTCACTAGAAATCTCTTTCATGATTCTAATTTAATGAAATGTAATCCGATTTAAAAAAATAGTTCCATAAAAAAAATATATATTACTTCAAATTTTCAAAAGAATTAAGAAATTACAAGTATTATAAAGTAAAACCCTCATGTTGAGTCACATGGCATGGTTGGCAGAGCTGTCTGCTGGGAATAAACATACATTGTAACATCAAGAATGATCCGTCAGACAGATCCTCATGTGATGCCTTGTTCATCTCGCTCCTGGTTGTTTGTTCCGACTAGAAATTCGCTTTGTTTTTCAAATTTTTGTCCACGAGGGATTTGTTGCTTTTTGGATGGTTTGGTTTTGTGTCTTATTTAGATATGTGATCTTGACGAATTAAATATATTACATCAATCACAGATTTCCTATCTCGCTAAGCTGTTATAATTAACTGTTTATGGCATTTCTATTTTGCTTTAAGAAATGGACAGTTTAGGATTATGGGTACTTATAATTTTAAAAATACCGTTATACATATTGTAATTGTAATTTCGCTCTATGAAAAGTGAAAAACGAATTCATTATATCAATGGAGTATTGTGGTCATGCATTACGAAAAAAATCAACTGCTCTGTTTTACTTTATCCAATCTTAACAAGTAAGGTATCATTACAATCCAAATAAGATGGGTTAGCTTGAATTTTCCTTGCAAATTTCATATAAAATCAACTGTTTTGATGGATTTTGGCACCAAATATTTTAAAGTGCCTATTTTGAAAAGGTTTATGATTTTTCTGGCATAATTTTACACAAAAATCTACATTAATGAAGAGGAGGTTTGTATGTATATAGGTTTGTATGTTGCCTATGGACTCCGAAACCGCTGGACGGATTGTAATGAAACTTTCAGGCATTATTAAGCATTATTCAAGGATGTTTTGTGTGGAGTTTGGTGCTAATATGTCCAAAGGGCTCTGACTCAGAGGGCATACAATAGTTTGTAAAAAAATCAGAAAATCTCAATTTTATCAATTTAATTCTAATTTTATGTATTCTAGCTGTTTCTTATATATAAGGAGCGAGTAAACTTAGTGAACGAGCTAAACCTGATGGCGAGTGAGCGTAACGAACGAGCGTAGTTACATATAAAATAAATTCAATCACGGGCGAAGTTGTGACGAGAAACAGCTAGTATATCTTAAAAAAGACCAACATCTGTACAAAAAATCAACGCTGTACCCCACAACATTTGTAAAAACATACATACAGACAGACAAAAAACCATGCATCAGAGACTATACCATGGTGAAATGTGTTTGTCTTGACCTGAGCAATGACGCTACAAACCGTTGTCCATGGAGTTACGGGACATCCTGTATACAGGTAGAATACTTTTACAATATATTTGCTTATCAGATGTGTTACGTGTGTTACATGTATCACTGTTTATCAGTTTGTAACAGTAGTGCGCCTCAACTACCCCCGCCTTGACACGCCGCGCCGCCGCCGCCGCTAAATATAGCGCCAAAAGAGCGGTCCGCCTGTCTCCACCGAGGAAGCGTGGGTAGGAAGAGACTGTAAACACCAACACCAAACAACGACACACTCAACCACTCAACCGGGGAATAGGTTGATCCAGTCATCGCTCCTGCAATTAGTGGGCTAAGCTAAACCTTCATGTTTATAAAGTTTGAGTGCCATATAAAATTTCGTTATAGTACATGGGGCCCAAGCATTTTCTTGGTAAACCTAAACAATTCTTTGTGGCAATGATAATATCAGTCACAGACTGTAGGCCTACGCTATTACAGTATAGTTAGTTTTCTTAATATACCAAGCCCAAAATGATTTTTTCCTCCAAGACGATCTCTCCCCCCCCCCTCACTTTCGTATGTATCGTAAAAAAATCGTTAAAACTCCACGACGAGCTCGTTTGCTTCGCTCACTCGCCCTTTAGGATGTTTTTGTAGTCTAAGGGGGCGGCACTATGAGTTTGTTGAAACTGTAACATGTGGATTTTACCTCGTCAGTTAACAAATCATTTCATCATTGTAGCTAATTCTATTGCTTTAAAATTGTATTATAATTCTATAAATTGCTTAGTTGTTTTATCCTTCTACTTTACTTTTATTTAACTAAACAGTCAAAATCGCCAGTATAAAATAGGCCTAGTATTGAAAAAAGAACTGGTAAATAAATAAACGTGATTCGTGCTTTGACGGTTTGGCCAGCTGTTTTCAGCAACACTTGTTTTTATTCTAAACTCCATAAGAGCAACGTTAAAACTTTTAGAATTGAAATTCAAGATTTTTAACGACATAATATTTTCCCTGGCATAGTGACTTACATAAATATTAATTTTCCTACCACTGCATGGGAATAATCTCATTGCCAAACCAGTAAAACACTACGCAAAAAGTTCATTTCCGCTTCCATTTCAGTCCCGCTCTAGAGCGGCAATCTATATACATTCGCGCTCTCTAAATCAAATAGCTATTTAAGGTCAGCTGTTATTACAAAGTATAATATCACAGTTAGTCATTGTTGTCGTTTAGTAAATTGCTTTTTTGTTTGGTTTGAGGTCATATTTTATAGTTGTAAGAGTGTTTTAAGAGAAAAATAAACCATAATCTTGATGGCATAAAAAATTTAATCCGTTGCATTTATGGTAGAAGGAAAAATCTTGGGTGTATAACGAGCACAAAAACAGTCATTGTCGCTCATGAAATGTTTGGATGCACTGAGCTAACGCTTCGTGCGGTAATGACGTGCTTTGCGCTCTTATACGAATCCTATACTATAATACGAGGAATCTCTGAAGGGATGTGTGTTCCACGATCTCGAAATCTAGCTGTTAGATTTTGCTTGAACTTTGCATTAAAGAGTGTTTCGGCCCAAAAATAAGTTTAGAAACAGTCTCAATCACAGGAAAAATCAAATTTGATCTAAATTTAAGTTTAAAAATTGTAATTTTTAATATTGGTCTTATGGGTTGCTATTTTGGTAACGAAATAACAACTAAATGTAAACAAAAATAAAGGAACATTAATGTTAAGCAGACCTTTTGAAACAGCTGTTAACTGTGAAGAGGTATAGTTGGTTGTTGGTGAAAATATTAAAATTGAATCAAAACCAACGAGCAAGGCTAGGTTAACCTGGTACTAGTTGTTTATCCCAGAACTAGGATTTATTCAAAGTTTGAAAAAATTGTTCAAGCCTTTTTCAAATTTGTGTGCACACATACAAATTACCTTGTTCGTATTAGAGTATAGAATATCTATCCAATTAAAATAACTTTATTTGCTGAAGAACTCTCTTAATAAAACGGTTATTTTATATGACTGCGATACCGTTGAATCAGATTACTCCAGCTGAATGTCAATTAATATGGCTGGGTTGGCATCGAATTACTAATTTGGTCGAAACAAACCCAATTAAAAATCCCTATTAAACCCAATTAAGTATATGAATCGTGAGTTTTTCGATTAAACCAACCTGCTGGCTTGTGGAGTATGATGAGGCCTTAATGTCGAGTTAAATTAATGTCTTAGCTTCAGCGCGGCTGCAGAAGTGGAAGTTTGAGAAGTTTGTTTAATTCTCGACGCTAATTTTGGACGGAAGCTGTTTAAACTTGTCTGTTATTAATACAATATTTTTTTTTATAGTAGGCCTATCTTATTTTCGAAAATTAAAAGAGTAACAAGCATCTTATTTATTCAATGATTTTTATTTATATAACGTTGACTCTTACAAATTAATTACTGGTTAGATGGTTAGACCTAATGAAAGCTACTCAATATCTTTTCGATCGATAAATTCGTAGTGTAATAGAGCTTCCACACTTAAAAATATATCTTTTACTCTAAAACAAGCACTGTTTGTAAAGACATATTATTTTTCCCTGTCCACGGACTTATGATTTTTTGGTTGAATATGGGGGATTTGGCAACCAGAAATCGATTGGAACGAGTTTTTTTCTATTTTTCTATTTTTCCCATGGCAGGTAAAATCCCGTTTTCGTCCTAGGGCTCTTCAAAGCTTCCATGTTATTCCTATGGAGATTTTAAAACAAGTACTGTTTGTACGGGCAAAATTTTTGTCTCTCCATTTTTTTATGGGGATTTTGGCCGTGAGGAATCGATTGGAGTTGGTCTCATGGATAGGAAAATCCGGTGTCGGCCTTGCAGCCTTTCAAAGTTCCATAGCTACAAAATTGAACAAAAATCAGCTGATAATTGTAGATGTAAACCAATGTGTTAAATCTTTAACAGAGCGCAGCACTCTTTCGCCTGGCGAGTGAGCGAAGCGAACGAGCTCTCTCAAAAAGGAAGAGAGCGAGTAAGAGGAGCGAACGAGCTTTGTCTGAGAAAGAAAACTGACACTTTTTACCGAGCTCGGTCCCATTGGTATATTTTAATCGTTTCTTGATTTTGGCAAACGTTAAATGACTATACAGAGTATACACAATGCTTTACAAATGTTAAATGTAAAAACATAAATTTATGTTCTTACCCACCAATTAAAAGCATATGTTTGAATTTTAGCTATACAAACAAAAAATAAGAAAATGTATTCAACAAAATCCCATTAAGCAATCGTATTGCTGAGGAAATATGATAAAATAGATAAAGAGTAATAGATTATGAAATTAACCAAGTTATAACATAGTATTTAATTATACTATTTACTTTTTCAAACAACATTGCTAAAAACTTATAGGTAGTGACAAACCCCTTTATTGATGTGAAATCAGCAAAACCTACTGGAACCGCAATAATAAGATGAAATCATATATTTATGTTTCTCTCAATGTGCCAGGGAACGGTCATAGTCACACATGAGACAAACAAGGCTGTAAAGCTGCGTTGATTGGAGGAAATGTTCATTTAAGCGTTGGAGTGGCGAGGCAGCGCCGCGCGACGGCGCACACACCAACTAATCAATACCTCCCTCACACTCGCACACCATTCACTCCTCACTCTCACTCCTCAATACAGTGGAATCAACTTTGTTTGCTGCTTGGTGTGTCTTCTACCAATATCTCCCTCACACACCATTCTCTCCTCACTCCTCACTATAGTGGGATCAACTTTGTTTGCTGCTTGGTGTGCCTTCCACCAATACATCCCTCACACACAAATCTCTCCTCACTCCTCACTGTAGTGGAATCAACTTTGTTTGCTAAGTGTGTGCCTTCTACCATCTCCCTCACACACCATCCACTCGTCACTCATCCTCACTACAGTGGAATCAACCTTGGTTGCTGCTTGGTGTATATTCTAACAATACCTCCCCCACGCACTACTGTATTCACTCTTCACTACTCACTACAGTATAATCACACTTTGGCTTCTATTTCGTGTTCCTACTAATAATACTTCCCTCACACTACAAACACCTCAATGTAGTAGAATCTACCATAGTTGTAATTTTATAAATGTGCAAAATGAAAATTTGACTTATGGTATTAAATTTTATATCAAAATGAAATTTCTATGCAAAAACATATTAAGAGTTAAACAAAATATTTCGAAAATTTAAAAATGTTGAGATAACAGATGCGTCACCCCAAAAGGTTTCCGAATGAAAAAGAAAACTAGTTGTAAAGCAAAGTTACTATTCTAGTCACCACAAAATCGCGATCTTGGAAGTTTAAACCGCCGAAAGCAGATTTACATTTTAGTCTTACCTTAGCAATGTTGTCAATTTTTTTTACATGTTTTCCTACTTTTGCAGTAATTAATAACAGATGCCAAAAGCTGGAAAAGTTGGCACAAAGTCGGCAACACTGTTTTATATTCAGGCTCGCATTTTCTTGAAGCGTACTACAAAATGCGTTTACTAAAAATGGCATAAATTTACCCAACCTCAAATTACGTGAACTAAAATGCCCTTAATGGTAGGTTATACTCAAATAGTGTGGATGTACTTATGAAAAGTTACACATGCAGCACGCGGACGTGAGGGACTTAAAAAAATAAAACCTGTCAAATATAGGCTTTTCTGATGAACCTAATGTGATGAAGCAGGCTGGGTAGCTGAGTGGTTATAGTGCTCGCCTTTGAATCCAAAGGTCGCAGGTTCGATCCTGAGAAAAGTTTGTGTTTCTTTTAAAGATCGATTCTGGACCCAGTGGCCATTTGTCATTTGGCTATTAATTAATGATGCTTTCTAACAAGTTAGATAGTAACAGGACTGGGGTTTGGACCGTTCTCGTCAAAACGTTTAAAAAAATGCCAATGGCGTAGATAGACACAAAACGAAACAAAACGAAACCTTGGTAAGTTTCAAAGTTAGCATAGTTTTGGAAAAGAAATCGCCTAGAAAGGAATATATTTCATCAAATTCAAATATACCATCAAAATAATATAAATATATTGAAAATAAATACCGTATATTTTATGCCTACTGTGATATTATGGTATACTAATATACTAGACTACAGTAATATAAAAATTATAAGATATAGTCATGATATATCACGGAAAACTTATTTATTTAGTAAAAAAATCTTAAATATTTAAAAATATGAACACTGGGCTCAGGAATTTTATGCAAATGAAATGTAAACAAAGCTATGTATACCTTTTTATTTTTCAACGGTACCCTAACTTGCTCAAAAACATAAAAAAACCCCAATGAAAATATTATATTTTAGAATAATTCATGACATTTTATGTGACAACGTTTTTCTGGCAACTCTACGTTAAATTAAAAGTAACAGAATCCAGTTGCCACACAACTGGTAAAATTATTGGCCAAAGATACTTTCAAACTATTAGTCTAGAGCAGAACATATGTTTGTTTTCTCTGGGTTCGCTGCATAAGCACCAGTGGAAGAAAGATGGTTTCGGAAGAACTAAGTAATTAAGTTATCCACTCTCAGACCCTTTTACTGCGATAACTGAATTTCTTTTAACCCTTTGTCTGATGACGCTACAGAGGATGCGCGCTACCACCATGGTCCACGATAAATACATTTACTTGCTGTCTGACTCCTTAAATAAATTATTTTTACAAATAGTTATCGATCATAAACAGTAATATTTATTAGAAATCAACTAAGTTCTATTCGTTAAATCCTATTCACCTACAAATTATAAAATCGATAATGCTATTTGACACTTAATCCTATTATCTTTAACGATTAATATACCGCATATTATTTTAAGATTGTTGTACTCACAATTATCTATCATTTCAGGTACGTTTCGAGTGTTAGGTGATTTTCAACGATTAATATACCGCATATTATTTTAAGATTGTTGTACTCAAAATTATCTATCATTTCAGGTACGTTTCGAGTGTTAGGTGATTTTCAAATGCGTAAGTTGTTTTTTGGCATTCTGTATATTTGATGTTTAACATATCAGGATTGACCTATATTGTTTTTAATATAATTTTTAGAAGAGTTATTCTAGAATTGAGATTGCCTGGATTAAAACAAACATTAATTTTTATACTGTATATTAGTCAAAATACGGTTAAATTCAATAAATGTAAAATTAATAATTAATTATAATTAAATCCATGATTGTAAATACAGTACAATATTATTTTGTCTGACATATAATTCCTAGTTTTGAAATTATTTTCAATATTAATATTAATGTATAATTAATTTTAAATAAAGAAGTTCTTATTGTGTTTTGTAAGAAAACAAAACCGAGAGATATCTGTAAGGGTATATGATTAATAATTCTCATGGAGTAATGAGGTTTAAATTTTATGGTTAAACAAACGTAAGTTATTGTTTCAACTCAAACCCTTTTCTCAAATTTGAACAACTCTTAGCCTCCTTGTTTAATTGTGTCAGTAATTAAGGAGGACTGGGTGCCAAAGTGTGACGCTGTTTGAGTTTCAATAATAAAGTCTCAGTGGCCCTTTTATTTTCAGCAGGTTTTTGTTGCTGAGCTTAAGTAGGAAATGATTTAAAATAGCATAATATTTATCGGTAAACAATCCTACTTCATAACGACGAAATTACCAACATTAAATACAATAATTTATGTAGTGAATTGGTTAGTAAAATGAAGCAATATCTGTTTGAATATAGAATCCTGCTTCATTGCTTTTTAATTGTTTTGGGAATAAGACAATAACTAGTATACGTGTTGCTCGGAATCGAGCAATTTATTTTTATACAATACAAATGTTACTTTTAGCTCTAAATCAATGACAACCAACCAATCCAATATTGTGAATATCTTTAATCATTAAAACTACACGTATTTACAGCTGATTATTAACAGATGTTTTTGGCGGAAACAACTACAGACAAAGCCCTATCCAACGACACCAAAAACTTGAAAATCGGTTGAGAATTGTAGGAGGAGTTCTCAAGACAAAAAAACCCTTAGCGTATTAAATAAGTACTAGAGATCGCCTCCTGATCGAAATTCGATCAAAATTTCAGTTGATCTGGACCCAAGAAGCTTAAAAACATTTTAGAACTAAAACATCTGTTCTTCCTAATTTTCTAGCAGTTGTTTTTACAGCAGCTGTCTAATGATTCATTTCTCTTTTCTCCATAAGATTAACATTGGAACTTTGAAAGCCTGTGGGGCGAGGCCCTGGAGTCCGATGTGAATTAGAATGTGATTCTGCTCATCTACAGGAATATACCTTTCTAACGGTATGCTCGGATTTCTTCTACGATTTACACGAGCTGAGAAAAAAGGAGGAAATGAAACATGCTTGCGTATTAATATATAGATAGATATAACTTTCACGTAGAGTCATCTTAATCTTTGGGCTAGTAGCGCAGGGCCACAGGCCGCAATGTAAACTATACCATTCTGTAAACCATCAATGTAAACCATTTTAACCGCAGTGTAAATCATCCTGTTTTGAATTGGGCACCGTTTTCTTGAAGTTTTCTTGAAACTTTAGTTGAATAACACCAGAGATCTCACCTTAAAAGTGCGTAAAATATAAGTCTTAGTGATGTAGATAAGTAACTAAATATTTTAAACAGATATTTTTTTTTATTGAAATATCAGGTATGAGGTCCCCTAGAATCAACCCATAATCTTTAAGAACAATTTTTTACAATAAATATTCAAGAACACCTTCCGAAACAAAAGGATGTTTCTTTGTTTTGCACGAGAGAATGTAGGCATTAATTATCAATCAAATATTTTGATTAGGCCTAATTCAATTTATTCTCTTCTATTATTTTAACGTTCTCCATCTTCATTCGAAATGTCTATCCCTTAATATAAACTCATTTGATATAATTTGAATTATCATAAATTCTTTGTAAGCCGGATACGCTAGCGTATGTTGCTCCGCCGGATTTTTACCATGTTCCCGAGCCAGGGACTAGTGAGGACCCTATGATGCCTCTTCCACCGCGCGGGCCTTTGAATCTGTTAAGCTAAATATAGCGGCGATGGAGTCAGTATCGTCTGTGTACTGCGGAAGCAAACAGAACAGAGGCTTGATAACCACAACCTCTGCCCACGACATTGCGTCTTGTTTCGATCGTCCAACATTTAGTTTATTGAATTTCGTAATGAGCTTTGGTTTAGTTTTCTACTCATTTATGAAAGTTGTACGTTCTAGTAAGTACGTTTATGTGAGGAAGTAGAGTTTCGGCAGAATCAATGGCCTGTTTTTAAATTTAGTTAGTTGGGTTACTATTTAAAATTGAGATAAATGTAATACACGTGACATACAAACTGATGACAAATAAACTCCAGGACTAAATCATGTAAAACTCATTTTAATCTCACCTAGCCTAATCATTATAGGTTTTATAATGATGAAAATAATCGTATAATGCAATTCTTATATTGTAGGAAGAACTGCACAAAAATCCCTTTGCTCACTTATGGATGGCAATTCTAACATGTGGTTTTCGGAGCAGAGGACTGGTAATAAACTGGAAATTAGTTTACGGCGTCAGGAAGAGAGGGTTACAAGTATAACACCGCTTAAAAGAAAGTTTGTTCTCGATTCAAACGGGGGCTCCAACGTTTTGGAGTAAATTGAAGATTGATTGTCTTATTTAAACTTTTAATGAAACCTTAACGCTTTTTTGTGGTCTTTTGTATATTTTTCCAACCAGAAAAATTACGTATCAACCAAACGTAGACTAATAATTCGACTTGAGTATATTTTAATAACTTAGTACATGCTGTTTGTCGCTAAAATATAATTATTTTTGATAGTTTCAAATACTACTTTGACCAAAAGAGCAGTTAAAAGTAGCTAAATTCAAAGAGTATGTTTACTGAAACAAACATACAATTCATAAGTTACACTGCATACCGTATGAAAATTAAATCGTTGTTTTTCCACGGTTTTTATAGGGTATATACTGGTACTATTTGGTGATAATTATATTTTCATCACACCCCATCAATATAAAATGTTTCAGACACTCACTTATAACAACGAAAATCGTGCTTTTGAGGTCCAGGTTCGAAAATTTTGGAATCCAATGGAAACCGGTAGCAGATGTTAAGTGGTTGCAAAGCAAATGCAAACACAAGCATTGCATCCCGCTAAGTCGTTGAAGGTTATGTTTTGTTTGTTATGGGAGGATAAAAATATTTTTTCACTTGTTAAAAATTACTGTATAGTGTAGTGTAATGAAAAATGCCTATAATCTTGACCGTTTCATGTTCTCGACTTCGTCTCGAACCTGAAACACCATCTCTAGTCCCTTGTAATGAACACAATTTTCGGCCATCGTAATGAAATATACTATCTCGAATGTATTTCGACTTCGAATGTATATGACTTTACAGTATGTAGTTAAAAAATAAGAAAACCTAAAGCACCGTTTTGCACTGACCAACCATGTTAACCGAGCAGTGTTCGGCCGAACTTTGCTTGCTGCGTTTTTGTAGAATTTAAATCATACGGTCGCTAATTGTTCTTTATAGGAATGGTAGTTGATTTTTCCGTGTTCGCCAAAAATATTGACCATTGCGGACGTGGCTTTAGGTAACAATTAAAAACAATATTTCTTTGCATTTTGATTGTGTTTGAGAATAATACTTAGTCCGATTAAATATTTTCTAACTACTTGACATTGTCTTCATTTGGTCGTAATTAAACAGTTTTATCACTTACTCCACGGCACGTTATTCACTACTGGGGGTTTCAACAACCATCAGACGTAGTAGCGCGGTTGAATAATTTACTTGGAATGGACAATGAAACGGTGGCACGAATGACTTACAGTAACACGTATAAAGCTAAACTCTTATGATTATATATATTTTAACAAAGGGTTATTAAAAATAGAGACCCAATTGAAGTTGCTTATTAAATCTCACGAAACATTATGATCGAATCTGCTTGTCCACTCAAAAAGTTGCACCATCGTGGAGATCTGCTACGATGACAATTTGATACCATGGAATTTTTGACCAACCTTCTCCTGCATATCGACATGTCAGAAAGGCTCTATCTTTCCTTTGCACGGAGATTCTTCTTGTAGGTTTGCTTTATTAATTGAACGGTAAATAAATTTCAAATGATTTAATTTTGGAAAATGCATACTTTTTGCCATTTGTGATGTTGCTTTTATGTACTGTCTTTTTAGAAGCTATTTAATGTAAACAAATTAATTTTGTTCATTTATACAATCGTATAATTTATTATTTAGACCAGGAGTACGCTCGTACCTCCCGTAAGCGTCTATTCGCAGAAGAAATTTAAACTTTTGCATTAGGGACTGTCACATTAAAAAAGTTTGACCCCATTTTGTAATGGTTTTAAAAACAACTAAAATCATACATAGTGAATTAAAAACTGAAACTGGTCCTAAAAGGCTTTGCCTACCAAAAGTTGTTAACGTCAATAAATAAAGCAATCTACTTACTGTTCAAATTTTACTTTATGAATACACTTTTAAAGATAAGACATATTAATTAGTTTTATACATTGTAGTTAGCTTTTCGTTACTCTAATTAGAGCCGCCAATTTGATAGTTGACATAACCACATAACCTCCAAATTAGGAACTTTGTTTATGCGACTACTTCACTCCGCTCCCGTTCTCCTTTGTGGATCCAATAATTTCGACTTTACACTGGACTGGAATTGAGCCGGTCAATAGACCAATCAGAACATCTCAGTCTTGATTGTTGAGACTCTTAAAGACGTTGCCAAAATGTAAACAAAGAACGGATGACTAAAAATGCCTCCAGTGCATTTCTTATGGGGAAAACAAAAAAGTTACATTTTAGGTTTATTTTATTAATATCCAACGAAATGTTTTCAACAACCAACTAAGCCTTAAAAATTGCATAAGGAATATTCGACTGAAATTTGAGACTGATCTGTGACTTATATTGAGAGTAATTATTGGACATTACATTTGCAATATGAGTCACTCTAGAGCCTATTCTTCTAATAGACAATTACCCATATTATAGAAGGAACCCATTGTTTAGAAGAAATAGGAATTATGTTAATTTTCCTATAAGAAAGAAGTTTCGTAATAAAGATAAAAATAAATTGTTGCCCTTCTACATGTGCCATTAAATCGTTTGAAACCGTTTGCATTAAAACCACGTCGGTCGAAGCCATTCGAAAGGTGATAAAATCCAGAATGGAATTTTATTCTTGATTCTCGCATCCTCATTCGGATTGTTTATCTACATTATTATAATGCGAAACCGATACTATTTTTTATTTATAAAACTTGGCTGTAACTTAATTTATTTAATTATTTTAGTATTTTTTATTTTCAATTTCAATATGAAAAATTAGATTTGAAATAGTAGTTTTCATTGGCGATTTTGCACAGAAAAAAACACTTTCCGTCCAAGTAATGATCATCGTTTTTCATCATACTGTGAAATAAAAAAAAAAAATAATAACTATTAAAAATGTATTACAATTTCATTATTTGTTTAGGTTTTGTAGCCTAGTTCGTTTCCATCTCAATACAAAATTAGAGTTGCATATGAGTGTTTAAGTGAAACAGCTGATATGTAAGTGAAATGAAATTAAATGTTAAAATTTGCATTAAAAATGGAGTCTGCTAGTAGTTTTATTGTTTACATCGGCCTTATTTGTTTTTTATTAGTACGATTTTTGGGTTATTTTGCTTGAGAAAAAAACAACTTTTGAGGTTAGCGCACGGAAAAAATTAACAGATTTTTTCAGTACACTAGATGGCTATACAGAAAACGCCAACTTTGTGGACTAATTACAGGCCAGAAAACAGCTGTTATGTGTCCAGTATGATCACAATTCTGTTTTATTTTAAGGGTCATCTTCACCCCTGGGCCAGTAGCCCATTGTTGCGCAGTCGGCAACAATACGGCTTTTAATGCAAAACACGGTATTTTATTCCCCTGTTTCGGATGCCGTTTTTCAACCGATTTTCTTTAAACTTGGTAAGTGTTTAGTTTAATAGTTATATTAGTCCCTCCATACCTCGAAATTTTGAAAATTTAACAAATATTACTCTTTGTGACGTTGCAAATTAACTCGAGTTTCCTTAGTAAAATGTCTTAAATTTTCAATTCCGAAGTAGGGGAAGACAGAATACAATACCACGTTTTAGCATAAAAGTGAAGATGACTCTTAAGATCACTCACTGTTTAATTTTATTTATACAAATACAATTTATAATATACAGTACATGTTATTAGAAGAATCCTTAAAATGACAATTAACTATAAAAACTAATGCTCTATAGACATAAAAATAAATAAACAGTACTACAAATTTAGATGTATCTAGGAAATAGACATAAAAAGCTTAAAAGCGCGATTGCGTTTATAACGGTAGGCCAACCAAAATATTAATTACTTTCAACTACGTCACATTAGAAATAATAACTTTATTTAAAAACTACCCAATGAATTTAATAAATTTGGATTGTGTAAATAAAACTGGATCGTTGAAAATAAATGTAAGCGTTTTTCAAATTTTCATAGTTAATTTTTTCTAAAATACTTACACTTGGATTATATGAACGAAAACATATAATATTATTTTTCCTATAATAAAATGCAGCTATGGTTTATTATTATCTATTAACAGTAAACAAAGAATCATAGCATAATAATATACTGTAGTTTGCATATCGGTTTTATCCATATACCACTGAGTTAAAGATGGATGAAAATATACCGGTCCTTAAAAACTGGGAGGGAAATGTTTCATCGGCAGTAGGCTAAAACTGATTAAATTATCTCTCTTTGGATCGCCTTAACATGTGATGAAATTTGGTTTCTAAACATATAATTGATTCAACATATTTTTAATCACCTCAAAGCTTATTTATACTGTAGTTTCCACCGTATAGTATGCTTGTATAACTGATCTCGGCACCGTGGCGGGCAGGGGACGGTAGCGGCGCCGTGGCGGGCAGGGGACGGTAGCGGCGCCGTGGCGGGCAGGGTACGGTAGCGGCGCCGTGGCGGGCAGGGGACGGTAGCGGCGCCGTGGCGGGCAGGGTACGGTAGCGGCGCCGTGGCGGGCAGGGGACGGTAGCGGCGCCGTGGCGGGCAGGGTACGGTAGCGGCGCCGTGGCGGGCAGGGGACGGTAGCGGCGCTGTGGCGGGCAGGGGACGGTAGCGGCGCTGTGGCGGGCAGGGGACGGTAGCGGCGCTGTGGCGGGCAGGGGACGGTAGCGGCGCCGTGGCGGGCAGGGGACGGTAGCGGCGCCGTGGCGGGCAGGGGACGGTAGCGGCGCCGTGGCGGGCAGGGGACGGTAGCGGCGCCGTGGCGGGCAGGGGACGGTAGTGCCCTGGCCCTGGTACTCCAAATTATCGAGACTCTGTTTTACTTTTTCTTCTAGAGAATATCGAAAATCTGGTTTATGAGGATTAAATTTATGATATAATCTATTTCAAGGTAGTTCAGGAAATTCGTTTGGTTCAAATATTTTTTGAAAATTTTAAATTAAATACTCGATTTAACCAAAGAAGATTATAACAAATGGCAAAAAAAAAAAAAAAAAAAAAAAAAAAAAAAAAAAAAAAAAAAAAAAAAACAACAACAACAACAACAACTAACGCCGATACTGTCGACATACTGTCTAACAACATAATGTCGATTTAACTAGAGACGATTATAACAAAAAATGAGTCTTGTAGGCCTAATACGATGTCAAAAGTTAAAAGCAATCTCTTTTAAAGTTATAAATAAATCTTGTATAGTTTATTTATTTGTTTTCTTATTATGAATCGTATTTACATAGGCCAATATATCTTACCTAACCTAGTTTTAAATGAAAGATAAAAAAGTCCGTATTATTTTCTTTAGCGTGCGAGTAATAACTTTCGCATGTTCGCGAAACCGCTTTATCAGCTACATGTGGGATATAATCTTTTTAAAGATTAAATCTGCTGCACTAAAATACGTTCTTGTTATTATTCAAAAGCGAATATTAGTATATGCCTTATGCAAAATAATTACGATCGAAGAAAGCAGAAAGTTATTCTTCTACTCCTAACGCAGTAGTTATAATTATTGAGTTTTAAGTAGATTTTATTTGATTATGTGATATATATTCTTTTTTTTATTAGATATAAAACCAAAAGCACTCTTATTGTTGTTTTTGTAGCCTCCCCAATAATCACACAGCTTTGTATTTTGTCATGAAAAATATAATTATTTATGATCAATACAAACTTATTATTATATATTAGGGTTAATTAGTTAGACTGAAAGGTTATGGCTTTAATTTTCCATGAGGTTTATTCAATACCTATGCGCCATCACTGAATACATCCTTGAATCTGAAGAAAGTAATTTACACTTCGCTAGAGCTTTTCATTTATTTATACGCTTTCTACCAGTTTCATGATTTACCCTTGCACAATCTTTAACTTCTCAATGATGGGATTTTTCTATGAAAAAATAATGGAAATAAAAATATAAATATTAATTCTTGTAATTATTTATTAAAGTTTTATGATGGATCGTTAATTACATAGTTGATTATCCAGTTAAGGTTAGTGTATTTAAGCCAGTGAAAGGCCTTGTTATTTATTTATTAAACTATAACTACTAAGCTACTATAACTATAACTACTACCTATTCAATTATTTAAATATTTAATTTTGAAAATAAGTTTTAGTATTTAGTTAATAGCTGAATTAGGTAAATAAACGCCATAAAGATAAGGAAAATATATTTTAGAGTTTTGTAACAGACTCAAAAAATATGAGGAGTAAGTATGAAATTAACAACGTACAAAAATATTTACTTTTTAATTTTGAGCGAAAAAACAACTGTAATTTGAGGTGATTTATTGGAGGTAGTTTTAAGGAATATACAGTTTATAAGTTGAAGGCGATCATGTGGTAAGCCTACAGTGGTTGAACGTGATAATGACCATGACAGCCATGTCCGGGATACTAGGGGTAGGAGGGGGCGTGGGGGCGTGGGCTGTATCAAACGATTAGGCTAAATGTCAGCCGGAAAATGTGACTTTATTGTAACCCTGTTGCTGAGAATCTGTTGAGATCATGTTATATTGAGATCACAATAGTCTGCAGGGAAATGTGACTTTATTGTAACCCTGTTGCTGAGAATCTGTTGAGATCATGTTATATTGAGATCACAATAGTCTGCAGGGAAATGTGACTTTATTGTAACCCTGTTGCTGAGAATCTGTTGAGATCATGTTATATTGAGATCACAATAGTCTGCAGGGAAATGTGACTTTATTGTAACCCTGTTGCTAAGAATCTGTTGAGATCATGTTATATTGAGATCACAATAGTCTGCAGGGAAATGTGACTTTATTGTAACCCTGTTGCTGAGAATCTGTTGAGATCATGTTATATTGAGATCACAATAGTCTGCAGGGAAATGATATTTTACTTCTTAGCAGCTCAATTTAAATTCAAAATTAAATTAGTTTATTTTCGCCTCTGATTTTAAATTCAAATCAAGTTTCCCTTGTTATTCTTATAGGAAAAATCTTTAAAAAGTTATATCGCTTATTTTTCAACATATGTTAATAAAAGTTTTTATGAAACTTCACTTGGTGGGGAGTAACTAAGATTTGATAAAAAACCCGCATGGCAGCCTTCAAGCTAAATCCCATGGTATTCTCATGGAAAATAAATAAATGTATAATTGGAAGCAAGAGAGATGGAGATAATAAAGTGTCTATCCTTAATCAGCTGATCAGATGTCTTCTGAATTTTTTCAATTTGGAATGTTTATGTTTTGGGATTTGTAAACAAATAATTTTTTTCATAGAAGCTTTGGATATGCACTTTTTATATACTTTTTTATTTATTACTAATTTATTTATTTATTTTTACTAATTTATTTACATTTAGTTAAAAAAAGTAACTTATTAGAATTTGAATTATTAAATAAAATGAATTAACTGAGAAATATAATGCCATTAAATATATTATATTTCCTTGTAAAGATTATTCATTATATAAGGTAACCACAAAGTTTTATGATGTTGAAACAAAAACATCTTTGTAAATTCGCTGAGTACGCAGGTCTGTTGCGACGGGTTTATTTTATTTTTTTACAGAAAGTGTTACAAATTTAGTCAATTGTAATTGTTCTAACTACATCTAATACATTTACAATGAAGTACTATTGACAAAATGTTTTAATGTCATTTACTACAACTTACAACTTCCAATGCAAGGAAATAATCTTATACATGAGCGTGATGTAAAAAAACAACTATATTATACAATTATAAAAATCATCAACTGAATAAAAAGCAATGAAATAAGCCATGATCTTAAAACACGTTTAAAAGAAAGCAATGAGCTTATTGCTCTTATATCTGCTGGTAATTTGTTAAAAAACCGCACCCCACAATAGAATGGTCCTTGCTCAAAAGCTGAGGTTCTATGGAGAGGTAAACTCAGCATTGATCCTTGCCTGGTATTGCATGTGTGAAAATCGCCAGTTTTGTTAAGGGATGAAATATTTGTAAATGTTAAAATTAGTAAGAATTTTCAATTGTTGAAAAATTCTCTTGCAAGGATGCCGTGGGCAAAGCACGAAAATCACCCTCAAATATTTTTCTGGACATTAAGCATTTAATCCAGCAGATGAGAGCTCCCCCATACAGCAATTCCGTATCTTAGAAGACCTTCACAATAACCCTGATAAAAATAAATTATAATTTGTGCTGCAAGTTGGTTACAGAATTATAGGGCCAAAAAGGACACAGTTAATCAGGCGAAGCAAGTTCACAACATGAGGTTGCCATGAAAAAGGTTTTTCATACCAAACTCTTAAACCTTTGAAGCCAGTTGTATTGACATAAAATTTAATACCTTCTCAATCAACAATCGCATATTATCTGGACCTTTCTTTTCCTTTAAAAAGAATAAAGATTAATGAGAAAAAACCTGTGACAAAAATTCATATTGACGAAAACCTCATGAAAATTAGAAAAAACGTGCTATTCATGTACTTATTATCAAAAGATTTTGACTCTACTCACCCTTTAAAGAAGTCCTATATAAAAATAAAAATGATGTAGAATCACCTGATAGATTCCAGAAAAGCCGCAATAGTTATTAGTAAAATTAAAAACTCCAGCAATATTCAATAAACGGTCTGGAATACAGTCAACGATCTCCGAGCTATAAAAACGCACAAGAGATCCACTAATCTGTTAGTCATAGACTGAAGGTAAACTAGTGGATTCTCTAAAGCTAGTGTTCAACTCATTTAACTCCTTTTTTGCAAGCATTTATTACTCACTTGGAAACAATTTACAATTCACCACCACCACCACCAAACTTAATATCATACTCAGAGAATGTGCGGAATTCTTTATTTCTTGCTCCTACCGATTACAAAAAGGTTGTAGAGGTACTCAACTCTCAAATCTGGACTTTCTTCTGGAAAGGACACACTATCCTCTAGACTGTTAAAGGATTGTGCCAATGAGCTTGCTGGTCCAATTGTACACCTAATGCAGCCAACATGACTGTGATATAAACCAATTGCAATTTTTCTTCTTTTATTTATCCTCTTTTTCCAATGTACTTGAGAGGCAATTTTTAATAGACCAAATGTATTTATAGAAAGAAAAAAATCTGCTACACAACAACCAGTTTAGATTTAGATATTGATTTTCTACATTGAGTGTTGTATGTAACCTGGTAACAGTGATATGCAATTCATTGAACGAGAAACGCCAAGTCTCAGGGTTATTTTTAAACCTAACAAAGGCCTTTGATGACTGTGGTAGATCACTCGCTTCTTTTGATTAATCTGGAAAGACTTGGTATGAGAGGTGTGCCACTTAGCTGGATATCTTCCTACCTCAACCAGCTAAGTCAAGTAGTTGAAAATACCTTGACTCAAGAGGCTACTTACGCAAACATATACTTCCGATGAACAAACTGTAAAATCAGGTGGGCTACAAGGTTTTTTGCTTGGGACTGTATTGTTTCTCTTGTTTATAAATGATCCACCTTTATCCGTCCCATGCTCCAGTTTATATTTATTTGCTGAAGACACCTCTGGTGGTTTCTAGTCCCAAATGTTCTCAACTAGAGATTGACCAGAATAACTCTGTTCTTCAGTGGCTAACTGTAAACCACCTTCATGTAAATACACAAAAAAATCTCATGACTCAATTTCTGATTGAGGGAGTGTCCTTTCAATACTTATGAGGCTCTTTCACTATTGCTTTCTGAATCTGAACTTAGTCCTCAGTTAAGTGGCATATACCTTGGAGTGGTTTTAGATAACAACTTGAATTTTCATCCCATATTGATAAAATCTGTAAAAATTAAAATTAAATTGTAACATATTTCTACTTTGTAGACTTTCATATTTAAAAAACACAAGTCTTCTTTTCGCTACCTACTATGGTTATTTCCACCCCCATTTAATATACCGTGTTCCAATATGGGGAGATGAAAACTTCAGAACAAAAAACTTTTAAAGATGCAAAAGAAAGCCATCCGAATAATTTTTGGTTCCAATCATCGCCTGTCCTGCAGCTCAGTATTTTGGAGTAATAATATTCTAACATATCCTTCTATTTTCATTTTAGAATCATTGACTTTTCTGAAGAATAATTCCCACGTATTCGAATCCAGAGACCTTCCTCTCCATAGTTACAACCTAAGAAATAATATCAACCTGCAGTAGCCCAAATCCAGGACCACACTTCATCAGAATCAAGCTTACTCCATTCGTCTTCGTTTGTTCCGATCCCTTCCTCCTTTTTTAAAAGCTGAAGCCAACAATCAAAAATTAAACATGGTTTGAGAAAGTTCTTGGTCCAAAAGGAATTTTACAGTGTCTTTGAATATCTAAAAAATGACTCCAGAGAAACACATAATGTTTTATTATTTTCACATAATGTCTTATTATTTTCACTATGGTTTTATGGAATGATATTGGAAGTGTTGTTAATCTAATATTAGAACGTATTTTTATGTTTCTTGTATTTGACCCATGCCATGTACAATACTTGTATCTCACGGCAATAAAGGATTTCTAAATTCAGATGTATAAATTAATTTAACTTCTAGCGAAATAAGAAATCAAACCTGCTGGTTTATTGAAAGACTCCATCTTGTCTTTTAGTTTAAAGTTCATATTCAATTCTTGCTTTACGATAAGATTAAGCGAACAGTTTCTGTTTTATAACTATTTTTAATTTACTATTACAATTAAACATTTTGTTTACTGTTACTATAGGAATAAGAATTAAAACAGGTGGGTTGATAATTTTAAAGAAAAATACAATTTGTTGCACTACCCTTAGTGAAAAATACGACAACAGTTTGTTAGCAGGTTATTGACAACAGGCAATTAAAAACGGAAAACAGCTAACTTTTTAATTTTCAGTAATTTATAGTTCACAAACAATTTTTCGTGACAAATGTCTTTCAAAATTATTTCCCACTCAACGATACCAAAAGCCTTACATTGCCTTGCAAATACACTTTTCTTTAGGCCTACAATACATGGAAACCTTTTACGGGTGAAAAGATACATATGACAGAGAAACGGTCATCCACTCTTGGCTATTGTTTGAATTTCTTTTGTGAGCATTAGAAGTCCTGTTTAGAATTATAAGCTTTTAATTTTGATTTTAAACGGGGGTAGCATACTTTTTTTTAAAGATGTTCATGTTTATAATCTAAACGTAATTTACAATATTCTAGAAGAGTTTTTCTTCAGTTTCCCTACTTTTCTTATTAAATTACCGAGATCATTAGCTCATGCACTCTGTAAGTGTAAACAAGAAACCTCAATGACAGTTTCAAACTGGTATTCGGGATCTTATTTTGTAAAATGTTTTGTTATTGGGGGAGGGGTTTTAACCATTTTGACAAATATTTAAATAAAGCATCCTCTACCTACTAAACCTAAATTCGCTGACTACTGTAATATCAAATAGGGGTTTTCACATTCTCCTTCAGAAATGTTTCCGATCTGGTTTGGTATAAAGGAGTCTTATCCCCCAAAGGAACTTTCTTATGAATAGAATGGAGATACGGGCACAAGAACCTCTGTGTTCTTTGTTACAATGGGATATTCACCTTAAATATTGTCTCTTAAGACTGTTTTGTATGTTTTCGCACGATTTGTTGAAAGCATTTTCATGTCTTAGGAGCTTAATGTTCTATGTAAAAACGCTAAGTATTTCATGTTACAAGTAAAGGGTTTTATTTATTACATCGCTTCAGGAGTGAAATTAGAGGAAAATAATTTAAGACAATGTATTGTTGTTGTACAGAGGGGTACAAAAGGAGGTATACAGAATATGTTATAGAAAAAGTAGGTTTATTCATATATTACTAAACTTTTACAATATCTTTTAATAGTGTTAAGAAACAGATATACACTCTTAAAAGTGTTTTAACATGTTTAAAAGCTCATGGTAATGAAAAATAACAAACTTAAATATTACCAACCGTATACCTTTTTTTGCACCCCTCTGTATATTGTATTAGATTTAATATATGCCAATTATTTAACAAATTATTTTTGAAATGTTTATATCAACTTTCAGAAGCAAATTGTTGATAAATTCGTTTGACTTTGTTTTAAAAAATTCATGTTGTGTTCATTTTGACTTCAAAGAAAAATCGTCCTATCAGTGCTCTTAAAACCCGTCTTTAATAGTGTCTAAAGCATTTTCATTGTAAATTTAACTGTACGGATATGTAATTTAGTTAATATATAATTACTCTTTTTTATTTTTAAAACCTTATAAAACAATGCCCTACGAGTAAGTCTGTAAAAACTAATACAATACTATGTAAATATTACGTTTTAAGTCAAACTTATTCTACTTTCAGGTTTTTAAGCATATCATCATTAAGATTAAGAGATGGAATCCTCCGTTTTAAAGGAATTAGACGAGATATACCACGTTAATTGCCTCTCGAGGGGAAGTCGAGCGAAATCCTCCCAGGAATACATATCATAAACTCCGCAACTTGAAATAACCTTTACAGTTTATCACTTGCAATTTGCCTCTTTTTTGTATACTACATTTTTAATATCACGTTCGTTATCCCCGCCAACGGTACGAAATGCAATTATTTATTCTCAGAATTTATTTTGTAGTTATTACTCGGCTTGATAATTGTTTTAATGAAGTTTTTATATAAAAAAACTTCCCTTTACCTTTTGTTGAAAATATTTAAGTTATTTTGAGGGATTAATTTCTTAACAAATTTTTTAACAACATTACATTGGATCGTAAAATTAAATACCCCCGTCGCAGCAGACAACACAGCGTACACAGCGGATTTACAACAGGATTCGGGTTTTTTTTAACTTCCCCCATAAAAACCATGGGATTGAGGATGTAGGTTTGCTGCCATGGGGGTGTTGTTAGTAGATATAGGGAAATCCCTTCCCAATGCACGTACATACTAAATTGCATCAAATTCTGGAATTTTTCATTTTCCCAAAAAACCTTATGGGCGTGAGTAGGTAGGTTTGCCGCCATATGGGTGCTGTAAGTAAATATAAGTTAAGCCCTGCCTAGTGAATGTACATATACCAAATTTGATAAAGTCACTTCAATAAATATGTTAGATACGGGGTTTTGTTAATTCCCATAAGAATAACATAGAAAACCTTTTTTTTTATTTCTCCGTAATTTGTTAAGCCAAGTAAAAAATTCTAAATACTAAATTGTTGTTTTTAAGCTCTTTTAAATAGTTTTGGTTAAAATTATTGAATTTTGAAAATAGAAGTCCAAAAATACCAAAACCCCTTTTTGACCCTTTAGAAACCTCATAAAACATAGTTTCCATAACACGATAATTGTGGTTCGCGAACTCATGAAACTAGACCTTTTCCTATATATACCCCCGTGGCAGCACACCGGCGTACTCATAGAATTCCAAAGGAATTTGAGACTTTGTATTTTCCCTATAAACACCATGGGAATGAGTAAGTAGGTTTTCTGCCATGGGATGTTGTTAGAAATTGTTAGTTGTTACGAAATGTAATGGTTGGGTTAGATAATTATTAAATTGTTTGAATATTTGACACTTTTTCATTTTCCCCATAATCCCCATAATTTTACTAACTTATTTCAATAAATAATCGTGATACAGCGTTTTGTTGATTACCCTTAAGATTAACATGGGAAACCTATTTTTGCTTTTCTCCATAACCTTTTAATCCAAGTTAAAATTTATAAATACCAAATTGTTTGTTTTTTAAGAACTTTTAAATGGCTTCAGTTAAAATTGATTAATTTTGAAAATTGAGGTCCAAAAATGCCAAAAACCCATTTTGACCCCTTTGAAACCCATAACCCGATCATGCTGGTTCGCGAACTCATGAAAATAAATCTGGTGTTACACCTTAATACCAAATTTCATCAAAATCGGAGATCCCTGTCAAGAGTTATCAGTACCACGAACACGAGCACACATATATACCGGTTGAGTTTCTTAAAGAGATCCTATAGCTAACTTTTTTTAAAATCTGACAATATACTTTTTATGGGGAACACCGTTTACTATTTTTTCTTTTAGTATGTAATTTCTTACAGAACACCTTACTTTTTATGGTGTTTTTGAAATTTGCATGTCATTTTAAGACTTTTTATTCTTTGCATTTTTACTCTAATTCTAACGGTTAGAGAGCTAGAGGTAATTAAAATTAATTTTTAGGGCCATAAGAATAACATTTGCCAAACTTTATCTGCCCATATTTCCGAAAGCATTGATAAATTAAAAATTCTCCAGAATTAAAATGTCTTAAATTGATGTTTTATCTATTGGATCACTTTAAGAAACTCACCCTGTATATATGAAAATGAATTAATGGTGTTTTTGGCTCCTGGGGACCACCAAATGAAAAAATAACATGGTCCCGGACGTAGGTCTTACCATGGCTACTACCGTAATAGCGTATTCCCTATAGAGAAATTCGCTAAAAAAAAAAAAAAAAAAAAAAAAAAAAAAAAAAAAAAAAAAAAAAAAAAAAAACAACAACAACAACAACAACAACACGGCTTAAAGCCCACTTTTTTGCGTGTGTGGTTTGATGATATGATTAAAATGAGCCCAAGAGTGAGAGTGAGTCGATTTGTTACGAGTCATTGTTCAAGTCATTGTACTATAAAACCTTTTTTTATCATTCTGCACGAAATAAGCCTGTTTTTTGTTCTCTCAACCGTACCAAAACCGATTCTTTATTGTCCTAGGACTGAAAAATCATCTGGAGAATTTTTTAGGTCCTAGTACTGAAAAGTCAGCTGTTTGCTATGTATATTATTATTCATTTAATTTATTAATGTTGAGGAGCAGAATTTTGAAATTCAAACGTTATAAAGAGCATTGTTTGTAAATAACATAAATGTAAACACTGCATATTACTAACTTTGTAAATATAACCTCGAAAATACATCTTTATAGTTATAATTTTTAATGATCAAAAGTCTAATTTCACATTATGATAAAAAACGTTGTTCATCACTCGGAGCAAAAGTGTCTTTTTGATGCTTAATCGTTTTTAAAAACTCGGCTGCGCCTCGTTTTTAAAACACGATTGCGCACCAAAAAGACTCACTTTTGCTCCTAGTGATGAAAACTATTATTGAAAATTACAAATTTTAACATTGGCCTTATGTGTTGTCATTTTGGCAAAGTAAAAATCAAGAAATGTACATAAACGTTCAGATATTGCAAGGAGGAAAATGAACTTGAATCATCTTAATCAACTTGAAATGCATCTTACCGGTATGTCTTATGGAATTAGCAGACATGCAGCTCTTCTGGCCTATTTAAAACGTTAAAAATATTACTTAAATAACAGTTTAACAAACAAATACAGTTAAAAGAAGAAAGTGCCTATATGTTGTAAAGTGAAATATAAATAACACCATAAAACATCAATAAGATGTTTGAAAAGAAACATGAATAATCTGGTAAAAATTTACAAATAAAATCAAATTTAACCTGGTCTGATGATATTTATATAGGAAATTAAATTTAACCAGGGTTTATCAAGATAAGGTTGTTACGTAGGCCTATGTGATGCGTTCATTGTGGTGCGGAATTATCGGATAGCCATAATCAGATACATTGGATTATAATGAAGTAAAAATAAAGATCTGCATTATTATTATTATTTATTAGTGTTTGTTGATCTATCTATGGCTTATTTATAGGTAAATATTGTTTTCTTACCACTGCATAGAAATAATCACTTGTAAACAGTATGCTGCAAAACGGTTCATTTCCGGTTTCCGTTACATCGCCGCTCTAGAGCGGCAATGTTCATTCCCGCACGCTAAATCAAATAGCAATTTAATGTCAGCTGTTAATTCAAACAATGCCACAGCTGTTGCTGGTCATTGTTGTCGTTAATAATTGCTGCTTTTTTACTTTGAGGTTATGTTTGAGGTAGTGTTTGATAGTTACAACAGAAAAAATCAAACATATCCTAAATGACATTTTGTATACAATTTAATCTGTTGCAATTATGATGGTAGGAAAAATCTTGTATGTATTACAAGCACAAAAAAATGTTCATTGCCGCTCTCGAAATGTCTGGCAGCTATCAGTTGACACTTCGTGCGGCCACTACAATTGTCGTGTGGCAATAACGTACTTTGCACGCTTAATACACAAATAGCTATAAACATACGGTAATTATTAAAAATTATTAAACTGCTGGTAGTGTAGTGGCAGTGCTGTAGCAGTAGTGCATTGGTTGCGCTGTAGTGGTGCCTAAAGATTTACTGATGACGCTATACTGGTAGTGATAAGTAGTGGTTGTGGTTACTGGTAGTGATGTAGTGGTAGTAATGTTCTGGTAGTGATTTATTGATAGTTCTGTAGTGATAGTGCTATACTGGTAGTTCTATAGTGGTAGTGTGATGTGTTGGTAGTGCGGTAGTGGGAGTGATGTAGTGATATAGCTCTAATGGTAGTGATACGCTCTGTTAGTGCTATATATAGAAGAGAGATGGTCGGGAAAGACGGTAGTGAATGTTGAATGGATCGCTGTGACACAGCCTTATTGATTGTGGCCGCGTCGCCGCGGAGCACTGTGAACCAGTCTTGGTTTGAATGCGGGATTTCTATAACTCGGAACATATTTGTCTTGTTGTACCACTGTACCATAGTGCTTACATTCGAATGAATGTGATATGCATGCTTTTAATTACTCTTATGTTTTATTTTTAAAACTCAACTAATATTTATTTAAAAAATGTTCTTGCCCTGTGATAAAAATGTTTCACATCATTTTATAAGTTACTTCTTCATAATTATTAAAACACAGAAATACTTCAAAACATTTTCAGACCTTGTGGCTTAGCTTATCAATATATTTGTATTACTATTCCAGAGTAAAATAATATCTGTATAATTGATAAGGAATACATTTTTCTTCTGCTTAATTATAACGGTAACGATTTAGTTATTGAATAATAAAACATAATTTTTATTCCTGTAAGAAGAAAATAAAAACCTTGAACTCCAAACCACAATAAACAAAATCAATATTCAAGTGAACTTGATTAAATTACCAAAAAATACTTTAGGCCTTAAGGTTTCTCAGTTTGAAATGTTTCGGTTATAAGCTTTATATTAAAAACAGATAAGCTATAAACAGGAAAATAATAAACTAAAATTTACGAATAACTTACACGGTATCCAATTTTTACCAATCAGATTTCAGAAGATATCAAAAGATTCGAGATTTGTTCGTTTTATAAATCAGTTTAGTTTAGTTGTAGGCCTATCTAGGTTTTTAGCATTTCATAGTAAATAACGAAAACTTACAAAAATTCATAAAGTTTCTTTATGTATATTAAAATGTTACATTGTCGCCGGTTTGTAAATGTCAGGAAAACTAAATACATTTGTACATTATCTTAAAACCCTAATTAGACTATAAACATACTAACTTTTTGTACCGATACGTGGCAAATTCATTGTAATAAAATTTGATAATTTTGACAAATTGCAAAAAACTGCTTATATAATTAAGTAATTTGAAATGACATGTAAAAATTGCTTAAACAAGATGTATCTTTTAAGTTGAACATATTTAATTTTATTAATAATTTTTTTATATATACTGTTATAAAACAAATAAACATAATTAAAGTAGAAGAAAAACTAAAAAATGATAACGTGCGTATGGAACTTTTTACTTTAACTGTAACATGCTCCTTCATCTACTAAAGGTTATACAAAAGTTTTTAGTCTGATATCAACTTATCCGGTTTTATATCACTATAACATGTGGAGTATTTTTTCAATTTTATTTCTTTGATATAATATGGGAAAAAAACAAGCACGTAATGATTTCTAGATCCTTGGTACAAGACTATAAATCGGCAGAGAATGTACCATAAATTGAAATGTATGCAGCATAATTTATATAAATTCAACTTTTCCAAAAGCCTCTTAAACTCTTCATCAAGACCTGAACCAAATAAAACTCAGCGATGTTGCGATATTTAAAACGTGGGCATGACATCGGCACCGCAGCTGGCCCGGTTTATATGCCGTAAAGTGAAGGGAAATATTGCATTGTAACCAGCATTGTCACATTCGGACGGCGTTCCCTGCACCACCACATACAGGCTAGCTCTACCGTGGTTCCGTTTATATGCCTAACTCTCAAATATGGTTGACATACAATACAGCAATTAAAAATAAACACTATTGTGTTTATTGTATTGTATTACTTCTTTCCTTTTTATTTGTTTATGTATTTATTTTGATCATTAAATCTTTAATCTAGTAGGTTAATTCAAAATAAACAGACTCTTTTTTTTTTTTTTTTTTTTTTTTTTTTTGTTCCGGATTACGTACAATTATAATAATATAACAAGAGGTTAAAATACCTGAATTGCCGTGTAATCCTTAAGTCGTCATGTTGGCGACGAGTTTCGGTACTACCATAAGAGTACCATTATCAAGCCTAATGGACGTGAATTTTCACTCCATAACGACCTCGGAAGAGTGAAAACTCAAGTCCATTAGGCTTGATAATGGTACTCTTATGGTAGTACCGAAACCGGTCGCCAACATGATGATAAGGATTACACGGCAATTCAGGTATTTAGCCTCTTGTTATATTATTATGAATTAAGTTGTACTTAGGCCTACCAAGCTGTACGGAAAACTAGATGTTTCCAACAAGTTTATCACTACTAGTTCTTTGTTGTCTGCATAACTACTTTAAAAATTCCAGAAGGTTTTATTCGCGGTTTTTGGCACCGGACCCTGATCCAAGCAACTAAATAGAAACGGATTCCATCTCCAAGCGTCTGGGAATTTCAGCCGCCAGATTCCTCCTTTACTCTAACCCTACATTTGGCGTTATGTTTATTTTTATTAAGTTGTATTTTGTTTACTTAGCTCAGTTTCTCTGTTTCAGGTGAGGGTTGAACATGGCTGACTAATTATGTAAGTGAAGTTTATTTTTGGTCAAAGAAAACTTGTGGGATTTTTGTGCGGTAATTATTTTGTTGAGTTTTTAGATTGACTCTTGGTGTTTAAAAACTTGCATACAAATGAACCATGAGGTAGAATGATTTCAGAAAAGTAAATAAAAACATTTTTTATAACTACTCCAACGAATGATAAGTTTTCAACACTCCCATATTCTTGTTTCATGCTTTTATTCCACATATTTCATCCCACTACAAAAAAAAAAAAAAAAACATGTGATAGTTCCTTTTGATTTTTTTGATTAATATTTAATGTACGTTACAATCTCTTATTGTTGTGATGGACTATAATCAAGAACGTTTTTTGTGTCATGTAACTAGATTTTTAATTAAACAGATTAAGCTTGAAATGTATAGGATACCAGAGCAACGCTTAGGACACCCGAATAGTAATCCATAACAGGTGTTCGAATTGCATGGCATTTCAAATATAATTTTAAGATTTTTAAACTATTAATTAATCATAAGACCCGCAATAAAGTGCCCTCAGATGAGTCCTCCTCATCCCTCAGCTGTGTGAGGATGACATTGATATAAACAATTAATTGTGATATTAGTTGTGGAAAAGAAAAGAAAGCCAGACTCTGTATGAATTTGTTTTATTAACATTCTAATTATTTTCATGTCATCCAACTTCCAACTCTCGTTTACCTAACTCGAATGTAAATTATAACGTATATTGAACTAAATTATGAAGAATGAATATAAAGTTTATCTTGATGCTATAATTTTTTATTTTGTTTATTTATTGTTTTGGTAGACCGCTCTAGTAACTTTGAATTTATTCACATTCCAGGTGATTTTTCTCAGATTTTTACCACAATAAACACCGCAACTTAATTAAAAGTAAATCATCTACAAGGGCCATGTCACGAGCGCTAATGTCGCCACGTTGGATGCCGTCGCGTTTAAACGGGTTTGTTTGAGATATATCCTTGTTACACTTCTCAGTTACTGGCCCGGCCCTTCAAGTTCAGTGAGTTTATTGTTCCACCATCGAAGAAAATGTACATATGACCCCCCCCCCCCCAGGGGCCTCGTGACCGTCACCGTCCCCAGCCCCGTCCCCCAGCCACCCTCGCTGTCTTGGTGCTAATCGTTTTACCGCTTCTTGCCCACCAAGCACGACTCTAGGTCTTCCCGCTATCCCATTAAATATTAACACACTTTCATACACACATTTACCGTCTATATAGAAACTTAATTTCGATAGCTTTGTTTTATTGCCGCTTTTAAAAAACGGCGTCGATTAAAATTTTGTAAGTACAATGTATGACTAATCTAAATTTTTAGTTAAAGATAGTTAGTTGAGGCTTAATTAATTTTAAAATTGCTAGTAAAATTTCCCAACGTCTGTGGTTTGTATATTAAAAAATTGTATGTAATGTACATAATACAGAATTGCAAAACAATTTTTTATAAATTTAATCTCCACTGTTTAGGTAGAAATCCACTGCTCTTCAGTAGAGCTGCGGGTATGGTATGCCATATTTAGGCTACTATGTTATTATTCAACATTAGGTCTTCTCAAGTAATCGTTGTTAAATTATAATGTAAGGCATTTATAGGCCAATTCCTACTCCAAAAGAGCATCATGATAGAATTACCGTATATAAATAATCTACAGTATTTCAAAAGGTTATATTTGTGCTTAAGAAAACCTCAGTAAATAATTTCTAAAGATAAATTGTTGGAGATGGCATCAAAGAAGAATTCTCTCAATAGGAAATGACGAAAGTGAATAGAACAAAGATTCTGATTACTCAAAGAACATTTGAGGGATTTCGTCCTTTTACGACGCTTGTACTGTGACCCATGCGTTACTCAACCCAGCTAACTGTCCATAAATCCTAATAAGTTTTGTCCTCTTCATAATTATTTTTGATTTAGTTTTTTTACAAAAGTCTAAAAAATATCTTTTTGTTTAATGCGAATAGTAGACCAACCGTGTTATAATAATAATAATTTTTTTTTTTTTTTTTTTTTTTTTTTTGAGGGAGAGGCGGAAAAATGCATTACGCACACAGGTGGCCAGCCTGTAGTGTGGGGCTCCCCTAAAAACGAGTTTACCCACTAAAAAACCTCCTCTACTCTTTAGGAATCTAACCTGGAATTGTTTGTCACATTACGTCAGGCTAGGCCTAAATTTGGCTTACGCCCGTGGGGCTCGCTCCTTATCCAGCCGCTCGATCAAGGGATCTGGGCCACTTCACGGTCCAGATCGGTTTTCTTTTCCAGGAGGATGCCCCGGACGAACTGTGACAAACAATCCCAGTTGCCCTCATCCTCCAAAATCTTTTGGCAGACCGAGTCCACCGAAAATGCACCAAAGATTTGTGTGGCCTCCAGGCGGGGCCCTTCCCAACGGGGACAGCGGAAGAATGTGTGTTCCGCATCGTCGGGAACACCCGGGCAATAAATGCAGTCCGGTGAACCGGTCTTTCCCATACGGTTCAGGTACGACCGAAAATAGCCGTGACCTGTCAAAAATTGGGTCAGGTAGTAGTCCACCTCCCCATGCCGCCGTTCCACCCATGGTTGGACCTGCTTGATAAGTCGCGCAGTCCATCGTCCTCGGGTGTCGTGCTCCCAGCTGTGTTGCCACTGCTGGTAGGTTCGGGAGCGCTCTTCTGTTCTTGCCGTGTCCTTGCCGATCTCGCCTTGTCTCTGATAAATCGCTTTCCTCTCCCCTGCCAAGAGCTTGACAGGGATGACTCCGGCGACCACCAGGACGGCAGGCTCGGACACTGTCCGGTAGGCGGAACACACCCGGAGCGCAGCTTGACGCTGAACCCGGGCGAGTCGCAACCTGTAGCACTCCTTATCTAGAGCGCCTGCCCACACCTCTGCCCCGTAAAGAAGCACGGACTGGACCGCGGACATCAAGAGACGTCTTCTGCTGGATCGGGGACCCCCGACATTGGCCATCAGCCTACTAAGGTAAGTCGGCCGGCCTTGTCCGCCGTACGGAAGATCTGATCCCTCCAGCTCAACTTGGTGTCCACCATAACCCCGAGGTATTTGGCGGCACGAGTTGATGTGACCACCTCCCTTCCCACTCGAAACGGGACGACGGTGTCGATCCTCTTCTTCGTAAGAATCACGATCTCCGTCTTACTGAGAGCAAGTGAGAGACCGTGATCGGACATCCAGTTGTTGACCACCCGCATAACTCGGTTCAACTTCAGTTGGGCCAGCTCAACGTTGCGTGCAGCAATGAGAGCTGCGACGTCATCGGCGTACCCAACCAAAGTGGTTTCCTCAGGCATCTCGGACCTCAGGAGGCTGTCATAGGCAACGTTCCAGAGATCCGGGCCGAGTATTGAACCTTGTGCGGCACCAGAAGTGACTTTTATCGTCCGCGTTCCGTCCCTCGTGTCATAAATCAGGCTTCGAGAGCGTAGATAATCCTCGACGAGCCGCAACAGATATGCAGGAATACGAAAGGTGTTGCGAAGCGCATCCAACATATCGACCCACCTCGCCGAGTTGAAGGCATTCTTGACATCAAGCGTAACAAGAAGCACTACTCGGCGGGAGAAATGGTTGTGGCTCTCGGCTCTCTCCACAGCTCTCTGAACTTCGGTGACAGCGTCGATCGTTGACCGTCCCTTTCTGAAGCCGTACTGACGGGGGCATAAGTCCCCGGCAGCTTCCACGGCAGAAGTCAGGCGGGAACGGATCAGCTTCTCGAACAGCTTCCCAGCCGTGTCCAACATGCAGAGAGGCCTGTGGGACGACGGCAGCTCGGGATCACCTTTGCCCTTGCTGATCAGTACAAGCCTGGCTGTTTTCCAGGGAGCCGGAAACACCCCTTCTACCAAACAGGCATTGTACATTCTCAACAACAAGTCAGCGTTGATTAAAAATACTTTCTTTAAAGCTTCACTGGGAATCCCATCCGGGCCAGGAGCCTTGTTGCTCTTCAGGGAGAGAACGGAGGTTTCCAGCTCCTCGAAAGTGAAAAGTGGAACGTCCTTTACCCGTCCGAAGTCAACCGGCGGTCGCTGTGGATGTTCAGGAAACAACGCAGCGACGATCCTTCCCATGGTGGCGCCCTCCATGATGGAAGGTGGAGAGCGGGCGCCGAGTTTCTGTGTTACAAGTTTGTAACCCAGGCCCCACGGGTCGGAATCAACGTCGTCACGAAGTCTCCTCCAGCTATTCGCCTTGCTCCTGTTGATCGCCTGGCGGAGAGATTTTCTCGCAGCTTTATAGGCCTCCGACTTACGAACTCTGTCTGCGGGAATTCTCGCTCTAGTGGCGGCTCGTCTAGTTCTTAAACATGTTCTTCTGAGTTCCGCAATCTCTTCAGTCCACCAGTAAACGGGTTGTTTGTCGCGTCGGGGTTTCCTTCGCGGCATAGACTGGCCGCAGGCCGAGACGATAAGTTCCATCGTGGATGTTACTAGTGCCTCGGCTCCAGCCTCACCAGGATTCCCCTGCGCTCCCCGAGAGATGACTTCGGTGAACTTGACCACGTCCAGTTTGTTGGTGTTCCACCGGCGTGGCCCTTCCCGAGATGCGGAAACTCGACGATTTGCCTGATCATGCAGGTCAAACACGATGTATTGGTGGTCGCTACCCGTGTAGTCCTCGACAACCCTCCAGCCAGAGATCCTCGGAAGGAGCGACTCAGACGCAAAGGTGACGTCAGGGATCGTGCCTCTCTGCCCGGGGCGCCGAAAAGTAGGTGTGTCGCCCTGGTTGAGGACGACAAGACCGGCCATGGCGATGAAATCCAGGATGTATTTCCCCCGGGAGCTGGTAGAGGGCATTCCCCACTCGACGGCCCTGGCGTTGAAATCGCCACCAACGACGACATGCCCGGTGGTGCCGAGAACGCACTCCTCTAGGCTATCTATCTTGTCGCGAAAGTCCTGGACGGCCTCGTTGGGTGTGAGGTAGCAACTGAAGATAGTCACGTCCCTACACCGAACCCAGACGAATCCTCGGCCGCGCCCGTGACTCCGCACCAAGACATCCTGTGTATTACGCGCCCAAAATGCAGCAGTACCGAGGCTGTCGGAGATCCAAATGTTTGGGTCTCTGTCCCGATACTGTTCGCTGATAAGGAGCGCGTCAGCACCAAGTTCTCGGGCGAGCTGATCTAGAAGGTTATCAGCTCCCCAGGATCTATGAAGATTGGCCTGGAGGATGCGAATTACCGGCCGCTGCCTTTTGCCTGTTCAAGTGCGGCTCTGAAGGCACCGCACTGACCAGACCCGGGTAAGTGACCGAGGGCACTGGAGCCTGAATCCTTGCAGAGGAAGCAGGATGGGCTCGAGGAACATTCCTTGCGTTTGTGGCCCTGGCCTCCACACTGGAAGCAGTTGGCACTCCTGTCGGGCCCGTTACAGTTTCGGGAGGAGTGGCCGAAACCGAGACAGCGGAAGCATCTCGAAACTACCACCCTCCGTTTGAGCCTGCAACTGACCCAACCGACTCTGAGGTGCTGAAGGCTAAGCAGCTTATTGGCGTGCTTTTCGCCCATCTCAGCAACAGCCATCCTGAGTTGACTTCGGTTAGGCTTTGTCAGCCATACCCTCACTCCATCAGCCGGTATCTCCGGGAGTGCCACCTGGATCGCACGGGTCACCTCATCTTCGGTGGAGAGGGCATCAAGGTCCCGAATCTCGACCGAACATTTCGGTTCTAGGGCCTTGATGGAGCCTTTGTCCCCAAGTGCAGTCTTGAGGGAAGCGGCAAAACCGATCTTGTCACTCGACTTCCCCAGTTCGAGGAGGACATCCCCGTTCTGGGTTCGCCGAATAGACTTGATAACGGTGTCGGTCTCTTCCGGTTTGGCCTGCGATCTAATCTGACCCAGAACATCAGCAAAAGATCGCCCCCCTAAGGGCTTGATCAAGATTGCCTCCGTACTGGGCTTCTTAGGCCTTGGTTGTTTAGGCTTTCTGACAGACTTGCCAGAGGCCTCCCCCACCGGGTTTAAGACTTGCGTCCGCTCCACCCTCGACGCACTTTTCGAAGCTGCCTCCACTTGCTTCTGCCTCCTCCTTTCTTTCTTAGACAGGCGCGTCTTCCAGCCCCCAAAGGTGTTGAGGCAGAGTTTGCTGCCAAGGCAGGATTAGCCGCCGGAGCAGGAACCTCTGCAGGAGTAGCCGCTGGAATCGCGACAGCGCCCGGGGCGGATTGAGTAGCCTGGACAGGAGATATCTGCGATGCCGCAGTGACAAAAACCGGTCTCGGCACTGAGTCCACCTCAACAAGCTCAGGGCTTTCCGGCGAAGAACCGCTCTGCCTCTTCTTTCGCTTTCTGGCTTGAGTCTGGGACTCAGCCAGATGAGCTTGAGGCGAAGCAGACATAACTCGGTTCATAACGTCGCGCTCCTGCTTCACTGCCTTCAGCCTGATCTTCCGGCATTCCTCGATTTCACCAAGGAAATCCTTGAGTTTTGGAATTCCGTCCTTAATCGCCTTGTTGACGTTCTTCTGAATAAGGAGAGCCTTGGCCATCTCCTTCAAAAGATCGTTCATTTTCTTCAGACATGAGTCTTCCTCCTCGTTGGCATCGTCCTGCTGCTGCCGAAGCATTTGCATCTCGAATGCCGGACGAAGAGGACTCTTCCTGGGAGGAATTCCTTGCATCCCGGCTAGAGGTGTTACCGGCTCAGTCACCCCCATACCCAGCTTAACCTCATCCTTCTCCTTTCCGGTTACGGCCGACGATCTGGCGACACCAGCAGCCTTGAACGGGATCGGCGGAGGGGAGGCTTTAATTCCCCCCGTCGGCGTCCCAGTCTTCGAGGTCGGAGACCTCTGCAGTTTTGAGCTGCGCTTAAAGGCGGCCTGCTCATTCTCCTTTAATTTCGTGTTTTGGTTTTGAAAATCCATACTTTTGTTTCACCAGCGCATCGTGCGGCAAGAGGCGGCCCTTCATTGGCCGGGAGCGGGTACACCCTCGGAGGTCTACCCCCCGTAGGAGATAAGACACCCCTACCCCAGGACTCTGGGGCCCGAAACCTCCGTTTGCCCAGCACCGATACACAAAATGTGCCGGACGTGCTGGGGGTCGCACCGTGGCAATGCAGAGTCCGATCTCTGCATCCATGCCGAACTTCCTCACTAAGGTCCGAAGCGGCTGGCTTCTGACGACACACTGGAGGAGACCATCGGCAGTGCGAGGCACACATCAGTCCCTGCAACACAACAGGGACACTCCCAGGACCCCCCAGGGTGCGCCGGTCGAAAGAAGGTGGAAAGACACCCTTGATTCGGGGTCGAAAACAAGAAGGTGAGCAAGGTTAGCTCAGGAAAGAATAAAGACGGTGAGCTAAGACCTGAAAGATGAGAAGAAAGGCCCTAGCTCGGGAAGAACTGTGAGGAGGGTCTCACAGCTTGGCTCAGGTACCCCGGGGTCGCCAAGAAACACCCGTACAGTGGAAAGCCCACTGCCCCTGAGGGAAATAATAATAATAATAATAATAATAATAATAATAATAATAATAATAATAATAATAATAGGCTTATATTATTGCACCTTTATAAATTATATAGTCTACATAGCAATAGCTAGGTCAACAAAAATTTTAAATATAACTCTAAGAAATCAAAAAGTTTTTTGATACTCAGCGTCCAATTTTCTATAGTGCTTTCTTCATTAATCGTTCAATCAATTTTTTCTTCAAATATTTTTCTTTTATTTCCAACCAAGTAATGAGCAATGTATTAGATAATTTAGTTTCCATATATTCAATATTTCTTTGAGATTTTGTATATTTGCAATGATAGCCTATGTTTTCAACTTAAAATTGATTCTTATTTCATGTGTACAGTATGTGTATTATAATTTTGAGACTGATTTTTCATTTGTTGTTTGACATTTGAAATAATTTGTAAAATATAAAAAAATGGTTATGTTAAAATTTTTAGTTTTTGACAAAGTAGTAGCTCTTCTTTTAGCTCCACAAATAATTCTTATCGCCTGCTTTTGCTTTTTAAAAATCTTATCTGTCAATGAAGCACTACCCAAAGCTGTAAGTTCCCTGCATGATGTATGGCATTTCATACAATTTTAAAATTAGATTAATTATTTAAATGAAATTTTACAAAAATAACCATAATTTTAATCATAAACTGGGCCTTTCATATACTGGAAGAATGTTTAATATGAGTGTAGCATGTTTGGATCAAGAAATGTTAATATTTCATTCGGAGACATGAAGGCTGTATTCGTCGTGAATAAACAACCGTGGATGCAACATTAGCAATCTGAAGTGATACTCATTGCAGTTACCTACTGAAGATATTCGTGTCCAAAGCATAGAGCACTAATATGTGTTTATTTTTTTATTAGAGTGGGGTTACAAGTATATGTTTTAGTAATTTAACAATTCAATGTTGTTACACATTGAACAATTTTTACATATTGTGATTAGTATAACACGAGTTGTGGTATGATTATTTTGAGCTCAAGAAAATTCCCAGACTATGAGACGAAGATCGTTCTCACATTATATTGTTATAAAATTTCCCAGATAGAGATGATTTTTTTTCACATTTGGCAGCACTATGTAATAGACTTTGTAGTACCAAGTGGCATATTATCTGCTTCCTAACTCTATCTTATATACTAGTTCAAAGGACACCTGTATTTATTTTTACCAAACTCATCTTAAAACTTTGTTTTTAAAATCCTTCTATGTTGGCACTTGATATTTTTTTTTAATCAATCAAAAAGCTAACAAAAAAATGTACACTAAAAAGTTTACGTTACATGTGGAAATGATTTCATCAAGTAGGCCCTAAAGTGTTAATATTCTAAATTTTAAGTAATTACTGTGTTAATCCATGTTTTAACTTTAAAAATATTATTGAAATTCTAAGAAGACTGAAGCAATGTACGATAAACCCACGACGATGCCGGCACAGAATACATAGTGTTAGAATGTATCCTGGCCCCAATATGGACTCCTGGCGTGTTGGTGCAGTTTCCGTGGACAATCAGGAAATGTTAATCTTATTGGTGTTGTTTTATAATTGCAAATAAGTAGCTGATATGCTTTGTAATAATGGTTAATAATCCGGCTGTATAATCCACCACAACAAGTTTTGTTATGAAGTAAAAACAAATAAGAAAAAATATCCTTTCAACTTCATGTTGAGCAATTGTAAACATAATCCTTATCGTGGATAAACAAGGTTTTAGATAGGAGCTGAAAAATTACATTCTTAAAATAAAAACCCAAACTTTAAAAAAATCTCAGATGCAAAATATTTATAAAATCAGGGTATACCGGTAAGATACACCAGCAAGAAATAATTCACCACAGTCTGTTTAAACTTCTGTTAAGATTTTTACAAACATTAAAAGACATTTTTGAAACTAATTCATGCATTTAAAACATTTGAAGATGTAATTTTCAAAACCTCAGATGTCCACTTTATAAAAATGTTTAGGTATCACTATGGCCATGTTTTTATGTTAAACTGCACAAGATTTACTATGAAAAATTAAGCAGAACTTCTCATGTACTATTTAAATTTAAATGTAAAAGCAAGGGCTTAAAGAAGAATTTTACATGTACTGTGCCTTCCTTATTGCAAAATACCACATGTCCGGTGAACCAATCACAGGTGTCCATATTATAGTCACGTGATCGTACTCTTGACCAATAGGAACTAATATAATATACTTGTTCTTTTATTAATGTGGTATATTTGTACAGTAGCAATGAACTAAGCGAAACCCCACAAAACCAATTTTTACTAGTAGCTTTTTATAATATGGATGAACACTATAATGTGATAGTCACTAATGTGTTAATTCAAGCATCAAAAACAAATTAGTCCAGGCTCTAAACAGGTTGAGGATGCACTAAAATTCTAACGCAATTTGACTTTTGTTGAGAACATTTAGTAGATGTAAAAAATCGATGTTGCCACATTTCCAGAGCGGGCACAACACGGGGCGCCCCCTAAAGGAAGTCGTAGAGGGAACTGTATTGGCCTATGTCATGATGGATATAATTTTATAGGTGTTTGAATGTAGATTCAAATGCCACGAACCCGATCTTTAAAAGTCAAATATAACACAAGTTATTGCATTTTTAAATTTCGGTAATCTGCTTTTATGCTAAGTTTAACTGCCTGCCATTTCTGGATTAAGCGTTCATTTAAAGTCGAGTTGGCGACATTGTTTTAAAATAAATTTCAGTTCTTTTTTCCTCTTTATAAAGATCTTGAAAATTAAGTGAAAGGTTTTCTTAAGTCTTCATTTGCCGTCTTCGATTACTGTCCGAAATATTATGATTTTCAGTCCGATTTGGGACAGCCCATGAAATTTTTAGTGAAATATTTGACATAAGCTTTAGGATCATTTTTAACAGAAAGCAATGCCGCAAAGCCGACCTCAAATAAATGAACGATCGAGTCAAAAATGGCAGGCAGTCAAACTTTGCATGAAAAGCATTTTAACGAAATTTCAAAATGTAATAACTCGCGTTATATTCGACTTTAAGAGATCGGGTTTGTGGTATTTTAATCTAAGTTCAAAGACCTTTAAAATGATATGCAACATGACATAGGCCAATGCAGTTTCCCCTAAGAATTCCTCTAGGGGGCATCCCCCGTGTTATCTATAAATAAAAATTAATTTAGCTCTTTAAAATTTATAACACCAAAACTCAGTCATACCCGGTTGAGTTTATCCAAGCTGCAAGAGCCCTGAGGGTGCCCCCTCGTGTGCAACAACTTGGAGTAGCAATTAAGTGAAAAAGCCTTGATTTCTGAGGGTGAAACTCTGCCTTGTATCACCTTGTATACAAATATTTCACTAAAATAAAATTTATTAAACTTTACCAATACTGTTTTCGAATGTCGTTGATAAAGTATGGCGTCTCTAAAAACAAAGATCAAATATTTAATTTTTAAGAGTTTTTAATAAGTAATATTCACAGGCTTAGATTGTTTCTTGTACCCTTGAATTTGTTCAAACAAAGTGTAAAGTATACAATAATTTTAAAACAACAAGCTGTGAAATTATATATAATAAATACAGTATTTTCAACATTCCTTTGTCTAGGTAAATACGTAACTCTTTATAATATTGATGGACACTTTAATGTAATAGTCACTAATGTGTTAATTCAAGCACTGAAATCAGCGGGCCATGAACAATCTTTATATAAAACAGGGTGTTTTTAGAAAGTGCATGTGTAAAATACATTTGGCACATGTATCATTCATTATCTTTGGAGAAATGACCGTCTCTGGACAGCTTTCGTTCTAATAATGTCAAGCTGATAATTAAATTTATCTATAAAATGAAGGGACGCTTTACAGCGAATCTTTATTTACGAGCGGTTTTAGATTTAACTCAACGATATAACGTAGCCATTGAAAGCCCTTTGTTTTATTGCATAGCAGGTGATTCTGTCAACTGGGTTAATAGTTCAATGCCAGTAGAGCAATACTTTGACTGTGTCTTAAACTTTGTAGATCAGTAACAAAATTGAAAATTTCCATTCCGTTTCTGATAAAATTATAATAAATTAATATAATTCCTAAAACCTCGTTTCATTGAACATTTTAGTGAAATATTATTTTACACCTTTCGAGTAGGTATAAAATAAAAATATATGGAGTAAAACATGTCATTTTCTTGTCTTTAAATAGCCATCAGCAAATATAGCGACTAACAAATAAGATAATAAACACTTAAACTATAATAATCATAAATACGGGAAACCCTTCTTTCAATCACCCTTCTTCCATAAAATTAAAACTTTGAAAGCCTGCATTGCGGAGCCATGAAAGAAAGCCGTTGTGAACTATAATGTGATTCTGCTCATCTACAAGACGATACCTTCCTAACGATATGAGCGGATTTCTCCCACTATTCACACAAGCTGTGAAAAATGGAGGAAAAGAAGCAAATGCTTTGCTATTAATATTTATATTATACATAAGTTGATTGAATAATGGTTATTTTCATCACTAGGAGCCAAAGTGGGTCTTTTTGGTGTGCAATCGTGTTTTAAAAACGAGGCGCTGCCGGATTTTTAAAACACGATTAAGCATATAAAAGACACTTTTGTTCCTAGATATGAACAAAGTTTTTATCATAATGCGAAATTAGACTTTTGATCGTTGAAAATATTAACTATAAAGTTGTATTTACGAAGTTATATTTACAAAGTAAGTAATATGCAGTGTTTACATTTCTGTTATTTACAAACAGATCTTTATAACTTTTGAATTTCAAAATTCTACTGATCAACATTAATAAATCAATAATAAATATACTTAGCAAACAGCAGATTTTTCAGTCCTAGGACAAAAAGAATCTTTTTGGTACTATTGAGAGAACAAAAAACAGGCTGATTTCGTGCAGAATAATAAAAATACACTTTTGATTTCATTTCATAAACTGTAAACAATAAAAATTTGTTCATTACTAGTGATAGTTTTTAATAACAAGTTATTTATTCTCTTTACCACAATAGTAGATATAGTATAGTAAGGGCCGTTTATACAACCAACATTTTTACCTTACATAGTTAAATTTTATAGAAAACACATCCGTAACCTAGATTTGTTGGATATAACAGATCAGTTCACTAGAAACCTTTCAAAGAGTTACCCATCAAGTGGAAAGAAAATCAAGGCATTTTGATAAGGAAATATAAATATACTCGGTACACTTGGTTGATTGGTTGGTATAGTTTCATTCAAACTGGATTAGACCGGGATAAGATTTGTTATAACTCCTGAAGCTCAATCTAGGCCAGATGCACTACACTGCTCAGTATTCTGAGCGGGCGTCGTTCTGATTTGCCGAGTCCCAGACATGCCTTGTGGAACGGAGCAGAATATTCAACGAGACTCCGAAACCTAGATAGACCAGCCACCCCTGCCGAGCCCCGCACTCTGACAAGGTCCGGACTCTGATCCGGAGTAAAATATTACTGTTACAGAAGAAATTGCACCATGAACACACAAAAAATAAATATATTTATATTTTAAATGCGTTTGAATAATGCGTTGAGTAATGTATCGTCAGCAAATTATTTCACAAGTGAGTAAGCACTATTATTTTTATTATTTACTTTATTGATAAAGGCTAACTCACAGTTCTTATTTGCCGTCTTGTTGTTTATCGATTAAGTGTGAACACCGTAAATTCAAAGAAGTGCAAACTGTTGAACTTGACCCAAAGTTGGTGGTAAACACCGTGATTTATGGCAATAATTTAAACCCTCGCATTTTCTTTGCAAATAAATATCATTGATATTTGAAGAGTTAGGCCTACAATTTTTTGTTCTAAAATAACAAAAAATATCATTAGGGACCGTATGCACCATTTTAGTTTAAACCTAAGTTTAGCCTAAAAGTCAGTTTCACATGCATAGTTTAATCTTAATGTAGATAATATTTTTAATCGAGTTTATCATTTATTTGTGCAAATGGCATTAAACATGATGATAATTATTTGTGGGGAACCACCTTTTTTTAAGATGCAGGTTATCTTTGGTAACTATATTGATTCGAATATATATATTTAAAAATATTTTTATACTTTTTTAAACAACAGTTTTAAAATGCTAGTATGTTTAATCAAGAGGGATTTTTGCACAACGAAACACAAGAGATAAGCCGGGGTTGGAAAGCCCCAATCTTAACACATGGGAACGGCGATAGCACATAAAGTGATAAGGTCACTCATCCCGTCCCTGCAATGCTCCTATCTCCTGCTTGGCTACGACAAACACTGTTTTTATTAAATAAAGTTAAATTACTTCGCTAGGAATAGTAGGAATAATGAAAAACCTTACAATACTATACTCTAAAGCTAGCTCTATTTGCACAAGTGAATTTTTTTATCCAAGGATTTATTTTTATTTTTATTATTTTTTTTCTTATAGGGGTTATGGCCACGAGGAATCGATTGGCACGATCGGCATGGCTGGTGAAATCTGGTTTTTACCTTACAGCTTACATCCCTTCAAAGTCCCCATGTTATCCTTATAGATTTTTTTAGCTACTACATTGAACACAAACTATCTGATAATTTGAAATATAAACCAATGTGTTGCATATTTAACATGTGGTTCAACAAATCTATACCGAACCTGGCTCTATCCATTAACCTGGAGATTAAGTGATGCTTAATAATTTTACGGAGCATAAGCTCGGTCCCTTTGGTATTACACTATTTTGAAATATACTTAATTGTTACTGTTAGTATTGATGTCCTTTTTATCGAGCAATTGATGGGCAACGACTAGCAATAGTCATCTCTCTTACAACCAATTTATTGCATTGGCTTAAATTGAACGAAATCATCATTATATAGTCTGGATAAAAAATTAGGTACCTCGAATTCTATAGCCTCTAATTCTAAAACGACTACATTAAATGAGAAATAACTTTTTTCTTTTTCTTTAGGATATGTTTACTGTGGCTTAATTTCCCCTCACAAACTGACCGCGCGCCGTGCCGGTTGGAGCAGCCACGTAGCAGTAGCATGAATGAGTGAGAGCGAGAGTGGGGCAGGGGCACCCCGCCAGCCGGAGTTGGCTCCCCGCTCCTCTACAGTAATTAAATCTTCCTCTTACTTTCACGTCAGCGAGGGTTCAACTCATAACCCCAATCATATTCATCACTTGGTCCGTCAAGAGAGACGTGAAGTTTTCTTGTAAATACAATATCACCATAGTTAGTACCAGCAATGGGAAATACTTCTCTGTGGTACTAGTTGCTTTATTGAACAACAAATATTTTTAATTTATATTGTTAAAATATATTCAACAGATTGAAATGGTACTACACTCTTTACGTATTCTAAAACGTAATGTTCGTTGCATTTATATTTTTAGGGCCGCTTTCCCCAAATACGTTAAACTACGTTTAACTCAAACTTAGTTTCAAATTCAATATTGAACATATGGTCAAATTTGTTTTAAACTCAATTAAAGCTTAAAGTAAGTTCAGGAAAGCACCCCTTAGAGACGCTTTTGAATTTTATAAGTTTTACCACGTTGATTTCTTTCAAAAATGCCAATGTCATTTTATTAAAAAGAGTTATATGAGCTTTATGTTTACTTCCAGCTTATTTATGCACTCATACATCATCATTTTAGATCATGTTTTATCCTTAACATATATAATGCATTTTACGGCACGCAGTTCAGCTTTGTGAAGTTGTTTGCGTAGCCGCGAATTTGCCGCTGGAGACGAGACAGGGACTATGATACCTCGGCCCCGAATCAGGCTTGAACGACGGATTTTTTAAATAGTTACAACCAAAACCATCAAATAGGCCTTTGGTACAGTTGACTTTGTGTGGAAGGGCGATGTCGTACATAAACATAAGTTTTTTTTTCATACGCAATTTTTTTATTGGTTTCTATTTTTTAATGTTTTGTAGAACTATTTAAAATTGTTTGCTTAGCCAATGTCCATGAGAAAAAATTCAAAGTTTGATTTTTTGTTAAACAATTATAAGAAAACTAATCTTAAATTGGAGGAATCTTGATCTAAAAGCTCATTGAACAGATAGGCCTAGCTGTGAACAAAATGTAGGTACGACGCGTACGTTACCTTGGCTGTTTGAATCTTTAAAGTACCGCATCCATAGACCCAATCAATCAGTTAAGCGTAGCACTAAACCAGTAGCACTAATCATTGGCAAATCGCTGAAGAAGGTTTGGCGTGGTTTAGCCAACTATGTACAAACTTTGGCGAAGCTAAAATAAAAACTGCTCGCTTGACTTCTGGGGTTTGTAGAACGAAGCGCGGGAAAATAATAATATAACTTGAAAAGCTAACAAGTAAAAAAGCCCTCACAAAGTGTGAGAGCCATGAATTTTCAAAATAAACATTTGTTATTTAAGTATCCGTTTTGGCCATATTTTACAACTTTGCCGTCCTAAAAACATGGAATTTTCTAGATTATTTAAGTAGCAAACCCTGCAGAATTTCTTTAACTGGTTTTCCATCAGTTACAAAAGACGAAATTTAACATTATTCAATTATTAATAAACAAACAATATATTATAAAATCCTAGACAACAAGAGCTATGTTCAACTAGCTTGGAGGGACGAACCAATCTAAAGTGGTAGAAAGTGGCCGAACACAAACAACATTACCCTTACATTAGCAGAGCACTTCTGTCGGGATCCAGCTGAGCTTGAGCTGTGAGACAACAAACATAACTTTGACTGTTACGGTCGTCCGCTCACGCCAAACATTTTTATATATGTTCGGGTCAGTGACTTTAGCTCTTATTATATTTATTCGTCGCGCCTATTGGAAACGTAAACCACCCTTTTCCTTGTTTTATCCCAGTAGCAGTGCTTTAACTTTCCCTTTAAATTTCAACTTTCTATTTTAGTCTAGTATAATGAGTTTTGTGGACGTGACATAATTATTTTAATTGTTTTCCCGGTAAAGCATACGATAATTATCTCTCTTATCAATGGCAAATTTCATACACAATAATTGTTAAGTCAAGAAAAACTATATAAAATTCATAATTAAATAAATTAAGTTGTGTAAATATTTTTGAGCAATCTGTATTAAAGTACCACTATGTATTAGGCTATAATAAACTAATTCTTAATATACTAATCGAACGTAAACAAACACTATTTTAATTTATTTCAAAATGTAAGTATTTCTTAACACTGTTTTTTAAAAACCAAATAAACATACAATATCAAAACCCTAACAACATGAAATTTCCTGATAAAAACACATGATCCCAATTACTTTGGTTAAGAAAATGCGCAATTCAAGATATAACGGCAACTTGATGGACAGTTTCAATTACCAATCAATTACTGCTATTAATAGACGATCGAGGAGCATCGAGGCCTTAGTTCATTAAACTTACTCTCCCCCTCCCCTCCCTTCATCCTCACCCGCCCCCCCCCCCCCCACTACCACCACACAAACACAGATTCAATTAAGAATTAAACAGAAGCCAAGTCCGAGTTAGCCCTAGATTGATTAATAGTTTACTTTTTAGGTTCCTATTACAACCGGAATTGTTATTTTCAAGCCTCAAAAATGACTACATCTTGTCGTGATGACTAACTGAAGAAAATAAAATTAATTAATTTGCAACACATTTGATTCAATATAGAGGGATTTTTCTTGTTGTGGATATTACCTCGGAACCGAGCATTTTCTCGATAAACTTTTACAATTCTTCGTAGTAATAATATCAGCCATATACCACGTTTTTGTATTCATTGCATAGACTGTGCACTGTGCATTTAAAGGACAAGTGCAAAAAGGGTTATTATCATTATTTTTAAGACGAGCTCGTTCGCTCTAGTAATTCGCGTTTGAAAATGTTTTGATATGTAGGTCTACAGGTGCTGCAATATGGTATATATTTGTTATACCGCATGTTGAATCTGTAATACGTGGATTATCCTTCTACGGTGTACACTTGATTTCAACATTTTTGTGAACTCTTTTGTTTTTAAATTCAATCACAATGATACCAAATGCTTGGTTGTTTTATCCTTGTACTTTACTTGTATTTATTTAAACATTCATAATAACCTGTAAAAAGGACGATTAAAAAATTTTATCTATTGTTTTTTATTGTAGTACGTAACATTAAGTAATTCAACAGTAGGGGCTACTATGCAAAACCATATGTTTATACTGCAACACGTGGTCTGTACTTTGACAGAGTCAACTGTTTTCATTATCAGTTTCTTTGTTTTGATATTTAACTCCTTACGACCAATGTTAAAATTTAAAGAATTTCAATTTAAAATTTTCGGGAAATAAATTGTTCCTGGCATGGAAACCGGTTTATTGTTTTTATCCCATTACTAAGTTATTTGCAAAGTTAGAAGGAAATCGTTCGAACCATTTTCGAGATCTGTATGTGCCTACATACATACAAATATAATACACCTCACTCGTATAAGGGCCATTTGCACAAATAAATGATAAACCGGATTAAATATAATCTAGATTAATTCAGTTAAAATCAGATGGAGATGTAAGTTTAAACTATGCATGTGTAACTGACTTTTAGATTAAACTTAGGTTTAAACTGAAGATCAGGTTTAAACTAAAATGGTGCAAATGGCCCTAATAAGAGTGAATTCAATGTTTGTTAACCTTATACTGTAGCCTAGTTTTGAGTGTCAATGGTTGTGAATAACGATTGCCTAACAAATCTGTATATAAATCATAATTACTAAATATTATCAGCTTAATTTTACAGTTCATTTAACAATATGAAACTACAACCCACAAACTTTAAAGGATACTGCCTTGACGTTCGGTTATTAAGTGTGATTGCCGCAAATTTAAAGAAGTGCTATAAAGAAGAACTTGAAACATGGAGGTAAATAAAGTGATTCATAACATTAGTTCTACCGAGAAAGTGTTTTTAATAACAAATGTTTGTTTGAATTTTTCATTAAATCACAAACAAAAATTATTCAAAATTCATTGAGTATAATTCATTGAGTTAGAAGATAAATATTTGGATTTTGTTTTGTTATTTCCACGCAAAGTTTCATTTGATCTGTTTTCAACCATGAATATTTATTAAAATACTTTGCTATTTCATGCCAGGTTATTTGTTATGTAACAATATTGTTTTATTACTAAGTTTTATTACGAAATAAATAACATTAAATAACATTTTCGAGAAGTATTCATGAAATGGAACGTTATAGGCTATATGATGTAGCCTAAGTGAAGAACTAAATCAAAAGGTGTTTAATTTTTTATTTATTTATTATTTACTTTTATAATATTTTATTAATTTTTAGAATAGAGGCTGTTTGAAATGTTTAACTTAAATTTCATTGAAACTACATAGTTTACCAAACTCCATTTTATTATGAGTTTTTTTTAGGAATCTTAATGTCAAATCCAACGATATACAAATGATTGAATTTGCTTTACCGGTACAAATAAGCAAGATAAAGCGATTTAACTGAGACTAGTCCCAGGCTGCACAGTTCATCCAAGAGCAGTTTGGGTATGCTACCCATTGTTGAACTGGCGCCACGAACGCCTTATTTGCGAGACAAGCCGCTCAGATTTGTTATTTTTTTATTAAAATTATTATTCCTCGCTTATTTATAAACTGATTTTAACAATGTGTACTTTGGATTTAAAATACAATTTCCTAAAGAAGAACAAATAATCACATTCATTTTGCCAACTTATTAGTTTTTATGAATTTCATTTAGAGAATTTAAACAGCCGCCATTTGTGAAAAGTTATTATTTTGGGGCATTTTTTCTCAAATGCAGTATGGCTAGTTTCAACTTATTACAACAAGCCGTTCTCAAAATAAAATTTATTCCTTAAGAAAATACGAAATGTTGATTTTGTGGTTAACAATGGAGTTTAGGAAATTTATAATGTGATATTTAGGCTTGTTTTTTGGCAAGGAATAATACCTGAAAGGGTTGGTAGAGAGTTCAGGGACCCTCTGTATGTCTAGTGAACTGAAATAGAAGAGTTGAGAAACATGGCGAACAAATGTTTTGTGTGTTTGTTTATTTCGAATTAAAAGTGGATAAAAAACTAGCTCGTTACTGACAGATAAAAAAAAAATTAGATCACTTTTTGGGATTTTTATGCATAGTCGATTTTTCAAACTAGACGTTTCACCTCCACTTCGGCCGGTTTCATCAGTAGCTGATTCATAGTATACATACTATGATACTAGGATAACAAAATATAAACAAATAAGTTTAAAATACATTCAATAGTTGACATAGTATGTAAAAATTCTAGTATAAAAATAAATAATTATAAAATTACTATATATACAAACGGTTGAATACTAAAATTTGTTGAATACATATTTCAAGCTGCATAAAGATTTATTCTGAATGAAGTTTGCAACTTATATTTTAAATGAAATTAAGAGTATTTTCTTCTATTAATGTTCTTGTCATTTTTTTATATTGGCACTTTTATTTTTATTTTCCCATAGTTTCTTATCGGGTAATTACCATGGGTTTATCGAATTCTTTACTATGGTTTGTGTAAGCCGCGTGCTCTGCAATATCTGAACTCTTCCCTGAATAACAAATTTATTTGAATTTTTATGTAACATGTTAACTAATGAATGTAATTTTAAAATTATTAGTTTACATTTTGTTCAGTCAATGACACTGATAAAACCGGCCAAAGTGCAGGTGAAACGTCTAGTTTGATGAAACTGAAATCTGTAAAAAATTTTGAAAGTGTTATAATTAATTATATTTAATGACACGTCAAATTAAAAGAGAAAATAGGAATAAAATATTTTAATCTTTTGACATTTTAAAAGAAGGTTTGTATGTTGAGATGGATATATAAGTTGTAGTTATGAATAAATGTCATCCAATTATAACTAGTAAAATTTGACCCCGACATATAGTTTGTTTTTTTCTAATAACGATGAAGACAATATCCCTATACCTAAAATATATACATACTTAAAAATTCTTCATTGGTTTAATCCATGACCGCAGCAATTGGCGTGCGTTACTAAGTTTTGGATGGGTGACCACCTAACCTATAATGCGGCTCCATTACTTTATTTGGACAATGCTTTACTGTATTTAAGAGGCATCTTCACCGTTGTAAAAACACTGAAAACATGCGTTCATATTCCCCTGTTTCGGACTTACTTCTCACTCGTGGCTTAAGGGCCACGAGTGAGAAGTTATATAATGCAATCTTTATATAAACTACTACAAAACAAAGTTTTTAGTATAACGTTTGAAAATCATGTAAATTTGGTATGAATCTTGTCATGCGAACTGTAAAAAACCATAACAATAAACCAAATCAATAAATTAGCAAAACTTAAAAAACATAAAACTCTAATGTTACAGTACTAAAAAGCTTAATAAAATATCCTATACTCTAACGAGTATATTTATGTATGGTTGTACACGGATCTAAAAAACTGCTCGAAAACTTTTCTTTAAACTTTGTAAGTAACTTGATTCTCGGAAAAAATATTAATACAGGTCTCTATGCCAGGACAAATCTTATTTCTCTATAGTCTTGAATTGAAATTATTTTTTTTAACATAGGTCTTATGGAGTTAAAATCAATTCAAAGCAAAGAAATAATGAAAACAGCTGACTCAACTGTCAAAGTGCAGACCACGTGATCTAGTATATAAACATGTGGCTTAGCATCTCAGCCAGTTACTAAAATAGTACAATGATAAACATAATTTACCATTTTTTAAATCGTACTTCATACTGCTAATTATAAATATTTAGATTTAATAATAGCCATGTAAAAGTATAAATCAAGTAATCAACTTTTAGAATTGCATTTGAATTTAAAATCAAAATAATTTGTAAGACTTATTAAAAAATATGTTAACGAAATAAGAATCCGCATGTTACAGATTCAACATGTGTTCCAAAAAATATACACTAGAGTGCAGCACCTTTAAGAATACATTGAAACAGTCTATAAAAGGCGAGTGAGCGAAGCGAAAGAGCTTGTCGTGAACAAAAAATAGTATGACTTTTTGCCCTGGGAATTTTAGCGCACTGTCTGTATAACTGATATTACCAACTATAAATAATATTACTGTTTGAGTTTACCGAACAAATGCTCGGCCCCCACATACTTTAAATTTTTTATCAAAAAAATATTGGATTTTTAAAATTTCGTTTTATTTTTAGTAACGATAACATGAAATTATCTTTCATTGTTCCGTGAAAAACTTTTGGAACATGTGTGTTGGAGTAAAAAAGAGTAATGTTTTTTAGTATGAAAAACCCATATTGTACATTATGTTTTTTGTATTTATGTTGTATTTATCTCTTAACTCCTTGAAATAGACCTGATAGAGTTTATGTTACGTATTGAAGGATTTGTGCATCCTCCTTAAAATGTTAGTGAATGTACTACAAATACTACATTAAAGTATATTGGTTTAAATAAGGTTAAATGAGGTAACAATATTATACAGTGAACAGTTTAATTTTTTTAACAATAAATTTGCTGGTTAATAAGTTACGTAGGCCTACGTGTTGATGCAATGAAACCATCTAAATAATAAAATAAAACCCACATTGTAATAAAACAGTTGATTACGTAATAACAAACAATTCTAAATTAACAATACCACAGCGAGGCCAGGCCAGGCCGACTATTGGGTTCATAGTGACCCGACTCTCCAAAGTTCATTAGTGGTTGTTCAAAAACTTTCTCTCGATCCCCTCCGAATTAAATTTCAAGTTTTAATCTTCTTATCAACCAAATTAAAAACTGTCCTTCGATATTCCGAAAATGTAAGTAGTTGTTATAACAAAAACCTACCTCCATTTACACTTTATAATTGATGTAATCTAATCATCAAAAATGATATTAAAGATTTATTCACTTTCAATGAATAACTTTTTTCTTGCGACCGATTGTTATTTTGTGCATTTGAAAATAATTTTGATAATAGTTCCACCGTATACAGGGTTATTACAAATGATGTTCTTGATTTCAAGCGTACATAGACTATTGTTATATTTGTAAATAAATTAAATAAAATGGCTATAATTTTTAGAAAAAACTTAACAAGTTTCGTTACAGGTACTTAGAACTATACTTTTTTCGATTTGGAAACCCCTTGTGACAAGATATGCTATATTTTTATTTCTACTTAAATAGCATGGGTGTGTATGTAAGTTGTCTGTCATGTGTTAATTGTAAGGACATATAAAATACATCCTAACTAATGAAACTACGGTAACCAAATTTTATTAAGTTATGTAGGCAAGCACAAGATATATGGGTTTGTCAATATCCCTTTAGAATAAAATAAAAACATATATTTGAGTTCCCAGTTCACCAGTGGAAAAGTTATTGATAAAAAATACTAAAATGATTAGTTTTTGGACTTCCTTTACATTATGTTTATTAAAATATTTAAAATTAAATAAGGGGCAACAATTGATTTTTGACTGTTTCTGAAAGGCTAGTTTTGCCATGACATGAATGGATTAAGTGTTATATGGTGCCTTGTAAGCCTCCATTCAAATGAAGTAAGAAAAGTGCATTTAAATTTAGCCATGGCTATTTTTTACGTAAAACTCGTAAGTAAACCATATTAAACAAATTAGAGTGAAATCGTTTTCTCCCTTAAGGAAGTACTCCATCAGAAGTTCATTAGCCAAATGGCCATTTTAAAGCAAGTTTTAATTGCCGCATTCAGTTCAGCGGGCGACACACAGCCTCCCCCCTGGGCGCCTCCCCCCTGGGCGCCTCCCCCCTGGGCGTCTCACCCCAGGATCCCTAATTTCCTGGATCCGTTTACTTCGAGCACTGCAACGTGTTAATACCTAGCACGTGTTTCGTTTTCATTTTATGATTTAATAGCTTTCCTAATTTTCCAATTTTTCCAAGAATGTTTTTTACAATCTTTAGACTTAATTATTTATTTGCACAATCAGTAATCGCTCATCTCAATGTTCATTTTAATTTTTCTTTACTTTTAGGTAGATTTTAAGTATTGAGTTTTTTCTTATTCAAGTTTATAACATAGGCATTCCTAAATTTTTATTGTAACAACGTATTTAATTTTTAATTGGGTTTGGAACAATACAAAAATAACATACGTACAATTCTTTTTCGTAGGGCATGGCTTGGAGCTACCTAAACCTAGACCTAAAGAAATGCAGCATGAAGTTGTTTCCCATTCATGTCTGTCTTGCTAGTGTCTTGCTAGTCATTCAACATTATTAAATCACATTATTCGTTTCAAAATAAACTATACAATTCTTGGGTTTATTGTGATAAATTCAGCAGAAATACTTAATTGTATCGGCACTTAGTTGCAGAATAATATAAACTAAAGATTTTCGTCTGGCCGAAATGCGACCAAAATGTCAGTTGATCTGGACCCAACTAGTTTAACAGTTAGTTGAAAGAAACAAACCCATTCAAAACGATTCAGTACATTGATATCATGCAAAGTGCAATAATTAAAACATCTGTTCTTCTTGATTTGCTAGCATTCTTCATTTCACCATGTCTATTCACTTGGTGTATTCTACCAATTACAATTCTCCTATAAGATTAACATTAAAACTTTGAAAGTCTTCAGGGCAAATCCCTGAGCCAGTAGGAAAATAAACGCGGTTGTCTATTAATTAAGTAGACTCTCATTCGTGTTCGTTCCTTGACGCTTTCATTAATATCATAACCTGTGACTTAGGGATTAATTTACGTTTAGACAATAATTCCAAACTAAACACGATAAAATATAAACACGATCAATGCACTATAGCCCGTTGTAACATTATAAGAACATGTTGATACCGATGGCAGCAGCAGAGATCACAGATCGCTGATTGGCAATCTCCGTCGCGCGACTGTGGGCTAATCTCAGTAGCAGATCATGCTCATTATCTGGAGGCACAGGTTGGAATCAATCAGTTTAATGAATCACTCTTCCTCTCTAGACGAATGTAACTGCCTAGAACCAAAGACAGATTGTTGTTTCAATTGTTTATTTGTTGTTTGTCATTATTGTTTTTTTGCGCGAGTTTTTTTTTTAACGTGTCTTTATTATGCTAGTGATGACGATCAAAAACATCAGCTTGGTAGCAGAATTTATACACCGTACTGTAATTCGAAACCCAACTTACAGATTGGTTGCTTTCCTGAAGTGTTTTGTCCCATAAAATTTTAAAATATAAATTGTAGGATTTATAATGTAAAAGAGCGGAACGAAAGATTCAATTTAAGAATATCTTACATATGGTAAGTTCAAATTATGCTTCTAAAAATATTACCAAAATTCCTATTCATAGCATTACTGTAGGTATAATTCTAAGGCGCAATCGAATTTATTTTAACATATATTCTTTTCTGTATAATTAAATGTATGACACAAACTACAGTGCTGACCATGCTTTGAATTCTCTATCCGGCTGGAATGTATGTATGTGTTGAACTGATGTATCACGTTTGTGTGTGCTTTGTTAAAGTTGACAGCCTCCAACGTCAGCTGTCTGGCCTCAATTGGCCGTCAGGTTTAGCTCGTTCGCTGCGCTCACTCGCCACAAGTATTTTTTGTTGTCTATAGTTTTTTTTATTAACAATCTTCCCTCAATAATTTAAATGAGAACAGCTGTTTATAAAATTAATAATCCTTTAAGTAGGCCGAATCATATGTTAGAATACAAAATGTTGCTTCCATAAGAATTACATGGTAATTTTGAGGACGTCGAGGGCGTAGTCCTTTGTGAATATTAGTATCAAAATAGTCAGAATTTCCTATTTTAAGCCTAAATAATGAGTATACCAAATTTCAGCACTCTAGCTAGTCGGCAAATCGGAGAAATAGTGATGATGAATGAGTGAGTGAGTCAGTGAGGGAGTGAGGGCTTTCCCTGTTATATGTTTAGACTATAGTAGGATTCACGAAAATAGTGCGATGAGAGTCGATGCACTGTTGCCAGATGTATTCTAAAACACGTTTCTCTACTGTATAACACATGGTAAACATAACCACAAATGACAACATTGCAGGGTGAGAGGGGGTGAGGGGGGACACAGCTGTTAAAATTTCCATCGGACTATTTTCGTGCATCTTACTATAGCTGACCCGGAATGCTTTGCAATGCCAACTTGTGAAATTTTTTGCCCTTCAGGTGAGCTCGTTCGCTACGCTCACTCGCCGCCAGTCCATAATATCGTCTAGTTTTTTAATCATTACCAATCTTCCCTCAATAATTTAAATGAGAACAGCTATTTATAAAATTAACGATTTTTTTAAGTAATCGTATGTTAGAATACAAAAAATTTCTTCCATAAGAATAACATGTTAACTTTGAGGAAGTCTAGGGCGTAGCCCTTTGTGAATATTAATATAAAAAATTGTCAGACTTTCCTAAGCTCAAAAAATGAGTATAAACTTCAGCACTCTAGGTACGTACTCGGGAAGTTGATCCGGTGTGATGAGTGAGTCAGTGAGTGAGTGTTCATGTTATATGTTTAGATAGGGAATTATACATTTATTTTTAGTTTAGGGTACGTTTGTTTATTTCTAGATTTTTCGTTACCAAACCAACACTCCAGAACCAATTAAATTCACACTAATCTAACTTTCCTTTTCAACACTTATATAACGCCAAATATAGGATAAGATTTTTTTAATTGATTGAATATCCAAATAAAATTTACAAAATTAATTTAATTATATACCAACAGGATAATTACATTTTACAGAATTTTTATCTCTGCGAAATTTGGTATGGAGATTGTTTGGATAATAGATTGTGCTTGTTCATGACATGATTGACTTTAATAAATCTGCACGAATAATTAACTAATTAAGGACTGGAAATGTATAAATATGCAACAAAATTTGTAATAATATCATGTTATAATAATAATAATAATAATGCTCACAGACTAGTTTTATTTCAAAATAAATTCGCAAATGTTTCAAAACGATAACTGTCTTTAAGTCCCCCGGTTTATAAATGTCATGGAGGGTAATTTAATTTAGGTGAAACTATTTAACTTAAACTAATTTTAAAGTATATCCAAGTCTGGAGTGTGTAGGCCCTACTATCATATTTATTTAATGTAATTTAATATTTTTATTAAATATTATTTTATAGATGAAAAATTATTTGAACCCCATACGTAAACACTTTGAGTAAAAAACTAAATACCAGCCTATTCATGATAAAACAAATAAAATCTTATAGTAATATAGAAATAGCCAAAACAGATTATTTTTATGTTTGAATCAAAAGTACGGTTTTTTCTGAATGGGGGGGGGGGTACAACAAAAGCCAAGTTTAAAATAATTCTGACACTCCAAAAGAAATGCATCAGGATCGTGGCTGGCCCTCACCACCTGGAAAGCTGCAGGGATGCTTTTAGAGCACAGGAAATCATAAGACAATAGTGTCTCTGTACATCCAAGAAGTAGAGATGTATGTGGAATGGGCAAGATCTGTAAAGATACAAGGACATTCACCAACACAACACGAGAAATGGTGAGCTATACATTCTACTAGCACACCACCTAAAGCTGTTTAAAAATAAACCATCTTAACAACTCACTGCTTTAAGATATGCTAAGATATCGCTGGATCTCGCTCGGATCGGCTCGTGGGCCGTCCATTCTACCCTCTCGCGAAAAGTCTTTCAATCAAATCAAATCAAATATCTTTATTGTCACAAGGCTATAAATCATAGCGTTGACAACAAGTCACAATACAGAATAAAATAAAATAAATACTTAAAATTCTAAAGTGATCGACAGAGATGATACAATAGCACAATCATATTTAAAACTAAAAACAAGTCTCGCACACTGTAGTATTATTTTTTTAAGGTACTGTTTCAGGTTTATTTTAAATTGAAATGCATCTGAAACATGTTTTAGATTGGGAGGTAATTTATTTGTTGAAGTAACTGAGGAGTAATAAGTTTGATTTTCAAAAATGGTTATTCTATGGTCAGGAATGGTTATGGAAGATTGGTTACGAAAACTATAGCAAAAATTTGATCTTTAAAGTGAAATTTGTCTTTGTTGTTTGCCAAAAAAGTAAGACAGTTCAAAATATACCAACCAGGAGAAGTTAAGAGATTACTTTAAGAAAAATCACCCCTACATGATTGGGACTTCTGAAAACCAAAGATCAACCTAAGTGCCTTCTTTTGTAGGCGGGAAATCTGTTTGTGCCTCTTTGTCTCAGCACCCCAAATGGCTACACAATGAAACTCTCATCCAGAATTGGCTACAAATTTTAATTCCACACTTTAATATGACACTATTTGTAATCTTATAAGTGCAAATATGATTTTATTTTCAATTCTGCTAAAATAAAACTCTTGTTCTTTGTTGGTAAACACAGTACCCCAGATAGCACAAAAACGTTATTTTCACGTGAAAATAACGTTTATTTTTTTACATTTTCACGTAAATTTCACGCGGAAAAAAGGAGGAAATCACGTTATTTTCACGTAAAAATAACGTAATAATTGTACTGAATTTCACGTGAAAAAAAGACGTGAAAATGACGTTTTTGTTTCACTTAATTTTTACCTTTTTAACTTATGTTTTACTGAAGATTTAACAATTTTTTTTTTCAACAAAATTTGTAAATGAATGCTTTTTTCTAACCAATACATTTAAAAAATGTAAATAAAGTCGATCAAAAATTTCTCATCCTCATCTGGATTTGAACACAAACCTTTCTGTCAATGTCCTAGCGCCTTAACCCTCTCAGCCACTTTTGTTGTACCTTATGAAGATTTAAATTACTATTTATACATTTAATACTCAACCTTCCTTGCACTTAAGCAAGTCAAAATTAAAACTCTGGCCCAATTTGAAATAACTCTGTGTTTGTTAATAATAATAATTTTTTAAATCTTTTATAACTGTATTTACTATTGCGTATTAAATATTTAAAGTGTTATTAAAATTAATATAACCAACGCATGAAATTACATCCTGTTGGAATAATGTAAAGGCTAAAAAATATAATTATAAATTAATTGTTGATACCACAAATTGAAATTTAAATTGTTATTTCGAAAGCTATAATTAGACAATATCCCTACATAAGTAAATCTGATACTTTGACAGTCAAATATAAAATTATCAATAACTAAAAAGTAAAATAAAATTTGAAAATAAATTTTTTAATTTAATTTTTTTAAATACGGTATACATTTTTACATAGATTTTAAATGCAAAAATACTTACTCTCTCGTTTACCCCGTTTTTTAGATTTAAATTTTGCCACATAATTTGTACATGAGAAATATTCTATTATTCGCCTTTTTCTCATTTGACATTTTTCACATAATTTTCACGTTAAAATGATATTATATTTTCATCAGTTTTTGACATTTTACATGTTTAATGTAATTTTGACGTGAAAAAATATTCTTCTTTTCACCTTTTTTTCACGTTCACATTTTTCACGTAATTTTGACGTGAAAAAATATTCTTTGTTTCGCCTTTTTTCACATTCACATTTTTTACGTAATTTTGACGTGAAAAAATATTCTTCTATTTACTTTTATATAATTTTTAAATTTTACACGTGAAAAAAACGTGATTTTCACATTTTGTGCTGACTGGGCAAGATCGTGCCACAACCATCCTACACTCATCTCTCATTCATATTTAGGTTAAAATACCTACTGTGTGAAATCCCTGTCTTAAAAAAGTGATTTAGTGAATATAAAACATAAAGTAAAAAAATGTAAAAAAATTTTGGTGAAAATCACGTTTTAAATTTCACGTTTTTTTACTTTCACATTTTTACGTTATTTTCACGTGAAAAAAACTATTATTTTTCACTTTTACATTTTCACCTTTTTTCACGTGAAAATAACGTGATTTTCACGTTGTGTGCTGACTGGGACGTTGCAAAGTTTCAAACGCGCGTGGAGTCAAACTCGTGCTGCTCCTGCGCAGCGGGCGGTGGCTCTCTCTCTACACTACACACTGAGCGATCAAGCTAATGTCTTTTTGTAGTGTTAGATCAATACCATTTTCTCAATTCATTGAATGAAGAAAGTTTTTGCCAGTTATTTTACATTGTACGGTAGCTAAGTTTAACGGCCGTTTTGACGTGGTGTTGCAGAAACAAGCGATGCTGGTCCGTCAGCTGGAGGAGGAGCTGCGACTGCGGATGCGGGGCCCGAGCCTGGAGATGCAGCAGCAGATGGAGGTGCTGTTCGCCGAGAACGAGCACCTCACCAGGGAGATCGCCATACTCAGGGAAACCATCAAGGTAACAACAAAACAAAACATTAAATACATCTTTATCTTACATATATCCAGTAACCTCGTCAATAAATCTTCCCCGGAAATTATTCTGAAATTCTAAATAATTTTAGCACAGTATTTGCTCCATAATAACGGTAAGTATATGTTATATACTTCAATATCAGCAAAAATTTGTTGCACTTGAATGTTAAAAACAGTTCTAAAGATTTTTTCTAAACTGTAATATTTTAGCTCCCAAATAAAATAATACTTAATTAATTAATCTATTTTAATTTATTTCCTGGAATTGAGTTGTGATAATTGTAACATTGATCTTAAGGAGAAAAATTTTATGAAAATTATGCTGGTAATATTTTAATAACTTACATTATATGTTTAGTTTGCATATAAAGACGGTTGGTTACTCAATGAAAACAAAATAATACCATTTATCAGCTTAAAATCGTATTTTATAGCCTACTCGTGATTATGATGGTTCGGGAGAATAAAAATACGGCAAAAGAACAAAACCATTAAACCATTAAATTGCGATTCAATCATAGTAAGAGCAAAATATAAATTTAGAATTACAACTATAGAGGTAAAATCACGTGTTTCAGTATGTTTTTCGATGAATTTGTACCGCACTGCAATATCCTTGTCTTGGATTAATAATTTTGAATAGCGAGTGAGAGAGGCTAGAGTTAGACAGATTGACTTGGCGGAGGGAAAGATCAATTATCATTGGTTGTTTGGCTATTAATTAATAACGCTTTCTAAAAAAACAGATGGTTATAGATATTATTAAAGCTACACAAGTCATTACACCCATTCCACTCTCATCCTTCATTCATATTCGCCTTAAAAGTACGCCCTGCTAGCTTCGGCGTCTTAGAAAGTAATACTGTAATGTGCTAAAGTGAGCACAGCATTTTAGCTCTCTGGAATATTGTTACATGATAATTTTAGAAGTTTACCAAACAAATTTTCGTTTAATAAATTATTTGTTTACATAAATAATAATATTGCCAGATTCAAATCGTTTTTAATAATTAAATTATTTGTTGTCCGATTCGATGACAAAGAAAGTTCGCTATTTTCAGGATGCCTTCTATCAGTAAGGGTTTGAACCTATTTCACAAATATTTTGTTATAATTATAACTATATGGAGTTTTGAAGAACAAGCAGGGAACCTATGAAGATGCATAGTAAAATTCAATTAATAAGCATGATTAAATTAAACTTTAAAATTTGATATCCATAAAGTAATACACTGAGGGAAAAATAGGATTAAGATTCATATTTATTTACAAATGAAGAAAGCTGCACTAAAACGAAACTATTTTGTTGACCTAATTTTATTTGTCTTATAATTTCTTTCTTTTCTATAAAAAAGTAAAAATAAGTATGGTATTTGTAAGTAATACTATTCCAGTAAACAAAATCATTTAAAAGTTTGCCCTCAACATCAGAAAATAGTTGCACTTTATGCCCTTGTCAGAGTCATGTTCGACTTCCCAGTTCCTAGAATCCATTTCCCCAGCACGCGACGTCATGTCACTTACTATCGCCTCTTTAATTGGGTGTTGTCTGTAGTTTTGTTTAGTAATTAAACTCAATCTTATTTCACCTCAGTACCAGGAGTTAAATAAACAGTTCAGTAAAAACTATATTTTAAATCAGAAATGAAGTATTGTAGTTATTGTAGATGTCAACTTTCAAAATTAGAAAACATTTGATAAAAATGTATTTTTAACTTTTTTAGGAGTCAAAACATTAAATTAAATATATGGCGGTTAAAAAATAATGCGAAATTTAAATCATAATTATAAAAAGTTTACATTCGGAAAAAATGACGCGGTTATGTAAAATCAAATTGTTTATTAGGGTATTTAGAACAGTATATTCAATAGACAACTCAACAATATGAACACTAAGTATTTCAAATGTCCATAATATACATACAACTACTTTTAAATTTCGATTACTTATATTTAATTTCAAACAAAATCTAATTTTGTTAGTATTTTTCAGTTTTAGCGAATTTCCCATAGGGGAATAAGCTATTACCGTAGGTCTCATGGTAAGACCTAAGCCCGGGACCATGTTACTTTTTCGTTTTGAGGTGCCCAGAGACCAAAAATAATAGTCATTAAAATTTATATATATATATATATGTATATATATATATATGTATATATATATATATATATATATATGTATATATATATATGTATATATATATATATATGTATATATACGATAACTCTTGTAAAAATGGTCCGATCGACACCAAATTTGGTAGAGATGTGTAATCCTACGTTTATTCGGATGAGTTCGAAAACCAGACATATCGACCTACCGGAAGGGGTAGTTTTGGGGGGTTTTGTACCCCAAAAATGGGTTTTTTGCATTTTTCATATGTAAATTTGAAAAATTTTAAACTTTTATCTTGACCATTGGAATTAGCTCAAAAAACACACAATTTAGTATTTTGAAGTTTTGTTCTATCTCTATTGGTTACCGAGAAATTACAAAGTCTAAAGACAGTACATTGTCTTTTGGGGCTCCAATGTTAATCTTATGGAGGATAATGATGTGTTAATATTTCACTTATTAACCAATATTTTTGGATGAAACTTGGTATTTAGCTTCATTTTGTTGAGATTCATCCATTTAAGTTAAAAAATCTCGGATTTTTTACTTATCATGGCAGCAAACCTGCATACTCTTTTCCCATGTTAATCTTATGGAGAATAGGCAAACTCTTTTATTTATGGGCAGATATTGATGAAACTTACTATATGGCTTTATATGGTCGAAATAAATTTTTTCTATGCTAAAAACCTTCTTTTAGTGTCCCCCATGGCAGCATACCTGCATACTCTTTCCCTATAATTATCTTAAAGAGAATAGACATTTATTTCCCTATTTATGAGCACGTGATGAAATTTTGTTTACATGTTTAGCTGGTCAAAATTAATATTACTAATTTGGAAATTCGCTGAGTACGCAGGTCTGCTGCGACGGGGGGTATTTTTCTCTTTTTTTGCAACTATGAATTTCCGCAACATTCCTATATTACATGTTCATTTAACCAGTACACACAATAGCCACAACTACCTGTGACAAAATCAAGTAGGCCCTAATCGGTGATCAATGGTAGGCCTAATATTAGTAATCGGGTCATGATAGATGAACTTAATAGTTATTGTTTGGAAACTGAAACAGAATAATTATTACCGGCACAATTAATCAAATAAACTTGTAATGTAGTTTCCTTACGCATTTCTGCAGACATATTTGAAAGAATGATCGTTAATAGGTGCCTAAATCTATTTTTGTTGTTTTGAAAAACATTAACTTTTTTCAATTTGGGATGTAACAATATGATAACTTACTAAGTTTTTGTATTAAGACTTTATAAATACAGTTTTTTTTTTTAATTCATTTAAAAGTTAAAAAATTAAACGATTGAAAATGTATCCAGGATAAGGTTTAATATATCTTCAATTTCTTGTGATTAAAAACTAAAATATACTTCTAAGGTCAAATTGTCTTTGTTACAGTATGCATAATCAACCAAAATGTTGACGCCTTAATTGCATTGCAAAAAATCAAACCACATATTATAAAATTTAAATTATTTTATTTACTTGCCAATCGTGTTACAAGTTTATCCCCCTCCTAATCTCAAGAATTCCGTTTCACTCACTGTTAGTAGTTCCTCTTCTAAAATCAAGTGCCTAATCATTTTCCACATTTGAAGAATTTCTATTTCAAGATCTAAAAGTGCCGCATCTTCCTCTTTAACTGCAGATACTTTTGGTTTACTTTCTGGGCCGTTCATTTCTACTACTGCCTGAGAATTTTGAATTAGGAGTTCGAAGAAATTTAATGATGTTTTTTCCATTTTGTAACAAATTTCGTTCCCTAGAAACAACTTTAGGAATTATTCATACTAATTTTTTTATTATGCATTTCAAGGATAGTTAATTTATTTCTAAGGAATCTTCGTTACGTTTAGGTTTGTGGTTTCATAACCAAGTTTCCCTGAGAGGCTAAGAAAACTGGACAACCTTACCGGCAGTACTATTTCTACCGCTTGAATTAAAAACTATTCACACTCTTGACTGCTCCGCTCTCTCATCATTTAGTACTTCAATTTAATGTACGAGACATTAGGTCGGTAAAAACTCACGCATTTTCTATGACCAGTATATTTAAAATCGTCAAATCGTTGGTATTTTTGGTTTGTATTGAAACCCTTTTTTGGAATAAGTACAACGAAGGAACTTATTCCAACCAAACGTCTAATCTCAATTCAACTACTACTAGTAACTAGCAGTCCGGTCCGGTCTTAATAAAATTAAAATAAGATTGTTCAAGATTAAAAAGTGGAAATGTAGAAAAGACTAAGAACTGTAGGCCTATATGTTTAGGCTACGAAACGGCGTATTAATAATTATCTGCTGTTGACATAGGACTTCTTAATTTTCTCCTAGTTTTTCACACTTTTAGGCCTAATCTTGGACTAACCTAACAATTTTATGAGAATGCTTTTTTAGTAAGACAAAAAGATTTGCCTATGGTAATATTAATCTTGAGACTCAGCTTCAGCTGTCCGTTTGTTAATTTTTGTAATAACTTGATCCACTTAAATGCCCTTTGTGGTTCTTTCCCAAATACAGTATATTAATATTCCAAATTTTGTAAAGTATATATTTTACAAAATAGTCAATGCATTTTCATTTTGAAGTGTTAGCTGGACATTTCAGAACCTTGTTGCTCGCCTTGTGAGACGGATATTTTTTTATTCTGTATTAAGTTGATCGTTTAACGTAAAGATCCGGCAGGCCATCAGTCTCAGTCCATCATTCGCTTCATCAAATACATCAATCTTGCCATCGAGCGGCACTTGATCTCAAACCCTCCCTTGGTTAATCAACCCCACCACTCTGGCTGGCGTTTCACCATAATTACTCTATTTACTTCCTTTCAACACATGTTTATTGTGAAACATCAATTTTTATATATTTATAGGCAAGCATGTTTTTTCTCATTTTTTCTCAACTAGTGTGCATCGCAGGAAAAATACGCGCAGATGAGCAGAATCATTATAATTCGCATCGGTCCCCAGGGTTACGTCCTAAAGTCTTACTAAGTTTCTATGTTAGAGAGATTCAATGGGTTAAGATTCATAAGGATCTTATGGAAAAGAAGTAATTTATTGAATCATTAGACAGCTTTTAGTGTTGCATTAAAAATTGTAACGAAACAGGAGGAACAGATGTTTCAGTTATAAAAATTGTGTGTTCAATAAGAAATTTCAAAGTTGGTCTCCATGTTTGAAAATGGCGGCCAAATTTTAAAAATCGGATTTCATGTTTTTTATATGATCTCTAAAAGGAGGTAAAGTCCCCCATTTAATATTTTCTGTAATTATTCTAGTTTACAAGATACCAATGGTGGCACCCCTTGAGTTGATCACCCTCTATATATGATAGAATATTAATTTTTGTAATTCTGTAAGAAGCCTACATAGATACTTAGAATGACTAGTAATGCTCTAATAATAATTAGTAAAAATTATTTATAGAACCGTTTTGCCCTAGTTAAAATAACCTAAGAAAATTCAATAGAGCGGTCTCAATCTACAATTCTTGTTGTTATAAAATTTATCTAAAATTTAAATTGCAATTTACAAAAACGAGAAACAATTATTTTACTATTTTAAACTTCCCTTTTGCCGTTTAACTAGTTATTTCTTTTACAAATGTTCATTTCTTATTTGGAATAAAAAGTTCATGTGTAAACAATATGTAGTACGATGATGGTATAGTAACGATTTGGCTTCTTATTATAAAACAACTCTTTTACAAAATTAATTTTTTTGAATCTTAAATTAAATAAAAGGAAGGGCGATATAGGCTATCCGAGTAATAGTACTATGTTACAAAATGCCTAGAAAACTTAGTTTGAAAGTTGAAGGGTATAAGGAAGGTTTTGAGGCCTGGTTCAGCGTTTTGTTCGAACAATGATATCATTATAGACCCAAGAAACGTCACCGGTAGTATCAGTACAGTCTTTATACAGCTCTAAATATCAAATATCGGTCAGACTAGTCTCTCCTTTTCTTGAATCTATTTGTTTGACACGCCAATGTCTCACGAACCCTCCGTCAATGTCTTGATTCCAAAATTGTTGTCACGAAAGGATTTGAATTTCAACTATTTATCACTTAACCTTTGACAGTCGGAAAATACATAGATTATTTTTTGTAGGATGAATAACACCCTTTATCCGGCGAAGCAATATTGCGTTGAAAACTTAGGTAAAGCAATAATAAAGCAAATAAACTGTTTGGGTGAAATTCGTGGATTCACCAAAATATATACTTTAAAAATAATATTATTTATTCAATCAGAGGGTAAAATAAAATTTGCGATAAAGAAGCAAATACAAATAGAGACATAAAAAACACAGCTATATTTACTTGAAACTAAAAGGATACATAATATTCAACTAAGAAAATACACTATGCAAGAGCGTGTTCTTTGAGTCTTGCGTGTATTCACGATTATTTATGCAGGTTTGTAGGTCTATATATAAGGAATTCATGGTTGTTTTGCATGTCGTGACCATGTAAGGTGCACATGTCTTAAAAAGTTTCAAGCGGAATTACGATTTTTGTATGTTAAAATAATCCGGAGCATCAAGTCCAAAATTGGCGAGCTATTGCATGTCCAGATCTTTTCTATTTTACCTCTTTTAGAATAAAATTAACGTCAGGTGGGTTTTGTTAGTCCTTTAAATGTTTAATTGATTACCTTTATTGAATTGCCTTTAGAAGTCCTTGAAATTAATTTTTATTATAATTTTGAAGATGAAATTTTGTCCACTCGTTGTAAAACCTGATATTGACTCAAGAAAAGGAGACAAAATCTGCTGTATGAGTCAATATCAGGTTACTCATCTTAAATCCAGCTTTATTTTTTATGAACATTAGTTCTCCAATCCTATTTGATTCCTTAAGAAAAAAACAACGCCACTTCAGCGTGGTACCTCCTTCCACATCCTTTGGTTGCCCCAAGACCGCATCTAGAAATCTCCGGTTCGCCTTGTTTATTGAATATTCAACTCGCAGCCACTAATTAATTGCACCTTATGAAAGTGGCATCTTCAATGACACGGGGATATATGATACAGCCTATATACAGGGTGTCTTTAAAGTCCGTCTCCAAACTTCATAATATGGCTAATTGGGTAAAAGGGAAAAAGTTCATTTGAAGGTATGTCCTAATATGCATATTTACCCAGATATCCGCCATTTTGTTTTTTCCACTTAACAATTCTTATTTCGGTGACGTTATGATGTAGGAACATATTATGAAGTTTTGTTACGGAATTTAAAGACACCCTGTATATAGCTTATAGTACTTTACTCGTTGTACTTTTCCTGTACTAGGCGCCACGAAATTGCGAGCTTGGAAATTTGTACAGTTGAAGTTGATTTACATTAGTCTTACCTAGCCTAGTGACGTTGCCGTTTTTGTTTTGTTTTCATGTATGCCTACTATTGCAGTAATTAATAACAGATGCCAACAGCTGGATAGGTCGGCACAAATCGGCAACACTGTTTTAAATTCAGGCTCGCATTTCATATTGCCTACTATAGTTCATATACCTACTATAGTTCATATTGTTCGGCTATTCTAAATTCTGTCTTTCTATGAAAAACACTTGGCATTTATACCTTAGTTTTTGGTGATTACTGATTTTCACAATATTAAATTGGTCGGATGTCATTGATTTAGAACAAAATTAAATTTTTGTGTTGAATCAAAATAAAATGCTCGATTTCAAGCAACAAGTACACTACACGCTAAAATCCAAAGAGTGAAATAGGTCGTTCTTTAGGTGGAAGAATTCAAAAAATATTCTTAAAGAGTGGAAATTTCACTCAAAATGAGCGTAGAAAAAATGTATTTTGAAAAGTATGAAATATACTTTTATTAAAAGAATGAAAATTCGATATAGTTCAGAGTGTCTGAATTTTACTTCCTAAAAGAACAGGTTTCGTTCTATTTCGGATGAATCCTGGAGTCACGTGTCGTGCATGAGTGACTAGCCTCGAGAGCACAGGAGTAAGATTTTCCCTTCGCCATCTCCGTTATGATTATAGTGGTTGGTTAGTGGTTCAAGTGGTAAAGTGGTAAAAAGGAAGATTGAAGATTATATCCAATAAACGCGAACACTAGATCCTATACCTTTACTTTGCTTTTAAGAAGCACCAGTACAGTTCACACGTGTAGCCTAGGGCCTTATGGTGTTCACTGATAAACTACTCTCATGAGTTGGCCTATGCCAATGTCTGTCTAATTAACTTACATAAATTATAACACATGTTTATAATCTCACTATCAATTGTCAATAACTAGCTTGATGAGCCAAGCCAAGAATTATACAAGGGTCTGTAAACCACCTAATTTGGAAAGATTCGTTAGGTTAGGTTTAACGAAAAAAGTCTTTTTATGAAAGAATATTAGTTCTTCATTTAGTGAAAAGTCACTCTTTTGAAAAGTTAATTTCACTCCTTTAAAAATTAAAATCATTCCTTTTAGGATTGATTTTCACTCAAATTTGGACGAAAACATTCACTCTTTTGGTGGGTGATCAAAGTTTCTCTTTTGAGGTAGTGAATTTTCACTCTGAAAGAGTGGCTCAATTTCAACTCTTTAGAAAAGTGGTGAAATGACTCAACAAGAGTGAAAATATCTCCTTTCCATTTTACAGTGTAGTCATTATTAAATTTTCTATCGATTCAATTACTTAAAGAATTGGAATTACTGTTTGGTATATTTTATTAAGGTAAACAAAAAAGCACAATGATACACACCTTGAGCTCTACTCAGTTAAGAGATTCAGACGCCATTTGATATTTTGCAAATATCATATTTGAAAACATTTCGGTGAGTACGATATATTAAGAGGGTCTAGAAATAATCTTAGAATTTTCTTTTCAGATGAAACCCCTTTTTCATTCAGCTTCTATTTCGGCCAATATTTTCCTCCCTTAGGCAAATTGTCACTGTGGAGTGTAATGTTTGATCTATCCCACTGGGGTTTCGAATGTACCGTTTATGGTGACCCGATTTGTCGTACAGTCAGTGTAATGGTACTAAATCAAGCTGGATTTATCGTGTCTATTAAATGCAAACTTATAACATTATATTTGCCGTGTGTGGTCGTGATTTTGGGCCGTTAGTTCTTCCCTCTGGGTCACGGAACTCGACTTGTCTCTTTCCAAATAAAGGGGTTCTCGTCGCTCTGCCCAATGTTTATCGCATTGTATCCGACTATTGTGTCTTACTTACAGACTTCTTTAGGATTTTTACCTTAATTGAATAAAATCGTGACTATATTATAAATATATCGATAAGTTTTACGTATTTAATACACCTTTTGTAGTGTAGGCTTATTATCATTTAATGATATGAGGAATCCAAACAATAGTTAAAACTCATTTTTTTTAAATTGTCTATTCGAATTGTCTATTTGAAGAACAGGCTCTTATAGTGACTCATATTGCAAATGTAATGTCCGACGATTACTCTCGAGTCACAGATCAGTCTCAAATTTCAGTCGAATATTCTTTATGCCATTTTTAAGGCTAAATTAGTTGGTGAAAACATTTGGTTGGATAGTAATAAAATTAACCTTAAATTTAACTTTTTAATTTTCCCCACAAGTAATGCGTTGGAGGCATTTTTAGTCGTCGGTTCTTTGTTTACATTTTGGCAACGTCTTTGCGAGTCTTAACAATCAAGACTGAGACGTTCTGATTGGTCAATTGACCCAAGGTCTGTAAAGGAAGAAGCATAACTTCTTCCCAGGTCAGCTGAATAGCTGTTTTTTGTGTTCCGGATATGAAGCGTCAAAACTAAAACGGAAGTTAAGTTACACGTTATAATATTCACCATTACACAGCTGATTGAAAAAAATAATAAGCAGTCTTGCCATAGGTACGATATTTATCGTAAAGACACAATATTACTCTATTTTACATTTGGATTATTAGTTCATAACAAACCATTAGATAGTGACCAAACTAACACTCAATCAATCAAGGTAAATCTAAAACCATAAATTTGACCATATTTTGCTTTGAAATTCCTTATTTTAGTAATTGTTGAGACAAAAAATTCCCAACCCAAACGAGAACGATTGTTGTTTCCTGTAGCGTTGGCAACACTTGCAGGTAACAAAGAGTAATATGTTGGTTTTTTTAACACTTTCTTAACAAAACCTCTGTAGCGAGATCCACGGATGTCGCAGAAAGTGACACCATTGCTCTTATGGGATGTAGCTCATCTGGCCCTGGCCTACACAGTCACCTTGCTATTGACCGGCTCAATTCCAGCCCAGTTCAAAGTTGAAATTATTGGATCTTGGATCCGGCGTCCAGAACGGAGAACGGGAGCAAGGTTTTGTCGGTTAAGAATGTGTTAAAAACCAACATATTACCAACGAGGTTAAATAGATATAGAGTGCTCACCAGATAGGGAAAAGTGTCCCTTTTTGACTGGCGCCATGTTACCCACGATTCCCGCCGTTTCCATGGTAACCAGTCCTTTGTTTACACTTTTCCAACAGTAATTTACTATTTTACGCACACGTTTCTATGGTAACCAACTTCAATAGCCTGCTCACAGACCATCAAATCAAACTAATTTAAAAACAAACAACAAATAAACATGTGTTTTAAAAATATCATCAGTAATTTTTGAAGCTTGTAGAGACTAATCAGATTAGCTAAAACTAGTAACCAAGGAAACAGGAGTAAAGTGTGGGATGGTTGCCAAGGAAACGGCGGGAATCATGGGTAAAATGACGCAAATCAAAAAGGGACATAAAATTAACATGTGATGAGCACTCTATATCTATTTAACCTCGTTGCATATTACTCTTTGTTATCGGCAAGTGTTGCCAACGCAACAGCAAACAACAATCGTTCTCGTTTGCGTTGGGAATTTTTTGACTCAACAATTACTAAAAAAAGGAATTTCAAAGCAAATTAGGGTAGAATTTTTGGTTTTAGATTTACCTTGATTGATAATTTGTTATTTGGTCATTACCTAATGGTTTGTTATCAACTAATAATCCAAATTTAAAATAGAGTAATATGATGTCGTTTAGATAAATATCGTACCCTTGGCAAGACTGCTTCATTCTCTTTTTCAATCAGCTGTGTAATGGTAAATATTATAACCACTATTATAACGTAACTTGACTTCCGTTTTAGTTTAGACGCTTCATATCCGGAACGCAAAAAAAGCTATTCGGCTGACCTGGGAAGAAGTTATGCCATAGATTAAGCGTACTCCTCAAGGATCCTTTGAGGAGTATGCTTAATCTATGGTTAAAAACACCATATGATCGAGTATGTAGGTTTGCTGCCATGGAGTGTTGTTAGAAAATCTAAGTTAATCAATAATTGGTGAATGTAAACACAAGGATCCTTGAGGAGTATGCTTAATCTATGGTTATGCTTCTTCTTTTACAGACCTTGGAACGGGATGGGAGTGAAGTAGTCGCACAAATTGAAACATAGTTCCTAATTTGGAGGTTATGTGATTGTGTCAATAATTGTCAAATTGGTTGCTCTAATTAGAGTAACGAAAAGCCAACTACAATGTACTAAACTAATTAATATGTCTTATTTTTGAAAGTGTATTCATAAAGTGAAATTTGAACAGTAAGTAGATTGCTTTATTTCTTGACGTTAATAACTTATGGTAGGCAAAGCCTTTTAGGACCAGTTTCAGTTTTTAATTCATTATACATGTTGTGTATCAACCTTATATTTTATTACATTTCACCAATTCATTACATTTTGGATTTTAGTGAGTAAGCGAAAAGTAGTTAGACATTAAAATCAATATAAATCATGAATTACAGAAGAATACCATAGCCTAAAGGCTATGTTTAGGCCTATATCATTCCTGTAACTTTCATAAGTGAGAGTTTTTTTATTGAATTTTAATTACAAGTAATTTTAGTTGTTTTTAAAACCATTCCAAAGTGGGATCAAATTTTTTGAATGTGACAGTCCCGAATACTAGAGTTTAAATTTCTTCTTCGAATAGACGCTTGCGGGATGAGGTACGAGAACTTACTCCTAGTTATGATTTGAAATTGATTTCACGTGTTAAGCGATATTGATAGCACACTTGCTTATATGTACTTTATAGCAGAGCCAGCTAAACTGATATACCCAGTAGCCCACATCGAGGCGTGCTCACAGTCATTGATCCACATTAGAAAACACAAGACTCAATTACCCATCGACAAACTGCTGAACAAACCTTTCGCTGCAGGGTTTCATCACTTGCCTGCAACTTCCCCTTTCTTTGGACATTTCTTGTGTGGTCTTTTTAAAATTGCATTAACTTACTCTGTATGACAAATTGTAACCTACAGTTGTTCAGGGTTAGTACTCTCACTGTTATAATCTGAAATCATTCGATAAGGAAATAAGATTTATTGTAAGCTATTATAAATTTTATAAATAAAATACTGTAGCTTGTTGGACCCAACGTTGATTCCATGTTTTTTTTATTTTAGCTTTTATAAACATGTTTGCCAATGTGCAACTATGTAAAACAAAAGACAACATATATACCGTAAAGTAAAGTTAATTTTGATTCCTTTATGGTTAACAAAAATTCAAATATATAAACTAAAACTTTCGGGCGAATAAAAACTACCGACTTTTTTTTAATCATCTACACATGTACTTTTTCTTTCATTGTACAAAAACCTGTCAACTTTTTTGTTTATTTTCAGGAATTACTTTAGAAACTTTTGATAATCGTATTATTTTATATTGGTATTCAAGAACAGGTTCAAATAAAGCCCAGAAAATCTATTTATGGAAATACGCAGAGAATGCAATTATTGTGTTCTAAAAGGAGGCAAAGTCGATTCTGAGCAATAATAAATGAAAAGGTCAATATAGACCTGAGGCTGACGACTGCAGTTGAATATTTTATACCTTAGCCGAGGCACACAATGCACCACTGTCATTGTGGAGCATAAATAACTGTTGAATTCCTATAGTCTCGTATACGGACTTATTGAATTATAATGGTAAAATTTAATGGTATTTGTTTTACACGTAAATAGAACCAACTGAATATATTTATAGCGTAATCGAAAATCTCGTTATTACGATACCTGGTATAATCTACTGGCTTAGGCCTATAATTCAAATGTTTGAATACATTTTAACAATAGATAAAGGGCTTTCTATAAAGTCTGATCACATTATTGGGCCTAATAGTTCAACAATGACCTTAGAGGTAGGTCTTAAGTCCGTTCGGTAGTTCCTGAGATTTCGTGATGAGTCAGTGAGTGGTATTTTGCATTTATACCCCCACAATTTTTGTAAAATGGCGGTTGCCGTTAAATAAATAAATAAATAGGTTAATTATAGCTCAAATAAACCGCATAACGCTTTCCAAAAACAGGTTGAACTTAGATAGTGCCCGATCCACAAAAATTTTAAAGCAGCACATATATCAGGCCTAAGCCTACAAAAATGTCATAATGTCTGTTTTGTGTGTGTCTTGCGAAATATTCTTAGAAAATTGTCTTTAATTTTATACAATATTTAATACGGTATGATTTTCATCTACAAGATGAAATTTAAAAAAAATGTAGATTCAAAAAGTGTTGTGTTGTTTGGATTGAACAAAATGGGTCTTGAAACTGATTAATACTGATGCGTTTTATTAATGTGCTCGATACCATTTCTCCCTTGTATTCGAGTACACAGTGTACTCGCCGGCCCTGTACAGCCGGCCCTGGCGTTATTTGTTATCAGATCCTTATAAACTTGGTACCAGGTTAGATAATCAACTTTATTGTGTCTTGTAAAATTTTTATAAAATTTACCAATTTCGAGATATTTTAGTTTGAAAATTTAAAATGGTCGCCATTTTGAAAATATACAGTGGAAAAAGTTAATTTTTTCCCTCAAAATGTACATTAATAAGATAAAGATTCATACCAAATATGAACCAAATATAATCATCAGTTACGGAAATAAAAGTTATCATGTGAAAAACAAAATTGCGGCTATGTGAGTAACTAAGGACTTCCGGACGATTTAAATGTCATGTTTAATATGTATCTAACAAGATTCAAGATTCAAGATCTTTATTTGTCTTTAAACATACAATATATGCAATCGACATCGTCAAAACTTATTAATACTTTAACAATATTTTAACATAGCCTAATGTAATTGTTAAAACAATGATCATTTGCAAATAAATAAGATAACTTGTAATATATATTTTTTAATAACAATTATAATCTAAAATACTTCAACAACAAACAATAACAGCAAAAACAATCTAAAATACTAAATCACTAATATCACAAGTCAAAAAATGGTCAATGTTGTAAAAAGATTTCTTTTTTAACTAGCTACTTACAATGACTTTAAATTTGTTAATTTCTACAGTCCATGCTTTGATTGGTAACTTATTAAATAGCTTGATTTTCATAAAAACATGGCTTCTTTTAGTTTTTTCCAGCCTAACACTTGCAATACCCAGCTTGTTCTTATTCCTGGTATCATGATCATGAAAATCTCTTTGTGACTGGTAATTAGCAAGATTTTCTTTAACATCTAACAGACAATAATAAATATCCAAACATGGAACATATGAAATATATGAAACATATGAAAATGAACATATGAAATGTAAATATACAAACATGTAACACAGGAACAATGCCCTAAAATATTGTCAGGGAGTTCTGAAACACCCTCTATATAAATGCAAAATACCACTCACTGACTCATCACGAAATCTCAGGAACTACCGAACGGATTTACTTGAAACTTTGAACACAGGTACATCTTGCCTCTTAGGTGCTCACTAAGAAACGATTTTGCAAAATTCCTTCAGGGCTCCGCACCACACGCCTTCGAAATTTCAATATGATGTTATCCGTATGGCCATTTTTAAATACGAATTAAGAAACCTGTGGGGTTGAGTGATCTCTTTGTTCATAAATGCTCAATGCTCGATGAAAAAGTGTTTTGTACATCCCTTTAGAGATCCGCCCCACAGCTCACAATTACTGTATAGCCTGCGTGTTAAAATTTTACACAAATAATTCTCTTTGCTCATAGGTGCTCACTAAGAAACGGTTTTGCGAATATAGTTTTCGAAATTCTTTAGAGCTCCGCCCCACAGGACTTCAAAATTACTTTAGGGCCTCTGGTGTTGAAATTTGACATGGTCGTTTCTATTTGCTCATAGATTATCATTAAAAGGTTTTGTAAAATTCCTTCAGAGCTTCACTCACAGTGCTTCATCGATTCAATGTCATATATTACATTAAAATAATTTTAAAATTATTAAAAACTCATATTATTATAAAGCTTATTACAAACTTTTTACGAACTTCTTTTAAACTAATTTTTATGCTACTTGGGAAGCTATTGTTATAACTTAAATGTTCTTATACCGACTAACAGATTGTAATTTGATTAAATGTACATACTGCTGCCAGGTGATCCATAGCACTACTCAAACACATTATTATAATTACACTTGATAATTACTGAGTGAGTACATAGGCTACCGAACATTAGAAACTATAAACGCACCGTATTCGGGTATCTAAGAGAGAAAAGAACTTACCAACCATTCCTATAATTTATGGTTTGTCAAAAAGACCAAATGTGCCATGTATATATGTGTGTAATTTAAGATGAAATTTATGATTGTTGTACAGAATGGAAACAATTTGGATTTTTTTCTCAATGTAAGTTATATTAATGATAAGTTATCTTACTATTTTATTAAAAAAAGGAATTTACAATGAATTTTTGTTGAAAATATGATTCCTTAGAATCCAAACAACTTTTCATATACTTGTCACTATAATTTTTTTCATTGCTTTTGTTGGTATAAACGTTTTTATAAATTTCAAATAGTTTTTGATAAGTGCTCCTCTGGATCCAACTGAAAAATAACTATAATTTTGAAATTTTATGAGGATTAATTACTGTAAGAAATTATTTAAAAGTGCAGTGTTTTTAAAATAATTTTTTCCAAAATAAAGCAATAAGCTGAGCCTTTGATGGTTGTTGGTGTTTTTTTTTACTCTAAATTTGTATACTGTACATCGTATTGAAAAACTGTTATCACCAAGAAATATCATCAATCGACACCAATAAAACCAGTGATTGTACTATATACTGAATTGAGCGTTATTGGTCTGAAAACTCTTACGATCCTGCAGTACTCCCCATCTTTGATTTTTATTACCTTATGATTAATGTTGAATTTGAAATATCCGCTAAACCTTTAATATTGGTCCAAAAATACTCATCGTTATGTAATATCGAAGGAAATTTTAATATTTTAATACTTATACGACTATGAAACCAACAATGTTATACTACTGATTGATTGACTAATAAAAAAAAGTATTCTCAAAATTTTTGTATATTGGACGCAGTAGTTTAGTCTCATAAATTGCTTAATATTCATGGTTTATTTTTAATAATGCCCTTGGTATTGAAATTTCCTTTAAAATTACATTAAGATTAATCTTTTTCAATGAATCTTAAAGGCGTAGTGGATGTTTTAAATTTAACATCAGCCGTACCAGTCAGCACAACATGTGAAAATCACGTGTTTTTTTACATTAAAAATTTAAAAACTATGTAAAAGTTCAAATAATAATAATTTTCTGCCGCAAAAATTATGTAAAATTGACATTCGTTTTACAATTTTCATAGATTTTATTTACATTTCTTAAATCTATTGGTTGGCAAGAGTTCATTAATTTACAAATTTTGTTGAAAAAATATAAATTGTTCAGTGGAATATAAGTTAAAAAGATAAAAATTAAGTACTGTAAATCAAAAACTTAATTTTACATGTTTTTTGGGTTTTTTCACATGGAATTTATGTTTTTTATGTAATAATAACATAACGAATTTAAAAAGAAAACGTGAATTACACATTATTTTTACGTTTCTGTGCTATCTGGGTTATGGGAAAAAATCCAAAATGGCGAGTACTGCAGACTCTTTAAGTTACTTTTTGATAGTATTGACAGCGCCCTCCTGTTGAGTACTATCATTTCATGCATTCCATAACAAAAAGCCAGACAGCCTCGTAGCTTTAGAACCCGTCCAGCGTTATTCATGGATGCCTTAGTTTCAAATCTTGCAGGTTATAGCTGTTTGGTATAGAATTTCTTCCATACGATAAACTACTTTGTAGCTAGTTTAAATGAGTGGTAGTGAGCACCTCCCTCCTGGTGCATTGTTAAAAATCTATTTATTAAACTCTTCTGCATAGTGTTTATTAATGACGTAACACATTTACTTGTAAAACTAATCAAAAAGTGTTAAAGTATATACACCTGACACCTTAGATAAAAATTAAATTGAGGAAGTAAAGGGTTAGAAATTTATTCGCAGCAGCTTTTGTTGTCTGATACAAAGAGTTCCTCTTGAGCGTTGCCGGGTCACCACCCCCATTGATTCATTCATTCCACCCCGATGCCACCTTTATTTTGCATACTCAACCTTTTATTTGCCACGTTTTAAATCGGCTTAAGCCTGACACTCTGTCTAAGCCTGTCTTTTTGGCTGGAAAATTAATTGTAAGAGATAACTGTACGGTAATCGATAATCTACATAGAGTAATACTGTATTAATAATGATTATTACTTGGCTTTTCCTTATTTATCAACGTTTTAATGGTTTCTAAAATTTATTGACTTTCAACTGTAGTAATGATGAAACAATCTTGGTTTTCGATATTTTCAATAGTCTATGTTTGGTTTGATCAGATTGACGTCTTTGGAAAATAACATGGACGTGTCTTAATATGACTGTGTGATTTAGTGTGCACTATATACGGTGATTTTGTACATAAAGCCAAAACTTTTATTACAAAAGCTGAATTGTGTCTAACATGTTTACCAATTAACATAAGTTACGTTATTTTGAAAATATAAAAAGGAAGTAGTTATAAAAAAAGGCTTCACATATTATATATATATATATATATATATATATATATATATATATATATATATATATATATATATAGATTTTATACGCTAATTTTTTTTTTTTTTTTTTTTTTTTGAGAATTTTTCCTACAGTTTTCAACCAATTTTCAAGTTTTTTGTGTCGTTGGATAGGGCTTGTTCTGTAGTTGTTTCCGCCGAAAATTGGTGAAAATAAGACTGGAAATAAGGTTCCTATCAACAATGTAAATTTTAAATTTTTCCATTAGAATAACATTGTGATTGGGTTGAGCATTTCAAACATCCCTTAATGTACAGCTGTTAATAAGTGTAGTTTTTGGTCACTATTTCATTCACAATATTGGATTGCTCGGATGTCATTGATTTAGAATTTAACGTAACTTTTGGATTTTATCAAAATCAATTGGTCGATTTCGAGCACCAAGTACACTAGTTTTCCATTAAAATGCCATCGGATTTAATATACAGGTTTGCTGCCATAGAGGTTTTTGACCAAATATTAGTTACTCATTGCCTAATGAATGTATATACCAAATTTTATTAAAAAATGTAAAAAAATAAGCGATAAATAAGATTTTATGACTTTCCCATAAGAATAACATGCAAAACCTTTTTGGTATTTTCTCTGTAAACAGTGAAGCTAAGTTAATGATTCAAAATACTTAACTGTTTTTTAAAGCTCTTTTGAATAGTCTTTTTTAAAATTGGTAAATTTTTTATGAAAGGTGAAAACAACAAAACCCAATTTTGACCCTTTTGAACCCCTATAAGAATCCGTTCCCATAGTCCGATCATCCTGTTTTTCAAACTTAACCTGTAGAATGCTGCTTTTCACCTCTGTACCAAATTTCATCAAAATCGGAGGTTACATTCGAGAGTTATCACGTGAACGGACGCAAGTAATGAAGAAAAACAGTGGATATGTGGATATATATATATATATATATATATATATATATATATATATATATATATATATATATATATATATATATATATATATATATATATATATATATATATATATATATATATTTAAGTATATATAACATATAGTAACATATAACATATATTATAAGTTTATATATATATGAATTTGAAAGAACGGTGTTTATTATAACAAATAGACACTTACGTGTTTAGCCAGTGGTGTCAAATTTAAGGTTCATGCAGAACCGGTTTCGTACTAATTACAATACATCTTCAGCTGCCTCTTCTTGTTAAAACATAAGCCCATCTTGTGGTTGTCAAATATTGTTAAAAAAGCATTCTTCATTGTTTAAAATATAGCCCATCAAATGGTTGTCATTAATTTAAAAAAAACTTTACACAAAACACAAAAAATAAATAATTACAAACACAAACACTACACAGATGGAGGACTATATTGTGGTGTTTATTACTTTTAGGGACCTCACAACAAAAAACTAACATGGTTCCGGGCTTAGGCCTTACAGTGAGTACTACCGTAATAGCGTACTCCCTATAGGGAAATTTGCTAAAACTACAAATGTTTTAAATTATAGAATATGAATACTTTTTTTACTCAATAGGTTTGACGTACAAAATTTATTTAACTCACAGGAGTTGATTATAAGTACATCATCAGATTGCAAATATTTTTCAATTATTTAACCTAGTGTTCGTTGTCCGATGATCAACACTGCAGGCTCCCTATCAGTATCAGTGCCTTCCCCTGTGGGCCTTTTGGACAGTAACCTGGATAACATAGCTAATCCCGTTATATGAAGCTCCCTAATGGCCCTTGAAAATGCTGCACCTGATTCTAGCAGGCAGTTTTAATTCAATATTAAAACTTGTAACAATATTTTTTAAATATTTTTTTAGTTGAACAATGATTATGGCGATTAAACACCTGATAAAGATACCGTTAAAACTATAAAACCGATTAAACCATTCTTAAATTCTTCAGCGAATTCCATCCCAAAAAGGAAGGTTATTTATTTAGAAGATAGGTTTTTTTTGGTTTCTAAAATTGTTTTCCATATGTCAATTTTGGACTGATTTGTTTACGCATCCTCTATCTCACTAATTCCGTAAGGAATTTCTTGTGAGCAGCAAAACTCTTTTATTTATGAAGCGATTTTAATGATTGAGGTGTCAAATTAAACTGAATTCTCTGTAGAGGTCATGGAATATTTTTTGCCGCCCTCAGTTCAATGTGCTTCTCCCAATTGGACTTTAAAGTTTCTAAAGACAAGATTTAGTAAGTTTACCTATAACATATGATTAATTTCATTAAAACAAACAGCTGTTTGTTTTAATGAAATTAAAACCTGTTTAATTTCAGAAACAGAAGGGAGACAGGTTGTTTTAATCATAAAAACAACCTGTCTCCCTTCTGTAATTTTTTTTGTTTACTCATCAGTTAACTTTCAAATTCAAATACAACGATGACTGACGAAATGGCATGGTGTTTATTAACATGCAGTTTTCATTCAGATTATTAGGGAGTGACAATTAGTTTATTTAATTATGTGATTGTATTTTATTTACATTTTATACAAGTTTCACACCATTTTCCTAGCACTCAGACTGGAGCTGTATTCGTCGAGTGTCGACTGGCAACGACTCGTAATTTACTATTTGAGATTACTTGAGCTCCTTCTGAATCCTCACTACACAATATAGAACTCTCCAAAAAGGGAGGCCTTTTGAGTGATACATTTTCTCGGTGGTACAACTTAATAATTATAAATAGAGATCGCCCACTGGTAGAAATTCAACCAAAAATTCAGTTGATCTTGAGCCAATTAGAGTCCAAATGTTTTATGTCTTGAACATCTGTTCTTCCTGATTTGCTAGTATTTTCTCACAATAGCTGCCCAATGATTCAATCAATTATCAGTTATCAACCTTAAGATTAATATTGAAACTTTAAATGCCTGTAGGGCATAGCCCTGGGGACCGATATGAATTATAATACGATTTTACTCATTTACAGCACAAAACCTTTCTAACGGTATTGCGGATTTCCCTTACGATATGCACACAAGCTGAGAAAAAAGGAGGAAATGAAACATGCTTGCCTATTAATATATAGATATTTAGGTTGGGAATGCCCATCCACCAATCAAAACTGCAAAGGTGTGGCTTCGCCGGGCGTTCAACAGGAAAAGCGGTTCTCTGTCCATGCTTCTATTTCCCGTCCTAAAACTTGCAATATTTCCCTTATCTCTCCAGGATTACTTAACAACCCTTCAACTATGTACAGACTATCCACACTACCGAACTGGAATGTAAATGCCTAACTGTATCGTCTGTTGCCCTTCTGGGTGGTACAATATGTACCACTCAGATGGATTGCGAAATCCGAAATTTCCCAATGCGAAATTTCTCAGCGGCAGCCTACCTCAGCGCATTGGTGGTATTATTCCTCATTTCTTGTGGTAGGATGAGAATAAATTCTTTTATGCCGTCTACAAGAGCAAATACTATTTATATAATTTTTAATTAATAACTAATTTTTTATTTTTAATGGTATCTTTTTCTTGTGAATTCATTTGTGTTCTATAAAAAACAATATATTATGTATTAAGCAAAGAGTGTTGCAATGTCCAAATAATGTGGCAGCAACACATTTGCTGAACTGAGTAAAGCATTCGAGATTGTAAACAAAAAGAGATTGGCTGTGTCACTGCATACCGTAGTTAAAATCAATATTGTTAAAAACACCCATATTTTTGTTTTCTTAAAAAAATGGTCTCCTTGATAATTTAATGTTTAACCTCATATATAATTCCTTTGAATTGTACTGTAGGTAAGTTTCTAACAAATATAAAGATATATATACTACAAAATGCGCAGTACGTGCACTGAACCCCTAGTCGTAAATTAATTTGAAATATACTATAGAAAAATCATTCTCTAAAAGGAAGATTGTCTTTTCAAGCGAGGGAGAATGTAGGTTGGCTGCTATATAATGCAAGCTGTGTGAACCAGATCAATATAGGCAAACCTGAACTCCCTTCAGATGGAAAATACATAGTTATTTATGCCTCACATTTTGGGCACAGCTTTATTGATGCAAATTTATTCATGCAATTTTTTTGTGGCGCGATTGCAAAAAATAGTACACAATAACTAGCGTACACATTGCTCAAAGTAGAGCAATTTAAGTTTGATACTGATAAATATTTTTACTCACTATTAAAAAATTTTCATTAACTCTTTGATTTTTTTTTACAATTCATCAGCTTTATACCATGATGATCCTTGTCCCTCGTATTATAGACACTTAATCCCTAGTGTCTTTGTATTGGAAAAAGTCCCTATAATTGGCTGTCATTACAAATTATTCAAATAGTAAGAGTTAGACTATAGAATGCCCCTGCTTTGCCATATAATGATGAGTGATGAATTAATATAATGAAAACATTTAAGTGGGTTCATTTGCTTCATTGCCTCTCACATGTAAAAGCACAAGTTTAAAAAAGTAAAAATCAATGTATCACAATGTTTGAGTGAAGATAACTTATTTGTTAATACAGTACGGTATCCCAAAACCCGATTTAGAGGCAATGAGATGGACTGGCAGTGGCACCGAACAGGCATGTCAGAACTGAACCACTTTTAATTGCTTCCGTAATTTTCTGGTACATAATGGATTATGAAAACCATTAAATTTTCTTGATTAGGCAATTATAGATGACTAGCTTTTACCGTGCCCGCAGCTTTGCTTGCATTGTTTTTTAGTAACCATTAAAAAAAGATAAAATCGATTTTCATATTTGTTTATACATTTTATTTAAGCTTTCGTAAAAAATACCTATTTTAAAATAAAAAGTATCCTATCTTACTTCTGATACCTCCAAGAATATTCGTACAAAGTTTAATGATGATCGGTTGAGTAGTTTTTGCGTGTAAGTCTAACAAACAACAGGACATTCACATTTATAATATTTATAGGAAAGGTTGGCGATACAATCAGCTGTTTATTTTTTGAATCAATAATAAGTTGAACAAATTGTTGTGCCCCTAGGAGGGTTTTTTGTGAATAGGGTCACTAAAATTTCATATAGTAAAACAGGATATAATTAATAGATAATCTTTACTCATTGGCATCATCCAGGCTACCGTATTTGAATAATAATACCCTCGTCGCAGCAGACATGCGTACTCAGAGAATTTTGAATGGAAACAAAGCAGATGTTTTCCAAATCATCATGTTCTTAAGGAGGACATTATACATCACTTCAATTTCTGTAACTTTTTGGTCAAACGCATTTTTTATTTTTATTTTTTTTTTAGTTTTTTAACCAAGACATCTGACTTGAGGGAACTTCAATCATTCTACAATTTGTGAAATGCTTATATTTTTCTCCACTCTTATAACTTTTAATAGCTGTAAATGTATACTCATTGCAATTTATTGTAACCTCTATGGTGAGATGCTTTCGCTGGTATCCTATGTTTATTGTTTACAGCTATTAAACTTAAAATATAATCAATTTACTTTCTAATATGTTATGGAGAATCAGAACTTTAAGGGCTTGTATGGTTCTTCCTATTGGATTAATATTAACCAATTCACTTTAGAAACAACTTCACATCAAACGCTAACGACACCAAAATCATTGAAATTGGTTGAAAACTGTAGGAAGAGTTTCTTGTACAAAAAATCATGTCGCGTATTAAATAGTTCTATGTATAAATATAGTTCAATGTAAGGCCTATAAGCCTGACATTCAACTGGCTGGGTTGGGTAGCTGAGTGGTTATATTTTTTTGTGTCTATCTATGCCACTGGCATTTTTTAACGTTTTAATGGGGAACGGTCCAAATGCCAGACTTGGTTCTATCTAAAATTGACCAGTTTATTTATTTATTTATTCTTCCAACGGTTCACAACCATTTAAAATCATGTACATACATAACAATATCAAGCACAAAATAGTTGTTAGAAAGCATCAATAATTAATAGCCCAATGACATTAATTAGGCTAAACTTATGAATAGTTATAAAGGAAGAGTAAAGTGTAGAATATCAATTTCCTAAGTATTGCATTAATGAAGAACGAGGTTGAAAATACTTTGTTGCATATTAATTATGATTTAAAACTTCTTGTAACTTATTACTTTTTTAGGCTTCTTTCCATAAAAGTCATTGTTGTTTGTAAGCCATTGTATTATTGTATGTACATTTTATTACATCTTAGATAACTTAGTGACATAGTTCATAATTTTGGTTCTGATTTTTTTTCTAGGAGCTTGAATTAAGGATAGAAACACAGAAGCAAACTTTACAAGCAAGAGATGAAAGTATAAAGAAACTGTTAGAAATGCTGCAGAGCAAAGGAGTTGGTAAGTGTTGTTATTTATGCTTTCATTTACCAATTGCATCTGAACTGCATTTTACAGTTCATAATGTAGCCTGTATACTGTCAAATCTGACAGAAAATAATACAGAAGCTTGGAGTGTAAAATTATTAGGGGTCTATGTGCGGTCGAAAGACAGATTTTATTTCCCACCGCACGTGGAAAATTCCCCCAATATCTTCCTGAATTCCCCTACTTTCTTCACAGTCATATGTTATTTAATTCCAACATTGGAATTCAGATTAAGTAATAGCGCTGATGATCGTGTTACTTCGCTTAGTTGCCGTTGCAAGCACTTCTATTTTCATCTCAAAACATCAAAATAAGAATATTTATTTACAAAAAAGTAAAATATTGGCTTAAAGCAAAATAAAACATAAAACAGCTGAAATAATTTTAAGTGATTGTTTTTGGCTGGATTCTTTGCAATGAAAGGAACAGGGAAAACGGGAGTATTAAAATCTCATTTTGACCGCACATTTATTTTGAACCGGGTAGAATTACAGAATTGGTTGACTGCTCTGATGAAGTAATTCTTAACCTGTTAAAGGTTAGCTTTGTAAAATTAACAAATTCATAACTTAATATCACTGCTTGGATAAAGTATGATACTATAAATAACTTAATATTTACTTGTTTAAACTCCATTTAGTTTATAAAAAAACAACCTAAAAAACCTAAATGATTTTATGTATTGAAAAATGTACATTCCATTATACATTATAGTATAAAATGTAGAATACACGATTGTCATCGTGTATATGAATTGTTATGTTGAATATGGATTGTTCAAGAGCCATAAAATAAATATATTATCTACTTTATATTTGTCTACTCGCCACTGTTGTAAATTCTGCTGTGACAAGTTTCATATTTGAACTATAGGAAGTAAGTAAACTAAAACTATATTTTTCATGCCACTTAAATCAATTTAATGCTACTTTGGTAAAGTTAGAAGTTGATAAAAATAGTAAATGTAAATAAGTGAGTGATTAGGGTGGTTATTCCCCCTCCAAAGACTAATAATATGAAATAAAATCTTTAAGTTTCAAAGTACATGTATTGCTTTTTTAATTATACCATTAAGCTTTAATAGGTTAAGGAAAGCTTGATAAAAACCATAACAATTGTAAATTTAAAATAGAGAAAGGAAGCTACAAAAATGACAACAAAGTTGCTAAAATTGTGCTTTTTAAGGATATAAATTTTCAATATTCTCCAGGATTCGCCCCCAGACCGTGTGGTTCGAGTTGGGGTCCCTCCGGGACATATTCTTCCAGGTTGATCACCCCCCAAATTAAAATCCTATTTACGCCACTGGATAAAAACCACAATATTTTACCTTTATCCTAACAACTAGTTCTTCTCATAACTCCAAACTCTAGAATTACTATTATTATTTATATTTATTAGAGATAAATGATTTATTTAAAAATGTATAAATAAATACTTGGTCATTTGTGTTGTTTCCATTATTTTACAAACAAAAGGCATGATATCAGCTGCTGATGGATTGAGATTATATATTAAAGATAATGATGTCAAACACCCAAAGTCGTTCTAGATCTGCCATACCATACTTCACTTTGCACTTTTTCTGTAATCATTCTTTAACATTTGATCATTTTGAATTTTAGCTTCTTTATTCAATCAGTCAGTAATTAAAACTTAAACTGTTCTCTCTTTTTAACTACTGTCTATATCTTACATGTCTGAATCTCACCCCTGGCAACATGAAAAGATAAATTGTATTTTATGGGTCTTCTGTTTCAAAAGTCTTTGTGTAATAACAGATATTTTTCTCATAATTATTAACTAAGTCAATAACTAGTATGGTTTGATTCCATATATAAACACAGAACTTAATCATCGTGACTCGAGAAATATAGTCCTTTATGTTTTAGTAGTAGGTAGATGCTAATGTAACAAGAGGGAGAAGGAAATAGTGTCAATATTTGTTAGTTTTGAGCGAAGTAAAAAAAAAAAAAAAAAAACTAAATCAAATTAAAAAAGGTTTTGTTTTCTTAACATGTTTATTTGTACCATAAGTTATATCATTATTGATTTTCAAGTCATTATGATTTTGCAGCCCTAATTTTTGTTAGTAAAGATATAATAAAACCCATTAACACATTACATTATACATCATCGATTGAAAAGTGAACACTTTTTCAATTAAATTACATATTCTGACTTAGAAAGAATACATATATTATACTGGTTTATACATAATCTCATCTAGGGACCTTACATTCTGTTTTAGGAAAAGAGGAAGAACGCCAAATGTTACATCAAATGCAAGCTTTGGCACAGAAACAGGTGGTTAAACATTCACTAACAAACCGTTCTTTTCTCATTGTTATTCCTAGTTTGTTTTTTCACATTCCGTTTTTGTTGTTTTTCGGAGTCCATCATTGCACCGTTTTTACAATTTGCTACACCTTAGTTATGCATCATTACTGCAAACCAATGCGAATGGAATGGACCGTGAATGGCGCATATGCGGTTCCACCTCCCAGAATAACTATTCACTCCGCAAAACTGTAAGTTACCATTCACACTCGACACTCGGAGGCTTGCATGACTTTAGATTCGGCAAAGCTTGCTGAACGTAACGCATGTTGACCTAGATTGCCAAATCGCGGGCTTGAAACACTCGTTACGGGAGAGACACTTACAGAAGTGAATTCTTGTTCTGGGAACCGTACTTTGGTTGCCCCCTAGACCCTGCTCATGATCTGGATGTTTGTAGGTGGTAAAATGGTAGAAGATGACCAAGTAAAGAAGGAGTTAGAGGCGAGACTAGTCGAGAGTGAGAATATGATACGCCACTATGAAACCGTTGTGAGGAATCGGGACCAGGAACTCAATATAACCAAACGAGTGAGTAAGCCACCAGTATTGTAAGGTTGGATGTCGCATGAGGTACGGATAGAGCCACGGGGACGGTGAGGGTCACGGCTGAGTCCAATGATACCCCCTCCACTCTCGCCCTCCACACAGCAGTCTGGGCAGGGACTGTACACCCCAGTGTCTGATCCCATGGAGGGCAAGGGCGGAGCAGGACTCATGGGCCCCCGCACTCCCTCACCGCACTCCGCCCAAGATGACTTTATCTGTATATTGAGCTCCTGCTCACGAGACCTGTACACATCGGTGGCTGTAGTCCGTTCACACTGACCTAGTTCGCAAACACTTAAACCAGACACACTACATGGTATAAATTTATGACTTACAATATCTTACAATTGCTTACAAAGAGTCAAATAGGATTTTATAAACATTTAATAAAGAACATTTTTTCCACCACAAGAAGTTTTTTTATCATCCTTGAAAAAACAAGGTTTACATTTTCTCATTATTTCTTTAAATAGGTACATTATAATCTTTCTTTTACCTTAGGATTAAAGTTTTTATATAATTTTTGGTTTGTTAAGTCTAATTATAATTATAAAGTCTAATTATAATAATTTTTGGTTTGATCGATTTATAAAAAGAAAGTGAATGGTTAATACTTAAAATGATAATCAAAACTGCTCCAGTAATACCATGAGTTGATTTTCCCCTCATATATACTTATTAATGAGGCTTTTTAATCTGTCATGGTATTTACTTGTAAAGAAACCATTCTTGTATATATTTATTGTGATTACCCCATTGTAAAACGTTTCTTGGCAGTATTTGCATTATTTTGCTGCATTATTTTGTTAAATCCTCTTTCTTTGGTTGATAGGTACTAAATACATAATAAATAAAAAAATACCAAAACTTTGATGGTATATAAAATTTTATTGGTATAGATTTCATAATTAACACATTCAGGTGTAAAACGCTAGAAAAATAAAAACTGAAACATAAATTATACATTGAGAAGTGGCTTAGTACCCAATTCCGTCATTTTGGCAGCTTAATAGAGGTAAAATACAAATAGCTTATTTTGCAGTGCAGAGGAAGCTCATTTAAACATTCTCAAGATGGAAACAAATCTTCAGTGTGGATTTTGCACCAGGTACAGAGAGAGCATTCTCAAGTGGGCTTTAAATTTCCAGTTCTTACAAGATGTAGTTGAGACTAGTAGTTTTGTATGCATTGTGAATCATACAAGGAACAAAATGCATTATTGTCAAATAAATAGAATATTTGCCCAAGGTCCATAAAGATCAGCCCTTAAGGCAAGAACTTCACCAAGGGCAGTATGGAGAGTGAAAGTCATCAAGGTTAATGAGTCTAAGTTTTACATCAACTGTATAAGAAATCCTTCATACCTGATCTTAGAAACAGAATCCAAACTGCAGTTTTAGAAGTTACTCCCAGTTTGCCAAAACCAGTTTGGCAAGAAATTAATTTGTGCTGTGGTGGATGTTCGATCACCAGTATTAGTCTCGTGGAATTAAATTAGACTTTGATTTAATCTAAAAATTGTTCTAACCCATAATAACACAGTTATTGATTCTGTAAGATATATCAATAAACTCATTTATGACGCCAAAGTTGTAAAATCTTTTGGGCTTGCTTATAATTGAAATAGTGTCAAGTCTTTTCATGATTCATTTGATAATTAGATTTATTTCAGCATCGACTTCCTCTTATTCTTAGTAGAAGTTTGGTTAAAACGCTGGTCAAAAATTTATGCTATGTTTTTCTGATTACCAATTCAGGAATTAAAAGCGACAAACGAAACCCTTAGAGCTCTGCAGATGCAGTTAGAGAAAGCGTTCCAGAATCAAAATTCGGGTGGGCCGACAAACAGTACATTGACGGCCATTTTGGAGACGAAGGACGCTCGAATCGCTACATTGGAGAAGGAGGTGAAGCTGCTGGAGTCGGAGTTGGATAGAATGAGGGAGCAGTTCGGGGCTCGGGACCTGTACCTCTCCTCCCCCCTCCTGGACCCCCTTCCCCCCCAGGGCTTTAAACATCAAGTAAGTTGGGGAGGACGCGGCAGCACTCCACTTAGTCACTTAGACCAACCCTGTGTCTGCATATGAGAACGGAACTTCCGACCGTCACTACCGTCTTATGTTCACTGTCCTTGAGCTTCTGCTGTTTAACATGAAATGAGCATGTTCTGAGCACAAAATCTTCAAATTTATGCACAATTTTTTTATATTTGTTTCTTTAAATTGAATAAACATTGTGAAATTACATACTTTGCTAATGCTGAACCCCCTGATGGTATCTCTCTTTCTGAAATGATTACACAGTTTGAGAGGAACTGCCTTGTTTCACTGTTAAACAGTAAAAGCACTTGCATCCAGATTGTCTTTCGTGTCTCGATCCTATCACACGCTTCGTTCTTTTGCGGCTTTTCAATGGTTTTGTGTCCTGGTATGGAAACATTTTACCACCTCAGGCATCCGATTTTTTGACATGATGTTTTGACTTCAAGGTTAATTTTTATGATATTTCTGTAATGCTTTAGCATGGCTCAACTCTCAAGGTTTGGTTTAATCTATTGGTTTGCAGTAGTTGTCAATCAGAGTAGTTTGATGCATGTTTGATAGTTCTTCAAACCAATTTAGGAATTCCCTTTTAATAAATTATTCAGTATATTGAGCATTATATATCAATAGAACTTTGTCGTGACAAGAATGAGATTCATTTGCATTTTTATCTATGAAGAAATGAAAGTTAAAATTCAACCATATTTGCTCATTGAGAGTAAAATTGAAAGCAAAACAAAACAGCAGCAGCTTAAAAAGGAGAATATGAGGTTAATCCTCAAGGTCCGATGTGTTAAATAAAGTTTTATATCTCAAATTAAGGGTTTTAGAATGGTGTATATCATCTCACTTTGACTCTTATAATTTTTGATAAACACCATATTTAAAATAGACTTTTTTGTTTTATTATATCAATCATCCAATCAGGGTAAATAGTTTTAAAATTGAACTATCTATGAAATATCTATCAATACATATCACATTTACAATTTTCGTTCATGCTTGCTATTATTTCAATACGGTATGCCTTTTGTGACTTAAATAGAAATTGTAAAAGTACATATCGATGTTACATTGATTTTCATGTTGGAAGATAAACAAATTAATATAATTATGAAACATACTCATATAAGATATATACTAGTGTGTAATTTAATTCTTTCAGATAATAATTATTTTGGTACTTAATTATATTTTCTAACCATGGTCAACGTCATTCAACCTACTTGTATAATATTGATAATACTACAAGCTGTAATAAAACATTGAATAAAACAATAACCCTTTTGTAGGAATGAGTAAGTCTGACAAAATTGTGCCAGAGTTAGCTTTCCAAATCTAAAGGCCACAGAATAAATTTGAAAGTCGTTTACTGAATAACAGTTTGTATCTAGTAAGGTACAAAGTCATTATGCATTTAGTCAAATTACAGTAAACATCCTCTAATCCGGCATGTCTGAAACTTGATATACAAGCCAGATTATAAAATATTCCAGATTAAAATATGAATATCAGGTAAATGTGAATTCAAGAAAAAATAACATAAAAATATGTAGGAATTTTATTTTTCAAACAGTTTTACTATATACGGTATAAAAAGATTGCGCAAAACATACTGTAGCCTAATTAAAAATCCCAAACATGATTATGAAACTAATATGAGATATATACCAATGAATACAACTCGTCTCCCCTCCACACATTCCAAAGAGCTTTTGTATGGTACAGTGTTGTCTTCTCAAGATCTCCGATCCCAAACTAACTTGAACACTTTCGTTGTTTCTTAGTTTCAACTCAGAAACAGTGCATTCTAGTTTTTACTATCAAGAAGAGGGTGGTTTTTAGCCGTGTTATTCATTGACACTATGACAAAAAAATTATAAATTAGCTTTGGGAATGCAAAAAGGATTTTGTTGCCTTGTACAATATCATTTGTGTCTTCCTACTGTGCAACTCTAAGCTAAGATTATTAAAAAAAATCAAAGTTTAATTAGTAAAACAATTAAACTCATTTTAGCGAATTTCCCTATAGGGAATACGCTATTATGGTAGTAGCCATGGTAAGACCTAAGCCCGGGACAATCTTACTTTTTCATTTTGAGGTCCCCAGAAGCCAAAAACACTGTTCGTTCATTTTCATATATATGTATATATATATATATATATATATATATATATATATATATATATATATATATATCTATATATATATATCTATGTGTCCGTGGTACTGATAACTTTTGAAGAGGACCTCCGATTTTGATCAAATTTGGTATGAAGGTGTAAGACCAGGTCTATTTTCATGAGTTCGCGAACCAGCATGATCGGGTTATGGGAACGGGCTTTTGTGGGGTTTCAAAAGGGTCAAAAATGGGTTTTTTGCATTTTTGGAGCATACTTTTCAAAATTAAACAATTTTAACTAAAACCATTTAAAAGAGCTTAAAAAAAAACAAACAATTTAGTATTTTTAATTTTGAATTTTTAACTTGGCTTAACAGGTTACGGAGAAAAGCCAAAAATAGGTTTTGCATGTTAATCTTATGGGAAATTAACAAAACCCTGTATCTCACTTATTTATTGGAATAACTTGATAAAATTTGGTATGTACATTCACTTGGTAGAGTTCAACTGATATTTGCTTACAACACCCACATGGCGGCAAACCTACGTACTCACCCCTATGGGGTTTATGGGGAAAATGAAAAGAACACCATAACTTGATAATATTTGGTGTGTACATTCACTAGGTAGGATTTAACTGATATTTGCTTACAACAAACCTATGGTGGCAAACCTACATACTCCCCCCATGGGGTTTATGGGGAAAATTAAAAAGTGCCAAATATTGATACAGTTTGACATTTACCTAATGTAATCTAACAACATCCCAAGGCAGCAAACCTACATAACCCATTCCTATGGTGTTTATGGGGAAAATACAACATCTCAAGATCGTTTGGAAATTCGCTGAGTACGCAGGTCTGCTGCGACGGGGGTATTTAATATTAGTTTAGTTCTGAGTTATTTTTCTTGTGAAAATAGTAGCTGGAGCTTTCTTTATCTAGTCTGAAAAAAGTCTTTGGGCATGATGACTTTGAATATAGAATGCTATTGAAATTTGTGGCGTAGTTAGAAGTAGATATAGTAGGAGTAGTTTTACATGTAATTATTTGATTCCTAGTAAGATATCAGATTATTTTTAAATATAGAAAACATAAATTGGCATGGCTTAAGAACGTAGGTGGCCCACCTAATGTGGTAATTCCATTATTGTAGTTTACATTAGCTTTGTATTTTAACGTTTTAAAGAGCTAGTAGCTATTAAAGAGATCCGCCACTGTCATGCTTTTTGATATATATTACTCCTGAAACAGCTGTTATTTGCAACTAATAAAGCCTTGACCTTTCTGCCTGTCACTAGTTACACTACGGACGATGTTCACAGCTGGACGAGTTCCGTGCGGAGATCCAGCGACGGGACCAGGAGATCCTCGCGATGAGTGCCAAGATGAAGACTCTGGAGGAGCAGCATCAAGACTACCAGCGGCACATCGCAGTGCTGAAGGAGTCACTCTGCGCCAAGGAGGAGCACTACAACATGCTGCAGGCCGATGTGAGTTTCACTTAAATGTTGGCAGCCTTTTTTTCCTTTCCTTGTTCTGTCCACTAGACCTGTGCTTGGGTTGGGAAAAATTAGACAAAGTTACAGAGTAAAAAAGACCAGAGGATGCATGTATGTGTGCACGAATTGGGTGTGTACAATACAGCACATGAGATTACGTGAGCAGTTCCAAGATTCGCCACAAGAGGCAGTATTGTTGCTGAGCCCCTCTCCTCTCCCCCCTTCCTGCTCAGCAGCAGTCTCCACCACCGCAAGACTTGGAGAAGAGAGGTGAGTGGGGGAGAGGGTGTTGTTTTTTTTTTTTTTTTTTTTTCAAGACAGTTTTAAAACTGGTGTATACCATACCTCTTCACAGGTAAGACCTGTTTCAAAGAGACTGCTAAATATTAATGCATTTTTTTTATGCCTTTTGTTGTTATTTTGTTACCAAAATAGCAACCCACAAGACCAATGTTAAAATAACGATTTTGAAACTTAAATTCGGACCAAATTCAATTTTTCCTGGGATTGAGATTATTTCTAAACTTATTTTTTGGGCTAAACACTCTTAAATACCAAGTTTAATTTGAAGTCAGGGGTAAAATCTACCCGCTATATCTCAACATTGTGAAACACACATCCCTTCAGATTAAAGATTACATCCCTTCAGATCAGTTGTATTAAAGTGTAGGATATTGTGAATGTTGTAGACATTTGTGTTTCATTTTTGATTGCAAACAACAGGTATCAAAAATGTGATAGTCATTCACTATGACTATTTCTTATGACTATATTCATCATCTAGACAGCCGAGGGGGAGGGGTTGATGTCATCTGGAGGGCATGAACACTACTAGCTAAGAAACTAGAATGGACAGTCAAGACAGTCTCCCATGGGCAGAGAGGACTTTCTGTTTGTCTTTCTGGGGCTTTTGCAAAATGCCCATTTAAGAGGAAAACATGCTTAGCGGTTGAATACAACAGCTGTTCCTGATTGGCTCGCTTCCTCTCTTTCACAGAGTCCTATCGGTGAATCATAGATAGAACTTCAGGGAGGCTGTATTCTCCTGTTCCAAAGATGGAACTTTGGTCTTTTTTACCTTGTGACAATAGGGATGGGCCTTTGCCGTACTAGGCTATTTACTGGAACAGTTCTGCGCAGACATTACTCTCATATACCTGTTCCGACGGAACAGTTTGTAACAGCCTGATCCGCAATATCCCTTGAGACTGTACTGCCGTTCTGCGAGTCTGGTGACTCCCATGATAGTGTTGCGTCTCTATCCTGTTATGGAACAGTTTACAACAGCAATTAATCGCAAAACTCTACTAGTGCCAAACAACTTCGGTGTTCCTGCTTAAAAGTTCTCAACCGATAATTTTTATATTAATTTCTCACATGCCCCGTCGATAAACATAACGTATTCTAAAACCATTTTAATTTATTTAAATAATGAAATAAAGTTAATTTGGATAATATTAATGACAACCACCAAATACTTTGTATGTTTTGATTCAGTTTGTTATCGTAAAATATCAATCTTAAAAAATAAGCTGAAATCGGGAATGCAGTTACTACAGCCTACAGCATTGCACATTCAGACACTTAAAAAACTTTGCAACTAGCTTGAGAGATCCTCTGTCACTTCGCACTTGTTTCTGTTCCAAACGAATGCGTGAGAATAGTGCAGTAATCAGACGTGCACTACGGGCCATGAACTCAAGATCGATCCTACCAGTTGGAGCATTCTAATTCACTACGGTAGGGCCTATACTGTTCTGGTGTGAAACTGTTCCAAAGGAGACCTGTTCCAATATAACTGTTCTCTTCTTTTTGGCACATCTATATGACAAAGTATGGGTTTCAGCCCCAACAATACTGGTGAATGGTATAAAAACCAATGACTGGGATTTCAACCCACAGCAACTTTTGATAATCTGAACTCCAGCTCTTGACCACATCACTGACTCACAGAGAATAGGGGAAAGAAGGCTAATGGTGCGCACCTAAGGGAAAAAAATTCTTCCCAGAAAGTATGCGAGCAAAAATTACCAATACATGTGTCAAACTCTTTTGGTATTTAATGTAGTTTCTTATAAAAAATTATCATTATCATATATATTAACATTAATAAAATATACAACATTATATAAGAATATGCACTTGCGCACGATTTCCCTACCCTTTGGGTAATTGTGTGCATGGGGGTGGGTAATGGTGCGGAGGGACATATGGGTTGAAATAATTAGAATAAATGTGTTTCATTAATATAAATTCAATATCAATATAACATATGAGGGTGTCTTAAAGCTAAACAATACTTTCTTTGAGCTTTACAATACACTTAACAAAAGTTTTGATTAAAAATTACAAAATTGTTCAAGGGTTAATGCCAAATTAGTTCACGTAGGCTAATTTTCTGCTGTGTATGCACCTGAGCTGTCTGCATGACTCCAAGACGAACAGTTTATGAGCATCTGTAAACAAGAATGTAAAAAGGGGAAGTAATTTTTTTCTTACCTATAACTACTTTGGGGGAATCATGCGCACCGCCGCGCACCATCACCCGATGTTGCATTTAAAAGTATTTTATTTTCTCACTATCTTAAGAAGGGATGAAACCATAAATTAATTGGTTCAAACGATAAAACAAAGACTACTATTAATTGTAATACTAAATAAGTATTAAGTTATCTAAAGATCTGCCCTAACCTTACTATTTTCTCAGGCGCAAAAATAACATGACACACACGACTTTTAGATTTTGGCCTCTCATAACCTCAAAAATTTAAGTGGCGAAAACCACTAATTCGTGTATTAGTTGTTGAGTCCCCTGCTAGGCTGCAGCACATAAGCTTTTTAACTTATTTCATTCATAAAAAACTACGATGAGCACCATTACCCGCCGCGCACGATTACCCTACTCTTCCCTATGACTTGATAAATGAAAACTTTAAAGAATTGTGAGGGTGATGATTTGTTGCTGATGAGTAGCAGAACTGTCTCTCAAGATTATTCGTTCAAATGCAAGTAAAAAACATTAAATAATATTGATGTAAACTATTTGTAGTGGACTAAAGATTCACACTAATAAATATCTGGTCTACTGGATTGCAGGTCCAAAAGAATTCACTCCCATTCCCGGTGGCATTCATGTCCGTCCAGGATTTACAGTAATTGGTTTGAAAGAACGTCGATATAAAGTTGAATTGAATGATATATTAGAAAAAATATCTACATAATTGGTGAAACATGGCCGGTTAAAGCGATGTTAAAATAAAAAATGGCCGGTTAAAAAGATGTTGTATTTTTCTCGGGGTAGGCCGTTTCAAGCGGATACCGGTTAAAAGGGGGCCCGTTAAAAGGGGGTCTACTGTATGATTTTAAATGAGGTTCTGAGACATTTTCATGCTTGGACAGATCTGTTTAATATAAAATGTTCAGAGATAATGAATGTGAAATTTTCCACATGTTATTCTTATGGGGAAAACTAAATTTCAACCGCCATTATCTCCTAAGCAGTAAGAGTATAAATTAAATTGCAAAGTTATTTTAAAATTACTTGTTGAATCGAAAAATACAATAAAAAGTGGGGATTTGTATTTAAAATTAGCGACTTCCGGCCTGGTTAGCTTGATTCTGGTACATCTTGTTCATGGAAGTTAGTGTCAATACTGTCAGTCGATAGAGCATACTCGACGCACTCTGTGGTGCGTATTTCAAGGTGAGTATGACTGAAGGGTTGAGTGTGATGATTGTAATGGATCAGATCAGGTGTAGCTTTGTTACTGACAAATATCAGCTGTTTCATTTGTCAGGATCATTAATTAATAGCCCAATGACCAAAGGCAGCTGGGTCCAGTATCAAACCATCAAAAAGCACTAACATAACCTGTTTACCTATAATGGCACAATTAGTTTAGTTTCATTTATATTTTAAAAACATGGAAAATCTCACCATTTATGAGCAATAAATCACCAATGAAAAATCAACCGATAAAAAACTTAAAATTCTTCTGATATGATTGACAGTTTAAAATAGAGATACCGTTTGTCCCTGACAGTAGAAAATGTTTGAATGAATGGGTTTTGATCCTGTTTTAATACTGCCTATTGTATTTACTACATTTTATCTATTATTAGTGTGTTGTTTATGGCTACATTTTATGATTATAGTTTACAATACTATAATTTCAGAAAAAAGGGAGAAAAAAGTATCTCAAATCTTATATTAACTTAAACAAGTTGTATTCTTTGTTTCTAATGGCAACCCTTAATGTAGGGAAGTATGTAATTCTTTGTTGAATAAAGATATATATATATACTCATTGCACTTACTCTTTGAAGGTTGAAGAACTTCGTCAGAGACTGGAGGAAAAAAATAGACATATAGAAAAAAAGACGCAGCAAGCAATGCAGGCAACACAAGAACGGAACCGATTGAACAACGAGCTGAGCGAAATAAAGGATCATATGGACATAAAGGATAGAAAGATCAATGTTTTGCAGAGAAAGGTAGGTTTTAGTAGTTAAATCATCCATGTTTTAGGAGATTCCATTCATGGAAATTCCAAATCTTTCAAAAATATATATCGGCACACTTAAGCATATTTTTAATGTAGGCATTAATAATATGATTCCATAATTAACAATCAGAATAAATTTTCCATTTTAGAAAGGCAAAATATGAAAGAAACCCATTATTCCTCATCTTTATTATTTTGCTATACTTTAAGGTGTCTCATATCAAAGTTGATAGGCAAAACTTAGATTAGTTTATATTTTTTGTGGTTTAACTGTGTTCTAGCTTTGTTGGCCATGCCAGTATACAACATGTCAATTAAACTTTACCAAAAGCAAAAGCACCAATGAATCAAGAGGAATTAATAGTTTGGATTTTGGTTTCCTTAAGCTTTTGTGGCATTTGTTTGTGGCTGGAAAGTATTTTATACTAATCTTTTAACATTAATTATTGCTTGCGAATGGTTTCAATAACAACTAACTTAATTTAATATATTTTAGTTACTTTATATGTAGCCATCAAAATCTAGCTCATATGATATTGTAGCATAAGGAAATAAAACAGTTGAGTAGTGTTTTGTATTCTTTGATTTTTATTTGTACCTTCAATTGTTTTAATTTGAATCCTTTAAATAAATATTTATTTATGTTTTTGTTGTTTGCTTTCATTTTCTGGGCAATTTTTCTTTGTAGTTCTATTGATTGTACTCTAATTTTATTTTAGTCGGTTTTGTTGTTAATTAGTATTTGGATGCTATTTTATTTAGTGCCTATGGTTTATCATTATGTCTAGTCCATTAATTTACTTTTATTAATTTGTAATCATTTTATTATATATTTTGTATTTGCCAAATAAATATTTTTTATAGTGTTATATTTTATTTTTTTTCATCCCTCCTTTACCTTATAGTAAAAAATAAATTGTTTTATCCAGAGAGTAGCTTTTTAAGTTCCTTTCTCACTTCAAAGTGATTCGCATATTAATATCTTTGAATACACTTTATATGTTTTGGTCCAGATTGAGAACTTAGAAGATCTATTAAAAGAGAAAGATAACCAAGTGGATATGGCAAGAGCAAGACTGACAGCAATGCAAGCGCACCACTGTTCTAGCGAAGGAGCCTTGTCTAGTCTAGAAGAAGCAATTGGAGATAAAGAAAAGCAGATGAATCAGCTGAGAGAACAGAGAGACAGAGCAGAACAGGAACGACAAGAAGAGAGGGAACTGCACGAAAGGGAAATTGCCGAGTACAAATTAAAATTACATGCCTTAGAGAGTGAAGTTGAAAAGTTGAACGCACGTTTGGAACGCGCTCAGGCAGAGAAGGATCGGTTAGAAGCGAGGCTAGAAAGTTCCCAGTCTGAACTGGGCAAGTCTAAAGCAGAACTGGACAAAGCCACAAGCGAAGTCGGTCGAAGTGGGGCAGACTGGGAGGCTGCAAAACAAAGACTAGCGAGATTAGAACTGGAAAACGAAAGACTGAAACATGATTTGGAACGATCCCAAACTACTTTTGGCCGTAGCACATTGACAACGAGTCAAGAACTGGACAGGTATCAAGAAAGAGCAGATAAGGCTCAGGCGGAATTGAGGAGAGCTCAAGCCGAGCTGAGAGTTACCCAGGCGGACGCGGAGAGAGCACGAGCAGAAGCGGCGGCTTTACAGGAGAAGGTGGAGAAGTCTCAAGGAGAAATATACAGGCTGAAAGCTAAGTTGGAGAACGCTCAAGGGGAGCAGGACAGCCTGAGGGAGGAGTACGACCGCGCACAGTCGGCCATAAGCCGAATGCACGTGGAACGGGACAAGGCGGTGTCTGAGCTGGAGAAGGCCCGGGAGGAGCTGGAGCGGACGCAGGCAACGCTGGGCAAGGCGCAGCTGCAGCAGGAGAAGCTGCAGAACCTGCTGGACAAGGCGCAGGGTGAGGTGGACAAGCTGCAGGAGAGGCTGGACAAGTCAACCGGCGAGATCAGACGGGTAAGTTACTACCACACCTGCCATGTAGTAGACTCATTGTAAAGAGGGAATAAAGAATTACTTAATAGAGACCCACCTGTTTGAGGTTTCCATCAATTTGTTTAAGTTTCTTAAAGTATCAAGTGTTGAACAGGATACAGATAAAAGTTCACCTGTCTATTTTTCACATTTATAACTTGTAATCTGGAAAAAATATTAAATTTATTTTATATAAAATTAATATTTTGAGGGGGAAAGATTTTGAGATAAATTGAAATGTCCCATGTCCGTATGAACCAATAATATGCTTCATTTGAAGGTTTTTTTTTTATTTAAAATACAGAGTTTCTTTTAAAAAACACCACATGTTTTAGATCAAATTGAATAATGTTAATATAAGTTTTTTTTATGAAAACTGACCTTGACTGGGAAGAAATAATATATATGCTGAAGAAAGGCACTGAAATTTAATTTCATTGATGTTTGAAATGTCTCTCCTGTTCAAATGGTATGACGCCATCAGCCTGAGAAGTTTATTTTAAAATGTCTATTGTAATGATTTTAAGTGATATTTTATTATTTCCTTCCATAAACTTCATCAACCTTTTGAAATAGTGCTACCTTATTACCCTACTACAGCGTCCTGACTTGGTACTGAATGATTTTAATACAACATTTATTTTTAACTGGTAACAGAAGATGCAAAATTTGGCAAATATATCAATTTATAATTTTGATAACAACAAACAAGTTTATTTCTTTATGCATTTATGTGTTAGACTTTTAGCCATCCTCTAAGGGATGTTGCAATGTTTAAAATTAGATATTTACAATACACATATTACATTTCTATACTTTTTAGAACCTTTAGCCTAATATCTTTTTAATGTATAGATGCAAGTGGAGAAAGAAAAGCAAAACTATGATTTTGAAAACATCCAATCTCAACTGGACAAGGCCCTTGGACAAGCCACTCGCCTGCAAAAAGAAAAGGAAACAGTTCAGCTGGAGGCAGATAGGCTGAGAGACAAGTTTGAGAAAACTCAGGTACGTACTTTAAGAGTACAATTAGATTAGAAATTACCACCCAAGGCTGCTCTCAAAAATATGTCTGTTCAGGAGTTTTCAAATTTAAAATTTTCAAAATTAGAACATGAACTAATATAGACCATATGGAATGGCCTTACAACTAACTTAAGGTGGGTTCACACCAAATGTCCATCCATCCAATGTAGGCTACAGATCGAATGGATGTTAAAAAAAATCTCCCACGCTTACACAGTGAGGTAATTTGTCATAAGCTCTAGGAGCTCTATGATAAACAAACACAGCAAAGTCCATCCATTAGCTGGATGCAAAATCTGTCCACTGGATGGATGTTGCAGAGCGATTTTTGCATCGCATCCTCGTGGTTGTTTTCATCTGCACATGGGCGTCACTCCACTTAAAAACAGATGACAGCGTCGGAAAGCACCCCAACTAACTATCAAATGTTAAAAGTTGTTTGAATACAGTATTATAAATCACTGCCATGCCATATTTATTGGTGGATCTTACACGGTCAATACGGATCGCGATATTTGGATCGTGATCCAGGATCTAGAACCTATAATATCGCGATCCGTATTGACCGTGTAAGTTTCATCATTACATTTCTTTCATGTTTTTGTAAGATTTCTGTACTGAATATAAAACAAAATTAGAATGAGGGTTTTTAGACAAAAGAACTCTAATTTTAATGGCTCCTAGAGCTCATTAAAATTTATCCTTTCTGGTGCCTGTACTATACAAGTTTTTACTGTACTACATGTTTTATTTAGTTTTACTGTGTTCAAGTGTACGGTTGATTTCTAAGATCTAATAGAAAACAAAAGATCTATTAGAATCATCTTTTTTAAACATATTAAATTATGACGTTGATATGTTTTTTAATCATTTAATATATAATAAATAATGTGTTTTTTTACTTACTGTCAATTTAGGTTATTATAATCACTTCTTGTCATATCTACTTGTTCATGTTATTGAATTCAAATGATTGAAAATTGGGTTTACCTCTAAAACACAAAAATAAAAAATTCACCACGAAAATAGAGATGAAAATAACCCTCCATCCGTACATCGAATGGGGACTTTTGGTGTGAAGTGGCACTCGGTTAGATGTCCAAGGCTGGACGTCCATCAAGCGGATGGATGGATACCCGGTGTAAACCCGCCCTTAGCTTAAACTTTTTTTTTTGTTTCTGTTGTAAAAAATGTCAAAGACCATGGCTTACAGGATTAAATATTGATACTTATCATATAAAAATATCCCATTTTTACTTTTATTTGCTCAATCGGGTAGCGCAAGTGTGTAATGGTTGCTATAATCATGAAAGTAATAAAAATTTACTGTGTATATAATTCAAGTATTAAAATACCATGTGTATATTTTATTTTCAATTAAACTTTAACTAACTAAAAAGTTTTTATTAATAAATTCAAAAGTACAGAAATATAATGGTGATTAGTTACCAAACAGTTAAGGAACTTTGTAATTTTTTATACTAAGCAATCACAACATATTAATTTAATAGATTTACATTGTAGCCCTACCATTTTCTTAACTCTAAAGAGAAACTTATGAGGCTCTATGTAGTTTTTGTGCACATCACACTATGGACATATAAACCAAAATAACAACAACAATGAAAGTTACATTATCAAGTCTTTATACTTTATCAAATGATTTATTTTAAAAGACCATTTCAGCTATGTTTAGTAATAGCATGGTTTCAGCTATTTGCTTTTTTGTAGATAAAAATGAGTTGTCAGAATATTATACTAAATTAAGGGATTTAATCCAAAATTTAAATAATTCATTTAAAATTTATTTGTTTTTTACTTTTTGCTGTAAAATATTTTAATACTGTATTTGGCCTTTGCTATTTTATAATTTTCATAAACTACAGAACTACATTCCTAGTTTAAATTATGTGAGTAAAACTTGATCAAACACAATTTTTTTTTAGCGGATGATTAGGCAATATAGCAGTCTTTTTCACTTTAGACAATGTTTTTATCCTTTTTTGAATTGCAGTTTTATTTACAGGAATGTGAAGTCAAGTCGTACCTGGTCGGTATTCTGTACCTCATACACTCACGGCATTTGTCTCGTCTTTAACAAAGCAATTTGTGTATTTTGGGAAACCTTTTTTATTACATTATTAATGAAATTTCTGTACGGTACCAGCTCAGTATATGATATATTTTCTCATTTTCATTCTCTTAAAAATATTTTGCTTTCGTAGTCAAAGAGAGTTCCAGAAATTGTAACAAATTAAAAAAAATTGAAGTGATCGTGCTTGATAATCTTGATTTTACACCTCCATTGTTCTATTCTTTCATTTTATTACAAATGTATTTTTTTTAATTGCATGAATATCTCTGAGTTATTCTTCAATCAAGTCAATCTATTTTTTACACAAAGTTCAACCCAATGTTAGATTTTATTAATGTGACTTTAGCAACATTTTGTTAATAAGCATTTTTGACAAATCTCATTCACTTGAGATTTTAATTTTTAAATAAAAATTGTGTTATGATAAGAAAATTACAAAAACGAAAGGAATTTAATTTCCAAATCTACAATGGTTTTAAAATGTCATCATTGTATAAAAGATAGATTTTCAGCCCTTTTCTGGAACCTCTCTTCGCTTAAGAGCCGCTTATTCTGCATGGCAGCGAAATAATGGCTATAGATGACAACAGATTAACCTACTTTGGTCATCTAGATGCAAACTATACTGATTATTGATTATATTTTACAATGAAGAAATTTCTATGCACTCTTTTAGTTTGTCTAATTGCCATTTTATTCTAAATATATACATTTCTATCACCGGTTAAACATTTCTTCTTAAATATACATAATATTTTTCTCTTTACACATTAATTAGGCATTGGAATGAAAATATATCTTAACACAATTCATTAGGAAAAGTATGCTCGGCATAAAGCATTGGTACTGTACTGCTAAGTTACTACTGTTTGTTGTGTTAGTATATCTAGTACAGAGTAACTTTTAAGCAGCTAAGCTGGTCTGGCAGTAAAAATGGGTATAATATCTGGATGTGTGTGTAGTTTTGTGATGTAGTTAAATAGTTGTTAAATTATAACACTCCTCTAATATGGTCTTTTAAAATATATACTTTAATTAATACTTATTGTTTTGTGTCATCAGATTTATGAATCAAACTAATAAACATGTTAAGGCTAAACTGGTTAAAGATTCTTTTCATACAAAGGGGGAAATCTGTTGAGGAATTTTGAAAACTATATGGTGAAACTATTATACTAGTACTCGACATCTACATACATACAGCACCTTACCTTTATTAGTACATTCACACAAATTTTATCTTTGGAGTTATGGGTTGTGATGCTATTTACTTTACCGCCTATTCATAAGATGGTACACCATCTGTGACTGTTGTTTTTTTTTTTTACTACATGTGATTATACTTCTTCTAACAGACTATGAGCAATGCAAAGAGAACCAAATAAGTAGGGACATCATTATGAGAAAGTGAGGACGTTGCCTCCCAAACGCTGATATAGCACCAGCAAGATTTAATTTTGATCTAAATATAATGCTGATTGGTTCAGTGGAAACAAATGGCTAGAATAATTTGGTAGACGTTTGTTATTGTTTTGATTTTTTGAAAACACATATGCTCATGTTGACATTTAAGAGGTAATAAGAGGGCTTCCCAAGGCAATTAGGAGGAAGGAGGAATAATCTTAGTATAAGCATTGACTATATACACTAACGTGAATATAATTCTCATAGCATAGGCATGTTTGAAAACAATTTACAGTGGCACAATCTTCTGCAGCGTACGTTGAGTAAAGTGACATATGATAGGTAAATCGGTACTCCCACTCTTCTTAATCAAGGATGAAATATTTAATAACTAAGGGTTATGTTAATGTTATGATGAAATGTTTTGCAGCACGGTAAATCCAGCTTAATAATTAAAACATCGATTGCAACGTCTCTGGCGCAGCACGAAGCTTACACAAAACTGTCTTGCGTACACGAAGCTTCTGAATTTTTGTATGAAACAAAATGCATTGGATGAGAAGTCTATTCACATTAGTGTATATGATCAATGTATTAGTGATTTATTTCCTCTGGGGTTTGGGATGAAACTATTCTTTTTTTTATCCTGGGATGTCCTTAGGTAAAAAATATCAGTTAATGCAAGGCAGTCAGTATCAGTGTTTAATCACATGCTTGATTTCAAGATTTTCTACATCAAAATGCTAATTAAATCAAATGAATGAGTATTTTTCTATATTGTACAACAGGAGATCCCAACAAATTTTTACAAGGATTTCCTTGTCGTATTATAATGACAGAGGCTCCCTGAATTTTATAAAAATCTATCTGACCTGTCGCGTGTTGCTGAGAACAAATAAATAAATTATTATGTCAACAAATTATAAAACAAAAAATATTTTTAAATAATGTTGATTAACATGAAGTTTGAGAAAATTATTATTTTCCAGCATAGTAAAATAAAAATAAAATGTATAAAGTTATAAATTGTATATATTACTGAATGGTGTCATGATAAAGTATACATAAAACGTCCACATACATAAATAATTTAAATATCCGGCATATTATCAAAATTTAAAAAAATTTGATTATTAATATATAAAAGGAAAGACAATCTTCACTTAATATTAGACAGTTTCTGCAACGTACTGTAAATTTTATGGTAAACGCTTAACAATATTTTATGTTAGTAAATTTGTGGATATTTTGCTGTGCAAGGTAGTGAAAACGGATAAATAAGGTACTCGTATAATGTTTACCATTGACCACTTTTCAACTAATTTTTCATAACTTCAAGCAGTAAAAATAGGTAAATCCCCCATGAATGACATGGCGTTTAGCAATTACCCTTTTCATTCACTGTTGTATGTGCAAAAACTCTATATTTAATCATTTAATCCCCTGGTCTTTGTTGTCAAAGTTTAATATTTTTAATAAGTAAAAAAAATGTATTAATAATGTGAGGAAAAATATAAATAAAAAATGTTTTTCATCCAGTTCGGAACATAAGGTTACAGACACCTCCATAGTAGCAGACCCGAGTATTTCTTCTTCTTACTTTTTTCAGAACTGAGTACTAGTACTCAGAAAACTTTCAATAACACTTTATTATTGTATATTTTTGCTCTTGAAATGTTTATACAAAGTTTTAGTTCTGCTTTTTTTAGTATTGGATGAACTACAGATTTTCCCTTATGGAGCATACTCAAATTAATGCTGGCAGTGTTAGTGGGTCAAAAGCTGGTCATGTACAGTTGGTCAAGTAAGAAACTAGGATTCTTCAAATACATTCCGTGGCAAGGAAATTGCGCTTTAGCATGGTTATATGGAATTAAGAGTTATATTCAAACGGTTCCCTAAATAAATGCAGTACAGTAATACAATGTTGAAATTAAAACACTTACCCAATTAACAATTACACAACAATAACAATTAACAATTATTACAATTACAAAAATACAATTGGTCTTTATTTTCACTTGCACTTGCTTGGGTACCGAACTGACAATGATGAAAAATGCATAATATTAATAGTTTCAACTATTATTTTAACCATAACAAAACAATTTAATACACAACATTTTGTATTGTATTTTGTCATTTAACTGGATTATTTACCAAATCAATCCAACACTGTGAAGAATAAATTTTAACAGGTGTTTATTTAAATTGAATTAAAAATAAAAGGAATTTAAATTCAGTGTACTTTAATGTGATCAGCTAATATGTACCATGGCAATTAGAAGTATATTCTAATTGCCTTGATATGTACTGCATTCTCTTGTAAACATGTTAAAATTTCTAATTTTTAATAAATCTGTTTATGTACAGTCCCCAAAAAATATCTTCTCCATAAGAATAATGTTGGAACTTGCAACATCGATGGGTCCAGTAGTTTTTGTTCCTATTAAAGACACAATGATTAAAAGATACAAAGATACATACGTTAGTTTTTATAGATATAGAATATATTTATTTTACAATATGAATGTCTGACTCTTTGTAGACTCTAAGGGATTGTCTGGGCCACCTGTAGGGAGCCTCCCGTGATGCATGACGTCTGTTGCCTGTTACAGATGCTGACTGCTCGGCTGCAGAAGGAGCGGGACGGATTCCAGGAGGAGTGTGAGAAGCTGTCGGAGAGACTGGAGCTGATGCAGAGTCAGCTGACCAAGGCTCAGCGCGACCGCGAGAACATGCACACCGAGGTGGAGGTGTTCCGTGAGCGCTGGGAGAAAGCCCAGCAGAACCAGCAGAAGCTGCAGGTAAAATATACACAGTAGACTCACACAAATGCAACAATATCTGTCCAGTCGTGCCAGATTACTAATAATACCAAATTAGTGGAAGAAGTCATTATAATATTCTGCAGTCTATAATACTGTCGTTGTTTACTCAAATGGTATCTTCTTTTCACTTACAATCTTTATAGCCTTTATACCTTTCATAATATATCAAAAGCTATTTACGTAGTTGCCTGAAGATATCAAAATCAGTTTATTTCATGCCAAACATGTTTCCACACATCTTCAGTCGCAAAACTTCCAATTAAAACATAACTATAACTAATAATGGTTTTCAAAATCTTAAAAAAATAATAAATAAATAACACAAATTCACAAGACGTACAACACTTAGTCAAAAAATACTGTCCAGCTCACAACTATCACAGACACTGTTCATTGGCCGGTCACCACAGGCCTACTGATTTTGGAATGGTCCCAGCAAGGTCAAAAATATTCCATTGCCTTGGTTATCAACTGTATGGATGGTTCTTGGTTTATTACAATTAGCCAACCTGTTATACATTTCATTGTTAACCCATTAACAACTGAATATGAAAAGAAGAAGAAAATTATTACTAAACAAATAGCATTTAATATAATGGATATGCACCTAATAATACATAGTTCATTGTACATATCGATATCGTGAACATACATCGCTACAGACAGTGCTTGTATTATAGGTGCTCCATGATTTATAATATAGTTAGAAAAACAAAATTCAGAATGTTGAATCAGAATCTTAATTAGAAAAATAATAAGAAGAGTATGTTCCTCTCAAATACAATACCAGGTTAATCGAGCCTTGCTTGTTGGTTGTACTTCACTTTTCTTACATTGTCATGGTAATAAAGTAACTTCTTGATTAGCATTATACGTGCTGGTAATGATATTCAGGTTGAAATAATAAAACGTCTTCCAACACTACTCGATATATTTACACTTATACTGTAAATGTTTACAGATGGTAAATATACATAAAAGATCTTATAATGGCGATCGATTTCGACCAGTCACACCGGTCATCATCAGGCCCAATCAGAGACTGAGAGAATCAAGATGGCGTCTTTGCTGAAATACTATTGGCGGAGGAAGTTCCGGGAAACAAGATGGCGTCAATGCTTAAATCTTATTGGCTACCGGATGTTCGGGAATATATTCTGGTAGGTTCCGCCGGAATCGAAGTTCACTTGTTCGTTTATCAACTTGTCCCTGTTTTTACATTTTTCTTTAAATATATATAATTCTTCCCATGCGTTCATTGTGTTTCCTTTCCTACAAGTCTTGATTATTTGCAGGTTTTCTTCTATGGTATTTAAGGAGTGGCCATTTTCTAAAAGGTGTTTTGCTACATTTGATCTTTCCGGTTTGTTGTTCTTCCATGCCGATATGTGGTTCTTGAATCTTTTTATAAAATTAACGGTTTGTCCAACGTAGAATTTGTCGCAATCTTCACAGCTGATTTTGTAAATACCGGCTTGGTTGAATTGGTTATTATCTTCAATCTTGGGGTATAGCAGTCCACTCATGGTGTTTTGTGTTTTGAAGGCGACAGAAACTCCGTATTTCTTGAATCTATTAGCGATCTTTTGTGTTACGTTTCCAGTGTAGTTAAATACAGTGAATCTAGTAGATTTGTCTTCGTCATTTTTCAGTGTGGTCTGGCTGTAGAGTCGATTCTGGTTCTTTATTTTCCTTAAGATTTTATTTTCCATTTCGTCTATGAGGCTAGTACGGTATCCATTGGCTCGTGCAATACTTTTGATGGTTGCTATTTCTTCTTTGCGGCTGGATTCACTTAAAGGGATCTTGTATGCTCTATATAACATTGAACTGAATGCAACAGTCTTGTGGCTTAATGGATGTACGGATTTATTATTAATGGTTGTGTCTGTCTGTGTCGGTTTCCTGTAGATGGTGAACTCCAGTTTGTTCTCTCTTCTTATTACTGTCAAGTCTAAGTAATTGAGTTTTCCGTCTTCTTCATATTCATTCGTGAATGTCAGATTTCCATGGTGGCTGTTTAATAATTTCAACATGTCCTCTGCTTCTTCTTCTTTCTTCTCGTTGAAAATAATTAGGACGTCATCTACATATCTTATATATAACTGGATATCGTGGTTCATCTTCAATTGTTCCAAAATAATATCTTCGTGGTGTTGCAAAAATACTTCTGACATTATTGCAGAGAGTGGACTTCCCATTGTTAGGCCATCTGATTGGCTGTAGAATTTGTTGTTGAATCTGAAATAATTCTGGTCCAGTACAGTCTTCAGTAACATAACAAGTTGGTTAACATACGTTTTTTCCAATCCATTGTTTTCTAGTCTACATTTAACAAGATTTATTGTTTCATTCACCGGTACATTAGTGTATAAATTCGAAATATCAAAGGATACTAATCTACTATCTTTGGTAATATCAACATTCGTGACTTTATCAACAAATTCATAACTATTTTTTACATTGTGTCTGTATTCTAGTTCCAGATCATTGAACAAAATATTTGAGAGCATCTTAGAAACATTGTATGTTGGTGCTGATTTAAAGTTCATTAGAGGTCTAATTGGTACATTATTCTTGTGGATTTTTGGAATTCCTTTCATAGTAATAATGGACCGAAATGACTACATTAAGAAGACAGAAGATTTTATTCGAGAAAACAATTTTAAGGAATTGAAGAAAGACCCTACAGAAAAATACCAGAGAGTGTTATCAGATGTCGTGAAGAAGTGTGATAGAGTAATTTCTGAAGAATGTAGACCTCTAATGAATATTTTAAATTCAAAAGCACCTGTTATGAAAGGAATTCCAAAAATCCACAAGAATAATGTACCAATTAGACCTCTAGTGAACTTTAAATCAGCACCAACATACAATGTTTCTAAGATGCTCTCAAATATTTTGTTCAATGATCTGGAACTAGAATACAGACACAATGTAAAAAATAGTTATGAATTTGTTGATAAAGTCACGAATGTTGATATTACCAAAGATAGTAGATTAGTATCCTTTGATATTTCGAATTTATACACTAATGTACCGGTGAATGAAACAATAAATCTTGTTAAATGTAGACTAGAAAACAATGGATTGGAAAAAAACGTATGTTAACCAACTTGTTATGTTACTGAAGACTGTACTGGACCAGAATTATTTCAGATTCAACAACAAATTCTACAGCCAATCAGATGGCCTAACAATGGGAAGTCCACTCTCTGCAATAATGTCAGAAGTATTTTTGCAACACCACGAAGATATTATTTTGGAACAATTGAAGATGAACCACGATATCCAGTTATATATAAGATATGTAGATGACGTCCTAATTATTTTCAACGAGAAGGAAGAAGAAGAAGCAGAGGACATGTTGAAATTATTAAACAGCCACCATGGAAATCTGACATTCACGAATGAATATGAAGAAGACGGAAAACTCAATTACTTAGACTTGACAGTAATAAGAAGAGAGAACAAACTGGAGTTCACCATCTACAGGAAACCGACACAGACAGACACAACCATTAATAATAAATCCGTACATCCATTAAGCCACAAGACTGCTGCATTCAGTTCAATGTTATATAGAGCATACAAGATCCCTTTAAGTGAATCCAGCCGCAAAGAAGAAATAGCAACCATCAAAAGTATTGCACGAGCCAATGGATACCGTACTAGCCTCATAGACGAAATGGAAAATAAAATCTTAAGGAAAATAAAGAACCAGAATCGACTCTACAGCCAGACCACACTGAAAAATGACGAAGACAAATCTACTAGATTCACTGTATTTAACTACACTGGAAACGTAACACAAAAGATCGCTAATAGATTCAAGAAATACGGAGTTTCTGTCGCCTTCAAAACACAAAACACCATGAGTGGACTGCTATACCCCAAGATTGAAGATAATAACCAATTCAACCAAGCCGGTATTTACAAAATCAGCTGTGAAGATTGCGACAAATTCTACGTTGGACAAACCGTTAATTTTATAAAAAGATTCAAGAACCACATATCGGCATGGAAGAACAACAAACCGGAAAGATCAAATGTAGCAAAACACCTTTTAGAAAATGGCCACTCCTTAAATACCATAGAAGAAAACCTGCAAATAATCAAGACTTGTAGGAAAGGAAACACAATGAACGCATGGGAAGAATTATATATATTTAAAGAAAAGTGTAAAAACAGGGACAAGTTGATAAACGAACAAGTGAACTTCGATTCCGGCGGAACCTACCAGAATATATTCCCGAACATCCGGTAGCCAATAAGATTTAAGCATTGACGCCATCTTGATTCTCTCAGTCTCTGATTGGGCCTGATGATGACCGGTGTGACTGGTCGAAATCGATCGCCATTATAAGATCTTTTATGTATATTTACCGTCTGTAAACATTTACAGTATAAGTGTAAATATATCGAGTAGTGTTGGAAGACGTTTTATTATTTCAACCTGAATGGTAATAAAGCTATTAAATTTCCACTAACCACCAACTATAAAAACCATCAGTTAGTTCTTCTCAGTTAACAGCTGTTTCAAAAAGACTGTTTTACATTAATTTTCATTGTTATTTCGTTACCAAAAGAGCAACCCATAAGACCAATGTTAAAAATTACGATTTTTAAACATCGTAATTTATACGATGACTAAAATCACCTAAATTACTGAATATGTCAATGATTGTGACATATTAAATTTTAGACTAAATTCAATTTTTCCTGGCATTGATGCTGTTTTTAAATTCATTTTTGGGCCAAAACTCTCTTAGATGCAAAGTTTAAGCAACATCTACCCGCTAGATTTTGATATCGTGACATACATCGCTACAGACAGTGCTTGTATTATAGTATAGGATTAACAAACACTCGGTATGCGACAAACTGATTTTGATATCTTCAGGCAACTAAGTAAGTAGATTTTGATATAATTTTGATGATGATGGGATGGTGGTTAAACGACCTCAATGAAACCATGTTAAACAGGCATAAAATGCTGATCAGACATTGCAATAGTCAATAGTCTAATAATGAAGATTGAACCTTGAAAGAAATTGTTATAATAACTACAGAGTACAGAATCGCATCTAATGACCTAAATTTGGTGTAATGTTGGAAATAAAGCTGGGAAATACATAGCTTGGTAATTAGGTGCATGGGAAAATGAACAAGAGGGGGAATAATGTGTCGGATTACTAATGAGTGTATTGGAGTTACTGTAGTGTACTCAGTTAGCCTAATAATGCAACTAATAATATTTGCATTATTGGTTGACATTTAATAAAAGCTTATAACTGGTTATTTTAGTTTAGGCAGGACTTAAAACTAATTCCATAAGAAATAATTTAACCATTTCAAATTAATGACTTATCCTCATTCCAAAGTCTTTTATCATACTAGAGTCCTATTTCATGAAAGGTATTGCTAAAAGTTCTTGAAGTTGCATTCAAATTTCACAGCAAGTACCAGTAGGTAAAGACCAATCACTAGAGGTACTAGAGGTACACCTGACAGGGAGAGAGCACAGCAAATGAGCTGAACCTGACGGTGAGTAAGAGAATCAAATAGAGCTAATCCTGATGGAGAGTGAGCGTAGCAAACAAGCTCACCTGAAGAGCAAAACATTTCTTAAATTGGCATTGCATAGCATGCTGGGTAAGCTATAGTTACAAAATAAAGTTTCATCTGTGGTTTCTACATTGGTATACTATTTATATTTATAAAAAATATATATAAAAAAGTCGTGTTAGTTACACTACTTATATCTCGAAACCATGCTATTCTTATAGAAGCAACATTTTTGTATTAGAAAATATGATTACATTAAGAAATAATAATTTTATAAAAAGCTGTTGTCATTTAAAGTACGGTATTGAGGGAAGATAATCCTGGGGCGAGTGAGCGTAGCGAATGAGCTACACCTGACAGGGAGAGAGCACAGCAAATGAGCTGAACCTGACGGTGAGTAAGAGAATCAAATAGAGCTAATCCTGATGGAGAGTGAGCGTAGCAAACAAGCTCACCTGAAGAGCAAAACATTTCTTAAGTTGGCATTGCATAGCATGCTGGGTAAGCTATAGTTACAAAATAAAGTTTCATCTGTGGTTTCTACATAATTTATAGATGTTTTTCAATAATATCTTGATTCATTGTTTATACATTCATGCTAGAAGTTGGAACTGAATATGACAAATCTACTTAACATGTTTTGTAAAAAAATAATTTATCCACATTTAATGTGGACAGTTCAATGGCAGTTCTTTACTGCATACTTTACGTTTTGAACAATTCCCAGTGGCATGTGGTGACAAAAAATACTGGCAGCAAACCTGTTGAAATGCTTCCGTTTTAATGAATTTATGAAATGGAAAATGTAATACCTAGTAAATATATTTTCCAGATGGAAAGGGATGACATCATAACAGAAGTTGATATTTTAAAAGAAAAATTAGACAAATCTCAAACTATGCTATCGAAGGCTTTGGAAGACAAAGAAACATCAAACAAGGAGTTTGAACGTATGTTAGAAAAATATGACAGGTGAGATCTTTGGTTAAGCCACTTAAGGGCAAGACACAGGAAATATTCATATCCTGTAGATGTTGTGATCAAATAAAAGTTACGTCATATGTAAGAAAGGCAAAGATATTTTGTAATTACATTAATATCAATTATGTTTTGTGATATTTATACATTTTTTTAAAATTGATTTGGTGAACTCATTTTTAACCATTTTGAAATTGCATTTTTATTTTGGGAATTATATTTGAAGTGATATTAACAGGCAACATTCGTGTATATTGTTGTAAATCTTACTGATGGTTTTATAAATTCTAGAAGTGGTTTTAAGTTACTGTTATTATATTTGATTTGTAACTTTTTGGTTTATATCTCTAGAAGTACACAGGTAGTTAGTTACAAAAGAAGTTACATTGTTACATAGGTAGTTTTCATGTACATTTACAATCAAATATGGATTCACAAATAATCCTAATACTAGGCACTGGGATGAATATTTTTCAGTACAGTAGAACCTCGATAGTTTGATACTTTTTTTACTTGTAGGTCAAACTATGCAAATGTCGAATTTTAATGAAACCAAACACTAAATTTTAATGAAACTATAACTTAATTTAACTTTAACATAACCAAAATTCAAATCATTTGCCAATTTATTTACATTTTCACCTTTGTCAGTCTCCAACACGGACACTATCGGTCGTTATTAACATGTTAAGTTATCATGGACCGTCTCAAACTACAAGGAGTGTCAAACTATCAAGAGTCAAACTATTTAGGCCTATTAGGTCAAACTATTTAGGAACTATTTAGGGTCTACTGTAGTTTAATTATTATTGTTTTTATCACATTCAAGATAAGTGTAGTTTTTAGGATTGTTTCATAAAATTTATTTTAAAGTTTTCAAAAGTTATTAATAAAGGTTTTCAATGTTTTCCCCATTAAAAGTTTTTATATTGACACACTTTGTTCATTTTTTAGGTGCCAAGGTGAAATCTATCGTTTACAGAACAAACTTGAAGCAGCCGAAACAGAAAAAGATAGAATTGAAATGGAAGTTGAGAAATCACAGTTATTAAGTACAAAATCAAGAGAGGAGCAAAGAAAGTTGCAAGAAGAAATGCAAAGGCTACAAGAAATGTATGATCGAGCTGTTCTACAGCTTGGCAGAACCAAAGAAAACGAAGATAAGTTCAAAGAAGACATGGACAGGATGGCTGTTGATTTAGATATGATGAGAGAACGATACGATAAATCTCAGATAGAGCTGAGGCGAATACAATCAGAGAGAGACAAATTACAGGCAGATGCTGATAGACAGTCATTTGAACTTGAGAGAGCCCATGCTATGTATAGCAAGGCTCAGGCTGCACAAGAAAAAGCTCAAGAAGAGTTAGCTAGACTATCGATAGAACTAGAAAAGGTTTATGACAAACAAGATAAAATGCAAGCGGAGCTGAGAAAAGCTCAGTTAGAGGCAGAAAGATATCGAAATGAAGCAGAAGCCCTGAGGGAGGAAGCTGAAAGACATGCTGCCAGAGCTGGCAAATTCCAAGACTCACAGGAACGAAACAAAGAGGAACTGGAACGACTCCGAGAAGGCGCCGACCTCCTTAGAGGTAAATATCAACATGAGCAGGAGAGGAGCGAGAGGCTAGCTCAAGCCAATGAAAAACTTGAGAGCCGATTAACTGAAATACAATTAGAACTTGAGATCAGCCGTAGTGAAATAGGTAAATACGTTGAGGCACAAGAAAAACACCACATGGAGGTAGAACGCTTACACATAGAGTGTGAGAAGGTTAGAGACAGGCAAGAGAAACTGCAAATAGAAAATGATAGGCTTCGGTCTGATTTAGCAGGTAGAGGAGGTTCAGATATGGAGATGGAGAGGCTTAGAGATAGGTTAGAAAAGACACAGCAGGCTCGCGACAAGGCAGAGGTTGAAATAGGAAAACTTTCACGAGAAATAGAGAGACTTCAGGTTGAAAATGATAGGTTACTCTCTGATTACAGTGGCAGAGGGGCTGCTGGGGATGCTGAAGTTGAGAGATTGAGGCACAAGTTAGAAATTTTGCAGGAGACCCAAGAGCGTTTAGAGTTAGAGAACAATAGACTAAACCGTGAATTAGAAAAGTCACAGCAACACTTAGGAAAGTATCAAGAAAACAATGAGGTTACGAGGATAGAATTCGATAGAATGAGTGCTGACATTTCTAAATTACATGAGAGGCTAGAAAAAGCTCAAGCTGAAAACCGCAAGTATTCTGAAGAAAAACTTCAGTTAGAGAAAGAAATACAGCAGACTAGAAGAGCCCTTGAACAAGCTCAGAGCTCTCGGCAAGATGTGGATATTAGGATAAGAGAAGAAATGGCAAAGATTCAACAAGAACAAACTCATGCTATTCGTGAAAGAGATAAGATGGCATCAATCTTAGAAAAGAGAGAGCAACAAGCTGAGAAACTTGAACAGCAGTTTGCAAAATTGGAGGCCGAAAGGAACCAGTTGACTCTAGAACGTGATCAGTTAGTATTACAATTGGAGAAATCTCAAGACATGTTAGTAACATTCCAGAGAGAGCTGCAAGACACAGAAGCTCATTTGGAAAAAGAAAAAGATGAGAATGTTAAATTAAAAAGTGAGATACGCAGATTACTCCAGAATCAAGCGGGGAAAGAAGGTATGGATAAGGAAATTAATAGGATGCAACAGGCCATTAGCTCAAAAGAACAGGAAGTAATAAAACTTCAGCACGAGTTACAAAACAAGGATAGAGATATGGCAAAACTGCAGCAGCAACTCCAGCAGCACCAACAGCAGCTGCAACAGATCAGCAGCATGCAGGAAACAGAGAGTGAGCAATGGAGAAAGGCCATTGAGACAGAGAGGAAAAGGGCAGACGATTTGCAAAAGCAGCTGCAAACAATGCAACAGATGCAGAATGGTAACAAAGATGAGGTTACCAAGAGAAACCAAGCACTTGAAAAGCAAAATCAAAATCTTGAAAAGCAATTGCAAGCGCTTCAGGCTGAGGCAAGGGAAACGATTGAAGCCCTTCAAAAAAGAGTTCAAATGCTGGAGAGAGAGCTTCAGAATCAACAATCTGGGGTATCAGGGGCAAAGGAGGATGTACAGAGGTTGTTGAATGAGCTAGACAAGGCCCAGGCCGAACTGAAGAGCGCAGCTGTTGAAAGAGAAAGGTTCCAAGCACAGCTCGAGATGCTCTGTCAGGAGCTGGAAAAGAACCAGGTTAGTTGGAGGATCGCCCAAATGTTGGCCGGATCTGTGTACGAAATGGATGTTTTGTGTTTTTCTCACACGATTTGCTTAATGTATTATGCCTCCTCTCTTGTTGTTTACAAATTATAATTAGAGTACAAGTACAATTTGTTTTAATCACTAAGTATAAGATAGAGTTATTTTAATTTGTAAGATGTCTTATTCCTTAAGATCACTTTTTTACATTTATTTCATAATATTGTTATTTTTAAACTTTTTTATTATGTTAAATTTGTCTGTGACACTTATTGTTTTGGGCATCCTCCAACCCATAAGTTTTGTTCTCCACCACAATACATAGTATTATTTTACAATTATTTAGTTATTCTTATATGCATTATAACACATTTAATTTTCAATAACTAAAAGCTTCCGTTTTAGAGTGACAAGGTGAGTACACTGAATGTCTCTGTGTTCATTACTACAATAATACCACTCACAGATTATAGGAGTACCCTCTTCTGTTATACTGTACTTCTGCATGAAAACTGTGCATTGCACGTGAGACACCAGTGAACTGCACGGCAACAGCACTTCATAAAACTATCAACATTTAATGATCACAGTCTGAAAAATCTCCTTCACAGGCAATCAATTAAAATATGCTATTATATCCAGCTATCAATTGGATGGATGAACTCAAGAGGCTACTTTTTGTTAGGCAAAAATTCTTGTACTATAATTTTCAATTCAAAATTCAAAACTAAATTTAGGAGATGATTTTGTATTTTGTTGCATTTATGTGGAACAATAATGTGTACCGGGACATATTTTGCAAACTTTGCAGCTACTCTTCAAGTTACGTTTCCATATGATGTATAACCAAATAGGAAATGTTCACTGAATATCATTGCTTACTGAACTACCCATAATATATTTTTAATTTCTTAGACAATTGACACAATAAGTTATCTTATTCGTAAGATGTCATTGTACTGTCAATACCTGAGAAGACTTATCCAAAAATAAATAAGAGTATACCAAACAGATTTTAAAATAAATTCCTTCAAATTTCCAATAAATTTAACTTATTCAAGGAATACATCTTCAGACCAATATCAACTCATAACGTCTCAAAATTATCACTTTGTAATGGTCTGACGATGTTTTCTTTGAATATGACAGGCCTTATCAAATAAAAGTGAAATTTATTATAAATTTGAAGCAATTTATTTTAGTGCTCATTCAAATAAAAAGAACTTCTCAGCATGAATACTAAACTGAGTTTAATGAGGTGGTGAAGGTTAGTTTTCTTTTATTTACTAATTTTCAGTTTTCATCTGACTTTTACTTCTAATAATAATAACCCCACGGTGTCACAGCCTTATTGGAGATAAGCCTGGTGGTAACACTTTATGTTATATAAATCAGTACAATGAACGGCATATATAGGAAACAAACTATGTTCAATTATATCACAGAATAACAAACTTCAGTAATCTTCAGTTTCATTTACGATGCACCATTAAGTTGTAGCTTCCCAATTGAATGGTGAGACTGGGTCAACCCCGAGGGACCCAGGGGGGTTAAATTAAAATAACACAACTATTCTTGCCTGCAATGCATGGATTTAATAAATGTTTATTATTGATTTAACAATAAACAAACTTTGCAATTGCGGTTCATTCCTTCATAACTCTCTGGAAAATGAATTGTAAGGCCATAGAATTATTTTTTAATTCATTTATTGAAGCACAAAATTACAATTTATTTTGAGAATACCTCACCCAATTTGAATTGTTGTAGTTGTTCTTTATGAAATGGTAAGCCTGCAAAAGTAATGACACAGCTTTAACTCAAGTTCACAGTATAATAAGAAACATGGGGATAGGATTAAAACATAAAGACAAATTTTATTTCTTGTTTTAGTGTTGTTTAAAGCTAGAACTGCTAAAACCTTTTTTTGTACTTGCTGTTTGTTATACAACTTGATGTTTGTGTTACGCTTCATTGCATATGTATAACTATAAATGTATTGGTTTTTTTTAATGTTTTCATCGTAATAAGTTATTTAGGGTGTGCCATAACTCTCTGGACAAGTCTATATATTCAAGATCAAGACAAACATATTTTACAGTATAAACCGGAGACCCAAGGTTTCCGGTGCCTAGTTTTCCATCTGTCTATCTCTCAGTGTATTTTTAAAACAATTTAACATATCTCCCTCAAACCTCTTGAGCTATCAACTTCAAACTTGGCACATGCCTTATGAATAATAAGACCTAATTTAGATTGCAGCATTTCTACTCTGTACCTTTTCAAAATGGCGACCATTAAAAGTTTTTGATCTCAAATATTCAAAAGCTAGCCATTTTACAAAAAAGTTACAAGAATAACTTTTTTTGTAAATTTTGTAACAAATGTAATAGTGCATAATTATAAAACCGCTTCATAATAATAGATGTTGTATTTTTGATGGCCCACCTTCAGGGTTTTTCTACAACTCAACTAAATGTTTAATATCAGCTGTTTAATATTAGCGGTTTATGATCAACTGTTTTATCCCACATAGCATACGTTGTCAATTTGACGTCAAAAAGTGATCAAAGTCGTCAAAATGATGTCAAAGTAAAATATTAGATCAAGTATTGACGTCAAAATGATTTCTTTAAGTCATTTCTTTAAGACATTTCTTTAAGTCTTTTACAACAAGAGAACATCATTATTTGTTTAAAACAATGGAACTCGTTAATAACTTGACATCATTTTGATGTAAAAATTATGTAAAGTATTTGATCACACATACAGTCAAAAGTTTTACATCAATTGAGATAACTGCAATCTGTTAAACATTTACACAAGAAACAAACATGTAAGGGAACTCTAGTTTAAGACCTATTTGGGAAGACATAAAAATATATAGGCCACGGGAAACGCAAAAAAAATTGAGTATCAACTGGCCAAGTAGTGTAACAAATAATATATGAAGCAGAGCAGCGTAGCGTAGTAGGTAGAGTCGCGGCTTGTGAACCTAAAGGTCATGGGTTCAAATCCTGCCAGCGGCTAAACTTTTTGCTGCTTCTATAGTTGTTTATCGGTTAAAAAATTACCATTTTATTACTTTTGTTTTGCTATTGGGGATATTTTGAATCAATTTTGACAAGATTAGTTTGTCAATATGACGTCAGTTGGACATCAATGTGATGTAAAATTGACGTCATAGTTCATCAATTTACTGACATCAATTTGACATAAAAAATCGGGACATTTTTACTTCACATTGACATCAAAATGACGTTTTTTTTTTGTCACATTTGAAGTCAATATGACATCAACAATATCAATGACATTGACATCTTTTACATCAATTTTACATCAAATTGACGTACTTGTGCTATATGGGATATTATTTCAACAAGAGTATTGTTGTCTGGACATTAGTTACAAATTTGTTACAGTTGTATATGCTATTCTATACTAGGCGCTACAAAATTGTGAGTTTGGAAATTTAAACATCTGGAAGCTGATTTACATTAAAGTCTTACCTAGCACTATTGTCGATTTATTTTCAAGTTTTTCAACATTTGCAATAATTAATAACAGATACCAACAATTAGATGAGTCTGCACAAATTGGCAACACTGTTTTATATCAGGCCTGCATTTTCTTGACGCCTACTATAGCAGTTTTAACAAGAGTTATATTTGTTATTTATTTAATGTTTATTTATTGGAGTTTAATTATCTTATACAAAAAAATTAAGAGGATCCAAAAAATGTAAATAATAATACTTATGAGGGATTAATTTGACTTTATTTACAATAGTTCTTTGAAATGACGACATTCCACACGGTTACATAATTTAAACTCAAATAAAATAAATAAACATCATAAAAATAGTAAACAACCAAAAATATACTAAACTACTAGAATAATGTATACAACTGTAACAAGCTTGTAGTTGACGTAAACACTACCATACTGTTATTGGAAGTTTCTGTTTGAGAATTTTTGTGCGTCACTCACCTTCATGAATTGTGGGGACGGTAGCCCTTGTCAAGATTTGATACACACATACACACACGAAAAACACGAAAAAACACAAAATTACATAGACTGCCCGTTTTCCAAATCCCAAATGGATTTGGGAAACGTAAAGTAAAGTTGAACTGGCTGGGTAGCTGAGTGGTTATAGTGCTCGCCTTTGAATCCAAAGGTTGCCGGTTCGATCCTGAGGAAAGTTAGTAGCTTTTAAAGGATCGATTCCGGACCCAGTTGCCATTTGTCATTGGGCTATTAATTAATGATGCTTTCTAACAACTGGTCGATGTTAGATAGTAACAAGACTGGGGTTTGGACCGTTCCCCGTCAAAACGTTAAAAAATGCCACTGGCATAGACAAAAAAAAATCATGAAATGCTAATATTCAACAGCTGATATTAAATAGATAGTTCAAGTGTTGAGAAACCCTTAAGGTAGGCCATGGCTGGGCGTACAAAAATCGCAATATCTATTATTTATTAAGAAATTTTAATAATTGAAGCATAATTAGATTTAAAATAAAAATACCAAAAAAAAAGTTATTTTTGTCTTCTTTTTTGTAAAATGGCTATTTTTCAAATATTTAAGATCCTAAACTTTTAATGGTCGCCAACTTTATACTGCAATCCTGATTAAGTTTGTTCTATATTTAAATTAGAATGCACAGATTTGAAATTAATTTTATTTTATTAAAACTGCAAACTTTGAATTGTATTCGAACTAAACATCAGAAGTCAATTGAATGAACGCCAAAATAATTGAAACAATATTATTTATAAACAGCTGATTACTATGCCATAAGGATATAACTGTCTCCTCCAATTGTTTGACACTTATGGCCGGTTTTTCATTGGACACTTATGGCCGGTTTTTCAAAGCAAATATAAACCAAACTTGTCCATATGTTTAACATTGAATTAAACTAGTTTAAGTTGAATGTGGTTGGATAAACCGGCCCTTAGAAACAAAAAATTTCATGTAAGGTGGAATTTTTTTTTTATGAATCATCTTAGTAAAATAGTTGAAGACTCGGAGGCGTCAAGTTCATTTGCTGCCCTGGACATTATTAGCTGGTTGGTCCTGTGATTTAAAAACATGTGAAGCAGATTCTTTAACTATTGTTTTTTCAATCCGTCTTGGGTTATAATAGGATTTGTGGGTTTATGTCGAAGATTATTGACTTGAATTTTCGTGTGTTTTGAATACTTTTCAGTGTTTGATTCTGTCGGTAGACAGGATTCTGCCTTTGTATTAGAACTTTTATCTTTAACTTTGGTACCTACCTCTTAAAATTGGTCGATATGCCGCTTGGTTGTTTTTTGACTCGTTTCACTGTATAGTGTAGATTTCCCAACTTGAGTATTACTTCACCAAGCACCCGAATGTACCTATTGTTGGTGGAGTAGTCATGACGTTGAACTGCCTCCCCCACTTAAAAATTTTTACTCAAAATTTTGATGGTTCATTTGTAGCAGGTACAATATTGGTTGAATTAACTGAATTTGCTGAATTAGATTCTATGTCAATTTGAAATCAATGTTGATATCCTGTAGATTTATTATCTTGTTCTAAAACTGTAAATATTGAATTTAATTTGAACTAAACATCAGAAGTAAATTTAATGTAAACAAATTTAATTGAAACAATAATTTGGAAATAGCTCGTTATTATATCATAAGGATATAACAGTCTTATTATTCATAAGACATGTTCCAGTCCCAAGTTTGTAGTTGATACATCAAGAGGCTCGAGAGATATGATAAATTATTTTTTAAATACTTATAGACAGACAAACCGAAAAATAGGCACAGGAGACCCATTTGTTTGTATCGTAAAATATGTTTGTCTTGACCCAAGGAATAATGCTATATGTTTGTCCAGAGCGTTAAAGGACACCCTGTAAATTAAACTTATTTCATAAATTAGCTTATATACATTTTTGTAATTTATTTATTTCAGTATTCTTAATTTTTAAAGTCTGCCTTTGAAATTTAGCTAAGTAAATTCATAGAGTTAGACCTATCTAAATAAATATGAGTATATACATCATGTATATGTTATTCCAAAATAACCTAAATTTGCATTCATAACAATGGAAAATTAATATGTTCATGCACAAAAATCTAAATAACTCCGTTATTTCTTGTCAGATTTTTTTCAAACTTCATACCATTAGTTAGATAATTTTTTGTAAACTTGATGTCTTTTATAAAATTTTGATAAAACTTACCGGCTTTGATATATTTTAGTTTAAAAGTTTAAAATAGCCACCATCTTGGAAATACACATTGGAAAAAACTTTTTCTGCAAATTGAAATTGGTTTGAGAAAGGCTCATACCAAATGTGAACTTAATATAACCATCAGTTATGGATATAAAAATTATTAATTGTAAAAAACAAAATATCCAGCTTAATTAAGCATTTTATTAGACCCTGTTTCTATGATGTTTTTTCATGGTCACGACCAAAGGAACAAATACACAAACTATTTCCAGGCTACACCCTTTATAATAACTTTCAAGTTTCACAATTAAGAAATTAATATATGTAATTTAACAATAGTGAGCAATTTCAATCAATATAACATCGATGTTATTAATTAAATTAATAACACATTTATACAAACAATGATACATATATAGCATGTTATTCTTCATTGCATAATTCATTAGAACATTATATTTAATCCCAATCATACTTAATGTTTTCAAAAGTTTAATAAAAAAAGAGACAATTCAGTGATTTTTATGAAAAATTAAAAATAAAAATTGTCACCCATTTATAGCAATCATATTAAATCTTCAATTTTACTTAAAACTGATTCCTCTAAGTAATAAATAGGATATTACTGATCATTTATCCAAGCAAAAATCAAATCTAATAATACCAGAATAAAAAATATATGCCTAACTTTTAATATGATTTTCCTTCATCTATATGTATTTAATATTTTTTCCAGCTGGAACTTCACGAAGCAAACCAGAAACTGGCAGCTGGCGCAGCGAAAGCTGGCGAAGAAAATAGTACACTAAAAAAACAAGTAGAAGAACAAAAAAGACAATTAGAAGAACAAAGAAGAAAAATAGAAGAACACAGAAAAGGACTAGACACCAAAGTAAAACAAGTAGAAGAAAAGGAGAAGTCATTAGCAGAGTACGAAATGAAACTAAAAAAGAGAAAAGAAAACTTAGATCAGAGGGAAGCACAGTTGCAAAAGGTAAACAAATTTAGCTCCCTGTCTAATAAATTTCTTAAAAGTATTTATAACGTATGTTTCGGATAGTATTCTTGTAAGATTGAATACAATATCAAATACACTAATTTTGTTAGTGATTTAGTGAGATATTTTCTTACTATTAGCCATTTTATATTGCTAATTTATTTCAATCATCATAACAAATTTATGTTTTGGTATTTTGTGCTGTTCAGTTTTTACTCCTGAGTTAATGAACTTTATAAACATGTGAAATTTTAACTTCATAGATAAAACTTTTTTCTCTCCTGGTTTTTCATAAAAATTTTTTTAACCAGTACACTACTCAATTATGCACTCTTTTAGAACCATCCATAACATATTAAAAAGTTTGTTGAATTTTTTTTTCAGAAAAATATTATTCTGTAATATTTTTTTGTGTTAACCCTTCCCGGGCTATTGACGGATATATCCGTTGAATGTCATTTCTGGTCCGGGCTGAAAATGGATGTGTCCATCTTAACAATTTTCTTTTCCGGGATAAAGACGGATATATCCGTCTAAAAATATGAAAAACTTATGTTGTATATATTACGATAATAAACATCATGTTGACTTATAGACGGGTAATTCAGTTTTTACAGTTTGCAAGATTATGTCCCGTGACTTTTTCAGCTGTTTCATGCCTAAACAACACCTGTGTAGCGCAAAACTGTCAGTTTGCACTGGGACGTTACAGTCATAGCCAATAGGGGGTACTTGGGGGTGGGGGGGGGGGGGGCTAAGCCTCCCTAGAATTCCTAAGTATAATAAAAACTCATATTAAAAAAAAAAAAATTTTATGTGCTGGCTGGCGTTTCTAAAATGTAATTTGGCATGAGACCCTGCATAGAGTTTGGAAAATTATAATGTAACCATAGAAGATTGACATACGAATTTCAGAGAGTCTTAATGATCAGGACTGGGTCCGCTTTTCAGGATTCATGCAGGAGACTTTTTTAGCAATCTAATATTCTTCCTGTTCCTTCTCTTTAAATTTTTCACTGTGCAATGTTTGTAATTTCTAATTTGGAAATGTTTTATAGTAAAAATCAACATCACTCTCATTTTACCAGAAACACATCTGTCCTACAATACCCAAGCTACAAAACAACATGTTTCAAAAAATCTCCTCGATTATGTTTTGAAATTTTTATTTGAAAAAATTACGCCCCAGCCGACCATTTTATTTAGCCCTGGAAGTGTTTATTACTATTGTCAAAAATGGTTTATCATAGCAAAAAAATTGTGATCCAATATTGAATTTGATTGGTTTTCACATAGTCCAAATCACTTTTAACAAATCCAAACACCCCTGCCTTACAGTAGCATTATTTCAAATATTTTAGGGTGGGGCACCTGCGGGCGGTGGGTCAGAAGTAGTGCAGAAGTTGGAAGTGGAAGCAGAGGTACTTCGCCAGGAACTAGAAAAGTCAAGGGACGAGATCAAACGATCACAAGAGGAAATGGAAAGACTTTTACAACTGGTCCAGATGAGTCAAGAAGAGCACAACCAAAAGGATAAAACGATAAGTGATCTACAACAGTGAGTAAAACTATGGTTCCTACTATTATCATTGACTATGTACACTAACGTGAGTAGACTTCTATACCGTAGTTTGGAAGGTTTGTGCCAGAGTCACTGCAATCTATATTGTCATTATTCAGCTGGGTTTTCAGTGCTGTAAAAACATTTCATCGTAACATAAACGTAACCCTCTGTTATATAATGGTTCATACTTGATTGAGAAGACAGGTGGTACTGATTTTTCTATCATTTGTCTCTTGTACTTGTATGGCGCGGAAGATCGCGCACTTATAAATTGGTTTCAAACACACCTATATGCGATGAGAAGCCTATTCACGTTAGGCTATATAAAGTCAATGCTATTATCAGTAACTTTAAGCATGGGATTTTATTTATTAGGATTACAACTGTACTCATGACCAAAAACTTGTCAACTGCTACTCAGAATTGACCATCAAAAGCAGACTAAAGTTCTATTGCAATTTTATAATAAATTCAACCTGGCAGTCTCCTTAAGTTTTTTAAACACTAGTTGAAGTGAAACAATGGAAATGATTAAATTAAGTATGAAAATGCTTTTAGCTAAAATATCAAAAATGATATACTTTATAATGCAATATTGATTAATGCTACTGTTAGATTATTTAACTTATGTTATTTGCTTCACTTCATCGCAACATATTCAGGCCTCGGGGCGATCGGGGCAACTGCCCCGGGCGCCACGGCCAAGGGGGCGCCGCGGCCAAGGGGGCGCCGCGGCCAAGGGGGCGCCGCGGCCAAGGGGGCGCCGCGGCCAAGGGGGCGCCGCGGCCAAGGGGGCGCCGCGGCCAAGGGGGCACCGCGGCCAAGGGGGCGCCGCGGCCAACTCGAAATCCCCGTTTTATAAAGGCTCAAACACTTCACAAAAATTGTAAAAACTTCATCAATAAATATTTTAGAAACTAATGGTTCAATAATGATTTTTTTTATTAGTTCAGATTAAAATTTAAAACATTAAGGCTATCAGTCCGAAATGAGTAGTGACTACTTAATTGTAACTATAAACCTTTTTTTACAATGCAAGTGGAAGAGCTGAAGTGAACCATGGTAGCGTAGCATTTTGGCTTACTAGTCAGCTTACTAGTAGTTTGGCTTACTAGTAGGCATACTAATAAGCTGATCTTACGAACTGAAAAAATCGCTCAAGCGGGGCCTATGAAACAACAGGCCTGTATACTTCCCCCACTACCTAATTGAGGATTATAGAATTATTAGAGGATTAGCTGAAATTCGGCTGCATCTGGTCACTTGACCAAAAATGTATACAGGCCCGTTAGTTTTCGTAGGCCCTACCCATACACACATCATGTGTTGTCAACAAAGATTTACAGTACAAGTGAATTTGTTTAATTAGTTTATTCAAACTAACAGCATTGAAAATTTAGCCATGCACCTAATGTAATGCTTTTGACTGTAATTTAACATTACAGCTCACATATATACCAGGCCAATTAATCAATTTAGGGGGCGCGGATCAAAATCTCGCCCCGGGCGCCTATTACCCTCGGGGCGGCCCTGAACATATTTACTATTAGTAGAGTACAGTTGCATTCTCTCTCTTAAAATTTAATTTTTTGGCACTGTTTGATTTGATTTGAGTTTTAGTGATTTAATAGATTTGTGTTACTATGTGTTATCACAAGTCATTTTCCCCAGGCAAAACCACTATACAGTTGACTCTTTTTCATTCAACTCAACATCGGAACTACGCTTCACATCGGAACTGATAATCTGGATATTAGTACTATTTTTTTCTAAGAAAAATAATTTTTGCATTTAAGCACCTTCAATCTCTAATTTGTTAAACCCGCACTACAGTAATGTATCACATTTTCATAATGTGCTACCCTTGATGTGATAGATGAGGCTATGTAAGTAGTCACACGGATATAGGAAGAGGAAGGGACAGGAAGTAAACAATCACTTTCTAAACCGTCAATCCTAAAACTAGTCTGTCTTGCGAGTGCATCAGTGTTACGTGGAATAATTGACTGTTGAATTATAAGTGACAAGCGGAAAAAGCTTTGTGTGTCTATCAAGGATAAACTTAAAAATAAAATAATCGACACCAGTGATTTAGCAAAACAGAGTGCTATTGAATTTGAGTGGAGACAGTATGCAGATCTTTATTTCCTTCTTTGATTTTATTCCTTTAAGTTCATCATTCGTTGTTACCATGTTTTTAGTTTCAGTATCTTACTATACCCTGTTCAAAATAAATGTGTGGTCGAAACGCACATTTCAATTCCCCTATTTTTCCCCTTCCTCCCACGGCTAAGAATCTAACCAATCACAATCACTGAAAATTACTAGAGCTGTTTAATATCTCATGTAACTCTATGCTAATGTTGTGATTTTTTTGTAAACAAATATCCTAATTTGGACGTTTGAGATGTAACAAGAAGCGCTTCCAATGGCAAGTAGGGGAAGTAACACGATTATCTGCGCTATTTTCTACTCTCAATTGTAAGGGCAAAATTGAAATTACATCTGATTGTAAATCAAATTGGGGAAATAAGGAAGGTATTGTGGGAATTTTCCTTGTAGGGGGAAATAAAATTCTGTCTTTTGACCCCACATTCATTTTGAACGTATAGGGGACCTGTGCTAATCCGCAGCATTTACACTATGCATTCTAAGGCAATTTTGTTTTTATTTGATTAGCATATAACCCAAATTTGATATCAGTGACAAAATTGTAAACAAATAAAATAATACAAGTTGGCTATAGGCTACATTTTTTTAACAAACCAAATTTTTCATACTCTAACAAATCATCTTCTTACTGTAATTCATCCTTCCAAACATGTTGATTTTAAATTGAATACTAAATTTCCTACCTTTAAGATTTCAAAATATTTTCTGCATGATAGACTTATACAGACTGTGACTTAAGACAGGTTCAAGAAAATATACTTGTTCTCGGTCAATCTTTCCCAGGCTTTTTTTATTGTTATGAGAAATGCAGCCTGCATATTGGTACAACCATTGACTATGTACACTAACGTGAATAGACCTCTCATCCAATTAGTGATGGCAAAATAAAATCGATTTTTCTGAAAAATCGATTTTTACCATTCGATACATCGGTTTTTTGACATCGATTTTTTCAAGACGAAATTTTTTGGAGATCGATTATTTTTACTAAAAATATCGATTTTAAAATCGGTCGGGTAAAAGACAAAGAATTGCAGGTTTTACTCCTCTAAAACAGTATATTTTAAGATCCTAACCTTAGTTTGGCTTTAAATTTACAAAATTTGTTGCATTAGAGCCAAGTATCAAAGTCAAATAACTTAGTATTGGCTGTATATCGTGTATTGGTTCAAGGCCATTTCTAGTAGAGAGTTTACTAGAGAATAGAGATGGCCGTGATTGTTGCTATGACTCTTGCTACACTCATTTCGCATGGGCCAAAATATCATGTAAAGTATATGTATACTCTATCATACCTTTTTATACAAAACAGTTAATAATAGGGTTCATCCTTTGATTATGTTAAAATTTTGCTATTATTACAATTTAATTGAAAAATAGAGACTTGGTTACCGTACTTACTTACTTGAATACTTGTCGGTCATCTTTGACCGACAAGTCGGATAGATTGCGTCAAAATTTTTTAAACATACTATACAAACATATATTTACACAGTTACACTGTACACCTGGGATGTGGCTTTGCTAGGCGGATGTGTTTTCAAAAATTGGTCGGTCTTTGAGCTCCTCCAAGGTGTAGAGAGGCATATCTATTAGTCGGTCCCGGAGGGCTGTCTTGAACGCTGGGGGGCTCATCTCTCGCACGTTGACAGGCAAGGTGTTGAAAAGCCTGATTGCATACCGTGGATAGCTCTTGAGAGTACTAGATAGCCTACATCTTGGCATATCCAGGTTGTGCGCATGGCGGGTCCCATAACTATGCTGCTCATCTCTCCTTACGAAGTCAGCTTCATGTTCCTTAAGGAGGACTAGGATGTTGAGCACATGCTGACTATGGACGGTAAGGATGCCTAATTCCTTGAATAGGGGTCTGCAGTGCTCATTATACTTGGAAGATGTAATTATCCTTACCGCCTTTTTCTGTAGCAGCAGTATGTCATGAGTCGCCGACGAGTGCCCCCACAAGACCAGACCATACATTAAGTGACTGTGGAATAGAGCGTGGTACACAGTCTTAAGATAGTCGGGACTGCTCCCGTAGGTTAGACTGTTACGGTTCTGTTCAAAATTGGCAACCAACGATAATAAAATAATTTTTATTCTAAAATAAAATTTTAATAGTCCTTGAATTACGTTAAAAAAATTTATAAATTCCCAACTCCATTGACCTTATATGAATTTGTGTTTTTCTAGCTTTCCAATACATGTTGATTCTATAGCTCAAAACAAAAACTGTGTATATTCCAGTCTTGCGATGTTATAAGTTACGCAATTTAGCTCTTACATCATTTGAAATAAATCATTGTGTTTTAGTCTACGATCTAATATATCTTTTCAATAAACAAATAGTTTATTTTCATAACTCTATTGGATTTCAAACCAAATAATGTAGTGTATTCCTTACATGTGTAGAGTCATTGACTTTACATCAAAATCTTTAATCTTTGTATTCTTAGTCAATGGTAGAGTTTATCATGGATTTTACCTACAAAATCAATGATATAATCAAAGGTGTGACCATTGACTACAAATACTGTAATATTGATAGTATTCATTAAATGTTTGTTGGTTTTATTTTTACTTTCTGGTATAACTTATAGTAAATTTAAGAGCGTCGATAAAAAAATCAATTTTCTTAAAACATCGATTTTTTGTCCACGATTTTTTATCGAAATCGATTTTACTCTTTCGATTCATCGACATATCAAAAAATCGATATTTCAAGAAATTTTGCCATCACTACATCCAATGCATTTAGTTTGAGGCAAAAATTTGGAAGTTTGGTGGACGCCGCACCAGAGTCGCTGCCATCGATGTTGTTATTGTTCAGCTGAATTTACAGTGCTGCCAAAACATTTTACCAAAACATAAACATAACTTTCAGTTATAAAATGTTTCATCATTGGTTTAGAAGAGTGGTAATACTGATTTATCTATCATATGTTACGTGTACTTTGATGGACGCCGCACGAGATCGCACCACCGTCAATATGCTTCACACACGCCTATGCTATGAGAAGTCTACTCACGTAGTGTACAAAGTCAATGGTGCAACTAATATGGGTCTTAAAATTAAATTTAGAAGAAATTATAAAAACTTGCTCTTAAGCAAGACTTTGATTCTGATGTGCTTTGAGATTCAAGCCATTTAGTCTCTAACAGTTTTGTCTCCACTTTTCTTTTTAACACTAACCCTTCTCTTGCATGCACCGAATAATCTTACCCCACTTTCAGGAACAACCACTTCAATCTGCACTTCGTAATCAGTTTATGGATAATTTACTTTTATTTTTATTCAATTATTGTATACCGGTAACTTTTTTATATTTAAGGATGTGTCACTTTTTTCTTCAGGAAACTATAATATGAAGTGTTACTTAAATTAATTGCTTTATATGATCAAAAGTCATTTCATTTTTATATGTATAATTGATCAAACTTCATAACGTCTATCTTCACTTCCACGTGGAGAGTGAAAAATTAGTTGCTTGTAAAAGATAATTATTACCATCTCCTATGATTGGAATCCAGTGGCGGCTTTCCGATAAGGACTCCCGGTCGCCGCTCAACCAAATAAATAAATGAAATAATTAAAATAATAATCTCTACATTATTATTATGTGTTTAGTAAACTGAATTCAATAATATATATCATAATAATTTGCAGATGGAAACAGATAATTCTGAAATAAATAGAAAAGCGTCGTCGATTGCATCTCTTAATTTGCCGACACGACGGACCCAGCGCGGTTGCATTGTCATATGGGGAAAACTTGCACACAGAATATTTCAACATCTGAACTGGCCACCAGCCCCATTAGTTCCGATGAACGAGAGTGCACTGTACATTACTAAAAGATCAAACGATTAAACTGGTTTGGAGGGCTTTCCCTTAAAAGGGTTTCTGATACATCCCTCTGAATAAAAAACAAAATAAAGCCTAATGAGAAAAAGATGATTTTTCCCTAAAAATTCTATTCAAATTAACTTGTGCATCGAGTTTCATTCTATACATCTTAATAACTATATCTGTAACGTGTTTCAGAGCTTTAAAGACTGCCCAAGCCAAGTTAAGAAGCCAACAAACTGCCAATGCACAAAGAGAACAAGCACGGAAAGCAGAAGAGGTATTTTCTAAAGTGTAGTAACCTTATATAATGACGATAGTTCTCAGTGCTATTTTTTTTATCTTAAACCTCCATTAATTTTCTAATCGTATAGCATATATTTAAAGTAAATTTTCAAAATGTATAATAAACTTTCATCATATATTTATCAGAAAAAATACTAAATATATTTTATCCTTTATAAAATCGTGGATGTCAGTGTTTAGAGTTTCTTGTGCAATTCAATATTGAATGTAAATGCCACAAATGTAGCACTTAAAGACATACCCGATTGCAAATTAACTCTCCCAAATGGTTTCAGCTCCATTTTGCATTGGTAAGTTGCAGAGAGAAAACGGTATTAGTATTTACATTCATATAACCAAGGCCTTTAAATAATAAATAAGCAGAAGGGCTTCTAACTTAGAAAATTAGAATTAAAATCATAAAAATATTTGATTGTGTGCTGCTATCTGAATAGAAAAAGAAAAGTTCACCATCATTGTTCTAAAGTGGATAATACAGAGCTTTGCAACATATGATACATTTTAGAGTTAACACTAAACGCTATTTTAAAATTGGCAAATTTTAGAATAATAAGTCATGTAGCATGATTAAACTGAATAAATATTGTGTAAAACATGCTATTGATCACTTTTCAACCAGTTTTTGTAACTTAATGCAGTGAAAATAGTGAAATCCACCATTATTTAAATAGTGTTCAGCGTTTATCATATTGATTTACAGTATGTTGCAAAAACTCTCTGTTGTACACTGAATTAAATTATTTCATTTGTGAACTATTTTCATGCTCATCATGCAAAATTTTTTATTACTGTTCATTATATTGTTAATTATTAAATTGTTTTATGTACAATAATATTTTACTAAACGCATTACTAATGCTCTTTTTCATTCCCCCTCTTCCTCTAATCTACCCTAAATATTATTTTATTTATTTATATTTTCTTTGCGCTTATCAGGCTGGCCCAGCTGGTTTCTTGAAAAGTTTATTTTAATAGAAGCAATTCTATATCTAGAAGAATATTTTATAATTTAAAGAAATATTTATTTTATTGTTACGGGGGTGGGGTTATTGTAGTTTTACCAAAGTTGTTATTGTATTGTTATGTAATTACTTTACATATTCGAGAACTGAATTGTAAATTAAAATTACTTCTGCACCCAGTATTTACCTGGGATGCAGTCGTTTAAACAAAGCAATCACAAGCATTTAAATTTTATATTCCACTTCATTTTTAGCACGGTTTACTCGGTTTTGTTTTTCCGAGGTTTTGGTTTTAGTTTGCTTCTTATGTTTGGTTACTTTTACCTCGAATCCCCTGATGCAAGCAGAATGGGAGCTCCGGTGAGTTGGAGCACTACGATTGGCAGAATGGAGTGGACGAGGTGGAGGAATTGTTGAGTGTGATCCGTCTCAAGGAGGACCGCATCGAGGAGTTGGAGGAGGCTCTGAGGGAGAGTGTACGGATCACGGCAGACAGAGAGAGGGGGCTACAGGAGGAGGAGATGCGGCGAAAAGAGATCATGGAAAAGGTACAAGCACAGTTGATCTGGTTTTTATAAATGGTTAAAAAATATAGTTATCTTTAGGAAAGCAGGCCCGTGGTTTGTACGTGACATGCTATAGGCCCGAGAGATTTGCGCCCCCCTATTGATATAAAATACCATATAAAAATGCCGTAATGTCATAGGCATTACATAACAATTTGCAACATAACAATGACAGAACTAACTAGGCTACGTATTTTTATGTTATAGTAGTGTGATTGTTGTGTTAACTTTCGATCGTTATAAGAGTACCCTCCATTGTAAAGTAAAAATTTAAACCACTACCACTTACTTGCCCCAACAGCACAGGGAGCTTGTTCCAAACTTGTTCCAAGTCCAACAAGCCAAGCTACCAAGCTTGGTTTAAGCTTGGGAATCCAAGTCTATAGGCTTAGTTTGGAGTTGTTTTAAAGATCGAAGTTGGCAGTCCGTGAGCTTGTTCCAAGCTCTCACTCCCAAGATCATTCCAAGTTTAAACACCAAACTCCCACCAAACTCAAATAACCAAACCCACTCTAAGCTTGTCCTGAACTCATTTTTAACTTGCTCCAGAGTTGCATTGATTAAAGATGCTCATATTAAGTTTAGTGGGAGCTTGTTTTAAGCTCCCATCAGGCTTGGTTTTAACTTAGGTGAGTGAACTGATTTTAGGCTCATTTTAAGCTCATTTTATACTTGTTCCAAACTTGGCTAACCAAGCTTCATAAAGCAGGGCGTTACTAAACACATATTAAATTTGGTGGGAACTTGTTTTAAGCTCCCATCAAGCTTGGTTTTAACTTAGGTGAGTGAACTTGGTTTAGGCTCACATTAGGCTTGGTTTTGATATATGTGAGTGAACTAGTTTTAGGTTTATTTTTGCTCATTTTATAGTTGCTCCAAACTTGAGTAAATAATATATATATATATATATATATATATATATATATATATATATATATATATATATATATAGTTTGTCAAAAACCAATTGGGATGAATATTTGTAGGTCTACAAAAATAAAGGAAATATGTATTATTAGACATGTATTTCATTTGTACTGTTTTAAAATTCTTCTAAAGATGAGTCTCAAAAGTTTATTCATATGAATGAATCCAATATTTTCAAGTAAAAAATGAAAAAAGTGAATCAACTGGCCCAATAACGCTTGCCACCTCCACCACTTCACAATTTATTTTACATATCGATTTATAAATTAAGATTGAAATATTTAATGATTTTAATGGGTGTGATGTTGAGCAGAAGAACTATAAAGTTAATATTTTGTATATGATAAGGTATAGGGTAATCGTTGTATTAACAAAATACCCTTAACATTTCAACATAATATATTGTTATCAAATCATACAGCATAAGATTGTAGAGATGTTTTCAGAATTAATAACAGTAGCATAAGCTTATACTGATTGATCTGAAAAAATCCTTCAAGCAAGTTGTTAGTTGTGAAAGCAAACAATACATTATTGGCTATTTACGATATTTTAGATTAATATTTACAATCAAACTCTTCAGCAATATCTCTTCGGAATTGTGAACTTAAATTGCATGGAAATGGCAAATGTTGGTCGAGTTCATACGGATTAGTTTAGTTTATTTGGAAATATAGAGGCTTTTAACATGAATAAACTTTTGAAACTTACCTTAACAAGAACTTAAAAACAATAATTCAAAGGCAAACGCGGAATTATTTGTAGGTCGAACAAAAATCTTGCACATCAACAAACGTGTTTTTCAAGATGGCTTGGCGGACGTCGTTAAAGTGGCGAGCCGTTGTGTAGGAGAGAAGACCGTTGGAGGGGGTTTGAAAACAATGAGAAGGGACAGAGCGCATGCGCAGACCAGAATAAACGTTGACGTCATCACGCAGCTTATTTTAAACTCACTTTCGTGAGCTTGTAGTGAGCTTAGTTTATAGGCTAAAAACAAACTTGGTAAACCAATTTTAAAATGAGCTCCGACCAAGATTGGGGTTAGTGTAGTAACACAATTTCATTACACCAAGTTTATTTTAAGTTTGGAATGAACTCCAAAAACTAAGCTTGGTCTAATAAGCTAAAAATATTCTAAAACCAAGCTTAGTTTAAGCTTACGTGCTGTCTGGGTGGTATCTTACTCATTTCACAAAAAAGTGTGATTCTATGATTTTTACAATTCATGACAAACGATTAAACTGAAAATAAATACAATCATACTAAAATAGTTAGCAAAACACGTCAATTATAATTATTTATTCAAAAGCCAAATGAGGTAAGACATTGTGTCTCACGATCATGGGTGGATTTTACCTCTGATTGTTGGGGGGAGCCATCTGGGGGTTAAGGGTAAAGGACACATCCTCTACATTTAGTTTGATACACAACAGTCGTCTTTAATTGGGCCCTGGCGTTCAAAATTAAAAACGATTATTGTGGATATCACAGTTTGATACAAGTATTTTGGGGATACTTTCATGACACTCGGTCAGTTTGTTTGGGACCCAGAAACTGCACTAGCGCTTCCATTGTCTATAGGCTTGCAATAGTGATTACAAAGTAGTGATTACAAAGTTAGGCTTGCAAAGTAGTGATTACCTGTTTGAACTGTTCTAATGATTTGACTGAGGGATTGTCCTTATAACAGTATATGCACATAGTTTTTATAAAAAAAAATGTGTATAGTAAAAACTGTTTATATTATGAATGGAAAAGCAAGTGTAACGTGTAAGTGGCGGAGTTGTCGTCCGCCAGCATTTACATTAAGACAAGTCTTTGGGGCACTAGGGACCGATAGATTCTACCATCCCAAATATTTATCAATCATGAGTAAGGTATCAGTGACATAGGGACGTGTATATATAGTCTGTTGTTTATTGAAAGAGTTCATGTTTATCAAAGAATGGTGTACATTTGTGCCGCAGGTGGGCAAGTTGGAGCAGCGGCTGCTGTCACTGCAGACGGCGCATGCGCTGCGCTGCGCAACCTGTCGTCCGCTGCTGACCCGACTGCAGCAGCTGGAGCGCCGGCTGACACAGCTGCTGGACGAGCGGGCCGACCACCTGCAGGAGCTCACCCACATGAAGTATTTTATTAAATGTTTTTCAAATACAACTAAAAGAATTATTTCTTCTTGCTTTAAAAAATTAATCCTGGGTCGATTCTGTAACAGGAAATTTCAAAAGAATTCTCTCAGCCTATAACCATCAAGTAATTATTAAGCCAGATATTATGTTGCAAACATAATACGCACAAGAATTACTGTCATAACGTGATTCAAGGGGTTGATTATATGAGGAGTTGCTCAGTACCGTGCTGTTTTTACTATGGATTTTACACCTTATAAATTATCAGTATAGCTGCTCAGGGTTCTGTTTAGGGACCTGACCCATGGAACAATACAGCTGACACAGTCTGATTTACTTTACTTAATCACATATTTTGGTGCAAGCTATCTTGAGAGTTGTCTGTCGTCGTTAAGGCGAAAAAACCAAATTAAAATTAACATTAAAAGTAACATTAGTTACATCTGTAATATAGATCAACTTTAAATGTGCTTTGCTTCTGGAAAAAGATATCTAGCCAAAATTTTATATTGGATCAAAGTGTAGCATCAGGGACACTATGTACAAAACCATATATCAGTTCAGTAACAGGGTGCCCCTTCTTGATAGTTTTGTAACCAGCGAGTGGTTCTCATTATATCTAGTGCTCTCTATTGACTTTGTTTGCTTTGAGTTCAGCAAAGGGACTTGAATCAGCTAGGAACAGTGCATTGGTGTAGAGTGTTGCAAAGTGTAAGCGTAATTATGCATTATCAATTATATGTTGTTTTTTATGGAAAATAAATTTATTTGAATTTTAATTTGATGACAACGAAAGCAAAAATGAGATGCTAATCATTTTTCCTGGTTTTAAATCTTGATTGATGTGCCATGGCAAGGAGAAACACAGGGAAATAAAGGATTTCAGTGGGAAACCTTTATGTTTTTCATCTTTTTGGGGGGGGGGGGGGGGCATTTCCATACCATGATGTCTTATCATGTGAACAATAGAAGTAGAATATTGATACTCTGACGGGTATGGGATGTGACCCCTATTTTCGGATCACTATGTGTAGAATTAGAAAAACAGTATTAGTGACAGAGATGCATGTGGGTCGCAGGCAGGAGGCGCTGGAGGCGGCCATCAGTGAGAAGGACGCCCACCTGGCACTGCTGGAGGTGTCGGGGCTGCGGACGGCGCGGCACGCCCAGGAGGCGGAGCAGCTGCGCGCCGACCGCGCCCGCCTCATGGACCGGCTCAAACAAGAGGTAGGCCTCAACACCAAGCAGCACAGCTCGGTAACTGTTTTAATGACAATTCCATGGCAAATTTTAATTTCTAGAATAAAAAAAATTCTAATAAGTATAACGGCTGTTTGGAAAGCAACCTCCATTTATATCTGTTGAAGCTAGGGATAGAAGTAGAGGAATTCGAGCATGAGTTTCGGTTAGATAGACAAGCAATATTTTTAGAGACGCAAGGTCAGTAGGGCTGCACAATGCACTGTACTTAATTGCGACCAAAATTCAAAGTGCTGACCACTACGCCATCTCTGAATTCTTGTCATTTTATTTCTTTGGGCAAAGAATGAAGCTTGTGGGTATCTAATGGTAAACGAGTATTCTTCAATTATGGAGATTGGATAATTATTATTATTGCAGTTCAGGACCTAGGCTTCAGTGCAGTTTGTTTAAGAAAGAATACACTAAAGACCACAATGAAGTGTCTGGTAGCGCTGCCATGATGTGCCACCTAGTGATGTGCCACTTTGACTTATTTAAAGAATCAACTACGACCAACCCTTCTAGATTCAAGATTCAAGATTTCAAGATTCAAGATTTTTATTGTCTTTAGGCTCTTTACAAGTGCAATCGACAAGGTCACTACATAGCATTTTCAGTAAACTCAAGGTGTTACAATAATCTTTCTTTTGGTAATGACGAATTACAAGTCAAATTATAGAAAACATAAAATACATTAAATAAATAATAAATTACTCTATACACAGTGACTTCATACATTGAACCATAAAAACACATAAAACAATACAATAAATACATAATTTAAAATCTTAAGCTACTTGTATCACAGGTCATGAAATCATCTACTGTATAAAATATGTTTTCCTTAAACCATTTTTCAGTTATTTTCTTGAATGTTTGCAAGGGTACAGTCCATGCCTTATCTGGTAACTCGTTAAACATTTTAAGCTTCATTATTATATGACTACTATTAACGTTTTCTAACTTTACCTGAGGTAATTCTAAAAGGTGGTTCTAGACTAACTAGAACACCTGTCCTGTGTTCTAGTTGGTCTAGTCGGGGTTTCTGTATCTCCCTGTAATGTACATAAGTGCTAAACATCTCACAGCTTTGACCACAAGGATACAGGCACTACAGTACACTCTCGTTCATCGGAACTAATGTGGCGGACGGCCGGTTCGGATGTCAAAAAATTCCGATGAAGCGGAGTCCGTCGTGAGTCATCATTTCCGCCCATACGTTGCCCTATCGTGATTGTACTCACTCTTGTTTTTAAGATAACACAAGAGATTTTATGAAAATAAGGCACTCAAACTTTGAACATGGTAACAATGAACCTATAGGAATAAAGCAATGCATGGGCGGAGTTTCGGGGGGCCTGGGGGGGCCGGGGCCCCCCAAAATTAAAAAAAATCTTATGTAAAAACAAAAAGTTTACGAGCTAAATTATTATCCATTCAGCTAACGCTCTAAGTTTTATCTCACTTTTTAACTTACTCTAAAAATTACACATTTTTCTATTTACATTTTCTAGCTATATGTTCATGTATGATATTGAATAGTAAATTAAACAATAATAGATTATCGTAAATTAAACACTATTTGCGCAAACTACTAAGTAGGGATATTTCGTAGATGCTAAGGAAAAATATAACCTTAGGCCCTACAGTTGGAGTTGGCAAAACTGACAGTCAAGCCCAGAGGTGGTTAGGCGCCGACAGGCGCCGCGCCCCGCTACGACGATTAAATGTATCTTAAAAATACATTTATGTGTATCTTTACACTTTTAATTAGTAAAGATGTAAAATTAACATGATTTGCAATTATTGTTTATTTTCTATACATCCCTATGTGACTAGAATTTTTATGCATCCGTGGGCTTCTATTGGCAGTCACGTCAGTGTCACGATACACCTTACTCATGATTTATAAGTTTTCGGCCTAAAAGACTAGCGGTCCCAAGCTCTGCAGAGACTTTGTCTTTCTGTAGATGCTGGATGAGGACAACTCCCCTGCCATTCAAATAGTGTGGTTTACTTGCTGTTCCATTCATAATAAAAAAGGGTTTTGCTATAAGGGTATCTTTAAAATACGTCACCAAGCTTTATAATATGGTTAATTGGGTCAAAATAATCAAAATAGTTTGAATTAAGGTATATCTTGAAATACGGCATATTTACCTATATAAAATGTAGTCTAAATGTGACAAAAAAGTTTTAACATTTAATTATATAACCAATGATAACAAAGATCGTAAGGATCTGGCGACATTGATTTTGTATTAGGCTATAGTTAATGTGAATTATGGTTATTTTAATACAAAAATCACAATAACTCCATTATATGTTGTGAGATCCTTTTACTACTTTGGTAGGGCCTATCATTGGTTAAATAATTAAATTTTAGAGCTTTTTGTCTTATGTAAAATGTTATAATCTATACCAGTTTTAAGGTATTTGAAATTATAATTTTTAAATGACCGCTATTTAAAAAATACACAAAGTAAAACAAAATGTATATTTTATGGACATTGATTATCAAGTGGCAAAACAATATGGCGGATATCTAGGTAAATATGCATTTTATACTTGTATGAAAACTTTTTGCTTATTTTGAGCTAAATAGGCCTACAAATTATGAGTTTGGTAACGTACTTTAAAGACACTCTGTATATGATTTTTTTTTTAATCAAAATGTCGTGCATCTACTACATGGACAATCCTTAGTAAATCATTAAAACAGTTCAAACAGGTAATTACTTATTGGGAGTCTAGACAACGGGAGCCGCTAGTGCAGTTCCCCATTCCTGTTTTCCATAAAAACTGACTGAGTGTCATGACTGTACTCATATCCCCAAAATACTTGTATCAGACTGTGCTATCCACCATAAGTGTTTACTTCGAACTTCGAACGCCGCGGCCTAGTTAAAGACGGCTGTGTGTCGACCTGAATGTTGAAGTTATTGGTATTAAATGTCCTTTATCACTGACCCCCGGTGTGGCCCCCCCAGCAATCGGAGGTAAACTCCGCCCATGAAGCAATGCAGGAAATAAAGATCCAAAATCTTTATTCTCATATTCCATATTCATATTCAGCAGTCAAGTGACTTCCACGTAACACAGGTGCAGTCGCGACGCGAGACAGACAGAAAGACAGTTTGGGAAGCGGTCAACGCGGATGTTCACTTCCGGCCCCCTTTCTCTTTCTATTTTTGTGCGAATACTCCACGGCCTCGTAAATCACATCGATGGGTACAGATTATGGAAAACGCCTGATGACTTTTGATGCAAAATGTGATACTTCACTGTTGTGCGGATAGAAGGAATGGAAATTGAAGGCGCTAAAACCGAAAAATTATTTATTTCGTAAGAAAACAAAAATTAATAATATCCGGATTTTCAGTTCCGATGAAGCGGAGTTCCGATGTCGCCGAGTCCGATGAATAGTGTACTGCACCTAATGCCTGAGGTTGGTGTATATTTTAAGTTTTTTTGTTTGTTTTTGTAGGTTTGGTTTGTAAAGTCTTTAATTCTAGTGCATCAAATGAAATTATACACAATGACATAATTTTTATTTCTTTAGCACCTGTCTCGTGTTATATATTCTGCCACTTGTTGTGCATATTTCGGTGCATGGCTGGCTAAGTAACGTCTTACTCAAAACTCATTAATACAACAAGCTTGCTTCCTGGCAGAACGCCACACAATATTAACATCAGACTAAAAGCACAGATAACCTATATATGATACGGTATCGTAGCAACTTCTCTCATAGCTCTGCCAACCTAACCTGAATTGACACAACGTCGACACAATTCTAACATTTTTGTTTAGGCCCACACTTGCTTTAGTTAAAAGGCACTCTTTTTAGTGCTTACGAGAACATTCAAATTGTAGTGGCTATGTGATTAGTTGTTATGAGATCGGAATCCATGAGACCTGTTCTTATAAGACTTTGTATTCATTAGTTCAATCACAATTGTTGTACTGTATTCAATATGCTATGAGATCAGCTAACTGATTTAATTAGCAGATGATACTAAGTTCATCTAACAACCACTGTTATTATTTAGGTTTTTTGCATTTTTTATTTAGTATTGTGTGTAGTTAATTAAAGACTTATACTAATGATAGTTAAAATTTAAATGAAGTCGAATTGCATATTTAATTCCTCCAATTTATCCCGTTTTCGTCCCGCTGTCAACCCACCACACACCAATCACACACTGAACATTATTAGAGCTGTCTCAAGTCATTTTAACATTGTACAGCTTCTTCATTAAAAATTTTTGGTTTTTTGATGATTGGGATAAAAAGAAGCGCTTGTAACGGCAATTTAGAAGTATCCGATCAGCGCTATTAGGGGGAGGAGAATATGAATAACACCTAATTAGGAAGAGAAATACAGGAATTTAGGACATAACTTATGTGGGAGGTAATATTTCCTCTTAATGGTAAAAAAAGTATATCTAAATCTTTATATTAGATAGATAAGTCTTATTTTATGTATTAACAGTAGTTTATATTACCTCTCTGTAATACCAAATTGTGGGCCTACCTAGTGTGTTGGGCCAAATTGTACTACCTAATGAAAAGTTCTGCGCTTGCGTATGGTAAGAAATATTGGCTTGTCTTGCCTAGTCAAATAAAGGTTAGGGTGAGGGCCTTTGATGCAGGACCAAGCATAATAAAAAAATATTTTTACTCTTTTTTTCATTTGTTTTACACAACCTTCCTGGACATTAACATCGACATATAAGACAATTAAACAATTGACACAGAGCTTCATGAAGACTAACTGTCACTATGAAAAACTGTAAGCTGCATAGTATACACATGATCGGAGCGAATACGTCCTGATCAGTATGTCAAATTCCCGCTCATTTCTCATTTTTTGTCGGCCACACTCGCGTGACCGCTACAATATGGCGTCCTCAAAGCTGACTTACTATGACTTCCGTTGTGGCTTGAACATTGTAAATTAACAAATAAGTAAATTTGTGTTTCTTTGTATTTCTTGTATTTTGTTGGTTCGCTTTTTATTATTTGTGTCAAAATTTTCCCCCGCCCATTGGCTACGGCCTTGACTGCGCACATCACTTTTTTTTTTTTTTTTTTTTTTTTTTTTTTTGAGGGAGAGGCGGAAAAATGCATTACGCACACAGGTGGCCAGCCTGTAGTGTGGGGCTCCCCTAAAAAACGGGTTTACCCACTAAAAAACCTCTACTCTTTAGGAATCTAACCTGGAATTGTTTATCACATTACGTCAGGCTAGGCCTAAATTTGGCATACGCTCGTGGGGCTCGCTCCTTATATCCAGCCGCCCGATCAAGGGATCTGGGCCACTTTGCGATTCAGATCGGTTTTCTTTTCAAGAGGATGCCCCGGACGAACTGTGACAAACAATCCCAGTTGCCCTCATGCTCCAAAATCTTTTGGCAGACCGAGTCCACCGAAAATGCACCAAAGATTTGTGTGGCCTCCAGGCGGGGCCCTTCCCAACGGGGACAGCGGAAGAATGTGTGTTCCGCATCGTCGGGAACACCCGGGCAATAAATGCAGTCCGGTGAACCGGTCTTTCCCATCCAGTTCAGGTACGACCGAAAATAGCCGTGACCTGTCAAAAATTGGGTAAGGTAGTAGTCCACCTACCCATGCCGCCGTTCCACCCATGGTTGGACCTGCTTGATAAGTCGCGCAGTCCATCGTCCTCGGGTGCCGTGCTCCCAGCTGTGTTGCCACTGCTGGAAGGTTCGGGAGCGCTCTTCTGTTCTTGCCGTGTCCTTGCCGATCTCGCTTTGTCTCTGATAAATCGCCTTCCTCTCTCCTGCCAAGAGCTTGACAGGAATGACTCCGGCGACCACCAGGACGGCAGGCTCGGACACTGTCCGGTAGGCGGAACTCACCCGGAGCGCCGCTTGACACTGAACCCGGGCGAGTCGCAACCTGTAGCACTCCTTATCTAGAGCGTCTGCCCACACCTCTGCTCCATAAAGAAGCACGGACTGGACCGCGGACATCAACAGACGTCTTCTACTGGATCGGGGACCCCCGACATTGGCCATCAGCCTACTAAGGTAAGTGACCTTAGCGGCCTTGTCCGCCGTACGGAAGATCTGATCCCTCCAGCTTGGTGACCACCATAACCCTGAGGTATTTGGCGGCACGAGTTGATGTCACCACCTCCCTTCCCACCCAAAATGGGAGGACGGTGTCGATCCTCTTCTTCGTGAGAATCACGATCTCCGTCTTACTGAGAGCAAGCGAGAGACCATGATCGGACATCCAGTTGTTGACCACCCGCATAACTCGGTTCAACTTCAGTTGGGCCAGCTCAACGTTGCGTGCAGCAATGAGAGCTGCGACGTCATCGGCGTACCCAACCAAAGTAGTTTCCTCAGGCATCTCGGACCTCAGGAGGCTGTCATAGGCAACGTTCCAGAGATCCGGGCCGAGTATTGAACCTTGTGCGGCACCAGAAGTGACTTCCATCGTCCGCGTTCCGTCACTCGTGTCATAAATTAGGCTTCGAAAGCGTAGATAATCCTCGATGAGCTGCAACAGATATGCAGGAATGCGAAAGGTGTTGCGAAGCGCATCCAACATATCGACCCACTTCGCCGAGTTGAAGGCATTCTTGACATCAAGCGTAACAAGAAGCACTACTCGGCGGGAGAAATGGTTGTGGCTCTTGGCTCTCTCCACAGCTCTCTGAACTTCGGTAACAGCGTCGATCGTTGACCGTCCCTTTCTGAAGCCGTACTGACGGGGGCATAAGTCCCCGGCAGCTTCCAAGGCAGAAGTCAGGCAGGAACGGATCAGCTTCTCGAACAGCTTCCCAGCCGTGTCCAACATGCAGAGAGGCCTGTGGGACGACGGCAGCTCGGGATCACCTTTGCCCTTGGTGATCAGTACAAGCCTGGCTGTTTTCCAGGGAGCCGGAACCACCCCTTCAACCAAACAGGCATTGTACATTCTCAACAACAAGTCAACGTTGATTGAAAATACTTTCTTTAAAGACTCACTGGGAATCCCGTCCGGGCCAGTAGCCTTGTTGCTCTTCAGGGAGAGAACGGAGGTTTCCAGCTCCTCGAAAGTGAAGAGTGGAACGTCCTCTACCCGTCCGAAGTCAACCGGCAGTCGCTGTGGATGTTCAGGAAACAATGCAGCGACGATCCTCCCCATGGTGGCGCCCTCCATGATGGAAGGTGGAGAGGGGGCGCCGAGTTTCTGTGTTACAAGTTTGTAACCCAGGCCCCACGGGTCGGAGTCAACGTCGTCACAAAGTTTCCTCCAGCTATTCGCCTTGCTCCTGTTGATCGCCTGGCGGAGAGATTTTCTAGCAGCTTGAAAATTGAAACAATTTTGTTGCAAAAATCAATGATTATTTTTGAAAAAAACAGGGAACTGGCAATAAATTGTTCCTCTTGAGTGTTCTCCTCAAAAGATAATCTAAAATGGACATTAAAAAATACAGTAACTGACTTAATTTTGACAGAGGTAATTTACTTCTGGCCACCATTTTTATTTTTAACTATAATGCACTGCATAGCCCAGAGCTCTGTGCTTACAGATAGGTTACTAATGAGTCCATCTCATTAGTCAATACCTATAGTCAACGCTGATGCTCGCACTCCTCCTACTCCTATGTCCTCCTTAACCAGATATATATATATCGTATGGCATTAATAGCCAGCCACCAACTTCAGAAAGATATAAAACATTCTCTGCGGTGCTTAGCACCTGCGTCAAAACATTTAAAAACTAAACTAAAAACATTAAGTTATGATCTCTCTTTACAAAGCTAAATCCAGGGCGCTAAGCCATTGCAGCCCAGCTTCACTTGCACAATAAAGCCCAATCAATCCTTCGGGGAAAGCACTCAAAGGGCACTCATTGACTATGTGAGTCATAGTCTGGAACTCCGTTCCACAGCGGCATGACTGGTCTTCTGTCATTCCCCATTTGTATTTCCAATAATTGCCAGATATAATTATGCCAGATATAATTATGCAATAATTAACCAGATATAAATGGAGGTTAGTTTCTGAACATCTTTCCAAGCGACCGGCCACAAACAAATTTTCAGTTTTGCACAAAACGTTGCTAATTGTTTAGTTTTAACTCTTACATTTATGAGACATTTATTTATATTTTATTACTGTACTAAAATTCAGAGTGAGGTTGCAGATCATTGTTCCAATTTTTGTGTTTAGACTGAACTCAGTGTAAGACTGCTGCAGGAGTATGCCCCCCCACCACCCCTCAACACCCCTGGCGACAACCTCAGCCTCTCTCAGTCGTCACTCTCCTCCCTTCAAGCCATCTCACAGGTAACCAACCAGGCACAAGGTGTTACTAACAAGTGCACGGAATTTTAGAACAAAAGGTCTCCTTTCATATTTTTATAACAGAAAAACTTTGTACATTTTGTCATACCAATAATAAATAAAGGATGTTTTGAGTTTATATTACTATGAATTGAAACATTTGACGTGAGCCGTATTCAGGTAGCATCTAGCATAGCATACATCCAAACTGTTCTCTATTTTTTGCCATTCATAGGACAAAGTATCAGAAGCAGTGGCGGATCCAGCACTTAGCTATGGAGGGGGTGAATCGTGGAGAAATTTCAACCCTGCCCCTCAATATAAGCAACCATATAACCCTCACAACATGGCAACTATGTAACCCTCCATCAGACGAAAAACCTTTGCTATTAACTTACTAACCTAAATAAAGAAATTTATCAATGCTGGAACATGTAGCCAAGTGGTTATCGTGCTTGCCTTTGAATCTAAAGGTTGCCGTTTCGATCCTGAGAAAATTTTGTACATTTTAACACTTTTAACCCTATGCGCAAAAATCCCTTTCTCTCTGCATAACTGACCAATTTCAAAGTATAAATTAAAATTTGTAATGTGGTACAAAATTTTTTTATCCTGGTAAATTATATATCAAATCAAAGAAAAAATTATACACTTTTAAATGGTACGCGTTTTATTACAGTTAGAATTGGAAAAAGTTTTAGGATCCTACATCAAAATAACCTAAAAAATTAGCTCCATGTCCCTTGCCCGGCCATGTCGGTAATTGGCATTTTTAACCATACCAGAGGTTAACATACAGTTAGTATAGGTTAATAGAGCTATTCCTGCAATTTAAATACATTCCGGTGAAATGTTAAATAAAATGTCATGGGGGCCAAATAAATGCCAGCCCGGCTGTGTTGGAAATTGGTATTTTTGACGATGCCAGAGGTTAATATACAGTTAGTATACGTTAATAGATCTATTCCCATAGTTAGTATACATTCCGGTCAAATGCTATTAAATAAACGGTCAAGCGAACGAGCTTGTTGTAGGGGCAGGAACAACATGTGACAGGTGGTTTTGGGTTCGAAATTTCAGCTTCATAGTTAAAAAAAGTTAATAGTTTGTTACAAAATTAACAGTTGATCTTGATAATATAAAATATATATTTTTTTTACTTTTAGGTTGATCAAGATCAACTTGAAAATGACGACAGGACTGGGTCAGAGTCAAGTGTTTGAAGAGATGAGCTGCATCAATCTTAATGCCATCACAAAGGAGCTATGACCAACATCTTTAGAACAGGAGTCAAACACATCTCAGGGGAATCTCAAAAGTGTTTATGGTATCATGTGATTAAGTGAATTCAGTTTCCTAAAGATACGCACAAGCTTGGCCATTGTTTTCTGCTATTCCGTGTTCGTTCGTCAAGTGCCACTGCCTTCTACTGTGCATCTACGTACGTTAGCTTAGTCCATGTGCAGATCTCGCTAAACTTCTCCGTTGTACATTGATAATGTTTATATATACATAGTGAGCGTGTGTCTAATTCATTCCTTTTATCGGAAGTGATTTTCGTTTCAGGTGAGGACACATAAAGTGATATCACCGTGTAAAAGACAGCTTTCCAAGCAATAACGTATTGCAAGCAACAACTTACCAAATAGTATTCTAAACGTTATGGTTGTTAGGTCTGTGTTGTTTTGTGGGTGTGAGGTATCGAGTCTCGCCATCTCGTGACAATAACGACTGCACCTGTATCGTTGTACTCAACAGACTTGCGGTATGATGTGATTTCTCCGATACATTTTCTGACAGTTTACTCTTGTTTGCAAAAGCTGTTTGATGTAATGGGGCCAACAGTTAGTAGCATTTTGGCAAGTTTCACATCTTTTTGACAGTCAATAATTTTTTTTTAAGATTCAAGTGCCTAATGGATATGGTCATGTCTGGTTTGTAGAATAACAACAATACCATATTTTGAAAATTATTATAACAGCAAGTGTTTAGAATAGAATCTTTTGTTAACTGGATTAATGGAATAAGGAACATGATACACTTGAGGAAAATTAATTAGACGTTTAACTTCTTAGTCTTAATTTAATAAAACCATAAATAATATTTCTCCCTACACATGGTAACAATTGACAATAAATAATAAAATAATAATAAACAAATACATGCCAGTATTTTTATCAGAAATAATTTTATTGGAAAATAATTTTTGTTTTCAAAATCAAAACAGTTAAAAAGTTGACTGCGAGAAGGATTTTTACACTAAAACTATACCTCTTGTAAGTAGAAAGAAGGTGTCTGAAGCATTATGACCTTTCTGACTTAACCAATTAAATTTTTTATTTCAATAGTGATGATAAGGAACTATTTCTCCAAGAAAATGACATGAACTTAAACATGACTTTATGAGCAATTATGGTAAATAACTTTCACATTATTCTTAAATGTGTTGAACTATTATTTGGTGGGATTAAATAACAATCTCTAATGGTAAAATTATAACTTTCTTTCACATTTTTAGACCATTTGTAACTGAATATCTTATGGTGGTTTCTTAATCATGTAAAGTGTAGTGATAGATATCCAAATTCATTGGATGTCCTCCAAAGATTTAACGAAAAACTGTTCACAAATTCTATCTACATTCAAGTAACAGTATAATGCGAGTTATTCTACACGCTCTATTATAAATTTAATTTTAAACATCTATTTCAACTTTGAACATGTTATAAATGCTGCAAATACTGTTAGTTTTTGTATAATCATCATGACCATAATCATTATGTTTCACTTCACTGGCTTGAGCTACTTTTGTATATCAGTATTTTGTATGATTGTTACAGCTTCAAAGTTTTAATTAGTACAATAGCTGATAATAATATTTGAAACTGTAATTATTGTTGAGTTGAAAACAAATCTATATCAACAAATTTATAGAAATACAGGTATGAATCTGCCATAACGATATATGGCTTCTGTAGCTATGGGTGTTACAGTTATAAATATGTATAATTGTTAATGATATAATGTTAGTTAAAAGTTATAATTGTACAAAATCAATTAATTACTATTGAAGATCTAGTTGTATAGATTCAGAAAAGTGGCGCACAGAGTTGTAAATTTGTCTCTAAAGTTAAAAGCTTTCATAGCCTGAGAGATTATAAGTTACTAATTCCATTCAGAAACATTATTTAGCTTAGCTTTGAAAGTGCTTACAGTATATTGGTGATATGAATATCAAAATATTTTGAAATTACCTTTACATGTATTGTAATATGTCTCTTTCTCTTTAATGGCAATTCTATCTCAAAATTTAAAAATATATCTTATAATGTTTAAGTTGATAGCAAAATTAAATTATTCCTAAACAATTGGTAAATATAGTTTCCATTCATAAAATGCTGATTAGTATCAGTATTTAATGGGAAATAACAAAAACGTTTCTCTTTCCTCTATCAATTGCAGGGGTCAGTGGATGAAGGGGGTATGTAACAAAAACCTAGCTTTGAGATATTTGGCCTCAAATTTTTAATGTTAGAACTTTTTTATTATTGCTTAGAAAAGGTTGAAATTTTAGAATTGTACAGCTATATGTCACAGTTTTTCACTGCAGTAAAAATATGTTTGAAATTTATTATTTTTTATATATTATTAATAAACAAACATACATACCACCTTTTTCCAATAAAAATTATATGAATTTTCCAATAAATCGCTTATTGAATTTGGAAGAAGGGGGTAAGTAGCAGTGTGGTTTAAAATAAAACACATACATACTGCAACACAATACGATTTAATCAGCATGAAAAAACAGTTTACATAACTATACTATCATTGAATGTTTTAAGACTCATATTCATTGATGATATGCTGGTGCTACCAGCGATGATGCATTCAGTGTAGTGGAAGAAAGGTGTATGTAGCATTAGTTTATAATTCAAGTGGATGAAGGAGGTAAGTGCACAGTAAAAGTGCAAAATACCACTTTCTTTCACTACAATATTATTTATTAGTGTGCACATACCTCCTTTATCCTATTGCTATCTCCATAGCAAAAGGAGTTAGAGAGCTAGGGTAAATGCCAAAAGTTAAGTTGTCACATACAACCTTCATCCATGCGAAAATCCAAAAATTCACCAAAATGTCACATACCTTCTTCATTCACTGACACCTTCAATTCCTTGTCAAAATATTTATTCTCTCATGAATAAAAATAAATAAATAAATAAATAAATAAATGAAAACATTTACAGCATTTGTATTATTGTCATGTTCATATGGTTATTTTATTACTGAACTGATCATGACAACTTTCAAACAACCTTTTTAAAAACAACCAGAATCATATCTTTTAAAATGCTCTCAAAATAACCCAGATAAATTAGACAATTTAATTGACATTTGACATGAAAACTTCAAATTTACAGACCTTCCATAGTCTGAAATTCCCTCATCAGGAAGACCATCCAAATCTTCATATATGTGTCCATGTCAATTCTTGGAACCATTATTTTTTTTAATTTTAAGACTTATTTTACTTTTATTCTACTTAAAATCTGTTTGTTTTGATTGATCTCTCGTGCTGTAGAGCCATAGTTTAACCATTTTTACTATTAGTCTTTTGGTTGTTAAATCCATTTTTTGCAGAATGTGTTTTGGTGCTCCATTAATAATTTGTTGGTCAGAGACTACTGTATGGTGTCAGAGCCATGATGACCAGCAGCAACGATTGCCACGAACATTCTTGGAGAATTGCCATCATAGAGACTGCAACTTACGTATTGCATTTCAGTACTCATTTCTGAATAATCTGTATTTACACATCGTAGTCAAAAGTAGTAAACAAATTTATCGGGGAGTGTATAGGATCCACTTTTAATTAAACCCAATTTCAAACCTCCGAAACCAGGTTATCCAGAAATGGAATGCAGTGTTATAATTTCAACAGCTTTCTTATCAACCCTTCTATGAAATTACCCTAATAAACCGACAAAACTAATCTATAGAAATATCTCTCTCTTTGTCTATGACTATTCTATTCTAATGTCTGTTTGGCCTATTGTGTTCATCCGAGGTACCATAGAGCGTTACTGCAAAGTCAGTGTTCTTACCAATCATTAGTTATCATGTAAAGCCTGAATTGTTCCATTTTTAAAGATTTATAAATATGTTCTTTTCTTAAATGTTAAACTTGAAATGTATAGGTTTAATTATTATACTGCTGTTACGGTCGGTTGTTCTAATCTATCATGTATTTGTTTAATCTCCCATATCATATTTCATAACTGTTATACCTAGTTATTATTTGCCCAATTCTATTGTTAATATTGTTAAACTTAATGTTACACAATAGAACCTTACTTCAAATTTTGAGAAGTTAACTTTTATCAAAGTTTAATTTAGTCTTTATCATCCTACTTTAATTAAATTGTTCAAGTTCTAAGAATATTTAAATTTCTTACTTTTAATTTCCAAACTGAAATATATCAAATTGTGATACTATTTACATCCAGTATTTTTATAACTTTATTTTAAAGTATTTAATATTTATTTAACACACCTTCCTTGTTAGTGTAAACTAAATTGAGGCTGTTTAATTTTTAATTATTTATAAAGACACATCAATGTTTTGTTGATAAAATAGAAATAAATAATTCATATAACAATATTACTTAAACACATTTCTTTGCCTTATTTATTGCTATTTCTTTGATAAAAATACAGTGATATGATAGCCTACATCTTGATTCCCATCGTACCTGGCATTGGTATACACTAAATCAGGTAAGTCATCACAGCAAGTTATTTTTAGACAAAATTACCCTATATGAGCAGTTTTGTTTTACTCCCTTTTAAAGTATCTATACTTAATAGTCTACAGATTGTTCAGTGTATCTGTGCTCATGCCATTCGAAAAAAGAGGATGGACAATGGACGGGGTGTGGTTATTTTTCTAAAAAAATCAGTCTGTTGTATCTAGGTTGTAATCGAGATCCTAAAATGTTGCATTCGATCTGAGATAAAATGTGAACAAAGTCAATTTTAGACCATTTTATTGAAAGCCATGAGGACAGATACACCGAGCCATCTGTACTTCTTGCTCAAAATCGAGCAGTTTACTTTGATACAATACAAAAGTAACATTTAGTTCTAAATCAACGAATAGGACAAATCCAATAATGTGAATATCAGTAATCTCAAAAAATCACATGTAGCCTATTTACAGATGTTCACTAACAGATGTTTAAAAAGTTCAACCTAAACCCAATGTTATTCTAATGGGAAAATTTCAAATTTTAAATTTTTGTATAGTGCCCTTATTTTACGTCCGATTTTCATCAATGTTTTGTGGAAACAACTATATAACAAGTCCTATCCAACGACACCAAAAACTTGAATATAGGTTGAAAATTGTAGGAGGAGTTCTCAAACACAAAAAAACCCTTAGCGTATTAAAGAAGTACTAGAGATCGCCTCCTGATCGAAATTCGATCAAAATTTCAGTTTATGTGGACCCAAAAAGCTTAAAAATAATTTAGAACTAAAACATCTGTTTTTGCCGTTTTTTTAGCAGTTGTTTTTACAACAGCTGTCTCATGATTCATTCAAATCTCCTTCCTCCATAAGATTAACATTGGAACTTTGAAAGCCTGTGGGGTGTAGCCTTGAAGTCCGATGTGAATTAGAAGGTGATTCTGCTTGTCTACAGGACTATACCTTTCTAATGGTATGCACGGATTTCTTCTACGATGCACATGAGCTGAGAAAAAAGGAGGAAACGAAACATGCTTGCGTATTAATATATAGATAGATTTAAACGCTCAGGGCTGGTGCCCTGAGCCTAGTTCACCTAGTTCCCCTAGGAGCAGTTTGCCTAGTTCGCGCATTAGCCGAACTAGGAGACCGCCTAGGGCGTCACTTTCCCGGAAGGCGGCAAAAAATTGAAAAAATAAAAAATAAATGCCAAAATAATTATTTTTTAAATCTGACGAAACACAAGTGAAAAATTGTGTAACAAAACAATTATCTAATTGTTGATTAATTTAGTCCAGTTTTTAATTAGTTAATTTCATTTTGTTGCGTTTAGTAAAGCACTGTATCGCTGCCTCCATGGCACCGACTGCCCCACGCATGAATCTGATTTGAGCGAGCGCTTGCGACTTGCGATTATCAGTTTGGTGAAAGCCATGTGCAACAATGCCGCCCCTACAGCACTTCCCCTCTCCCCGCACCGGCCGAACCTGTGCACAACGTGCTTGCCGATGCAACATTGATAACATCTATTCATCACGTTTTGGGTTTATTATATAAGTTATTCAAATAGGCTACTTGATGTTTTTCATTTTTGTCAATTCCATCAGGATTCGATTTATGTTTGATGTATTAGAATTATGATATACAACGTAGACGATTTAAACTTGCTGTAATATGTTAACCTGTGAATATAATCAGTATCTTAATTATAATGAAATATTAAAATATGCTGTAGATTTTTTTGTGAACTTTTGAATTTTGAACTTTAGAATTGTAAGCTGATAAGGAGCGCTCACAGACGACTCTTATTACTAAGGCAGAATGTTGTTGACGTTGACAGTTAGTTGACAACTACTGATGAGAGACAGGCCGTGGCCGAAAACATAAACAAACTCCTTTGACAGGTGTCGTTTGTAGCCTGTAGCTATTCAGTGCGGTCCACCACTCAAAATAACTGGCTGGGTAGCCGAGTGGTTATAGTGCTCGCCTTTGAATCCAAAGGTCGCCGGTTCGATCCTGAGAAAAGTTAGTAGCCTTTTTAAAGGTTCGATTCCGGACCCAGTTGCCATTTATCATTGGGCTATTAATTAATGATGCTTTCTAACAACTGGTCGATGTTAGATAGTAACAAGACTGGGGTTTGGACCGTTCCCCGTCAAAACGTTAAAAAATGCCACTGGCGTAGAAACACCCAAAATAAAAAAATAAAAAAAATAAAAATAGAGAATTCCCAGTATTTCCCTTCTCACCCATGGTGTAAGTTAAAGGATAACGTTATCCTCAGACTACGATAACCCACAAGTTAACTAAACTATCCCCGAGCTACAAAACTAAATATTTTTAAATGATTATCTTATTCCACATGTTATATAGCTCCAGGGTTAGGTATCCTCAAACTTGGAAACTCGCAGAGCTATTTTATGTTTAGTTCACATTTTTACCAATATGCATACTGTAATCAGGAATATTTCGTAATCAGCTAAGTGTAAAGTACTGAACATGCCAGATTAGAGGAAGGTTACTGTTCCTAAATTCCCCTACTTTTTTCACAGTCAGATGTTTTTAATTTAACCCTTGAAATTGGCATGAATCAAAATGAAATATTAGATGATAGGCCTATTGTCTGCCAGTAAAGTCAGTCATCAGCAGTTGATATTTAATATTCGTCATGTAGGTTTCAAACATAAGAGAGGGTTCTTTTATCTGTGCCTCCGGGGCACAAGACAGAGGAAGAGCTAGGTGTATAAGACAGAGAAGAGTTTGTTGTGTAAAAAAAAGTTGACTAACCTTAAATCATGGCCCTGGTACCGCTACTCATGAATACAAATTTGAAGAAAAGGTGTCATGGATTTCTTGAGAGCTCACACAAACTACTCACATATATTTGAATGTTCTCGTAGGAACTAAAATAAAAGTGTTTTTACCGGTAGCAAAAACAAGATTCGGCTTTCCGGTCTATTAGAAAATGTAAAACTTGTGGCATTGCAAGACTCAAGTAAGGTTATAGGTTAATTTTACTTTGCCAGAGTGATGGGAGTTGAGAGTAGTGGCATGATAACCCGTCACATCATGGATTTAACACGAAAGTTAATCTGTGATTTTAATCTGTCATTAGTATAGTTGGGCGTTCGGTGACAAGGTAGCACACTATATTAATTGTGATTTAGACCTTACATAGAGGACAGGCGCCAAACTATGCGTGAATACTGGCAAAGTACTTAACATTGAACCCGTGCTACTTAACCAGTGTTACTTCCCAGATAGCATGAAAACTTTCTGCAAATTTGCATTTGGTTTTCATTGGTTTTTAAATTAAAATTTTCTAAAATTAATTTACAGAAAATGTTTAAAAAATTTGCATGCGAAAACTTTTGTTTGCAAACATTTTGAAAGTTTGTTGAAAATTTTCATTTTGTTTGCGAATTTAAATTAACTAATAATTTGAATATAATTCACAGAAAATTTGCATGTTGTTTGCAAATGATTTGCAGATAGTTTTCAAACGGATATTTAGATCGTTTGCACATAATGTGCAATTAGTTTGCGATTGGTTTGTAATTTGTTTGCAAACCGTTCGCTAATAATTTGCAGATGGTTTTTGGAAGGTTTGCAGTTAGTTTGCAGATAGCTTGTTGAAAATTTGCATCCTACCCATAATTCCGTTCTGCCCGAATTCCACCACAAAGTTCGCCATTTTGTTCAGTATTTGGTGGTCTGAACCGGTCTGAACTAGCCATCAGACGTTGATCTTGACGTTATTCAGTTTTGTGTTCTTGGACAATTTATTTTTGGAGTTTCTACCACCATGAAAAGCCAGGTAAGTCTTTTCTGTAGTATTTGTATGTAGTACCTTTAAAAGAGCTGCCTAGTTCGGTTATTTTTCACTTTTGTTTAGACAACAATTAGCTTATATGATGGTTCTCTTGAACACTAAGTTATAAAGCGTTTATTACTAACTGTATTTATGATAACATAGTCTAGACGAGGTAAAATAATTACAATAAACAGACCTCACAAATAGTGTAGGTATAAGATAAAGAATAAAGACTTAAAGTTAAAGTCAAGGCTTAGGTTAGTTAATTCATTTCTCATCAGATGATAACTCAAGAAATTGGATGGAGTATTGGATTGACTATAGGTCGATGTTTACTTCTGAACAATTAATGATTTAACCAGTTTTGGAAGCTTTGTGGTGCAGTCCCGCAAATGGTTTGACTTTGACTTAATAAAATCTAAAGGAAAGAATTTTTCAATTCAAATAAGATTTCTAAGGAAATAATAAGGAATAAGGAAATATAACTTACTTTGATTATATCAACGTTAACTTATTAGCCTATTACCAACTTGAAGTGGCGAAATTTACAATAAATTTACCTCACTGTAAAATAATTTCCTAGGTCTGTTTATTTAAAAATTAGAAATTCATTGGCTCAACTAACAATTGGACAACATTCAACTTGAATGATCGTACCAGGGTAAAGGGGTCTTCATCGTGTTTTCAAAGAGTTAATATATAACATATTTTATCCTTAATTCTTTACTTGGAAAATTTTACTAAAACCATTTAAAATGACTTTTAAAACACAAACAATTAAGTATCCTATTTTGAATCATTAACTTAGCCTAACTGGTTAGAGAGGAAATTAATATCTCGACATGTTTAATCTATATGTGAATGGTGCAAGCCGTTGGTAATAGATAAACATATTAATTAATCAAAAATAAATTTTCCCATGTTACTTATGTGAAATATAAAGCCGCGTCCGCACTGGCCGAACATTCGTGGCGAACTTGTTCGGCGAACACAAAAATCAACAAACATTATTAACGAACAATTAACCGGCCATATGATTTACATACTAAACGGTTAGCAACAAACAAACAAAAGTTCGGAAGAACTTTGTTCGGCGAACATGTTCGGCCAATGCGGACGCGGCTTAAGAAGTGTCATTTGTTGCTACCACGATATATTGACAAAATTGGTATTCTCTTTTACTAGGTTAGGAGTATCATATATTTGTTTAAGAAACCATGGCAGCAAACTTACATACTAAGTTTCATGCTTTTCTAATGGAAATGGAAAGTATATATGGCAGATCGAGAGGTAAAAGATAAGTGTTCGTTCTTGATGAGCTGGTCATGTGTCTTCTGTATTTGTCTGTCACTGTCACATTTGTAATGTCTATGTTTTGAGATTTTTGTAAAAAGTTAATTCCTTTTGAATTGCAGTTTTGGCTAATATTCACTTTTATTACAAAAAAAATCATGTACAGCTATGTTTGCATAACAGTAAAATAATGAAGAATATTTTCATGTTAAAAAAAACTAATGCCTTTAAATACTTTATATTTTATTGTTATAAGTAACAAATTAGACTAGGCCTACAAAAAATATTTGTTGATTAAACAAAAAGTTATTGTATTGGGTATTTGTTGAGTACGCAGGTTTACTGTGACGGGGTGTTTGCTGAGTCATAAAGTTTTGTGCTAGCTACCCAAGGCCACAAACAATTTTACATTGAATAAATTTAAAAACCAAGAGCTGAAAAATATCCTTAAATCCCCAGTTTTTCCCAAAAAAGAAGAAAAAAACTGGCAATCATTCTTTCAGCTTATGAAGCGTAACTAAGACCAAGACTACAACAAAAGTAGCTAAATTGTCCCAGATCTACTCAGTTTTTTAAGTGTAGGCTATCTTGTTCCCCACTTACTGAACCTAAAGCCAATCATGCTCTTGCTCAATGTGTATATTCTCATATTGATCCCAGTACTAGTTTCATTCAAGCAAATTTTATATATGTACTGGAAAATACGCTATTTACTGGAGAGAAAATCCTAAAATATGTTTCCAATGTTATATACAGGGTGTCCCGGAACTCTCTGAAACCCTTTTGTATATGTGTTCCTTGCATCGAGACAAGAAAAAAACATCATACAAATAGGGGTCTAAAATCCATCGTTTAGCCGCTAGCCGCCATTTTGTTTTTTTCACATAATAATTTTTATTTCCGTAACGGGTGGTTGTATTCAGTTCATATTTGGTATGAATCTTTATCATACTAATGTACATTTTCAGGAAAAAAATTAATTTTTTCCACTGTGGATTTTCAAAATGGCGGCAATTTTAAAATTTCAAACTCAAATATCTCAAATTTGGTAAATTTCAAAAAAATTTTACTGTGTACAAAAAAGTTGCCAAATTTAATTATCTAACCAACGGTACCAAGTTTGTAAGGATTTGATTACAAATAACGGAGTTATTGCAATTTTTCTCCAAAAAACATTGATTTTGCATTATAATTAATGCAAATTATGGCCATTTTCCCAGAAACATCGCAATAACTCCGTTATTTGTAATCAGATCCTTACAAACTTGGTACCGTTGGTTAGATAATTAAATTTGGCAACTTTTTTGTACACAGTAAAATTTTTTTGAAATTTACCAAATTTGAGATATTTGAGTTTGAAAATTTAAAATGGACGCCATTTTGAAAATACACAGAGAAAAAATTTAATTTTTTTTCTGAAAATGTACATTAGTATGATAAAGATTCATACCAAATATAAACTGAATACAACCATCCGTTACGGAAATAAAAATTATTACGTGAAAAAAACAAAATGGCGGCTAGCGGCTAAACGATGGATTTTAGACCCCTATTTGTATGATGTTTTTTTCTTGTCTCAATGCAAGGAACAAATATACAAAAGGGTTCCAGAGAGTTCCGGGACACCCTGTATAAAGCAAATTAACAAAACACTCTATCTTGCTTACTTATTGGCATAGCTTGATAAGATTTGGTAGGCCTATATGTGTATATTCACTAGGATGGTTTTAACTTGTAGTCTAGTCGTTTACAAAATTTACAAGACGGCAAACCTACGTACTCATCCCGGTGTTTATGGGGATAGTAAAACATAGCAGAAGTTAAAATTTGGTATGTAATGTACATTTATACTATATAGGTTGGGTGAATTTATTTTTGCATACAAAACCCATTTGGCGGCAATCCTACAAACTACACATGCTCTATTCACCTCCATGGTTGTAATGGGGAAATAAAAAAAAATACCAAAATGATATGGGGAATTTGCTGTATATAAAGATTTATTGTGACAACGGGGGTTTTTTCATATGTACTACTTCTTATATTGTTTTTCCCGAAGTAAATTTTTGTTGCAACCAAAATGTGTGATATTTTCAGATTAAACAAATGATTACTGTTGGAGGGAGGGACCCTAAAACCTAACTGCCAGCATAATAAGAAGGCTCATTATGACAGAAAAAGTTATGATAAGTCTTTCCTACACAGGAAAAAAAGGATTTAAGGAAGAAAGAATTGATCGAGTGCTCCAGCAATTCTGAGCTCTGCAAATACATTCATGGTTAGTAGATATTGAAATAACATTATAATTACTTAACTGTATCGTGTTTAGACTTTAATATTGTGGCATGCATGTTTAAAGTAAATTCTACAGTAAACTTTATTAAAATATTTCCTTTACTCATTTAGAAAAACAAAGAATCTTCTATATATTTGTCAAATACCACTCACTCACGTATCAACGCACAGCCTAAACTACTAGACCTAGAACCTTGAAATTTGGTATGGACGTTCCTTTTAGGGTGTAGGCATCCACTAAGAAACGGTTTTTTAAAATTCCTTCAGGGCTCCGCCCCACACGTCTTCAAAGTTACCATGTTATTCTTATGGAAGCAACATTTTTGTATTGGAACATATGATTACATTAAGGAATATTAATTTTGTAAACAGCTGTTCTGATTGAAATTATTGAGGGGAGATTGGTAATAAGAAACTAGAGGATGGTTGCGGCGAGTGAGCTTAGCGACCAAGCTAAACCTGACGGGGAGTGATTACTGACTGACTCATCATGAAATCTCAGGAACTACCAAACGTATTTACTTGAAACATTAAACACAGGTTCGTCTTGCCTCTTAGGTGCTCACTAAGAAATGATTTAACAAAATTCCTTCAGGGCTCCGCCCCACAGGCCTTCGAAATTTTAATATAACGCTATCCGCATGGCCTATTTTAAATACGAATTAGGAAACCTGCACGGTTGAAATTTGGAGTGATCTCTTTTTTCTTAGGTGCTCAAAAAAGTGCTTTAAACATCCCTTTTAGGGCTCCGCCCCACAGGACTTCAGAATTACTTTAGGGCCTCCGGGGTCGATATTTAACATAGACGTTTCTCTTTGCTCATGGGTGCTAAGAAAACGGTTTTGCAAACACAGTTTTCGAAGTTCTTTAGGGCTCCGCCCCACAGGACTTCAAAATTACTTTTGGGCCTCCGGGGTCGATATTTAACATGGACGTTTCTCTTTGCTCACGGGTGCTCGCTCACTAAGAAACAGTTTTTCAAATACAGTTTACAAGTTCTTTAGGGCTCCGCCCCACAGGACTTCAAAATTACTGTTGGGCCTCCGGGGTTTAAATTTGAATCGGACGTTCCTCTTTGCTCATAGTTACTTACTAAGAAATAATTTTGAAAAATTTCGTTTAGGGCTCCACCCCATAGAACCTCAAGATTACCATGGATTCTAGGGGGTATAAATTTAACGTGGATGTTCCGTTTTGCTAACAAGTGCTCACTACGAAATGGATTTGTAAATATAGTTTTTGTAGTTCTTTAGGGCTCCACCTCACCTGACTTCAAAATTAATCAAGGGCCAACGTGTTTTAAATTTGACATGGACGTTCCTTTTTGTTCATAGGTGATCAATAAGAAACAATTTTGCAAATTTTTTTTAGGGCTCCTCCCCACAAATTCTCAAATCTACTATAGATCCTACGGGTTGAAATTTAACGTAAAGGTTCCGGTTTGCTAATAGGTGTTCACTAAGAAACAGTTTTGCAAAAGTACTGTTTAATGTTCTTTAGGGCTCCGACCCACATGTCTTCAATATGACTGTAGAGCCTACGGGGTTGAAATTTGACATGGTCGTTCCTATTTGCTCATAGGTTAGGGCCTTTTCTATTTAAAAAACCTTTTCTCTCTAAGAACAGGTTTTGCGAAATTCCTTCAGAGCTCCACTCACATTACTTCATTGTTCCGATGTCATTCTCAAGGGAGTAGATTTCTTTGCTCTTCAAAACGACTGGCTGGATAGCTGAGTGGTTATAGTGCTCGCCTTTGAATCCAAAGGTTGCCGGTTCGATCCTGAGAAAAGTTAATAGCTTTTTAAAGGATCGATTCCGGACCCAGTTGCCATTTGTCATTGGGCTATTAATTAATGATGCTTTCTAACAACTGGTCGATGTTAGATAGTAACAAGACTGGGGTTTGGACCGTTCCCCTTCAAAACGTTAAAAAAATGCCACTGGCGTTGATAGACACAAAATTAAAAATAAAAAAAAAATAAAACGATTGTATTACCTATAAAATAAATTCAATCACGAGCGAAGCCGTGACGGGCAACAGCTAGTAATATATACAACAAAAAAATTTGTTACAAAGCAGGTATAAAAAACCAATAATTTTTTATCAGGCTCCTATAACTAAAGTCTATAAATTAGAAATTTTCCCAGTCTGAGTTCTCACTTAGAAACAGTTGCGTTTTTGGTGAACACCAAAGGACCCTCAATTTCAATTAACTAAATTTACCTGTAAAACCTAAACACCTTTTAAAATAATCATAATGAACCTTTTTTTCTTTACAAATAAAGAAACATTAAAGAACCATGAAAAGTGATTCTACTAAAATATTAACGACAATACTACAATAAAAAATCAAAACATTGACAAACAACACCATAGTAAGATGCAGGTAAATGACAAAACAATTCAACAATATTCATCTCTTTACATTTCACATATTGCTGGCAGGTTAAGCAAAATTCTCTTAGGGCCCCAAACATCCCAAAAGATTTTAAATTTCAATGGTAATCTTCAATGGTTTGAGTCAAAATATTTTTATTAAAATTTTATGGTTTATTAAGATTGAAATACTGAATAAAATCACTCCAACCGCACCTCCAAAAAAGTTAGTATTCAAAAGATAGAGCAGAAGTGTTTAAAAATCAATGTTTTAAAATATAAAAAACGGTTAGCTTAAAATTATTTCTACTAATCACCATTAAATTAAGCTCAATAAATAAATAAATAATCCAGTGTATTTTAAATTATTGCTCTTTCAAACTGTTATAAGCTTTATTATTTTTTATCTTTATTTTGGGAACCCTTATTAAATAGGCTATTAATTAAATAGGCTATTTTATGGCAAAAGCTTACCGGTACCAAAGCTAAACTATAGCACCGCTACTAGTGCCAGATGTGCAGAATATGTCCGATCCGGCGATCAAGGATCGTGGGAAATTTCAAAGTGTCTGGGGAAATTTTATGGAAATTATTTATATTTTTGTGATTTTCCTCTTCTTAATAATTTATGTTAAAACTCATCATCTAATCAAGATTTGACTTTAGCTATGACAGAAGAAATACTGGTTAGCAGGTAGTTTTGATTTGATTTTAATTACTTGTGTTTTACTATAGTAAACTAAAACTAAAAGAATCGTTATCGTTTCACTGCTTCATTGTAAGCTGTGAGTTTTAAGGCAAAGTCTTATATATCACATATCTTGGGGGAAATCTTTGATCCATAACAGTACGATTGGGTAACATTTTAAGAGTCAATAAATTTTCTGCACCCCTGACTAGTGCTAGGATTTAAAAAAAAAAAATATTGCCCAAGAAGAGTTATCCAAATAGATAAATTTAAATTATGCCATTAATAGTCCTTTTACTTGGCTAATGTTGTGTAAGCCGGTGGTGAAGTGATAAAAATTTTTTGGTTTCTAAATATCACGGAAATATTACTGAATTTATTTCTTAGTAACAAATAATAAATAAACACTAGAATAGATTTTGAAATTTCCTGACGTACTGTTTTTTATCTTTTGTAAAATAATTTTGTTTATAAACAGTAGGCTCTCTTATGTTCCTTCTGATACCTTCTGATACTTCTGATCCAAGAATATGTGTACAAATTTTCATGATGATCGGTTGAGTAGTTTTAGAATAAAAGCGTAACAAACATATGAAAATTCCCATTTATAATATTAGTATAAGGATGGGTAAAACATAAAAAGTAAAATATAATTAGAAATTCACGGTGATACTGTTAAGGTGCACTTTCCCTAATCTTCCCAAGCTGCAAGATTTTCAGTACAAAATTAAATTTAAAAAATTAGGCTACATTCAAGATTTAATTTATTGTAACACTATTAAGGGCATAAAGATGGATCTTTCTTACAAAGTTAATTTGTATTCTTAGCCAGAATTATATATTGACTCATGATTGTTTACAAATCAAATTCCCCTACGTAAAAAAGGAGACTGATTTTGGAAACTCTATTCTGTTAACCTGCATATAAAATATCATTAGTGTACAGTTGAATTTTTTAACTGGAAGCGGCTAACAAGACTAAGTGGACTGTCTTTGACGCTGAACTTCTTTTATTTGTAGCACAATCATGTGTTTCCTGTCAGTCATTTTATATATTTTCATCACTCCGTATACGAAAGTGACAACTTGCCGTACAGCTGAGACCTTGGAAAGTAGTCATTTCCCAAACTGTCACCTTCAGCTGATTTTACTGACCTGTACGGAAAGTAATGTTTGTAAACATTACTTTCCGTCCAAGGTAAACAAACTTTTCCGTACAGCAACAATCAGCTGGGTTTAAAACAAATTAAATTTTGAATTCCAGCTTTGTTTACTTTGTCCAATGGCGAAAAATTTACAAAAATAATCCTCCTTTAAAACTTCCACATTTATTAATAATTGCGTCGTGATGAAAAGTATCGTTCACAACTCGTCCGGAAAGCCCATTTCCAGGCTCGATAGTGTTTTCCACGCTCTGCTTCGCCTCGCGCGTAAAACACTATCTCACCCAGAAATGGGTCACTTTCCGGACTAGTGGTGAAATATACTATTGTTTAACATTAAAACATATAAACAAATTTATATTTACAGTTTGTTTGTTTTGACTGAAACTCAACATTTGACAAGTAGAAACACATAATTATACTACAAACAAAAGAAGTTCAGCGTCAAAGATAGAACACCCAATCTTGCCCGATCCAGTCAGGACAGGCTTATTGGCGGTTGCCTAGATCAGCTGTTCCATTTAAAAACTCCCATTTTAAATGGAAAAGTTGATCGTGGCACCCGCCAATAAGACTGTCCAGGACTATAGATTAAAAAATTCAACTGTACATGTGTGGTGTTTGCTGGTTATTATATTCAATTTGTTTTAATTGTTGTATCTATTGTTAGACATTTGTTTTAAATAGAGGGAATTATGTTTCAGAGAGCTGAGTAAACAGAGAATACCGATTCAGGAGAACAGGTCTGAAAATGGAGGAGATGAAGATTAAATATATGCTGTAAATTATACTATAAGTATGTGTAACATTTTGTATTAATATATTTGCATATTTCAGTACATACAAAAGTTTTTGATTCAATACATCCCTATTTTACACTCCCCAATTTGGACAATATTTGGAAATTAAACCCTCTAGCTTTAAGAACATCTACTAAGGTAAATGCCAATAAAAAATATGAAGCAAAGCTTTGTGATTTTTTTAATTAAAAACTCAAAAATTCAGTAATTAAAACACACTAATTATTTAAGTATTGATAAAGATATCAGAGCACCTACAAATAGGCTAATGTACTGTACTGAAGTATGAGGGTACTGTTATACTTTGTTTGCTGATGTCAGGCATTTTTATATCATTTTTTATTAATTTAAAATATTTATTTGAGCATTTTTACTGTCTGAAAAAAGTATAACAATTTGTTTACTTAAAATTTATTTATAAATTGTTGAAAACAAAATCTGTCTACCTATGGTTTACCTCTAGACGAACTATATAGCGTATACATTTATATATATTATGTTGTGTACGTATGTATTTATATTCATACCATGTTCAAAATGAATTATTTTCCTATTAATTTAAATATATATAGTAATTTTCTATGAATATAACATTTTTTATTAGCTTCAAATTTGAAATATCCCTTGCAGTTCTTCGTTTGCAAAAGAAAACTTTTTGCAATCATTCCGTTTAGAAAAGAAAACTTTTTGCAAACTTTCCGTTTGCAAAAGAAAATTTGCTGAAAAGATTCAGGGATTTGCAAACATTCCGTTTGCAAGAGAAAACTTTATGCAAACTTTCCGTTTGCAATAGCAAATTTGCTGAAAATATACAGGGATTTGCAAACATTCCGTTTGCACGAGAAAACTTTATGCAAACTTTCCGTTTGCAAATGAAAATTTGCTGAAAACATTCAAAAAAGTTGAAAACTTTCCTTTTGCAAAAGAAAATTTTCTGCAAACTTTCAGTTTGCTAATAAAATTTGCAGCAAATCTGCTGCAAGTTCAGCATGCGTCAACTACAAATTTGCTGCAAACCAAAAGCAAACCTTTTGTTTGCAATTGTAAATTTGATGCAAACTTTCTTCTTTGAAAATGAAAATTTTAAAAAATTTGCTGCAAATTTTCTTTGCTATCTGGGTTACTTGGTAATGCAAATTATAACATTGTGTATCATTTGATGCACAGGACTTGATGGTATGAATAGAAACTTTGCCGTCAAATCTTCGAAATACAAAAATACCCCCGTCGCAGCAGACCTGCGTACGGTACTCAGCGAATTTCCAATGGAATTTCAGATTATTTACTTTCCCCATAAAAACACCATAGGATCGAGTATGTAGGTTTTCTGCCATTGGCTGTTGTTAGAAAATCTAAGTTAATCAATAATTGGTGAATGTAAACACAAAATTGTATCAAACTCTGGCAATTTTTTTCCCCCATAAACCCCATGAGGGTGAGTATGTAGGTTTGCCGCCATATGGGTTTTGTAAGGAAGTATAAGTTAAACCTTATATAGATAATATACAATTAAATTTTGTTACTTACGTAGTACAATCCTTTGAATTATGAATGGCGAACACGTGTTTCGGCTCTAGGCCATCATCAGCGCCTTCGTTTTTCTGCAGGTTGCCATCAAATTGGGGTTAAAATATCTTGGCGATGAAGCCGCGTCAAAATGTTAAAATTACACACACACAACACGTAACACATAAACGGACAGTTAAAAATGCACTGCATTGCATCACACGCCCACGTGGGTCTCACTTCCGCCGCGGCGTCACCGGACACGGTCGAAGGCAGACTGATTTGAAGGGGGCGGGGAGGGAGTTGAACTTTGTACCGGCTGGAATGTTATCACAGGTCCTTGATAGGTGTTTCTTTTTCCTTTTATTTTAATAATTTCTTCGTATATGGGATTCGCTCTTGAATTAATTTTGTCGTTCAAAATGTTATTGCTATCTTTTTTGTGACTTTCGTATATAAAAAATTCTTCCATTCTGCTAAGCCTTTTTCCTTTATTATCTTTATATAATATTTCTAAATTGTTTTCAATATTACTGTAACTGTGGTTGGATTGTAATAAATGCTCGGAAAACTTTGATTTGATTTTTGGGTTGCCAGTATTATTATTTTTTAATTTCTCTGCTTCTGATACGTGTTCTTTGAACCTAATTGAAAAAGATCTGCCTGTCTGTCCAATGTAGTAAGATTCACAGTCGTTGCAATGCAGTTTATAAATACCAGATTTATCAAATTCGGATTGATTGTTGTTCTCCTTATCTTTTAAAAGCCTTTGTAGATTGAATTCGGATTTAAAAGCTACATGTATATTATTCTTTATGAAAGCTTTTCTGATCATTTTAGAGGTTTTCCTATTATCGAAACATACTTTCTTTCGTTTAATTCATCATCATCTCGGTTACTTGCATTTTTCCTCAATTTCCTGTAAAGAATTTTGTCAACTATATCAGGTTTGAATCCATTTTGTTGAGCGATGAATTTTATTGTATTCAGTTCATTGTTGTAATCATCTATTGACATCGGAATATTAATCAATCTATGGACCATTGAATTAAATGCGGCCATTTTATGGGACCCTGCATGGTATGATTTTTCATTGATTACTTGATCGGTTTGGGTGGGTTTCCTGTATATTTTGAAACAATGCTTATCTTACGTTTTGCTGATTGCTATGTCTAAATAATTAATACTATTGTTTTTTTCCATTTCTGAAGTGAATGTGATTGATTCATGGATTTTATTCAAATACGCGGCGGAAGTGAGACCCACGTGGGCGTGTGATGCAATGCAGTGCATTTTTAACTGTCCGTTTATGTGTTACGTGTTGTGTGTGAGTAATTTTAACATTTTGACGCGGCTTCATCGCCAAGATATTTTAACCCCAATTTGATGGCAACCTGCAGAAAAACGAAGGCGCTGATGATGGCCTAGAGCCGAAACACGTGTTCGCCATTCATAATTCAAAGGATTGTACGACGTAAGTAACAAAATTTAATTGTAATTCAACAATCCAGGCTACTATAAAAATGAATATGGATTTGGCCAGTCAAGCCAAAGTAGCAAACCAATACAAATATGCAAGGTTAGCCATCGAAAAAACCATTGAGAACATAAAGTTTAACAAATCGTGTCTTCAAAACGATGTTTTCCCTAAATACATTAATATAGGCACAAGGACTAAGACAACAGCAGCCAAAAAAGCTGTACAAGTTGCTAGATTAACATGGTTGAAAACAGAGATTAAACAACTTTATTCTAAAAAAGATAGGTTGAATAGAAAATTGCTAAATTTGCATAATATTATAGGCAAACAAAAAAGTAATGAGTACATGACAGAATTCATGGAAGAAGTAAATCAGTGGGTTGAGCCATTCATACATGAAAAACGAATAACACATAGTATGAAATTAGCTAAGTTAATTGATAACAAACCAAACACAATTATCAATTGCAATCATGAGTTCTACCCTAGAGTAGTAAATGAAACTAACATACAGTTTGATGAAAATGAAATTAATCTTTTGAATAAAGGATTAAAATACTGCATAGAACCAAATGATACTATAAACCAAACTCACACATTGTTAGATGTAGAAAGTGCCGTTCAAACCATGCCTGATGAGATCCAAAACAGTATCCGATACAAAATTGTAAATAAACTAAAAGATAATCAACCGACACAAAGAAGTAATGACGAGATCAAATCATTAAAATCAATCAAAAGTAAACTTTCTGACGAAAATGCAATCGTCACAAAGGCCGACAAGGGTAACACTGTTGTGATATTACATAAGGATGATTACAATACCAAAATAATGAAATTCATTGCAGACAAAAATATAGTTAAATTACCAAAAGATCCCACAGTGAAATACACTAAAGAGACCAACACAATGATAAACAAATGCAGCATTATTGAAGTCAACAGTAAACGTTATGCGAAGGTCATTCACCCGAAAGCGCCTATAATTACAGGACTACCAAAAGTGCACAAACCAGACACACCAATAAGACCATTGGTTAATTTTAAGCAAGCACCAACATACAATCTAGCTAAGAAATTGGACCGAATAATTAGAAATACAATTGATTTACCAAACTCAAGAGCACTAAAGAACACAACGGATTTGGTCGCTAAAATTAAAGATGTTAAAATCCCAAATGGCAATAGTTTAGTATCATTCGACATAAAGAACATGTATACAAGCATCCCGACCAAAGAAACATTAAATATTTTAAAAGACAGATTAAAAAAAGCTAATGTGTTATCAGATGATCAGATAAACGAGGTAATAAACTTAACGGCACTGGTGTTAGAGCAAAACTACTTTCAGTTCAATGGCGAATTTTATGAACAAAAAGAGGGGCTGGCTATGGGATCGCCATTGTCATCAATATTAAGTGAAGTATTTTTGAACCATTTAGAAAACAGCTTAATACTAAACAACAACATTTATTGCAACAAAATAGTATATTGGTGGAGATACGTAGATGACGTCATTTGTTTATACAAGGGCAACGGAAGGCAGGTAAACCTATTTGAAAAGTATTTGAATAAAATCCATGAATCAATCACATTCACTTCAGAAATGGAAAAAAAAAATAGTATTAATTATTTTATGACGACTTTTCCCCCTGCTGGAAAAGTGTCACAAGTTTATTCACCACAGATGGCTCAGCCTACAATGGCTGGGATCGAACCAGGGTCCATAAAACAGGGGCTAAGTGTTGCCTCAGGACTAAAGCTTATCCCGTTTAGGGCGGGCTCATACAATTAATTAACAACACAATATCTAAAATATCGAGCCAATAATCATTGCCACACCCAGGGATGAAAGTAAGACCGCGGTGACACCGCCTGAAAGTAAAACGGGCCTCCCGTACCCACGAGGGTCACTCGCCCAGCACAAGTCTTCACGGTCACAAATTCGTGGAATTTCTCACCCAGACTAGTAAACGAATAAACCAGAAAATAAACTCGATTATAATAATCACTGATAATAACAATGACCGAGATTTCACAAATCGACACTACTAGTCGGGTTTTTATAGTCACGCCACGTGGCCTCCGCTCCGCCTGTCGGCTCCTGTCCGCACCGCCAGGCCTCTGTACCTCAACAACTACTGTGTCGTGTTGTCCGCCAAAAATATTCCGTGAGACGGTAATAGTGTTATATATATATTTTAAGTATTGTTAATGAATTACTCCATGTTTGGTCTCTCTCTATTTTGTCTTCCTACTGTATCTAAGATGATGTATTGATGTCACGATGACTGTACTTTGTGTGCTTTTGTTAGTAGCTTTGTGCTCAAGATTTTATCTGAATAAATCCTAATTAATTTAACTTGTGTAGTGGTTATTTAAAGACCCACTAATATGGTGTCAGAGTCGGAACTTTATTTGACTAGTGGTGCGTGAAAGTTATAACTAGTTTGGAAAATTCTTAGTGAATACCGGTTTAACCTTAAAGTCACGATGGCCACGTTTCAAGCGCCGCAACCATTAGACCTTAGTGGTAATGTTTGTGAAAACTGGAAGCGTTTTAAACAACGGTTTTTGCTATACTTAGAAGCCTTAGGCTCTGATAAGATGTCAGAAAAGCGAAAAATAGCGATTTTACTGACCACCATTGGCGATGCAGCAATAGAGGTATACAACACGTTTTCGTTTGAGGAGTCCAATCCTAAGATGGAAGATGTATTGGAAGAGTTCGAAAAATACTGTCAGCCTCTGAAGAACATAATATTTGAACGGTTCAAGTTTCATTCGCTAGGACAGAAAGAAGGTCAGACTGTGGATTCCTATGTTACAGAACTGAAGAAAGCAGCATCTAGTTGTGAGTTCAAAGATGAAGAAGATATGATCAGAGACAGGTTAGTGCTAGGTATAAGGGACAAAGTCATTCAAGAACACCTGCTTCGAGATACAAATCTTACTCTTAAGAAAGCCGTTGAATTCTGCCGAGCTTGTGAAACAAGTCAAAACCAGGTCAGAGAGCTTCAAAATACAGTGGAGTCTATTAAAATCACAGGTAGGCCTAGGTCTAGTAACAATACTTCTATGTTATCGCTCAAGGTAGGCTCAAAGCAGCACAATGAATTCTTTTTATGTAAGAAGTGTGGAAGCACCCATAAACCCCGAAACTGTCCTGCCTACAATAAGAACTGTGCTTTGTGCAAGGACAAACACCATTTTGCGAAGTGCTGCCCTAATAAAGATAGACTTAAGTTTCACAGCAAGTCTAGTGGTAAACCAAAAAAGAAAATCTATGAAGTCGCAACGGACAGTCCCGACACACCTGTTGATGATAAAAATACTGTAGACTTGTATGATGATGTAGGCCTAGCCCTAGAATCTGATGATCTGATTGTAAATTATTTAGAAAATAAGTTACCTGATACTGATGTTGATACTAGTTCAAGTGTAGATTATGTTGAAGGTCAATCAAAATCTAGGCCTAGTAATGATAGTGATAGGGCTTGGTATGAAACCATTGTTTTAAGCGGAAATGATGAGGTTACATTTAAATTGGATTCTGGCTCAGAAGCTAATGTTCTGCCTTTGAAAACATTCAATAGTTTGCTCTTCAAGCCTAAATTGCTTAGTACACCAACTGTATTGGTAGGGTTTGGTCAGACTTCTCAGGTTAAACCCATTGGAAAAGTATTTCTTAATTGTTCGTCTCGTAATGCTAACAATGTAAATGATGTTGAGTTTGTAGTAGCTGATGTTAACTGTGTTCCTTTGTTAGGACTTAAAGCTTGTGTTGAACTGAAGTTAATTGAAAGAGTCTCCCTAAGTTGTAAGCCTGTTTTAAATAATGTAAATAGTATTTTTGTAAATCCTAAGGATAAAATTGTAAATCAATATCATGATGTGTTTGAAGGTTTAGGAGAATTTCCAGGCAAAGTTGAAATTAATCTAAAGCCTAATGCTGAACCAAGAATCTTTCCACCTAGGCGTATACCTTTAAGTTTGCATGAAAAGTTAAAAAGTACTTTGGATAGGCTAGAAAAACAAAACGTAATTTCTAAAGTGTCAGAACCAACTGAATGGGTTCAAAATCTAGTAATTGTAGAAAAGCCTAATGGCAACTTGCGTCTATGCCTAGACCCTAGGGAAATGAACAAAAATATTAAAAGAGAGCACTATCTAATTCCTAAATCTGAGGAAATTTTGAGTAAGCTGCACAATAAGAAAGTTTTTTCAGTGCTAGACATGAAAGAAGGTTTTTGGCATCTTAGACTAAGTGAAAAAAGTGCATTGTTAACAACATTTCATACTCCCTTTGGTAGGTACTATTTTAATGTTTTGCCTTATAGCCTTTGTTCAGCACCAGAAATCTTTCAAAAGCACTGTAAGGAAGTGTTTGGTGATATTTCAGGATGTGAAATATATTTTGATGATCTCATTATATTTGCTAAAGATGAAAAGGAACATGACATAATCTTGAAAAAAGTGCTAGATAGAGCTAGGGAAAAAAATGTAAAGTTTAATTTGTCCAAGTTTCAGTACAAAGTTCCTGAAGTTAAGTTTTTAGGTCAAATAGTCTCGAATAAAGGCATTAAGCCTAACCCAGAACATGTAAGAGCCATTGTTGAGATGGAAAGACCAAAAAACAAAAAAGAATTGTTAAGATTTTTAGGTATGACTAAGTATTTGTCTCAATACATTCCTAATCTCTCAACTTTGTCAGCACCGTTGCGTAATCTAACAAAAAATGATGTCGATTGGCAATGGTATCCAGAACATGAGAAATCATTTTGTGATTTGAAGAGTAAGTTAGTTTCTGCTCCCGCGTTAGCTATTTTTGATGGTTCTAAAGCAGTAACTCTTCAAGTTGATGCATCAAAAGACGGCCTCGGAGCGTGCTTGCTTCAAAATGGTCACCCTGTAGGTTTTGCATCAAGATCGTTGACTGATACAGAGACTCGCTATGCTCAAATTGAAAAAGAGCTTCTTGCTATAGTCTTTGGGTTTGAGCGTTTTCACCAGTTAACTTATGGTAGGCAAGTTATTGTACAAACTGATCACAAACCATTAGTTTCTGTTGTTGAAAAAGACTTATGTAAAGTGTCAGCTAGATTACAGCGTTTATTGCTAAGACTTTTAAAGTATCAATTTAAACTCATATATGTACCCGGTAAATTGATGTTCATGGCCGATACATTGTCACGGTCTTATTTGAAAGATCCTGTAACTGATGATCCAGAAGTTTCTTTTGTTGTTCATACTATCAGTAAATATGTTGCAATGTCTGAACAAAGAAAACATGAGTTTATTAGAGCTATTGATGAAGATGAAACTATGACAGTGTTGAAAAAGTACCACTTGTTAGGTTGGCCCAAATTTAAAAATATGTGTCCTGAAGATGTAAAGTTTTATTTCAATCTTAAACATGATATTAACTTTGAAGGTGGGTTATTGTTTCTTAATGATAAAGTAATAGTGCCAACTAAACTTAGACTAAGCATGTTGAACAAAATTCATGAAAGTCACTTAGGTGTAGAAAAGTGTAAACTTCTTGCAAGGCAGGTTTTGTACTGGCCTAACATGTCTAAAGATATAGAAGAATTTATTCTGAAGTGTAAAACTTGTGAAAAATTTAGGAGAAGTAACTTTAAGGAACCTATGCTAAGTCACCCAGTCCCATCTAGGCCATGGGAAAGAATCAGTGCCGATATTTTACAATATGGTACTAACAATTACTTGGTTGTCGCAGACTCGTTCAGTAGATGGTTTGAATTATGCTTGTTAAATGGGAAAACTGCAAAAAATGTAATAGATGTACTTAAACCAATTTTTGCTAGATTTGGCTCACCAGATGTATTTGTGTCTGATAATATGCCCTTTGGAAGTGTTGAGTTTAGAGAATTTGCAGATAAATGGAACTTTAAGCTTGTTACTACAAGTCCCTTACATTCCCAGTCAAATGGCCTCGCTGAAAAGTTTGTCTCAGTAGCTAAAAATATCTTAAGAAAATGTAATGAATCTAAGAAGGACTTAAATGTAGCTCTCATGTTGTATAGGAATACACCTTTAAAGGATACAAAACTGTCACCTGCTCAAATAATGTTAGGTAGGGTAATTAAAACAACATTACCAACTGCTAGTTCTGTACTTAAACCTACCCGAGTTGACAACAAACAAGTTAAGTCAAAGTTAGAAAATCACAAAAATGTTGTAAAGATGTATTATGATAGAGGTTCTCACAATTTGCCTCCCTTACAGGAAGGAGATAATGTCATGGTTAAGTCTGGCAAAGTATGGGAACCAGGTTTAGTTTTAAGAAAACATCAGGCACCAAGATCTTATATTGTGAAATCCAATAATGGTAATGAGTTGAGAAGAAATAGGGTATTTTTGAGAAAGTCTTTAAACAAATTCCCGTTACTTTCAGGTGAAGATAGTATGTCTCAGTTGTATAACGGTATTGATAGGCCTAATACTCCACCTAGGTCAACTGTTGCAACACCCAGGCCTAATGTCCCATCTAATCTAACTCCTGTCACAACCCCTAACCCATCTCAATCTCGAACAAGATTAGGTAGAGTTATTACAAGACCGAGAAGGTTTGAAGATTAATTATGTTTACCGTACAATTGTTCACACATATTATAATGCTACTTTTTAGGGGGAAGATGTTATATATATATTTTAAGTATTGTTAATGAATTACTCCATGTTTGGTCTCTCTCTATTTTGTCTTCCTACTGTATCTAAGACGATGTATTGATGTCACGATGACTGTACTTTGTGTGCTTTTGTTAGTAGCTTTGTGCTCAAGATTTTATCTGAATAAATCCTAATTAATTTAACTTGTGTAGTGGTTATTTAAAGACCCACTAATAAATAGAATTAATAAATTCGATATTAATTACTAATAACACACCAACAATATCAATTGCTTAATATTAATTAATGAATTAAATACCATTCACGCCTAGGCGGTGCCGGACCAATCGGCAGGACGTAACTGGCAGAAATCGTAATATAATTAATTTTATAAATCTCAAATATTTATCACACAATTTAATATTGATTTATTTCACTATAAATTAATAAGTAGTGACAGTACTCACCAATTGCGGGTCACTACCCAACAAATCCAAAATGGTCACTCGTACGAACTCGTACACCACGCACGCTACACGGTCACACGATAACCTCGACACACGGTACACCGGAGACGCGAACTACCGAAACAGCACTCCGATGTTCACGCTACGGGTCTCGGGACGAACTGCCTGGAGCGGCCGACCTGTGGCCGCGGCCGAGCACCCAACCGCTTATCAGTGCTGATAAGGCGGGTCAAACTACAACCGACCACCGCCGCTCACCTGGCGCGTACACGGCTGCACCGTCTTTCACCCCGCGGAAAAATGGCTCGTTACAATTTAGACATAGCAATCAGCAAAACGGAAGATAAGCATTGTTTCAAAATATACAGGAAACCCACCCAAACCGATCAAGTAATCAATGAAAAATCATACCATGCAGGGTCCCATAAAATGGCCGCATTTAATTCAATGGTCCATAGATTGATTAATATTCCGATGTCAATAGATGATTACAACAATGAACTGAATACAATAAAATTCATCGCTCAACAAAATGGATTCAAACCTGATATAGTTGACAAAATTCTTTACAGGAAATTGAGGAAAAATGCAAGTAACCGAGATGATGATGAATTAAACGAAAGAAAGTATGTTTCGATAAACTACAATAGGAAAACCTCTAAAATGATCAGAAAAGCTTTCATAAAGAATAATATACATGTAGCTTTTAAATCCGAATTCAATCTACAAAGGCTTTTAAAAGATAAGGGGAACAACAATCAATCCGAATTTGATAAATCTGGTATTTATAAACTGCATTGCAACGACTGTGAATCTTACTACATTGGACAGACAGGCAGATCTTTTTCAATTAGGTTCAAAGAACACGTATCAGAAGCAGAGAAATTAAAAAATAATAATACTGGCAACCCAAAAATCAAATCAAAGTTTTCCGAGCATTTATTACAATCCAACCACAGTTACAGTAATATTGAAAACAATTTAGAAATATTATATAAAGATAATAAAGGAAAAAGGCTTAGCAGAATGGAAGAATTTTTTATATACGAAAGTCACAAAAAAGATAGCAAATAACATTTTGAACGACAAAATTAATTCAAGAGCGAATCCCATATACGAAGAAATTATTAAAATAAAAGGAAAAAGAAACACCTATTAAGGACCTGTGATAACATTCCAGCCGGTACAAAGTTCAACTCCCTCCCCGCCCCCTTCAAATCAGTCTGCCTTCGACCGTGTCCGGTGACGCCGCGGCGGAAGTGAGACCCACGTGGGCGTGTGATGCAATGCAGTGCATTTTTTACTGTCCGTTTATGCGTTAAGTGTTGTGTGTGTGTAATTTTAACATTTTGATGCGGCTTCATCGCCAAGATATTTTAACCCCAATTTGATGGCAACCTGCTGAAAAACGAAGGCGCTAATGATGGCCTAGAGCCGAAACACGTGTTCGCCATTCATAATTCAAAGGATTGTACGACGTAAGTAACAAAATTTAATTGTAATTCAACAATCAAGGCTACTATAAAAATGAATAAGATAATATACATACCAAAATTGATTAAGTTATGTCAATAAATAAGCAAGATATAGGGTTTTCTTGATTTCCCATAAGAATAACATGGAAAACACATTTTTGGATTTGCCCCGTAACCAGTTATGCTATGATAAAAATTCAAAATACCAAATTGTTTGATTTTTAAACTCTTTTAAATGGTTTCAGTTAAAATTGATGAATTTTAAAAATTATGGTCCAAAAATGCCAAAAACACATTTTTGACCCCTTTGAAACCCCATATAAAACCCCGTTCCCATAACCCGACAATGCTGGTTCGCGAACTCATGAAAATAGACCTAGTCTTACACCTTCATATCAAATTTCATCAAAATCGGAGGTCCCCTTCAAAAGTTATCAGTACCACGGACACATATATAGATAGATAGATAGATATATATTATGTATATATATACATATATATGAAAATGAACGAATGGTGTTTTTGGCTTCTGGGGACCTCAAAATGAAAAAGTAAAGTGGTCAAGGGTTTAGGTCTTACCATGGCTACTACCGTAATAGCGTATTCCCTATAGGGAAATTCGCTAAAATTCACCAACCTCATTTCATTAGGTAGTGCCCAGATACTGTTGACACTACCCGTGCACACTGCACACGTCTATGCATGTACTGCATTTTGAGTATACATGTTTAAATTTCAATCTATAATACATAGGCCTATTTTGTTTGTGTACAATTCTATCAAAATATTTTGTCAATAAGAATAACTTAGGAACTTCCAAGGTCACTGAGGCACAGCGCTAAAGCATATGAAGAGCAGGTGAGGCCTATCTTTCTCATAGGTAAACTAAATAAATGTATAGTAAGTTAGGAGTACAAAATTTCAGGCTAATTGGTCCAGTAGTTTTTAAGCCCATTCACATAGTTAAAAACAACCAAACAGATCCAATTAACAACAATGTAAAATCAATGTGTAAACCAAGTTTGTAAGTGGCCATAAGTACTAAGTTATAGTGCAAAATACTTCAAGCCACTCTTTTGAAACTAATTTTTTATCAATCAGTTCCATTGATATTTTTGATGTAATGTTTGACAAAGCTTTTATGATAACGTTTTAAATTTACCTGCGCTGATAAATTTAAGTATTGGAGCAGTAGTGGCAGTGAAAAGGGACCACAGAAACACGTCTGAAAGACCTAAACTTACACCATTAACGATTGAATTGAAGAGTAGTTGTCATAACATTAAACCATTGTTTTATACCGTATGTGTATTTTATTTAATAATTGATTATGTTAGTTTTCCATGAACTCTTGATAGTGAGGTTTTATTCTAATTGCACTTGCTATTTGAGTAAATTTAAAAAATGTAACCTTGATAAACGAATTATCAGTAAACTGACCTTGATAGCTCAACAAGACGAGCACCTTGATAAGACGTCTTGTTTTGTAAACTCCCTTGAAAATTTTCTAATTGAAGTTCTACTATAAATAAATAAATCTTTATTTGTTGTAAGGATTACACAATCATTAACAATTGTTAATTAATTACAATTTTTTTTTTGTTTTAATCACAATTGATTAACAATAGTGATTAAAACTATGACAATGTCGATACTTGTACAAGTGAAATGGCAATAAAGATGATTTGATTTGATTTGTCAATACCTAATACTAAATGCTTAATAGTAACATGTGACATATGTCAAAAAGCAATGTTCTTTATTTTAAAGAATTCTTCAAGATCATAAAAGGGATTTTTCAGTAACCAAGAGTACAGTTTATTTTTAAACTGTTTTTCTGAGTACCGTCTATTAAGCCTTCCAAGGAATTGTAAATTTTCAGAGCAATGACCAGATGACTATTCATAGTTTTGCTTAATCTGTGAAATTTAATGTAAGTATGGTTTTTTGCTCTTGTATGATAACTGTGGATTTCATGACTTGGTTTTATTAGATTGGGGTTCTTTAAAATATTAGTAACAATATAAAAAATGTACAAATTGATAACCGTTTGAATTTCTAATTGGATAAAAAGTGGTCTACAATGTTCCAATGTATATATTCCTGACATGATTCTCAAAGCTTTTTTCTGAAGAATCAATATTTCTTGAACTTTTGAGCAATTACGGTACCCCATAAAATTAAACCATACCTGAAAATTGATTGAAAACAGGCAAAATATGCTGTTTTTAGGTAATCTTTTGGATCAACACTGTGCGTAAATGGCTTAAAAGATAGATTACTCTAGATAGTTTTGTATTTATATAATCTACATGATTGCCCCAAGTCAATTTACTATCGATATTGACACCCAAAAATTTAACATGTTTACTGCAGTTACTAATGGTACTATCAGATTGTGAACAATGATTTAGATTAAATGTTATGGTTTGAGTTTTTTCTTCATTCAGAACTATAGTCCATTATTAATGAACCAATCAGTTGCATGCACTATATAGTGTGTCACTGGTGAGATTTTCCAACTCCAGAACATTATTACTAAAGTTTAAAAAGGTAGTATCATCTGCGTAAAGGTTTTAGATTTTATTGATTCAGGTAGATCATTAATATAGACCAAAAATAACAGAGGACCCAGGATGGACCCCTGTGGAACTCCCCATTTGACTAAGATGTCACTGGAGGATTTATTATTGATACAGACTATTTGCCTACGTCCTTTTAGGTAGGATTCAAAAAATGTCAGGGGTGAGCCGTCAAAACCATATAAAGACTACTTATACCATATAGAGTGCTTGATGCTTGAAACCGAGTGCTTTAATTTGGATTATCATATGTCACTAGTAAAAATGTTATGTTTAGTTCTGAATCAATTACCCAAATCAATGCCAATGTTATTCTTGTGGAACAATTTCAAATTTAAATTATGGGGCTTTTTTAAGTCCAATTCTCGTCAATTTTTGGCATAAACAACTACATATCAAGCTCTATTCAATGACTCCAAAACTCCAAAAAATTGGAGGATTGGTTGAAAATTTTACAAGGAGTTCCAATTACAAGAAAACCTTAGCTTATTAAACCAGAATAGATATCTTTGGATTGTCATAGTTGAAAAATATTTGTTATTGTAAAACATGATTGGAGGGTTATGGCAGGAAATAAATGCTGAAAAATAGAACAAACAAGTTTTTGTTTGCTATTTATTTACTTCATGTAGACAGTAACTCCGAGCAACAAACATTTTATTACTTAAAAACATGTATATAAATGATATGTTTACAAAATCTTAACTTAGTGAACTATATACAGTGAGTCATTGTTCTGCTGAAACAGCATTAACTGTTGAACAATAATCTAAGCTCCTTAAGAAGTGGTACATATACATAAGGCGATCCCTTTAAATATTTAAAATAATTTAACAATGATTAAATCTTCCCATTATATAATACAAAATTCAACAACATTTTGATTGGAATTTATCAACACAAGTACGACACGGTCACTGTGAGGGGCAGTTTACCGGTGCATAGTAGACTAGACACCGCAATACGACGCGGTCACTGTGAGGGGCAGTTTACCGATGCATAGTAGACTAGACACCGCAATACGACGCGGTCACTGTGAGGGGCAGTTTACCGATGCATAGTAGACTAGACACCACGGGTGGACCAGAGGGAGATTGAAAGTTCATGGTTCACTTTGGATTTGGACCCAAAAACACTGAATGAAGTTTATGCTCACCGTGACTGCAACTATATCTTATTTGTCTCTCAAAGTATGTAACTCACATTATATGTCACATTCACACATGTATTGTATAGTCTTGCTTTTCACGGTCTCGTTCATGTCTGTACCTGCAAATAATTACAGATTTACAATTTTGAGTTATATAGTAGAAATTACGAGGAATTACGAGTTTAAAATACTCTTTATTATAATATAACAATAATAAAGTAAATTGAACAAAGCTCTCAATGTGAGCCTAACCTAAGCTAATCCAGTTGTCTAAGATTTCTACCAATGTTATGATCGGCATTCTGAAAAAAATATTCAAAACCATTGACAATAAATCACAAACACTATCGTACTGCCTAAAGGCCAAACAGTTTTGTTTAGAAAATGGGTACGGTAACTGAGTTTTCTTCAAAATTTCACAAATAAATACTGTATATTTTGTAAGGGGTCATAATTGCTAAGTTCTAGTGCAAATATTTCAAGACACTCTTTTGGCTCCTGAATTAGCTTTTCACTACGCTCACTTACTTCTCAACTTAGTCCTTTTAATAGACCTTAAGGTTTAGCATGCACACATTTTCACACCCTTAAACTACTTCTTATGTAGTAACTGTATGATTTTAATTTTTGACAACTATTTTAATAGCTATTAAGGTCATAAGTACAACTCTGCCCATTTTGGTACAATTCTTACAAAATAAATCTATTTTGTCTACAGAGCGGAAATTTCAGTAGTGTATTGAATTTATTCATCTTGAAAACATCACATCAATTTAATTAAAAAAAAAAAAAAATTAAAATAAAAAATTCACTGAGCAACTATTTTTTATCTGCTTGTATTTATATGGAATTTATTTTGAAATAATGTAATTTTGAAGACCAACAAACAGCAAATAAAATCCCAAAAATTTACAGATTTATTGAATATACTTTTCCAAGGAGCATTGTACCAAGCAAAAAGGACCCCTGTGCGACAAGGGCAGGCCACCCACACTTTACCTAATAATATTGCATGAAAAACCCAACATCAGCAGCAACGTAGCGGCGTCCGGGGAACTACTGCCCTCGTCGCCAAAGTAAGCTCAAACGTAACTACCTAATCTAGTTTCCCAATTTAGGGCCCAAAGAGTCACTATTGAAATTTTCTAGAGCTAACTCTCCTTTCATCGTGCGACTTGTCCAGAAATGTGTCACGTCTTTCCAGTGCCAGATGACATCCCTCGGCAGACGTCGTCTTTGTATTTATGTTAATTACTCAGGAAATTAAAATGGATCCTATATTTTTTATACTTTTGTAATGTTACCGGAAAAGAAGGAGGTGGATGGTGAATGCTGTGAGGTTTTCAAGGGGAGGAAGAGAGTTCCAAACTTTGTATGAAAAATTGAGAAACAACAAATAAAATTTTTCAACTTCTCACAGCGAGAAATTGAGGATTTTACTGTCTCGATAAGAAATTCAACATCAAATGTTTCCATAACTGACTTTATCAAACCACACTAATAAAAAACGTGGACTAATGTGATTTGAGCTTCCCCACCTTTACAGCTTTGACGCATGCCCGAGGGTCATTATGAGACGCGTGCCAAATAATTCTTAGTAAACATTGATACATTCAGGTGACTGTCAGACACTGAGTACAAAAGCTCCTATCTGCACTATTAAAAGAAGCCTGATGGGTGAGCTAGCTATGGCCCCTTTTATGCACGATGTCGGGCGACAGACGTCGGGCGCGCGTCATTGTGACGCTGACAAAAATGTCAAGCGTCTCTCTCCAGCGTCGAAAGACGTCAGTCGGGCGGTCGTCGGGCCCGATAGTTTCCTATAGTTCTGCAATCTATGAAATTACCAAAACGTTTCTGGAAAAATCCAGAATTCTAACACTTTGTTGACTGATACACTTTAAGTTTCAATTATTATATCATATTCACTCAATATGATCATTTGACTCTTGCCACTTTAAAAATTAAACCTAAACACGTAAGGTAAAGTACTTAGGCATTTCTCAAACCACAATTCAGCGCCCATTAATCCCCTATCACGATCACGATCAGAATGTTTTTTTATGATTTGCATACACGCTCAGCAAATCAGTAAATTGTATAGTTTTTTTTTTTACATTTTAAATTACTAATGACAGTAAAAACCAGCATTCAATTTGTAATTGTTTTTAAAATTGGTATTAACGCTCCTAGCAGAATTTTTAGACGCTTAACAGTTTATTACTTAATTCAGCACTAAAAACAACCTCTTTAATGAGAAGCATCAATGCTATAGACATAGACGAACTGCCTTCCCCCACCATACAAAAACGACGCCGGTGAGGCGCGCGCCCGACGTTCGCCCGACGAGCGTCCTCGACATCCGTCAAATGACGCTGTGCATAAATAGCTCCATATGCTGTAATGTATTAAGACAACATTTTCGACGCGCGCCCGACGGTCGTACTCTAAATACCGACGTCGGGTTTTAGAGTACGCGCGTCGGGCGAGCGTCGGGCGTCGTGCATAAATGGTCCCATTTGCGCCAATGCATTTTCATTCCGACATCTTTCGACGTCTGTCGCGCGACGCCGTGCATAAAAGGGGCCTATGACATACAATATATAGTGTCCTTCAACTGCTGGACCAAGTTTTGCCAGGTTATTCATGGAGCAAAAACAAGCAAAATAATTCAGTGTAAAATGTGCTCTATTTTCATTTCTTTTTATCTGTCCGCATGTAAGTTTTAATTAGCCCATGACATCTTTTAAACTTTTTGAGGTACAGAATTGAAGCTTTTCAGAATTAATTAGTATATCAAGGACTAAAATTTACATAGATTTTCAGATTCTTAATTTTAATGGCTTCAAAATGGTTGCCATTTAAAATTATAAATACAAATATTTAAAAACATAAATGTCAAAAATGTTTATTAAATAAAAAATTTGCCAAATGTAAAACTTGAGAAAAGTATTTTTGTAGAGAGAAGTTCTTATCTCTCCGTTCTTTGGCCCTCAATCATTATTTTCTTGTCATTTTTTGCCAAATAATTTAAATTTGACAGCTTTTTATGAAATTTTTATAGATATTTAACTAAACAAGTTTAAAATCGCTGCCTGTTAGAAGCCGTATAAGTTTGAAATATCAAAACTCATCTGAATTTGGGTCTTACTTACATAAGTTGCGCCAAGACTCAATTCTGCACCTCAAATTGTTTAAAAGGTACCTAATGAATCATCTAACAATAATTATACAGTGTGTACGAGAAAAACACCCCAATAACTGCGGTTATCCATTAATGCCTTAAAATAAGCACAAATGTCAAAAAACGCTTTGTTAAGCCGCTCACCGCCATTTTGTTTTTTATACTTAATAATTTTATTTCCCTAACCGATAGTTATATTAAGTTCATATTTGACATGAACCTTTATCACAATTATGTTCATTTTCAGGAAAAGGATGATTTTTTTCCAATGTGTATTTTTTAAATGGCAGACATTCAAAAATTTTTAAACATAAATTTTCAAAAACGGTATATTATTGTATCTAGATAATTTGACAACATTTTTGTCTCCAGTAAAATTTTGATAAAATTTACCGTTTTTGATAAATTTTGGTTTAAAAATTTAAAATAACCTCCTTTTGAAAATGCAGATTTGAAAAGAATAATTATTTTCCTGAAAATGAACATTGGTGTGATAAAGGTTCATGATAAATATAAACCTAATACAACAATTTGTTACAAAATTAAATTTATTAAGTTTATAAAACGAAATAGTGGCTTGCTGCTTAACAAAGCATTTTAGAACATATTTTTATGTTTAAGGGAACTTGTTTGCTTATTTTAATGCACAGATTAACATGTTGAGTTATTGGAACATTTTTTTCTGAACACCCTGTATGAGGAGGTGCCGTTCAAAAAAGGTTTTGTCACAAAAAATCACATATTGAGATATTGGTATCACTGTAAAGGTTATTTTAAAAGCAATACGTTTCTGGTCTTAAAACCGGTCAGAAAAAATCTTGTCCAATAGTTTTTACTGGTTAAAAATAGTGTAACCAAACAAAAAGAGTTTTGTCCACCACATGTTTTCAACCAGAAAAGATTTAGTCACAACCAACCAATCACAGGGCTTGATTTTCTGCTACCCATGATGCTTTGTGGTTATTGATGCAGAGAGCTGATGACAGTTTTAGTAAAAAGACTGCTCTAAAAGACTGCTCAAAACACAATTTGTTTTGTAATGATTTTTAAAATCAAATCTTATTTCTATTTCAAAGTTTTTTGTAACAATTCTTAATAATGATTTTTAATTACTATAGCAAAATCAAATTTTTTAAAGACACATAAATTTAATGAATATTTTTTATTAAAAATTAAACCTTTAGTAATTATTTTTTTAATAATAAATAATTTTTTAAAGATCCTTATTTTTATTACCAGACGCTGAGTAAAATTATTAAGTGTCACTTTCCTTACTCAGATGCCGCGAGGCGTTCGCTAGGAGAAAGTTACGAGACACTGTTGAATTTTTATTTTCGTTCTTAGACCCCCAAGTTATTAAACAAAAAATTTTTATGACTCTAGTGTAATTTCTTTCAGGCCCTAAAAGTATGTCATTAAAATCAAGTAAAATATTTTTATTTTTTCAACTAATTATTCCTAATATTATATAATTATATTATGATAGAATATCAATGATTCATTCAAAAAAGAATTAGTCCAAACGCTTCTTTAATCAAAAAAGGTTTTGTCCAGGGAGACTGAACAAAAAAGGATTAGTCCAATATTTTTATTCGTTTTTCAGTAAAATATTTCAAAATATATTTAATTTAAGTCAAAAATTCTAAGTTTTATAGCATTTGAGAACTGTTAGTTCATAAACATACCCTGTGTTATAAGATATAAACGAAATATGAGTTTTCCGGCTACCCTGAAAAGTCTGATTTACGTGACTAAACCTTTTTTGAACGCCACCTCCTCGTATAAGGATGGTAAACTCATCAGGATAGTACACATGTTATGTAGTAATGTTTGCTAGTTTGTGCTACTGACTTGTTGACCAGCGTGGACAGCTGGTGGTCGAGCTGTTCGTGTCGCAGCAGCCGCACGCCGCCACCGTCGCGGTCGCACTCCGCCTCCGACAGCTCCCGCGAGTCCGAGAACCCCGACGGCGGCTGCAGCGTCACCCGCACCACCGACCTACAACAGCGCAGTCACAAAACTATACTTGACTTGTAAACATCAACAAAGTCAAACAGAGTGCTACACAGATAGGGATCTGGGATAAGCTTGCCTGCATGATAATCACCATTTATTCAATCAGAATTCCCTTTGTTTCTATGATCGGTTGTTGGGTTTCCTAAATGTGGTCTGCCATTTAACCCACATTTAATCAACATTTTTATGGTAACCATATCATCTTTACCAATTACTTGGCCAAAGACTTCCAAAACAAAATTTTTTTGTAAAATCTGTGATTTTGGAATTTTTCCGAATAACCAGGAATTGCTAAAGGTGTTACCAGGGAAACAATGTTAAGTGTAGGGGGTTACCATGGGAAAAAGAGGAGTTTTGGGTAAAACGGTGACTATCATTGGCTCAAAACTGGATTAGCTGGTGTTTATTACTTCATATGTAGTTTATTAATCTGAATGCAGCAAATGCTACAGCAAAACCCCAACACAACTAACTTACTCATTGGGGCCACTATCAAGGTAGGTAAATGTCAAGTGTCTTGCAGCAAATATTATCCCTGGTTTTTCCCTCCACCAGGCCAAGTAACATCGGCTACTAACAATAATTGGACAGAAAAGTGATTGCCTTTAATAATACTGATAAACTTTGTAATAATGTATTTCAACAATGGTTGTAATGCAGATTAGCAGCTGCAGGGACAATATTGTATTTCAGGTTAAATTGATGATTGGGCAATTAAAAACGGTCGAAAATTAGCGAGTGTCATGGCACTAAGAGTATTGTATTTGAGTGTTCCGTTATTGAAATAACTAACCTTACCAAACCTACACTTATTGTATCTTTATACAGGGTTCCTTACTCTTGTACATTAAAACCGTTCTTTAATAAACTTGAAAATTTTTATCAAAAATCGAAAAATATAAGGGAAATATTTATATAGCTACTGATTGTAATGTAAATGTCCTGAAATATAAAGAAAAGCATGTTAAAGATTTTATTACTATACTAGATAGGCATGGTTTTGAAATAAATTTTAAAGAAGTTACTAGAAGAGCCAGCAATTCATGTATCGATAATGTACTTACAAATAAGTTAACCTTTAAACCCATGAAAATGGTAAAAGAGTTTGGAATCTCAGACCATAGTGCTCTTTTTATCAGTGTTGACCAAAAAAATTCTTATTCCCCTTTGCAGAAGAGCCAGTTTAAAAGAACTTTTAGTATGAATGCTCGAAAAAGTTTTATAAATCTGATTTCAAATGCAACCTGGGAATTTCAAAACAATTTAACTGTTGACCAAAATTATGACAATTTTCTTGAGCAATTTTTATATTATTTTTATACATCATTTCCATATAAAGAGGTTCGTAAAAAACGTATTAGTAAATTAAATTGGGTAACACAAGGGATTAAAATCTCAAGTGAAAAAAAGAGGTGTCTGCACAAATTAGCCCAGGACTCCAATAATACTGAAATAAAAAATTATTATAAGATATACAATAAAATATTTAAAAGGGTAATAAAAGAAGCAAAACTAATGACAAATTTATTAGAAAGGCAGAATGTAAGAGTAAGGCTGCATGGCAAGTCATCAAAAATGAATTAGGTAAAGAGAACAAAAACAATAATGATGTTGTTGAGATCATGCAAGATAAAAATTTAGTTCAATGCCCCATAAAAATAGCTTCCTATTTTAATGATTTTTTTGTAAATATTACAAAAGAACTTAATACTAAATCATCTCCAGAGGTGGTAGCAGAGCTACTAAAAAAATCAATTTCTCCTCCAATAAAGCCTTTTAAATTTAATTATGTTAGCCTCACTGAAACAAAAACAGTTATTAGATCTTTAAAGAATAAACGCTCAGCTGGCTGGGATGAGATTCCAACATTTATTGTGAAAGACTGTGTTGATGTCATAGCTTCTCCGTTATGTAAATTAATAAATCAATCCCTAACAACGGGTAGGTTTCCAAATAAACTAAAATTGTCAATTATTAAGCCAATATTCAAAAAAGGTGAAAAAAATAAAATTGAAAATTATCGTCCTATCTCAGTATTACCTAGTTTTTCTAAAGTTTTTGAAATGGTTGTAAAGAAACAACTAAAATCTTATCTAGACAAAAATTGTTTACTATCCGACAGTCAACATGGTTTTCGAAAAGGGTATTCAACCAATTCAGCTGTAGCATCGCTTTTAAAAGAAATTTATCTGACTTTAGATAGATCTAAAAGTGCAGTTTCAATCAGTTGTGATCTGTCCAAAGCTTTTGATTGCATGGATCACAACATTATGGTGCAAAAGCTTGAGAGGTATGGAATAGTCCAAAATGAACTTGAATGGTTTAAAACGTACCTCTGCTGTAGAAAACAAAAAACTCAAATTATAAAGAATGGTATTAAATATAGCTCAAATTTTGAAGTAATTAAATCAGGAGTACCACAAGGGTCAATTGTAGGACCGACTCTTTTCATTTTGTACCTTAATGATTTGCCACTAAACATTCAAACTCAATCAATATTATATGCAGACGATACCACGGCCATAATTTTGGAAAAAACCCTTGGAAAATCTAAAAAGTAAAGTTATCGAAGTTATGGGAGAACTAGACAGGTGGTTTAGGGTAAATGGAATGGTCCTAAATGAGTCTAAGACTAGTTTAATCCATTATCGATAAAAAAAATCACAAACTGAACCTTTAGAACTGTGTTTTAAAAACAAAATAATCAATCAATATAACCAAGCAAACATTTTAGGGATATCTATTGATGAACATGTTACATGGTCTGAACATATTAACATTTTGTCCAAAAAATTAAACTCTGCTTTAACATGAGTTGCTTGACTAATGTAATAAGCATGGAGACTAAATAAATTCTATATTACGGTTACTTTCACTCTTTAATTAGTTACGGGATTTCAGTTTGGGGAGGAGCATCCATCATTCAAAAAGTGCTAAAAATACAAAAAAATATATTGAGAATAATGACTATGGCTCCGTCTAGAAAGTCCTGCAAGCAAATATTCAAAAAGCTTCAAATTTTAACTGTTCCTTCATTGTATATTTACACTCTGTTTCAGCAAGTTTTTATTAACAAAGAAAAATATTTGAAACATAACTTTGACCATAAATACAACACTAGGAACAAAAATCATCTCCTTCAATATCCCTTGCACAAGACTAAATTATTAGAAAAAAGTACCTTTTATATGGAAATGAAAGTTTTTAACAAAATTCCTAATGATTGGAAAAACATGAAACAGGGATCATTATTCAAATTGCTCAAGAATTTCCTTATACAAAGAGCCTACTATTCCGTTGAAGAGTTTTTAAATGATGATTTCAGTCTCTAAATTGATACAACACCAGACCATTATGTTAAATATATATATAGTTTATATTTATATTTTAGATTTAAGTCAAATCATGTGCCGACTAGTCACCTGTTTGAGCAGGATTTTTTCTGTAAAATCAAATGTTATGTGACAATAAATGAAATGAAATGAAATGAAAGAGTGTGTACAGAGGTGTAGGCGTTTGCTGGAGTCAAGTTTGTAGGATTTATTCTATCTGTTGGGATGCAAAATATTTGTTTGTCTTTGAAAGTACAATACAAGCAATCCTCAACACATATTACAAAATTGAATAAAAAAGTAAATGAACTGCTAGTAGTAATAGTAAAACATTGACCATAGAATAAGCGCTCTATAGTCAATTCTAGTAATAATGCATTTTTATTACACTAAAATATTAAATTATTGTTCTCTCACAATCCAATCTGTGTAAATATTATAAATGTTAATGTCCGTATGTTTGTTACGCTACTCAACTAAAAAAACTACTCAAACGATCATCATGAAACTTTGTACATCTATTTTTGAAGGTATCAGAAGTAACATAGGATACTTTGTGATAAGCAAAAATATTTGTCAAACAATTTTATAATTTATTTATTTGTGGCTAAGAAAAAAAACTCATTAAAAATTCCAATGCTGGGTATTCTAGAGATTTTTTAATATCCAGGGTGAGCGTGACAGCGAGTGAGCATAGCGAACGAGCTAAATCTAATGGCGGGTGAGTGCAGTAAACCAGCTAAAGCTGATAGTTAGTAACACGAGCAAAGCTGGGGAAAAAGCTGGCATTCATTAAAAACTAAATACTTGGGGCTAATCTCATAAATTTTTTAAAAACATAATGAATGACATTATGAGGTTTTTACCTTAAGATTAACACACAGGCTTTGTAATTTTTTTATTATTCTTATTGATTTATAATTGAACAAGCCAGATTAAATAGGTTTTTAGACTGGTTTTCATAAACTAGTATTTGATGCTGAATGGAAGCCTCTTAACCAGCCTCTTTCTGGAAGATTCACACCGGCCGTAGCAGCAGAATTCTTTATGTGAATCAGAAATCAATGCTAAACTAAGAGTTTAAAACACTATTGTTGTAAAAACATGAAATGTTTGAGAAATGATTATTGTATGATAAATACGTCAGCTCACTCTAACTCAAACCTCTATAACTAAAATGGTGTATCTAACATTATGGTATCTCAAATTATTTTCAATCCTCTTGGAAAAACCTATCTAAGTTGAAAAGTAAACCATATACATAACTCAAGTTAATGTTACGCTTTTTTTATGTCTCTAAGCTGAAGAGGTACAATATTACCTCTGTAACTTAAAATTCAGTGGAAAAGCCAAATTCAAATTTTCCTTTTACCTATACAAGTCGAATGTATCTTAAATTTTTCTATGGGCCTCTGTAAGTCTAAACCTTGGGCTCAGGTGGCAATGAGTCGGAGACACTTCCTGTACAGCATTTTGTTCGCTGTTTCAATATAACAATTGTTTGCTGTACAATACCTCTATTGTCAAATATGGCAAACACTACCTTTGTAGCTCAAATTACCCCTAAGTGAAACTATAGTCTACACAACTTAAATGAAAACATCGGTGTTGGTTTTAAACACTTGACTAGATGAGGGTCAAGAAGTGACTTGAACATAAAATCTGAAGGTAGATACCCAACAAATAAAATTAAGGAATAGAAGGACTTAATACAAGCAGAGGTGGGGTAGGTCAGGCTAGGCACCTACTTGCGCTACCTGGGCCCACTGCGCCGAGCCTGTGACCGCCGACTCACTTCTGGCGACGCCTCGGCAGACTCCGTGCTGGAATCCAACTCAAACACTGTGGAGTCTGCGCCAACAGACCATGTAACAATGGTTATTTCTATCCTAAATGGGTGACACCGGATTTAAATGTTGTTTTGTAACTCATAGTTTGAAGTTGACATCAAAAACAAATCAGAACAAAACAGAAAAGTAATGTAACAGAGAAGAAAATAGAAGTAACAGTATTATTACGGTATACCATTAACTTCTTTCAGAGACATACCTTTTACATTTTAATCCTGAGTATTACTTTAATGGTATACAAGAGTACAGCAACAGTTTTACTCTGATATAACTGAAACTCTGGGACTTTAAACTCTGTACATTTTATAATTCTTCTAACTTTTAGCGAATTTCCCATAGGGAATAAGCTATTACCGTAGGTCTCATGGAAAGACCTAAGCCCGGGACCATGTTACTTTTTCGTTTTGAGGTGCCCAGAGACTAAAAATAATAGTCATTAAAATTTTTATATATATATATATGTATATATATATATATATATGTATATATATATATATGTATGTGTCCCTAGACACGATAACTCTCGTAAAAATGGTCCGATCGACACCAAATTTGGTAGAGATGTGTAATCCTACGTTTATTCGGATGAGTTCGAAAACCAGACATATCGACCTACCGGAAGGGGTAGTTTTTGGGGGTTTTGTACCCCAAAAATGGGTTTTTTGCATTTTTCATATGTAAATTTTAAAAATTTTAAATTTTTATTTTTACCATTGGATTTAGCTCAAAAAAACACACAATTTAGTATTTTGAAGCTTTGCTCTATCTCCATTGGTTACCGAGATATTACAAAGTCTAAAGACAGTACATTGTCTTTTGGGGCTCCAATGTTAATCTTATGGAGAATAAGGATGTGTTAATATTTCACTTATTAACCAATATTTTTTGATGAAACTTAGTATTTAGCTTCATTTGGTTGAGATTCATCCATTTAAGGTAAAAAATCTTGGTTTTTGTACTTATCATGGCAGCAAACCTGCATACTTTTTTCCAATGTTAATCATATGGAAAATAGGCACCCTCTTTTATTTATGGACAGATATTGATGAAACTTACTATATGGCTTTATATGGTCGAAATAAATTTTTTCTATGCTAAAAACCTACTTTTAGTGTCCCCCATGGCAGCATACCTGCATACTCTTTCCCTATATATTAAGGAGAATAGACATTTATTTCCCTATTTATGAGCACGTGATGAAATTTTGTTTACAAGTTTAGCTGGTCAAAATTAATATTATTAATTTGGAAATTCGCTGAGTACGCAGGTCTGCTGCGACGGGGGGTATTTTATTATGCTTTGTGTTCTTTTGTGTCAATGACAAACTATAAGAATAGTGTTTTTATATGTTTAACAAGAGTGTCGCCCATTAAGGAAGAGGGAAATTAATAAACAACTGATATACTTATAAGGATTAATCTTGCTCAATAGGAAAGTCTAACTGAAATAATGTAGCCAAAATTTTAAATTTAAGTAATTTCTGGATTGCTTAAGAATTTTGGAAAATATTAAAAATCTATACTTGTAATAGTAATTGTTCTTAAAAGACATTTTCAGTTGAAAATCTTGTAATAATCATCCAGAAAAAAGTAAATTTAATTTACTCTGAATGGTACCGGTATTTGAAAACAATCAAATCAGCAACATCCTTGTAGTTCTTTGAGCCTAGTGCAAACATTCTTGTGGTTTTTGTTTGGGCTTAGGCTATGGGTAGGCGTTTGTAAGTCCATAAACCACATAACCACAATAAAATTTGAATCATACGGTTTCAGCCAATTCTTTGCCAAAAACTAAATTATTACAGTGATACGTATTATAAATGATTGTTAAAGTCCAATTTATTTCATGAATAGATTGTCTCGGACTGTACAGTGTATGTACTATACTGACCAGTGCTGTGGTTCTTGTAGGCGGGGGTGGGGTGGCGGCGGTGCGACGGCTTGTCCCCACTGCTATCAGAGTCTGATAAGAAGGCCGTGTTGGCCTCCACCTTGCGGCCCACTGGCAGTGTCTGCTGGCTCGAAATGCACGAGATCTCTGTAGAGGAAAAACATGCTACGTCAGCTTTTATTGGCTAGTGCAGTAGGTGTAGTAAGAATAAACAAAAACAAGTACTGTGGGGCTTATAGCATTTGCCCTTCAAATTCAAATTCAAACTTCTTTATTGCCACAAATACGTTTTTTTACATAGCAAAACTAACAAAGGCCTGGTACACTTAAACAGTTTTTAAATTACAGGAGAGTCCCGCAAACCGGAGCTATTAATATGGACGGAATGGTGTCTGGGTTTGTGAAATGTCCGGGTTATTGAGAAAAGATTAAACCTAAGAAAAAGTACGAATAGTTGATTTTATTCCCATAAAAATATTTATTTCTAGCATAATATACATAATACAAAAACGAAAAACTTATTAGCCTACTTATATAATGTATTCTAATCTTGTTTCTCTCGACATTTAGAAAACTCTTTCAAATTGTGTAAACTTTTGAACCAGGGATTTATGGCGTGTTAAGTCCTCAGTACTAGCTATTTCAATACGCTGGGCAGTGTGGTCAGAGAGCTCAGGCTGTAAAATCTCTACATTTTTAACCTCAATTAAAACGTAGACAAAATTTATACGAGTTATAGGAAAAGTTAAAACAAACTTTAAGAAAAACCAAAACTGTTTTGTAGGCTTCGGCCGATGCCATAGCCCTGAGCACCCAGTGCACTTTATTGTTCTGCCAGGCTTTCCGAGTTATCCAGAATTCCGGTTTACCGAAGTCCAGTTAGTGGGACTCAACTGTAATACACAATGTGATTGGACTTTTCATTGATAGAATAGTCATATTTGAATAAATTTACCCTGAACTATAATTGAAATACGATAAGTAAATTATACTTCTAATATTTGTTAGTTGATAATTCTTTTTATCTTTTATGGTGATGTGTTTTTCCATCAGTATTAAGTTAAACCTACTGAAATTTACAAGTTAAATTATACTGACTCAATCAATGTTTTAAGCCAGTTATTAATTACTGATCAATACATTCTAGCAAGCATCCATCATTTAAATGTTATTCTAAGAAAATATTTCAAATCTAAAAATCAACATTTGTAGTAAAAAAAATCAAACTCAATGCACAACAGTTCAACCACAACTCATACAATCAACAAACTAGTTTCATACACACGCGCACACCCACATTAAATTACAAATGTACACAATTAGTGTTGTACTGTGATTCATTGCAAACTACACAAAAGTGCACATTGAGAAAGATGACTGATGTAGTAGTTTATATTTGTTTAATCAACTTATTAAGTACCTATCAAATAAAATTCTATAATTATTTTTAAAATGAATTGTGGTTAAGCAAACAAAACAACCATGAGTGGAAATTTTTAAATATGTATTTATTTTAATATTTATTCTGAGGCAGAGTCAAATATAATGCCAGTAAAACATTTGACCGTATTAAATACCCCAATAAAAATCCCAGTTATAAACTTGCATAACACATGAAAAGAAATAGGGATTTTTTTATGTTTGTATATTTGGCTGATAAAATGTTGTAAGTTTAACTCTAAATATTTTATCTGGTTAGTTAACTTGTTTTATGTCAGTATGATGCTGGATTATTTTGGTCTGCAACAGTTAAATTTGCCCATTTTTAGCAAACTGCTGTGTAATGAAATCTTTTCTCAATGTGAGTTTGAGTTTGATCTAGATTGCTGTTTTATTATTAATTTTATATAAAGGGTTCCGATTTAATAGACATATAATATTTCCCAACTTAGTGCTAAACAATCGCTACACATAATTACACCAATTCTACTTCCACTTTTTGCACACTGTTTTAACCGTTGTGAATACTTATTATTTACCTGCAAATGTTCTGTAGTTTTGCCAACCTGTAGTTAACATGTTATGAGCAATTCCCATAATATTAAATTTTATCCAGAATGTTACCATAGTTTATTCAACTAAAGTATACATAAGAAATATGTACCTAATGATTTGGTTGTCACATTAAAGGAAACTATATTTGAATGATAATGTCGTTTCAAATGGACAACATTATGTATAGTTGTCCAGTACAGACATGGTCTGGGATGTCATGCTAAATTTTTGTAAATGAATGATGTAACTTAGACACCATCATTATTAAATATGAATAGCCTATAAATTTTAATTTGCAATTCTCCCTCACCACTAAACTGGTGGATAACCACTGAGTGTTTACAATATTCGTTGACTGAAATAGGCATCCAATAGACGGACAATAGATAGGTTCAACAACGTACTGTAATAATATTGGACAACTTTTTAATTATAAATGCACTGAATATGATAGAAAAGCATTCAATAACTATTCTACATGATAACCCATTTGTTTTTCAATTAGCACTTTTTACATTTTATAGTCCATATGTTTTTAAGGAAGAAAAGTTTTTCATTGATGTTTGCTTCCTGGATTGATGATGACTCCGTTTTAACCGGCCACCTCGGGACGAGGCTACTCCCCAAAAATGAATTGGGTGGTTAAACCAAAGTACATGGGAAAACACCAACTTATCTTAAATGCAATTATGCCTTGAAAAACAACTCAAAATATATATATCTGTAGGTCTGTAAATTAGCTAAAATTTGACAGTCATGAAATCCACTACTTAACTAAACTAATAATAATTTGTTTCTTTATTGTGAATTGTGATTTACTGGATCGCAGGTCCAAACGCATTCACTTCAATCCAGGACAGCACACTTTAATTAGTTTGAGAATGTCAATATGAATGATAGATAAGAAAACAACGTTACCGTAGAAACACCGCCGGTTAAAGCGATGTTGAGATAAAAAATGGCTGATTAAAACGATATTTTTGTGTCAGGGTACTCCGGTTAAAAAGTGGCTGGTTAAGAGGGAGTCTACTGTATGTTACACCTTCAATCCAAACATTTGTCTACAGATGACTAGTTTTGGGATGTACGTTCCATTTTCAAATCTGGCATCAAAAGCTAAAAAAGACTCAGTTTTTAGTCAAATAAAAAAAAAAAAAATACATTACACGTACAAAAGAGAAACATTAAACTGTGATTCACATGTGGCCGGCCAACGACAGGTCCAGACAGTCGTTGTCAGACTTTGTTTATTCTACTATTCATCTGCAGGCAAATGTTTGGATTGAAGGCGTAAAGGTATTGTAACCAATTGGCATACCTAACATGCTCCATACCTATGGATCGCGATATTGGGATGTGATCCTGGATGATGATACAAATTGAGTGTGTAAAGTTAAATATTGATGAATGATCTATATACTGATTGTGTAAGGTCAAGTCCAGTGAAAAATTCTGTCAATATTTATCACAATCCTGAATCATGATCCGTACGATCATGGAAGTTTAGGTACGGTACCAGCAACTATCCGAGTTATTTGTATTTAACTTACCAGTATTTACCCCAACTTCTTCATTTGAATCTTAGAAAAAATAAGTAGGCTATTGATCTTAAGATCTCAAGTGTTTATAATCTGAGCATATCTGATGGTTTAAAATAAAAATATTTAAAGTTATATTTTAAATATTTTACAAGTTTTGTTTCAACAATTGTATGTTATTAATAACAATATTGCACTTCTATAGTCCTATACTTTTATTTTAAGCTTGAAACATTGTGCTGAAAATTACTAATGTTATGTTGCTCTGGACCGACAACAGGTACCAACATCAAAATGAGCATAACCAAACAAACACCATATTTTGATCAAATAATGTGAAATACAGTTTGGTTGTGATTGTGAAATATTTATATTTTAAATTCTACATACCTGAATTTCTTAGTTAATTTCACTTGAAAGAAATGATTCATGAAAAACAAATTTCAATGTTATAATTCAATTTGAAACTACATTCGATATTCGGAATAGTAAATAATTATTCAATTCGATTCAAACCCAAAAATTACAATTCGCACACCCCTAAAAAATACAAATTCACCTATTTAAAATATGTTGCTTCTCTATAGGTTTCCATATTGAGTTTCACTTTTTCTGACCAGGTTTACTCTACACTTAACATGCCAAATTTTCTTATACCCAAGTCAGCCAGATATCATCTTGTAGTAGGTTGAAACCAAGGAATCTAAAATTAATAAAGACAAGTTACGGGTCAAAACATGCAATGCCCTCTATGCACCAGATGTTCTTATGCACCTATCATTATCATTACCAGTGTTAGTAAATGGCGACGTCATAGGTGCAAAAGAACACCTGGTGCATAGAGGGTGTTGCATGTCTTGACCCCTACCTTCTTTTTATTTTATTTTAGATTCCTTGGTTGAAACCTAAAAAAATTATTAAAATTCAATAGTAGGCGTAAAATAATAAATACTGTATATAAATGAATGCGTACCCAGACTAAGGCCATCCGGAGGGCTCTTGGAGGTGCCCGGTTTGGAGCGGCCCCGGGAGTAGTGGTACTCCTTGACCGGCAGCCCCTCGTAGCAGTCCCGCTGGGAGAACGTCTGGAACTGCAGCGAGTGGGCCATGGCCTGCGTTGGGAGACTGAACGTCGCGTACGGGCAGATCTCGTAGTCTGCTCCTGCAATTTAAAGTTGGTTGAGTACTATGCGATGAATATATTTAACAAGCCTTTACTTTAATTGTTGTTTGGTATGCGCTGTTTACTGCACCAAGAAGACTGTCAGCTATATTTACTATCAAATATGAAATTTTCTTTAAACTCACAAAAATACATGTGTTTTTTTTTTTTTTTTTTTTTTTTTTAATATACCAAAGACACATTTCTAAACATGTTTAGTCTTAAATGTTCCACCCTCACTTATTTTTTATTTCATTTCTTAAGGTATTGGCTCCTAACCACCGTTGATCATCATTGATTAGCTTTGTAGGCCTATGATTAGCATGTGTAGTAACTTCTTCAGAGAAGATGATTAAATACATGATTTATCACAATAATAGTTATTGTACATGGTTTATAAATACCACCTAAATATATAACTCTTGCATTTTAATTCTTTGCATTCCAAAACATGCAAAAACACTGTGTTAAAAAATATTAGCAATAAAAATAACTTTAATGCAACAAAAAAACATATAAGGTGCTATGCAGGCAGCAACATTCCAATGTGGAAAAAAAACAATGCGCTTAGATGACTAGCTAATTCAATCTTTAATTTTGTTTTAACCAAATTTTTTAGATTAAGGAAAGCAAATAAGGCTAACGTGTTAATTTTGCAGGACAATCAAAGTAATATCAACATTTTCAAAAATGTTCAGATTAATAAAAGGTTGAAACAAACATTAATCAAAAACGTTCTCTTTCTGTCTCATATTTCCATGCAACATAGGGGAGAAAGCTTTGGTGGAAGTGGTTAAAATTGGAAATAAAAGTTGTACAGTCAAATCCCCCATGTGTTTACAAAACCAAAGAATTAGTGTCTCAGTGTCACAAGAAGAACTCTGTCAACACTGCATTTATAAAACTATCAAAATGCCTTTTTGGGACTCACAGTTTGTATAGGTTCAGAGTATTTAATTAAACTAGAGATCACCTCCTGATTGAAATTCAGGCCCGGCGACAGGATTCTCGGGCCCCTGTGCAATTATTAAGGCCCGCCGCACATTGGAGCGAGGCGAGGCGCAGGCGAGGTGCAGGCGAGGTTCAGGCGAGGCGCCGCTGATTTTGTAATACACGTGTTCAAATGGAGTACCGCACATTGAGCAGAGGCTGCGCGCAGCCTCTGTGCAGCCTCGCGCGGGCCTCCGCGGCGTTGTAGTTGAGATACAGTTTTCCTGCACCTCGCACGCGCCTGTGTTTGCCCTCCCGCACTTTTGTGTGGACTAATTCGGTATGGAGCTTCTAATTCAACTAGTTCAAGATCATCCTGTGCTGTACGACACTTCTAATGAAGATTATATGAGAGGGAAAATGAAGGATGAAATTTGGGACAAGATTTCTAAAAGATCGATCTGGCAGTTCAGTTGTTAAAACATACTCCCCATGACTTATTCTTTTTTTCATGTAATCCGATTTCAAAAAACTTTTCTTACGTTTTTTTAGAAAGAGAAAACAGTAAAACTAAATTATTGAATTCACAATCTGAATCGGATTCAAGGTCCAACAAATCGTAATCTACTTGCGACATTGTGCGAGCCAAGCAAGGAAACCTCTGTCACTCCTCGCCTCAATGTGCGGTGACACGCCAAAGTCCTAGCTTCCGCCTGCACCTCGCCTGCGCCTCGCCTCGCTCCAATGTGCGGCGGGCCTAAGTCCGGGCCCCTACATTCAGGCAACCAACCTACTTACCTTGAAAATTCACTTTCCTTCAACACAACAAAACCACTTATTGGATATATGTTGGCATTGTAAGCAAAATATTTTAAATCCAAATTTACTATTCTGTTACCTAACTTACTTTTCCTACCAAATAAATATGCCAAAGTCATCAAGAATCAAGAATCAAGATTTTATTGACACATTAACATTCACAGTGATTACAATATATTAACTTGTAGGTGAACAGGTGTCTAGTTAATGGTATAACTAAAAACTAACAAACTAATATAAAATGCAATTAAATGACAAAGACAAAGCCTTTTACTTCCTTAAATTTGAAGATCTTTTGCTTCCAACAAATTTGTTGGAATTAAACTAAACTCAATAAAATAAAATAAATTAAATTAAATTACTGTATATTAAAAACTGTCAACCAAAAATTCATTTACATTATAGTACTCTTTTGATATTAATAAATCTTTAACAACTTTTTAAAATTGAATCATGTTTAGTGATTTTATATTGACTGGCAGCTTATTGTGAAATCGTTTACCTATGTAGTGAGGAGTAGTTTCTAGTAATTTAAGTCTGTGTATGGGATACTGCAGTTGATTCCTAAATCGAGTATTATAATCATGATTATGCTGATTGTTATAAAAAAAATCTAACTGTTTATGAACAAAAACTAAACATTTAAATATGTACAATGATGGAAGTGTCAAGATATTTAGATTCGTAAATACTGATTTACAGGACTGGTTGCTATTCATAAACAACATAGTTCTAATATATTTTTTTGTATTTTAAAGAGTTTAGTTATCTCTGTGGAGTTTCCCCATAGCTCAAGACCATAATTTAGCAAAGAACCAAAACAAGCATGATACACTATTAATCTAATATTCAAATCTACACTTTCTCTTAGAATGTACATTTGGAAACAACAAGAGCTGAGTCTACTACTTAATTTATCTATAAGAGGTTTCTATGTAAGGTTACGGTCAAAAGATACTCCCAAAAACTTATCAATCTCATTAAAGTTGATTATATTACTGTCAAAAGTTATTTCACTGTCAAATAAAATTTTACATTGTTGTGTTTGAAATTTTATAATTTCTGTTTTTGAGCTGTTCAATTTCAGTCCATTTACATCAAACCACTGTTTTATTTCTGGTAAAATGTTTTTTATTGCTTTCATTACCTCTAAATTATTTGTGCATTTCAACAATATAGTGGGAGTTATCTGCATATAAAAATACATCGGCGTTATGAATATTCATTGGCAAGTCATTTATATATAAAATAAACAGTAATGGCCCTAAAAGTGAACCTTGTGGAACTCCCCTTTTAATGTTACTCCAACTTTACATGTACACTCCATCAGTCTTTTTAATTAGGACTCTCTGTTTTCTATTAGTTATATAAGATCTAAACCAATCTAATGTTTTTCCATGAATCCCATAAAACCTCAATTTTTCAATTAATATGTCATGATTTACTGAGTCAAAGGCTTTTGACAGGTCACAAAAAACACCAGCAGTACTATGTGACCCATCAAAAGCCCCTGTAATGTGTTTTAATAAATCCACGGCTGCATCTACAGTCGATTTTCCAGATTGAAACCCATTTTGATTGTTACAAATAATTTTGTTATCATTCAAGAATAAATTTAGTTGGTCAAGAGCAGTTTTTTCAAATACTTTAGATAAGCTAGTTAAAATTGATATAGGTCTATAATTATCAGGGTTTTCTTTACAATTTTTTTTTATAAACAGGTATTACATTTGCATATTTGAGATGATCTGGAAATTTTCCATCTAGAAAACATTGATTAATTATCAAACTCAGAGGCTGTGAAATATAATCTGCAGTTCTTTTCAAGACCTGAACAGGAATTTCATCCCAGCCGACGGATGTTTTATTTTTTAAACTGTTTATTATTTTCTTTATCTTTTGTGGGGATACACTTGTGAATTCAAAATCGGACTACTTTGTACTTTTGTTTTACCGTACGCAAAAACTTTTTTGCAGTCTCTATCTCTAGTAATGTGTTTGCCTCCTCTCCTACATTAACAAACATTTCATTAAAATTGGAAGCTATTTCATTTCCATCAGTTACTTCTTTTTTACCAAAAATGATTTTATTCAACCCTACTTTTTTATTCTTTAGTTTTATTTTTTCATGTTTTATTTTTTTGAATTTATTATATTGGTGAATAAATATTAGTAAAAAAAAAAAAAAAAAAAAAAAAAAAAAATGGAGGTTTAGCGATTAATTTTCTTACTACAAAAGCAGTGTAGGTTTTATAAAAAAAATTAATGAAAGTAGTATAAAATTAATAAAGAATTATTAGGCTTATGTTCATTATAACATCACACATCATCATAATAAAACTTGTCCAGCCATGGTGAGGTCTTGGTCTAACCTTCTTCCTTGCAAAGTCATCATTTTAGGAAGTCTCGCCGGTCGATCTTCAGGATGAAGTATCGTTGGCTGATTTCCGGACTCAGCAGGCTTCTTCGTTTCCGGTATCCAACAATGATCCTCATTACTGATTTGATGCTGAACTTCAGGAAGTCTCGCCGGTTGATCTTCTGTATGAAGTATCGTTGGCTGATCTTCTCTTGAGCCAGTAGTCCTCTCAAGTTGAAGTATCTCACGTTGATCATCATTACTGACTTGATGTTGAACTTCAGGAAGTCTTGCCGGTTGATCTTCTGTATGAAGTATCGTTGGCTGATCTTCTCTGTAGTCAGTAGTCCTCTCAAGTTGAAGTATCTTACGTTGATCCGCATAACTGACTTGATGCTGAACTTCAGGAAGTCTCGCCGATTGATCTTCTGTATGAAGTATCGTTGGCTGGTCTTCTCTGGAGTCAGTAGTCATTTCGAGTTGAGGTATCTCACGTTGATCCTCATTACTATCCTTTATAACCCTGGGGTTCACAGGTATTCCGGTGGATGGCTGAGAGCCCAGGGATGAATCAGTAATTTTTACACTTTTAGCGAATTTCAATTCAATCTGTTTAAATTTCTTTTCTAATTGTACCTCAAAGTTGAGAAACTTATTCTTAATTTCGTTTGAATCTCCTTCTTCCTCTTCAAATTTTGAATCAACTTTATTTTCAAGACAATTTACTGTGGTTTCCATGTTTGCCATATCCGATTCTAAAAAAGTAATTTTACCATGAATTTTCAACATATTTTCTTTGAAATTAGAGTCTAATGATTTCATTTGCTCAGATTGAGCATCCAATTTTTCTTCTAGTGTTTTTGACAATTTTTCTTCTAGTGCTTTTGCTCGAGTTTCTAATAATTTCGATTGGGCATTCATCGCTTCTAAAATTGCTGTCAATTGAGCAGACATGTTACTCACCGTATCAGCTGGTTCTTCAAATTCGAAGGTGTCCGGGTTTTCTCCAGTGTCCAATAAATGCTGCCGAAGACGCATCTCCAAGTCGGTCTTTGTTCCCGAGGACGGCAGGCTTCGTTCCTCTAACACCCGACGTAATGCAGCCAACGTTAACTTGTCAATCTTCATGTTGTAAAGTCCTGTCACGGTCGCCAATTTTATCGTCACCACTAGCGATTACTGTATCACACACTGTATATCACTAGGGACGCTTCACAATAAAAACACCACTTCACTAAACAGAATTTATTACTCACCATATAAACACATACAAAGATTAGCACTCAATAGCACTATATCAATGTAGCACCACTGTTCACAAACTGATTTACTGTTCACTCACTACACTGACTGACTACCACTGACTGACTTACAACTGAACTGAACACAACTGAACCACTGACTCACAACCACAACTACAACTGAACTGACTGACTATGCGGGCGCAGCCCAAATATATACATTCTAAAACTGAACTAGTCAATTCCAGAGAATTCGGATTTCTCTATGACATGTTTATTCGAGAGACAGACGGCTCTGGACAAAACTTAGAGGTTATGTTTACTAAACAATAATACATATAAACAATGTCCTACAATATCCAATAAAAGAAATGTATCTCCTATCATAACTAGATAAAAGCGTAAGTACTGTTAGTACTGTTAAATAAACATTAATGCTATCAAACATATATTGAATTCCTTATTCTATCATTTTCTAGACGTTCGTTCTATTAATTTCTAGATCGCTTTGCTAGCTTGTTCCTGAAGCCAATATAGAACTGACAACTAATTAAATAATATGCAAATAATAAATTATAGAACATAATAATAATTAATTTTATTTACAAAGGTTACTGAATGAATAAAAGGTTATTGGGATATTGAAGGTTTTAACAAAAGGCTAAGCTAGGCCTAGGTTTGCCAAAATATTGTAGGCCTAATGCAATTAGGCTAAAGCATACATGCGACAATTTTTTGTTTCTATTTTAGCACATCCCGGCGGGCAAACGAACAGGTGTCTCCAGCAGTCAAGTTTATTACTAAGCGATTGCGCCCCCTTCCACCCCGCTTCGCCACCCCATCGCTCACACTCATACTTCCCTGACCACGTGACTATGATCACTCCACCATATAGAGGAAAAAAGTATGCTTGCCTATTAATATAAAGCAAGGAATTAAAATAAACTGGAAATCAAGAATCACAACTGAAAAGCCCGTTTTTATGAGGCCTTAGCATTCTTTATGTCAAAATGTAAATGATAAAAATGCAGTTGTAAGTCGGCGTACTAAAATCCAAAAAACCATTAAGCTTACAAGTCGGCAGATTTTTTTTACTGTTTTCTGAAGAAGAAAAAACATTTGCTTACTTAGGCCTTCCTTTAAGTTTTATATAAATTTAGAATCTTAATCTTAAGTCTTTATTAATATTTTCTTACAACAACACAGAACTGTACAAAACCAATCCAATGAGAACATAAAAACATCTACAGCACCGAAATGCGAGCTTGAAAGAAACATACGCTTAGTGTCGTGTCGGTGTTGTTTGGAGCTCAGGTCGTAACCTAATCTGATGTAGGCCCTATTTAATTAAAGGCTGGGTGGGAACGGAGCCTACGAAAACTACGTTAGTTTTCGTAGGCCCCGAGTCATGCCACGCCTGCGACGGGCCCGTGAGTGCGTGTGCGACCAGCGCCAGGCAGGCACAACCATAGTGGAAGTGGCACAACGGTTCTTGTCCCAAGGAATTTCTCACAGTAGCGCCACCACCCACAGTGTTTACAATTATTGGTTTCTTTAGAATGAATCTAAACTAATCATTCTCTGCTCATTTACATTAAGCTCGTAAATAAAAAGAGCAGAAGAAAAACATTCGAACTTAATCTGTCATTTTTATTTTAACAATGAATGTTCATTGTACACTTTCGGATATTTTAAATCTACAAAATGTTTTTCTCGTCGGCCCGGGCCCTCTGTGAGCCCGGGCCCCTATGCATTTGCCCCCTCTGCCCCTTGTCGCCGGCCCTCTTGAAATTCAAACAAAATTTTTCTAGTTGATGTCAGCCAACTGGATCCAATTTGTTAAAATAATACGTTATAACTGAAGCATCTGTTCTTCCTGATTTCGCTAGCATGTGTTATGTCAACAGCTGTCTAATGATTAATTTAATTACATCCTTCTCTCATAAGATTAACATCGAAACTTAAAGCCTGTAAGCCGTAGCCCCGTGGGCCGATGCAAAGTAAAACTTGATTCTGCTCTTCTACAGCACAATAACAATTAAAACGCGATTCTGCTCATCTACAGCACAATAGACCCTACCATTCTAACGGTTTGTGCAGATTTCTCCTATGATCCACACAAGCTGAGAAGAAAGGAGTAAATGAAACATGCTTGCCTATTAATATATAGATTGTATTAATATTATTGATTTTTCTCTGAAATTTGTAAAACTTTGAAAATATTTTTACTAAATCCCTTGAGAGTTACAATATGTTACTTTACCCCCTTCTCATGAGTTGATTAAATATGGTAACAAACAAGACAAGTGCAAACGTAAGTGAAAGAGGAAAGAAACAAAACAAGCGTGTAGTGGAGTAACCTGACGTATCACTGCCTTTGTTGGCGGAGAGGCTCGAGTCCTGGTGTTTGCGGTTGGGTGAGGGGGAGTAGGCGTGCGCCGCCGAGTCGTTGCGTTGGTTCTCCAGCTCCACCAGGCTCTTGGCGGCCGGCGTCTCCGCCGCCTTGTAACCTGTGTAGGTCCTAAACAGGTTATACACGGTTAGGCGACAACAGATGGCAGAGGAGTGGTGATACTTTTGGAGAGGGGTGGAAGGTTCATTTGATTGGGATGTAACTAAAGGATGGGCTTTAAATAAAAAATTTTCTATAGATATAGAAGCAATTTGAAGACTAAACTAAACTGTTTTACTCAGAAAAATTATCATTAACACATCTTATTCTTTAATTAAAAGAGAACAACTTTGTTTGCTTTTTTTTCTTTTTTTTAGATGGATGGTACTAATTTTTGTTAAAAAAATGTAAGTAAGATATTTGATATTTTATTGTTGACTAGCTTACCCTTGCATGTAATGCAATGCCAATCTTAGTAATTTTTCTCTCTTCAGCTGAACAGGTTTAAGCTCATTCACTGCCTTCACTCGCCACATGTGTATATTATCCTCTAGTTTCTTATCACCCTCAATACTTTAAAACAGAAAAGCTGTTTATAAAATTTAATATTCCTAAAATGTTATTATATGTTCCAATACAACAATTTTGATTTATAGTCTTTAATCTATAAGGCGAGATTATTTTTTATAACTCATGGAAGTACTAATAAAATCTTTTTATTTTAACATTATATAACCAAGGTGATTCCCCATGGGTTATAGAATTTCCCATCGTTACAGAAGTTTTAAGACAATGATGGGCATGAGTGTTCTTAATCCACTTGGTTTGAAGTTCTACTAGGAATTGATTTATAGCAGTATAATATGACTATTTGTGTTTGAACACCAATTTAGTAGTCTACTAACCTTTTTCGAAAGACAACACACGCACAAAGAGTGAAGGCGATCGTTCCAATTACACCCGCTGCTATTGGCACCAGGATCCCATATTGGTTTATTATTGACACGGTTGGCTCTGGAATCATCTCCAGAGGAATCATTTCTGTAAAATAAAGTAAATATGTGCAAAATTCTTGAGCAAAAATGTAAATCTCGTATCTTTGAAATTCATTATAACATAACGATTGATTTACCATTTACCAAATTGGAGGGACTCAGGCCCGGATTATTCACTAGGCCAACCTAGGCCTATGGCCTAGGGCGTCAGCCTGAGAGGGGGCATGACAGCTCATTATTTATTTATTTTTTATATAGGTAGGCAAACAAAAATATTTGTCTGTTCGGTGAATACAATTTAAATATTTTTAATAACAAGCGTAAATATTATACTCGGCAAAGGAGCAAGAGGAAAGCTCTATTTGTAATTCAGAACTTGGCCTAAATGTTGTTTGTTTATTGCGTAGTTTCCTTGTGTGGTTGTCCAAATTGGGCAGGTAGATGATCATATTGTGTGCGACCTACGTGCTGTGACAAATAAGTATTGGACGGTAGCTGGTTGACTTATTCATACATAGTGTATAGCCACTAGGAAAGATTTTTCTTTGAATCTAAGGACATTTTCAAACCGAACGGAACATTCTAGGGACATGAGTTTTTGTTGGGATTTCTAGTATCAATTATAATCACTTTTTAAGACACCGACGCTATCAGGGCATGTTTTAAGACAAATATGAATGAAGCCCAAAATATGCCCTGAATGGGTGTGATGTCTTGAAAAGTTTTAAGGGATTTTATGATTTTTTTTTTATATATATCTATTTAGAGAACTTATGAGAAAGTTAAAGTGAAATAAATTTATGTACTATTAATAACCTCAACTTCCAAATAAATTATGAAATTTTTAAATGTATCTATAAGTTTAACTATTAACTGCTTACAAAATAGAACTTTAAAAATTATTTATTTTGAAAAATCTTTGTAAAATTTTACTCATGTACTAGAAACCCCATGGTTATACATTTCCGCCGGGATTTTATACCAGATAAAAATATTTTAAACAAAAGTCTCTTTAACAAAAAATTCAATACCTGGGTTACTTGAAATGGTGTGGTAACTTGAAACAGTTTGGTAATATTTTTGTTATCGGGTTGGCAACACTCACAAATTTGCACTCTTTTGCTTCTCTTATTAGTGATTGTGCCTGTTGTGATTAATTGGTTTTAGACCAATCAGATCAAGGTAAGTGTTCTTTTTTTAATATTATTAGTAAAAATGATTAAGAATCTAAATATTTTGGGTTGAAAACTTTTGTTCTGCAGCCCAAACTATAATTGTTACATCAATTCAATTAGGGTCTAATCCTAACCTAACACTAAGAGAGATGGTTAGAGGGACATTTCCCGCCAAATCCTTTACTTTTTTGTGAGGATTTTTTTTCAAAATGACGTACGAGGTGAAGTAACTTGAAACACCATGTAGCCCAACAGTGAAATATGCATTGTTATTTACTATATGAAATCCACTAAATTGAGTTTTTTGTTTTTAATATCAGTGTAAGCCTAATAAAAGAGCTCTAAATTGTTAGTTTCATATAATAACCTGTTCTTTATTTGATTGTCCTTTTTCAAGACGATGCCAAGACATTATACAAGACCGCCCGGGGCGAGAAATTACCAAAACTATTCCAAAGAAACTTTACAAAAGGCATTAAATGATGTACAAAAAGGGCTTTTGTCTATTAAATGAGGCAAGTGAAAAGTTTTCACGTAAAAAAACAGAAAGAATTAGAGGAGAGCAGTGAAGATGACAGCCACTATTCTACACATGAAATGAGCAGCGATTCAAACTTTGTGTTCTCTGATTCAGAAGATGAAATACAAACAAGTGACAAAACCTTAAAGATGGACCAGTATGAAAACACTTCTAACCTTAACAGTTTGAAGGAAAACGACTTCATTGTTGTGTTCTTAAAATATGATGAGGGGACAAAAAAAGAGTCAACTAAACAGTTTGTTGCGCAAATTATAAGTGATGACGGTGACTATTATGTTGCAAAGTTTATGAGAAAATCTTCGAAAGCATCTAACATTTATTTTTTCCCAAATGAGGAGGACATTACAAAAGTCAAGAGAGAAAATGTTAAGTGTAGCATTGAACCACTTTTTGTGAGACGAGGCCGCTATTGTTTTCCATTAGAAAATTAGCTCACTCTTAAGATAAACACTCTTAGCTCACTCTTAAGATAAACACAGCTCTCACTCTTCATTGTAGAGAGTTTACAATGTGTTCCAATTTTTTAAGACTTTTTTTTAATTTTATGAAGAAAATTCATGTGCAGTTTTTACTGATTTTGGGGGAAGACAACCTTTATTTAAGATGTTTTGTTTATTTCTTATTGTATTGTGTGTTATTTGCCTAAATATATTTTTAAAAACTTCAATTTTCATTTCAAGTTACCTCAGGCAATTCTAACTTAATTTGGATTGATGTTGTACAGGAAATTCAAAGAGTATTTCAAGATACCCCATACAGCGGGGTAACTTAAAACACCAACATTTTAAAATTTAACAAAAAATATTACATTAAATTTGAAAAGAGTAAGAGTTAGTACAAACCAAGACCAAAGTTTTGGTAAATAAATCAACCAGTTATGTCAATAACTTTTGGAGTAATTTAACTTTTAAGTTGAAAACTGTTTCAAGTAACCCCAGTTTACTACATGTATAATTAGTATTGACTTAAGTATCCAGCTCCTTGTTTGGTGTGAATTAACGTTTCACCAGTTTTCTCATTTATTTAACTTAAAAATTTACCTATCACACATTATTTTCAATCATATTAAAAATTTTAAAACACACAGTTCCTATAAATATAAAATTAAGTCACGTTCATATGAGTTTAGTTGGTCTAAAATATCATAAATTTCTCAAATATTTTGCAAATTATGTTAAAAACGTGATTTTTAGCTGCATTAAACAATGTCTAGGGTCATTGTTGGGGACATTTTGAGAACATGCAGGAATTTCTAGGGACAAGCATTCTCGACCCTATGGGGACAAGTTGACTTTAAAGAAAGTCATTGAGTCTTTCTCATAGGCAAGAAATAAGAATTTTCACGATTTTTACCGTAGCAATTAATTAGCAATTAATTAATGTACGGTTTTCCTTTTAATAATTTTGTTTTAACCTAGTAATTAAAATACATTTCATATAATTTAAACAATTAGCTTTTAGAAATGAAAATCACTTTTACTCCCTCTAGATCTACTAAACAATGTTAATTTCTTGAACCTTAACATGGATTTAAATAAAATTTCAGATCTTGAATTAATACATGGTGGCAAATTACATGAAAATTATTTAAAAGGATTACGTCTGTTACAATTATTACATTAGTTAAGTTAAATAGTTCTGTAATTTTATATAACAATCAACGTAAGAATTAGAATAAATAAACCCATATATGTCTTTTTTTGAGGGGGGGGGGGGGTTGGCATAATTTTTTACTTTGGCCTAGGGTGTCAAAAAATGTTAATTTGGGCCTGAGGGACTTCACCTATCACTCTAACTATCATACATAAAACTACACTACCTCCCGAAACGAAGTTTAGCTTACTCACTAAAAGCAAGTTAGAGTCCGTCAGGTTTCTAAAATAATATAAAGCTTCCTGAACTGAAAATAGATATACGTTTCTCATATTTTTTCAAGTCTAGCTTTATCTTGAAAAAGTTACTTTCATTTACACGTAAATTAGTACTAGTAACGTACATTAGTACTAGTAACACATAAGGAATATAATTTAATCATTATATTTTTATGATTTAAAATACAACAAGATAATAATAATATTAGCTGAAATCTTCCAATTCATTGGCTTGGTCTTGATAAAGGCTTTAAAGTATGCATTAACTGTGAAGTTAAAATCAAACTTACCAAGATGATTAGGGGCACTTTGATAGCCACACATTCAATTAAAACTGCGTACTAAATGCACATCACCAGTAAAAATCAAAAACAGAAAATAAATGTTGTACCAAAAAGACTCTTCAATTTGCAATATTTTCTTAAATAAAAGAATAACAGTGGTTATCCTCTGAAAACAGAAGAAGACAATTTGTTCACATTGTGGAATGATGTTATTGTATTAAATATATACATAGTTTTGATGAGGTTTTCTCTGATTCAAGGGTAGCTTTAATTTTAAGAATTCATAACCGGTTCATTGGGGGAAGAATTATTGATCTGTCTTTTCTTTTGCTTACGGTAACTCAGGCAAAATTTAATCATATTCTGAAAAATGACATGGTTTGATCAGCCATATGATCAACCTATAGCTCAAACACCAAGGTTAGCTGTAGCAATACTCCTGCTCATACAGCACAGCGTCGCTTAAGAAACAACACCGCCTAAGTGACAAGATGCAAACTCTTAGGAGAGCCAAAAAACTCACGAGGAATATAAGCGGTGTTGTATTACATGAGGAGTATAATATAACTCCGCCTATCTCTAATAAACTTAAAGCTATTCATTTGACTTTTAAAATGTTTGTTTTATAATCAAGACAATAATTAACACCGTCTATGATCTTTTAACAATGAATGGAAATCAGAAATAATTTTCAGCTTATGCAGAATGACATCCGTTTCTTGTTGACTTCCATGCTAGAACTGAGCTGGTGGAGGTGGACATTGGCGGTGTTTTTTTAGTCAGTGAGATAGGCGGTGTTAGAAGAAATACGATAGCAGCGAATTCTGTTGGATTTTCACTAAACAACATCGAAACCACGTGTAAAATGCATATGTTTCCATAGAGATAAAAAATTCTTACTTTTGCCAAAAATGTCACTTAGGCGGTGTTGTTTCTTAAGCGACGACAATTATAATTATAAAAAATTGTATATTTAACCAAAATGTACTCACCTCCTGTTTTAGACCTGGTGGCAAAGACATATTCACTCATAGTAGACCCGGCATCACTGTGTGCAACCACTCTCAGCTGATACCTGGACACGGAGCAAATAATCCTCAAATGCATCTTATCTCCGTTTAAAACATATTGGGTGCTAATGGAATCTGGTACACTTATTGTATTTTATTAATTTTGGTAAGAATATTCCGTCTATTCTAAACAAATGGGATAAAATACTTTTTGCTTTCGCAAACAATTCAGTGAGGGTGGACTTATAAATATTATGATTGAGAGAGGATGTAACAAGTCAATGTTATAAAACTAATATAGACTGATCAGTCTCTACCATTTATTTCCAAACGCACAACTCATTGCCTGTGCAAAGTCTGGTCACTGTCATGTTTAATAACGTTTATTGGAGTTTTTAGAAATATGTTTTCTTGAAGAAATAAAAATAGGAGAGCTTCATACTGCAAAATACAATGTGTTTATGGTTTTCATTTATGTTCATAGTGTTCCTAATCAACAAATTTTAGAGTAGCAGAGACCAGAGTAGCAGGACTTTGAATTTTAATAATAAAAATAGTATTTAAATTCACATAAATTTATACAGTAGAGTCCCACTAATCTGAACTTATTTAGCGACCGGACCCTGTTCAGTGTATAGTGAATCTTCAGAAGAGGCAGAGTTCATAATCCTACTGACTTTTACTCAACACCACTCGATGGCAATCTGATTGAGGAAAACACAGTAGTAAATTGTGACAATGTGGTCCAGCCATAGAAAGGCGGCAGCTATAAAATTAGAATGGTGTATAAAGATTAAAGACCGTATAAGTTCCGTTATATTGAAAACCAAAATTTCCCTCGGTTCTAATGCAAAGAAAAAATTTGTTTTTTTTGACAAAATGTGCTTGGAACAGGCGGATTAAAGGAGTAGTGGAGTTTGGGATAACTGGACTCAACTGTGTGAAAATTTAACTTTAAATTGACATTATCTTGAGTTACCTCCTGGCGGGCTGCAGGTCAGTGATTAGTATCTCCTCACGTGGGGAGACGCCCGCGCCCACCACGCTCCACTGCGGCTGCCCCTGCGGCCGGTACGCAACGTCCACGCTCGTGATGGGGCACCCGGCACTTGGCCACGCCTCCAGGAACACCGTGGCCGAGGTGGCGTTCACCAGGATCAGGTCGTCCTTCTCCGGGGCTGAGGGAGCTGCAAGGACAAGGGGAGCCGGTGAACAATCACTAGGAATAGATGCTACTCGAGTGGTGGCAAATATATACAGCTTTGGCTTTTTTTCTTTCCTAACTTCTTCAAAAAGTATTCTTATTCCTTCTAACATCTTATTAAGCTACAGGTGTATCCCAAGGAAGATGTAATATTTTAATTTATCCCCTCAAAGTTGAAGAAATCAAATGACCATTACACTCACCAATTTCTTACAATTTTAAATGTGAGTGTGACAGAATAAAACATGGTAAACTTTCAATGTTGATATATAATAATATATGGTAATGTTTCATCAATTAACTTTTTTGGTAAAAAATTGTCAACAATCATTGCATACAAAATTATTTGGGGAGGATTTTATAAGTCACAGAAAACCCTAATGAAGTAAACTTTTGGAATGGCTTCATATTCAGAAAGGAGAAAATTGTTAAAGATGATTTTCCAACCTCAAAGTTATTCGGCCTTTGTGTGCAATGGCTGAATAAGATTTACACGATCCAAATGTCTAAAGCTGATATCAAGCATGTTAACAGAGCTGAAACTCACCCTCCCCTCTGGTTGTAGCTTGCACCGTCTGGCTAGGAGTGCCCTGCCCCACAGCATTTGTTGCTTGAAGAAAAATCTCATAGCTGGAGCCGCAGGAAAGCTTTTCAAGGTTGTACGTCCTTCTGTCTGAATCCAAAAGAATCTGTCTCCACTCCTCGCCTTTCTTATGATAATGCAAGTGGTAACCTGAAATATATTTGCAGGGAATTCAATTACCCCAAACTGCAGGGAACTTAATTTATTTTTATGAAGATATAACATATTTATAACAGGTAGCCTATATGTTATTGAGCCTCACTTAATATTTTGAACAAAAAATATCTGTAAATCTAGGATTGTTTAAAAAAAATCAACGAACCTGATGAAATTAACTTTTTTTTACTAAGGGTTAACTGAGAGTCTTAGCCTTGGCATTGGAGTCTTGGTGAAGCCCAGGGCCAAATTTTGGCATGGGTTACATGGGCGAGGGACCCATGGCGGCAGGGGCGGCAGATTTTTTAGGGACTAGTTTAAATTATTCCAAAATATCAAGAACGGTCCATGCCAATTATTTGGTTCCACTCAGATATCTACACTGAATAAAACTTGAAAAAGTCCAATGAGCGTTTTAAACAATAGATAATTTTTTATCAGATATCTCACAGTGTTAGCGTCAATAAGAAGCAAGGAAGTCTCTTGCAAGAAAACTCACTCTGGTGAACCTCAATTCCCTTATTTGGGTTTCACCAAGACATTTTCAACAGAATGGTGGGTAGGCTGACCTGTGATAGGACTGCCCCCGTCGCCGGTGACCTTCCACTGCAGTGCCAGGCTGGTCAAGGTGTTGGCTGGCACAAGAAGCACCGGCGGCCCAGGCGGCACCAGCACCACCACCTGGTACACAACCTGGTCCCGGCCGAACACGTTCTCCCCACTGCAGGTGTAGTTGCCTGCCAGCTCGGCTGTGAGGGGGCCCAGGAGCAGCGTGTAGTCGGACAGCACTCTGCGATACATCACACTCGTTAGACAGGGAAGATAATTTTTACTTTAAGTTGAACTTTGCCTAACTGATATTTTTGTAATAAAATTAATGAAAAAAAAAAACATTGAAACACCACAAGTTTGATTCTAGATACATCGACACTAAGGAAAACTCTACACCTCCATATGCTCCGACAGTATTCAACTGTGAGCCATAAAATTGCCCATTACTAATTAAAGTAGGCCTAACTCTTCTGGTAGCAATCAGTTTTTTATGGTCTGATTGTTATTGAGAGCTGATGTCACATAGTCTAATAAGTCAGTAAACTGATGAGTAATATTGGCTCTGGAAAACTCTACATTCATTGAACATGACAGTGCTTTAGTCCACATTACGTTGATTTTGTGGGTTTTCACTGCACATAAACAATATTATGAAAAATTCCAAAACTCCAAAACTGAATCTAAATCAAGAGATATATATAAGCCACAAGTATAATTTGTATTATTGGGCGTCGATCAAAACTCATGGCAGAATGTCCGACCGGACATTTGAACCATAAACTTCTTGAATTTAAATTGTGCCTGTGGTAAAGGCACAATGAATAGAAATATGATAATTGTTGGAGATTGAATTTATTACATTATATTAAACCATGGAGCAAGAACAAATTTTAACAACCTCCAGACTTATTAAATACTGTACATTCTTTATAAAAAACAGGGATGAGAACTGTCTAAAACATGGAAGTGTATAATGTACCTGAAGTCAGGGCTGAGAGGTGCGCCAGTGGGGCCGCGCCAGATGCGTGACGGGGCCGGCAGCCCGACGGCATGACAGCCAAGACTGAGAGAGGCCCCCGCCACTCCCACCACCCGGCCAGAGAATGCGGCTATGCGGGCCGGCACTGCAACACACGGCTGTGTCACTAGTGGCTGGTATTACTTACGTGAAACAACTATGTTGAAATGAGTTCTTGACTTACAACAAAGAAATTGTTGGAAATATTGTGGATTTAAAATGGATATGGTTCAAACCTATATTATTTACATGTTTGCATTTAGGTGTGTTATGCGATTCTCTTCTTTTTTTAAATAAAAATCTCTACTGCCCATCACCATGGGCCAATAGGCCTTTGCGGTGATCTAAAGACAGCAAGGTACGGTCACAGCATTAAGTCACATAGGCTAGCTAGAGGTGACCTATCATTTTTATGCCTGTAATGTCGTCACCCGGGATCGAACCGGGGACCGCTGGCTTGTGAGGCCAGAGTTCTACCATTGAGCTGAAGCTCCTGTCCCCCTGTCCCGCTTTCCCATAGTGTTCAGGAAAAAGGAAAAATCAACTGGACAGACAAATTTGGTGCTGAGGTATTTGTGAATTGCTTGGACTATATTGAGTTTTACTGTAAAAGATCCTTTTGGAAGATGAAATCCTGATATGAAATGTAAATAATTTGAAAAAGCACTGTATCTTGAATAACTATTTTTATTAAATAAAACCCAACTGGCTTGATTAGCATCAATTGTAGGAGACATGTTTTTTTAAGTAAATACTGTTTTGAAATACAAAATAAACTAGGAAAGATTTTTTAATAATTTTATTTTTACATGAAAGCCTGTACTTGAATCTATTTTTCTACATAATTTCCACCAATGGCCACGTAGCTTTACAAATAAATAGTCATAGGATTCTTCCACCTGCCTTGAGACACACCCCATTACTGCGTTATGACATTGTCATCATTGTCGTGGCGAACCCGCCTAGGTCTTTTTTCAAATGAACGTGTGGTAGTCACTTGGCGCTATATAAAGACTGTAAGGAGGATGGTTATTGAGTTGTTCACAATCAAATTCTCTGATCAATTCCTGGGTTCGATAAGTCACATGTGGACGGGCATTATCGTGAAGAAAAAATGATGCCGTTAATCATGCACATTTGTGCGGCCATCTTTAAATGCCCTGAACCACTTTTGTGCCATTTCATCACCCAAGTTTTCTCCCACTACACAAATCTTTCAATGAATATTGATCCGATTTCAGGTCTTTAGCCTACAGAAAACGGATAACAGACTTTGCAATCGGCGGGACTCTCTATGAGCGAAGGATTCTTAGCGGCGAAAAATGCCGTAATGGCGTTCGTGCGTTGCCTACAGATGTAGGGACACAATGTGCATGCGCAGATCACCGACCACAGCAGTGTTGGGATTTAAAATCGGTACTTACTTAAAAAATATGACTCGTATATTGGGGTTTTGGATGGGTTGGAATTCATAAATTAAAAAATGATCATCATCAAACCTATATTTCCTTTTAATATATTTCCACGGATATATTAAAAATTTAATGGCGACGAGGTTTCAACGAATCTTTAAACATAATTGATTGTTATAATCGATGAAATTGTTGAGGAATGTTTACATGGAATGTTTTGATTATGTTGAGATTTAGTTTAGTTCAACCAAATAAATGTACTTAATTTTCCAATAATATTTTATTTAATATGCAAGAACACTGTAATGGCAATAGTAATTCTGATTTTGCTACTGCTGTTGTGCCAGTAGTTAAACCAAATGGTTCAGTAAGACTGTGTGGAGATTTCAAAATCACCATTAACCCTCAACTTGTAGTAGAAGATTATCCTATACCTAACATTGAGAGTATTATTGCTAACATAGGGGACTGTGAATTTTTCTCAAAACTAGACGTCACACAAGCCTTTAACCATATTGAGATCCGGGAACAAGATCGTCATTATTTGACCATAAATACAATCAAGGGGTTGTATCAGTATAACCGTCTTCCTTTCGGAATAACTTCTGCTCCTGCAATATGGCAGAGGACAATTGAGAATATTCTCCGTGATATTAAGGGCGTACATATTTTTTATGATGATATATGTATAGCTTCCAAGACTGAAGGTGATCACATAAATGTTCTTGAGAAAGTGTTTCAAAGATTAAGAGAATTTGATGTAAGAATCAATAAAGAAAAGTGTGAGTTTATGAAGTCATCTATTAAATATTGTGGGTTTGTCATTAGCAAGAGTGGTTTACACAAATGCGCGGACAAAGTGGAGGCTGTACTTAAAATGAAACCTCCTACTTGTGTCACAGAGCTTAAGTCTTTTCTGGGCGCTGTTAATTTTTATGGCCGCTTCATACCCAATTTGAGTAGTTAGGCTAATCCATTATATGCTTTGTTAAAATCAAATGTAAAGTTTGTTTTCAACAAATGATGCCATGAAGCTTTCTTAAAAATCAAAGAAGAGTTGGCTTCTGACAAAGTTTTAACTCTTTTCGATCCTAAGAAGGAAATTGTTTTATCAACTGATGCCAGCCCTTTTGGTTTTGGAGCAATTTTATCACACAAGATGAAAGATGGCTCTGAGCGTCCAATTGCATACACAAGTCGAACACTTAGTGATGCTGAAAAAAATTGGAGTCAAATTGAAAAAGAAGCTGGTGCAATTATTTTTGGGGTAAAAAAGTTCTTTCCTTACCTGTATGGAAATAAATTTATTCTTGTCATGGACCACCGCCCTCTCCTAACAATTTTTGGACCAACAAAGGGTTTACCCACTTTATCCGCTCTAAGACTACAAAGGTACGCCATTTATCTCCAAGCCTTTAATTATGAAATCAGTTATCGCCGGAGTAATGACCACGGCAATGTTGATTGCTTGTCACGTCTACCAATCATCACAAATGTTACAAATGAGGGGGTTGAAATGGAGGAAGTAGATGTGTTTGCATTAAATCAAATAAAAATCTTGCCTGTTACAGCCACAGAGATAGCAAAGGAACTGAGTCGTGACAGGATAGCAAGGGAGGTTATGTACAGTCTTAAAAATGGTGTAACAATGAACGGAGGGTATGTATTAGGTCATCCACAACACGAGTTTTCTGTAATGCATGGATGTTTATTTTGGGGAAATAGAGTATACATTCCCCAAAGCTTAAGGACAAGAATATTAGAAGAATTGCATGAAGGCCATATGGGTATTGTTAAATGTAAGGCTCTTGCAAGAAGTTACGTTTGGTGGCCAAACATAGATTTAGACATTGAGGCCTTAATATCGAATTGTGAAGCTTGTCAAAGAATAAAAGATAATCCCCAAAAGATAAATTTTTATAAATGGCAACCAGCTACAGCTCCCTTGGAAAGGATACACGTAGATTATGCTGGACCAATGAGAGGGTTCTATTATTTTGTCATTGTCGATGCATTTAGTAAATGGGTTGATGTCATCCCTGTAAAAAATATTACTACATCAACAACGATTAGGCTACTGCAAAGATTCTTCTCAAACTTTGGAATCCCTCATGTGATCGTTTCAGATAATGGAACCATGTTTACGAGCGGGGAGTTTACTCAATTCTGCAATGAAAACGATATAAAATATAAACTTATTGCCCCATATCATCCTGCCAGTAATGGTTTGGCAGAAAAAGGTGTCCAAACTTTTAAGAACTCATTAAAAGCAGCCATTTTCAGTGGAGAAAGCATTGACGAGGGATTAATGCAGTTCCTAATCTCATACAGAAGAACTCCACATATGACTACAAGACAGTCACCTGCTGAGTTGTTTTTAGGGCGGACTTTGAGAAGCAAAATAGATTTAATAAAACCGACTACGCCGGTTTGTTTGGAAACGTTAACAAGCGATCCTATACCTGTACCACGAAATTTTGAAGAGGGAAGCAGAGTGGCTTTTCGTTGTTACGGGAATCCTAGGTCGAAATGGTTATTTGGAACAGTGGACGAGAAGATTGGTAATCTTCATTATCGGGTTAATGTGGAAATAACTTGTACTTCCGGCATATTGACCAAATGAGAAAAGTCGGAGATAAAATTGTTCAAAATAATCGTAATTCCGGCAAGAAAGAAAATGGGAATGTAGTTGAAACAGGTAGTAATCAGACAAACAGTTTTGATCATGAAGAATACAACACTGATATAAAAAATGGAGAAGCTGAGGACCGGAGTTCTCCAAATATGTCTGGTATCAGCTTTCGTTCTGAAGATGATTTTTCATCAAGCAGAAATAATCTTCAGTTACCGGAAACACAACTTAACACATCTCCTCTTCCACAACCTATCAATAAACAAAATGAATCTACACCCAAAAATAATGAGGAAGTGACAAAGACAAGAAGTGGACGTATTGTAAAGAATCCAATCAGAATGAATTTATAAGATGATTTCCAAACTAACCTGGGAGGACTGTAATGTATTTGTTAACCACCTGTTTATTGTCATGTGGTTTTTGATATGTTTACATGGAATGTTTTGATTATGTTGTGATTTAGTTTAGTTAAACTAAATAAATGTACTTAATTTTCCAATAGTATTTTATTTAATATGCAAGAATATTGTAGAGTCAATCCCTTCCCACTGAGCACAAGATTTCCCCAGGATATCCCAACCGAGTCCCAAATATCCTATTCAAATCCCGGGATATGGAGGATATTCTAGGACATTCTAAGCATATCCCAAAGGGACTTAATAGAAATACAAACTTTTTACGTAAATAGGACTAAAATTAAACAATTTCAAACAAAACAAGTTTATAATGGATTTGTTTTACTTTTTTGGCTATAAGACACCCTTCAAACAAAATTTCAAAGGATATTCCAGAGATATCCCAAGGATGTGTCAGAGCTGCGTAAACGGCCATATTCCAAGGATATCCCTAGGATATGTGCGTTTTTACAATTTATTTCAAACATTCAAAATAGGGGTTTTGCTAAAAGTCTAAAGTCATCAACTCATTCAAAAAATACCATTTTTCTTTGAGGCCTCTTTTCGAAAACTTCTGAAAAGAGCTCCTTGGGAAGTCCCTGGAATATGTCCGTAAGCATAGTTTAAATTAAATTCTATAAAATCGTTCACATCCTTATTATATTCTCAGGATTTCCCAAATAAATATCTGTTGACACAGTGTAAATTATTGAAATACTAAATAAACTTTTATCATATAGGTCCAGGAAAATTAAATAAGCAAGCTAATAACATTGGATAATAACATAGCTTACAAGCCAAATAGATATGTTTGACTTCAAACATTGTAGTTGAAAGGATCTACAAAGAACATGCCCTAGGACGTGTCAGTGGTTAAAGCTTTAATGCAAAATAGTGTATAGGTCATTCACTATAAACTAAAGTTTAAATAAGTAATTTTCTTTAATAAAAATAACTCTTAGTAAAAAGTATGGGAAATTTTCATAAGCAATGCCATGGCTGCCTCTCTTCATGACAGGAGTTCCAGATGGGTCTCGAAGGATATCTCTTTAAAATATTCAATGTCCTGGGGATATCGTGAAAGGATATCCCAAAATGCATGATTTGCAATATCCCTAGGATATCCTTGGAATCACTTCGTAAATATTGGGGATATTTGGGTTTACGCTGGGATATCTTGATTTACCGTTATTTTATTTTATTTAAATTTTTTAAATAAAAATAGTCAATTTGTAAAGTTACTTCAAATTTAGGCTAACTTTTTTACTTTGACTAGCAAAACTTCCAAGTGCACCGATGAAGGTCAAGTTTCAATACTTAATAGTAAATGAGAACACCTTTGAACACAGATCAGGTGGCTCAAGGGGTTAGGGCGTCAGGTCATTGAGTGAGAGGTCCCAGGTTCAAATCCTGGCATGGGCCTATACTTTTTGCTCCGATTTATTTTCATTTTTGTAATTTGTTCGTTAGCAGAAATACATTTATTTATCAATTTTTATGAAAAAAGTTACAATTTACAAGTTTTAGACAAGTTTTAACGACATCCCTTAGGGATATTTGAATATCCTAAGGATATCCCGAAAGGATATCCCAAAACGCGGGATATGCGCGGACATTCAATATCCCAAGGAGATCCCTGGGATGACTTTTTGAGAATATTGGGGATATTTAGGATTTCCCCAGGATATTCCAATATCCCATAAGGATATGTTTAGGAAATCCTGGGGATGTACTTGTGCTGTGTGGGTTTATAAAATACAATACGCAGTTTTGTTCCCAGAACACTTAGGGATATCTTTACATTCTTAATAGTAGGTATTTATCTCTTTTCATGTAAAAACAGAAGCTAATTTCCAACTAACGTTATCTATAAGAGGTGTGGAGGAAAGTACCTCTGGAGATGGGACTCTGGGAGACCTTGGTGCTGGGGGGCCCCTCACCCACGCTGGTGGACGCCGTCACCCAGAACTCGTACCTCTGGAACTCCTTGAGTCGCCGCACCTCGCAGATCAGCTCCTCCCCGAACACAGTCTCCTTGTTGGAGATCTCCTGTCGTAGGGGAAAGCATTGGCCAGGTCAGGGAATTAGAAGATATGTAGTAATTAAAAAAACTGTTCATATTTTGACAGAAAGAGCTGTTTCACTGTCTCACTTCATCCATAAAGTGGATAGTACCAGGGGGACCGAGCTTAAGCTCGGTAAAATTATTACTTTCGTTTCTCACACAAAGCTCGTTCGCTCCGCTCACTCGCCAGGCGGAAGGTTTGCTGCACATTGGTATGATTTTCCTAAAACCACAGGTTAAAGATGTAACACATTGGTTTATTTTATCTACAGTTATCAGCTGATTTTTGTTCAGTTAAAAAATTTCCATAAGGATAACATGGGATCTTTGAAGGGCTCTAGCGCGAAAACCGGATTTTTCCCAGCTATGGGACCAGCTCCAATCGATTTCTGGTGGCCAAAACCCCCATATTCCAAAATTTGAAGGAAATCGTCGGAGCCGTTTTTGAGATAATTGTGCAAGCAAGCAAACAAGCAAACATTGCTCGTATAAGAGTATAGGATTAGAACAATATTCTTTTTGGTGGTATCACACTGGAGACTGAATTTTTAAGTCTAATATTTAATTTCTCATGATGAAGCCAAAGTTAAGAGGTGAGAGATCCTAGGGTGAGCTTTACTAGCTGAAGTTAAAGAGCAAAATCAACTGATAGGCAATCTAATGCATTCTAATTGGGATATATCTCTAATGTGATGCGTAATAAGAGTTGAGCCCCATTTAATTACATGTTGATTCTGTTTATCTCTACCAAAATTTCTGTGGCTAATAAACCTATATTAATTTTTTAAATTCATTTGCAATAATAATAAAATTTTCATTTTGAGAATCATAGAAAAATGGTTATAGAGTAAAATAAAATTAATAATTTATGAATAAATTCTTGATTAATTGTAGGCTCTTTTCTATAAAATCATTCTGATGTCTCCTAAATATATCATAGTAGTGTACCTTGTTTGATCCGTTGGACACGTAAACAGTGTACTTGGTGATGATTCCATTTGCTTCCGAAGGTCGCGTCCATGTAACCATGATGCTGTCAGAAGTCATGACCAGTGCTTTTATTTGCTCTGGTATTCCTGGCACTGAAAAGAGATAAAATGAACTACAGTCAGTTGTAACTAACAAAAATACAGCCCTTGTCAAAGATAACACAGTGAAGCCTATTACTCAGTTCAAATAAAAAGTCTAATAATGTATCGGTACATATTTTAAATACCTACTACTACAGATCCATCAGTGGAATATATTAGGCAAAGGGGGAAGTAAAATACGCTACAGGTAAGAGGTACTGATAAAACGGATTAGCAGAGCAGGGGATTCAAACTCATTACATTGATATAATTGTTTTAAATTCTTTCGCTTCAACCACAAAGTCACCAGTTCTTCAAATGAGCTAATTTGTGATAAAACATATTTCACTTAAACTCCATTGCAGCTTTTCCAAGTAAGGTTTCATCAGTGCACTGATAAACTAAATTGGGATGATTATAACTTTACAGTTCATTAGTTTTGATGCCCTTTACTTGGCATGACTTGGGTCGGTTGATGTGTGTGGCACCCACCGTCCTCCTCAGTGCTGCAGTAGATCGGTGGAGACTGCACCCCCTCCCCCGTGTGGGTAAAGGCCAGCACTCGCATGCTGTAGTTGGCATACTTCATCAGACCGTGCAGTGTCGTATCCAGGACTGAGGTCTTTTTGATTTCCACGTCCGCGGCCATGCCTGCCACACACGCAGAAACTTAAGCTTTCAACAGCAAGATGGATAAAATCTTCCACTGAGGTTATAAGGAGCAAATTTAACTAGAGCCAGGGCCGGATTTAGGTATGGTCCACATGGGCCTGGGCCCAGGGAGGCAAATTTTCAGGGGCGGCAGATTATTTAGGGACTTGTTTAAATTATTCTAAAATATCAAGATTGGCCATGCAGATTATTTGGTTTCACTCAGGTTTCTACACTAAGTAAAACCTGAGAAAAATTCAGGGCCGATTTTGTAAATGGGCCCGGGCTCAGGGGCGCAAGGGCCAAGGGGCGCAAGGGCCAAGGGTCGCAAGGGCCCAAGGGCTTTCTTAGGTTTGTTGGGAGCGCGACAAAGATAATATTTTACAATTTATCAAGCAGATTTTGACGTTGACGCAATAGCCACGGGGCTTCGTACTCCTAACAGTAATAATGATAAATGTGTTGCGATCAGTAGAGGTCGCAGTATACAGCGCGTACTGTACTGTGCAGCACACAAGTAAGTGTGGAAAGGCGACGTGGCAGGAACACTCGTTCTCCCGAACGGTGCGCCAACGCCGCCAACGACTAATCCCCATCACAGGTCCATCTCCCCCTGCCTCGCCACCCTACCCTCTCCCACCCCCCCCCCCCCCCATAGACCCTACGTGCGTGCATTCTAGAGATCATGGTTCTGCGCAGGTTCTTCTCTGTCTGGTAGACCTATAAATAGCCCGCCAATTGAATCCTCTCCACTCTCGATTCCCACTCATGACTCATCATTGCCACTGCCTGCACTCTGCGTGTTGCTACTTGATAGTTAGTCGGCAATGTTGTTTACATTTTATTTGCAAGTTTAAATTTTTTTACTTTTACAATGCGCAACCGCATTAATAGCGGTCGAAAATGAACACAATAAAAATAGTTCTGTCATTGTTTAATTTTGTTGTTATGTTGCGAATGCCCGTCCCAATTCATCAAATGCCTATGGCATTGGGTTTGTTTATTTGGGGAGGGGAGGAAGTGGGTGCGCAAACATCTCTCTGGCCCATAGCGCGTCACATACAAACCGCGGGCCTGGAAAAATTTCAATGAGCTTTTTAATTAATAGATAATTTTAATTTATCAGATTCCTCAAAGTGTTAGCATCACCAAGAAGTGGCGGCATCCAATGAACAGGCAAATCAGCTGCGTGGCATGAGCCACGACTTCATATCTAATTTCGACATTGTTAGGGTGGGTGTCTTGCCCCTTCAATGTATCCAATCTAGTCAAAATCAAAATCCCGGTGTTCGTAAGCTGAATGTCCCATTGCATCACACTTATTGTATAACTACAATGTTTTATACCGCTTGCGATTTGAGATGTTATAGCTTTAAACCCCCAGAAAATAAGTTATCTGCTGATTTTCATTTTGGATTTTCTGCCTCCAACTTAAAACAAAGAGCCACACATGGTTATGACACCATTTTTTTCCATTTCATTTGTAAGAATGTTTATAAAGCAACTAACGTAGCTTTGGCTACTATATTATGAAACTTGTGTTGTAATTTCAACATAGAGTATACAACAATGGCCGCATTCAGGGGCACTCTTGTCAGTATTGGAATTATAAAGTTTTTCCTTTGTATTTGATTGTGATGATTTCATTTTTCCGTCTGTTTATGAACCTGTTATGACATCTCCGTATGTTTATCTACTGGATTATGAAGATTAGCGTTTTGGCACAATATAAATTAATCTAAAGGTCGTTTGCACCATTTTAGTTTAAACCTGATCTTCAGTTTAAACCTTATTTTAACCTAAAAATCAGTTGCATGTGCATAGTTTAAATTTTCACCTGCAGCAGTTAATTTCTGAATTAATCTAGATTATATTATTTAACCCTTATCAATAATAAGTAGTTTTATTATTCATACAAATATTATTTTCTGTTTTGGTAGTATACAAAAATACGACAGAAAAAAAATTGAACATGGAGGGTTTTAACTTTTGTTATTAATCAAGTAGCAAAAATGCAACTTTTAATTTAGGATAATCGTTTATTTATTTATTTTTTTTACTTTCATCAAACTATTTTATTAAAATTTACCTAGACCATGAAACAGATTAATAATAAAAGCGACATCCTGAAAAAGTATTGATAGAAATTATTATGTGTCTGTCCATATCCCAAATAACATGCAGTCTAAATTTGCATTCATCCTAAGCCCAGATTAATGAGGTTAGGGCATAAATCCTATGAAACAATGATGCTATTTTAGGTAATATTTGAGAATGTGGTTCCACAGTATGCACTAAAATAACAGTACTGTACTGAAATTAAATAAGATTTTATATACCATACTTAATTTTACCAGCATATCTTATATCTTATACTCTAAAACAAGCTCCGTTTGTCCGGGCAAAGTTTTTTTTCGCTCCAAGGATTTTTGATTTTTTTATTGAATATGGGTGTTTTGGCCACCAGAAATCGATTGGAGCTGGTCCCATAGCTGAGGAAAATCCGGTTTTCGTGCTAGAGCCCTTCAAAGTTTCCATGTTATCCTTATGGAGATTTTATTAATTGAACAAAAATCAGCTGATAACTGTAGATATAAACCAATGTGTTACATCTTTAACTGTAGTTTAAGACAATTATACCAAAGTGCAGCACCCGTCGGCTTGGCAAGTGAGCGAAGCGAACGAGCTCGTCTTTAAAATGGAAGAGGGCGAGTGAGCGGAGCAAACGAGCTTTGTGTGTTAACGAAAGTAATAATTTTACCGAGCTTAAGCTCGGTCCCCCTGGTACTACAAGTAAAAGTAAGCACTATGGGTGCTCAATAACATGTTTAATATGAAGTCCATCCAGTTGAGGAAACACTACTGTACTTGAAGGTTTTGTATAATTTTGGTGAAGATGGCTGACGATTCAGTTTAAGTACTGTTTATTTTGGCTCATTGTACAAAGAATATTGTTTTGGGTAGAATATATTGTTTTGTGGATGTGGGGGCGGGGGCGGCAGAAATTGTTTTGGGCCCATGGATGGTAAATTCGTAAAGCCGGCCCTGACTATACCCCGTTCAAAATAAATGTGCGGTCGAAATGCATATTTCAATTCCCCCATTTTCTCCCGTTCCTCCCACTGCCAACAAACCAAACAATCGCAATCACTAACAGTTTGTACAGCTGTTTAGTATCTTATGTCAATTTATGCCAATGTTTTGCTTTTTCGTAAACAAATATTCTTATTTTGACGTTTGAGATGTAAAAAGAAGCGCTTGCAACGGCGACGAGGTGAAGTAACATGTTCATCAGCGCTATTTTCTACTTTGAATTTCAAGAGCGAAATTAAAATAACATATGATTTTGAAGAAAATCGGGGAATTAGGAAAGGTATTTCGGGGATTTCCCTTATAGTGGGTAGTAAAATTTTGTCATTCGACCGCACATTTATTTTGAACAGGGTATAGTGCTAGGAGCCACTGGAGAAATATTCCAATGGAAATTTGCAAAAACTAAAACTTTCCTTAGCCAATATTATTGCCATCTAGGAAAAATATCAAATTGTTTCCTTGATATAATAAGGCTTTAGAGTAAAACAGCGATCAGCTTCGCTGATTCAACTACTCTATTTCAGACTTTTTTGTTAATGCAGTTGATGGGATGTTGGGAATGAATGTAAACAACACCTAGATGCCATTTATGCATTTACTATTTCATTATTAGTCTTTCATGATTTTATAATTTGGCTAAGTTCAATGAATTTTAATTAAAAAGTCAAGAATTGAAAAACAATTGTACAAAATAAAAATAGAAACAATTTAATGATTCTGATAAGAAGCATAGAAAACAAAAATCGCATAAAACACAGCACCTTGCAGTAAATTTGATCAAATTATTTTCAAATTAAATTAGAAACAAAATCATGTATTCATACCTGGTTTAGGATCAACTTGTTTATAGATGACTTTGTAACCTTGAATGATGCCGTTCCTGTTTTCCAGAGGAGGAGGTTCCCACCGGATCCGAATACTCTGAGAGGACTGAGCACTGCATCTGATATCCAGCGGAGGCGCATCCGGCACTGGAAATCAACAATATTAAATACATGTTGAATCTATATTAAGTGTGAACTGGTAATAATTTAAGCTTTTGGATATAAAAAAAAACATATGATAACTAATGTGTAAAAAAAAAAAAAAAACAGTAGGTTCCATTTAGGGGTGTGAGATGCATCGCAATTGCATCAAAATTTTGATAATGCGCGATTCGATGCTGAGGTCTTCGAAATTGCGATGCATCGAGTACGTTCGATGCGACTCAGAGGCGCAACAACCTACGTGCCGAATTTTCATGTTATTGAAAGAAATAAAAGTGTATTCTGTGTTTGTGTTTTATTTTCATTGAAACATAATTCCCATTTCCACTATTTAATTTAAAATAAGTTCATTTGAGTGTGTTATATTTTATCAGATGTCAAGTGATTTTGAAAGTGATATTTTATAGTTTTTTTTTTTGGGGGAATGCAAAACTCTAATATATGTAAATTGCAATAAATTGAAGAAATCATGTTGGTTTGCATCGCATCAAATTTGAATCGATTTGGATCGAAATTCTGTAAATCGAATCGTTGCATCGAATCAAAAAAAAATTGCTGCATCGCACACCCCTAGTTCCATTACTAGGAGCAAAAGTGGCTCTTTTTGGTGAACAATCGTGTTTTAAAGACGAGGCGCAGCTAAACTTTTAAAAACAATTAAGCACTAAAAAGACACTTTTTCTCCAAGGGATGAACAACGTTTTTTATCATAATGCGGAATTTTACTTATAAACGTTGAAAGCTTTAACAATAAAGTTGTATTTTTGAGGTTATGTTTTCAAAGTAAGTAATATACAGTCTTTACGTTTCTGTTATTTACATGTTATATACAAAATCTTGAATTCTGCATCTCAAATTAGTAAAACAATGAGACTTAGCAAACAGCTGATTTTTCATTCTTAGGACTTAAAAAGCTGACTTTTTAGGTCTAGGACAAAAAGATACATTTTACGTACTATTTATAGAACAAAAAACAGGTTTACTCGATGCAGAGTGATAAAAAAGATTAATCACATTCATCCACACTTCATTCTACTAATACAATCAGGTACTGTTACACTTCTCTGAGAAGGTTTTCCATTCTCTAACAGTTCACATGAGCATGGTAAAATTCAATTAATATACTTAAGTTAAATGTTTATATTGTCATATGTGAATTGGTGCTTTTAGCCATTCATATAATTTCAACTTGGGAGGAAAAAACTTGACTAGTATTTGCTGAGGTAGAATATTAAGATCTATCAATACTATTGGCATTATTTGTAAATGCTCATTACAGAACGGTTCAAATCCTGGTCTTATTACTATATGTAGTGTGCACCTTTGAAGATCACAATGTAAAAAGTTATTGTAGTTCAAGAATATAATAACTTTTACTGAGCTACTGAAGCAGTAGTCATCAGATAGAATAGTTAGTGGCTGTTGTTGCTGTGGCACACGGAGTAACAGCAATATTTACCTACCACCCTCCATAGTGGTGGCGAGCTGGGCCGTGCTGGCGGGGCCGGGGCCGACCTGGTTGAAGGCTCGTACAGTCACCTCGTACCTGGCGTAGTGCTTCAGACCCGACAACGCCAGCTCGTACTTCTGTCTACCTCGCAGGGTACGCACCTGTGGCCAACCACACAATGTAAGCAAACTCAAGGCATAACCCACATAGCAAAAAAAGCTTGATTCGACCTTGATTCAAGCTTGATTTTTGAGGCTTGAAGGTTTGATTCAAACCTTACCAATCGAGCCTGAAAACTTGATTCAAACTTGATTCAAGGCTCTTAGTCACCGTGATGTGAAATCGATTTCAATTTGAATCAAGTGTTTCATTCAATTCTTTTTCAAGTCACTTTCAAGCCTTTAAAGTCTTGCCTAATCTTTTCAAGTCTTTTTCAAGCATCTTTCGAGCCCTTTTTAAGTGTTTTTCGAGCCTCTTTCAAGCCTTTTTCAAGTCTTTTTTGAGTCTCTTTTGAGCCTTTTTCAATGGATTTTCAAGTCTTTTTCAAGCCTTTAAATATTTTCAAGCTCTTTTAAAGTCTTTTTCAAGGGCCTTTCGAGCATTTTTCAAGTGTGTGTCGAGCTTTTTTCAAGCCTCTTTCAAATACTTTTCAAGCCTCTTTCAAGTACTTTTCAAGGCTCTGTCGAGCCTTTTAAAGCCTCTCTCGAAAATGTTTCAATTGTTTTTCAAGTCTTTTGCAAGTCTTTCGATTCTTTTTCAAACCTTTATACATTTTTTAGCCTCGTTCAAATATCTTTTAAGTCTTTTTTGTTCTTCTGCAGCTGATATTACACATTAAAGTGGAATAATACATCTCGTGGTTAGTGTAATTTATTTAGTTTAGTTTACAACAGAAATTAGTTAAGTACAAATTAATTAGATTAACTACTTAAGTTGGTGGAGTATCTCGATTTTTAAATTATTTGTAGGCCTAATTTGTGAAATTGAGTTAGGCATATGTAAGTTTATTCCATATTATCAGTAAAATTTAAAAGTAATTTTTTTATAAGTTCTTTGTTTAGTTAACTTTTGATTATGTACTCAGAACCCCCGTTTTAAAACCACCGTTTTAAAAGGTATGTATGTGTTTGAGTCATATATACATTTCATACCTTTTAAAACGGTGGTTTTAAAACGGGGGTTCTGAGTACATAATAAAAGTTAACTAAACAAAGAACTTATAAAAAAATTACTTTTAAATTTTACTGATAATATGGAATACACTTACATATGCCTAACTCAATTTCACAAATTATTCCTATAAATAATTTAAAAATCGAGATACTCCCCCTACTTAAGTAGTTAATCTAATTAATTTGTACTTAACTAATTTCTGTTTTAAACTAAACTAAATAAATTACACTAACCACGTGATGTATTATTCCACTTTAATGTGTAATATCAGCTACAGAAGAACAAAAAGACTTAAAGAGATTTGAAGAGGATAAAAAATTTATAAAGGCTTGAATAAACACAAGACAAAAAACTTAGGTACTGAAAAATCGGAACAGTAAAATACACATCCGATAACTTCGGAGTCTGGTAAGAAAGTAATGGCGTTGGCCCGTCTCGTCCCGAAAAATCCATACAAAATCGATGAGAAATCGATCCTCAGGAGCCGCGCACTGCATTGTGGGACAACGTTTGGACGGCTTGTGATTGGTCGGGACGTCGTGCCGTGAATCGGTATCGATTCGAGTTCGATTCGTAAACGTGAATTGAGTTTAGTTGGATAATCAAATTCAAGGCTTACATTGCAATTGAAGGGAGAGGTAAGTTCAAGCCTTCTTTAACTTGTTGGTGCTTTCGAATCGGAATCGATTAGATGATTAAATTCAAGGCTTACATTGACATTAAAGGGAGAAACAAATTCAAGCCTTGATTATCTTTGGTTATTTCGAATCGGACTCGAATAGATGCTCAAATTCAAGGCTTACGCTGCAATTAAAAATCGAGGAAAAACCAAGGCTTGATTCAAGCTTCCTTGCTATCTGGGAAAGGCCTTTTGTAACAAGAGCCCCACTAGGAGCACAATGGAATTTTCTTAACAGAGTGGTTACTTGGAAATCTGATATTATAGGAACAAATCATGCACCACATTTAGCTCTTCAGGATAAATCTTGAGACCATTCTCACACAGTCGTGAAAATTTGACGGATTGTACCATACGGGCTAGATTAACTGTAGGCTACTGAAACTAAAGAGGGGATAAACTAGCCTTTTTCAAAAATACTTTTAGCAACGAACTTTTTATGAAATCCAATGTTCTTCCATATAAACGTTCCATGTCATTTAGAAAAGTAACTGTTTATTGCAAAATGGCTTTTTTTTAAAATGGCTGATTTTACAATTGTACTGCGACATAGATATAATTATAATTGTAAAACTTTAAGGCTTGCAGAATAATTTTGGCAGTTTTTTACAATTATTTTAATTAACAATTTCAAGGTTCTTATTCCTGCTTTAATAGGAACCTGTAATGAGCTTTTTTAAAAATGAATAATGTAAGTTGCCTGATGATTAATTAAGCGTGGATAAGGGTAATATTGTATAGTACCACCCAAATACCAGAGTTAACTGAAACATATCTCGGCTCAAAAGTAGGATGATGACTTGCCTCTGGTGCGCCCCCACTTGTCACCTCTCGGTACGTCACTTGGTAACCCAGAATGTCCCCATGGCTGGCTGATGATGATGGAGGCTATAAAAGGAAGGAGTAATTTAAGTTGTAGAACTTGAAATTCGTAGCTTTGAAAATATATTGTACAATATCCATTCAAAATTAACCTAATATATTAAATTCTCAAAAATAAAATGCAGTAATACACATAAACAAAGTGGTTACATACTCGCCATCTGACCACTAAGGTATCAGCACTGGTGGCATCAACTGTCACTTCTTCAGGTGCTTCGCTGGGGGCTGTAAACAAAGAAACACAAAAACCGTAATTACTTATTTGTTTTATTTTACTATCTGAAAAATACATGCTTGGACAATGGAGGACCTTAGATGCATGTTAAGCTTTAAAAGTTGTTTAGGATATTTATAATATTAGTTGCTATTTAGAGCTTTTACAATAAATTTGGCATAACCAAATTTACTTTGTTTAGTTAGCTTCTGGTTGTTTTAGAGAGCATTCAATAACGGGAAACCCATTTTATTTTCAACAAAAAAAGATATTTTTGAGAGTAGGCCTAGTACAGCTTTGTTTCCAAATCAAAGATAAGTTGAGTAAGAAAAAAAGCTAACTTAACAAAAAATTCTATTTTCCGTAAAATTTTAAGAAAACAGCAAGGCAATTACATGAACGACGACACTGGTTTTAAAAGTTGAAATGAAGGTTGGTAAGACTCACCTTCCTGCAGTGTGATGGCGGTGGTGGCACCACTGGGAGCCCCGGCCCCCACCTCGTTGACAGCCAGTAGTCTGAGGTTGTAGCGGGTAGCCGGGCTCATACCGGTGAGTCTGGCGGAGTGAGTGTTTCCACCCACTGTTACGTTGCCCCAGCTGCCTCCTCCCTCCTCCTGTTTGAGGGCATAAAGAGAAAAAATTAAATTTTTTGTTCTTTCAAATAACCATGACATTGGAGTGGTATGTAATAAAGAAGATCTGGGTCAGGTGTCAGCATGTGCACTATTGTCATATACAGCCTGATCATATTATCAAGTAACACCTGAGTATGTCATTGCTATGGACTATTAGACTGATGACATCACTTCTTTTTAACCAAGAATCCTTAGTCGGCCCTTGTTTGGTTTGATTTTTTTCTGCAGTGTTGTAAAGAATTCTTACTTTATTGAGATGGAACAAAAAATTATAAATACCAGACTAGAAATAATAAAGTAAAAAAGTAAAACATACTATTTTAAAAATTAGTGTGTGTTACCCATTCCTCTCTACATCCCCCCCCCCCCCCACAACATGATAACCCTCTGTTCTGTTTTAGCTGATGAAGAAATAGGAAGCTTAGCTATGTAGTGCTCTTCACATTCAACCTAACCAAATCAATTAACATATCAGTATAAAACAAACTCACCTCTTGTAATAATTCAATACGCAGTTGAAAAAAATAAACTCTTTAACTACTCAACCACTAGTTTCCCCCTATAACACAATGTGAGTGTGCTGGTACTGACCTGGAACTGCACAAGGTACTGCGTGATGGTGGTGTGGCCACTGACCGGAGGCGACCATCGCACGTTGAGCCACCGGCTGCCGACCTCCACCACCTCCAGCCGCTCCGGTGAGTCTGGCGGCTCTGGGGCGACACACAACGGGCGGGGACGTAAGTGGGGTGGGAATAGAATAGTAAAAAAGGTTTCAGCTTTTAGGAGATGAACTCTTTGTTAGGTGGAGTACTTAAAATCTCCTCACTTGGAGATCCTTAAGAAGCTACAATTCTAACCTAATTCTAAATGTCTACAGAACATATCTAGGAATCTAAAAAATATACTTTAATTGTAATTAATTGGACTTGGGATGCAAATTAAATCCGGTAAAATATTGAATTCTCAACTTTAATATTTAAAGAAGGTATTTAGGAAATAAAAATATTGCTTTCAATACTGTTATCAAGTTGCTGCACTAAAGACTCAAAAAATCAAATTAAAGATTTAGTTTTTCGCTTAGGTGAATATTTTGTAAATTTAATCATGTTCAGTACAATGTCAAATTTTATTCTAAATTTTCCAAATTATATGACGGTATCATTCTGCATTAGCTCTTCTCATTAGAAATTAATAAATAAATTTTAAATAAAGTCTTCAGATTTATAATAATAATAATTTTTATTGTGTTATAACTTCAGATTTATATTATTATTAGAAATCTGAGGACTTTTATTTAATATGTAGGTAGGTGATTCAAAAAATCTTAAAGTTATTAAAAGATAATTTATTTACTGTAAGGTACAATCAGGCAGGTAAATCAGACAGGCTAAATCAGACATTATTTATCTATCACTATTTATATTTCATATTATTATATTATATTATTTATATATCATTATTGACATTACAGTATTTATAAATCAGACATCGCTATGCCTTGCATACTTTACTCATGGACCTTTGCTACATAATGAAATCATGGCTAAAAACCATTACTGCAGAAAGTGATCTTCAATTAAACCCAAGTCCATGACTATTTGAATGGATGAAAATCAAAACAGTTAGTCAATCAAATGATCAATAATTTCATTTTCAAGACTTTACAACACCAATCGCAAAATAAGGGAACCAACCAACATAAGCCCATGTGGCTGATGCCCCTGGGAATCCCACTGACCTTTGACGGTGAGGTACACGACCATGTTGTCGTCGCCGAACTCGTTATGTGCGCTACAGTGGTAGGCACCGGCATCACGCCGCGTCAGCTCCGGGAGGTGCACCTCTGAGGCAAGCCCTGAGGGCGTGTGTCGCGTGTGGGGCGGTGGCACATGCAGGCGGGGCGAGACGCCCCACGTCACACGGAGTGGTAGGTCACCCTCTGCCTCACACACCAGCACCACGCCCTCCCCTGCCACACCGCTCTGGTTCAGCATCCGGGTGCGGAAGTGGGCCGGTACTGTGTGGGGCGAGAGGAGAAGAATTTGATTACAATCAAAGCACAGACTTTTTTACTTGAAGTAAAGATAGTTAAATCTGGAATTTAACAAGGAATAATCTAATAGAATAATTAAAAAAAAATTAGCAGGTGTGGCAGCTACAACAGATAGAGTCTAGCATGGTCTCATTAAAGATGATAAAAAATAAATAAATAAATAAGTATCATGCCCAAGTTAGGCGAGAGGAGTCTAAAATTATGCTAGAGAAATCAAGTGTAAAAGATTGAAGATATGCTAGATGTAACTGATCCTAGGGCCAGCTGCACGCTTATAGACATAGAGTGAGTGGTGACTTCAGATATAACATAGAACTAAATGGATGGGTCAAGAGGTGTAGTTTATTTACTGACTAATAGCAGATGATTTATTTGATTAAGACCCTCCCCGAACTCCCTGATCTGAGCAAGAGATCCCTCAGTAGTCTCCTTCCAGGTTGATCACCCTCAAATAAAAATCCTATTTATGTCACTGGAGACAAGTATTCTTCACCAAATTTCTCATTACCATTCACCCTGAGGAAGATGACCTTCCGGAGTATGTTGCCGATCCCGTTGCTTGCCTCGCAGGAGTAGTGGCCCTCATGTAGCGGGTCTGCGGCGCGGATCAACAGTGACCCATTTCCCGCCGGGAACATCCTCGAGTCTGTTTCCAGAGGAACAAAGTCGCTGGGCTGATCCACTATAACAGAGGATGGGGAAGGTGGGAGGCTTTGAATGGCTTTAATATACAAAACATTCCAGGCCCAATCAGCATCTGATTTTGTTTTTTCCAACAAAATATAAAACCCAATCGTCGCTTTACAAGATAATTGTGTAAAACTTGATTCTATGTTTTTATATTTTTAATGGTGAGAGTTAAGACTCGCGCCACTAAATGTAATACCGTAATGAGTTTCATAATTTTTGTTACAAAATAATAATTGGTATTAGACCTAATTTAAATTTTTCTGAGTGAAAACTAACCTAGGCCTGCATTTGTATTTGTTGTTGGATCCCTAAAGAGACATACTATGTCCTTTTGTGAAATAATTTTATTTTACACTCTAAAGAGACAAATGCTAAATACATTTAGGTCCATATACAGCTTGTGGTCATCCCATTTATAAATAATTCGTACAATGTCCCTAATACCGTAGCTGGTTGCAATTAATTAACAATTAAATTAAATTACCTATCAGCAGGTAGGCCTGATCTGTATAGGCCTAAGCCCAAACGTTTCACACGGCTATTATGCTGCTTCATTAGCAGGACTAAATATAGATCTTGAGTCTTATCAGGTGGCTTTAAAAAGAAAATTTAAAACAATTTATTGGAAAAAAACTTGCTTGAATAAAAACGCAATATGGCCACAACAACTCAGTGATCAGCGTTGCCAATCACTTTTCATCAAATTACCCTCGGTCCTTGCCAAAATTACCCTCAAATACCCTCAAAAGTGCCGAAATACCAGAAAATCACTAAATTTACCCACCATCTAAGTTGTTAGCACACAGGGGTGATTAATATAAGTGTATAAGCCGTTTAATTGGTATTAGCTTTCAAGTAATATTATTCACTCCTGTATTAAATCTACTTTGGATTTTAACCTATTCCCGAAAATTCACATATCTGAGTAAAACTTGACAATTTCAGTGAAATTATCCTTTTATTAGCAAAAACGATTACCCTCGAAAATACCCTCGAAGGTCCAAAATACCCTCAAAAAGGGTAATTACCCTCGAATTGGCAACGCTGTCAGTGATAAACGATAAACGCAGACTTTGTCCATATAACCTCAATGTATACATACCTAACAACTTCATAACAACAACCATATGTCAACAATGTCAACAACATGGTTGTGATATAACGGATCGGACAGACGCAACACCACCTATAGTAGCAGGTGTTGACAGACGACATACAGTACCTAAACAGTGGTACCAACTGTCTGGTCTTTAGTAGTTATCTTGCACTTTGTAATATATCCACAATGTTACCCCACCAGTTGTTTTTTTTCTGTAATCAAAGAGTCTTAGATACAGTATTAGAAGTAAAATAATTAAGTTGTGTTTTACATATTCAGAATAATTTATTTTCTTCTAATTCTGCTATAACTGATTTCATAGATTTGTTATATAATGTGTACAGTATAAATTGCACAATTCATCAACTGTGCTGTATACCATGATTTCTAGCCTCCTTACAAGATATTCATAGACCAACTTACAAACATACCCTATCCTACTAATTATGCAGCCCATGCGTGCCCAAAGTTGTATAAGTGGGCGTATCACACAACTCTAAATCGTCTTTATTGCTGATTGACAGTCTACTTAATATAAAATTAAAGAATTATGCCAATTTTACTTTTGGCTGTCATTCATCAAACAAAGCATTATTTAAAATCGTTTCAAATTTAAATGATCCTTCAGATAATTTAGAATGAAAGCGCAAGTACGACTCAGCACGTGCGAGATACTTACGGCGAGCCTTCATCCAGGTAATGCGCGGCTGAGGGTAGCCGTGGGCCTGGCAGTGCAGCGCTGCCTGTTGTTGGTACAGCACGGATATGTCGTGAGGCTCCATCAGCCACGTGGGCGCCACTGCAACATCCCAGCAGCATGTCAGAAAATAACCCACAACACTGCTTATCTCACCATTGGACTAATAATCTACTATATATTTTTCAAATATCACTCACTCGAATATCATAAAATCTCCATAACCATACCAGGTATTAATTTGGCATGGGTGTCCCTCATTTCTCAGGGGTGCTCATACTAAGAAAGGGTTTTGCAATCTCCCTTCGGGGCTTTCCCCAAAAGGGACTTCAAAGTTTCACTATAACTCTTATGGAAGAAGATGTCTTTGCTTTGTAAAAAGATTTTACTATCTGTTAAATTAGGTCTCAAATGCGGGCGAAGCCATGGCAGTTAACAGAGAGTAAACAACATCACCGAACACTCCCTTAAAACTATGGACTTTGAATGTGTTGATAATTGTTTATACAATCCCTCCCTGATTGATCCTTATTTCCTCTCTCCTCGAAACACTATTTCTTAAGGGTATATTTTATTGAAATAAACTTAATATGAAAATGAAATGATGGATCTAGAACAAAACTTATTATAAATACTGTAGTCTATTAGGGCTTAATTAGTGAACATTTAAAACAAAGCTATTGATTAACTTTAAAAAAATATGAATTTAGGAAATGAAGAACCACCTTTTATTACTAGTTTGGCAGTGAAATTAGCCTCGGCAGCTGCGTTGCGAGCGATACACGTGTAGTGGCCAGCATGCCTCGCTTTGAGGTTGGTGAACAAGAGCGAGCTCAAGAAGAGGTTCTGCTGCTCCTGCACGTCGTGGTCCTGTGGCAGCGCCCCTCCGTCCTTGTGCCAGATGATGTCTATCGGCAAGTCCCCGGAGATCACGGAGCACGTGACATGCGCTCTGTTGCCTTCCCGCAGGTTCTCCGGGAAGGAAAACGGCGCTATCTCTGGAGGCTCTGAAAGAACATTTTACAGTGGAAATATAAAATTTGAAACTAATTTTTCAGAAGACTATATTAATTCAGGACTGCGGAGAACATATAAACAAAAGAAGGCCTGTTTCATTCCTTTGATGTTGGAAAATGCCGCTTTTGAGTCAGGCCGGTGACGTAATTCATCTGATGTCCATAAGAATAACATGCAACAGCTGATTAGGCTAGTTGGAAACATTTTTGGTTGGGTTCGTTTTTGCCAATAGTTTTTTTCTACAGACTCTAATTTTGTTGCCTTTTTACACATTTATTTGTTAATGAAATTGTTTTGAATTCTAACATGTGATGAGTTATTTCATGAATGTTAAAAATAGCTAAGAACTCATAAAGGTACGGGGATGAGGATAATTAATTATTGACATTATATCTGACGTTTCTAATGCCAAACTGTATTGACAATTATATGCCTATTACAAGAGAGGATCTTGTTATATACATCAAGCTCCACTCTGCAACAAGTCTCGCATGTGCCTGGAATGTTAGCAAAGTGGGAGGTGCAAAAAAATATAAATTTAGGTAAGAAAATTAACTTTTTTGTTTGATTAACAACGCGACTAAACAATTACAGTCCTGTGAAGAACATATTGTGAAAAGTGTTTTACATAAATAAAAAATCCGTATAGAAAAAGCCCAACTCACTCATGACTTCTACGAATATCCGTCCATTGGCGGCCTGGTTCTGCTGGTTGCGGACAGTGCAGTGGAACACGCCCTTGTCCGCGTTGCCGTCCACGTTGCGGACCAGGAGGGTTCCGTTGGCGAACACGCGGTGGCGGTAGTGGGCGGGCAGCGTCTCGCCGTCGCGCTGCCACGTCGTGCTGGACACGGGGAACCCCGACACCGGGCAGCGCAGGTAGATGTTGCCGCCGGACACGGCAGTGATGTTGAGTGGCGCGCGCGGCGTCGGCGGCCCTGTGGGATCAGATGTCTTTAGAATATCCACTATAGTTATAGCACTCCTTGATGGACGTTAGTACTATTTATAGTCAAAATAGGAGTAATTCCTCTGTTTTACTATAATATGGGCTTTACTTGATTATGTTTCATAACTTACAGCATCAGTAAATATTATTGAGTCTCAGCAGCAAAGAAACAACCCAATTATGAGGAAGGTGCCTACCGTCTAAATCTGCTCACCATACACGTTGAGCGCCGCCGAGTGGCCTGCTGAGCCCAACGGGTTCCTGGCCAGGCATGTGTAGACGCCACCGTGCTGCACTCTGACGGCGGAGATGTTGAGGTGACTGATGACGTCATCGGAGGGGTCCAGGTGGGAGCCGAGGATATAGCCGCCGCGGGGCAGCAGAGGTCCGCCGTCCAGCATCCAGACGAACTGCGGCGGAGGGTTACCGGAGGCGACGCATCGCAGCGACACCGGCGCGCCGGGCTGCAGCGTCTGCTCGATGAACGTGGACTGCAGCTCGGGACCCACGGCTGAGGGGGCAGGGAGTCTCATGTAGGATAATGTCTTCCAGAAATGCAGGTTAGTGTAAATAATTAAAAGAAACAAGCGGGCCAAATTGCCGCCATATGAACGATGTCATTGTTGTGATGAAAAGAGATTGTAAGTTGACAGGACTCTCTATTTGAGGAGGTGCCCTTTTACGGTGTAAACCACTAGATTGCTTTACACAATGGAAAAAAAAAACACTACAGCACAGTAATCTGCATGGTTATATTAAATGTTTGAAACCCCCCTATTGTAAGGATAATTATAAAAGCCCTCTTTAGCCATAACACGTGGTTGATTTAACCGCGATTATATTCAATGTCTAGGGTTTTTTTTTTGTATTTATGTGGATTAGTTACATGAACCATACATGAGGGATAAGTACAAACGACGTAGGCTGAGCTCAACCACGCTAATTTTTGACACCAAAGTGTATTTTCTTAACAAGTATATGACGTTAAACTTGAAGGAGTAGAACATCACATAAGTAATTTTTGGAATCAATACTTTGCAGCTGATTCTGTTCTTCAGAGTGGAATCAGCTGCTTTGGAGGGAAAATATCTTAAAGACCAAACAAACCCTGCTTTAACAATCAATTTGTGTAGTGAAAAATCCATTTGTACTACAGGGTGTCCAGCTTCCACTTTTACAAACTTTTCCAGGTTATTAAGCATGCCAAAACAAACAGAAAAATCATATAAACATATGTCCGGAAATGCTTCGTTAAGCCGCTAGCCGCCATTTTGTTTTTTACACTTAAGAAATTTTATTTCTGTAACGGGGTGTTGTATGGAATTCATATTTGGCATGTACCTTAATCACACTAATGCGCATTTTTAGAAAAAATATTATTTTTTCCGATGTATATTTTCAAAATGGCGGCCATTTTAAGTTTTTAAACTCAAATATCTAAAAACCGTAAATTTTATAAAAATTTTACTGGACACAAAAAAGTTGACAAATTAAATTATCTAAACAGTGATACCAAGTTTGTAAGGATCCGGCAACAAATAACGGAGTTATGGTGGTTTTCCTGTAGAAAAACACTGATTTTGCTCTATGATTAATGCCAATTTAGGTTATTTTAAGAGAAAAATCTCAATAACTCCGTTATTTGTTGTCGGATCCTTACAAACTTGGTATCAATGTTTAGATAATTTAATTTGTCAACTTTTTTGTGTCTAATAAAATTTTTATAAAATTTACGGTTTTTAAGATATTTGAGTTTAAAAATTTAAAATGGCCGCCATTTTGAAAATATTGATCGAAAAAAAATATTTTTTTCTAAAAATTAGCATTGGTGTGATTAAGGTATATGCCAAATATGAACTCCATACAACAACCCGTTACGGAAATAAAAATTCTTAAGTGTAAAAAACAAAATGGCGGCTAGCGGCTTAACGAAGCATTTCCGGACATATGTTTAAAAATATGATTTTTCTGTTTGTTTTGGCATGCTTAATAACCTGGAAAAGTTTGTAAAGGTGGAAGCTGGACACCCTGTATAATCTGTAGAAAGGGAGAGAAAATCATAATGTGAAGAAAGTGGAAAAAACAATGAAAGTGAATAGCGTGAAAACTCAAAATAAGTTTAAAATATTATCTAAGGAAAACATTTGACAATGTCGCTCACCTCCGAGCGCGAGCTCCGCACTGGCCTGGGCCGACTCCTCACCGCTGTGCACCATGCACTGGTACATGCCGCGGTCATGCTTGTTGATGTCCTTCAGTACCAGCACCTCTCTCCGCTGGATGAAGTTGATCCTGGCACTCTCTATCAGCGGCCGGCGGTCCTTGAGCCAGTTGATGTTGAACCTGCCTTGGCCACCCTGGATGGAGCAGTTGAACATGGCCGTCGTGCCGCCGTCCACCTGCTGTGCAACGCGTTCAACTTAGTTGTAAAGGCTTGGCTTATGTGTAAACAAGTAAAGGTTAGGGTGGTTAGGGTCTGTTTAGAGACTTTGTACAAGTTATAAGAGTTTCGTTACCGCCATCGTGAGTTTCGTCACACTCATTGAGTAGGCCTATTGATATTTTAATTAAACATATATAAAGCCACTACAAAAAAATTAACAATTAAAAACAAAAATAAACAGTTCTAGTATTAACTGATATTAAAAAGGTCAAACCATTTCAAATAATCGTTATAGAAATTTAGTGAAGTTTCACTACGGTCAAGAAAATCTTTTCAGTGAAGCTTATATAGGCCTAAGGTAATTTTAAAATTGACAGTCTTAACTGTAGTACCGTATTCATAAAGGCACATGCCATTATGGAAGTCAAGAGAAAATTAGGTTTCCTTGTGAGTAATTGTAGAATTTTCACCAATCAGTTGATGTTTACATAACATTTTTTAACTGTTGTTTTTAGGAGGAATAAAACAGGTAACTGTTGCGGGGGGCAAAATAATCTTTTCTCTCTGGCATATTGAACCGCTATCAGAAAAGATGACTTGGAAGGTGTAATTGGTGTGGCAGTTTTGAATTTATAGTGTAGAGGAAACCACACTCAGCTTCTTGGAGTGACTCATGAACTTTAGTGGAGATTCCATTTCAACAAAACTCAAATTCTTCTCGACTAAAACGGGCAGTCAATGACAAATTTTGTCGGTCAATCTAGCAGACAGAGGCTGCAGAAAGAGAGCCATTCTCCTAAGTACACATCTTTGTACCAAGGGAGACCACTCCTTACCATATAGGTTCAGACGAGGGTTATCCACACTCTTCTGGTACTTGGGGTCTCGAAAAGAAAAGAATCAACATAGCTTTTAAGTCCCACCACTAAACATATTCAACATGACTCCGAGCCAATAAGGTGTTTGGTTGCCGTACCTGGTGCTGTGGTCGGATGTGCACCAGCAGAGGGGTCGCCACGGTCAGCACCAGCTCTCGCCGGTCCTCGCCCAGCCCGTTGTTGACGACACACACGTAGTGGGCGGCGTCCTCGGTCTGCACGCGGGGGAACTGCAGCACCGAGTCCAGCGGCCGCACCAGCACCGACCCCGGCCGTATCTCCTGCAGCGACGAGCCCAGCTGGCCGTCCAGCTTGCGGAACCACCTGCGACATTGGTCACAGGTAGAGGAATGACAACTCAAAATGCTATATCAGTACTTTGCTCCTTGGGATAATTTCACTAATGAAATACCCCCTGTCGCAGCAGACCTGCGTACTCAGCGAATTTCCAAATTAGTAATATTAATTTTGACCAGCTAAACTTGTAAACAAAATTTCATCACGTGCTCATAAATAGGGAAATAAATGTCTATTCTCCTTAAGATAAATATAGGGAAAGAGTATGCAGGTATGCTGCCATGGGGGACACTAAAAGTAGGTTTTTAGCATAGAAAAAATTTATTTCGACCATATAAAGCCATATAGTAAGTTTCATCAATATCTGTCCATAAATAAAAGAGTTTGCCTATTCTCCATATGATTAACATGGGAAAAGAGTATGCAGGTTTGCTGCCATGATAAGTACAAAAACCAAGATTTTTTACCTTAAATGGATGAATCTCAACCAAATGAAGCTAAATACCAAGTTTCATCCAAAAATATTGGTTAACAAGTGAAATATTAACACATCCTTATTCTCCATAGGATTAAAATTGGAGCCCCAAAAGACAATGTACTGTCTTTAGACTTTGTAATATCTCGGTAACCAATGGAGGTAGAGCAAAGCTTCAAAATACTAAATTGTGTGTTTTTTTTAGCTAAATCCAATGGTCGAAATAAAAATTTAAAATTTACATATGAAAAATGCAAAAAATTTTTAGGGTACAAAGTCCCCCAAAACTACCCCTTCCGGTAGGTCGATATGTCTGGTTTTCGAACTGATCCAAGTAAACGTAGGATTACACATCTCTACCAAATTCGGTGTCGATCGGACCATTTTTACGAGAGTTATCGTGTCTAGGGACACACACACATATATATATATATATATATATATATACATATATATACATATACATATATATATATATATATATATACATATACATATAGCTTATTCCCTATGGGAAATTCGCTAAAATTGAAACCACCTTTCCCACATTCCAAAGAAATACCATGAGTTAGCATCAACTAGCGTAACGTCTTAAGATGAAGTTTATTATGAGATGTACTAATAACATAAAACCCCTAAAACATTTCGTAATGTTTAGAAACAAAGCTGGAAAAATTAGTGATTGTTTGAAATTTATGTTAACTTTAGACTCAGGTTTGGGGTAAAAAGTTATGAAATCTCTTTGATTAATATGGGATTCTTATTACTTAAAATAAAAATTTCATGCAACCTCATGAAAATGCTTGAGAGAGTGAAATAACTTAAGTCTCTTTTTCAGTATTAAATTATGAAAAAATAACAAGTAAAGAGTTTTCACTCAAACTACATCTCTATTTATTTTTTGAGTGTTGAGTTTGACGAGACCCTGATTACCTGTAGGAGGGCGGGGGCGAGCCCTGGGCTGCACAGACCAGCTCTGCCGTCGAGCCCACCCGCACCGCGACGTTGGCCATCGTCTGCTCTATCCGCGGCTCCACGTTACCCTCCGGCTCTAACGGAATAGATTACATCATTACTTAATTTGAATAGTCCTAGAGGTCATTGTACATTTTCGTTGAACAGAGTTTTGTAGAGTTTCAAGTGGGTATAAATATATTTTAACCATTAACTATTTAATTTCCATCTAAAAATTTTCTTTCAACTTTCCAAATTTGATTAGTATATTGATAGCTATATATTGATTGCATCAATAGATTTTTCTCACATGATAGTATTGTAGCCTCCATACAATTCATATAGGCCTATTATTGATTGAAAAATCTATCAATATGCCCCATGGGATCAAATATCGATATATCTGATTAGAATGACTTTCTGTTTGAATGTTCTCTACAACTACTCAAGATAATTTTAATAATACTCAAGATATTCTTAAGTAATATCAACCATGAAAATGATTTTATACCATTTACTTTCTATTTTGAAAGTGTTTCAGAAAATGATGTTCGTAAATCTATTTTATCTATTAAGAGTAATGCTGTTGGCGATGATAATATTCCTATTAAATTTATCAAAGAAACTCTACCAATCACATTACCTATTATTACAATATTATTCAATAAATCCTTAGCTCAGTCAACATTTCCATCTCAATGGAAAATGGCTGTTGTTCGACCCCTGCCTAAAGTTGCATCACCTAAGTCCCCTTCTGACTATAGACCGATAAGTATTCTTCCTGCTTTGTCCGAATGTCTTGAGAAAATTGTACATGAACAAGTTTGTTCATTTTTAGAAAACACAAAAGCCTTAAACAATTTTCAATCGGGATTCCGAAAATATCATAGTACTACTACGGCTTTACTTCACATTACGGACGAAATAAGACTCGCTATGGACAACCGTCAACTAACTTCACTTACACTTTTTGACTTTTCTAAAGCTTTTGACTGTGTGTATCACCCTTTACTTTTGATAAAACTAAAATCACTAGGTATGTCTGATGGTACTGTTGACTGGTTCAGATCGTACTTAAGTGATAGACGACAATACGTTCAATTTGACAATACTTCTTCAAACTTTGGAAACGTGTGTAGAGGAGTACCCCAAGGTTCTGTTCTTGGTCCTTTACTGTTTAGTATTTACATCAATAGTGTATGTTCTGAAATAACTAACTCTAGATATCATTTGTATGCCGATGACTTACAAATATACTCTCACTTTGACAAAACTACTATGTATCAAGCTATTGATCGTATTAACATTGACATTCATTCAATTACATCTTGGTCTGTACGCCATGGATTGAAGCTAAATGCTGACAAAACTAAAACCATTATTATTGGTTCTAGTAGACTTATGACTAGTGTTGATTTAAATATGCTGCCAAAACTGAAATTAAATAATTCACCTCTGGATTACTGTGATAAAATAAAAAATCTTGGAATAATAATAAATAAAACACTAGGGTGGTCTGACCAAATCAACCACATCTGCAAAAAAGTATTTGCAGGAATTCACTGCTTGAAGAAATTTGCTTTATATTTTCCATTGGATATCAAAATTACTTTAGTTAAGACTTTAATATTCCCTTATTTTGATTATTGTGACTCAGTTTACAATGATTTACCTTTAGAACTGTCAAATAAATTACAACGCGCGCAAAATTATTGCATTCGATTCATTTTTAATTTGAGGTGGGATGATCATGTTACCGAATATTATGAAGCACTGTTACAGATGAAATTAATAGAACTTAGAAAATTTCATATTTTAATGATTCTCTACAACCTATACTATCCAATGGTCAACCAAGCTATCTGGCAAATAAATTTAATTTTACAGGCAATATAAGTATGAGAGAAACTCGCCATGGTGGCCTCTTACTAAATATACCTGCCCACAGATCATCATTTTACAATAAATCATTCGTTTTAACGGCATCTCGTTTGTGGAATGCTTTGCCAGCTGAGCTGAGAAATATTGACAGTCGTGCTCGTTTTGGGGCATCGTTGAAGTGGTTGCTTTCGGTTGATTCGTGGGGGATATAACAAAATTAAAATTGCACACAAACTATTTAATATACTTCCAATAAAAAATTATTCCTGAGATAAATTGTTTGGTATATAAACTACAAAATTGTATTTAAAAATTAAAGTTTGAAATGGTAATCGTTTGAAACTAAATTCTGTTGTATTTTTCTCAAAAATTTTCTTTAGTTATATTATGTCTTTTGTATTTTAATGTTACTTTTGATTATTGTAATTTGTTTGACTTAAGTGACCAAATTCTTGTATTTTTAACTGAGGTTGAGTGGAAGAGAGGACTAAATAGTCCTAACTATGCCTCAAAAAATAAAGCATTTGTTATTGTTATTGTTATTATTGTTATAATTTAATGGTTTAAAATTCCCATGTTTGGACAAAAGGAGTTAAGTCAGAGAGCCTGTACATAGATAATATAACATAGCCTCCTGTCTGAAGAATTTGTAAAATTTAGTACTTCCGATCCAAATTTTCATCATCAAACGCAAAATTCTTCTAATAATTACCACATATCTGCTGTACTAAAGGTTGAGGCTGAATAAAGAGATATGAGAACTAGCTGGCTGAATAATAAAATGCAAATAGGTTGGCGTTGAAGGTTGCCTTGTCAGGCGATGACGAACCTCTGACGATGATCTGGCCCGGTGAGCTGATCCTGCGCTCGCCCGTCACCTTGTGGACGGTCTGGCAGTAGAACTTGGCGTAGCTGTCCTCGGGCGCGGTGTCGCGGACGTGCAGTGTGCCCAGGGAGGTGACGGTGTAGCGGCCCTCGGGGTGGACGGCGGAGCGGCCCAGCAGGGGGTCGTCTCGCAGCCAGGACACCGTCTGCACCGTCGATCTGCAGGCAACATGCGGGTCATAGCTGTTATTGTATGCAACCAGATACTAACATCAAACTGTCAACGACTCCGTGTCAAATGATGTCTTAGTGACCCGGTAAAAAAGACAATTAAACCATATTATGGAAACCCAGACTTGATTTGTTTTTATGCCTTTACTGATAAATCGATAAATCCGTCCACACACATACAACATACTGTATGTGACAGTTAAGGCTACATAAGTCATCACACCCATGTTACACTCATTGTCAATAATTTATATTTACCTTGAAATATAGCAATCCAGCCAGCACAAAGCTCAACTCCCCCCTTCAAATCAGTCTATGCCTTCGACCATGTCCAGTGACGAGGTGGAATTGAGACCCACGTGGGCAAAATCCGGTACATTTTTAACTGTTCGTTAATTTGTGTGTTATGAATCATGTAGGGTATGTGTGAATTTGATATTTTGAAGTGGCTTTCACCGCCAATATATTTTATCACTTTGATTGCAACCTTTGTAAAAACTAGACGTTCATGTTGGCTTAGAGCCGAAACACGTACACGCCACACATAGCTTAAGGATTGTATGACTTAGGTAACAATTTGTTTTGTCTTTCTGAGCTCTTTGAGCTCTTGATCTCGATTATATGCGATGCGGATACGTTTCTACACTCTCACCATATCACGATAAATAAAAAAAAACTTTAAATAATAATAGGCCAAGGTTTATCAGAATTTACTTGTGTCTACTAGTTGATTATTAAGTCACATTTTAATAATTTCTTTAACAAATCTGCATTTTACACAAAATTTTTGAGGGAAAATTTCATAAAAATAAACGGTATCAGATTACTGACACATACTTTCTCCCAACAATAGGAAATAGTATATTTCGTCACAAGGGCCGAAAGTGGCGTTTTGCCGGCCCCGAGATCGTGTTTCAAGTTCGAGACGAAGTCGAGAACTTGAAACGATCGAGGGTTGGCAAAACGCTTTCGGCCCGAGTTATGAACGATATTTTTCATCACACTACACAATTCAATAAATTCTAAACAAGTGGAAAAATTACTTTTTCGTTCTTAACAAACAAAACATAACCTCAACTTCAATTAACCTAACGAGATGTACGGCTTGAGTTTCTGGTTGCTAGGCAACCACTTCACATCAGCTAAGGCCACCAAAACTAATACTCTAACGGGAAGTGACTACAGCTGATTCCAAGGGAAAAGCACTATTTTCCCATATACGTCATACATATTTAACAGTTGCTATCAGCTGCACCACTAACTACGGCACTGACTTGTTATTTGTTGTTGTTGTTGTTGTTGTTGTTAAATACCTTCTAGTCCGTTTTTTTAAACCTGATCCTTCTCCAGAAAATTGGGGTGGGTGAGGGGTTTAAACTGTAAACAAAAAATTTAAACTGTAAACAACACATTTAAACTCGTGACAAACGTGTGTCGAGTATCAGATTTCCTCAAATAACGTTTTAAATAAGTTATGATATCTTTCAGTAACTCCTAGTCATCTGTTATATTTTTAAGCCAAACCTATTCCTTGTTAAAAAGTAACAGTTCTAATGTAAACTGATTATAAAACGTCTGCTACCAATAATATTGTAAAACTGATACACATTATGTTGTGATGTAAAATTACCAGCTGGTATGCAACAGTGAAATAAAACAAAAACAACAAAAAAACCAACAAAAAAAAAAACAAAAGGCTTCAGCCAATGGGATAGTAGCAAGTATAAACAAACCCCCTCCACCATCTCTCCCTTGAAGGATCAGGTTTAAAAAAACGGACTATAATATTCTAGATTTCTCTGCTACCGTTTCCATTACCGCCCTAGGCCGGCAAAACAGGTGTTTCGTTGGTAGAAGTGAGGGTCGAAAACAGGTGATATCGATGTAGTGTGATGAAAAAGTCTTAAAAGCCTCCAAACATTAATGCCTTGATTGTTCAGTCAGCCACCAGTTGAGAAGCACGAGTTTAGACTCCACGCGCGTCTGTGACTTTTAACAACGTCCTGCTATTATCGCTAAACGAAAAATTATTTTTTTCCCACAACCACTTGACGTAGAGCGAAAATTTGAAATACTGGATTATTTCGTTTTTGAGTCCGCTTTGATGGTGACAAGTAAAATTTATTTCAAGCTAATAGTTCTTTTTAATCCATTTTTTTTTTAAATGATGCTGATGGGTCACTTATGCAGCAGTTTAATTTTAATAAACCAAGAAATTTAAAGCGAAATTGTTTATAGCTATTTCTGAGAAATTTTGATTTTGCTCATTTTTTAGGGTTTTTGTGGGTAAACTACAATTAAAAAAAATAAAATGAACCCCTTAAATAATCGTAGATTTGGATCTACATACAAAAATTCATCAAAATCAGACTATTGGGGCATTCTAGCTCTGCTTACATCCACACACACAAACACACCCAGGAATCACTCTGAAAACACTTTTTGGACTCAAGGGGCACCAAAACGGATAAATCCACCAATAACTCAAATTAAAAGATTTGAACAAAAACAATTCCTTCTATGATATGCTATGATATAGGGGGAGAAAGTAAAAATAGGACTGCTGCAACATTCTCTTCACACCATCCAAGAGACTGGAAGAAATATTTACAAACTTAGAAAGAACGGATTACATCAACTCAAAATTAAAAACAAATTTTTATACTGTTTCTAGTGCAAACACTTGAGTTTTTATATGCTGGCTTCAAAATCAAATTCATTTATTGTCACAGATATACGTTTTGTTTACATAGCAAGGCTACAAAAACAAGTGACATTGTCAAACTAACTAAAACTATAATTACTTATAATGAAAGAAAAAAATCAAAATACTGTACATTGGTTAGTCAATATTTCATTTGCTTCATTTGCTTAGAATGTATATCGTTGGTTATCCCCAGGTACTTACTTAGGCAAGTTAGGCATCTGACAGCGGAGGACGGCGACGTTGCCCCTGATAACGAACACGTTGTGAACCTGCAGCTTGTATGCTTGCACCACATCTGAAACACAAACAGTAGAATTAGTTATACGTCGTCCGTTCTACCATGTCACCTTAGGGATTGGGAAACCCTCACGCATACACACAGACACACACGAATGCAGCAGACTCGCCCATCAGGGAGAAGGCTCAGTAGAGAACTGATAATTTAGTAAAATACTTGTTCGACCAAAATTAATTATTCATTCGTAATCTTAATTTAATTTAAGAGATAATTGCACTGAATATGACGTAATGATGATATAGTGGGTTGTCTAAATTCAATTACTACCTCTTCAGAATCTACCGCTGTTTACAAATTACAATTATGAATTCAGGTACTAGTTAATTTAGAACATTTCGTACTTTCGTATGGACGCTATCGGAGTGCAAGCGTCAAGCGTTGAGGATGTTAGGTCCGGGTGACTGCGCATGAGTTTGCGTGCGAGAGGTCAAGTTATACTCAGGATTCATGGTAGGCTAGATCGACTTAAGGGCTATATTGACTGCGATCGAAAGTGTCCTACTTAACAAATACGACGTGGATCTGTTCTACAGGAAGAGCTAGTTATATTTTTAAACAGCATGTAGGATATTATCTGTCTAACCACAGCCCCTCGCGGCTCAGGCTACGTTACAGGCTTGCGAGCCGCGTCCTGTGACAAAGAGGAGTGTGGCATTGCTGAAAATAATGGACACGTTTTAAAACTGTATAGCATTCAATATAAATGTAAATAGAACCTTAAAAAAAACTTTAGACCTACAATAGATCTACACATTGACCTACGTAGCAAAATTAACCTAAGCTATTTTTAAAACGCTATTTAAGTTTGTTTGTCAAGAAATAATAGGGTATACTGTTAATTAGTTCTCATATTTATTGAATAAAAAATAAAAAAAACTCTTTTGAGAATTATTTTCTTGAAAAACTATATTTAGTAGAATACCTGTTTTCTGAAGCAAATTAGGATCTAGGATATACAAATCAAATAAGACACATAGTAATAATTTTATTTATAAGTAGACTACGTCATGGTGCAGGCTATGTTTATATGAAACTAGATGAAACCAGTCGTGCGTTGCTTTGAATTCAAATAAATTATTATGAGAATGGAATTTTAGTAAACGGAAATATTTTTAAATTCTGTTGATTTACTTGAAGTTTGAGAAAATTATCGTTTTCCATCATAGTAATTAAAAAAGAAATGTATATATTACTGAATGGTGTCATGACAAAGTGTACATAAAACCCTAATATAAGGCATGTTATCAAAATTACAAAAAAATTTTATAAGTAATTGGATCTTAAATGCATCAAAAGACAGTCTTCATCCAATATTTAATTAAGTAACCACCTGGTCATTGTTGTCAAAGCTTTATATTTTAAATAAATAAAAATTTTTTATTAACAATTTGTCGAAGTTGTTTAGCAACTACTAACTAGTCTAACAGTCTAATGTTTAAGTTGTTGTATGACACGCGTGCACGTAAATATTCCCCGTATACCAGATTTAAATACGCATTGATGTTAAAAATAAGGGAAGCACGAAAAGTAAATATAATTTTAAGTTCTACTAAGAGCCATTTGCACAGATAAATTGCAAACCGGATTAATTATAAATCTATTTTAAAACAATTCAAAACAGCTGGAGGTTTAGATTTAAACTATGCATGTGCAAGTAACATTTATGTTAAACTTGGGTTTAAACCTAAGATCCGGTTTTAAACGAAAACGGTGCAAACGGTCCATACAAACTTAAATCTTTCTTGTTTAAAACCCAAGTTCAGAAAGGGCAAACACAACCGAGCAAGCTCAGCTCGTCATCCCCCGTCAATAAATTTCACTTGCAAATCCGACACTTATTGCATGCAAATGATTTTGTGTCAGATCATACTTGCTCCCATAATTTATTCAGGAGTAAAGTTATATCACCTCGCTGAGGGATGAATATTTTGCCGGCTTTTGAATGCTAAATAGAAGTCAACGTAGGCAGAGCTTTACAGGTTATAGAATTTAATTAAAACATAATCAAACTATAATGGTCAGGTACCGGTTTTTAGGGACATCCTGTGTTGAAGAATGATTAGGTACCGGTAGTGTACTTGGCGCCACCAATTATTTGATGGGTGCGTGATGAAAACAATTTTGTTATCCAGGCTATAAAGTGATAGAACCAAGATTGGCATAATCAATGCATCCTGATTTGTACTGAGACTCGTGGATTAAGTGATTAAGTGATTAAATCACTCGTACTTAAGTGATTGAAGTACTTGTGTTAATACTTAAAGTAAGTATTAACACAACTTTAAGTATTGAACTTATCCGGAGACTAAAAACCTGACTTAACCTACACTTAAATCGAATTAAAAATGGGATTGTAACCGACAAGTAAAATTTATCTTGGTATAGGCCTACTTAGTTGCTGATTGTAGAAAACCCATGTTTATCGCAACCTGCACCTAAAACTGAAGAAGTCCCCGCTAATTCAAAATACTCTATTGTATAAGTTTAAATTTAACTTAAAAAATCAGACTCTTATGATCTAACATTTTTACGAAGATTTTATGATTTATTAAGAGTAAAACATTCAAATAAAAAAATGAAACGTAAAGGATTGCAGATATATCCATGACTTTTAATTGTTTTCTTAAAGTAATATTCGCTTGCACTTCTTAAGAAGAAAATACTACCGGCTTTTTCAGCAGAAACACTGACATAGTTTGAAGTATGTTTACTCGGAACGGATAAAACAGATAAAAGAAGTTTAAAACGGAGTAATGCATTGAACCGTCTTGAAAAACTTGGGCCGAGAACAAGAGATCAGTTTACATTTGAACGACTGAATCTTGTAAATGTTAGGTACAGTATTCATGGAACTCAGGATGTTACTTGCACTTAAGAAAATAGCGAGAATCTGAAAAGCTTATTATTATAGTCCGTTTTTTTAAACCTGATCTTTCACGAGAATATTAAGGTGGGGGAGGGATTTAAACTGTAAACAAAACATTTAAACTGTGACAAACATGTTCGAGTATCAGATTTCCTCAAATAACGTTTTAAATAAGTTATACTGTCTTTCAGTAACTCCTAGTCAGCTGTTATATTTTAAGCCATAAACCTGTTCCTTGTTAAAAAGTAACAGTTCTAAAATAAACTGATAAAAAATACAACTGCTACCAATAATAATGTAAAACTGATACCCAATATGTTGTGATGTAAAATTACCAGCTGGTATGCAACAGTGAAATAAAACAAAAACAACAAAAAAACTAAAGGGCTCCAGCCAATGGGATATTAGCAAGGATAAACAAACCCCACCACCATCTCTCCCTAGAAGGACCAGCTTTAAAAAAACGGACTATACTTGTATTTTTGTATCCTAAGCTACGTCCATTACCAATTACAAATAATGTACAAAAGTTATCTAATAGTAGGCTATAGATTTTTACAAAGGGAGCTGAAATAGTATATTTCGTCACAAGGGCCGAAAGTGGCGTTTTGCCGGCTCCGAGATCGTGTTTCAAGTTCGAGACGAAGTCGAGAACTTGAAACGATCGAGGGTTGGCAAAACGCTTTCGGCCCGAGTTACGAACGATATTTTTCATCACACTACACAATGCAATAAATATTATACTAATGAAAAAATATTTTATTCAGAGCCAAACAACTAAGCCAAGCATAACTACTAACCTAATCTAGCGGGATGCAATGTGTTTCCGGTTGCTAGGCAACCAATTCGTTTCATTGTTGCAGTCACATGTTTTTGTTATACAACGTGTTGTGAATGTTTTTATGTAAGGTCTAGGCCAGCTGATTTTGCAGGCCTAGGCCGGCAAAACAGGTGTTTCGACGGTAGAAACGAGGGTCGAAAACAGGTGATATCGATGTAGTGTGATGAAAAAAAAACTATAAACATTGTTTTATTAAGGTTTTATATTTTATATTTTATTTTGTAAAGAAAATGATATATATATAGCATAATGTCCAACATTTCCCAAATGATCTAAAAAAATATTTTTCTAACCAATAATTTCTTGCACTTAAACAACGAAATACCACTCATATAGTAGGCTATTGCTCATATCATGCCCATTCTTATTTAAAAGTGCGACCACTGTTCATATTTTGGAAAATAACTCAACCGTAGCATAAGACAGCTGTTGTTGGTATTTGTTATTTGTATACATATATAACCAAGAAATACAGATACTGTGTATATAAACAACAACATTTTTATCATACCCTTGTGATAAACGTTGTTTACGGAACAGTCAGCTGTGATCGAAACGAGTTGATTCCCGACTGGTTGGATAAACGTGTTGGTAAACAATAGTTTTCGGGACTATGCCTGAAAAAACTTCCAAGATTTTACACCACGAGCGCTGCTATTCTACTTACAGTGTTATACAATTTTAAAACATCTGATTGTTTTGCTTAATTTTTATAATTTGTAACAGAAAACCCTTCGTTCGTGTATGGCTATGTAATCGTCGTAATACACCGGCAATCAACTTTACTCTCATGGAACAGGTGAATACTCTATTACAAGGGTCCTAATCTTTGCTTTGGCCCCAAATTGTGTAAACTACCAATTACCACCGTATAATTGCTGTTTCACTGTTGATTACATTTTGTTTTGCAGTTCCTGAAACCTTTCATCACAGTGAAAGTCCTTTATCTTTGGCAGCCCATTACAATTTTTTAAAGCTTTCCATTTTCAGAAAAAATATATTTTTTTAATATTCAAGTAAGCTTTTAAATTAAAACAATAGTAAACTCAATGAATTTTAAATTTAATTACACACGAATACCATCAAAGTGATTGAAGGTATACCGACCAGGAAAACTGTGCATTACTATATCGAAATATAAAATTGCTTTGCACTTTATAATTTGTCTTTTATATAAATTTTCATGATCAATACGTTATTATTAAATTTGCAATATCAAAAAGATTATGAATTTTTGTACTTTCTCCAAATTATGTTTTAGTTAAAAAAAATTTTACTAGAGAATATTTTCAACTTGTAGTATATGTAGCGGGAAGATTGTTTTGACCTATAACGTGGTAGTGGTCGTAACTCGACGATGGTGGTTGTTGGTGGCGGCGGGAGGGGGGGGGGGGTGGGGGGGTTGATGAGCCACAGCGGAGATGGGGCTCCGATTATATCCGCCCCGGAATTGGCAGGGGATAATTATTTGTGTAAGTTGCCTTGGCCTTCAGACTATTTAACATAAGCTCTAACAATATGTAACAAAAATAATAATAGCAATAATATTTTGTGATTATTTAGTCATTATTTTGGTTAAAAATAATGAAGTAAAGTGAGTAGACAAAATAAGATTTATTAAAATTTTCATCAAACACCTTTCTTGAAAAGAAAATTAAGATCTATCAATGCACTAAATATTATATTTCTAATAAAAATAAATACCATTTATATTACATTGAATAAGCTTAGGTTTGATTTAATGTTACTAGTTTTAAAATAAATCTCTTAAGACGAGGTGTAATCAAAGACATTGTTGCAAAATCAGATACATTAAATCAAAAGTTTTTGAAAAATATTTTGCATGCAAAGATTAATAATATAAAACTGGTTAATATAAGCATATTTCTAAATGTATATTTATCCTATATTATATACGAGGAGTGTCTGAAGGGATGTTTGCTCCACGATCTTGGAATCCAGCGGGAAGATTTTGCTTAGACTTTGCATTTAAGAGTGTTTTGGCCCAAAAAAGTTTATAAACAGCATCAACCCGAGTGAAAAGCGAGTTTTGACTAAAACTAAGTTTACAAATCGTAATTTTGCAAATTGTTCTTATGAGTTGCTGTTTTGGTAACGAAATTACAACTAAAAGTAAATAAAAATAAAGGAACATGAATTTTAAGCAGTTTTTTAAACAGCTGTTAACTCTGAAGAGTCTTATGTAAATAGCTTTATTAACATGACACTATAAAAAAAGTGAATTGAAACCAACAAGCAAGGCTCGGTTAACCTGGTACTAATTTTAAATCCAATGTAGAAAGTCTCTTTTTATATTAAATTTTAAGAATAGGTTTATGACGTTCCTAAAATTTTCTTTTAAGTGATATTATTAGATTGTATATGAATAAACATTGTGAATAGAATTTCCTGAAACGACTAAATTCATGGTGTTGTGGTGGGAATAGGCCTACGAACTGGAGTTTAACTTTCTTCAAACTTCTTTTGGCAGGCGTGTTTAACCCGTTACTATGACAATTGCATATGTTTATTTCATTGCGATGCAAGAGTTGTATCGTGCAACATGATTTGCGAAATTTACAAGTAAAATTTTCTTGTTAAGTTCTTAACAAGTGCATAAAATCAGTATTAGTCAAAAAGTTATGTAACGTTTTAAATTTTGCATTAATGGCGGATAATTTTTTGCATGCACTATCACGGATAAATGAAAAAAAGTAAAATGAATACGGTACTCTTTGTGTTTTGAATATTTTTTAAATGGCCTATTTTAAAACTTGATCTTTATAACTGGGGTGGTGGATAAAATACAAATACACATGGTTTGATTTTGATTAATTTATTGTTAAGATAATAATCCTTAACTATGAAGAAATCAAAAGTGAATATTTTAATATTTTTCATGAAACTATAATTGTGGTCACATATCTTGACAATGTAATAAACCCAAGTTTGATGCAATAAAAAGCAATCGTTAATGATAATAATTCTCTCGAGTTAATGAACCTTATATTATCGCAGTTTATACGATAAAATCCATAATTTATTTAACGACGTCTAAAATAACTAATACTAAAAACATCTCTCAAAAAACTTCAAAGCATAGAAATCCTGAACTTTGCAAAATGAGGTTGGTAAACATAAAAAAGGTAAAGGCGTCCTAAAGCTATGAAAGAAAGTGACAATCGCTTGCTGAAGATAACAAGAGAGCAGTTTGCAGGGAAATCACAGAATCTTGTAAATGCACCATAATCTGAGCGGCAGCGGCATTGAGCAGCATCTCGCTCTATTGTCATTTGCATGGATGTGGACGCAAAGGACGGAAACGCTGACATAGACAAGACGTCGTTATTTCAACAAATATCTCATTTAGTTAGAATCCGAGACAAGTAATTACTAATTTTAAACTCGTAATCAGAGCAAAAATTGTTTGGTTGACACAATCTAATGCTATAAATCTTTAAAACAGTTGAATTTATTCTAAAAATCTATAGAGTCCCATTAAATAAAAGAGGTTTCAAAGAGAGGCTATAATAGACAAAACAGTATAGACGTAGTTTCAGAAAATTCGGATTATAATCTCAATAACATTAAACCAATTTTTCTAACGGATAACCATTCTCTCATTCAGTACATTCAGTACACAATCCCAAGTAAAATTATATCATGTTATATTCAAGATGTGTTTATTCAACACTAAATGAATGAAATATTAAATTTAACGAGTAAGGTAAGTCTAATTCTTAAATACTTTCTTTTTGTCTTCTCGTTGTATGATGCTAACGGATGGCTCTCTCATGTGAAAACACTCAAATTCTTAACGTGTTTATTTCAAAGCCCAAATTTACATTTATAAAACAGAGGACAAAAGAATATAACTATTATTATGAATAGTAAAGCTATTTTGCATGAAATTAACTTAGGCTGTTGGCCGTTGACATTCATAAACTCTGGTTTATATCAAAGGTTAGTTGGAGTTACAGTAAGCATAAAGGTTAGTAAGTTTTTTCTTGTTATCTACATCGTTGAGTTTTAATTGTTAATAGTTTTTGTCTTCATTGTAATGATTTAATTTATATTTATACCTTGGTTTTGTAAGAAAATTAAGAACACACTGAATGTTTGTGTTAAATTAATTATCACGAACGAGTATACACTCTGCTCCAAAGACTCTTGCCAACTGAAAAATTAAATGAATGCCTACTATTGTTAAACAAGAGGCTTTAAGGCAGAACTAAGCAACCTTCATTTGCCCAGGCCTAAACAATCAACAATGGACCTGTAATTATACCACGGTAATCATCCGCTGCGTTAGTGGCAGAGCTCAGTAGATTAAGCCACATGCAGGGTCTATCTGACCAATCACATTTCCTGCGGACGAAACAATCAGCTGGAATGGGAACCGCAAAGCGAGAGTGTGACCAGATTCTCTAAATTTGACCTTTATATAGAATATGGGTCATGTTTAATTAGTCAGGTTTACCTCTGTCATATAGCATTTAGTTCATTGAACCAGTTTTATTTTTTAAACAATACTTTTCACTCATCTCCATATTCTAGTTATGATAAGAATTTTACTAGAGGTATTTGTCGATAAAATAAAACAGTACAGCTTGTCTACAAATCGATGTCACCACTGATTTACAGATTAAAATTAAGTTACATTCGTATTCTATTTTAATTATACTTAAAATGTATGATTTTTTACACTGTAGACAAAAGTTCAATCAATAATTAAATCAATAATTAATTGTATTTATAGTTCAATTTAGAGCATACTTAAGCCCTTAATTTACGTAAATGAACTAAACACTCTAAAACGTCTCATTTAATAATATGTGGTTGGCATCAAGAAAACTATTTTTATCCCTTATATTTTATCTTTACTTCGATAATTTCTTCGCAACAAGTCACTGCGATATTTAAATGTACTTATATTTTTTGATAAATACTGTCATACCTTAATTATATTCATAGTTAGTTAAATAGTTCAATATTCATACAGTACTTTATAATGTTATAGGTTATAAATTAATGCATTTTAACTAAATGTTCGTTTGGGTATTTGTTAATTTTATGAAAGACCAATTTTAAACTTATTTAATGTCAGGTTACATAGATATGTTAATCTAGGTTTTATCTGTGTTATGGCTTGTTTGACAACGATTCGCATGATGTGAAGGTACTTATAAATGTCAAGCTCTCATTGTTGGCCTGTTTTATAGGCACTATACCTAAGGTGTGCGGTGTGCGTAATTAATTAGTTTACGCTGTTTATTGTCTTTTGATGTACTTAATTTCAAAATGAGTGAAGGAGGATGTTGGCTCCATTACCTTTGCATGCTAACCAGTTCTAACCTGGCCGACCACACATGGCAGCGCGGCGCGGCGTGCTCTCCACTCTTCTTGATGACATCGCTAACTTCCTGAACGTTATTGTAAAATATGTTTTTAACTATATGTCTCAAATTTGTTCAACAACTTAAACAATGTTCAGTTCTTAATGAAAATGTATCTAATTAAATTTTTTTCACCAGGTAACGTAAAAAGTACCAAGGACAAAACTAGGTATAAACAATATTTATTGACAAAATGTAAAATATTTAAGGTTAATTAAACATTATTTTATTTTGATGATTAACAATAGCTAATGACTCTTAATGAACTGATTGAATCAGGTTCTATAAGGTTTATGTTATTACGTTATATACGAAGGAAAGAATGTATTTTACTTTTTTCAGCCTTTAACGTACTCAATCAACACTTCAATACTTCAATAATTACTTCAATACTCAATACTTCAATCATATTTCAAAGTATAAAAAGGGGTTTTTGTTTTGACTACCTCTTGAAAGGTAAAATTTGTAAAACATTTCGAGATAAAAATTAGTTATGATTTTGAAACATGGGATTCCATCTGAAATGACGACAAGTCTCATGAATCGTGATAAGTAACATTTGCAAGTTAAATGAGCCCGCGATACTATGTTTAACAAATGACTGCCTCTGGTGTGAATGCGACACCATCAGTATTCCAACCAAATACAAAGGCTTACGGAGGGAAACGAAAAACCAACAAATTCGACATGATGTGAGAAAAAAAGTTAAAAAAGTTTCAATTCTTTAATTGTAAGGGGTAAGTATAATCTTCATTTTATACTTACTTGTATTTTAGATTAGCCAAATCGACCCCATAAAGTTTCTTACAGTTTCCTTTTGTTGAGTACATTTATTTTTAATGAAATATTAAAAATTCATTTTGATCATTCTATACTCGAAACTTATGTTTATATTGTAGCATTTCCCAAATGCAGATAATGAACGATAACCTTTATAACGTAGTAACGAAAAATGTGATTCAAAATCGTTTCTGCATTATGTATTTTTTTAAATATCACATTTAGGTTAGATCTAGGCCAATTATTCATGTTTAAGCAATTTATGGCACCGATACTTAAAATTAGTAGGCCTAAATGCCTATACAATACTAGGTTTTCAGTATGCAACGCATAAGCTAAATGTTAATTTTTGTAGTAAAAAGGATTTGTAACACAGTCTTAACAAATTATGGGCATATTTAACTCCTCCCACCATCCCATGAAGAAGTTGCTATACAGATAGTACACATTTGGGTATCAGTTTCAAGATCTCAATAGCTAATCAAAACTAATGGAAGCCTAAAAATGTGGCGCTGACACCAGTGAAATATATAAATTTTAATGAAAGACCTATAGACTATAAAATAAAATCTTGTTATCAAAATCTTTGTCCATAGTACAATCATTTAAGTCAGTTGACAGCTTACAATGATGTGTTAAAAAGTGTAAAATTAAATTATATATTATTATAAATTATATATTATTATTATATATAATATATTATTATTATAATTAATATAATTATAATTAATTAATTAATTAATAATTAATTATATAATTATAATTATTATATTATTACAATAATATATATTGTTATATATTATTAAATAAATTATATATTATTATTTAATTTTAAAATTTATTTTTTAACTAATTTTTGGTTTGGTGAAGACCACCATATAATTATGTTACTCGCCTACGGCTCGATGGGGGCTCCGCCCCCATGCCCCCTTTGGGGTGTCCCTAAATTCGTAAATTAATAAAAAGTCAAGTATGAAATTGGTTAGTTCCACGGAAGAACTGAACAGCCAAGACAGTAACAAAACCGTTTAATACACACAATTCACAATCGATAGTTAAAAAAGCTTTGAAAATCTCCTATGAATCGGTTTTAATAACTCTTCGTAGTTAAAATTTGTTAAAATATTTTGAGTGTGATATAATGATTGTTTATTCTGCCTAATTTGTTGCCCCAATTCCGTAATTTCTGTAAAAACTTGATGCAGTGAACGGGCTTGTTGAGGGTTATTAACTCCAAAGTGTTCGCTGAATTAGTTTGTAAATAAAAAATTTGAGTGTTAAACAGGTTAGCTTTACCAAAGAAGTGCACAAACAAGACAGTAACAAAAGGCTAATGCACACTTCTCACAATCAATAATAATTAATGCTTTTAAAGTCGTCAAAAATTGTTGCAATAAATCAGTGAAAACAATAAAATAACATTAAAATGAAATAATATAAAATCTGATAAACGAGATAGAAATCACAAAAGACTCCAAATTTTTAAAAAGATTCCCTAAAATCCGAGGAGGAACTTACTAAAAGTATGTAAATTAGTAACACCAGCCCCGACAATAGCTGAATTCATATTTTTAATTGTCCCTTAAAAGAAGGTAAGGTCCGCAATTTCTAGTTTTCGGTAACTATTCTGAAATCTGTTTTGAGAGCTAATGTGTAGAGATACGGCAAAATGTTCTGAAAACTGTAACCCATTAATAAAATATTTCAGTCATATTCAGCAACATTTTTCGATAGGATCAATCGTTTTGTCAGTAGAGTGGAAAAACTGAATACGCGATTGCAAAAAAATTAGTCTGGAGATTATTTACGCAATTGGTGCGATGTACGACAAAAAGTCACAGGACCAAAATCGTAGTTCATCCAATTCAGTACCGTAGTAGTCTCAAATCTATGAAAGGCCTAACAGTTTAGCCGCTAGAGCTGAAATATACTAAAATTACGATTTCTCTAGTTGCCCAAAAGCCCCTACTTATTTATCACAAAACTGGGAAAAAGTGAAAAATGTATTTTGAGAGTAAACGGAAAGAGATACGGCAAAGTATGTTAGAATCAAAATTGTAGATATTGAAAAGACCTATAAAAGTTGTCATTTAAACATTTTTGTAGGACAAACCATTTAGTCGCTAGGGCCCTAAATCTAAATATAAATTTCACAAAAATCAGTTTGGAGGGTTAACGGTACAATGTACGACAAAAAGTCAAATGACCAAAATTGTAGATCATCCAATTCCCTATCGTAATATGCTCTCATATTTCAGATAAGACTAACCGTTAGGCCACTAGAGCTGAAATACTAAAATTACGATTTCTCTAGTGGACCAGAACCGGTATGTTCCCACTACTTACGTTCACAAAATCCGGAAAAAGTGAAAAATGAATTTTGTGAGTAAACGAGTAGAGATACGGCAAAATATACAAGGGAAGAAATTGTAGATATTGAAAACATCTATCGAAATAAATCTTAAAAAAAATTTTACGACCATCGGTTTAGTCACTAGAGCCCGAAAACAAAAAACTGCATTTCATTATAAACGCTCTGGAGGCTTAACGGTGCGAGATACGATAAAAAGTCACAGGACCGAAATTGTAGAAAATTAAATTCCCTATCGTAGTATTGTTCTCAGATTTTAGATAGGACGAAGCGTTTGGCCGCTAGAGCCAAAAAAGTATAATTACAATTTCGAAAATCCGCCATTTTGAATTTTTTTAGTAGGTTAAAACTAAAAATTTGCAAGTTTAAGATTTTAACCTTAGCATTGACCGTTCAGGCTAGACGTATGCCAAATTTCAAGTCTCTAGCTTAAATAGTTACGTCAGAAATTCGTATCCCATATAAGTCAGTCAGTCAGTCAGTTACACATAGGGCTGTATAGTTTATTAGACTCGCCTACGGCTCGATGGGGGCTCCGCCCCCATGCCCCCTTTGGGGGTTGCCCCGAATTCGTTAATCGTTCTAAGTCTTAAGAACCGAACAGGCTAGTTGAGGCCTCCACCCCAACTCTATACTTATCTTCTCTGACTTTTTTTAATAGTTCAGGAAATCTTAAGCATTTAAGATATTCTCTTGATATTTAAATCTTAAATTTATACTTTTGTTTTATATTTTATAAAAAATGCTCAGGGTGTGTTTGTGGAGCTAAATTTCAGTCATCCAAGTGACATAACATTAAATAAAATATATTAAAATAACTTAAATTTTGTGAAAGAATTTTGAAAATACGCCCTTGTTGGGGTGAAGAGAGAGAAATGCTACAAAATCTTAAGGGCCGAACTTAAAAAGCATCTAAAAAATATAATGCTGCCAAAACATACATCGGTATGGCAGTATCTTTACCGGGTTTAACAAAATCACCAAAAACTGTACATAAAAAAGGTTAATAATTTAGTGTTTTCACAGTCTTTTTACTAATCTTGGATTGAAATCGGCCAATGGCTGCTTCTATAGAAAGAACTAGATATATTCACAGTTTATACCAAATTTGAGGCATGTATGTGTCATCAAAGTAAACGATAAATATTGAAATAGAGCTATTTTGTTGAAAGAATTTCGATAATGTGAAAGTACGCCAATCTTTACGGGTGAAGGGGGTGAGATGCGTCAAAACTGCATTGAACTGAACTTGTAGAACGTTTACAATAGAATGTAATACTAGCAAAACAAATATCAATATGGCAGTGTATTTGGCAGAATAAAGTAATTTACAAACACTTTACACGAAAAAATGTTAAGAATTTTGGGTTTTTCAAGTTTTTTTGACTTAATTATAATTTAAATTGGTTAATGGCTGCCACAAAGGTAAGATCTAGTTGATACCATAATATTTACTAAAATTCAAGCATCCGTGTGCCATATTAGTTACTAAAAATTTTTAAAATAGCGAGATTTTTGTGAAAAAATTTGGAAATTTTGAAAGTAAGCCCTTTTTTGAGGGTGAAGGGAGTGTGATACGGCAAAATTTCACAGGACTAAACTTGTAGAGCGTCTAATTCCTGACCATGAGTATTCCCTCAGATTTGAGATAGGACTTCTTGTTCAAAAGTTACAGCGTATTTAGAAAAGCCTTTCAAAGTGTAGATTTTACCATTTAAAAAAAAAACATTTTTTGAGGGGGTTAAAATTTGAAAATTCTATGTTTGGGGATTTTCCCTATGTATTGACCATACAAACTACATGTGTACCAAATTTAAAGTTTCTAGCTCATCTGGACTAAAATTACGATTTCTCTATTGGACCAGAACCCACTATTTACCTCTACTTATGTGCCCAAAATTGGGAAAAAGTGATAAATGTATTTTGAAAGTAAACGGGAAGAGATACGGCAAAATGTGTAAGGATCAAAATTGTAGATATTAAAAAGATCTATCAAAATTGTCTTTAAAATTTTTTGTAGGACCACCCGTTTAGTCACTAGAGCCTGAAAACCGATAACGGGGTTTCATTAAAAACGCTCTGGAGGCTTAATGGTGCGAGATACGATAAAAAGTCATAGGACCAAAATTGTAGATAATTAAATTCCCTATCGTAGTATTGTTCTCAAATTTTCGATAGGACGAAGCGTTTGGCCGCTAGAGCCAAAAAACTAAAATTACAATTTAGGAAGTCCGCCATTTTGAATTTTTTTAGTAGGTTAAAACTAAAAATTTGCAAGTTTAAGATTTTATCCTTAGCATTGACCATTCAGGCTAGACGTATGCCAAATTTCAAGTCTCTAGCTTAAATAGTTAAGTCAGAAATTCGTATCCCATATAAGTGAGTGAGTCAGTTACACATGGGGCTGTATATATTATAGACTCGCCTACGGCTCGATGGGGGCTCCGCCCCCATGCCCCCTTTGGGGGTTGCCCCGAATTCGTTAATTGTTCTAAGTCTTAAGAACTGAACAGGCTAGTTGAGGCCTCCACCCCAACTCTATACTTATCTTCTCTGACTTTTTTTAATAGTTCAGGAAATCTTAAGCATTTAAGATATTCTCTTGATATTTAAAGTTCTAATTTATACTTTTGTTTTATATTTTATAAAAAATGCTCAGGGTGTGTTTGTGGAGCTAAATTTCAGTCATCCAAGTGTCATAACAGTAAATAAAAAAAATATTAAAATAACTCAAATTTTGTGAAAGAATTTTGAAAATACGCCTTTTTTGGGGTGAAGAGAGTGAAATGCTACAAAATCTTAAGGGCCGAACTTAAAAAGCATCTAAAAAATATAATGCTGCCAAAACATACATCGTTATGGCAGTATCTTTACCGGGTTTAACAAAATCACCGAAAACTGTACATAAAAAAGGTTAATAATTTAGTGTTTTCACAGTCTTTTACTAATCTTGGATTGAAATCGGCCAATGGCTGCTTCTATAGAAAGAACTAGATATATTCACAGTTTATACCAAATTTGAGGCATGTATGTGTCATAAAAGTAAACGATAAATATTGAAATAGAGCTATTTTGGTGAAAGAATTTCGATAATGTGAAAGTACGCCAATCTTTACGGGTGAAGGGGGTGAGATGCGGCAAAACTGCATTGGACTGAAATTGTAGAACGTTTACAATAGAATGTAATACTAGCAAAACAAATATCAATATGGCAGTGTATTTGGCAGAATAAAGTAATTTACAAACACTTTACACGAAAACATGTTAAGAATTTTGGGTTTTTCAAGGTTTTTTGACTTAATTATAATTTAAATTGGTTAATGGCTGCCACAAAGGTAAGATCTAGTTGATACCATAATATGTACTAAAGTTCAAGCATCCGTGTGCCATATTAGTTAATAAAAAATTTTAAAATAGGCCTAGCGAGATTTTTGTGAAAAAATTTGGAAATTTTGAAAGTAAGCCCTTTTTTAAGGGTGAAGGGAGTGAGATACGGAAAAATTTCACAGGACTAAACTTGTAGAGCGTCTAATTCCTGACCACGAATTATCCCTCAGATTCGAGATAGAACCTCTCGTTCAAAAGTTACAGAGTATTTAGAAAATGCCTTACATGGTGTAGATTTTACCATACAAAATTTTAGGGGGTTAAAATTTGAAAAATTATGTTTTGCGATTTCCCCTTTGTATTAACCATACAAACTACGTGTGTACGAAATTTCAAGTTTCTAGCTCATCCGGACCAAAAATTACGATTTCTCTATTGTTCCAGAACCGGCAAAATCCCACTACTTATGTTCAAAAATCCGGAAAAGTGAAAAATGTATTTTGTGAGTAAACGAGAGGAGATACGGTGATATATGTAAAGATAAAATTTTTAGATATTTAAAAGATCTATCAAAATTGTTATGTAAAAGTTTTTTGTAGAACAAACCGTTTAGCCACTAGAGCCCAAAAACCAAAAACGGGGTTTCATTAAAAACGCTCTGGAGGCTTAACGGTGCGAGATGTGATAAAAAGTCACAGGACCAAAGTTGTAGATAATCAAATTCTCTATCGTAGTATTGTTCTCAAATTTTAGATAGGACGAAGCGTTTGGCCGCTAGAGCCAAAAAACTAAAATTACAATTTCGGAAGTCCGCCATTTTGAATTTTTTTTAGTAGGTTAAAACTACAAATTTGCAAGTTTAAGATTTTATCCTTAGCATTGACCATTCAGGCTAGATGTATGCCAAATTTCAAGTCTCTAGCTTAAATAGTTATGTCAGAACTTCGTATCCCATATAAGTGAGTGAGTCAGTTACACATGGGGCTGTATATATTATGGATATAGTAGAATTTGTAGACTATTTAAACTCAAAAGATTGAATGTATGAAATAGTTATTATTCCTAAAATATACCGATAACAATGTGATTAAATAGATTCTATAATTTGACAAATACAGATAGTGTGTTTTAAAACAATATTTGTGGGCGTATTTTAGTCATAAAGCGCTTTAGTAATTTTGAATCTAGGCGAATCCGTCCTTTTCAAATCAAAGAGTCATTAGTGAAAAAAAGTTCGTTTGAGAAAGTAACTAGAAACTTTTGATAATTTTACAATATTGGTTTTAGGTCCGGAATCAATGCTACACATTGGTAGAGAGTTTTGAAACACCATCTATTTTCTATATAGACGATAATTAGAAACAGTCCGTATATTCATTTTCTATTACACAACTTTTGTTATGGTTTGGACAGTTTCGATGAGTTTGAGTGGAAACTTTGATGTGGGCCGTAATTGGTCAAGTCCATTGGTAATAGCTTCGCCAGTTAGTTTGGAGGTTGGCGGTTGCAACTAGTGTGGAGATGTCAAGTTGGTTTTTTGAACTTTCAGGAATTTTTGCCCGTTATTATTTAAAATAAAACCAAACTTAAGTTTAAATACATTTTGCATGGAAATAAAATAACATACAACACGTATTATCTTTTATTATCCTATACTATAATATGAATAAGGTATATTTGTATGTATGTATGAATGAATATGTGTATGCACATGGATGTCTAAGACAGCTCGAACGGTTTTCTTCAAATTTTGCAAACAACTTTGTTCTTGGATAAAAATAATATAGTATTTAGAGGTTTACACACCATTAGAAAAAAATCTTGTTTCTTTATAGTTTAATTAAAATTCTAAAATTTTAACATTTGTCTTAAATAGTTGATAATCAAAACTAAGAAATAACGGAAATATCTGACTCAACTGTCAAAATACCGACCACTTGTTCAAGGATTTAATTTTGCATTGTAGCCAGTTTCAAAGCTACTGAATGATAGGACTATAATCAAAACAATAGAACTTTTTTTTATTGTTCCTTATACTGGTGATTATGAATGTTTAGATAAATAAAAGTAAAAGGATAAAACATCTGAGCAATTTATAGAATTGCTTTATTGTTGTAATACCCCCATCGCAGCAGGCCTGCGTACTCAGCTAATTTCGAATGGAATTTTGGTATTTTTTTCTATTTCCCAATAAAAACCATGGGGTTGAGTACATAAGTTTGCCCCATATGGGTTTTATTAGTAAATATAAGTTAAACCATACATATTAAATGTACATACCAAATTTTATCAAGCTATCAAGCTATGGTATACTTTTTAATTTCCTCATAAATCCCATGGTGGTGGGTACGTAGGTTTGCCACCATTTAGGCTTTGTAAACAAATATAGGTTAAACCCTTCCTTGTTAATAAAACAACATATCCAGCTGTGTCAACAATAGTAGCAGAGCTAAGTAAATCCCTTTTTAACCCCATTTCTCTTTACAGCTTTACATTTACTTTGATCTCTTTATGCAGGCTGATTCAAAAGCGAGACCAGTTTCTGAAGAGGCCAGTTACAGCTTTTTACCATTCAGGCGAGATTTTATTTCCAGACTTTGTACTATACGATGTTTTGAATCTTAAACAGAAAATTCCAACTTTCATAGTAGGCCTATAAAATTATTTTGGGTATATAGTGTATAAGAAGGTATAATGTTAATGCTTTTGTTTGTAAGACAGTAAAATATCACGGAAATAATAATCTGTAAAGCAGGTGACATGGGTTTGGGGTTGGGGTTAAAGATATGATGTATTACCAAATCAATAATCTTGATTCTATATGCACAATGATGTTTTAATTACACACTTAATAAGATTTACAAGATTCGAATTTATAGCCTGTAAGCTAATTTATGGGTACGTCTTTGATTGTAACCAATGTTTTGCCTTCCAACCGTTACTAATATACATAAGAGTTTTATACCACTGAAACGATTTAATTTATACTCAGAGACATTTCGAAGCAACATTTCCTTCTATAACAAATAGTTTCCTTGACGTTGTGAGGAATCACATTAAAACTTTAACTGGTTTTAGGTCTAATGAAAGCACTTTGAAATGGAATCAACCAAAGTTTAATAAGGCGTGATTGTGTAAGTTAATGATGTATCATCCAGAGAAGTTTTAAGTTAAAAGTAATTACAGATGTTATAAGCCCAGCTCCCAAAAGATAAGGACATAACAGTTACTATATTTTTAAACCATGTATTTTAATGTTTATTACAGAACTTAAACTACAAAAAAGTTTTCTTACATCTAAAATATACCGATTAATTGTTTACAACTTGTAAATTACACTACTTTTAGAGTGATAATTTTGTAGTAAATTGTATTATTTTCCATAAAAAACATCAAAGATAGTACTAAATAGTGAAGGTATTTCTTTGCTTGGACAAGATTAAATAAAAAATGTTTTTAAGTTAAGTATAAATAAAAAATTCACTGATATTTGTCTTCCAAAACTTTGAACTTAAAGTTTAGTAGTTGTTTAGATAAGACTGCTAAAATTATTCCTGTAAATAAATAATAATAATAATAATAATAATAATAAAACAATTAGTGGGATGCTGTTTCAAGCTAACTAACCTCAAATATATTAAAAAAGAAAAAGTTGTAAATGCTAGTTCTAGAAAGTTCCTTGGATTATCTTGACTAATAAGACTTATAATCATATTAGTAACACAATTATTATTAAAGTTTATATTTGTTAAAGCGAAAGTAAATTAATTAGGTAAGTGAAGGAAAATAAAAATATCTACTTAACATAGTGTAGTAAAAATATGACTTCATAAAATAAAAAAAATAAAAAATCATAAAATAAATCTTTCGTTTCATTGTATTACGTTTATATATTGTTTTAATTTTTTTTTATTACATAAAATATGGAAAAAATTAACTCATTCACTGTGTTTAGGTCGTTAAAAATATGATTCAGAATTATTTGATAGAAAAAAAGTTTCTATTAACATATATTCCACAATATTTTTGACACAGCGTCTTATACGATTTACAATCGGCCTTCCTTTGTGATTGATAGAAAATAAATAAAATAAAATAGTTCATAAATCTAAATTTCCAATGTTTAGTCTGAAAACAATTTGTTTTGAATACTTTATTTTCTCTCTCATATGAGTTTGGATTGAATCACATACAACAAATATTATTACTACCTATAAAAGATTTGGTATATTCTTATTTCAATTTTTCACTTACCGTAGTCTCTTAATAATTAACTTGAGCTTTTCATTTTTAAATACTTTTCGTTTCACAGATAAATTATAATTTTATGAATTTATCGCATTTCACCTTGCACAGGTGAAACGCGAAGAATAATTTGATCTACAGATCAGAGTTTGGGATACGGATTATACCTTAACCCGATATTCCTTTGTAAGGCGAGAAAGCGGTTTATCGCACTACACGGTATAACAGCCGCACGAGGAGATCCTTCGTTTGTTACACAAGGGTTTATGCGATCTTTCCCGCGGAATCGTGTGAATATCGACACCTGTACGTCTCGGCTAATCTAGCGTTTGATAAAACATTTTGTGGAAATCTCATGTACAGTAGAATATTTCCACCTGGTTTTTGCGTTTTTAAATATAGGAGGCCCGTGTTAAGCTTGATATAAAAGTTAAAATCAATAAAAAAAATAATAAATACAAGATCTAATATACAAATAAAGTATAAGGGATGCATAACAAAAGAAAACCAAAGTGAATGAGTAGAAATGCCAGTAAAATTAAACAAATGATTATGAATGGTGAAGTAGTTAAGTATTTTCTTCCAGTTGTGGTAACATTAAACAAATTCGTATTTGTTAAAAAAAACTCAATGAAACCCTATGATCTCATGGCCATATTTTTTCATGGGACCTTCAGGTATGAAAGTAATAATTATTGCAGTTATCAATTATAAATCTTAGTAGCAAAGATTAAAATTTTGTTCTGATGAAGCTTAGAAAATAAATAAGTCAATAAATGGATAAGTCAACCTATAGAGACTTTTCCCTCAGGGGCAGTGGGCTTTCCACTGTACGGGTGTTTCTTGGTGACCCCGGGGTACCTGAGCCAAGCTGTGAGACCCTCCTCACAGTTCTTCCCGAGCTAGGGCCTTTCTTCTCATCTTTCAGGTCTTAGCTCACCGTCTTTATTCTTTCCTGAGCTAACCTTGCTCACCTTCTTGTTTTCGACCCCGAATCAAGGGTGTCTTTCCACCTTCTTTCGACCGGCGCATGCTGGGGGGTCCTGGGAGTGTCCCTGTTGTGTTGCAGGGACTGATGTGTGCCTCGCACTGCCGATGGTCTCCTCCAGTGTGTCGTCAGAAGCCAGCCGCTTCGGACCTTAGTCAGGGAGTGCGGCATGGATGCAGGGATCGGACTCTGCATTGCCACAGTGCGACCCCCAGCACGTCCGGCACATTTTGTGTATCGGTGCTGGGCAAACGGAGGTTCGGGCCCCGGAGTACCGGGGTAGGAATGTCTTATCTCCTACGGGGGGTAGACCTCCGAGGGTGTACCCGCTCTCGGCCGATGAAGGGCCGCCTCTTGCCGCACGATGCGCTGGTGAAACAAAAGTATGGATTTTAAAATGCAAAACACGAACAATGATGAGATAGAGCAGGCCGCCTTTAAGCGCAGCTCAAGACTGCAGAGGTCTCCGACCTTGAACACTGGAACGCAGACGAAGGGTATTAAAACCACCCCCCCCCCGCCGGTGCCATTCAAGGCTCTTGGTTGTGCCGGATCGTCGTCCAAATCCGGACAGAAGAATGAGGAGATCGGTATGGCGATGGAGGTGGCCGAGCCGGCAACACCATTAGCCAATATCCAAGAAATTCCTCCCAGGAAGAGCCCTCTTCGTGCGGCATTCGAGCTGCAAATGCTTCGGCAGCAGCAGGACGACGCCCACGAGGAGGAAGACTCGCGTCTGAAGAAGATGAAAGCTCTTTTGAAGGAGATGGCCAAGGCCCTCTTAATTCAAAAGAACGTGAACAAGGCGATAAAAGAGGGGATCCCGAAACTCGAAGATGCTATAGAAGAAATCGAGGAATGCCGGAAAATCAGGCTAAAGGCAGTGAAGCAGGAGCGCGATGTCACGAACCGAGTCATCTCTGCTTCGCCTCAAGCTCACCTGGCTGAGTCCCAGACTCAAGCCAGAAAGCGAAAGAAGAGGCAGAGCGGTTCTTCGCCGGGAAGCCCTGAGCTTGTTGAGGTGGTCTCAGTGCCGAGACCGGTTTTTGTCACTGCGGCATCGCAGACATCTCCTGTCCAGGCTACTGAGTCCGCCCCGGGCGCTGCCGTGATTCCAGCGGCTACTCCTGCAGAGGTTCCTGCTCCGGCGGCTAATCCTGCCTTGGCAGCAAACTCTGCCTCAACACCTTTGGGGGGCTGGAAGACGCGCCTGTCTAAGAAAGAAAGGAGGAAGCAGAAGCAAGCGGAGGCAGCTTCGAAAAGTGCGTCGAGGGTGGAGCAGACGCAAGTCTCAAACCCGGTTGGGGAGGCCTCTGGCAAGTCTGCCAGAAAGCCTAAACAACCCAGGCCTAAGAAGCCCAGGACGGGGGCAATCTTGATCAAGCCCTTAGGGGGGCGATCTTTTGCCGATGTTCTGGGTCAGATTAGATCGCAGGCCAAACCGGAAGAGACCGACACCGTTATCAAGTCTATTCGGCGAACCCAGAACGGGGATGTCCTCCTCGAACTGGGGAAGTCGAGTGACAAGATCGGTTTTGCCGCTTCCCTCAAGACTGCACTTGGGGACAAAGGCTCCATCAAGGCCCTAGAACCGAAGTGTTCGGTCGAGATTCGGGACCTTGATGTCCTCTCCACCGAAGATGAGGTGACCTGTGCGATCCAGGTGGCACTCCCGGAGATACCAGCTGATGGAGTGAGGGTATGGCTGACAAAGCCTAACCGAAGTCAACTCCGGATGGCTGTTGCTGAGATGAGCGAAAAGCACGCCAATAAGCTGCTTAGCCTTCAGCACCTCAGAGTCGGTTGGGTCAGTTGCAGGCTCAAACGGAGGGTGGTAGTTTCGAGATGCTTCCGCTGTCTCGGTTTCGGCCACTCCTCCCGAAACTGTAAAGGGCCCGACAGGAGTGCCAACTGAATGTTCCTCGAGCCCCTCCTGCTTCCTCTGCAAGGATTCAGGCTCCAGTGCCCTCGGTCACTTACCCGGGTCTGGTCAGTGCGGTGCCTTCAGAGCCGCACTTGAACAGGCAAAAGGCAGCGGCCGGTAATTCGCATCCTCCAGGCCAACCTTCATAGATCCTGCGTAGCTGATAACCTTCTAGATCAGCTCGCCCGAGAACTTGGTGCTGACGCGCTCCTTATCAGTGAACAGTATCGGGACAGAGACCCAAACATTTGGATCTCCGACAGCCTCGGTACTGCTGCATTTTGGGCACGTAATACACGAGATGTTTTGGTGCGGAGTCACGGGCGCGGCCGAGGATTCGTCTGGGTTCGGTGTAGGGACGTGACTATCTTCAGTTGCTACCTCACACCAAACGAGGCCGTCCAGGACTTCCGCGACAAGATAGATAGCCTAGAGGAGTGCGTTCTCGGCACCACCGGGCATGTCGTCGTTGGTGGCGATTTCAACGCCAGGGCCGTCGAGTGGGGAATGCCCTCTACCAGCTCCCGGGGGAAATACATCTTGGATTTCATCGCCAGGGCTGGTCTTGTCGTCCTCAACCAGGGCGACACACCTACTTTTCGGCGCCCCGGGCAGAGAGGCACGATCCCCGACGTCACCTTTGCGTCTGAGTCGCTCCTTCCGAGGATCTCTGGCTGGAGGGTTGTGGAGGATTACACGGGTAGCGACCACCAATACATCGTTTTTGACCTGCATGATCAGGCAAATCGTAGAGTTTCCGCATCTCGGGAAGGGCCACGCCGGTGGAACACCAACAAACTGGATGTGGTCAAGTTCACCGAAGTCATCTCTCGGGGAGCGCAGGGGAATCCTGGTGAGGCTGGGGCCGAGGCACTAGTAACATCCACGATGGAACTGATCGTCTCGGCCTGCGACCAGTCTATGCCGCGAAGGAAACCCCGACGCGACAAACAACCCGTTTACTGGTGGACTGAAGAGATTGCGGAACTCATAAGAACATGTTTAAGAACTAGACGAGCCGCCACAAGAGCGAGAATTCCCGCAGACAGAGTTCGTAAGTCGGAGGCCTATAAAGCTGCGAGAAAATCTCTCCGCCAGGCGATAAAAAGGAGCAAGGCGAATAGCTGGGGGAGACTTCGTGACGACGTTGACTCCGACCCGTGGGGCCTGGGTTACAAACTTGTAACACAGAAACTCGGCGCCCGCTCTCCACCTTCCATCATGGAGGGCGCCACCATGGGGAGGATCGTCGCTGCGTTGTTTCCTGAACATCCACAGCGACCACCGGTTGACTTCGGACGGGTAGAGGACGTTCCACTCTTCACTTTCGAGGAGCTGGAAACCTCCGTTCTCTCCCTGAAGAGCAACAAGGCTCCTGGCCCGGACGGGATTCCCAGTGAGGCTTTAAAGAAAGTATTTTCAATCAACGCTGACTTGTTGTTGAGAATGTACAATGCCTGTTTGGTAGAAGGGGTGTTTCCGGCTCCTTGGAAAACAGCCAGGCTTGTACTGATCAGCAAGGGCAAAGGTGATCCCGAGCTGCCGTCGTCCCACAGGCCTCTCTGCATGTTGGACACGGCTGGAAAGCTGTTCGAGAAGCTGATCCGTTCCCGCCTGACTTCTGCCGTGGAAGCTGCCGGGGACTTATGCCCCCGTCAGTACGGCTTCAGAAAGGGACGGTCAACGATCGACGCTGTCACCGAAGTTCAGAGAGCTGTGGAGAGAGCCGAGAGCCACAACCATTTCTCCCGCCGAGTAGTGCTTCTTGTTACGCTTGATGTCAAGAATGCCTTCAACTCGGCGAGGTGGGTCGATATGCTGGATGCGCTTCGCAACACCTTTCGTATTCCTGCATATCTGTTGCGGCTCATCGAGGATTATCTACGCTCTCGAAGCCTGATTTATGACACGAGGGACGGAACGCGGACGATGGAAGTCTCTTCTGGTGCCGCACAAGGTTCAATACTCGGCCCGGATCTCTGGAACGTTGCCTATGACAGCCTCCTGAGGTCCGAGATGCCTGAGGAAACCACTTTGGTTGGGTACGCCGATGACGTCGCAGCTCTTATTGCTGCACGCAACGTTGAGCTGGCCCAACTGAAGTTGAACCGAGTTATGCGGGTGGTCAACAACTGGATGTCCGATCACGGTCTCTCACTTGCTCTCAGTAAGACGGAGATCGTGATTCTCACGAAGAAGAGGATCGGCACCGTCGTCCCGTTTCGAGTGGGAAGGGAGGTGGTCACATCAACTCGTGAAGCCAAATACCTCGGGGTTATTGTGGACACCAAGTTATGCTGGAGGGATCAGATCTTCCGTACGGCGGACAAGGCCGCTAAGGTAGTGACTTACCTTAGTAGGCTGATGGCCAATGTCGGGGGTCCCCGATCCAGCAGAAGACGTCTGTTGATGTCCGCGGTCCAGTCCGTGCTTCTTTACGGGGCAGAGGTGTGGGCAGGCGCTCTAGATAAGGAGTACTACAGGTTGCGACTCGCCCGGGTTCAGCGTCAAGCTGCGCTCCGGGTGTGTTCCGCCTACCGGACAGTGTCCGAGCCTGCCGTCCTGGTGGTCGCCGGAGTCATCCCTGTCAAGCTCTTGGCAGGGGAGAGGAAAGCGATTTATCAGAGACAAGGCGAGATCGGCAAGGACACGGCAAGAACAGAAGAGCGCTCCCGAACCTTCCAGCAGTGGCAACACAGCTGGGAGCACGACACCCGAGGACGATGGACTGCGCGACTTATCAAGCAGGTCCAACCATGGGTGGAACGGCGGCATGGGGAGGTGGACTACTACCTGACCCAATTTTTGACAGGTCACGGCTATTTTCGGTCGTACCTGAACCGGATGGGAAAGACCGGTTCACCGGACTGCATTTATTGCCCGGGTGTTCCCGACGATGCGGAACACACATTCTTCCGCTGTCCCCGTTGGGAAGGGCCCCGCCTGGAGGCCACACAAATCTTTGGCGCATTTTCGGTGGACTCGGTCTGCCAAAAGATTTTGGAGGATGAGGGCAACTGGGATTGTTTGTCACAGTTCGTCCGGGGCATCCTCCTGGAAAAGAAAACCGATCTGGACCGCGAAGTGGCCCAGACCCCTTGATCGAGCGGCTGGATAAGGAGCGAGCCCCACGGGCGTAAGCCAAATTTAGGCCTAGCCTGACGTAATGTGATAAACAATTCCAGGTTAGATTCCTAAAGAGTAGAGTAGGTTTTTTAGTGGGTAAATCCGTTTTTTTAGGGGAGCCCCACACTACAGGCTGGCCACCTGTGTGCGTAATGCATTTTGCCGCCTCTCCCTCAAAAAAAAAAAAAAAACCTATAGAGACTTTCTGAGTTTTAATGCTTAACAACAACATGCACTTTGACCCATATTGAATAGAAAGGTTTCATCGGAAATCCAGCTTTTGTAAATTTTATCTCCTCACATCTAAATTACAAAAGACTATTTAAACTATCCTCGCAAGTTGGACTTGTGGAATGACATATTTCGTTTTCTAGTTTCAAAAGAGACGAATTAGCTTAAAATAACAGAACTTAGTATAAGGAATTAGTATTTAAAATATTACTATTTTAAAGAATAGTAAGAATAGAAATGTTGTCTAGCGTGTTTTACACTTCCGTCAAGATACATTCTTAAAACTCCTAAAAATAATCTTTACAAATTTCATAATCCATCCGACGCTTTCTTATTTTACTCGCACAAAAAAAGAACCTTCAATCCAATCAGATCACGTTTCTAAGTTGCTCGCTCTCCTTTTCAGATTATGTCAGGTTCGGCTATGGCGTTCGTGATAGAGCCACTGCTGAGCGTTCATGGGAAACGTATAATTTATTATCAAACAATCAACATGGTTTTCGGAAAGGGAAATCAACAACTACAGCAATGATTAAGCTGGTTGAAGATGTAATTGATGGTCTTGAGGAGGGTGAGCTACAAACAACAATATTTTTGGACTTCAGTAAGGCTTTTGACTGCCTTAGTCATAGCCTTATTATTCAAAAGCTGGAAAGCCTAGGTGTAAACAGTGTTGCAAAACAATGGTTTGAAAGCTACCTTCAGGGAAGAAGGCAACTAGTAGAAATTAGACATACTAGCGGAGGTACCACCTCAGAAATTAGATCCGACCTTTTACCAATGGAAAGGGGAGTGCCACAGGGATCTGTTATGGGTCCTGTCCTTTTCATACTATTCACTAATGATATGTCACAACATCTAGAAGAATACTGCACACCCTTGCTTTATGCTGACGACACAACGTTACTCCTCAGTAAAAAGACATCAGATGACATTGCAGTGACGTCCTATATTGCTCTAAACATGGCCTACGAATACTGCTATGGAAATGACCTTGCCGTAAATCCCTCAAAAACAAAACAAATGGCATTTGGAAGGCGGGCAGTAGATGTGCCAACTCTCCCTGACATAGAAGCAAGCACATAAGCAAAATTCCTTGGAATTACGATAGATGAAAACCTTAGTTGGACGCCACATATTGATAGTCTGAGTAAAAAACTGAACACCGGACTATATGTCATTAAACAAATAAAAGCAATATGTAACAATCTAACCGCTAAAACAGCTTACTTCTCTCTTTTTGAAACACATATACGATATGGACTTATAGTTTGGGGAACATCTACCACAATATTAAAACGAATCCTAATCCTGCAAAAAAAAGCCATTAGGGTCCTTTCTGGCCTGCATAGTCGAGAATCCTGCAGAGAAGCTTTCAAAGCGCAAAAAATCTTAACAGTGGTTGCACTGTACATTCAAGAAACAATCGTGTATGTTGATGCTGATAATATGCCAAGACTCAACAGCATACACCAACATAATACAAGACACGGCACAAAGTACATCTTGCCCAACCACCATCTCACACTGTACGAGAAAAAACCTTCGTATATGGGGAGAAAATTATTCAACCACCTACCCCAGGATTTGCGCTCTAAGAGGGGCAAGGCGCTAAAGTCTTCACTGCAGAGATGGCTCCTAGATCGACCCTACTACAGCTTGGAGGAGTTCCTACAGGGAACCCTGTGAAATGTTGACAATTTGCACCACAAAACCACCAAGAAAAGACTCATTTTTTGTAATTTTTTGTATCTTTGTTAAAAATTACACTATTTGTAATCTTAAAGATGACAAATAAAGAGAGATTGTGATTGTGATTGTATATAGCAGGTGTATTCTCTTAGTCAAATTTGTACACATTTGAATACTAACCTTTTGCTCTATGTTCACTATTAAAAAATATTATGTTCTGCAAATGTATATACTTTTAGTGTGTGTTTTGTATATATTGTTTGTACTGTTAAATATAAAAATGCAAAGCCATTTCTTGAGTACACAACTAGAACTTAATAGGCTAAAAATTTCAAACAAAGATCACGAGTGTAAACATTTACCATGGAATTGAATGAAGACAAAAATAAACGTGTGTAATATTCTGTGGCTGTTGCACTAAAGGCAGATGGAACGCCCGGGACCCGAGCAACGGCCCTTACAATGTGCTGAGTGAGTCGTAAGGGCTGGTCCCCTCAACGGCTGTTCAATGACTAGCTCTGAATGCTCATTGCTAATCTTGTCAACACTCGTACTATCTTCATTTGCATGTTGAAATAAAAAAATACTATTTTTATGTTATTATGGTTGAAAGATAGTTTTACCTCTTTTACCAACAATATAATTGTAAATACTTTACTCGCCTACGGCTCGATGGGGGCTCCGCCCCCATGCCCCCTTAGGAGTTGCCCCCTAGTTTGAATTAATAAAAAGTCAAGTTTGAAATAGTTTAGTTCCACACAAGATCTGAACACCCAAGACAGTAACAAAACCATCTAATACTCTAAATTCACAATCAATAGTAAAAAAAGCTTTAATAATCTCCTATTAGTAGGTTTTAATACCCCTCCTTTGTAAATAGTTAAAAAAATTAAGCTGTGAAATAAATATTATTTATGTAAATATTCTAGGTGTTATGCTTGATGGAGGGTCCAACCCAATAATTGGTTGCCCCAATTCCGTAAATTACTGTCAAAACCTCATACAATGAACAGGCTAGTTGAGGGCTCAACTCCAACGACAGTAACAGAAGCCGCCAATACACACTATTCACAATAAATAATAATAAGCTTTGAAATTTGCCCACGGCTCATTTATTAATCCCACTCCCTAGTTCCCCTTAATTCGTTAAAAATATAATGGAGTTGTGAAATATTAATGAACTATGTAAATAGTAATGCTCAAAAGTTGTTGTGTAAAAATTTGGGAGATACGATTATGATTGCACATGATTGAGGTAATAGCTGTATTCTGAAAAGATAAAAAAAAAAAGAATAAAATTATAAGTTTATATAGAGGATCGTTGTATGTAATAGAAGAAAAAAGGGACAAAATCAAGATATTTGAAATAAAAAAAATATGGTATAGGCCAAGATTCTTCAGTTCCGCCACGGGGTGGCCAAGAAACGCAGGAATCATATATGTACCATATAGAAAAACGATAACAATTTTATCATTCAAAATCAGCAATTATTAATTTAACAATTAATTTTAAATGTTATATATATATATTAGTTCAGAAAATTAATAAAAATAGAGCCCTAGTAGTATGTAATAGATCACATGGTATTAGGTACTATAATCATGAAGTCTTAAAGTCTTTATATAGTCTTAAAATGAAGAAAGTTGCAACTTAAGAACCATAAAATCGGCGTACATTATGCATTTTCAACCAATGGAAGTAAAAAAAACCAATTGTGAAATAATAGCCAAAAGAAGATTATTGGTTAAATTAAAATATACTGAAAAAGTTACAATAATTGATAAGCATAGAATAGTTTTCAATTACAACAATAAGAGGGTTAATCTAGACTTAAGGTGAGAGCACTGCATTGAGGAAGTTTGACGGACAAAGTGGCAGCGAGAAAAATTACTATTGAGTTTAATTCAATTGATTATTATAATATTTCTCAGCCTGATGGATCATCAGATATGTAGATGGTCTTAAAAAAACGTCGGAAGTAGGTAAACGTTAGCGAAGGTAAGAATGGAAATTTCAATCGTTCTAAAACTTAATATGTTCAATCGTTTCCTAAACTAAAATCTAAGCCTGGGTGGACAGCAGCAAATAGGTCAAAGACTGGATGTCAAACGTGTTGGGACACGTTCAACTCTTCAAAGTAAAACTGCACCAGAACTATCAACTGAAGCGCTATATTCAATCTAGGGATTCATAAAGAGACAGCATATAAATAGTAGAAAATTAAGTTATAATTACTGTATAAGGTAATTTTTTGTGCGAAAACCTACAAGAAATTTTCCAGCATGAGAAAACTAAAGTCTACAAAATGTAATAAGACCTAAAAAATTTTTAGCAATTAATATAGAAATCAAAGCGGACATCACCTGAATGTATACGCTTTCGATTTCGATGCAGTAAATTTCATTTTCAATAATAACACAGCACTCAGAGGGAAAACCATACGCAAACAACTATGCGTCCAATTGAAAATAAATATAGTGAAGAGGTGTAGTTAAAAGATATCATTTAAATACAAGCGAGAACTAAGCGACTATAATAGCGCTCCAGGCGACATCTTTAAGAACCAACGTACTTCCCTCGTACACCTCGTCTTTTTAGAAATTTTTATAATTTGAAAGTTGGAAATTTGTAGTTTTAGGGCATTTATACTGCTTTAATCAGAGCGAGTAATACCCTGGTGAAATAAACCGCTCTCTATGCATCGAAATTCCGTGGTCTACACGAGACGTTTATGTTTAACAGTACACGGGTGTAGTTGAAAGAGATCATCTAAACACAAGCGAGAACTAAACCTGCAAAGTGATCTACGATACCACGCGGTGATATACGATTAATTCTGGCATTCATCACAATTATTTTTTATGTTTGGTACTTTTATTGATATCGGTGCCGTTAAAGATATGTGCATGCGCAATATTGAAGGAACTAAATAATATTACAGTCGTTATTAAATGTAACGTCTACATTTGGTAAACCACCCACATAAATAAACAAGTTAACTTAAAAGCTGACTTTAGGGTAAAGTAGCAACAAAACGTTAAAGAATAACACATAATATTAGCTGAAAATAATTATGAATTCTTTGTAGTTCAATTTTTTAAGAGAGTTACACTTCTAAATACTATGAATTTAATTTTGACATCACTGTCAAGCTAAGTTAATACAAAACTTCAAGCTTGTGGGGAAGCAAAACGCCAAATTCAGCTACATGCAGCTAAACTAAATAAAATGTTTCGCAGTGGATCAATAAAAACCCCTGAAATTAGGAAAAATTCCCTTCTTCACGCTCTGTATATCGACTTATGTATAATTTAAACAAAGTGGTAGTAAAATGAGAGATGTTCGTTGTGATTGTGTCAGGTATGTTTAGGGCAAGACGTTTTGGCCGCAATGGCGGAAAACTAATATGAGTTCTCATTTCTAGTAGGCCAACGTGGTCCGCGATTAAAACTTCCAAAAAACACTACTGTAAATACCAGTTACATGACAACTCATGTAATAATATATGAGTATTAAGTTTGTTTCAAACAAGGGTGTAGTTGAAAGAGATCATTTTAACACAAGCGAGAACTAAACCTGCAAAGTGATCTACGATACCGTCACACGGTGATATACGCCAACACGGCTGAACTACATTACCGACAAATCTATATTTTTTACTTTTTATATAGATTGAAAGTGAAAAATTGCTAGTTTTTAGAATTTTTTATGAATGTAAATCGTGTCAGCTAATAGAATGCCAAATTTCAAGTCTCTAGCTTGAACGGTTCCGTCCAAACATTTATGTACATCAGTGAGTTACCCATGCGGGAGTATATATTTAGGATGAACAATCCATTTTATTAAGTTAGCACAAATTAAATCCTTTTTAATTTAGCAATTTTTTTGATTGATTTTCTTCATTCATTTCATACAGTTAACTATAAATGATCACAGTACCTAAATGATCTAATACAGTAAAATCATCAGTTAACAACTTTTATATAGGCCTACCTTTTAGAGGGACTTTTTTATTATTCAAGTTTTCTCCTAAAATGTATTCATCCAAAAATAGATGCGTTGGGGAGGGTTAAGGTAATGTAACTTTTACAAATTTATTTTCTTAATTTTCTTAAGTGAAATTAAAATTCATTATTATATTTATATATGAGCGCCATGGATGAACTGAAACGTACCGTATTGAAGATAAAAATAACAAAAATGTTTTCAGGATTATTTATTGTCGAGAAATAACGAGTTTGATAAAATAATTTCATCCCAACGGCTGCCATGACAATATCTTATTAAACTTCGTAGAGAAGTAATTTTCTCAGTGTACAGAAGCAATTGAATTGTTAATGGCTTTAAAATTACACAAAACGACTTTAAAAAAATGTAAAGTAGTATCTGTTTGAAACTTCAATAGAGAACTATTTCGACAGCTTAAAACGTTTTGTTCTGTGTATTTTTTTCATTGTGTTGTAAAAATAAATATCTTGTTAATAAAATTAAATAAAATTGGTTTAATCATTCAATAAAAACATTTTAATTTAAAAAAAGCTTATTAGACATTTGGTACAATACAAAACACATTACGTGTTCGCATGCAGATAAACAATTAAATGATCACTTCAATAATGTTCAATTATGTTGGTTATACAATTAATCTTGTTTTCAGGACTTAATTTAAAATTTCATAAAGATGAAACCACGAATAAACCAATTTAAACATGCAAAAGGTCTACCAAACGTACAGTCGTTATAAGAGTTAAAACTAAATGAGTTTGTTCGTCCCCAAAACTAGTTTTTAGAAACGATTTATTTGTGGAAGGTACTCTTAGTGAATAGTATTATGTTTTACTTTGTTCTGTGTGTGTAACGAAACTCTCAATTCATGACATATGACTGTTGTCGACCATATGTAGATTTGTTTACACGGAATTATTCTAGTAATGAATTTAAATAACCGAATTTTCCGTATAAACGTATTGAGAGTAATACACTTCGCAGAATATAATTTGTTTCTATAGAATCTTCAATAGGTTATTCTGGTACTGCAGTATTGAACAGTAATTATATGTATAGTTATAGTTTCTTTTAAAACTTATTTGACATCTGTGATTGTTGCTAATCTTTTCAATAAAAAAAATTTATATATTTTTTCCTCCAATCCTAAAAATAAAAACATATTTTATGAAATTTTAACTCTACAGAGTTAATTGATATATATATATATTTTTTCTTGGTACTACAGTGTAATTGAAAATTCACTGACTATTTTGTTTTTGTTATTCCATGAAAACTGTTCATGTCATGAAGATGAACAAAATAGCTTATACCAGATAAGGTGGATTGATAATGTGAAGTGTCCCTTATAGTAAAATAATGAAGATCATAAATAAATCATTATCACCTTTTAAGCCCTTCCAGAATTTATAAATATAAAAAAATTCTATTAATCAATAGCCAAAATTTCATTATTGATTCGTATATTAATAAGATTTTCGCCCAAACTCAATCCCTACCTATTTTTTTAACACAAATAAATAAAACAGCAAACGTTGCAGAAATATTGCTCTTGTTTCTCTCATAAAATTATTTAAACATTTATGAATCCTGCCCTTTATAAATATTGTTTTATCTTCTATATATTAATAGGCAAGCATGTTTCGTTTCCTCCTTTTTTCTCAGCTTGTGTGCATCGTAGGAGAAATCCATGCATACCGTTAGAAAGGTACAGTCATGTAGATGAGCAGAATCCCATTCTAATTCCCATTGGACTCAAGGGTTACGCCCCACAGGCTCTCAAAAATCTAATGTTAATCTTATGGAGGAAGGATAATTGATCGACTCATTAGACAGCTGTTGTAAAAACAACTAACTGATAGAAAAACAGAAAGAACAGATGATTCAGTTATAAAATATTTTTAAACTTCTTGGGTCCAGATCAACCAAAATGTTGGTTAAATCTCAACCAAGAGGCGATCTCTAGTGATAATAGTTTTCCAAGGTGCTATATTATTTCTTCTGAACTTTATTTTTAATCAACCATAAAATAATGTTTTTGTTATTTATTTGATTTACTATATAAAATAAAATTTAAGTTAAATATAAACCTAAGGATTACACACTTCCACATGAACTGATTCCATCGTTTAGCAAAACTAACAAGCGGGTTTCCTTCGATAAACACTATGGAAGAGTGCAAGAACACACTCCAGGTGTATTAGTTTAACACAAAGGTTGGTGAACAAATCCGCCGGATCTGTTTGAATACCCGTGTGAAGTTTACATCTCAAGTTACTGCTCGTCGGTATCTTATCTGTGGTAGAGAATCTGTTACACGTTGAATAAAATCGAGTATTATTAGCAGAATATTGTAAATACATGGTGTTCGGTAACTCTCTTCCGGTACTCCGTGGGAAACTCCTTGAATTCAAATAAACGAAAAAATCCATGTGAACATATGTCCTAAAGTGCTTCGTTAATCAGCTAGGTTTTGTTTTCTTACACATGATAATTTTTATTTGTTTAACGAATAGTGTATTAAGCTCATATCTGGCATAAAAATATTAATCACACCAATATTCATTAAACAAATTCCGATGTGTATTTTAAAAATGGCGAACGTTTCAAAAGTTTAAACTCAATATTTCAAACCCGAAAGCAATTGTAAATTTTTCCTACTTTTTAATAATTAAATTATTTAGCCAATGATATCAAGTTAGTAAGGGTTTGATAATAAATAATTGAGTTATTGCAATTTTTGTGCAGAAAAACACAGGCGGATTTTTTATACAACTCTTGCAAATTAAGGTTATTTTAAAAGAAAAATCTCATCAACTCCGTTATGTGTTGTCAAATTCTTGCAATCTTTGTATCATTGGTTAGATAATTCAATTTTGCAATTTTTTTACCATTAAATTTTAATCAAGCGGTTTTAGATATTCGAGTTTAAAAATTTAAGATAACTGCCATTTTGTAAAGACACATCTGAAAACGTTATTTGAAAAATTAACTTTTTCCCTGAAAATGAACATTTGTGTGATAAAGGTTCATGCAAAATTTGAGCTTAACACATTTATCTGTTACGGAAATAAAAGTTATAATGTGTAAAAAAACCAAATGGCGTCTTGTGCATGGCTAATGAAGCATTTTAGGACATGTATGCACTTAAACATTTCGGTTCATTTTGATCCAAAGAATTACCACACGGAGTTTCGGAAGAGACTTTCCTAACACGATGTATATGTTATACTGAATGCGAATGAATGTTTCATCTTAACAAAGCATTTCTTTTAATGTTTTGATCAAGAGAGTAAGCAAATCATTAGAACTAATTAGCCTTAGAGTATTCAATTATAATGAAGGAGAATATACAGGTGAAAGAGGATAATTATAAGGTTAGTTTCTTGACTGAAAGGTAAAATCTTATAAACAATTTGCAAAAGCTATTATAAAGTAAATTGTCCGTGTAAAGTTACTCGCTTTTCCAAGTTTTAATGAGTTGTTGCTTCCAAGTCCGCTTAGGTTGATTTATTATTTTTTCCTTGTTTTGTTTCGTACCAAACAATTTGAGGAAATGTATTAGTGTTTTAGTAAAGACCTCACATAAGTGAAAAAGTGAAAAGTTTATGTAATATTCTTATCAAACAATATTTGTAGATGATTTTTATACATAAATTCATATCTTCCTTATTGAATATTGAAGATTCTCTTATACTCAACTCTTTATATATAAGAAAATATAATATACTTTTATACTTCTTTTATATTTCTGTACTTGTAGGTTACATATATATATATATATATATATATATATATATATATTTTTTTTTTTAATGGAGAACTGTATTCCTCGTAGGTCAAAGTGGCAGGATGTGTTTTAAAAATACTTACTCTATACGCGGATGTTGATTAAAACGAACATTTCAAGTACTACAAAAGCGCAAGTACTACGCATACAATCGACATAGAAAGTTTTAAGTCGATCTGAGGGTAGTCGGAGGCTTACTTCAAAAGTTATCGTCAGACATTGAAATCAAGTTATATCAATACACTGAAGCCCAAGAGTCATGTATGAGGGTTTCATTCCTTTTCGATTCGTTCATCCAATAAACAACAATCAAAACAAGTTGTAAAAAACTTATTAGTAGGTAATTTTGTTATTAGTATTATTGTTATTAGTATTATTATTATGTACAGTCGAACCCCTCTCACTCGGACCCCTATGGTTTGGACGAAGGGTGATCCGGACTTCTTATTACAAACGAGTCATCAGCGCGGTTTCTCTCGGCTGAAACTCATGAAATTCATGAAATTCATAAAATCTATTTCCAGCCTACGTGTTAACAAAGAACCTCAGTTGGTCTTATGATTGCGTTAGTTACAGATTGTAATACTACAATGTAGCTAGTTTTACAAATTACAGTACTTCATGTTATGTGTTTTGTTAATAATTTTGAATCTAAGTTAATTAATAACTTATTATTTATAACTTAGTTAATAACTTATTGTTGTGATTTTATTATTTTTAGTCGAAATTGTAGTTACAGTAACCACATAATAATTTCATGAATATAAATTGTAGCACCTTTCTAAAAAAAAAATAAAACGTCAAACATTTGTATTATCTGGACAAGAAAACGGTTCCGACATGTCTAGGTTAGAGGGAGTCGACTTTAGCTTATACTTGAGTAAGTAATAATATTTTGGACCAATAGTTATTATCTAGTCTTGAAAAACAAAAAAGCCTAAAATTTTCGGATAATAGAGACAACTCTTGTTTACTTTGGTTTCCATAAACTATTATTATAAAGTACAACGTTAATTTGGTTTCTTTTAATATAAACCTTTTGAAGATTGATTGTACCAGTAATTTAGATTTTTTGTTTAAACATATATAAGGATGAGTGTTCTAATCATTCTCTCAGAGAAGGATATTTCTAAGGACTGTTGAAGACAAGACAATCCAACATATTGAGTTCTAATCTTACCTATGGATAGGATTAATTGCTAATTGAATTACACCACATCTATTATGTAATGGAGAACATACACTCAGGTAGCTGTCCATTGAGGCTGCTTGATCTGTTTAATGCCATAGTTACTATACCAGCAATCAATTGAACTTTATCACTTACAATTAACTTTTGATATTAAGAATCAAGTGTTAATAAGATGAATAAATTAATGTAACGTAAATATAAAAATGAAATTTTTCAAAATTAATTTTGAAAAGGTTATTATTTATCCTTAATATATTTATAGAATTAAAAAGTGTGAATAAAAAACAAATTTAAACAATGTTATAAAATAATAATAATAAATACACTAACTATTTAGCATTCAAACAATTTGTCCTATCTTCACAGTTTCTTTAAAATAGTCTGCACCAAACCGTTCGATATACTCAGTCGAATAAAGGAAACAGACATACTCTGCTTAAAATTATATTAACTTATACGATATTATTACTAATCTAGTTTTTTATAATCTTATTTAAATAAATGAAAATGAAAATTAAGGAAAGTCAAAACCCAAGTGATATGTCAAGAAGTTAAGTTTAGTAGTGGGTTGATCTAAGATAAGATTATTATTTTTTTTTCAAAACGAAAGATCAGATTTCATATTATTATAACATACAATCTTTATTTAATAATTTGATGTAAAATACAAATAGAGGAACATTTAACATGTTTTTAATTTGGCTTAATACTCTCGACAAGCTCCCCATGTGTAGCACGGCATGCATCAACGGTAGTCGATTTCTCGCCATACATTGGAAAATGTGTCTGGAGTAATTAATTCAACAGCTTACAGTTACGAGTACTCTGAGTTCTTGAAGCGAAGCAGGCAAAGGTGGGACATAATCCCGGTCTTTGATATTCTCCCAAAGATAAAAATCACACGGAGTGAGGGCTGGCGATCTAGGAGACCAACGTCAAAAAATGAGTTTCTTCTCCTCCTCTCCCTCCATAGATTTATGGAATCGTGTTGTTTAGGAATGTTCAAGCTAGTTCATGGAAGTGTGCAGGTACACATACTTGCATAAAAATAAAGTTATCGGAGTAATCTACTGATTGAGGGAACAGCCATTGCTCTAGAGTGTCAAAGTTTGTTATTCCTCTCACAGGTTTTTTTATACTTTTTGCATAAAAGAAAGTACCACTCACTTTGACAAAAGATATGGCTAAAAAAACATTCAATTTTGGAAAATATCTCTCATATTGAACAACTATACCAGGGTTTCCGGTTTCCCAAGTTTGTACATTATGACGATTAACTTTACCGGAATTTGTGAAATTTGGCTTAATCAGAAAATATTAACATATATAATATATAACGATCGGAGGAGCCTTCTTCTGCCTTATCCATCAACATAAATGTCAGTGCAAAACTCATACCGTTTGTTGTAGTCATTAGTGCATTTAATAACTGAATTTGGTATGGTTTGAAATGTAATATTTTTTTAGAACACTCTATACGGTTGTCTTTGGAATGCCAAGTTAAATAACTGCTTGAGATGTCGATTTCTTGGGACTTTGAGTAAAAGAATCTTGAATACGTTGAACGTTTTCTTCAGATTACTTCAGGTCGTCCTGTTCGAGGCTGTTTGTCTTCCACACACTACCAATTTCCACGAACTTCATGTGCAATACATAAATTTGTTTGTTCCGAGGTGGTTGCCTATTAAATGTTCGTCGAAACTTTCGTTGCCATTGAATTATTGATTCACATTTCACAAATTCTAAAACACAAAATGATTTTTCTTGAGGAGACGCTATTTTTTTAAATTAAAAGACTAATGAAAATAAACAACATTTCGTGTGTATATAAAAAAATTATACCGATACAGTTTTCTCTAATTAACCAAACACTTAATTTGGCAGCCATTGCATTTCATTAATCTACCAACTTCTATATGAGCTGATATTTCAACAAAACTAAACCATCGTAAATTCATTTACGCCCTTTGTTTCTTTGTTCATAAATAGATTCCATAGAATAACAAGAACAAAATAATCCGTCACTTTTAAATCACCCGGAACATGAATGTAGTATCTTAATGTGTACTAAATGTTACTAAAACAATATAAACAATAACACGATATAAAAATGTAAAAATGTTATTAAAACCACCAATTTAAAAAGAAGAATTATTTTAATTGAAATTTCACAACAAAAATAAAACACAAACTTGTTAATTCTTAATATTTGATGTTCAATCTTTGTTTTTAATTCTAATTTCAGAAGTTTATATTTTCCATCTGGTAAGCAGCATGAAAAAGATAAATTGAATTAAAAGCTCAAACGATTCCGTTTGTAGAAGTTTCCTTGGTTTAGGCACTTAAGTTCCATTTAATTAAAACTTGCTTCAGTCGCAGTTATAAGTTAGCATTTTATATAATTGCTTATGATTTTATATTTTAATTTAATTTAAATTCAGTTTAACTAACAAAGCATGTGAGATCCACTATTCACTATTAACTGTTATGAGCAATTATTAATTCACCTATTGGCTTTATTGTGGTTTATCATTAATGGAATATTAGAATATATTTTTTCTTATCAAATAACCTATACACATGGCAAACTTACAATAATATTGGAGTTTTTGTATATAAAATATGAAAACGATTGCTTCTTAAGTAAGCGTTAAATTATAAAAAAAAGACGATGCGATGAATTTTGTTAATATACACCACTAAATAAAAAAATTGTACAGTTACACATAAATAACTCAATAATTTTCAATATGTATTTTGCTAATCTATTAATTCAAAATACCAAAGTCTTAACCTTTTATTCATTTTGTGTTAGCAATAACAAGGAATTTGAAGGCTTGAAGTAAAAAAAGCATTATGTACATAAATTTTAATATTCTTCTCAAATTTGGTTTAAAATCAATCACGAACCCCCTACAAAATAAGTTAGAGTAATCACTGTCATACAAAAATTATGTCATTAACTTTTCTGGTATTGTATTGAGATTTAAAATGAGAATGCATATCAAGATTCTGGGTAATTTTCGATATTACTTTAGTTTTTTTTCCAAAATTAGTTTTTATGATTTATTTAAACCTCTGTCACAAGATTCAAATGAATCTTCTAATAATTGTTATTAGTAACGGTATTGCCATTAAATAGTTCCAACTAGGCTCGGTATTATTTGCTGTAGAGATGTAATGTAATGCATGGTCCATGTGCACGTGTGGCATCAGTCTAACAGACTGGAGATGATTAAGTCTAATTCAGTTGGCAACTGATCCATCACAGATGTCCAGTCTAACACATCATAGGACGGGTAATGCAACTATCAAGGGACTCTATCCTTTGGCCGAGTGCAGTTGTGCACAGCGGTTTTCAATGCTACATCCAACTTCATAGCCCCTAGTTTCATCAGTGGCAATCATAATGCTTGCCAGAGATTTCACACGATGTAAAAAAGACCAGAATAACTGAACTTATTAGTAAATTAGCAAACCTTAAATGTTTTAAATACCAGTATTGATTTAAACATTGCATTTCGTTTGGGGAAAGCTAAATTAATATTCATATGACGTAACATTATCAAACAAGCTTACTTGGCTAACTTGCTTTCTAATTTGCTAACTTTCTTAGTTTAGCAATGTTTCATAATGAAGTACTTACTCTAAAAGCTAGGTTTTTGTGTTTATTTAAGGTGTTTAAGGTTAGTGATTATTTCAAATATGCTTCCACCCTTCATTTAACCATATTCATTAGCAACACGGGCGCATGAAAAATCCAAGCCATACAACTCAGTTAGTTCTCATCAATAATCCTAGGAATATATTTATTTTTTACAATATATAGTTGCATTATTAATAAAATTATTAAATTATTACAGACATTATTTAAATAGTCTTAGTTATTTTGCCATTACAGTGCAAGGTTTACAGTGCCGGATACACGAAGTAATACCTTCCACAAAAAAGACATCGTCTAATAAAAACAATGACTTGTACGGACAGTTAAATGACAAAGGTTGTATTACAGGATTTTCATTATATGTTCCCCTAGTAAGTTCAGTGCTAAAACAAGTTTCAAAATAATTCATCGTATTTCTTTTATGTTTGTTAATCATCTTATACTACTTACTTAGTACAAACGTTAAAAACTTCGCTAATAATTTTATGAAAACAAATTTATAATATACTCGAAGGTTATTTTGATCTAAAAGATCCAACTACGCATTCGAACTTTATTTATAATGGAAGTAATTACTTCAGTGAAATAGCTTTATTATATGAATTTTAATATAATATAGCAAACAATGCAAATCCATAAGAAGGCCTATTTGTGATATTTTGGGTTTATGGAATTATAAGTTAAAAGTTTCCTTCTTTATTAAAAGTTATTTATACTCGTTTAGAGTGCAGTCCATCTCGATACTATAATACAACCAGTAATCTAACAATATTTAATAATTATGCATAAAACTGTAAAATTAAAACCACAGTTGTGTGTCAGATGTGGGAATGAATTCAGCTGCCGGCGCGACACGGCGGTCGCGGCGTGGCGAAAAAGCCTTTCGTGGAGATTAACTCTCCAACCGAACCACAGCAGCTTATTTATTAAAAAAAAAAAAAAAAAAAAAAAAAAAAAAAAAAAAAATAGAATTCAGAAAATTTTACTCATTGGCTACAAAATCCACCGTTTTTAAAATTACCTGACCTCTAATAAAAATAGCAGTAGCCGATTAGATTTTTTATGTCACATTTCAAAACTCATTTGGAAGTATACATTTTATTTTAATGTTAAAAATAGAAAACATTATTTATTAATTTTTTAAATAGAACTATTGGAGTTCAAGACTTATTGACTTCACTCATACAAAGTTTCAAAACTTAAAATTTTATTCTAAATTGCTTAAATGCCAAGTTATTTGTAAGCGAAAAACTGGGTGCACCAATCTCAGCGAATTTAGTGACTGGTGGCTACGACAGGATGGCCGAACGTGCATCAATCGTTGTAATGTAGATAGATAGGCATGCTCCATCTATTGGTCTTGTGTGATCTTTGGTCGAAACACATTTTAAATGTAATTTGTAATTTCAGAGTAGATATGAGTACTATGCACATGCACAGTATACACACTATGTCTGGCCGGCAAACTACATTTCCAGGTTCTGCCAGCGACCGGATGTCGGCTTATTTAATCTTTATGTTATCGTCGCATGGAGTTTGTAAGCAGCTACAAAAGGTAAACTATAATTAAAAATTTAACTCTGTTACTCATATTACCGCTACCTCAAATAATAAAAATTGTATGTTTTCCTACGGAAAGCTAATTACAACGTGGCAGATCATTGTGCCCACAGTGGACAAACATTAACTTGGTGATCCATGAAATTGTCGCCACACCGGGAAAAGTCCCAGAGGAAGGTTCAGTGCGTAGGTAATCGATGGAATACGGTGTATTCATAAATTTTCTAATGTTCTCATTGCTGGTTTTTACGGTACCTCAATTGGACCTCCTACTGCCGGTACTTCCAGTGAAATCAAGAAAAGTGGTTAACAATTTAGTGAATTTCCTAAATATGGTAGAAGGGTGGTAGAAGATTGTGGGTGGATAAACACAAGTTCCTTTTTCATAACGAATTCGTTACGAATTCTGCCTTTAATTACCGATGAACTTCAAAGTATTAGTAGGCATTTTACTAAATTGCAATCTTTTTGAATGCGGAAATCTTTTATTAACTTGGCTTATATAAAGTTTTATCATAAAACGAGACAGTTTTATTTATGGAACAAACGTGGTAGTAATATTCAACACATACACAAGTAATATTACACACACATACAAGTAATATATACCTGATTCGATATCAAAACCAAAATAGGCCTATGTCCCCCCCCACCTTTAGTTGTATAAAACTGTACAATGATCGGTCAAATATTTTTGGCGTTATTGGACAACAGATAGACACCACTTAATTTTTACAATTTGAAAAATGTATTGTCTGTGTAATGAGTTGTTGTCAGTTGACAGTTGAAATGCATAATGTAGTACAAATAAAATAAATGATTATTATTACAAAGGTGAGTTTCGTATGAACAAATATTTGAGCTCGAAGGGTATTTTTGCTTGAACCCCTTGACAAGTGCTTATGGGGCCTTCGGGAAATACAACGAAAGAATGGTCCACTAAGGAAAAACATCTCTAGGATTGAATTGACGTTGGCTGGCATTTGATATAACACAAGTACCGATTACCAATTTTCTAAAACTACGAAGTTGAATGGTTGTTTTGACATGTTAATTTTTTTTAGAACTGTATCTCTATCTAAGACATCAATATCTTTATCTTACCCAAATAACCTTAACACTATTTGTCAATTATGAAATATATTTTACTATGTGAACTCCCTGTCTCAAAATAATGATTTAGTGATTTTAATTTATTAGAATATTTTGCGAAAAATCTTTTGCAAGTAATCTATAGATTATCATAACGGGAGACCTTCTTGATGGTAGCTTTTCTAGTAAGTAACCCTTTTTCAAATTAACAATAAAAACTATAATATTTAGGTTAGGTAAAGGTTAGTTTAGATGGCCATTTACCTGCTAGACGGGTTGTCAACCCTGTCTCGTGGTCCATCTGTGGCTCTACCGGCGGGAGAAGTTACCATTCTGAAGGGGTCACATCAACACAGCAATATATCATTGTTTTGTTATCACTATTTTGAAACCGTTACTCTAATTTCTAAGCACTCTTTTATCTTGTGAAAAATCTTACCTCCATTACAAATAACCACTTGAATAGTTTGTCTAAAATATAATTGTAAATGGAAGCATATTTTTAGACTGATGATAGTTAAATCGCACATCCTCTTTGATTAAAAAGATAATTAACCACTGTACAGTTGTAAAGATAACACTCTAAGAAACCTTGGTGTTATTGAGTGAACATCTAAGTATAATTTATAAAAAATATGTCTTTACTAGGAGTAAAATTTGTCGTCTACCACCAACTTTAGCGTAGGGATAAAGCAAAAGTCTGCTAAGTTTCAACATTCAAACTCTTAAATAAGATTGAATCGTTATACTCATTAAAAGTTTTGAACACTTGTCAGTTATCAGAGAAAGTTTTGGTGAAGCTTTTAGTGCTTAAATATTAAAGGGAAATTGCCAACAAAATTTTACTTATTTATTTTTCATAATATGATCATGACATTTTATTCTTCACCAGCAAAGCACAAATTCTTATTAAGCGTAATCCTAAAATGATTAAATTTCAATTAATATTAATATGTAGTAATATAATACTAATATATTACTGTTAGGAATAGAGTTTATTTTTTTATCAAATACATACATTTTATTACGGAACTCTTAACAAATTACATAAATCTAATTAAAAACATCCTAAATACTCTAATACGAGTAAGGTATATCTGTATGTATGTAAGTTTATACGTATGTTTGCACGGATCTCAAAAACCTCTCAAAATATTTTCTTCAAACTTTGCAAATAATTTGGTTATGAGATAAAAATAATATAAATACCAGTCCCTATGCCATGAAAAATGTTATTTCTTTGAATTCTTTAATTGAAATTTAAAACATTTTAACATCGGTCTTATTGAGTTAAAAATTAAGGGGGCGGTCTACCCCGGTGTCCTCCTATTTGCGGACAGTCCTATTTGCGGACAGTCCAGTTTGCGGACATGTCTGGTTTTACGAGGGGGGTAAACAATGCCCTTGGGGTGGGAGGATTCCAGTTTGCGGACAGGTCTCGGTGCATGATGTAAATTTTCCCCTTCTGAGATTGCCAAGCCACTTACATATTTTTAATAGGTTAGGTTAGGTTTGGTTAGGTTAGGTTAGGTGAAGACGAATCTTCTTGATAAAGAGAAACTAAGAAAATTAAAGATTGTATATACATTTAAGTAACTTTAGCACTTACTAGTAACAATTATTAGATTTGTTTATTTTTTTTATTTTTCCTTTTTGTTAATTTTTTTCAATATGCGTAACACCTACAGCGTGCGTTTACTACATGCTCCCTTGAGTAAATGGTTTTTATGACATCAGGATTAAAATATGTGTCCGCAAACTGGACAAATCTAATTAGTGCATTCCACTACATTTTTGGGTTGTCCGCAATCTGGAAGGTTTTGCCCTTGTCCGCAATCTGGACTGTCCGCAAATAAGACGTAACCGTCTACCCCTGGCGCGCACCCAAATGCAAGGGGTTTTTAGAATCGTGTTATCTTCTGCCAAATGAAGCCTAGAGCTATAAATAAGGTGTCATATTAAAGAAGAATAACGGTACTAACTTTTCTCTGTTACACTTTTGTAATTAGTTCATTAAAACCAATAGAAAATTTCAGTTAAAAATCTATAAAAACAGATGATTTTAGACAGTTATAGCTGAAATTAGAAATTTTATTTTAAAATTCTAAAAAGATAGCCGATTAGATCTTTTTTTCTACTTAAAAAAAAGTTAACAGGCAATCTCTATCTTAAGCGGTTAGTTTTAAAACACGATCCCCGTAAACCTCTGCATTTACAAAACTAAAAACAGATGATTTTGGACAGTTATTACTGAAATTAGAAATTTTATTTAAAAATTCTAAAAAGATAGCCGACTAGATAATATTTTCTACTTTTAGAAAAAGTTAACAGCCAATCTCGATCTTAATTGGTTTATTTTAAAACACGATCCCCGTAAACCTCTGCAGCCATCAAACTCGCCTAGCGCTACGGCCGCGAGCGGCATTCGGCATTGTTGTTGTTTTGGCTGGGGTAGACCGCCCCCTTAAAACAAATAAATAATGAAAACAATTGACTCAACACTTAAAGTGCACGCCACGTCCAATATAAACATGTGATTTAGGATGGCAGATAGTTACTAAATTATTAAATGGTATTATTGCATGATAAAAATATAAATTTTAAAACCGTACTTCATACTTCAAATTATGAATTTTTTGATAAATAAAATATAAAACAACTAATCAACTCATAAAATTGCGTTGAAATCTAAAAACTAAATCATTAGTAATAATTATGATAGTAGCTGTTAACTAAATTATTAGAATCCAATCTTTATGTTACAGATTCAACATGTGTTTCAATAAAATATAGAGTGCAGTACCCCGATTGAAACAGTCAGGCCTACATTGAAACAGTTTGAAAGTATAGTGAACGAAGCGAACAAGCTCGTCTTTAACAAGGAATAAGCCTTTTTGCACTGAGCATTTTAACGCTCTGTCTGTTACTGTATATTACTATAATTCTTTGAGTTTCCGGATCACATACTCAGCCAGCAGGTACTTAAAAACCTAAACTAACACGAAAATATTAGTCTTGTTATTTACGCCTGTATCTTATTCGATTGGGTGAGGTAAATTCAACCAGGTAACGGTAACGATTCTACTGTAGACAACGTTAAAATAATATGCATCAATATATATTTTTGTGTCTTCATTTTGAAGGAGAAAAACTCTAGATCGGACTAGCTAGATGTATTTTTATTATTTACTTTATTTTTATTATTTATTTTACAAATTTTGATTCGAGTTTAGAAACTTCTTGACAAGACTTGGAGTTTTGAGACTCTTGGTATCAATTTTGGGAAATTAGTAGCCAGGAATAATTTTCAACGCTTGTTTAGTGAAAAACGGTACTTGGTGGCTACATCTCAGTGAGTAGCAGCAGTATGCAATGAGAAATGAGTAAACTTCATAAAAGAAGCTAAATGTGATATAAAATAATTTTATTAACAATATAAAATTCAGTCTTACAATTCCGATTCAAAAATAAAATAAAATACCATACATATAATTAAATAATAATACCGAGCTGGTCTTTGCTCTAATACAACATAACTACCAAATCAAAGTATATACTGGTTGGATGGCGCTAACATTTTACTTAATAGTAATATAATTCATGCAATTCTTCATTCTTTTGGTATGTAGAAGAAGCTAATATTAAATTACTAGTTTTACTTATGGTTGAATACAACAATATAATTTTTTTTTTATTATTGCTGAAATAAACTAATGTGTTTTGTATTTAAGTTGTAATCAATATGCCGGATGTCGATAAAGTCTTGCCCTGATTAAATAGCTTTGCACGGAAACCACGAGCACCTCACTAATCTTGCACTTCTCGTTTTCAAGCGAATTCAATAAAGTTTTTAAATTAAGATCGTAATACCTAAACTGAGGTGACTGACAATAATGCAGTAAACTTACAATGAAGGATCAGGAATTAGGAATGGTGAGTCAGCAAGCGAAGGTGACTATAGCAACATGGTGTCATATAGTTCCACGAAACACACTCCCATATTACTGTTCAAAGATAGACTTTTCATGTGAACATTTTTTAAAGACGTGCACCTAATATAATAAGTACCAAGGGAAAGATGCAGGGTGTACCACAGGAATTAATGTGACTATGTTCTCACATTTTCCGATCATGTAAGCCAACGAGCAATGAGCCGACTGAGAGAGTCGACACAAAAACCTATTACCTTCGGTTACCAAACCTCGCCTTGTTCAGGCTCTTGTGCTCTCTGTATTGGAATACTGTCTACCTGTATACGACAATGCCATCTCGAGAGGAGACTTGGAGAAAGTACCGAACATGTTCGAAGGTTATGTATGTGGATTAAGGAATTTCGATCACATTTCAGATGCGAGAAGTTCACTGGGCTCCTTACGACGACAGATATATGTTGCCTTCGTACTTGATGCCTTTTCCACAAAATCATGACTCAAGGTGAACTCGGTTATTTGAGAAAGAAAGTGAAAACCTGAGCTGAGATGCGGTCCCGCAACACTCGACACAGGACAGCGTGGTGGGGTGCCTCCCGTTCTCAAAGAGGTGGGTAGGAAAAGGCTTAGATATTTTGCTCCGGTGATTTATAATCAAGTGATTTTGCTAACCTATGGGATAAGCGGGCTTGATCTTACCGTGGAAAAATCTTTTTAGAAGAATGTTTATAATTATTTGTTTCCAAAGATTATTTGTTGTTTGACTATTTTTATGTAGTTATAAATAGTCTTTACAAAATTATTTGATATTTATTTATATGATGATTGACTCGAATTATTGTGTAAATCAGCATGATTCTAAAAACAGCAGCCGGTACCCACCGTGGCGGCGCGAGGTGCGGCGGTGGCGTGCAACTTAGTTAACGTTTAGTTAGCAGCCGCGTAATTGTGGTAATCAGGAAAAGATGGGTTCCATCAGTGAAACACAACCGTGACGTAACACCACTCCAACGTTCACAACTGATTTACGCTAACTTACAACAAATACGTTTATATAGATTAATGACTTTGTTGTTAGGATAGGTTGAGCTGGTCATAGAGATACAAATGAGTTTTCGTATGAAACCGATATTTTAATTTAATTTAGAATATAAACCTTTTAGGATTATAATTGACAAACTAATTAAAACAAACACAAAAAACTAATGTATAACGTTTTCCTGATTTTCACTGTAATGTAAAACTGAAACGGAAATGTTTAAAACTTATAAAAAATATCCAAGAGAAGGAATTTTCAAAATAACATGTTTGTAATGCTCAAATGAAATATAATATTAAAAAAAAATTAATAGTAAAAAATCCAAGTTTTATAATTTTGTTGGTACGGCTCACCTACATATGCAATTGCTTTTAAGAAGGTTCGTCAATTGTGCATATAAGCATAAACAAATAAATATTCGTGAAATAAGAAAATAATAATATTGGGTAGCATTTAACCTACCCAAAATACCAATATTAATTGAAATTGAATATTAAATGCTAAGCTTTTTAACAGAGTGCTTAGTGACATATAAATATTGTACGTTGTTCCTTGAAATGTTTATCTGAGTCTCGTGTTGACTGTGCAAAAACGCCAAAGAGGTGTGCAAATGTAGAGCTACAGTTACTCGAAAACTGTAATCCTCCGTAATTGTGGTTGGGGAGACGTTGCTGAAGCTCTTTTAAATATCACATTAAGCTGTACTGTATTACATTCTACCACGCACCATATTAATATCCTACCTTATTTCATATTGTTTATTTCTTGTCGTATCATTTTCCTTTCATTGTGTTTCCTCTATTATAATAGTCAATCAACTACAAACAGTAAATTAAATTTAAAAAAAAAAAAAAAAAAAAAAAAAAAAACACTAGTTACTTCTTAGAATAAAGGCAGATGAACAATTCTCAATTCATGTAAAGAATTTCAATGAAAAAATTATATTAGTCATTAAAACTAATGGAGCATATAATAATAGTGCCAATAGCTCTTGCAAAATTCTTATACTGTATTTCTGTTTAGTCGGTTCCCCAAAAGAAAGTCTTGGAAAATTTTACATGTCCAAAGGAATATTTGTATAGCTTGCATAGTTGTATAAATATATTAGTTTTGAACTGCACTTTTCATATTTTTGGGTTTTAAATAATACTCTGATTTTATAATATTTAATTGAAAATAAAACTTAAAAAATTAAAAAAAGAAAAGAGAATAAAACATACATTTTAGTACTGAAAATGAAATAATTGGTAGTAAATTTGCATAATTTTAAAGCTACAATAATTGTTCTTTGAGATGTATTTATACTGTATTATGTTGCAGATATTTGATAGTTTTTCAAACAATGTTAAAAATGCCCATAAAGAGCGTGGAAGAGATTTTAAGACAACCGAAAATTTTTTCAAAACCTTTCCATATTTCTTAGGCAATAAAAATTAATGGTTGTAATGTTGTATTAAGTTTAATGTTGTATTAATGTATTAATGTTGTAAGTAAGTTGTAACTTACTTAAATCTACTTTAACAAGTTTTAAATGCATTATTTTACCGGTAATACATTATTTCAGATATTAAAATTACAAGATTAAGAGAAATAATGCACTGATATGTAAAGATTAGAAGTTAGAATTCGAATTAAATAGAACGAATATATGTGGATAGGGCACTCATTGAATTGTTGAGTCTTAAACATATGCTTTCATAATATGTTAAAACTTTTCATAACGACATTATAAATAAGTCATTAAATTAATGGTTTAAGAAAACTGCGGTGGTGGACCTACAAAATAACACCAGTGACCTCTGGGTACACTGTGAACTTTCTTACTGGTTGGAATTATATAGAAAACCCTCAATTAAATGTACTATACAAACTTTTCTACACCAAATAAATCATACCGAGACACTACAACAAACTATATAAAAACCATTTAATCTGTGAACAACGGAGAGTGTGAGAGATGTCGCCAGCAGACGCCAGCACGAGTGGGAGCGCCTTGCCAGGGCCACAAAAGACACACCTGAGGAGAGATCTCGGCGCGGCACCTACTCGCGGTTACCTACGCTTATCAGAACGAACATTTACCACAATAAACAATCCCTTTCATGATTACATATACTCTAGAAATTTTTAGATGTTTATGTTAGAGAAAACGATTAACTCGCAATTGTCATGGGGTATCAAAAGGTGGTTCCATTTGTACAAGTTTTCGTTGTTTGATTACGTGTTATAAAATTTAAAGAAGACCATACATGTAACGGCTTCTTACAGTCGACATAAATCATTTTAGGTTTAAAAATAATTTTGCAAATTATTTCTAACAACTAACATTTTCTAAAAACATTCCATGGCAGCAAACCTACTTAGTACCTACTCATGCCTATGGTGGTTATGGGGAAAATATAAAATCATAAATTCCTTTGGAAATTCGTTGAGTATGCAGGTATGCTGTGACGACGAGGTTATTCAAATGTCTACTCTACTAACTTTAATTTTAATGAAATTGACACTGGTAAAATAGCATATTCCATCAATAGGTTATAGTGTGCTGTTTTCCGGATCAAAATTAAGTTGACAAAAGAAAAGTAAGGAGAGCCGCTTACTTATTTTTCAATAATTACTTATTATTTTGAGTTTGCTTGTTTATTTTTACATAACAAATATTAAAACATAGTATTGAATTGGTTTTAGAATAGCAATAAGATATTTCTATTCGTTTAACTTTACCTAAGACTAGGACCAAATTCTGATAACAGAAAAGTTGACTAAAAATACAGTAGTTATTAATTATTATTAACGATTTTAATATTACTCACCTTACAAATATTTTTATGTTTACAGCGAGAAAATACAAATTACACCAAACCTACTTTAGATAAGAATTTTGGAGGTTAACATTGCAAACTCTTTTCGATTGATAGAGTAAATAGGTTGGTTATGAGCCAAGCTTGTTTAACGTAGCTAATCCCATACACGGTGTGTTCACTGGGCTGAAGTACATAGTGCAAGGCCGAGCGATCAAAGTCAAAGTGCATTACATCCACCGACCGACGTCGATAAAAACGCCCGATGAACAAACCAGGTCACAGCACAGCACAGCAAGTACGCTTTGTCAGGGCCTAACTCAGACAAGTTCTGTACCTTCTGAGAGTAGGCAACTACGTATGACGGTTTCTTACTTTATTAATGGGATCTATCTATTTATTTTCTATTCATGTAATATAGTTATAAGGTAATTTAATCGAATGAATCATTTTCATAGGTCATAATGTAATACATGTTTACTACATTTTAATTCATAAACCTCAGAAAATTAAAATAAATAGTAGTCCAGTTATCAACCCTGGATACAGCTCCTTGTATCGTCAAGATATGTAATTACAAAGGTATATCTTGGCAGATTGACGTTTACAGTATAAACAGTAATGCTATTACACCAAATGTCTACTTAATGTGTCAATAACGTGAGAAAAATACTCTTAAATATGTGGCTTAGCAGATCAGTTATTTCATTAAAAAAATGAATTTCAATAATCTTACGAACTATGATTTGGTACTTCTGTATATCAGCGAACATTCCGAGTAGATATATTCGGAGTAAGGCAAATAAGGAATTACGAAAATAATCATCTGGTCACTCAATTCAAACCTGAAGGGAAAATATCTTGAAAAACGTTACATTGTAGCTGAGCAAGTTTAAAGTAGTAAGACAAAATCCACAGTAAATTTATGTAATGTTGAAAAAAGTATTACAAAAATTCAGATAAATTAAAATCCTAAGTCTGCAATGTATGCTTACCGGTATATACTTGTACTGCAATATTTGATATACTATAAAACTATACAGTTTTATACCAGACTATACTATGCTTTATAATTTTATAATTATTTGACTAATAATTTGTTAGAGAAGAGATAATTCTTGGATGTTATTGTGTAAAGGCTTGCGAAGGCAGGTTTAAAACATGTCCGATAAAGCTGTCAATACGCGATCCCACAACAGCGCGTAACAAACCTGTAAAATACGAGCAGTACAGACCCTCGTTTTGAGCAAATCGCTCCTCTGTGATTAAATCTTGATGTGAATTTCGACTGTCTAACAATTTGGTACACTATGTAAAACTTTTAAATAAACAGTTTTTAATTATACTAAAGCAAATAGTTTTCAAATTTTTATTGAAATGGATTAAATAATTTTAATTTTATTTGTTTTACGTAACGTTTTTGTAACGTAAGTGCCAAAAATCACTATGGAGGTGAATTAAAAACCTTAAAAAATATCATATGCGTTAGTATCAATAAAAATACAACTTCACAATTTTAATTTGCTGAGAATTATGTTTTGTAATGTTTAAGATCGTATCAAACAAAACAAACACTTGGAATTTAATTGAAGAACGTATTTCTTTTTTCTCTCAGAATAAGTGGCTTTGCTGCAGATTGTTTTGAATATATTGGCAGACTACATACACAACAATTTGGGAACCTGATCCAATCTGCAACTACTAGATGTGTGGTTCAATTAGGGATAGAATCCTCGCCTCAGCGGTCAAAGCAAAAGTGTGCTCTAATACCACTGTGGACCAGTCCAATATGTGTAGCATTAGTAGATAAACCAATTTATGATAAGTTTAAAATTTATTAAATAAACTCGATCTGTAATTTTTTATGATCAATCATGTTAACTTATTTTAGCTAGTTATTTCATCGGTAATTTTAATTTGGAAAAAATAAAATTGGATGTTAAAAAAATTATAAAATGATTATAATCGTGTAAAAATTTTAGGAGGAAGTTAAAAGTAACTAAATTCAGCTTTTTGTATTCTATTCATACAGGTAGTTTTTATTTATATATATTTTTTAATAATATAAAAATTTAATCATTAAATACTATTAGTAAGCTTGTATTATTAAATAAATATTATCATTATTTAAGAGAATTGATGTAAACTCCATCATTGATTGATTTTATTTTATTGAAGTAAAATGATCACACGTTTTGTAGATTAATCATGTTCTCGTTAAGAAAAGCCATCAAGAAAGTGTCTTATTTCTCGAAAAATGTTATTGTTATGATGGTAATTGGCCTTTAGTGACTTACAGTGTTAAATAAAAGTTTCTATTGAAGGCTTGCAAAAATATAAAATTTGGGGTTTCTATAGAATACCGTGTAGGTATAAAAACAAAAAACAGGCACGGCAATGTTAAATAGGCTACCATACACAACAAAATTACGCTAGTTTTTCGCTTCATTGTTAGGGAAACCTCATTTATGTAAAATTATTTTGAGTGATTTTTTGCTTCTTTTTATAAATAACTTTTACTTTATTACGTAACCTATATTGAAAAAGAACTTAATTTTATCTACTGGGTTTTATTTGAAAAAAAATTACTAAAAGTATCACGAGAATCGATAAATGAAGTTAGCTTTATGTACTTCACATCAAAGGCTTATGGAATAATCCTTTCTACTCGTTGGTAGGTAGAATATTCAATTATGACCTTTTTCAAAAATAAAATTTCGTCAAAATATTTAATAGGATTAGTAAATATTTAATAGAAATATAAATGAGTAAAGTGAAACTATAATTATTTAGAAAAAATGTGTAGGTGTTTATAACAGTTTAACTATATCATAACCATACACAAATTAATTTTAGATCGATAATCTCTCGTTTGTTGGAAGCTTATGCAAATATTTTTAATACATTACGAAACTTGAATCCCTATTTACCTCGGTCACGGCATCACGTGTCAATGTCTGGACTGATTTTGCTAATTATTTTGTTGTTGTGTTCGTTATAATCAGGAGTAGGTTCTTATGAAAGAAAATAATAACAAAATTCCCTCAGGGCTCCGCCTCACACGTTTTGACCATGTTATTCTTATGAAAGCAACATTTTGTATTGAAACATATAATTACATTTAGAAATAGTAGTTCTTTAAACAGCTGTTTCATGTAAATATTGAGGGAAGATTGGTAATAAAAAAACTATAGCACATTGAGTTATGGTGATTGAGCGTAGCGAACGAGCTCACCTGAAGGGCCAAAGATTTCTCAGGTTGGCTTATAAGTATATATAGAATGCCGGGTAAGCTAGTGAAAAATTAAAAAATGGAAGATTTAAAGTGAAATATTTAGATCCAACAGGTAATTTAAATATTTTTCCATTTATTCCAAAAAATGCAGAGTCTTTGAGATTCATGAATATTTTAAAGCAGTTTTTGCTACTAATCCAAGTATTTACTACTAAAATCTAATTCTCGTGTATTGTATTAGATAGCTTATGAAACAATGATGTTATTTAAATGAATTTTTGAGAATATAGATTGCACTGAAATAAACGGTACCGTCTGAAATTATAAAATTTTATATATTTAGGTTCATCAACATATAAAAGTAAAAATTAGCACCATGGATGACTAATTAATACCATGTTCAATATGACCTCCATCCAGTTGAGGCAACACTTGTACCGTACTTTAACGTTTTGTATCATTTTGGTGAAGATGGCTGATTCTGTTTCAGTATTCTGGCGCATATTGTACACAATGAATTATTGTTTTCGAAACACATTTTTTTGTGGATTTAGGTGGGAGGGCGGAAATGTTTTGGGCCCATGGGCGGCAAATTTGTAAGCCGGCTCTGATTAGAACCATACAAATTCATCGAAAGGATAAATGGTTCTGCATGTGCTCAGTGTATCGAACTGTTCATAATACACTGGGTACGCGTTGTACTTCAAGGTGTGCTACCCCTAGAACTGGGGTGTCCACTACCCAATACCAGTCCTTCGGGTCTGGGTGAACGGGCGTGGCCCCATTTAACATTGAAGTAGACTTTGTCTCTCAGAAACGGAGACTTTGTCGAGCTTTCGCTGTGGTGTGCTGTAATTGCCAAACAGTAAAGGGTGTACGTTGTACTTCAGGGCCTGCACCCTTAGAACTGGGATTTTCACTACCCTATACCAGCTCAAAGTACCGAGCTGAGCGAACGGGCGTGCTTCTCTTTATTAACTGAAGGAGGGCAGCTTCGGCTGTTCCGAGCCCTGGCGGAGGTGGCCTTGTGCCAATCGCGCGCTTACTGGGTGTCTCACTCCAGCTCTCCCCAAAAAGGAAGAAAATGAGTCAGGATGTCGGGGATCTGGGGCTTCCGTGACCTTCGGGCGCGGTTGCAGTGTAGCCGGCGTCTTTGACGTGCGGGTTTTCAGTGAATTAGTTATTCCGCTTGGGAACCACCCATGACCCAAGTAAAACCTATAATGGGGACCTCGGGATCCGGTTCAAGCCCCTGGCTTAACCAAGCCAGGCTTATTCAAGCTGGCTTCGGCCAGTCTGGATATTGGGTTGGACTCGAGGGGGTAGAGGTTGTCGGTATGCTCGGCACACAGCTTTGGCTGTGGGGGGCCCTCCAGCCTTATCTGGGGGCGTTGCTCACAGACGAAAGTTGAGAAGTAGCATGGATAGTGCTGCCACTGTCACTCACAGTGGATGGTCAATTTGGGTTCACCGCCGGTTGAGTACCACAGGCCTGGTGAATTCCGGGTTTTGTGGGGGTCTAATCCTCAATGTGATTTGGGACTTTCTGTTCCATAACTCCCCTAGTCGCAAGACTGGTCCGGTTAAGGCTCACGCTAGGTACGGACCACCCGTGAGGGTAGGGGGAGCCACCACTAGGGTTTGCCCTTGTGGATGGAGCCAAAACAACATGAAATGAATGCAAAATGAAAATGAATGTTCATAATATAGTATACTGTTCGCCTTCAAATTGCTTTTATTGCAGAGATGATTAAATTCGCCAAACCACTATTGAAAAAAAGGTGTAGAGAAAAATGAATACAGTATATGAAAAATGATTCATATATATTACTGTTAATTTTTTTTTTTTTAAACATCAGTAGCTTTACACCGATTGTGAAAATCCGTCGAGTTACTGTTGCGTGTCGGTGTTTTTAGTTTCATTTGAGTTATACATTCAACCTCTTTACTTTTTTGGCCAATTGTGGTTAATTTAATATTGAATTTAATGCAAACATTGTAAAATAGTTAACCTATTAAACCGATATTATAGACTAACTAAGTAAATTGAACTAATGGATGACGTAAGCACGAACAAACCAAAGCTAAAGAAAAAAGCTTGCTGCGCTCAAAGTGTATCCCTGTCTTAAGAGAAAGCCAGTGAAATATCTAAAACTATAATATAAATATTTAATTTCTTTCGTTTATTTATAGTTTTAAAATCACATGTTAAATCCTTGATAAAACATTTTATTCATCAACCATTACTTCCTAAAAAACCAATTTTTTAATTAAATTGAATTTTATTTTATTAAATACATTTTGCGTATAAAAAGCTATACTCACCCTACAAGTTATTTATACTTTGTAATGCATTTACACAGAAACGTAAATGTAATTTATGTTAGTGTTGATGTCATTCTTCATATATGAGTACAATGTATTGTCTTAATTTCTTTTGTTGTAGAAGAAATAATGGTCATATATTATGTTGCAGACCAAACTAATATTCCATAATATACTTATATACATAAACATAATATATATTATTTATATATTATATATATATATATATATATATATATATATATATATATATATATATATTTCTTTAATATAATGTTCCAAGCTACTTAACAATGCACAACCCCATTGTATACTCAATAAAAAGTACAGCATATAAATGAACAATTTTTACAATTAAATAACTATGAACACGTAAAAGATTTAAAACATAAAATTAAACATGGTTTAGACCTTAAACAATTTTTAAAACTTGGACCACATTAATAATATTAAATGAAGGTGGTTCATGAAGATTTATCACAACGATTCACTATTACAGTATAATATATCATGAAGGAGGATTTAGCTCTTCCCGTGCTTAGTGCAAGTGGAAGCAATAGCGGACGCTGGAGCTGTCTCGTATATCGTGGCGGTGGCGGCGGCGGCGCCGTGGCGTGTGAAGACATAAACGATCTCGCTCGCTAACGTTTTATAATTAATTCTACAATGTGTTGGCAAGGTGCTGGACTAGATCCAGATATGTAATTGCATTACGACTATGCAGAAGTAAAATTTAATATTTAGATTAAAAAGCACCTCTAATAAAAATTCTCCTCGCATAAAATTTTATATTTTCATAATCAAATGAATCTAATTACACTCAATCAAATGAACCTATGATTCTTTTTCTATCTGGATACGAAAAAGATCTGTGAACATTATCGTAAAAGTTTCCTTTGTTTTTAGTTAATTTGGAATAGTTCATATTTCAATTTTATTCCCATGGAGGCCATATCTGTTGCAATGTAATCAATAATTCCACATCTAAGAATTAATCATTGTTATAAACCATTAAATTGTTCCACATTAAACAAAAAAACTAACAGGACAAAATTCAAAATAATTTATGTAGAATTTAATAAAGGCTCTAGCAGTAAAGTCCTAAAAAATGTTACTAGCAAAAAATATGATACTGAGATTATTCACGACTACTTTAACTGTCGTGTCACAGCGTCTGACTGCAATGTAATGGGGTTTCCCCTGGAGTGAAGGATTTTTATTTTTCCAGCTGCAAGCGAGAGAAGAGGTGGATGACGGGCCGGCCTTATCAGTCGTTATCACAAGTGAGGTGCCTGCCCCAGGTCATGCCTTCTTCTTTCATTCCTGGACGCTAGGGGTTAATTATAAATTGCAAATATTTGACATGAAATAGGCTTATTCTATAATGATAATTTTTTACATATGCCCGTCCTGAACTTTTTAGCATATTTGCAGGGCTCATTCGCTTTTATTATAGGGAATCTGAGGAATCCCAGTTGTTGTAGGTAAGCCATATGTGCGATTATATACTTGTATATATATTCTTATGTGGGACAAATTTGTCTTAACAGAACAACAGAATAAATACTTCAGAAAACATTTTTAAGAGAAGTGTTTTAATTTCCACACAAACAATCATGCATTTATTATATGGTTTTTAAATAATTTCATGAATTGAACCTCAAAATACTAGATAAAAACCAATAAAGTACAGTTTATCACCCAGATAAGGCTTAGAATTGCCAACAGATATATTTTTCTACTTTCTTTTCTGTTTGAATTCCAATTCATCGCTTACATAAATAAAATTTATAAAGTTCAAGTAAGCTCAACAGAGCCTTATATAGTTTTTAAATGTTGTTCATTTTCATAGTTGTGATGATTGGTGTGAATTGATCATGATGTCTATGGATGGCGACAATGTGGGGGAGCTCAGTTACATGGACGTGCCCCGCACAGGACATGCCGATAACGCTGTCAATAAGCAACGTCGTGTCCCCCATATCTCAACCATCTCCTCTCTGAATGCCATTTAGAGGTTTTACTATCTCGAGAATCCGGTATGTTTTTCCTTTAGACAGTCTCTAGGATTGGTGAAAATCAATGTTACAAATTAAAAAATAAGATAATTGATCCTCTCCGAAGCAAATGTTTGATACTTGATTTTATATCACACTTATAATTTTGTATTGGAATAATAATATTAAATTAAATCTCATGGACCTAGTTTCTAAAATAAAAATAATATAAGACTTAAAATAAACTTGGTATAACAAATGGTGAATTGGTATTGGTATTCGGTAATTTTTATTTTATATTTTGTGACTGGTATTGTACGTGGATTCTATTTAGTTTGAAAACTCGCTTTCATCAATTTAGAATGTTTAAGACATGCCTACGTACAACCATTTAGGGAACACAACAATCAAAGGCGCACTCTGAGAATTGTTAACTTAAGCTAACAATCCTTCTTAATCTTTTCACAACGATTCTCAGAATGCCATTACTTTGACAAAGTATTTCAAAGACGTTTTTGCGAGACATCAAAAGAGACCAATTTGTAACCAACTGGTTCCTATTGTGAGTTTTATTTGAAGTAATTTACCAAAGACGTCTTTTACAGTAGCAGAGAGGACGAATATTAAAAATAAATTGTCGTTTACGTTTGCCAAGAAGGATATCTGACTACCACAGTAATAGTGGTAAGAAAAATTTTAAGTTAAGTAATGAGTGATTGAGGGCTATAAAACAAAATTTAAGGGGTATTTAGTGTCAACATACGCAAACTGGTTGAAAACAGAATGGAGATCAATATAACTTATAGCAGCAAAGATAAATATTATTTTAAATAAAAAAAAGGTGTATGGAAAAAGTTATATTGCTTACATACTATATGAAAATTTGACTATACTTTTGGTCATTGTACTTTAAAATATTTATTTATTATGTACACAACAATGTGTAAACCACATCGATTCTTCTGATTATGGAATGTTCAGAATCAACTAATCTGTCCAATCATGAGATTCCTGGACTTCGACTGTAACACGTGCTTCTAAGCATAACATTTCGTAAGCACAACATACTAAAAACTAGCAATAAGTGAAATAAAATAATGCATATAGTAAATAATATTTCAGGGAACATACACAAATATAAATTTGCTCTCTGTTTTGTAGAGGAACATAAATGTTTTTGTAATTTATCTTGCTATTGTGCAAGATTAAGGTCTTATCTCAGCTTTAGAATAAACACATTGTTTTAGTTCTCTTTCTTTCAACGGTTACAATTCTTATTGTATACTTTTTGGAGTCGTTAAAGAGTTAAATATTGTTTAATCAATAATTTTAATTTTAATATTATAATTAGTTTGTTTGAGATATAAAAAACTTTAAAATCCAATTCGCTTAAATTAATTAGCTCGTATTCAAGGCTCCATGATACTGATACAGTCACGATCCGTGAGATGACGTCACTCAACTTCGGGGACTAAACTGATACATGAATATTCAACCAGCGATCATCTACATACAAGAGTCTAACGGGATTTACAAGTCTAATGTATCCTAGGGCAAAGAGACCCTTGCTGTCTCATATACTAAACTTAAAAAAAATGTAGAGGCTTACAATGTTTTCATAAAACTAGATGGTCGTGATGACTTCTTAAAAATAAAAGTTTCAATCGTATCATTAGAATCTATTTGTTTTATAGAACTGTTGTGTAAAAACTACTTTGGAGATATTAATAAAAATTTTAACTAACTTTGTTTCTAGATTGCTTAGAAACTTGAAATATTTGGTTATTTTTACGTTTCATGCATCGCAGAACACAAAATGGGGGTCATTTAAATTTATGTTTTATGTCTTTTTGCCTTCGTATTTTCTGTCTGTCTGTGACGCTCATTGGCAAGTCTTTGGAAACTTTTCACAGGAAAAGTAAATCATATTCACAATTTTTTAGTGCATTTCCTTATAGGGAATCCACTCTTATGTTAGTAGCCATGGTAAGACCTAAGCCCGAGACAATGATACTTTTTCATTTTGAAGTCCCCAGAAGCCAAAACACCATGTGTTCGTATTCATAACATAACTAATTACTTATGATGTTAAAGTGTTTAAAAGAAGAAGCTATGGCATTTTTTTCTAGGCCTTTTTAATTTAACGGGAAATTTACAGAGATAATGGATGTTAAAAAAATAGTCCCATGTTATTCTTATGGGAAAAAAATCAAACTTCTACCTCGATTATCTTCCAAACCATTATAATTAGGGATACACATTATATTGTAAAGTAGTCTTACAATTATGTCTAAAATCCAAAATTACCATAAAAAGTGGAGGTTCGTATTTAAAATTTATGACTTCTGGTCTGGGTAGGTTACTTTTGGTATACCCTGTACATTGAAATTATCATCAATGGATAGAGCGCAACCGGTTTACCTATAATGGTACAATTTGTTTTTGTTAATAATTGATTTTGTAGATTTTTAAAGGGGTGTTCGGGTGGTCTGGGACTCCCGGTGTACATAGGATGACCGTTTATACTTATTCATATCATTACAAAATAATTTTGAATTTATAAACTCATAATAAACTTTCTCAGTTGCACTGCAAACCAGTTTCACTGCAAACCATCCAATACAATTAAGCAAATTCATGCTATGCATTGAAAGGATGTACGGTTCTGCTGGGCTCGTGTGTCTGTTAATGTCAAGCGTTATCAGTGAGGGTTGACAGTAAAGTTGTTATCGGGACAGAGGGATAACGGCCTTCTACAGTATGTCGTTGTTCAGTACTGACTCTGACGTGAGTGGAACTAATAAACCATTGTTAATCGTTTAATATAGAAATAACGATACACTTATACACAGAGTGAGATATATAGGGGCCAGGAAACTTTATTACTAAACTCTGCTTAAACACACTGGTCTTACAGTGGTCAGGTGATGTGCTAGTGAATTAACTTTTCTCACTTATACGAACACTATATTTGATATAATAAACCACACAATAAATGCATAACCCTACATTAAACTATGAAACAACCTTTGTATAACTGTAGACATGTACTATGTAAACTAATATTTAAAAAGTAAATCATATAGTTAATAGATTTTATTTATTCCATAAAAAATGTGGAACATTTTAAATATTGTTGCTGGGAAAACTCCCATCAATACTTTTTGTTATTAATCTTTTAATATTACAACCACATAATTAATTATTTAAAGTAAATTGGTTTTACATTGGAAGCTCACTCTTAACGTCAATTGCGGTACATTTTCCGGTATGATTAGTACAGAGCATCTTATAAGAACATGTATCTTGTGAGAACATCATACTTTTATCAAAACTCTAGGAACATGAAGAGTAAACGGTAAGGAGACAGATGGGAGATTTGCGCGTCTCCGTCAAAGCAGGCCACAAGAAGCTTCGCATTTCGCCCGCGACTGCTGACATCTGACGGCGACGGTTGTTTCCGCCTTGGATGTCTCGTTATTGGATTTGGCAAGTCTTTCTTTTAAAGCAAGATCTTTTTACTCTTAAGATCATAACACATCAAATACATTTCTCAGGATCATAAAACTTGATTATACAGGGCGTTTTTTTTTAAATGCGCCCCCATTGGGATCTTGTAAACTATACATCTTACAGTAAACTTTAAATGGAAAACATCCCCTTGTTTTTAAAGAGGTTTAAAATTAAGTAAATAAAATGTTTGAAAATGGCCACCATTTTCCAATAGGACGATCAAATAAAAAATTTTAAATATGAACCCCCAATTATTATTCATTTTCAGATTTACCATGTAATGATAATCTTGAATTGAAACACTAAACATTTTAGATTTGGTCTTATGTAGTTTAAAATGAAAACAAAAGAATTGCTGTTTACAACTGACTCAAATGTCAAAGCAGTAACCACAAGCTCCAGTATAAGGTGTTTTTAATGGTAGTCAGTAGCTGAATGATACTTTTATAAAGATATTTATTTTAGTTATTAAATAGTACTTTATACTGATGATTATGAGTACTAAAAAGTAAAGCAAAAGGATTAAACAACTAAGCAATTTGTAGAAATGCACTTACTAAGTATTAAAGAAAATTTCTAAAATGTACATGACAATATGCTTTAAGTGATAAAAAGCAGAATTATGCTACATACAGTGTATTTGAAAGGCCTGCACAAAATTGTTATACAACTATTAAGTATTATTTCTTAGTATAGATTAGGCCTACTAATGACGGAAGAAAGGAAATAAAAACGGAAACTCTTAAAATATGACCGTCATTTCTTAGATCGAAATATCGGCGTACGTTTATAAACGTAGGCCTGATTTGCAAAAAAAAAAAAAAAAAAAAAAAAAAAAAAACGAAAAACAATATTCTCAATTTGTTAAAAAAAGTAATGGGTTATGAGGATGGATTGAAAAAAAACCTGATAGGTGAAAAGATTATTGGGATTAGGGTAACATGTATTTCAGGCAAACTGCAGAATTATCCCTTTAAACTAGTTCGCAGACAGTAAAATTTGACACCTTTTATTGAAAAACATTCGGCAGATGTCAGTTATAAGTGTCAAACCATCAGCATCAGCAAAAATAGTCTCGCCCATATGATACTTACTATACATATAAATCTCGATGATAGGCTTCATTAAATTGAGCCGATAAAGTACATTACCATGATATAAAAGCCACTAATGTGTCCGTAATTAATTAATTGTACTGTTTATTTCATTTTATCCCCGTCATTATCCACTTTTGTAAAGTACGACTGATGATTTCATATTTTGTTTTTATTGCAAGGCGTTACAAAATAAAAAATATTGTATTCATTTCAAAAAGTGTAAATTTAACATGACGACGATTTTTACATTATTAATCCAGTATTACAATGAATAAAAATCTTCCTTTGTTAATTTACGTATAAAAAGAGACAGAATGTTGCATGAATACATTGCACCAAAGTGCATTCGAGGGTTCAATTTATAAGTTCAATTTGAATCTTAAGACCTGATATTTTTATTTTAAGCTGTAAAATTACTATTTGCATACGTTAAATACGAGGAGTATAAACATATTAACTTATTAAATATTACTGGAAATTCCACTAATGTAAATATTTAATACATATTTAATGTTACAAATCCATTGTGTAGAGTATAAATAATTAATGAAATGTCAATTTTAGTCCCAAATTGACAATTACCCAAACTTGATCCATAACAAATACATTCATAATAGACAAGCTTGATATCAGGTGATTGGCAATGATTCCATGTAAAACTAAATATACCAAACGTTGCGATCAAACATAATATAATAAGTAGGCCTATATTGGAAATTATAACGTGAGTTCTTTTTAACAATTGTTTTGAATAATACTGAATTTATAAAAAAAAACTCAGTTGTTTTACCAATAAAACCAATATTTGATCAATAGCTTGAGTTTGAAAACTCCAGTTCCCGTGAAAATCAGTTGTTTAACAATAGGCCGTTTTACAAAACTAGGATTTACGACAGATCAATACTTGTGTATTACTTATGAATTTTGAACATAATTTTAAATTTGTTATAAATCGTAATTGATGTAATAAAAGGATATTGCCATGCATTCATATTGTATTCAGATTTTCAGCTTTGTAAAATTAGTAACTTAAAATAAATCATACGTTTTAGTAACTCAAATAAATAATACGTTTAAACACATCAATTACATCAAAGTTAGATTTGACCTATTGAACAAGGCATAAAGTTTTGTGCCAAACAATTATTTACATTAATTATTATTATATTTTATCATAGTGATCAAACATTTACAAAAATGATTATGTTAACTTTGCATCATGTAACATTTTTCATATTACAAACCATACAGCACACAAATCGTAATAGACAAGCTGACTACGATTTGACACTGGTTCTGGCGGCTGATTATTGCTGTCTATATGCCACGTGTCATTGCAGTACCATGGCCGTGACAGCCTTCTGTGCACTTCAACGAGACAAAATTTTTTAAATTTAGAAGTAAAAAGTAGATACTTTTTATAATAGCCCTCATACTATACACAGGTCGTCTACCAAGCGAAAAAATATTGTATAGTATTGAAGCTTGACTTTTGACTCATGACTCATTATAACCTATCATCCAATTCATCCAATTACCAAGATGTTTCGTTAGACTATAAACTAATTCTAGTCGGGTTAATAATACAGAATTATATAATACGTAATGATGTTTTCTTAATGTAGGAGAATACTCATTAATTTTGATTGTGCAAAGCGTTGGTAACTTAAGTATGAAATTCCGATTCATATGCCAGAAGCAAAATAAGATTGGTTAATAAATACAAACCTACAAACACTACATATCATTATTTTTCCATTTAGACATTTGAAACGAATTTAAAAGAATGTTTTGAATGTTTACAGTGTGAATCTCATGATTTTTGTAATGTAAATATAAAAACCTCAAATTTAATCAACGTGAAAATCTAGTAATATAAACATATTTTTATACTGGGGAAATAGAAAATCGACAACATGATGTGAATTCCCTTTTTTGATATTGTAGAACTAATCAAATCAGTTAACTATAGAAAGTTGGTCAGTTGCCAGCTTTCGGGTTAAGCTTAATTTAATTAAACCAACAATTGGCTATTGATGAGGTTCCTAACTAACCTAACTGGCCCAAACACATTTGGGTAATTACCGTGTTGGGGCCGAACTGTTTAAAATAACTTCCCAAAGGTTAATAAAATAGGTAAAATTGCAAATTTGATCACCATCATCGCCTTATTAATTCGAGTTTTATGTCAAACATTAATATATTAGCTAACTATGAATTCAACAATAATCTGGTGGTTAAATGATCTTTAAAACTGTTAGAAGCATGAGTTAATATTGCTATTGGTCGCAATACAATTAGTTTCTTTGAATGTTTCAAGCGGATTAAACCTTAAAAACCTACAGATGTAAAAATCTTTAACTTCTGTTAAGTTTATGTTTATGTTTTTTATGTAATAAGAAAATAGATTTTGCTCTAAAACCATAACTGTATATGAATATTTTTTTACTGTTTTTATAAATGTATATTAACTGTACATACTGTATTTTTAAGTAATAAAATAACTTATTTAAAAAAGGAACCATCCCAAGTATTTCACGTTGACACTTTTTCACTTATAACAACAATTTTTATCACTCGGGTATTAAAGTGTTTCTTTATACTTTGCAATATTTAAATAGTTTACAATCTCTTATCTAGTAATAATGAATAGAATTGTGAATCTTTGTTTTGATCTATATTCGGAACCTGCGCTGATTATCAGCTAATTGTAATCGAAGTTTAATTACCATGTAATTAGGTAATGCACTTAATATGGGGTTTTGCGGGCGTAAACCGATTAAAGTGGATCAAATATGTCAACAGCATTAATTACATGCATATTGCTACAAAATTTTAGCTGGAAACATTTCTCTTTGTTTGTAATGTGGAAAGAACTATGCGCAATATGGTTCAATTTTATGTTTATTTATTTAACTTTTTGTACGTTTCTATGAAATTGATTTGCAAAACGGATAACAACTACAAGAAAAACTTTATTTCAGTCTTTAAAAGCCACTAAGTGGACTACCATGGTAAAAATTACCGTACTATATAACTTTGATTTTCTTTCCATGTCTTCTAAATGAGTTTTAACAATTTACTTCAAAGCTTGTAATTTAAAACTAAATAACTTTACGTTGGGCATTTTCATATACATTTAGTTTTAAATGCAGTAAAAAAGGAAAAATACTAAACTACTCATAATATGATACTACATAGACATACTTACCAATAGAAGATATTTTGTACAACTGATTACCTGGAAATAAATAAAAAATATAATAAATTTACTGGGGAAATAGTTGAAACTTCATTTAATTAAATCATTATTATATAAAGGCTTTTCAAGTAAAGCAGGTTACGAGGTTCACTTTCCATACCAATGTTATTGTTAAACAAGATAACCGTTACATTCGTCTTCTTTCCATCCAATATATACCTAGGCCCACACGTGTAATATTCCAGTGCCTTGAAATAATTTTGTTGGTAACTTTATAAAAGATAAAAATCCTTCACCAACACTAGATACATTTTTATAAACAAAAGCCTATCTATTTATGAATAAACTATTTTCAAACACCCCAATACCATATTTGTATCATACATGTTGAGAATAATATTCCAAATGTCCACAGTATAAATCTCCGTAAATATTATGATCAAGGTAGTTTAAAACAAAGCTTAAGCTTACTTAAGCCAACGGCTCTGATGAGAGGTAATTTCCCGGGACTTGTGGTAATATGTGGGGTTGATATATGTGTGAGTTATATACGGTGTCCAACTTCAACCTTTACAAACGTTGCAAGGTTATTCAACAAGCCGAAATAAAAAAAGTTAATATATGTCCTTAAATGATTCGTTAATCTGTTGGTGACCATTTTTTACACTTAATAACTTTTATTTTGGTACCGGGTGGCTGTATTGAGTTCATATTCTCTCTCTTGCTTATGAGCCTTTATCACACCATTAATATTTTTTCCGATGTGTATTTTTAAAATTGCAGTCATTTTAAAATTTCAGCCTTAAATATCTAATATTCGGTAAATATTATTAAAACTTTACAAGGGACAAAGAATTACAAATTAAATTATTATCTTAACAATGGTACCAAGTTTGCAAATCTGACAACAAAAAACATAGTTATTGAGTTTTTTTTCTGCAGAAACACATTGATTTTACATTCTAATTAATTCAAATATTGATTATTTTAATCGAAAAATTACAATAACTCTTCAGATCTATACAAACTTGGCATCGCTGTTTAAATAATTTTAATTTGACAAGGTTTTTTACTTAGTTAAAATTAGGATAACATTTATCATTTTGAGATATATGAGTTAGAGATTTGAAATGGCTGCAACTTTAAAAATAAAAATCTGAAAAATTCTTAAAATGATCATTGGTGCGTTGAAGTTTAATGCCAAATACGAACTCAATACATCAACTCGTTACTAAAATAAAAATTAATGCGTGGAACCAAAAAATGGTGGCTAGGGGCTTTACGAAACAATTTATGACACATGTTTAGGTATATGAACTCTCTTGTCTATTTTGGCTTACTGAATAAAAAGCTTCTGACAATTATGCCTTAAATTAAATTTTAAATAATTTAAAATTTACATTGAGTGACAATTTGGACTTAGTTTTAGTTCTTTTGTTATTTATTTTTACATATTTGAAGTACGGATGTTATATGTGATATACAATATAACAGTTTCATATTGCCTTAGTTTTATTGCGATTTATACTTGTTATTAAATATCGGTTGGGGATTTTTTAGCTAGTTGTAATAAATTGAATTTTACATCAATTTTAACGAAGAAAACAAACACATAAAAATGTATAATACATATAAGTAAAATAAGTGATAACGGAATTTAATAAGAAGAATAACGCCAAAATTATCATAAATCAGGCCTTTTGTTTAAAATTTTATGCTTGATGCTAGTTCCTCTTACATTTTATCCATAAATGTTGTATTGAGTTTAACTCAAATCAACTTATTAAGCAATTAAATAGTTTAAACCAATTATGTTGGAGTGAGACAGTATAATGTAATGTGAAAACGGCTTTACATGACATGATACATTATTTACATTGGATCCGTCAGAAGCAGTGGTATTGTGTTCGCTACAATATCGGGCGGTAATTCATCCGTACATGCCGCATATCGGCACTGTCACATGCAGGGTTCGCTCTGCACTGACAATTTGTACTGCAAAATCTTCCAAATTTTCTTTATATAAGATATTGAGTTGAAGTTAAATTAAGATTCATTGCAACAGTGCTTTAAAACAACACCTATTTTTTTTTTTTAAATTTAAATTGATGTAGCCTACATTATTTTGATCAAACAAGTAAATCGTTTTTAAACAGTAATGAGGTAGATACATAGTTTCCATGATGCAACCTAAATATTTGTATACAAGTAAATGTAAGCTCATAATAATTAGTCTTAAAGACTGACTAAACGAAAAATATATAAAATAAGTTATGAGAAAGCAAACTAAATAAAAAATGTATATAAGTATTAGGATACAACAATATGATTTATAGTATTAAACACCTTCGTGTTAATAATCTCGCGAATAATTCAATTATGTAACAATTATGTTACTGAGGTTGAACTCATTAAATATTTCCCCCTTATTTTTTATCAATGCCTAGGCATCATTATTGATTGAAAGCCGCTTAAATTTACAAATTGTAAATGGTATTTAGATATTTACTATTCTTTGTGACTCTAAATAACACTATTAAATAAACATATTTTTAAATAGTGTTTAGCACATACGAATAAGTATTTTGTTATAATTAAACATAAACCATCATCAACTAGTACTAAACTAAAACTATAAAAATATTTTAAGATTTTTTTCCTATTTTACACTAATGCCATTAGCCCAATTGTCCAATCGTCCATCAGTTTTAAAGATAACAATGATATTACGGATAGTTGGTTATAGGACAAATTGAATGTTTCAAAATAAGTACCAGTACCTTACTTAGTAAAGAGAACAGATTATGGACAAAAATATGTTCTTACCATTCATGTACAGTTGTCCAATGCAGATACAAGATACAATAAAAAACGCAGAGAAGAAACCTCTGAACGAAAACTTTTTGCAATGTAGAATTCCAAATTTATAAAACTCCAAGACTTAACAAGTGTCGTTGAGCAAAATAAGTTTAGTGATGGATGTCAAATAAAAGACTAGGCTCCTTGTCAGTTAGGTAAAATGCAAAGTGAGTGTCGACACTCTTATCTTAGCTCAAGAGACATATTTTATATTTAATATTATTGGATAAACTTTTGTATAGGGAGACGATAGAAAATCTGTACGTTTTATTTTAACTAATTAATAATATTTAAACCGAAAGTTTTTTTTCATGCGTTCAAGAAACTTCAGGGGCGTGAAAAATACCTTTCCTTTCATCTTTAAACTTTTGAACAATTAAAACATGTAAACTCTGAGGAAATGTTTCAGGAAAACAACAATGCTCACTTGCTGTGGTAATGAGTTACACAATAAATTAACCACTAGATGGAGATAACTGCCGTGGAACCACGCAATAAATCCACATGATGCATCACACCACATATAAACGCCGCTGGCGCCGCACCGGACGGTTAGCGAAGCTAAACGCGGAGTTCATCGACAATCAAATGTATTCACTAACAATCAATGTAGACTAATAATTTACTATTTAAAACAGTAAATTTGTACTTTCCCGTTTGAAAGTTTAAATGTTGGTTTAACTTTAAATTTTTATAAAACTATTAATATCATTGGAGATTAAGTTTGTCAGCAAAGAGCTCTTTCAACAACGTGTTTTAAAAACGTAAAGATTAGAGAATTTCATCACTGAGGATTTAAAAAATTATCTTTTAATTGTGTTTTGTGATCTTTTCAGATATCTACGATACATGTATCTGCTACACATGTTATGAGTAAAATCAGGGTATACATGTTGTTTTGATCTTACCGGTACTGTTATTATCCTTTAATTACAATAATTTTAAGATAACTAGGACAAATAAATCTTTAAGAAAGTAAAATTAGACTATCATACGATTTACTTGACATTTTGTGTTGTTTAATAACAATAGTGCTAAGTACTCTAGTAAAATTAAATGCATTGTATTCCGGTAAGCTCTTCTAAAGTTAATACTTCAGATTTAAAGTAATGGAATGCAGCGTACAATTCTGGTTGTTAAACGTCACAAAACAAACAAGTGTTTTGTGTGTTGCCAGTTAATAAAACATGAAAAGAAATATTTGGCTGAATAATTTTCATGATTTTAAAGAAGAAAACTTTCAATTATAATACCTGAGTATAATTTTTTAATAAGCATATCTTCACAAATAACATTAAACTTGTTAAAGGACTAATTACAGATTGCTGCCTAATCTTAATTTACCCAGGCTCGATCAACTGTGGATCACTATTAACTTGGAACAATATACACAATTGAAGTCAATTTACGTGTAAGGAAAAAACATATATGATAAATAAAATAAATATAACAGACCACTTTGGAATGACTGACAGTAATTTATTACTCGTAAAATCAAGAATATTTTATTTTATTTTATTTTGTTTGTATTGATTACTTATAGAAAGAAAGAAGTATTTAAAACATCGAAACACAATCGAACAAACGTTGACACAACTGGGTTTCTTAAAAATGTTACTCAACATTAATACAGTCATTGTATACCATTTTGTTTGAAGATACAGTTAATAGTTCTGAAGACACAACAAATAACATAAAAAGGGGTATGATTGTTAAAAATTGTTAGGTATGATTTTAATTTTTAACTAAATTAATGAGGTAGCTCTGCTTTCACTGTGGAATTGATTTAAATCAATAGTTTTACTTATCTAAGAACATTAAAGGTAACATTTTAGAATCTATGTTATTTCTAAGTATAATAAAAATAACATTTAATATATTGTTAAAATAAACTCTTTAAATGGTTTTTCTTTTTTAATAAAAAAATTTCTAAACTGCTAAATTATCCCAAATATATAGTTATTTATAGTCATAAATAGTTATAATAACTATTTAAAAAACCTAAGGTAAATTTTTATGTAATTTATTGAGCTATAATGGTTAACTGACTAGATATACAATCACGTTATGGAAAATATAAGTTTTATTAAAAAGAAATATTTTTGTATGTCAGTCAGTATGATGATATATGTGTTATGAAACTTGTTATTGAACTTTTTCCTGTACACCTTGCTATATACAATGCTAATAAAAACGGCCATGATTTGAATTAGGGTGAATGATTAGTTTGAGTTAGATGAAAATTATTAAAGACTACAAAAATATATAAAATAAAATTATTCCCAATCATTTTTAATCTTGATTTCTTGGTAATATTTATATCGTGAAACTATATTGTAAAGTTTTTCATTTATTTGCTTACAACGAAAAGTTTCTAAGGAGCAACAGAGTTTTAAAATTTATTTTGTGATAGAAATGAAAGATTCTTAATAAACTGTAGGCCTAATATCAGTGAATATTACAATTTCCGATGAACACTCTCGGATATGAGAAAAGTTTTACCAGAACAGACAGTGAGTTTTGACATTGTGGCTAACACTTAGACCGGAATATCACCGGCAGATATTGATCCCACTGTCATATGTAAATCTGTCATTAGGTTTGTCACAAGTATTTTACGTTCTATCGCTTTTTATTAGTACCATTTCCTATAACCATAAATTATTTTAGTCTCTAATCTAATAACATAAGTGCATTAGAATTGTTTAGCGCTTAGAATTCGTATTGAAGTGCACAACTTTAAATTTTAATCATATGAGGTGGCCCGTGCGCAAATTGCGCATTTTATGATTCTGTATGAGTGAAACTCACCTACAGTACGTATGTTGATTATAAAGTGACAGAGATATATTTTTGTTTACTATCTGGCTTTTAAAATTCATCTGAATGTTATCAGCTGTTAAATTACAGTTCACATTAAAGAACTTGCAAAAAAAGTTGGTCAACATTTTAAAGCGCCCTTTAGAAATAAATCAAGCCCGAAACGATATGACCTTTTTTAATACGATTCGTCACTGCGCTATATCTTAAGCTTTAAAATGACACCTCAATCTTAAAAATGGGTTCAAACAGTGCTGAAGACTCATTTATGAAGAGAGACGAAACAATTGCCCACCAAGAATCAACAGATTTCAATAGCACACTGCCGGTGAGTAATAATCATAATCACACTGCAACTTCTGGTCGGCAAAACATTGTCATACGTTGGTCAATTATGCTAAGAATAACGCTTTACCTCAACAGTGACATGATTGAGGGATCGAGTGGATTTAACATATTTAAATCAATGATAAGTAAATGAAAATTCTCAGTAAAAAGTAGTTATCTTTGACTTAGATAACGGGAGAGGGATCAAAGATTGATAATCAATAGTACATTTTCCGCAGTGAAGAAAAAACACAATGTTTCATAGTGAATTAGTACATATTTAGTTTACCAATTTATATATAAAAAAATAACTAAATTTGTATACCAAATATACAACTGTTGTGGGTGCTCATCAAAATGTGATACATGGATGTAATGGATGCACGGTTCTATTGGGCTCGTGTGTCTGTTAATGTCAAGCGTTATCAGTGAGGGTTGACAGTAAAGTTGTTATCGGGCCGGAGAGATAACGGACCTCGACAGGATGTTGTTGTTCAGTACTGGATATGACGTAAGTGCAACTACTACACTACAAATATTAATGTTTTCATGTAATGCATTAGGTTATACGTTAGTAAATCTTATACTCTAAAACAAGCTCTGTTTGTACGGGCAAAGTTTTTTTCGCTCCAAGGATTTTTTATTTTTTGATTGAATATGGGGGTTTTGGCGACCAGAAATCGATTGGAACTGGTCCCATACCTGGGAAAAATCCAGTTTTCACGCTAGAGCCCTTCAAAGATCCCATGTTATCCTTAAGGAGATTTTATTAATTGAACAAAAATCAGCTGATAACTGTAGATATAAAACAATGTGTTACATCTTTAACCTGTAGTTTAAGAAATTATACCAAAGTGCAACACCCTTCGGCTTGGCGAGTGAGCTAAGGGAACGAGCTCGTCTTTAAAATGGAAGAGGGCGAGTGAGCGGAGCGAACGAGCTTTGTGTGAGAACGAAAGTAATAATTTTACCGAGCTTAAGCTCGGTCCCCCTGGTACTATTTTATAAACTGAATGATATGAGCCAAATTTGTTAACTATTTATTCGACATTCATATTGGCCAGAAGACTTGCATACGACAGAGAGCTTACAGATTGCAATATAAAAAATGCCTAGAAAATAAAACATTTTGATAAAGTGAACTGTAACAAAATCGTGTGTTGATTCGACTTCGTCGATTTTTACTGATACTGATACGTATAAAATTAGGTTCATAGCTATGTAACGAAAAATATCACAGGTTACTAGCTTAATTGTATCTTTGGAAAATTAAACAAATATTATAAGCCTACATATTAGAATGCTATAATTCAAATAAGTAATGATATTTATGGCGGCAAAAATATTTTTTACCATTCACAAAACAGTCATAAAATAACTGTTGATAAATCTCATATTAATGGCCTTCTACTCATGGTTACGGCTAGACAATTCGGGCTTTGATTATTTTCATTGCACCATTTATCTATTAAGTTCTTATAACTAGACAATAGTTTTCGGTACCGTATGTTTAGTACTTCTGGTTTCGTTGAGTATACCTCTAAAGGAATATACTTTAACCGTGATTTAACTTTTTTATAAAATTACGGAACAGATTGAGCAGTAATTATTATAATATTACTGTATGCAGTAAATTAAAGTATTTTGTTAGAAGTTTCCAAAGTGTCGTGTCGGAAAAAAATTGAATAGAAATCACTAAACGATATTCCTTGAAAGAATACAGATCCGTTAGTGATGCTGTGGGAACATGTTGAGGAAACGACAAGCCGACAGATGGGAGATTTGCGCGCCTCCGTCAAAGGCCAGAAAAAGCGTCGCTTTACGCCGACATTCCGGGCGCCACTGCCGACATCTGACGGCGACGGTTGTTTCCGCCTTGGAGGACTCGTTATTGGATTTGGCAAGTCTTTCTTTGGGAGAGCGATTTGGTCTCTTGCATGGTATATTTAATAAAAAATGTTCCCCGATCAACTTCATGGTTTTGTTTTGAATAGTCTTATCAGTATGCAATATGATTTCCTTTATACATTAGAGTTTTTCACTGGCAATAGTGTTTATTTATTTGATACATTCTTCAATTTAGGCCGCCACCCCTTGGAGTACTTACAAGTTATAAAAAAACTTTGGTTGAAATTGGGTGACATAAATAAAGATTATGAAGAGAATAATGGCGAAGAAATATATGTCTCCTGTTAAGTACCATTACACAATAAAAAATGTCGAGCAAATCCCACTGAAACTTTACGCTGTCTGTCCGACATAATTATCGGTTATGTAAAATATTGGTGTGTGTAAGTTTGTGTCAACGCTCCAAACCAAATCTTTAGTCCACTCGACAGATATATTGACGACATATATTTTCATTGTAAGATAAATATCGGTGTTTGTGAAAGGGGAATAACATTTATAACCCAATTTCGTCTCATTGTAAAAAAATCTACATGGCTAATCGACTTTTGATTTTTAGATGGCAAAAAAGAAACTTTTACACTATTGTATTGACATGTTTTAGTGATAGATAAGGAGGGTGTAAATGGTTCACTAAACTTTTTTTGGACGAACTTGATTAGAAGTAATGGTGCCATAAATTGGTCTTAGCATGTTTGAATGGGGAAAAAACTTCTGCAGTTTTTATTCCTTCATAATTTATATGAAATAAGGTGTAAAACTAAATAGTTATAAATACATTATAAAAAATAATGATATTTCAATAATGATAAACCTTTTTTAATGTTACAACCAATATTAGCCGAGTGAAGCCTATAAAATATGATCGTTATGATAAGTGAGATATAAATTAGCTTGGAGACAAGAGATAACTGCTTGTGAACCTTGGCATAAATCTGCCTGATGAATCGTTTCACATGCATTATGAACGTTGCAGCAAAGTGAATGCATCTTACTCGTATTAGGAGCTTACAGTTTATAATACATACTATCCTCAATGAAAATGTTTTAAAATCGCTTCACTTACCATCGTATCACAATAACTTTGATTATTTTTTTCTTTGTCTTTTTTCATAACAGTAAACAATAATATTTTAATTTTGCTGATTTCAAAAATATCATTGATATATATATAAAAATTAAATTGCACATTAAGACAAAGTTAAGGGGTTTTACTGAAGGTTTTACGAGAAGGATTTGGATTGGCCTGTATTAAAAAATTATAATTTTGTTAACATATTTAAACAGGCGTAGACATAAATTAACTTACCACTATAGTTCAGTAATAGGACAAATCCATTTCAATCCATAATTTGCATGATTAAATAATCATTCATGATGATATTTATAACTATATTTTATTAATAAGTTAAAAAAGAAAAATGACAATTAATATTTGATTTGTCACTAATATATTTGGAAAAATATTTAATACTATGTTTTTAATTTTATCCGTGTTATAGTGCAATTGGTTTTGATTTTCCAAAGAATATACTGTACAGAATTTACAACTCGTTTGAAGCTACATACATAACCCTTACACAGTAGGATAATTAATACACGGTAATTATTCAAAATCTCTATATGTAGTTGCCACTGTATAATCTCTATCTTTACATTATATATTTGAACTATGCAACAAATAAGATATTTTATCGTTAACATTTTTTTATATATAAGAAAACAACTCAGATAAAATCAAACACCTCTGTCAAACAACAGATCGATCATTTAAACGATAAAAATCCGCTGTACTTATACATAAGGCACGCTAAGACTATTTGCCTATTTGCCACAGATCTTATGAATGATTTACAATACGTACATTTTTGTCACTTGGATAGTTAAGTAAGAATATTCGAGAAGCAATGAAGAAGGGATATTCGATTTGTACCAAAATCATAGAAAGCTATCAGCAGTTAACTTTACATATTTACAGAATCTCAGGAGTGATCGGTTCCATATTCCGCAGTCCCAACAGAACAACATCAAAGCCCCGAGTGCGCGGTCGCCTCGGTGGGCAATGAAATTGCATTTGGCTGTCCCGACTTGTAAGTCCTCTTTGTTGAAGTTCGCTGCCCAAAGAGGTCTCTCAAAAGGTTTTATTAAAAGACTAATCAGATAGCTTATCCATATAAAATAAAAATAGCAACTATTATAATGAATAAAATAACACATTTCCAAACCTTGTGTCAAATACGACAGTTCCTTCGAAAATATATTTTTTTTTTTTGGTGTCTTGGATGTTTAAAAACGTATAGGCCCTATAGACTCTAAATTTTAAATTACCTTTAAAACTACTCTTTTAAATCAAAATCATGAATATAAAATTTATATTTTGACGATGAAATAGCTACTGGATCACTTATAATGTCAACAAAATTGTTTAAATAACCTGTTACTGCCGAGTGATCCTTAGATTAGGTGAAGAGAGTGTCTTTACTTTAGTGTGTTAATTTAAACAATTTTGTTATATATTGAGTTTTTTTTTTACATGAAATAGCAAGATTTTTTATCTCCCACTTTTGTAGAGGTTATGTATTGTCCAAAACAAATATACAAAACAAAAAGGAAACTTGAGTTTGTTTCCATCTCTTCGCCATTAGGCCCTAAGCACGTGTAAGTTTAGGCTGAGTTTGTTATAATGAAAATTAAAAATAAATACTCAACCCCTGGGACAAAGAGTGAAAATTGCACTTAATTATAAGCCTAAAATATATTTAACATTTAAAAAAATAAATTTTGTCTGTTTAAATAATTAAAACTATCGGAGGTTATTGAAATTTTAAGCTTTTTACATACAGTATGATTGAAATGTAGAGTTTGACCAAATGCCATTTTTTACTACTTCATCACTTTTAGGTCGTGTTCATTGTGCGTGTTCTCTAATAACTGAGACCTTTAATAATCAGCCATATCAGCCATAGTACAGTATATTATACCCTTACATTAATACGACTTACTAATTTACTGCTCTTTGAGAGCTTTCACGTGGTTGAAATGATATGTTTTATTATAAATATTCAAATGCAAAATTTAGTAACCGTGTATAAGAGAGAAAAAAAATTATCAAGCTGTTCTAGGATTTTCAACCTAAATGTGTCCTATGATAAATAATTCACCACCAACCCCCCCCCCAAACAAAATAAAATATCATAAACTATTGTTACCCTTAGTTTATAATTTTAATATTTAAAATTGTACTTTTCATCACTAGGACGGAAAGTGGTTTTTTCTTTGCGCAATCGCGTTTTACCTTCCAAACTACAGGAAGGTAGTTCGGCTTCGCCTCGCTCGGTATTAGCGAAACACTTTTCGTCCGAGTGATGAACAACGTTTTTCATCATACTGCAAAAATATAATGGATAACTCATTTTAAAGTAAATTAATTCAAATTTCATTATCTGTTTACATTAGTTGACTTCCATCTTAATTAAAATAATCCTTATAAACATTTAATTAGAGAAATGTTAAAATCTTGCATTAAAATTGTTGTTAACAATTCGTTTTTGTTTACATTCGCCTTTTTTGTTTTGGATTAGTACGATTTTTGCTTAAGAATAAAAAAAAAAAAACTTTTGAGGTTCGCGCACGGAAAAAATTATATATGTTTTTTCAGTGCCCTTTTAAATGGCTACAGAAAACGCCAACTTTGTGGACTAAATACAGGCCAGAATTGGCCTGTTCTACGTGCAGTATGATGAAAAGTAATTTTTTACTTAGAAAAGAAAATAGGTACCAAATCCCAAATAATGCAAATAAATCATAGCATGTATAATAAGTCTCGTGTCAATGTAAAACATTCTTAATCATACACTATTTACATTGGGGCTGTCAGAAGCAGTGGTATTGTGTTCGCTACAATATCGGGCGGTAATTCATCCGTACACTCGGCATATCGGCACTGTCACATGCAGGGTTCGCTCTACACTGACAACATTTGCTGCAAATCCCTGGCGAATAAGTTCCTTTATCTTATGACGAACTTAAGTACTTAACTGTTTTTAAATATTTTGTTAATCTCTTTTGTTCAAGGTTCACCATTTGTAATTAATAAACGTTGTGTAGTCTGTAAAATACTAAAAAAAACTTTATTAATTCTAACCCCTTATAATATTCACTTTTGTTTGATGTGTTTTTCCAAAAGCTTTACTGAAACACATTTTATTAATTTAATTTCACATTAAATTTAGCTTCACATTAAAGTTAAATTATATGCATATCTATTTATATTAAGTATTATATGCACATGAAAATGTAATATCAATTTAGTTATAAACCTCCTACAGAAATCTTTTAACAAATATAAACAAATATCTTTTATGTAAATAAGCATGATGACACTGGTGATACCAACCTAGAGTAACGTAACATTGTTCATAGACATTTTAGATACACATTTTACCTTGTTTTATTTCCTTTGATATAGGATTTCTGTCATCAGTGTTATGATGCATATTGGGGGAAAAATTAACAAGAGATATAGCTATTTGTGTATTAAGAGCGTAAAGTACGTCATAGCCACTCGAGAGTTGTAGATGGCCGCACGATGAGTCAGCTGAGGCCCCAAACAATTCGAGAGTGGCAATGATTACGCTCGTAGTACGCACAAGATTTTTCCTACCAACATTCATTCTGTTGCAACATCTGTTTGCAACAGATTGAATGTTTTACTGTATACAAAATGCCATGTAGATATTTTTATTTGTTTCTGTTGGAACA